>CM042062.1:26977500-28227500 GCA_023525745.1 Arctium lappa
CAACACACAGGAGTTCGGCACTTTTGCCCGTACAATGCATCAAAAGGTGCCATTCCAATACTCGAGTGGTAGCTATTGTTGTAAGTGAACTCCACCAAAGGTAAATGAGAGTCCCAGCTACCCCCGAAATCAATGACACAAGACCTCAACATGTCTTCCAATGTCTGGATCGTTCTCTCGCTTTGCCCGTCGGTTTGTGAATGGTAAGCCGTACTCAACTTAACTCGTGTACCAAGCTCTTTCTGAAACCCATCCCAAAAGTTCGAAGTGAACCGGCTGTCGCGATCCGACACTATTGACAATGGTATGCCGTGCCTCGAGACCACCTCATCGATGTACAGTTTCGCTAGCTTGTCCATCGGTAATGTCTCGCACATGGCCAGGAAGTGAGCGCTCTTTGTTAATCTATCAACTATCACCCAAATGGTATCGTGACCTCGAAGAGTTTTAGGTAACTTTGTCACGAAATCCATAGTGATATGCTTCCACTTCCACTCGGGAATCTCTAGAGACTGAAGACTCCCATACGGTCGTTGATGTTCGGCCTTAACATGCGAACACGTCACACAACGCTCAACGTAACGTGCCACGTCAAGTTTCATTACCGGACACCAATAGTGCAGATTCAAGCCCCTGTACATCTTTGTACTCCCCGGATGAATGGAATACTTAGACTTGTGTGCATCTTCAAGTAACAGATCATGGTTACCCCCAAGCTTGGGTACCCAAACGCGACCGTTGAACAGTTTTACCCCACGGCTATCTTCCGTTAAGAGCAAACGCTGCTTTGTCATGACTTCATCCTTTAGATTCTCTTCTAACAGTGCTTCCACCTGTGATGTCTTGATCTTCTCCACAAGACTAGACACTAGCTTGATCCTCGAATGGGTAGCTCGAATACTTCCGCTATAGTCCTTCTGACTTAACGCATCAGTCACCACGTTCGCCTTACCGGGATGGTAAAGCAATTCACAACCATAATATTTGAGCAACTCGAGCCACCGCCTTTGCCTCATATTCAGCTCTTTCTGATCAAAAACATATTTCAGGCTCTTGTGATCTGTGTAAAGAGTGCATTTTGTGCCGTAGAGGTAATGTCGCCAAAGTTTCAAAGCGAACAGCACCGCCGCTAACTCCAGATCATGGGTTGGATAATTCTGATCGTGTATCTTAAGCTGCCTCGAGGCATAAGCGATCACCTTGCCTCGTTGCATCAACACACATCCTAGTCCCATCTTTGAAGCGTCGCTGTATACCACGAAGTCTTCCGACCCTTCAGGTAAAGTCAAGATCGGAGCTTCACACAACTTCTTTTGAAGGATTCGGAAGGCCTTCTCTTGAGCTTCGGTCCATTCAAACTTCACATTCTTCCGAGTCAGAACTGTCAAGGAAGAAGCGATCTTTGAAAAGTCTTGGATAAATCTCCTGTAGTATCCCGCCAGACCCAAGAAACTTCGGATCTCCGACGGACTCTTAGGAGGGTCCTAATTCATCATAGCTTCAATCTTGGAGGGGTCTACTTTCACTCCGACCCGAGTGACTACATGACCCAGAAATTGTACTTCTTTAAGCCAAAAGTCGCACTTGGAAAACTTGGCGTACAACCTTTCTTTCCTCAACACTTCCAGAACTTCACGTAAATGTTGCTCGTGCTCTAACTCACTCTTGGAGTACACGAGTATGTCATCAATGAATACAATGACCGACTTGTCGAGGAATGGTCGGCACACTCTATTCATTAAGTCCATAAACACAGCCGGTGCGTTCGTTAGACCAAAAGGCATTATAAGAAACTCATAATGGCCGTAACGCGTTCTGAAAGCTGTCTTTGGAACATCATCTTCTCTTACCTTCACTTGGTGATAACCCGAACGTAAGTCGATTTTGGAAAAACAACCCGCTCCTTGAAGTTGATCGAACAAGTCGTCTATTCTCGGAAGCGTATATCTGTTCTTTACTGTAGCTTTATTCAACTCCCGGTAGTCAATGCACATTCTCATTGTGCCATCTTTCTTCTTTACAAACAAGACCAGAGCTCCCTAGGGGGACGAACTCGGTCTTATAAAGCCCTTCTTCAAAAGCTCTTAGAGTTGTGCCAACATCTCTTGTATCTCTGACGGTGCTAAACGGTAAGGAGCTTTAGCAATTGGTGCCGCTCCAGGCATAAGATCAATCCGAAACTCTACCTGCCGATCGGGTGGTAACCCGGGCAAGTCGTCCGGAAAGACATCTGGAAACTCACACACGATCTTCACATCTTCCAGCTTTGATTTCTTTAACTTGGCGTCGATCACATAGGCTAGGAAAGACGAACATCCTTTTACTAAGCACTTGCGTGCCTTTGCCATTGTGATTATTGCCACTCCACCCTTTCTCTTTTCACCATAGATGACAACGACTTCACCAGAGGGGTTGGGAAGTCGAATCAACTTCTTGGAACAAACGATCTCGGCATGATTGTTTGACAACCAATCCATGTCGACCACCACATCAAAACCCCCGATTAACATCGGCAGTAGATCGATCGAGAATTCTCTCCCTTCGATACTAAGAGTACACTGCTTCAGGACCTCGTGGATCATAACTTGACTACCATCGGCTATTTCTACCACTAATGCATCCTCAAGACTAGTAGTGGGCATAGAAATTTTCTGACGGAACAATTCAGATACGAAAGAGAAACTAGCAACCGTATCGAACAAAATACGATCAGGTACAGAGTTTATAAGGAAAGTACCCGATACCACGTCGGCGGATGCCCTGGCCTCTTTGGCCGTCATATGAAATGCTCGACCCAGAACCCTCGGCGGGTTCTCCTTCCTTGCTGGCGTGCTACTCGACACAAGCTTCTGGCAATCTCTCTTCAAGTGCCCCGGTGCCTTGCACTCGTAACATACAAGTCCTCTGACCGGACAGTCACGGGTGATGTGGTCAGACTTACCACATTTGTAACAAGATTGAGGCGCGATATTACAGTTACCGTGGTGCTTGGTTCGACACTTGGGACACCACCTAGCTTCCTGCTGGCTGCTGAAGCTTCGGTTCCCGGCAAAAGGTCGGGATCTCTTGGGAGGTACAGAACTGTTCTCCCATTTTCTCTTGTCAGACACCACCACCGCTTTCTCAGATTTGCTTCTCAAAAACAACTCTTCCATAAACTGAGCTTCTTCAATCATCTCTCGGAGATTGGAAGCTTTAGAATTGTGGACCATAGACAACAGGTCCGCTGGCAGGCCATTGAGATAGGCCTTCATTTTATCTTTCTCCGTTGGGGCCACGTGCCCCACCAGATCCAACTTTTCCATGAACTGACGGGTGTACTCCCTCACCGTCAGGTTTCCTTTCACCAGAGACCGAAACTCCTTCTCAATTCGGTCCATAGTTCTTTCACTGCAGAACTCTTCCAACAATTTCTTTTTAAACTCGACCCAAGACAGCTGAGCCAACACAGTAGGAGACAGGGTGGTTTGAACGATATTCCACCAGGTGAGGGTTGTATCTCTAATCAATTGGGTACCAAACCGCACCCTCTGATCATCTCCACACTCGGAGGAGCCAAAAGCTTGCTCAACCGCTCGAACCCACTTTACACACAAGATCGGGTCATCAGAACCGGAGAACTCCGGCGGCCCGCATCCTAGCAATGATTTATATGAGCATTTCCTCCCACTATTCTGTCCAACTACAATCTTGGGTTCTTCAGTCCTGACTCCGCTACCAGAGCCAGTCAACACATTCTCTTCCACAACCCCATGCCTTCTGACACTCGCTCTTTGTTCTTCCAACATCTTCTGAAAAACCTCTTGCTGTTTTTCCATGGCCGTCGTCACCAATTGCATGACGCTGGCCATCATATCATCTTGAGGGCTAGCTAACTGAACAACAAGACTAGTGGACGCCAGAACCACTCTTGGCCCTAGCTCCACTTCCCCAGAAAGGATTGGTGGCGCGCGCGAAGGAATGACGGTCGCCGTCCCAACCACGGGATCTCGCTCAGGCGAACTATCGTCACGCAGATCTCCATCGACTAACGGTCGACTGCGCGTATTCACCATCCTAAAAATTGTTGCCACACAAATACCAGAAGAGTAAGAGACAGAACGAGAGAAAAACACGGAAGGACGTACTATTATAGTACCAAATGTCATAATAACGGTAATTCAGGCATAATCACGTATAAATATTCTCATAATAACATTAGCTAAGTGAGATTATGAACATACAATACATAATGGTTCTTGATACCATCGTCACAACGTTTGATAACTACAATTTCCGTCAGCTCTAAGACCAACCCATCTTAGTAGTTCTACCCGAAATTCACGAATCAATGCTTAATCTACTCAGTCTAAGTCTAGACATCTTACATTCATGCCTAGATGTGTTACTTCGCAAAACCAAACGAAATCGGGGTGTTACAGGTACCCACTAGTATTTGGGTCCAGATGTGTTACTTGCAGTTCTTGTGGGGGTTACATAATAAGAACCATACCAGTAATTAACAAAATTATTGCTTACAAAGTCATATGCTCCACAGTAAGAACAACAAATATTCTTTTGAGCAATCTTGATCAAATGATTAGTGGAGTAAAACATATCAGAGTTACCAAAAGATTTACCTTTATGTACACTGTTCTTTTTGGCTTTGGTTGTGGATGCAGATGCTTTGTCCTTCTTCTTCTCATCAGGAGAATCTTTAACTCTCCAGACCATCTATCCTTTCTTTGATTGCTTCCCAAGAGATTTTACATAAAAGCTCGTTGAACCATCAACAGACTTGTCATAAAACATATTAGATTGTCGGATCTGATTTGATTTGACAATATTTGGTTTGACACTTTTTTTTTGAAAACATTTTTATCATGAATGGAACTTGAAGCTGTTTTGAAACAATAGACTGATTATGTTGAATTGTCAACAGGTGATTGATTAATCACATCAGCTGAAATCTTTTCTGATAAATTGACATTTGCAGCTTCCAAGTCATTTATCCTTTTAGACAAAATATTTCTTTCATTAGAAAGAGTGTCAAACTTTCATTTCAAATCAGTTCTAGCCATCTGTTCTTTCTGAATGTCTGAGGATAGAACAGATATTTTGGATATGAGCTTAGATATTTCTGATTCAAAGATTTGACGCTCTTGCTCAAAATCTTTTTCCAAGTTCTTGTTTTGTTCAGAAATATCTTTGAAAATCCCAACATTTCTCTTCTCAACATTTTTCTTTTCAAGCTCAAAAGACTTTTTCTTCTCTTGAAAACACTTCCTTTCTTTCTCAAGTAAGTCTTGTAAGGCAGAGATCTGTTTGGGAAGTTCAACAGTTTTGTCTTCAAGAACTTGTCTCTCTTTGGCAAAAGTGTCTCTTTCTGTCATTAAAATCTTTTCAAACTCAAACACTTGCTTTGAGAGTTTAAGACATCTAAGCTCAAGATCCTTCTTCTCTTCGTTAGCTTTATTGGAAATATCAGACAGCTTTTGAGCATAAGATTTCTCTGAATTAGCTTTATCTTTATCTGTTTGGAGACTTTTCTTCAGATCAACATTTTGTGACTCCAAAACAGATATCTTGTCTTCAAAAGCCTTAAACTTCTGTTGAAGCTCAACTGATTAAGCTTGTTGTTCAGATGACTTTTGTTCAGTTGACTTCCGTTGGCTTTGAAGATTCACAAACTTTCTTTCTTTCAACTTGATTTCTTTTTCACAAGTCTGAATAGTATTTTCTTTTAAAGAAATCATTTTCTCTTTCTCTTTAATCTCTTTCTCTCTTGCTCTGATGATAATTGTAAAATCAGATTTAGCATGATTAGCACATTTTACACAATCAGAAGTTTTATTAGAATTTGACAATTTAGATGTATGCTCCTTGATTTGTTTTAGAAGAACTGAATTTTAATTTTTCAGTATATCTCTTTCAAATTCTATTGTCGGTATCTCAGGCATGTACATGATTGCACAGTCTCTCCCTGATAAAACTGTAGACATCTTGAATAGAATGAATAGTCTTGAATGAATGATCGTTCCCAAACAATTCAAAAAATTTGACTAAAGATCAAAATCAGATCACCACTTGAAAATAATTCTCAGAAAAAGTACAAGTCTAGAACTCGCAGACACAAGAAACTCGCAAAGCACTAAACTAGAAAATTACTATTTAACAAACTTCGCGCTAAACGTTATGTGCACGAAATCGAAACTCGCAGAACACTGAATGCGCGAAGTAAGAAACTCGCTAAACGTGTTATGCGCGAAGTTGCTTCTTGCAAAAAGTTTTGTGCGCGAAGTAGACTTAGAAAATTTCGATTAAGTGAACTTCTCGCAAGAGAATGTAAACTCGCACGTCAATCAATCCTTGGGCGTTCCATACTTAGCAAATTTTGACAACTTTAGAACTTGCTAAATGGAAACTCGCAAGTCACTGTTGATTAGACTTCTCGCTAGACGCCTTGTGCACGAACGATGAACTCGCAGCAGGTTTATGCGCGTTTTGACCACTTCTTGCAAGAACCTTATGCGCGAACTAACATCAAAGTCTCAGAACTCATCGTGCGTGTTCTTGATTGTTTGCGCGTACTTCAGCGTGCGTGTTCTTCATATGAATGTTGCGCGAAGAACAGATCTAGCGTGTTTTTGACTAAGTCGTTCAAAAATCGAATCAAAATCTTTGATAGCTGAAATTAGAACTTGAAAAATGACAGGAATGATCGATTAAACATATAGAACACATTTCTAATATCAATTTCTGATTAAAAACAACAAATCACAAAGAATCGATTTAGAACAGTGTCGAACATTTCAAAACAGAAACTCACAAAAATTCGAAATTGAATGCGATTTATTGTCATTTTGACATTGAAATCTAAACAAGAAAGTTTCACAGATCAAATCGAACACTATATTTTCATTTTCTTGCAACAAAACCGATTTTACAATAAGAATTCGATGCAACAGTGAATTTTTAAAAAAACTTTCTACGTGTTCTTGATTTTCCAAGAAATCAATAAAAATTCGATGATCCAATCTTTCTGAATATGTTTGGTCTCGCCCTGATACCAATTGAAAGTGTATGAATCCCAATTCAATCAATCATTATCTAATTCAGTATATGACAATGAATATTCTAGAAAGAGAGAGTAGAGAGAGAAACAGTCACAAGTATATTGATATGACAATTACACATATAATGTACTCTGTTACAGGTTACTTCAAACTCTTACAAAAGCTAAGGTATTTATACATCTCATCTACTTCTCTCACAAGCTTAGAACAGAAACTCTCACATTAAAGGTTCTCTCAAACCACTAAGGTTCACACTGTTGACTTTACATGACTTTGACTTTTACACATTAAATCTTGGATACAATTATACACTAACAAGAAGTTATTTTTCAAGAAATGTTTGTTGAAGAACAGTTTTGGAGAGACTCGAGAAAATGAAAAGAATTTAAGAGAGAAATTATTTCAAGAAAGATGATTTGAAGAAAGTTTGTTGCTAGTTTTGTCAAAGACTGCAAATTATGTGAAGAGCTTACAAGATTGAAAAAGATAGTTCAAAGAATTCAAAAAGTTTGTTGAAGTTTCCGAAATTTTCTTTGAAGATGATTTTCTAAAGCAAAAGAGAGCCAAGTCTGAAAATAATTTCTTTCTGAGGTCTGAAAGAGGCTTCTACAACCTTTGGGGGAGATTGTTAAAGATTTTTGAAGAGCATACTTACAGACTTTGGGGAGATTGCTGAAAGATAATCTTGAATATCTGAAAGGAGGAGATGATTTGTTTCTAAATCAAAGGGGGAGATTAAATTTGTTGAAAGAAATCTACAAGGAGGAGATTGTATTGCATATCCTTTTGGTAGATGATATTGGATCCAAAGGGGGAGATTGTTCGTGCACAAAATATGTTGGATACAAGATCATGAAGACTAAAGTTCAAGTTGAAGATAAAAGTCATAGTCAAGCAAAAGCTCAAGTCAACTCTCGTGCTAAGCCAAAGTCTTTGTAATAAAGTCAAAGTCTTTGTAATAAAGTCAAAGTCATAGTCAGTGTTTAGAGTGGTGTGAGTTTTTCTATTTTGTAAGTGTTTCGGTTTATAAGTGTTTTTCGTTCGTAGACTCATATGACTAGAATGATATTGTCCGCATATCTGTTAGAGAGAGAAATACTGTGAAAGTTCTCTTTACGAATTGAGAATTGGAATTAATAGAAATTAATTGTTGATTGAAATCAATTGTTGTCATCTTGATTTACACTGATTGTGGGATACACACAACATATTCAGGTATAGTGGGATCTACAACTTCTAGAAATAGTATCATTCGATTTTTCCGGAGAGCAAAGTTGTCTCTATTGAATTGGGGAGGTTTAGCAAGAGAGCCATTATCATTATAGTTAGTGTTTGTGCTTAATGCCATTATGGAAAATAGCAAGGAAGATATTTAAGCAAGATCTTGTTTATGGATTAAACAAACTGTTCTGATACCACTTGTTGGTCCCGATTAAGTTTCTAGAAGGGTGATAGTTTGCAGAAGGGGGGTTGAATACAAGCACAAAGTTTACTTTTTAAATTTGTTTATTGATTATTAAGTAAATCAAAAACTAAATCTACAGATTGTTATGGAACTAGATAAGGTAAAACGTAATCTAAACAATCAAAGAATCACTAAGCTTTCTTGCACAAGAGTAAAAGAAAGATAGAAGAGAGTTTGCAAAAAATAGAGTTTCTACAAGTATCAATAAGAAGATTGAGGACCCTTCAAAAATGAAGGCTTCTCTCGTATTTTTACCATATGCATTAACTAATGGTAGAGGGTACAATCCACGTGTCCATCTTTCATTGGCTTCATATTCTTGACTTTATCTTTAGCATGCTTTCGGCAGTATGATGAGCAGTGTAGTGGAAAGGGGTGGTTGTACGATTATGGACAAAAGCATGTTTGCTTTTGTACCTTCGTACTTTCTGTGCAGAGGATAAAATAAACAAATATTGATAAGTAAGCTTAATGATCAACTATAGTTGATGATCAGTGATTAGGAATCACTGATGCAGAGAGGCAATAACTGAGGCTTGATTTTTATTTGTCATGCGTTGTAGACTTGAATTGGTTTCACTGAATGCTACTTCAGATCATTAGTATATTTGTCTTTATCATTAGCTTAGTCTTTGATGTCAGCGATGATTTTCATGGATGTGAGGCTTGTCTTCAGGGATTACATAAGCTGATTACATAAGCTGATTACATAGGAAACCACTCAGCGATAACTGAATAGACTCAGTCTGATCGCTGATGGTGAAACACTAATACTTATACCATTAAAGTAATTTTCACTATGAATAAAAAGGATCATCATTAAATTATTGATAGAGTTTAGATCAACAAACAAATTCCACTTGTATTCTAGTTCTAGACTGAAGTCGACGACAAAATCAGTGAATGGTTATGACTTAATTGTCGTCTTTAGTTTGAATTCGATGTCCTAACTGCTGAGGTAGATACTCCACTTTGCTAGTCTACCTGTTAACTCTGTTTTTTTAGACAGGCTTAAGAGTAAAGTTAGTCACGACAGTTATAGGATGCGATTCAAAGTAATGTCATAACTTTTTGGCAGCTGTAACTAGCAACAGTGGTAATTTTTCAATTGAGGAATACATGGTTTCAGCATCTAATAGAGACGTACTTACGTGGTAAATCAGAAGTTTTTGTGTTTCTTATTCTCGAGTTAAGAAGGAACTTACAAAGTTTGAACTGATAGCTAGATAGAGTTATAGTACTTCATGATCCTTAGATTTCGACAACAAAGGTAGTGACGCCATGTATTCTTTTAGTTTTTGAAGTGCGTTCTCATGGTCGTTGTTTACGTAAAATTTCAGAAGTCCATAACGTCTCCAATCTAAGGATTATTCTTGTATTAAGATAAGGTCCTGATGATCATACACATCAAAAGTCACTGTCGTCCCTGATGACGACCGTCGAGAGTTTCTCACGTCAACGACCAGAAAAAACTCTTCGGCAGATTTATATCTCACGATCTGAGTAACGTAACTAACGATTATTGATCATTTATTATATGCAACTGTTTTTCCTCTGTGAGTCTTTTATTACAGGTTTAAGACACATAATGACCAACGGATATAACGGACGATAGACATCAAGATCAATCATTATCAAGACTGTTGGACATTTAATGCTCATTTATGGTGACCAAAGCTATATATACAAGCTCGAAGAACTATTCAAGGCATCTGATTGACATTGGAACTCATAGAAGCGCTCTGTTAAGTCCCTGAGATCATAGATGGATTGAATATACAAGATAAACTACAACTATTTTATTCAATACTGAAATGTAAACTACAACTACAGAGGGAACTCGTACGCAGTCTACATTGTGAAAGAAAACTTACCCTAAACTAACTCATACAGACTCCTTATATACCCCCACATCCCTTGTACACAATTAAGCCCTAACCCATATACAAGGCCCAATACAATTATGTTGATTACTTTACTAAACTTCTAAATAGAACATATTTATGTTCTAACATTCTCCACCTAAGTTTTGTAAAGTAATCATTATCTTTTAAGCTCCAGCTTCAGCTCCTCTCCCCCTTGATTTCTTTATAAAACTTAGCATTGCATAAACTTCAAAGCTCCTCTAGCTCCCCCTTGAAAGTAGCTCTTATCCTTGGAGTATCAACTGAAATACTACATCTGATGTAGACCATAACCTCGCCTGAGTGCACATAAAAACATCTTTTGACTCTTGTAAACCCGACACATTCCGTATGCCCACAAGAATGATATGTGTTGAATATTGGAGTGACAACCAAGTGCATCTTCAGTGCATAACATCTGATCTTTCTTTGATCCACGAGTCGAAATAAAAGTTCAGCTTAAGAACTTCATCTGATCAGCTTACTGGTGGTAGCATCCGGTAGCAACACTACAAGGCAAGGATTAGAAGGCAAGCAATGTTCAACAACTGATAGAAGATGCTCATTTTCTAACTGCTTTCAAGAATACTGAATAATCAAACCCAGAATTCCTTTCTTCAAGAATCAGCTGGATGATTATAAGCACTCAGGATTCTGAATCACAACTCAAGCATCAGAACAATGATTGTAGTCGCTCACACTACTGAGTGATCAATTCAGAAAATGATAAAGTTCTCTCAACGGTCTAACAACAAAAGAAGCTTTCCAGACTGATGATTGCAGATGCTCAGGCAGCTAACTCAATCCAATCAGAGACTAAATCCTCAAATCCAGTATCTGAAAATCTTGAAAAGCATGAGCACTCGTGAAGATTAGATCAGTTGCTAAGGATATGTGACCAACATATGATAAGAGTGATGTCACATATACATTCCATGTAAAAAGCTCAGGAACAGGGCAAACTTGTATCAGAATGGGTTCAAAAAGACAATTTTCTCAAAAAGTCACAAACTTTTCACATAACACCATCGATTCGCAGATCACTATTGACTTTTGAGTACAATTCGCATGATGAACTAAGCCTAACACCACAATTCGCCTAGAATTTCATGCGAATCCTTACTTCTCGCAAGCGCCTATATACGAAATCCTCACATTTCACATACCTCACATCTACGAATCCTCACAATTCGTATCACACTTACTTGCGAATTCTTGACTTTTCGCAACACTCTCATCTACGAAATCTCTACTTTTCGCATCATACATATGTACAAATTCTACACTTAATCAAAATTTCATCTTCAAAGAATATAGTCATGCGAATCCTTAAACATTTCGCATATGACTATTGTGCGAATTCTATACTTAACAAAATATCAGCTTCAAATACTATATGAATTCTGACATGCGAATTCTATGTTGCAAATTCTTCTAAAAACCTTCATTCTGCGAATTCTTTCAATATCTTTGCGAGTTCTTCAAATTCTGCGAGTTCTTCCTTTTAATCATGCGAATTCCATAGATCTCTAATGATTTTTCACATTTCTTCCAATAAAACCTATAAAAAACATCGAATTTTGAGATGAGCTTTTGTACACAGGTTCGAAAACATCACTGGAGCACAATTGTAGTTGATGACCATATCTAAATTCGACTCTAAAGCATCCTTCGGTCACAACACAGTACATATATATATATATATATATATATATATATATATATATATTTTCGAACAGAAAACTCAAAAATCGATCAAGTTCATCCAACATTGTTCAAATTAACCAATATAATCGATTCTAAATGATTAATCGATGACCTCATAATCAATTTAGCATCTAAAAACATCCAAATTAGCACAAATTGGAGAATTTGAAAAAAAAACTTCACATCGACTGTTCTTCTCAATGCAATCTGATCTCGGTCGTGCAAAGATTGATTTCTCTGTTAGGCTCTGATACCACTTGTTAAGTCACTGAGATCATAGATTGACTGAATATATAAGATAAACAAGGATTGTAGAGATAGAATATGATGTTCTATTCAATACTGAAATGTAAACTACAACTACAGAAGGAACTCGTACGCAGTCTACATTGTGAAAGAAAACTTACCCTAAACTAACTCATACAGACTCCTTATATACCCCCACATCCCTTGTACACAATTAAGCCCTAACCCATATACAAGGCCTAATACAATTATGTTGATTACTTTACTAAACTTCTAAATAGAACATATTTATGTTCTAACACGCTAAAAAACACACGACTAAGTTTCTCTCAAGCAAGAACTCTCGACAAAGTGTTCCATCACATGACATACAACACAATCACACGATGAAATTACTTTCTATTGTAATATTGTCAACTGTACTTGTTATCACTCCTTCTAAAAACGACGTCCCTGCTTGACGTCCATAGTGCACTTGACGATCTCTACTATCGTGCGTGGTTTTTACCCTCGCTGGGGTTTTCCGTGTCACGAAATTCTCTGTCTTTTATTCATTTTTATTCCTTGTTGTACGATTTGTCGATAGATCTCTTACTTTACTTGTTAAAGCTCCACACTGACCTTAGATCTTCTTTTGGATGATTTTTGGCATTAATAGTTTGGTGCCCACCGTGGGGCCCCAGCTAGAGTAACATCCTCGACAAAGAGTGTGACTTACTAATGGTTTCAGTGCAGCTTTTTGATTGACAGGATCATGGAAGCTCAGGGAACTCAAGCTCACATCATTACTCAAATGCGCATGGAGCTCGATCCTGCTCGCAACCGTATTCACACTCTGGACGAGCAAAATCGCAGAGCAAATGAAGAACTTTCTGCAATAAGGAATCCAACAATGAGGAATCAAAATGTGTGAAACTAGTTTGGGCCTCAATATGGTCCAAGACCACCTTTTTACATGCCTTTTCCAGGTGTTCCACCGCCACTACCTCCATAAGCTAGGTTGACGCTAGGTACTGGAGCAACCACCGGAGTCGCCACATTCTCTATCCCGACAATATCGATGATGCCACAATCAACGACAGTGTTTCCGTCGAAGTTTGTGCCCCACATGCACACACCAGTCAATGGCGACACTGGAGAGACATTGCATCGCAATGGGTTTTTTCCTAATGCAGGTATAACATCACAATATTATGGGTTCGTGCCAGCCTCACTCCCCACCGGCAATGGATTCAATATGGATGATCCTATTGCAGGACGATTGAAGCAGTTAGAGGAACAAAATGAAAAGATGTTGTCGTTAATTGCAAAGCTTCCAGGAGCTGTTCTACCTGTGGACGTTGAACCAAGGACCGAATTCCAAGCATCACCTTTTGTTGACGAAATCGCCATGGTTGATGTCCCAAAGAAGTACAACATCCCGACGTTCACTCTGAAGTATTCTGGAATCAGCGATCCGACTGAGCATATCGCACAGTATAAACAATTGATGTGGACTGTTTCGATACCTCATCAGTATCAAGAGGTTTGATGTGAAAGAGCTTTGGTGCAACCCTCACAAGTGTTGCACTTCAATGGTTGATCAACTTGCTACCCAAGTCTATCGGCAGTTTCGCAGAACTAGTCAACCAATTCATTTAGCAGTTTGCTAGTAATCGCAAGACGGAAAACCATACCATCGATCTCTACTACATCACTCAAAAGATAGGCGAATCAATTCGAAATTCCTTCAATCGCTTCAAATCTGAGTTGATCAGTGTTGGAAATTGTGACATCCGTACCACGATCGAGGCTAAGTGAGGTCTAGACGACAGTTCCGACTTATATATGGATCTGACAAAGTATCCGTCGAAAAACTTTGAAGAGGTTCAAGATCGAACATTAGGTTACATGCGGATCGAGGATGATGCGGCCATCCGTCGCAAACATTCCAATGACAAAAAAGCGTTAAGCATCAAGAAACTAGACTTCAAGGCTAAATCGACTACCAGGGTCGAGACGTCTAAACAAATCTCGAACGTGTGATTTGACAAGAAGAAAAGTGCTCCAACAAGCAAGTTCCCCCAGTATCCTAAGATCTCATCCTACGGATTCACAGGAACATCAAAAGATGTGGTCGAAGCTCTAAAGAATGTTCAAACTAACGTCAAGTGGCCGCCAAAGAATGAAAGAGATGACGCTAAGAAAGATAAATACAGATGGTGCGACTTTCATAGCAACCATAGCCACACGACGGATGATTGCATCGCCTGACGACGAGAATTGGCTTGGCTCATGCCAAAAGGCCACCTGCAAGAGCTGTTAGGCACAAACGCACTACCAGCTTCGCCTGAACATGCAAAGGTCGTTAATTTCGTAACCGGAGGTTCCGACGTCTATGGATTAACTTACTTGGCAGCTAAGCGACATGCTAGTCGAGGACCTGAAGAACTTCCTGTTTTACAGTCGTCACGACAAAAACACGAATTGGAGTTGGAAGCCATGCCCATCACTTTCGATCAGGAGGATCTCGGTGAGCAATGGCAGAAACATCACGACGACCTGATCATCCAGCTTACGATAGAAAATTGCTCGACTAACAGGATCCTGGTCGACGGAGGAAGTTCTGTTAATATCATCTTCCTTGACACAATCAAATCCATGGGAATCAACAAGTCTGAAATCGTACGACGTTCGACGGTCCTTGTGGGCTTCAATGGCGACATAGCTAACACCATCGGGGAAATCATTCTCCCAGTATATGCTAAAGGGGTCAACAAGCAGACCAAGTTCAACGTCATTGACTGCTCGTCGGCATACAACGTTATCCTAGGGCGACCTTGGATACACGACATGAAGGTTGTGCCCTCGATATATCATCAAACGATCAAGTTTCCAACCGCTTGGGGCGTCCAAGAAGTCAAAAGTGAGCAAAAGGTTGCTCGTGACTGCTAAAAATTCGATGAAGCCTAGAAAGCAAAACATCTAGCAATTACAGAACCAGATCGATCCTGAAACTGTCGACGACTATCGACAAAAAGAAGTTGTCCTGGATCAGGAGAAACCTGATAGAGTAGTTTACATCGGTACGTCCCTCGACCCTACCTTAAAGAAATCACTAATTTCCTTCTTGCAGGAATATGTCGATTGTTTCGCTTGGATGCATGAAGACATGGTCGGCATCAACCCAGAGGTCATCTCACATCGACTCAACGTTGACCCTACCTATTAAACAAAAGGGTCGAAAGTTCACTCTAGAACGCAACAAAGTAATCAATGACGAAGTTGATAACTTGCTCATGACAGGAAAGATCAGGGAAGTAAAATATCCCCACTGGATAGCCAACGTCGTAGTAGTACAGAAGAAAAATGGGTAGTGGAGGGTCTGCATAGACTTCACAGATCTTAACAAGGCTTGTCCTAAAGAACCATTCCCATTACCCCACATCGACGCAATGGTCGACGCAACTGCTGGTCATGAGCTACTCACATTCATAGACGCATATTCGCGATACAATCAAATCCTGATGTATCGTGATGATCAATAGAAGACAACATTCATGACAGAGAAAAGGATCTACTGTTATAAGGCCATGCCTTTCGATCTTAAGAATGTGGGGTCGACATACCAGCGACTGGTCAACAGGATGTTCAAAGAGCGTCTTGGCGACACTATGGAAGTATACATCGATGACATGTTGGTCAAATCAAAATAGGAGATCGATCATATCAATCATTTAAGGCAGTCGTTCGATATTCTCAGAAAATATCAAATGAAACTCATTCCAACAAAATGCTCCTTCGGAGTAAGTGCAGGAAAAATCTTGGGATACATGGTCACCCGTCAAGGGATCGAGGCCAATCCCGAATAGATAAAGGCGATCATGGACATTAATTCCCCTCGTAACCTTAAAGAAGTCCAGCGACTTACTGGACGAGTTACGGCGTAATACAGGTTTATCTCCCGATCGTGAGATAAATGTTACTTATTTTATAATGTCGTGAGAAAAAACAGGGGCTTTGAATGGACGAACGACCATGAGAATGCGCTCCAAGAGCTCAAGAAGTATATGGCTTCTCCACCCCTGTTGTCGAAACCTAAGGACCACAAGGTCCTCTAGCTTTATCTAGCAGTCAGCTCAAATGCTGTAAGTGTCGTTCTGACACGAGAAGATGAAAAAAAGCAACGTCCAATCTATTACGTAAGTAAATCACTTCTCGATGCCAAAACCAAGTATTCCTCTATGGAAAAACTTTTATTGGCTTTAATCATTGCGGAAAAAAGTTACGTCACTATTTCGAATCACATCCTATAACTTTCATGACTAACTTTTCTCTTAAGTCTGTCTTGAGAAAACCTGAGTTGACAGGTCGACTGGCAAAGTGGAGTATCTACCTTAGTAGTTACGACATTAAATACAAAACCAGGACCGCAATCAAATCGCAAGCATTGGTTGACTTCGTCGCAAACTTCAACCCGAATTAGATGTACCGACGGAACCCGCGGCAACTCTCGATGACCCAATCTGGACTTTACATGTTGATAGGTCATCCAACGCCCGGAGGGGCAGATCTTGGCATAGTTCTCAAGTTAGCATAGGGGTGCAAGACAATGTACTCCATACGATGCGATTTCAGGGCCACAAACAATGAAACTGAACATTAAGCTTTGATCGCAAGAATGAATATGGCTCACGACTTGGGGGCAACAAAACTTCACGTCAAAAGCGATTCACTCCTAGTAGTGAACCAAATGAATGGCGAGTTTGCAGCTAAAAACTCTAGAATGACAGATTATTTCAAAATAGCCAAAGCCAAGTCCGAAGAATTTCAAGAATTTTCTATTTCACAGATTCTGAGGGATCAAAATACCCAAGTTGATGCATTAGATAACCTTGGGTCGGCACTTGGACAATCCCCATTCGACGTTGTTCCAATAGTTCATCTGGCGACACCATCCATCGAAAACGAAAACAACGCCCAAATGATTGAAGAGGAAGAAAACTGATCGAATGATATCAGAAGATTTCTAACAAGCGGCTAATTTCCTAAAGACAAATGGGAGACAGAAAAATCATATTTAAGGCATCGAGATACATTATGATTAGAGGACAACCCTACAGACGATCGTCGACTGGACTAAACTTATGATGTGTTACCAATAAGAATCAAATCCAAAGCATTTTGCAATAAATGCATGATGGTGAGTGTTGTAATCACTCGGGAGGTCGCAGATTTGCAAATCCTATCTCTCGACAAGGGTACTATTGGCCAACCTTACGACAGGACGCAATAAGGTACGTCCAAAGTTGCGATGCATGTCAACGACATTCACGTATGTCGCATAAACCTTCTGAACTCTTGCACTCGACTTTAACTCCATGTCCCTTCATGCGATGGGGGGTGGATATTATCGGCAAGTTACCTCCGGACCCTGGGAAAAAGGTATATCTCCTAGTCCTTACAGATTATTTCTCAAAATGGATAGAACCGGCTGCTTTCTCCCAAGTTCGGAACAAAGAAGTTATCTCCTTTATCCAGAATAACATCATTTGCAGAATCAGAATCCCATCTGAGATTGTATGTGATAACAGGTCACAGTTTATAAGCGACAGAACTCAGCAGTTCTGTGAGGATCATAATATCAAACTTACAACTTTAATGCCCCGGTATCCTCAGTTCAATGGACTTGTCGAGTCTAGTAACAAAACGATCATTAATTCGATCAAGAAAAGACTCAAGGAAGCAAAAGGCAAGTGGGCCGAAGAACTTCCCATAGTTCATTGGGCTAATCGTATGACACCTCGTACGTCTACAGGGCAAACTCCTTTTTCTCTGGTCTATGGTTGCGAAGCAGTCTTGCCTGTCAATGCTCGAATTCCATCCTCTCGACACACGTCGGTCGATCACAACTTATCGACCTAAGTTATGACCTTGACACATTGGAAGAATTGCAGGAGTCAGTATTAATCAAAATGGATTCGCAGAAACACTTGGTCGAACGACATTTCAATAAGAATGTCAAGCCTAAAATCTTTCAAGAAGGTGATTACGTCTTACTACGTGTGTTTCAAAACACTCAAGAACCTGGTTCAGGTAAGCTATCCATCAAATAGGAAGGTTTGTACCAAATAACAGAGGTTGTCGGAAAAGGAGCCTACCGATTGTAAACCCTCGACGGTCGTGGCATTCCCCAAAGTTGGAATGCGGTACATTTAAAGAGGTATTTCTTCTAAAACACATTTCTTCTTTTCTCACGATTATCTTCTCGCAACCATTACTAACTTAAGCATCGAAGAGTCGTTAGCCTAGCCAACGACCCCCCCTCTAGGGATATTTCATTGCAGGACTAGTCGAATCATTCGACTATACTTATGGTCCATGATTGTTTTACGACCATGTCGTACGACCTAAGGATCTAAGGTCAAAATTTTGCCCTAGTTGCAAACATCTTTGCTCTATTCTTGAGTACGACACTCGATTGTGAGTTTCATCTCAACCAAAAAAGGTTTGATCCAATCATATTTGGCCTTATTCATGAATGTTTAAGTTCAATCGCTTAAGCAGGTTATCGCAAGATTAATCCTGGTTGACAGGTTTATAATTTGCGTTAGTCGCAAGTTCCTTATGAATTATCCTTACTTGTCTACCTGCAAATTTATTTACTTATGATTGATTACGCTTTTCTATCGTATGATGTTTGGAACAGTTTTCATTGATCTCTTGATGCTTGTTGTGAGTTACTTAGAGGAATTTCTATTATCTCTCGATGGTTGTCGTGAATTACTTATGAATGGATTGTTACAAACAAATCAAGCGTGCGACAATTCAGTTTGTTCAAAAACCTTTGTATTGATAAGTTAGAAGAATTACAGAGTAAGGCACGACCACCAACGGTCATCCAATAAACAAAAGGAAAAACAATACAAGAAACTTAAGGAACCGTCGACTGCTCCTGCTCCTATTGAGCCACAACCCCAGCGTCGCCACCTTGAGGAGCTTCATCCATCAACTCCCATTCGTGCTCGTCCTCAGAGTCAAGATCTTCCGTTATTCCAACAGACTTCAAGAAA
Source organism: Arctium lappa (assembly GCA_023525745.1). Lineage (NCBI taxonomy): Eukaryota > Viridiplantae > Streptophyta > Magnoliopsida > Asterales > Asteraceae > Arctium > Arctium lappa. The sequence continues at coordinate 26,996,930 of CM042062.1, forward strand.
AAAGTTAACTCATCATCTATTGAAGCCAGAGAATCGTATCCTCTTTGGTGACGCCTAACCAAAGTTGTTTGCGTCTTAAGACGAGTGAACGCCTCGACAGACGTCACTATCTTTTGAAGATCTGCGACCTGCTCTCGGGTCATGTCCTGCTCCAACCTCAGGATCTCGAATTCTCTTGCGTTCGCAGCCAAGATCTCCTTGGTCACGTCCAGCTCCACCCAATCTGTGCAGGCCTGGTCAAGGGCTTCCTCTAGGCGACCGTGAAGCTCCACCTTCTCGCGCTCAGCAACTTCCAGCTTACCAAGGGTTTCGTGAAGACGAAAGGAGATCTTCTCTCTCTTCTCGTCCACTTGCTTACCTCTGGCAGTGGCTTTCGTCTCCAGATCGAAAAACCTATAGAACAATGACTTCACGTCATTAATACACGAGTGAAGAGACATGGATGCCTGGAATGCTTGTAAAAACACGTGATAATAGTTAAAACGGGAGATTAAAGATAAAGGAAACTCATAAGTTTCTTACCATAAAAGAAAGCCCCACCTCGTAACGCTGGTTTCCACGTCCTCGATCGCGAGGTACCTAAAACGTTCACGAAAAGTCGGTAGGTAGAAATTATTCACATGAGGAAACAACTCCTTCCTACCTAACCGATCGGACGTCATGAAATCGGGCGGCAACTTAAAATTTACCGACATCATGTTCGGATCCTCATCCATCTGAGGACCCTTCCCTTTGTCTCTCGACGAAGAAGCTTCCACCACCTATGATGGAACCACAGAAATGGGTGTGGTTTCCGCAACTGGTGGCGGCATCGCCTCTTTAGAAACAACGACCTCAGGGTCGTCATTCGTTGTAGACGGCTCCCTCGAAAATGTCCTAACTTTTTTGACCCATGACCTAGATGTCGAGAGGACCCTTCTCTTCAACGCTCGACCTTGCCAAGGTAGTTGAGCCAATGTCTCCCTCCTCGAGGGACCCGTCTCTAATATACTTGAGGAAACTTTCGATCTTCCTAGCCGAATCAGAATAAGGTACGCCCTAGAGAAGTCGATCGCTGAAACGATAAAAGTTACATCATTAGATGAATACGAAAAAAATAGCAAAGATCGAATAAAATCTTAAAATTGACTCATGGTATTCCATAATGTGGTAAGCCATCGAGCGTTCTCGTCATCCGACGATACACGACCAAAGACATATCGTGTCTTTCACTTGCGATCGTTGACTGCGGTCGCCTGGACCAAGACACGGTCTCCTCTATACCTAGAAAAGAGACAATACCTATGGTTCGTCTTTGCTTTGACTGCGTAAGCCAACAGAAGGTCATTGACAATAAAGGGCGACGTCCACTTGATTGTCAATCATTCAACGACTTGAACGATTCGCCAGAATTGGGGCATCATCTGCCCCGACGATAACCCGAAGGTTATCGAAAATGCCCTCGACAAAGGGAGAATGGCCAGGCAAAACCTATCTTAAATGGATCTTCGTACAGGACGAAATACCCATTCAGACATTGTTCTGGCCTCAGCTGGTCTGGAGCGCTCAACCTCACATCAGCTGGAATCTTGGCAAGACGCATAAAAGTCTTTGTTATTCCCAGATATGTGCAAGAATATCAAGATTAACAATGAATTTCCAAATCAATAGTCATTTGCCATTAATCTTACATGAACAGATTACAAACTCTCTCTCTAATACAATGAAATATTTCTCTCACTAGATTCTCAATTGTACGCACACAGTTAAGCTTCCTTCACACTTACAAAAACAAGGAAACTATTTATACAAACACCTATTACAAGGAACACACAACTAACAAACTAACACTTTCACTTTTCCTTTAAGCTTTTGACTTTGACTTTGCTTTAAGAGGCTTTGATTTGAGCTTTGACTTTGACTTCCATGATCTTGGATCCAACATATTTGTACACTAACAATCTTGGATACAAATATCTAACATGTAGTTTTCCTATATGCAAAATATTGCTCAATTGGTTTAACTTTTCAGTTAAAGCACAATATGAAATACATGTCAGATATTTGTATGCTAATAAAGATAATCATGAAGATTTGAGCATTTTAAACATGAAAGATTCTCGCGAAACAAGGATATTGAATGAATGATATGAATACAAACTGCTTGTTTGAGAATCAGACTATGTATGAAAAGATCAAATATGAATGATTTAGCATTAAAAGCTTAGGTTATGAAAAAATTGGATGTTATCTATAAGAACAATTATAGACATTCTTGAAAGAAACGTTTTAAATGAAATAACGCTCAAATATCAATAAAGTTCAAATGGGGTTTATTACCATCAAAAAAATTGGTTCATTTTGAGACATGGTAATAACAAAATCAAGAAAAATACTAAACCGGTGTGTATGAATACTTGACGGTATATGGAAAAGATAATACACAAGTATTAGTCTTTGGAAACACACGGTTAGTGAAACATTGAAGCTCATAAAATGAAAACATTTAAAATCAGACTTCTAAATTCATGAAATCTTTTTAAGAATCGAGAAGTAGTTTGAACATTTGGAAACATGTTTTCATGTTTGAAAGTTGTACTTCTTTCAAACACAATGAGATTAAGAGTAGAATAAGCCTTACGCTCAGCTTTAATCTCATAAAGTCAACTTTAAAATCATGAATGATATGATCATGTAAGCTCCCCCTCAAATTCTGCATGCAGTCAAAAAGATGTCAAAGAAACAAAGTCTTATCACCAAAATTGAAAATTAGACAAATATGACAGTAAGACACCCCTATAACATTGAATAATGAGTCCTAATCTGAAATAATCATAAGTCATTTACTCCCCCCTGAAAATATGCATTCGCAATATTATCAGTAGAGGTAATATGTATACTCCCCCTTGAAGGTTGATCGTCTCTTTTGATGCGTCGGAGTACACATTATTTTGATCATTGAAGTATGAGTCCTAAAATGTTGTGTTTAGAAGTCAAACTCTTAGATATTGAGGTACGGGTCTTGAACTGTGTTATTCAAGAGCCATTATTCGTTGAGGTACGAGTTTTGAACTGATGTATTCAGAAGTCTAGGTTCTTTTACACCCCTTTGACTTGAGATGCCTGCAGCACAGATAAATCTTTTGGCTTTAATATCCACTGGGATTTGGGTCTATGTTTGTTAGTTGCAGTTCGGTTAGGAGTAATATAATAAGAACTGTTAAGTCTGATTTTATAGTAATCATTATATTTATAGGCTTGGTCTAATACTGTGTTTAGAGGCTCATTCTGTATTGTATTAGCCATGGGTATTTAAGTCCCTTGTGGCTTTGTTTGTTGTAAGGAACTTCACGCATTACTCAATACGATTCTACTTTGCGCTTTCAATCTCTCTCTCTCTCTACTTTCTCTCTCTATGATTTAGTATTTTGGGATTATCAATTGGTATCAGAGTTGTTCTAAATCTGAGAGGTTTGAGAGAAACATTTTTCTAAATCTGAATTTGTGTTTGAATCAGAATATTTGATCGATTTTCTTGAATTTTTCAAGAAAATCTCATATTTTGATTTTTCATCAAATTCGGACTGGTTTGTGATCGATTTTTGTTGTAAATTGATTCGTTGGATCCGTTTTTTATTGTAGAACTCTTTTGATTCACATCTTTTTGCAAGAAAATCATGTTTTAAAGATCAATTTTGTGATTTTTTGAGTTTCTGGAAAACTGATTTTATGTACTGTTTGATTCTCGAATTCTTGATTTTGTGGTTTTTAATCAATTTATTTGTTTTAAAAAGTGATAGAAAAATGTTTGGGAACATTTTGGTGCAAGAAAATTTCATCAAATTTTGTTTTGTAATCGATTTTTGGAAGAAATCTGAGTTTCTCATCGTTTTGCGCCAGATTCATGTTTTGCGCGAGTTCATCAGGGACTTTGCGCGAGTTCATCAGGTACTTTGCGCCAGTTCATCGAGGGGTTCTAAGTTCATTCCTCAAAAGTGAAAGTTTGCGCCATATTAAGCTCACGCAAAATCTGTTTTGCGTCTTCTAAGTTTCGCGCAAAGTATCTTTAAGTTACTATATCTTACGCAAAGCTAGATTCTCGCCAGATCATATTACACAAAGTCAATTTTGCGTTATCAGCACATCACGCAAACTCAAATTTTGCGCTACCAAAGCCTCACACAAATCATAACTTGCGCCATCCTTATCTCACGCAACTCAAGTTCTCGCTATCATCACTTCGCGCATATCTAGTTTGCGCTGGCTTCTTCTAAAGCAAAAGTCAAGTTTACGCTACATCTGTCTAGTGCAAAGATAAGTTTGCGCCATTCTCAGTTCGCGCAATTCTCAATTTTTGCCAGTCACTGTTCACGCAAAACTTCTGTTTGCGCCAAATTTTCTGCTTCCAGACTTGGATTATTTCTGAACTTTCTGATGGATTCTGCAAAGTGTGCATTTCAAGCTCAGTTCTACAAGAATGATCTTATGATGCAATTGGGAAAAGATACTAGTCCACCCGTTTTAATCAATGAAAATGAGTTCACCCAGTGGCAAGACCGGTTCATTAACTTCATTGAGCGTCAAGCTAACGGAGAGAATATGATGAAGTCATTTACTGAAGGACCATTCATCAGACCTAAAAATGACACTCCCTTGACTGCTGAAGAGGTTAAACGCGAAAAAGCCAATTGAGAAGCAAAGTCCAATTTGATGCTAGATCTACCTAACTCCATTTACAATAGAATTGATTGTTTCAAGCATGATCCAAAGATGATGTGGACTCAATTAGAAAAGATCATGCTTGGGTCATCAGTTACTACACAAATACGCCAGACACGCTTCATGAATAATTTTGAGGAATTTAAAGCAAAGGAAGATGAGTCTCTGAAGGTTATCTTTGACAGGTTTTGCACTGTGCTGAATGATCTACGCAAGATAAAAGTGGAAAAGACTTAGCTGAAGACAAATCTGAAATTGCTCAATGCACTTCAACCGGAATGGAACAAATTTTGTCATCGATTGAGGAATGATGTTAGGATATCTTCGATGCAAATCCAAGAGTTTTACGAGATTCTGATGACAGATGAGTGCATAGTCACAAAGAAAAAGGCCAAACTTGATAAGAAGAATAAGAAAACAGTGGACTCGGCTGCACTTCTAACGAGTCGTCTGGCTGATCAAGCATTATCTGATAATGCTTATGACGGGGCCACTGAAGATGATGGTGAGGCACTTCAGAAAGCAATGATTCTTCTCTCTCAACACTACCAAAAGAAGTACCAACCTCCTTCGAGTTCCAACACTATTCGCTTCACTTCTGGTTCCAAGAATGTTCAAGTGCCCGAGGCTAATGTAATGTCCGGATCCGAAATTTTTATTAATTTTGGAAGTTGGGTGAAAATTGAAGCGAGACCCAAAGTTCTTGGGGTTTATTGAAACAGTGGTTATATATAACCAATATTATCAGATATTTGTTCTCATTCTAAATCTGAGAAAAATGGAGCCGACTTAGAAAGAGAGAAAGAGAGAAAGCAAAGAAGGCAGAGAGAAAGAGAAGGAAATCTTGAGGATCGATCGTTTTTGGTCAAATAGAGGTATGATTTTAGCTTAATACTTCTATCTGCATGTTATAGTCGGTAAATAGTCTTGTTAATCAAGCTTTTAACCGTGTATTTGATCGATTTATTGATCAAAAAGTTTTATGGGTTTGAACTGTGAGTCGCCGACTTAAGTTTGAGCTCGACCGGGAAGATGATGTATAAGACCGGTAGTTGTATTTGACCGATAAAGTGTAAAGGACCGGTAGTTTGTATTCGACCGATAAAATGTAAAGGACCAGTAGTTTGCATTTGACCGATAAAGAGTAAGGACCGGTATGTTGTTTGACCGGTAGGTTGTAAGGACCGGTATATTGGCTCGACCGGTATAGTGGTTCGATCGATATTTTGTTAGTTGGTCCTAAGAGGTTTTGATCAGGACGGTTTCGTACCGGGATAGTAGCAGTAGATTTCATTTGATGAGTCTTTTGAAAGAAAGAGTGTTAGTTGCAAGTTAGCTTACCTTTGTTTTTAATACCATCGTAGGTGGTGTTAATCAATAGAAGTCCGAATTAATCACGAAGAATCAGAGGTGAGTCTTTCAAACTAAATCTTTTATGATTTGAGCAGTTAATTGATAAATGTGGGTTTTATATACTGCAAATTTATAGTATTGAAAGTATGCAAAATTATTGCAAAAGATTGATTTAATCAGTTTGGCATGTTTATGCTCAGTTTATATAAACTTATTTTATATACAGTCAAGACTAGGTGTATGCATACATTTGAGTCAGAAGTCTGACCTAAGTAGGGAAGTGTGACCCGCCTGCTCGTACCGGGGAGTGTGGCCCGTTTATGCCATTAGGGTGTGTCCCTAAAATAAGGCAGTGCAAGACAGACATACCGTCTTTGACCAAAATATTGGTCTATAGCTTAAGGTACGCTTGGGAAGCGTAAAAAGTGGTCAGTGATGGCCAATAGATTGAGTTATACCTGCGAAGCATAAAGTGTTTTAAAGTTTGATTAATAGAGCAAGTTATGTTTTGAGATATAAAGTTTTGTTTAAATGTTATAATTAATATTTGAACTGTTGCAGTAGTAATTGGAGGGGACTCACTAGACCACTGGTCTAACCCTCGCTATTTCAAAATTTAAATCCTGTTTCAGGTTATCGAAAAGTAGCAGGTACAGATAAGGGTAAAGAGAAGATATGAGCTATAAGCATGAGATAGAAGACTTCCTGCAATAGTTTTCTTTTTGAACTCAATTGTGTAGTAAGAAATAGTGTAACCTTGTACTCTGAAATGTAAGTCTATGGCGGTATTTAGTAAGAAATGTTATTTTATTGTATATATAAAATGTTCAGGTTGTTACAGCTAAGAAAGCTACTGCATGCTTTAACTGTGGAAAGTCGGGTCATATTGCAAAGGAGTGTCGAGCAAAGGTGGTTCGGGATTCTGCTTATTACAGAAAGAAATTGGAACTAGCTGAAAATAGAGAGAATGGAACTGCTTTACTAGCTAAAGAAGAATTCTGGCTAAATCACTCTGAAGACGAAGCTGATAATATCGAGACTGCTCCTATGTGCTTCATCGGAGATGATCAAAGTGATGAAGATTCTACTACTGATGATGATGAGGTATCTTCTGTTTCTGACTTCAAATTCATTTCTTCTCCAATGAACATTATTATAACTGCTTTACATGATTTACGCTCGAAGTTATTATCTGAAAAGCATTTAAATTCAGAAAAGTCAAATTTGATTGATAAATTATAAATTTCTTTGAAAGATGAAAAATCTATTTTAGCTCATATAAAAGACATCTTTCAAAAAAAATTAGATGATTTAGAAAAATCAAATATGACTTATCTTGATTCTTTGTCTGAAATGACCAAATTAAAAGATAATTTTTCTGATAAAATAAATGAGTTGGAAGAAAAATTATATCAAAGGAATTAGTCTGAGCAAACTATTTATTTGAACAAACCGCGGAGTTATGAGTCTATAAAAGAAAAATAGGGACTTGGTTTTGAAAATCCACATTGTTTAAACAATGCGATAGAAAAATCCCCTACTTTATATAAATACGATTATCTAACACTTGCTAAATATGCTCCTCAATTTAAAATTGATTGGATGAATGAAAAGCAAGTGTTAGAAATCGAAAATGAGAAAAGGATGAATAATAAGAAAAAGGAAAAAAATTTTGTTTATACAAGCGAAAATGCCAAATATTTTCCTGACAAATCAAAGAAAGGCAGAAAAAGTTTAAATGACATATCTCCCATTAAGTCTTCAGTGTCTGATGATTATGTTGATATATATGCTACTACATCTGATAAGGAAAATATCTCTCCAATCTTTTATGATCCTAAGAGATATACTCCTCCATTAGTATTAGAAGGCAAAATCATTGACCTTGAAGATAAAATGGAAGATCAAAATATTCAAAAAGAAATTGAATCAGATGTATTTCTTTCTTTCATGACATCAAGTTTTGAAGAAAAATTATTTTCTCAAAAACAAGATTCTATTTCTGGCATTTCTTCTGATTTTCAAATAAACAAAAAGGAATTTCTAAAATCTGAAATCTTTTCTCAAAAATTTTCTGACTCCGAGGTAAGTTCAGATTTATTGGTTGATCAGTTCGGTCTCTTAAGAAAAATTGCTTCTTCTGATTCAATTATTAAATCAAAAATTCTTGATGAATCTTTTACGCTAAATGATGATTATTATAAACCAAATCGTAAAAGAAGAAGGTCAAAGAAGTCAAAGAAACAAGATAAAATCATTTCTGACAATTCTAATTCTTCTTATTCAAAATTTTCAGATAGGACTTTGAGCACATCTTCAAAGCAGATATGGAGGGTGAAGCGAACATCAGATGATTCTACGACTGATGAGGATAAATATGTAGACAAACATTATAAAAATGATTCATTTGCTACTTGCAGTGTTCAAAAAGGCGCGCCATGGCGCGATATGGCGCAAGACGTGTCTCCACTGTTACGAAATGGCCCATAACGTTTCTGTAAGGCGTGGCTCACGCTATGGCGCGCCGCGGCGCGCGTTTTTTCTAAGACGTGATTTTTTTTTTCAATTTTTTTTAATTTTTGATTTTTTTTTATCTTTGTGTTTTTACATTTTTAACTTTAGATTTAACATTTTTATAGATTTATCTAATCACATCACTCATAGTTTCACGAAGCCATAAACGTTATGGACTCACGATTAAAACGAAGTTGTAAAATTATTTTTCTAAGTTTTATTTTAAATATTCAATCAAAAACTACTTTTATACTAGTAATTTATATGATTTATCTTCTTCTAATATGAATGTACATTCTTTAATATCATTATTTGATTGGAATAATATATATAAAACATATACGTATATATATATATATATATATATATATATAATTTTGAATATGACATACAAATTTGCCGCCTTATGTCACGCCTTGAAAAACGCCGCGTCCTCGCCGTGGCTTGTAAGGCTTAAGGCTTGACCTCGCCGCCACGCCACGTCTCACGCCATTTTGAACCTTGGCTACTTGTAATAAAATTTCAAAATACTCTATAAAGCAAATGATTCAAATTTCAAAAGATGTCTCATATTCTTCTTCTGATTCTAGTTCAGCTGATTATGCTTTCTCTTCTACTGATTCTTATGTTCATCATTCTGATAATATTTCTCGTGCCTTTTATGTCAAATCTAACAAGTTTTTCCCCACAAAAACTGCAACTAACTGTCATGGACCTAAATTCAAGTGGGTACCAAAATCACAGATTGATTCTAAGTTGCAAGCATCTAATGTCAAGGGGGAGTAAGAGAACATTGGCTTCTAAGTACATCAGCTTAGAACACGTGCTTCAATGGACTACGACTTCTAAACATGTTAGTTTAGGACTCGTTCTTCAAAGATTTTAGCTTCTGACTAATGAGATACTGTGAGTACATCTACTTTATTCCGCCGCATTTATCTCTAACTAAGATGTTATTTCAGTTTTCTCATGTGTTTTTTCAAAGAATCTGAGCAAGTTCATCCAAAACTTGAATTTGTACAACCCAATTTTTTTTCATATGAGACACAAATTTATTATACATTATGTGGAAAATAATATTATTGAATTTTATTTTGTTCCAACTAAATATCAATTTGCCGAATTCTTTACATTTGTCGTAAATAAAATTTTTTCAAACTTGGCATATTGAATTTAAAATTTTAAATCTTTATAAATTTTATTCTATAAAGTAAAAGTTTTACAGTTTTTCTTTCTTTTGAATAAAATGTGTGTCTAGGATAAATTTTCAAGTTGCTTTGTTAATATTAAAGTGTTATATGTTCAACTTTCAAGTCTTTTAAAAGTCAAAAAGTCAGCAACATGTTTGAAACTTTTGCATTATGCTTTAAAGATATGTGATTCGGAATATTTATAGTTTACAATGCTTGGAAATCCTATAAAAATCAGAATTATGGATCGTAATGAAAATATGGGCTAAGCACTTAGATGTAAAACTGGGTGATTGAGATGAAAATTAAATATATATATATATATATATATATATATATATATATAGGGGTGGGTTCAAACGAGAACATAGTGTGTTTAAAAGAATAAAAGGACAATTCTCAGCCAATCATTTTTTAAATTAATTCCAAAAATAATAGTTTCTAAAATTAAGAGTAAAAGGGCAATAAAGTCATATTACGTTATGGATAATTTAGGACAGTATTAACTTCCAAAAAAAGGGATTATAATATTTAATTCAAATAAAAAAAGAAATCCTTCAAAATTCGTTTATCATGGTAAGCACAAGTGATTCGCTGCTATAATGAATTCAAATTTGGTTTATCATGTTAATCACAAGTGATTTCGTACTAAATAACTTGGATATAATTTTTGACAGCCAAAATCACATGTGATTTTGTTCTAAATACTTAACACCAAATTAATAATTAACACCAAAATCATATACGATTTCGTACTAAATAACTTGGCTATAATACTTAACACCAAAATCATATATGATTTGTACTAAATAGGAAGAAAAGTTGATTAGTTCAAATACGAACTATACATAATTAATATACATATGAAAAAATTGTGGCCACTATAGTAATTGGCACATAGTATAAGCAGCACCGGCAACCGGCGACAGCAAAGCAGCACCGTAGTCAGCAGCACCGGCCACCGGCGGCAGCATCGCAGCACCGTAGTCAACAGCACCGGCCACCGGCGGCATCGAAGGAGCGCAGCAGTAGGTTTCTTGAATTCACCTGAATGATAATGATGATGATTAGTGTTGTTGTAATTCTTCGATTTCCACCCGTCCGACGAGATTTGGAAGAACATCTTCTTTACCACCGGATAACACCACATGTTGGTGGTGGTGCGGTGGTGGTGAGTATAACCCACCGCCGCTGACAGTCACATGTTGGTGCGGTGGTGGTGGTGGTGCGGTTTTGCAGCGGCTGTGGCGAAGAAGACGACGTCGGAGACGTCAAATTCACCATTCCCGCCGGGTAATTTTGATGGAGAATTGAAGGGTGAAGAGGATTGAAGGGTTGAGAGAAATATGGAAGGGTTGAGAGAAATATGGAAGGGATGAATCAAGAATCCCATTAAATTAGGACTTGATTTTACTAATTTCTTAAAATAAAAATTACTAATGAAAAATGACATTTATACCCTTTTTTATTAAAATAAACAATTATTAATTTCTTAATTATGATTAGTCCAGAATTGTCCCTTTATTCTTTTAAATCGTTATCATTCTCGTATGAACCTATCTCTCTCTCTCTCTCTCTCTCTCTCTCTCTCTCTCTATATATATATATATATATATATATATATAATTCATAAATCTCTAAGTTTAAAAGTTTGTACCTGTGACCTTTCTGGTTTGGGAAAGTAAGTTCTGTGGGATGCTTGTCATCTGGTCCCCTAAGGTCAATTGATCTGGGAGTGATCGAAGCCAAATCCTTCTATAGAATCAGATCGAAAGTCATGTTCTACTGGTATGAATGGGTTTAGGATGTGTCGATGTAGCCTTTCTGATCTGGGAGAGTAAGTTCCAAGGGTTGCTTGACACCTAGTCCCCTAAGGCCAACTGGTCTGGAGCGGCTGACCCAAATCCTGTAATAGGGTCAGATAGAAAGTTACGTTTACGGCATGTTCTTTACTTACTAAACTTTTTTATTAAAAGATGCCAAAGTGCACAAGCTTAAAAGATGCCAAAGAGCACACTCATGTGAAGATGCCAATGTGCACAATGCTAAAAGATGCCAATGAGCACACATCTCATGATACTTGGTGATATGTTTGAGTTGCGATAAACCTATAAATTTGTGAAAATCTTAAATTTTGATGGCTTAGTGTGAGTACATGCAAAGTTCTCTATTATATTTTTAGAATTACATTTTTCTTGAAGCTAATCGAAGTTCGCATGCTAGCACGCTGAATAGATTGATGAATTTTTTTGAAACTGAACATGTATTAACTTGATATGCAATAAAACTTGTATTTGTATCCAACAACATATATTTGATTTCATTTGATAGATAAATCTGTGATATTTTACTAAGTAGAATTTAATTTGTTTAGTGTTTAAATTTTATATATTTAGTTTTTCAAAATACATATTTAGTATATTTTTCTTTCTACATTGATGTTTCAATCCTTGTGTTTTCATATATTTGTTTTAATGGGTTTGTGGATTTTTCAAGGGGGAGTGAAAAAGGAAAATTTTCTGAAAGATCATATCTGTTTTCAAGGGGGAGTATCTGATTCTTTATACGAATGCTAACTTGAATTGTCATATTAAGTGCATTTGTGTAGGGGGAGTCAAAGTGCTTAACAGGTAAAAAATTTCTAAGTATAAGTCAGTTTTGCGCCAACAGTTGGTAGCGCAAAACTAACTTTGTGCCATCTTTAGATAGCGCAAAGCAATCTTTGCGCCACCAACGTGTAGCGCAAATCTCTCCTCTTTCTTCTTTACTCTGATTTTGCAGATCTTAAGCTGTCTCGTCTCCAACATTTGCATGACCAAGTTGATCCATATCATCAAGGTCATAAGGGGGAGAAGTTAAGGAGAAGTTAAAGAGACAAAGAGTTCAAACGTTTATCTGCTGATCAATATTCGCTCAAGATTCTATATTTTCTCCAATACTAATTCTTTTGTTGTTCCAGCTCCAACCACCACAGTTCATTCAAGTATATTTGAAAGATGTGTGTCGTCTAGAGCACAAGTTGATGAACCAATTGTTCTTTCAAGATTATTATATACTGGTCCAGTCTTGTCAAAGCAGCCAAGGCAACACAAACTGAAAGATGCTGAGAAGAATTTTTTTTTTAGTCAAGAAAGAAGCTTTGCAAAGTCGCTTAGATAGTCTGTGCTAATTTAGAAGATGATTTTGAAGACCACAACGCCAATGATTACTAAGGGGGAGATTGTTAAGTCTGATTTTATAGTAATCATTGTATTTATAGGCTTGGTCTAATACTGTGTTTAGAGGCTTATTTTGTATTGTATTAGCCAAGAGTATTTAAGTCCCTTTTGGATTTGTTTGTTGTAAGGAACTTCATGCATTACTCAATATGATTCTACTTTGCGCTTTCAATCTCTCTCTACTCTCTCTCTCTCTCTCTCTCTCTCTATGATTTTGGGATTTTGGGATTACCAAGAACCATACCAGTAAGGATCAGAAACTTTATAAACAAAATCATTTGAGCCACAATAAGAACAATAACTCTTCTTTTGAGTTTACATGAGTAATTGATTTCTAGAATAAACAAAATCAGGTTTACCTTTTCGCACATTGTTCTTCTTATCATTGAGTGTATGCACAAGTGATTTCTGCTCATTCTTCTCATCAGAATCTGCTTTCACTCTCCATACAAACTTCTCATTTCCTTTTCCTCTTCTTCTGTATGTACATGAACCATCCACATTCCGATCATATAAAAGGTTAGTAGTACGAATCTGATCTTTTGAATTAACATACCTTTTTGGGGAAACAGTTGTATGATATGACCTTGATGCTGTCTTGAATGAACATTCAGAGTCAGCTGAATCATCTCTAGGTGTTTGAAGAATTGAATCTGGAGTCTTCAGCTCAATCAAAACTAGTTTAGAGACAACTTCTTCAGGTTCTGTTGTCTTTCAAGATAAACTGTTCCTTTCCATAGTGAGTAGGTCAATCTTTTTCTGAAATTCAGACTTCATATTCTGCTCATTCATTGCCTTTGTTGATAGTTCAGATAATGACTTTGTGAGTTTCCTAATCTCTGACTCAAAAATCTTTCTTTCTTCTTCAAAATCCTTCTCTATATTCTTTCTTTGATCAGAAAAATCTTTGAAAAATCCCACATTTTTCTGTTCAATTAACTTCTCTTCTTTTGCAAACTTGTCTCTTTCTAAAATGATCACCTTCTCAAAATCTGACACTTGTTGAGAAAGTTTGGCACATTTAAGTTCAATAGCTTTCTTCTCTTCAAAAGTCTTTCTTGAAAATTCAGAGAATTTCTGAGCAAATCTTGTCTTTTCTTTTTCAAACCCCATCTTTTCCTTTCCAAAATTTACTCTGTCTTTAGCAATCTGTTAATCCAAATCTGAAATCTTCCTTTTCAGCTCTGTAATAGCACTTTCTAAACCCTTTTCTGTCTCCTCATTCTTCTTGCAATAATATTCTTCCTTGAGTTTGACAATCTCAGCATCCAAATCTGAAATCTTCCTTTTTAATTCAGTATTTTCAGTTTCCAAAGCCTTTCCTTTCTCTTCATTTCTCTTATCATCTTTTAATTGTTGAAAATCAGAAATCTGCTTCAAAAGATCCTCATTAATCTTCTTTAACACATTGACTTCTTCACATAGCAACTTCTTTTCAGTATGATATTTCTTTGATCTCTTTGAATAATAATCAACTGATGAAGTGATATTTTTATTCTTTGTTTTGAGTTTAAAAATCTGATCTTCTTCATCATCATCAAAATATTCCATCTTGATAAAACTTGCACAAAATGATCGTTAGCAAAAATCAGAAATTTGTTCCCCTACGCAGACTAAGAACGGGGGTCCTAGAATTCTTACGCAACAATGAAAACTTTTCGCATAACACATAGAACTTTTCGTGTAACACACAGAATTTGCACATAAAAGGATACGGATTCCTAGAATTCGCACACTGAAGGATGCGGATTCTTACTTTTCGCACGCTGAGTGATGCGAATTTCTAACTTTTCACACGTAAGGCGATGCGAATTTTGAGCTTGAGCTTTTCGCACAAAGGAGTGATGCGAATTCTGGACATACAAATTTTTTCAACTTGAGGTACGAATTCCTTAGATTTCACATGTAATGGGATGCGAATTTCTAACTTTTCGCATACAGCTATATGCAAATTCCTCACTTTTCGTACACCACTATGTGCGAATTCTATCCTTAGCTTTTCCAACACATCAGTTCTATGCGAATTCTTGATGTACTCATGCAAATTTCTCAGATCTTGCGAGTTCTTCATACGAGTTCTTCATTTTTCATGTGAATTCTTTAGATCTCGGCCCAAAAACACTAAAACTAATCCAAATTCGATCCAAACTCTTGAATTAGGTTCTGAAACTTCATCAATTTGTCCTCGTACACAATTTGAACGCTTTACAATTGATCAATTACAACAATTAGAACAATGTTTACAATATGATCTCAAGAACAGTGAGTGAAAACTTTCAAACCAAAAATTACATCAAAGTCAAAATTCACCTAAATCTGATGTGAATTACACAAAGTAATACAAATCAAAGTTGTTCTAAATCATAAAACGAATACAGTGCAATAGAAATTACAACAAAAACAACAAAGAATCAAGAAATTCGATCTTGGAACAGTGTTCTGCGAGTTCTTGAAAAATTCAGCCAAAAATTCAGATTTTGATCTTGATTTCTGATCTTTGTATGCTCTGATACCAATTGTTATTCCCAGATATGTGCAAGAATATCAAGATTAACAATGAATTTCCAAATCAATAGTCATTTGTCATTGATCTCACATGAACAGATTACAAACTCTCTCTCTCTCTCTCTGATACAATGAAATATTTCTCTCACTAGATTCTCAATTGTACGCACACAATTAAGCTTCCTTCAAACTTACAAAAACAAGGAAACTATTTATACTAACACCTATTACAAGGAACACACAACTAACAAACTAACACTTTGACTTTTCCTTTAAGCTTTTGACTTTGACGTTGCTTTAAGAGGCTTTGACTTGAGCTTTGACTTTAACTTCCATGATCTTGGATCCAACATATTTATGCACTAACAATCTTCATCTCCACCTCTCCTCTCACAGTACTAGGGGGATCGATCGCCATAATGGAATCGGGAATAATGCACTTTACTAAAATTGTGGTCCTTAAAACACCTTAAATTAGACTCTCAAAGTCTATAACCAGCAATGAATCCTTAAGAAAATCTCTCTCTCTAAAAAGCTTGATCGCGTATAAGGTAAAGAGCCGACAAAGGATCGCTATTTATATGGGATTCAGTGTCAGTTCGAGTCGACAGATGATTGACACCTGTCATCGGCCTTTCGTACGCCAGCCGTCAGATGGACGACACCTGTCCATATGCCTGACACCACGCGCCCCACGTCGCCATGACGTCACTCCTGTTAAGCGACTACATGCTTTCCCTCAAAATCGCTTCGGTTTTCGAGGAACCAATTTAGTTACAAATTTTCGACACCTGTCCAATCTGGTTACAAAATCCGAAAAGTCGACTTGCCTCCCAATTTTCGAATTTTGGGGGCAAACTGTTTGGGTAAAATTTCACAAGTCATAACCGATGCAAGAAAACCAAAACGTCTCCAATATAAGGACTATTCTTGTATTAAGATAACGTCCTGACGATCATACACATCGAAAGTCACTGTATCTCACATCCACGACCAAAAAGAACTCTTCGATAGATTTATATCTCACGATTTGACTAACGTAACTAACGATTATTGATCATTTATTATATGTAATTGTTTTCCCTCTGCGAGTCTTTTATTACAGGTTTAAGACACATAATGACCAACGGATATAACGGACGAGCACCATCAAGATCAATCATTATCGAGACCGTTGGACATTTAATGCTCATTTATGGCGACCAAAGCTATATATACATGCTCGAAGAACTATTTGAGGCATCTGATTGACATTGGAACTCATAGAAGCGCTCACAAACAAACGACTAAGTTTCTCTCAAGCAAGAGCTCTCGACAAAGTGTTCCATCACACGACATACAGCAAAATCACACGATTAATTTACTTTCTATTGTAATATTGTCAACTGTACTTGTGATCACTCCTTCTAAAGGACGACGTCCCTGTTTAACTTCCATAGTGCACTTGACGATCTCTGCTATCGTCCGCGGTTTTTACCCTCAACGGGGGTTTTCGCGTCACCAAATTCTCTGTCTTTTATTCATTTTTATTCCTTGTGGTACGATTTATCGATAGATTCCTTACTTTAGTTGTTAAAGCTCCACACCGACCTTAGATCTTCCTTTGGACGATTTTTGGCATTAACAGTCATCTGTCCATTCGAAGCCCCTGTTTTTTTCTCAAAACATTGTAAAATAAATGACATTTATCTAAGAATCGTGAAATGAACCTGTTTAAAGTTGTGACTCGTCCAGTAAGTTGTTGGACTTCCTTGAAGTTTTGAGGAGACTTGATGTTCATAATTGCTTTAATCTGGTCTAGGTTAGCCTCAATGCCATGTCGTGTGACCATTTATCCTAAAAAAATTCCCGCACTCACCCCAAAGAAGCACTTCGTCGGGTTTAACTTCATGTGATATTCTCTAAGTATGTCGAACGACTTCTTCAGGTGGTCAATGTGATTTGTCGCCTGTTTTTTTCTTGACTAGCATGTCGTCAATATAGACTTCCATCATGTCGCCTAGATGTTCTTTGAACATCATATTGACCAGTCGTTGGTACGTCGAACCTGCTTTTTTAAGACCAAAGGGCATAACTTTGTAACAATAAATACATTTGTCTGTCATTAATGCGGTTTTTTTCTTGATCGTCACGATGCATCAAGATTTGATTGTAACCTGAGTATGCCTCCATGAATGTCAAGAGTTCATGTCCAGTTGTCGCGTCGACCATCGCGTCGATATGAGATAAAGGGAATGGATCTTTAGGACAGGCCTTGTTGAGACCAGTGAAGTCTAAGAAAACTCTCTACTTCCCGTGTTTCTTTTGTATGACCACAACATTGGTCAGCCAGTCAGGGTATTTGACCTCCCTAATTTTTCCGGTCTTGAGTAAATTGTCGACCTCGTCGTTGATCACTTTATTTCGTTCTGGAGTGAACTTGTGTCGCTTCTGCTTGAAAGGTTTAAACGAGGGATCGACATTGAGACGATGTGAAATGACCTCAGGGTCTATGCCGACCATATCTTCGTGCATCCAAGAGAAGCAGTCGGCATGTTCCGGTAAAAAAGAAATTAACGCCTTCTTTATAGCAGGGTCGAGAGACGTACCGATGAAGATGATTATGTCAGGCTTATCCTGATCTAGGATGACTTCTTCTAAGTGATAGTCGTCGACAGTTTTAGGATTGTCCTAGCCCTATAATTGCTAGATGTTATGTTTTCGAGGCTTCATTGTGACTTTATAACATTCTCGTGTGATTTTCTGCTCACTTTTGATCTCCTGGACTCCCCCAAGGTGTTGGAAATTTGATAATCTAATGATATATCGAGGGGACAACTTTCATGTCATGAATCTATGGTCATCCTAATATGACTTGTTAGTCCCAAAGAAGTAAACAAGTATTGTAGAAAGGGGGGGGGGTTGAATACAATAACACAAAATTTACTTAATTTTAATTCTTTTATTGATAATGAATATCAAGAATTACACAAAGAGAAAATAACGATTGTTGCGGAAATAAGAATAGTTAGGAACTACTCTAAACAATCTAACACTTAGAAGATATTAAGAACACAGAGACTTAAACCTTAAAGAGATAATAGACAACTATCAACCTGCTTGAAATCTTGTGAATGCCAAAACTTGAGCTGAAAGCGTGAGTAGCAAGGTGCTACTTCCATCCTTTATATACTATCCAATGTAATGAGTGCAAAGGACAAGTAGGAGTAAAGGCATGGGTGGTTGAGATATTGTCAACAAATTATAAGATATTTGATGTGACTTATCACAATACAAAAGGTAACTTTTGTTATAAAATATTTATGGGAAAATCTTTTTGAGATCAAATAGAAAATATACGTCTCAATCAAGTTAAGACTTATTATATATCTTCTCAAGGAAGAAAGAAGTTTCCATTCACATTGTCAGAAGATCATTGGGAAAGAGGAAGTATGTCAAATCATGAGGATTTAACATAAATGTTCTTACAAGATAAAGAAGCAATCTTTAAGAGGAGGACTACCGAAATAGGAATTCGGTAACTGAGATGTGTGCCGAAAGAGGAGCTCGGCACAAAGGGAATGAATGCCGAACAACAAATCGGCAAGGATAAGAATTGCCAATTTAAAAATCGGCAAGGGTATGATCTGCCGAATTGAAATCGGCAGACTATGCTTAGTTCACTTTTAAAGTCCATCTCAATCCGCATTGTAGACTTCCTTCATGTTGGATTCGGTTTATCTTCGACTCACCGATCTGTTAAACTAACTAAGCTATTACAAAGAACCATAAATAAAAATACAAGGTTCAATCATCAATAAAGACTAAGGAGAGGTTATCTTTAAATCTTAGATGACCCAACAATCTCCCCCTATTTGATGATAACATCTCATACAACTTAGAAGTTAATGAATAATGCATTTTGACCCTTTTTCATATTCTTTTGGGTTCTTTTTCACATAGACCATTCTTTTTGTTTATTTTTGGATTTTTTTTAGTATCTGACATTTACAAGTATAAAAGAATGAAATAATGATTTGTACAAACTATTTACGATAAGAAATAAAAAAAACTCAATGTATTAATCTTTATAAGAAGATTACAATACAGAGGAGAACAAAATAAACATAAAACTATACCGAGTTTATTCAAAAGAAAGATGCGGTTCAGCATCCCTCTTCTTTAGTTCGTCGGTAGTAGCCACATAGAGATCCCTAGCCGATATTGGGATTATTTGAATAATCCCGTGGAGAAAGGTTGTGTCGGCAATAGGGATTTGGCTTGATCTGAAGAAGGAGATCTGCCCAAGCGCGTTGTTGAAGAAGATACCATGAGTCGGCTCAGAAATCACAGTGGTTGAAGGATGAGGAACCGAAATTGGTAATGATAGATCAAGATTTGAAGTATCCGGGACCTTTCCTTCTCTAGCCATTTGGGCAAACACGTCTTCCTTTTTGGATTTCGACTTTGATTTGGGAGGAGGACGACCAGACATTAAATTGTTGATAATCTCTTCTTCGGCAGGAGTATGGACAATGTTGTATCTTTTTCGGTAGGTTCTAAACTTGGTTTGAAGATCTGCAATGAATTTATCAACCTCAGCTTTTGCAGAGCTTTGGCTTTTTAACAAGCATATACCAATTTCTACCCATTCTGATACTCCGAACCGAACAAGAGAGTCCAGTCGATCCATAGACAATGAAGCATCATCCCTGGTAATCTTTAGCTGAATAACATTGCGGGTTGCAGACGATTTGATTATTTTGACATCTGTGATTTTGGCAGAGATTCGGCGTCTATTGAGAGTTTTGCGGTACCAATCGATACACAAAGACTTTATTTCCTAATGTTTCTTCGCCGAATCCTCTAGAGCGCTCATCTGAGTTTTGATTGTGTTGGTAGGATCTTCGTCGGCAGCAATCTTCAGCGCTAGCTCGGCATCTCTGTCACGAGCAATCTGGGCAAGCTTTGCAGGTTTCAGTTCCTCTTCAGATAAGCCTAGATCAGGTTAGGTAGCCTTTGGAGGAGGAAGATGAAGACCAGCACCATCCGCAGCTTTCTTTAAAAAAGCATCTTTACGATGCTTTTCTTCAGCAGCTACTTCATCTGGTGACATAATAGCTTTGCCCTTATCCTTTTTGGACATTTTCTCCCCCTTAGGCTCTTCGACCACCTTGGGGTGATCGGTTCCCTTCTCTTTGGTAGCAGAAGGTTCGGTAGTAGCAGTTTCGGTAGCAGCAGAGGGTTTTTCCTGACTCGTACTGAAATGAACCTGAGAACGGAGTTGCTCCCCCTCAGCCTGTTTCTCCCCCTCTGTACGAGCCGGGGAAGAAACACTAGAAGTAGCCGACACACGGCCTACTCGGCGATCAATACGCTCCAAAACCTTGTGATCGTCAGGAGTGAAAGCAGACTCAGTGATATCAATGTCAAGAGACTGAGCACAGTATTGAGCCATATCGGCAGGCAGAGAGTCAAGACGCCTATTTAAATTCTGCAAGGCACTGAGAATTTCAGAATTAATAGACTCCTGAGCCGAAGTCTGTTGCCGTAGACGGATAAGATCTTGATCCCGAGCATCCGAGGCGGCCTTGAGAGCAGCCACCGATAAAGTCAAGGAGGTATTTTGATCATTAAGTCTGACCACCTCCTTGAGAATAGATTCCATAGCTTAAGAAGTTCTTCCAAAGAGATGTTGTTGGCGTTCAGAGAATCGAGGAGCGCCGGTTCACGCAAAGACTTGCGAAGCTGTTTGAACTGGGTACCGAGCATTCGTACCTGCCGATTTGAGTCAACAATGTCGGCAAGGAAATTGGCAGATATTATGATCGGTACCTGGGTAGAAGACCCAACCATTTTTGCAGGCGAAGGTTTGGGTGAGGGAGATCTCTTTGGTGAAAGTTTAGGAGAGGGGATTTCTTCGGCGATGGCTTAGGGGAAGGGGAACACTTCGTCGGTGAGGAAGGGGGAGAGAGGAGCCTTCGGTACATATCCTGGGATGAAACTCCAGTTTGTGCAATATCAACGGGATTGACCCCGGGTGATAGGTTGTGCTGTGAGGAAGCAGAATGTCGGTCCGGAGAGAAGACCAACTCATCTTCAACCTCCACACAAAAAGGAGGAGGATAAGGAATATTTGGGGACTCCTTTTGTACATCCAAATCTTGTTGAGAAGGTTTGGAGGCGGTGGGAGTGGGTTTAGCAGATCCCCGTGGCCCTAGAGGGGAAAGTTCAACATCTACCGATTGTGGAGAATCAGTAGATGGAGTGTGAGTTTCGGCCGAAGGTTTCCTAAGTCTCTTTGAACGAGACTTAGGAGGGGATTTGGAGCTCCGTCGCTTAACAGAAATAGAAGGGGTTATGACTGGGGTAGCCACTGAAGGATTTGTCGGTGGCAGAGTCATAAGAAAAAGTGCGACGTTGCCGGTGGCCTTTTTCTTTTTAATAGCCACCGACTTAGCTCGGGAAGGTTTTGGGGGAGAAGGGACCACCGATTTGGATGGCTTGGGAGAAGATGAAGGCCCTTCGGATTCACCTTCGGCAAGCATTCCCCAAATCGGATTGGGAGAAGAGATGAAAGAAAGCATACCTGAGGTGAGCGGAGAGTCGGTAGGCTTCACTGGTTTAAAAATAGTTTGCTTGCTAATTTGAGAAATTGGCAAGTCAAACTCGATCATTGGCTCGGGGAGAGCAGCATCGGCACGTAGTTGTGTAGAAAACTTGTGGTTGATGATGAGGGAGATGAAGCGGGGAAGAGCCACATTGTGATTCCTGGGAGGAGAGATGGCGGTGATCAAGGAGTCGAAGAATACCTGAGCAAAGTCTATCCTCCTCATAAAAATGAGAGCATGATCCAGACGAGTAATGGCTGCCGGAGATTGATCCCACCCCGAAGTTTTGTGGGAAAGACAATGAAGGAGGTGAGAAAAGAAGTAGTTCCATAGTGCACCCATATTCTTTCGTAGGAGAGTGTCGGAACCCTTAGTCTTTCCTTCGTATACATACTGGAGAGCGGCAACGACATCATCATGCTCGTGATGAGTAGGAAATAGAGCATACACATTAAACTCTGGGATTTGGAGAACTGAGCGAATATCATCCACCCCAAAAGAGAGATCGGGGTGCTCTTCAGAGGATAGAACGGAAGCAGACACCTGATGAGTAGTAGAGTCATAGTTACAGGTTAACCAAAAGTTACCAAGAAGCATTTTGCTCATCTTGGTGGAGGCAGTGAGAGCATGGCAGATTGGAGATCGTTGGAGAAAAATGGATACTTGGTTGAACTATGGGTGTTCAGCATCCGCCAAGAGACGAGCAACTTGGTTGCATGAATGAAAGATGAGAGACTCTCGAGTGAGAGAAGTATTCTTGGAAGCCTTTGTCGATTTGGAGGATGCCATTGATGAAGAGAAGAGTTGCAGGTTGAGGAAGTCTTGATAGAGAAGATGAGTGAAACAGGTAAAAAAAATGAAAAGAAAAGAAGTATTTATAGGTTGGAAAAAGAAGAGAGAAAAACGTGCGTATTTGGGAATTCAAAAGCCAAAAAAAATGTAATGATGTTATGACGCAAACGTGCGTAATTGGGAAGTAGAACAGCCGAAAAACGGCTAGATGTCAGGTCGTGGACGTCCCATAAACTGACGCATGTTCCCTGAGGTGCCACGTGTCATATATGCATAGGGTAAAGAAATGGTGCCGAATTGATTAGGTATGTGTGATGTGGATAAGGATGACACATCATACAAGATACCGAAAGATAGAGGTACCGAAGTATGAGAGATACTTCGGTAGGAAGGGATACCGAATACCGAAAGAGGTACCGAAGTAGCAAGGTACCGAAATATGAAAGATATTTCGGCTAATGAAGTCGGTATGTAGATATACCGAAGGGTGAAGATTTTGCAGAGAGGAAAGATACCAAAGATGGGTTCGGTATATACTGATACCGATGTAGAAAGAAGATATTTGGGTAGGAATAGATAGTATGTACCGATGTTTAGTTCCCGAAAGGAAATCTTCGGTAAGGAGGTACCGTCAATTATTGAAAAAAAAATTTAACATAAATTTAACATACCTAAGGATCCCACAAGGAAGTTGAATCGTGCCTCATCCAGTGGTTTTGTAAAGAGGTCTGCAAGTTGAAGATCTGTAGGAATGAAGTGAAGTTCAATATCACCTTTAGAGATATGATCCCTTATAAAGTGATATCGAATATCAATGTGTTTAGATCTGGAATGCAGCACTGGATTGTTGGCAATGGCTATGGCACTAGAATTATCACATAGAATTGGTACATGAGAATAAACTTTGTCATAATCTTGTAGTTGGTTCTTCATCCACAAGATTTGAGCACAACAACTTCCAGCTGCAATATATTCGGCTTCGGCAGT
The DNA here is from genome assembly GCA_023525745.1 of Arctium lappa. Lineage (NCBI taxonomy): Eukaryota > Viridiplantae > Streptophyta > Magnoliopsida > Asterales > Asteraceae > Arctium > Arctium lappa. The sequence continues at coordinate 27,020,777 of CM042062.1, forward strand.
GGAGGTGGATACCGAACTTTGCTTCTTACTAGACCAGCTGACTAAGTTTCCACCTAGTAATTGACAGCTGCCAGTTATACTTTTTCTGTCAACCTTAGACCCTGCAAAGTCAGAATCTGAATAGCCAATTAGATCAAAACCTGAGTCCTTGGGATACCAAAGACCCAGATTCATGGTACCTTTTAGATACAGAAAAATACGTTTCACAGCCGCCAAGTGAGATTCCTTGGGATTAGCTTGATAACGTGCACACAGACACGTAGCATACATGATGTCAGGTCTACTTGCAGTAAGATAAAGAAGAAAACCTATCATTCCTTTATAATTCGTGATATCCACCGACTTGCCGGTAGAATCTGCATGAATCTTTAGAGGTGGTGCCATTGGAGTTTTCATGGAAGAACAATTTTCAAAATCAAACTTTTTCAAAAGATCACGAATATATTTATTCTGACAAATGAAAATACCTTCAGAGGATTGTTTAATTTGAAGACCAAGAAAGAAAGTAAGTTCACCCATCATGCTCATCTCATATTTACTTTTCATGAGAGAGGCGAACTCCTGACAAAGATTTTCATCAGTGGCACCGAAAATGATATCATCCACATAGATTTGAACAAGAATGATATCACCTTTTGTTTTCTTGAGAAAAAGAGTATTATCAATTTTACCTCTAGTATATCGATTAGATAGAAGAAAGTCAGACAAGGTGTCATACCATGCACGAGGAGCTTGTTTCAGACCATAGAGAGCTTTGTCAAGTCTGAACACATGGTACAGATGAGTTGGATCTTCAAAGCCAGGTGGTTGTTTCACATAGACTTCTTCAGCAAGTTCTCCATTGAGAAATGCACTCTTAACATCCATTTGAAAGACCCGGAAGTTTTTGTGAGCAGCATGAGCAAGAAAGATTCTTATTGCTTAAAGTCTAGCAACAGGAGCAAAGGTTTCATCATAATCAATACCTTCCTCCTGCCTATATCCTTGAGCAACAAGCCTGGCTTTATTCCGTATTACAGTACCGACTTCGTTCATTTTGTTTCAGAAAACCCACTTAGTACCTATAATGGTTTTACCGAAAGGTCGTGGCACAACTCTCCAGACTTTGTTTCTCTCAAATTGAGACAACTCTTCTTGCATGGCAGTGACCCAACAAGAATCTGCTAGAGCTTCTTCAATTTTCTTGGGTTCGATAACAGATAGAAAATTGACATAGAGATAGATGTTTCCAACACCTCTTCTAGTTTGGACACCTGCTTCCTGATCTCCGATAATTTGATTTATCGGATGATCTTTGGTGCATTTTATATCTGGGGGAAGAGGTGCAAGAAATGTGTTTGGAGGTGAAGGATTGGTGGGTATAGGATGCGTGTGATGGATGGGTGAAGAATATAAGGTAGGTTTTGTGGGAGATGTGGGTTCGGTAGGAGCAAAAGATTCGGTATTTGGAGAGGGATTTGCCGAACTATGATGTAGAGAAGAAGAAGATACCGAAAATGGAACATAAGGAGGTCCTGAAGAAGGAATGTTTAGAGATTCTTCTCCAACACAAGAAATAATCCATTCATGAAGTTTCGTATCATCACAAGATAATGAAGATGTCTTGTGATCGTCAAACTTCACATGTATTGACTCATCAATACATTTTCTTCTTAGATTGTATACTCGGTAGGCTTTAGAGGAGAGAGAATAACCCACAAATATACCTTCATCAGCCTTGGGATCAAATTTCTCAAGATGCTCTCGATCATTCAAGATAAAGCACAAGCAGCCGAACACATGAAGAAAACCAATGTTTGGTTTTCGGCCATAGAAGACTTCATAGGAAGTCTTGTTGTGTGTTTTCACAATGATAGATCGATTTTGAGTGAAACACGTTGTATTGACAGCCTCAGCCTAAAAATAGGTTGGAAGATTTGATTCACTTAGCATGGATCTTGCAGCTTCACATAGCGTACGATTCTTTCTTTCCACAACACCATTTTGTTGTGGAGATCTTACTGCTGCAAAGTTTTGAGAAATACCTTTGTCACAAAGAAAGGCATCTAAAGTAGCATTTTTGAATTCGGTTCCATTGTCACTTCTGATAGATCTGACTAATTGACCGTTGAGAACTTCAGATTTCTTGATAAAGTTGATGATTTCTTCAGGTGTATCACTTTTGTACCTGAGAAAGAATACCCAAGTGTAACGTGTGTATTCATCAATAATTACAATAATGTACCTTTTTCCACCTAGGCTAGGTGTGCTGACAGGCCCACATAGATCCATATGCAGCATCTGTAGAGGGGTAGAAATAGAGAAACACTGTTTTGACTTGAAGGAAGATTTTGTCAGTTTGCCTTTCTCATAAGCTGCACAAAGCTTCTCTTTTCAGAAGGAGATTTTCGGCAAGCCGACAACAAGTTCTTTGTTGGAGAGAGCATTTAACATCTTGAAGTTTAGATGTGAAAGACGTTTATGCCAGAGCCAGTTCTTCTTTTCAGAGTCTTCAGAAATGAAGCAGATGTTTTAATCTTCAGTTGACTTGTCATTCATATTGATGACATACACATTGTCCTTTCTAAAGCCAGATAGGATAGTGTGAAACCGTTTATCAGTGATGAGACAATCAATTTCTCTGAAAATCACATAGTAACCTAAATCACATAGTTGACTGATGCTTAAAAGATTATGCATCAGTCCCTCCACAAAGGCAACTTTGTTAAAAGTAATGGAACCGTTAGAAAGAGTTCCATAACCTTTAGTGGAACCGCGAGAGTTATCACCAAAAGTTACAGATGGTCCCTTTTCTTTTACAAAGTTCAGAAGAAGAGATTTGTTCCCAGTCATATGTCATGAGCATCCGCTATCAAGATACCAAGTTTGATGATGCCCATAGACCTGTAGACATAAACAAATTAGTCCTTTGGAACCCGCTTTAAGGTGGGTCCTTTAGGTTTAGAAGAATAAGAAGAAGAAGGATTAGTCTGTCGATATCTTTCGATACGGTCCTTTGGACAGTCTTTGGCCAAATGAAATGTGTCACCGCAGTTGTAACACTTTCGGTAAATGAATTTCTTCTTAGGTTCAAGAGAATCAGCTTTTACCTTTCCTTGAGGTTTAGATTTAGGAGGTTTGGAAAGATGATAAGGAATGGGATAACTGTATGGAACGTGAGGGTTATGAGGAGCAGATCCAAGGATTCCTTCGTAAATATAAGAAGAAGAGTTTATTGAAATTCCTTTGGACTTCTTAACTTTTAAGGCTCTAGGAATGAAGTCCGTTATGGTCATGGGAGATTTACCTTTTGAAGAAGGTGTAATCTTTCTTTTGTCAGGAAGATCAATTACAACGGATTTTCCTTTAGAGAGGAGAGGAGCCTCTGTAAGAGTATGGGAAGAAGAAGACGAAGAATTGTCGTTTAAATTTAATGACATAAGAAGATCATTTACAGTTTTGACCAACTCATTGGAGTCTTGATCTTCTGTTAGAAGAGGCTTGGAAGATTTAGCAGACACAAAGTAGCCAAGCTTTCTTGAATCGCGAAGATCTAATGAATAAACAGAATTAGAATCTTCTGACATAGAATCATCCCAGTCAGTAGAATAAGAAGGTAGTTTAGAAGACAGAGGAATATCATGAGTAGGAGAAGATATGTTTTTAGAGGGAGTACACACAACATTCTCTTTCCAGTACCCTAGACCATAAGTTTCACCAACAACTTGATCTAGAAAAAATTTCTCAAGATTTTTGGAAGAGGTGTTCCATTTGTTTAGGGTTTCTTGGTCCTTCTGAAGCTTCTTTAGAAGCTTGTTCTTTTCCTTGGCAAGCACATAGTTTATAGTCTTTAAGTCATCTAACTCAGCTTTTAGTTTGTTAAACTGTTCCAGCTGGGATACAGAATCACGAAGTTGAGAGGAGAGAGACTTGACTTGAGCATTTGCTCTTTTCTTTGCATCCTTTTCATTGTGAAAAAGTACAGTTAGAGAGTCAAAAGCCTCAATCTTTTCTTCATTAGTGAGAGAGAGGAAGGGATGTACCTGAGAAGAAGAGGAAGAACACTCAGCAGTGAAGTCCATCCTTGAGCAGGAGTCTTTTGGTTCTTCATCGAGTTTGGCCATAAGACATTTACTCGATACTTCTTTCTCACTGTCAGAAGTGGGTTCGTCTGTCCAGTCTAGAGTTTCAGCCATCAAGCCTTTGCCTTTTCGTTGAGAGTTGAAATTTCTTTCTTTCTCTCTTCTGTATTTGGCTTTGTATTTGTCGGCTTTGTTGGTAAGCTCTTTGAAAGAAGAGGACGGAGAAGGTTTTCTTGGATGCGATCTACCTGTAGAATTAGATCGAAGATGTCTTCTTTTAGAAGAGTTAGAAGAATTAGATTTGGAAATCCTAGAAGGATTGCTTCTACATTCAGATGCAAAATGGCCTTTCTTACCACATGCATAGCAATCCTCCTTGGATTTGTTCAAGGAGTTTCTAGAAGAAGAAAAATTTCTGTTTCTTTGAAATTTATTAGAAGAGTTCTTTCGAAACTTAGGGAAATTTGCAAGCATACCCATCTCCTCTATCGAAAGATTGACAGAGGGATTTTCTCCTTCATCATCAGCTTCACTTAGATAAGCTTCCGAGGAGTGATTTAGATTTTCATGACTTTCTCTATCTGAATCATTAGAAGGGTAGGTTATACGAGGAATACACACAGATTTCTTGGAGCCATCACTGATAAGGGCCATAGAGGGGGCTATTATTTCTTTATAGATGGTTTTCCTTTGAAGTTGGGTTTGTTCGTGATTAAGAAACATACCATAGAGAGAAGTGAGAGGAAGGCTTTCCATGTCCCTGGAAGTCTTAATGCAAGTGGAAAGGGTATTCCAGAAATCTGGAAGACCATCCATAAATTTGCATATGATTTCCTCGTTGTCATAAAGTTTTCCAACAAGTTTTAACTCATTTAAAAGACTGTTAAAACGGTTGTAATAGGAGGGAAGAGATTCTCCTTTTTCATGAGAGAAAAATTCGTATCTACTTACAAGAGAGATCTTTTTAGATTTATTTACTTCATTTGTACCTTCGTACAAAACACATAGAGTTGACCACATTTCTTTTGCCGTTTTAAGACTGACAAGAGATTGGTACACTTCATCAGGAAGTGATTGAGCAATGATGGTTCGCACTTTGGAATCAAGTCCAATAATGCGCCTATCTTCATCATTGTATTCTTTGGTCATTTTCAAGACATATCGACCAGTGACAGAAGTTCTTTCCTCCTCTGACGAGTCATCGGAATCTTGAAAGAGATTGTCCTTTTTCTTTTCTTTATCCTTAGGAGTTTTGACAAATCTATCCCAGACTTTTGGGATAAGAGGACCTTCACTAAGAATGGTAAGATACCGACTGTCAGCTCCTTCAAGGAAGAGCATCATCCTACTTTTCCATAAGGAGAAGTTGTTCGAGTTGAACTTAGGGGGTTTAACAGTAGATCCATTGTCAGAGTAAAAAGAATTTTGAGAAGAAGACTCAGGTTTTATAGAAGGAGAAGCCATTATGGATCTGGTTTATTAGATTAAACCAACCGCTCTGATACCACTTGTTAGTCCCAAAGAAGTAAACAAGTATTGTAGAAGGGGGGGTTGAATACAATAACACAAAATTTACTTAATTTTAATTCTTTTATTGATAATGAATATCAAGAATTACACAAAGAGAAAATAACGATTGTTGCGGAAATAAGAATAGTTAGGAACTGTTGGTCCCGAAGGTGCTTAACAAGTTTGTAGAAGGGGGGGGGGGGTTGAATACAAACACAGAAATTAAAGTTTAATAAATTGTTTATTGATAAATCAAAATACAATTTACAAGTTTGTTGCGGAATAAGATTATGACAGACTTAATCTAAACAAACTTAAGAAACACTAAGATCATTGCACAAGAAATTCAGAGAATGGGAGATTAAGAGATATAGAAAACAAGGGTTTCTATATGGGGTTCAAGGATTGAGCACACCCACAGATGGAGGGGTGAACTTCCTATTTATACCCTATGCATTAAATGCATGGCAGGGCACTTTACACGTGGCGTTCACAGATTGGCTTTGGGAGTCTGACTTTTGGGAGACATGCTTTCGGCCGGGTCATGAACAGTGTAGTTGACAGAGTTGTTGTACCTATGGTGGCAGAGACATGTCCGTTCTGACACTTAGTACTAGTTTGTGCAAGGATAGACAAAAGGAAACTTGAGACATAAGCTTTGTGATCTTTTGATCGCTGAATATCTCTTCTTTCAGAGATAAAGAGGTTCAGCTATCGCTGAAGCTTTTCCTCATGTTCCTTCGCGTATATGTAGAGTTGTCTTTGCTTCACTGATATCCGCATCAGATCACTAGTAGACTTCTCTTTGTTCAGCAGCTTCGTCTTCGATTCATCTATGAACATATGTTGACGCGAGACTTGTCTTCAGGGATTACGTTACTGTTTACATCAGAAACTATCAGTGATAACTGAACAGACTCAGCCTAATCACTGATAGTGAAACACTAATACATAGAAATGTTTATAAGAAAGACTATCAGCAATAACTGAACAGACTCAGTCTGATCGCTGATGGTGAAACACTAATACATATTAAAACGTAATTTTCACTAAGTATAGAAGAGGGTCGTTATCAAATCACTGAAAGAGTTTGGATCAACAATCTCCCCCTATTTGATAATGACAAAGTAACTAAAGAAAATTACTTTATGATTCAAAATATAGGAATAAAAAGGACTCATAGCATGCATGTCCCAATTACTATTTTGAGGGATCTTTTACAGTACTGATAGGGTTAAGTACATCACTGCAATTTCATTTAATTCAGGGATAGAATTACAAGATATGAAAATCATAAGTACAAGTGAATAACTAACTACTGTAAGTATAACTAATAGATTACAGAAAAGGAAACTAATATATCAGCTATTAAAAGAAGAATTAGGAGGATTGATCATATACTCAGGTATTTCTTCTCCTTTCTGTCTTCGTTCCAAAGATTCTTGGCTGATAATTTTTTTGATTTTCTCAGCAGCAGGGGAGAAGTCACACCATAAGCATAAGAGATCCTTGAGATGATTTAGAGGACAGATAGGAATCTCAGAGACTCTTTGAAATCTGAGTTCCTCATCATCATCTCTGAAGAACATTCCATAAGGATCGTCAATTACTTGACCTCCTTGGAAAGGACCACCAGGAGGCAGAGATAGATCCAGAACTGAAAGATCGGGACGAGGACCAAACAGTGCATCTCTTTAAAATTTGATAGAAGTTTCATTCCTGATGATGGCGACGTCTTCAGAGGAGGAGGACCCAATTCTTCTCTTGAGTTTCAAAGATTTGGGAGGAAGAGGAGATGGCAGCTTCAGTACAGAAGTGACTCTATTTATGAGGGCTTCAAGAAGTCCTTCAACGTAGCCTCTGTATGTAGATTTGGATTTCTTCAGCGCATCCCAGAACTCTAACCATTCCGTAAATCCGAAGCTCTCAAGTTTGGATACGTACATAGCTTTTTGGGTTCCATCCTCTCTGGTAATCTCCATGCTCACTGAGAGTTGATCCTTCTTCTTGCGACCAGAGATAGTCACGGGTGATATCGGAAGAAGATCATAACTATAATCCATCTTCTGTTTGCACCATTCGATAGACCTATCGTTGATATCTTGTTCTTTGGAGCGTTCCTCTTCAATTTCTTTCAGCAGTGAAGCTTGAACTTCCACAGGCTTGCTTTTCAGCTTTTTGTCCTTGACTAGAGAAGATTGAATCTTTAAAGCGAGTTGGGCATCTTTATGCATTCAGCGATCAGCTTCTCAGCTTTGTCAGATTCTTCTCTTTCGGCTTCAGTGAGGAAGTCGAGCTCTGTGGATGTTTGAAGAGGGACTTTCAGCCTTTGACTTTCTAGTTGAGCGATCATTTCAACTCTTTTCTTCACCACTTCCTCTGACCAATGAGATGGTTGAGAGGGCCTTCCTGGATGGACCAGGGAATATTCTTCTTCTTCTTCTTCTTCATCAATCTCATCGATAGAGATTGGGATTATTTTCTTCAGCGATAGTAGCTGGAATTATTTGTAGTTCAGAACCCTTAAGCAGGGGTGAGAACTGTCTGGATAGAAAATGAAGGAAAGAAGGGATAAGTGTATATTTTTAGAAAAAGAGAGATAAAGGCTAGAAGGAAATAGGGGTTTGGAAAGAGTAGGAGAGTGGTACAATTGAAAGACATACCTGAGAAGGATGCTCCCCCTCAGATTGTGATTCAGTCCTCAAGCATTCTTCAGCGATTGGTTGTTTGTCTTTGCTTTGCGAAGGAGCGCTTGAAGATGTATCACCTCTCACCCCTGCTTTGACAACCCCTTGTGAAGTTGTCCCTGATGCGACGTTCGGCTTGGAGAACCACACAGATTGGTCTTCTTCATCGTCGTCGTCGTCATTGGAGGGTTGATCCTTTTTTTGATCATCAAGATCTAGATCATCTTTCTCTTCATCGTCTTCTTCCTCATCATCTTCAAAGAGAAGAGAATGAATAGATGAGGATTCTTTTACCTTCTCCCCCTCAGATTGAGAGGGAGGTTTCTTTGGAGTCTTAGCTTCCCCAGCAGCAGCGATAGACGTTTCTTCAGCTTTCTCCCCCACTTTGTCATTATCAGCGGTAGAGGGTTGCTCAGCTGCCGGAGTTGCTGTTGAACCTTTCAACACTTGTACGTCAGCCTCCAGACGCTTGACCCGGTCTTCAACCGCAGGGATGTCGCACGTGGCATCATGGATGAATTCCACAGCGATGTTGAGGTTGGTCCGATCATCTTCAGTGAAGGAGGGAGGCAGCGCTGGAGCTGGTGCATTCACCTTTTGTAGACTTTGCTGAAGAAGGGACGTGTAGAGGTCAACCTTTGAAGAGAGACCCCGAACTTCAGTGGTAAGAGACTCAAATCGCCCCTGAAAGAGTTGAGAGGACTCTTTGAGTTAGACGACTTGTTCTTCAATAGCTGAAAGTTGGGAGTTCTCAGCTTTAGATGAGCAGGTCGCGGTCAACCTCTTCAGCTCCTCACCAGCCTGATTGACGGCGATGGTGGTGTCGTTGATGGTGTTGGTGATGGCATCCACCTTTTCTCCCAGACTGTTGACATGCGTGTCAACAGATGCCAAACTAGGACCTAAAAATAATGTTAGTTCAGATACGGTCTTATTTGGAGAGGTGGGGAAAGAAGTGTTTAGGATTATAGGTGTACCTGACGTATCAAACATTTTATAGAACTGCATAGATTCCTCAAAAGTTTGATGTTCAGGTCCTATAGGTAAAGAATAGGTAGCGGGTTCAGAGACCAAATGAGTAGAAAAGGGAAGAGTTTTGGGGATAGAAGTAGGGATGGGGTTAATCTCAGTGAATGAGATAGTAGGTGGGGTCACTGATGATCTGACAGCGATCGAAATCGCTGACACGGCAGGTTGAGTGACTGCTGGAGTTGTGGAGGAAAGACCCACAAATGCATCTAAGGTAGCTTGTTGAGAAGCTCCCTCAGGTATAGTACTAGAGGGTGTACTTTCCTTAGTCTTTTTGGCCTTTTTGGAAGGACCAATCGGACTAGCGGATGGTTGTTTAGAAGTAGTGGTAGCGACAGGGATAGCAGACGAAGGAACCGTCTGCGTGGTCGCTGAAGATGAAGAAGAATGGAGAGAGAGACGAGAGCGAAGGAGAGAGATACTTACCTCATCGGTGAGTGGCTTTACCTCCAGTGATCGTTGACCTACCCTGGCAAAAGTGCCATCATCTTTGGTGGGATAGGTGTTGGGATAGAGGAACTTGATGTACGTACATATGAAACGTACGTACGAGATCTTGGGATCTCATTCAGGCTTCTCTAATCTCGACCTCATGTCTTCAAAGATTGTTGTAGCGTAGTCAAAGTTTTGACCAGCGATAACGGAGTAGGCCATCTGCAGTTGTGTTTTGTTGGCTTGATCCAGCGAACCACTCTTTCCGCTCATGCACTGAATTATGTGCGAGAACATAAAGTTCAGTTGAGAGGGCATCTGAGCTTTGAGGATCTTGGTGAGCTTCTTGTTGGGAATAGAAGATCTCGGTTTGTTTTCCCAACAATAGCCCATTGCGTCCAGAAATGATATCAGCTCATCATTAGTGGGGAGTGTGTCGAACCCACTCTTTGGTTTGTCAGGGAATCTTAAAGATTTCCTGAGGCTAAGAGCGGTCATGCTCCCTAGCCCCAAGTCCGTGCTGAAAGAGATAGCAGGGACTCATTCACCTTTCTTGTTGGTAAGTTCAGTTGCATCAGCAGTGAACCAGAACTGCTGGAGTAGAGTCTTGGAAGGCTTAGGATCCACAGTGATTGCGTAAGCTAGGCACGACTGTTTGAGGAATTCAGCAGCTTCCACTAGATGAGGGTATTTGTCAGATTTGAACTCGAGTCTTGCCAAGTGATTACATTTAGTAATCTCAACTTCAGTGAGAGAAAATCGTACATGTTTGGAAGCAACGATTGAAGACTGTGCCATTTCTGTTATGGAAAGAATCATAATAGAAGAAAGGATTTAGACTAAAAAATAAGAAGATGTTTACCAGATTCCATATTAGGAAAGAAACTGGGAAAATATCGAGTTATTTTTTTTTTTAAGAATAGAAAAAATAGTGTTCTGGGTAGAAAGAATGAAGAACACGTTAAAAACCAAGAGGTTTGTATAAAAAAACATAAAATCAGAAAGAGTGATCTTTAGTTTTTAGAAAAAAAACGTTTTATAAAATCCATAGAAAACGAGTAGGATTTAAAAAAGAATAAGAAGAATCATAAGAACAATGCACATAAACAATAAAAAAAACTTGTTTATCTTGAAGAAAAGGAGTTGCGGATTCAATGTTCTGGGTTTACTTGCTTGAGTGTTCTTGAGAGAGAAAGTGTTTCTTGCTTTGAAAGTTTTGAAAGCGTAAACCGTATAAAGGAGAGAAGAATTCCTTTTATACGAAGAGAGAGAAGAGAGAGAAGGAATGAAGCGGGAAAAGAAAGGATCATCATTACATTGACACGTTCCACGAAGTTGATTGGATAGAAGAGCAACGGACGAACGTGTCAGAATAGGCATGTCGTGGATTGTCGGTTCAAATGACGTCATAGAAGAGAGAGAGACTATTCATTTATCCGTTTTGAAATTATCGCTGAAGAAAAGTCAGCAATAGATTTTTCTTTTTAAAAGTATCCCTGATGGAAAAGATAGGGATAGAGTTTCTTTTAAAAGGGTCACTGAATAGAAATATCAGTGATTAATGTATTTTTTCAAAAAAAAACTTTTAATTATTTGAAGAAAGTTCAGTGATTAAAGTATATTTTGAAAGATATCTTAACCGAGTTAAGATTCAGTTGATAGAACATACCTGAGAGTCAGAATGTTTATCAGAGAGAATGATGAGAGGGGAACTTTTGATTACTGACACAATACATGAACGCTGAAGAATTATTCTTCGAGGTTCAGCATTCCAAGCTCACTGATGAGAAAGTTGAACCTTGTCTCATCAAGAGGTTTGGTGAATAAATCAGCAAGCTGAAAGTCAGTAGGGATAAAGTGAAGTTCAATATCACCATTCATTACATGATCTCTGATAAAGTGATATCTGATCTCTATGTGTTTTGTCTTTGAATGTAGTACTGGATTATTTCCTATAGCGATAGCACTTATGCTGTCACAATAGATGGGAATTTTTGACAGTTGAAGGTCATAATCTAATAGTTGATTTCTCATCCACAAGATTTGAGAACAACAGCTTCCAGCGGCTACGTATTCAGCTTCAGCTGTGGAAGTGGACACAGAATTTTGCTTCTTGCTTGTCCAGTTTACCAGCTTTCCTCCCAGGAGTTGACATCCACCAGTGGTACTCTTTCTGTCGAGTTTACAGCCTGCAAAATCACTATCAGAATAACCAGTTAGATCGAACCCTGAGTCTTTGGGATACCAAAGACCGAGGTTAGGAGTTCCTTTCAGATAACTAAAAATTCGCTTTACAGCGATCAGATGGGATTCCTTGGGTTCAGATTGATAGCGTGCACATAAACAAGTAGAGTACATAATGTCAGGTTGGCTCGCTGTTAGATACAGCAGGGAGCCTATCATTCCTCTATAGGCAGTGACATTAACAGGTTTACCAGAAGGATCTTTGTTAAGTGTCAGGGGTGGTGCCATAGGAGTTTTCATCGCTGAAGTTTGTGTGAGATCAAACTTCTTCAGCATATCTTTAACATACTTACCTTGGCAGATAAAAGTACCTTTGTCAGATTGTTTAATCTGAAGACCAAGAAAATATGTCAGCTCACCCATCATACTCATTTTATATTCTTTTTTCATTCTTTCAGCGAAGCGAGTACACAGAGATGGGTTAGTAGAACCAAATATTATGTCATCGACATATATTTGTACAAGAATTATATGACCTTTTATCTTTCTGAAAAATAACGTATTATCAATCTTGCCCCGTTCAAAATTTTCAGAGATAAGAAAAGATGAGAGAGTGTCATACCAAGCACGAGGGGCTCGTTTTAGACCATAGAGAGCCTTATCCAATTTATAAACATAATTTGGATACTTAGGGTCATAAAACCCTGGTGGTTGTTCTACATAGACTTCTTCATTCAGCTTTCCATTTAGGAACGCTGATTTTACGTCCATTTGATAAACGATGAAGTCTTTATAGACTGCATAAGCTAAGAATAGTCGAATTGCTTCGAGCCTGGCCACAGGGGCAAAGGTTTCATCATAGTCTATGCCTTCCTCTTGTCTGTATCCCTGAGCAACAAGTCGAGCCTTGTTGCGGGTTACAGTTCCATGTTCATCTAACTTGTTTCTAAACACCCATTTGGTGCCTATTACAGTTTTATCAGATGGTCTAGGAACGAGATTCCAAACTTTGTTTCGAGAAAATTCAGTCAGCTCTTCTTGCATAGCGCTGACCCAGTTTGGATCTCTGAGGGCATCATCAGTCTTCTTTGGTTCTATTAAAGAGAGAAAATTTATCTCATTAAAAGTCAAAGTTGAAGAAAGTCAAATCTCATTAAAAGTCAAAGTCTATTAATAAAAGTCAATGTATTTTGTATTTGTTGATTCCTTGTTTTAAAGGGTAGTATAAATAGTTTTCTCTTTGTATTTTAATAAAGAAGTTGAGTTACAAGAGGAGAATACGTTTTAGAGAGAGAGAGAGTTCTAGAGAGAAAAAGTGTATTTGTGAATTGAAAGAAATCAAACAGGTAATCATTGGTTTGAATCTTGTTTGTTTGATTGTTGTTTAGCAATTAGAAACTAGAATCAGGGACACACAATTGGTATCAGAGCAGATCCAAAAGGTGAAATCAAATCAAGAAATTCAAGTTTGTTGGTTCGTCACTGTTCATGTGCAGAAAATTCAAGATTCTGAGTTTTTGTGAGTTTTTGAAGCAGATTTTGATTAGGTTTCGATAGCAAAGTGTACTAGATCGAGTATTTGTATGTTAATTTCAGTATTGCACTGTAAATCATATGAATTTTGTAACTTTTGTTGAGTTTTTGTTCTCGAGTCGTAAGTCACTGTTTCATTGATCTTTTTGTATTGTAAGTGATTGATTGTAAGTTTCTTGAGTTGTAATTCATTCTAGAGTTATAATAGAGTAACAATCCTAAGTTTCAGATCATTTGGACCACATTTGGATCATTGTTTAGATGAAAAGTTCGTTTTTGGGTCGACAGAAGGAAGAACGCGCTAGATCCCTCAAACGCGCAAGTTCTTGGTGAAACGCGCTAGTTCCTAAGTTAGAACGCGCAAGTTGAAGGAATCAATTTTGGTAAAAACGCGCAAGTAACGACTAGCGAGTTTTAAAAACGCGCTAATTGAAGTCTGCGAGTTTGACGAAATGCGCACGTAGTGATCTGCGAGTTCACCAAACGCGCTAATCAAAGTTAGCGAGTTTCAGAAGGAATAGTAGTTTGCGAGTTCTTTGGCCTGCGAGTTTGAGGAGAAACAGTGATCAGTGAGTTTATCGACCTGCGAGTTTGAAACTTCAAGAAATAATTCCAAGTGTTGAAACGCGCAAGAGTAGCTAGCGAGTTTGGTTTAAACGCGCAAGCTTCGACGTACGAGTTTGGGAAACGCGCACGCTTCAACCTGCGAGTTTCAGCGTGAATAGTCTTTAGCGAGTTCAGGCGCTTGCGAGTTTCGTCGATCTGCGTGTTTCATCTACGAGTTTTATCTGCGTGTTTGCTTACGAGTTTCTCAAAACGCGCAAATTTCTGCGAGTTTGCTTGCGAGTTTGCCTGCGCATTTGGTTGAGAATTTATAGAACGCGCAAGTCTTAGTCTACGAGTTCTTCAGTCTGCGAGTTTTAGGGTTTGCGAGTTCAATAGTGACTTGCGAATTCTGTCACTTAGTCAAATTTTTCGAATTTTCTGATTTTACCAGATTTCAAGATTTTTTTTGTGATTTCATATTTTGGACTAACGATCAGTTCTAGTTTCTTATTTGTTATATTTTTCAAACAGGTTTATACAAGATGACTTCCAAAGATGCTCTTTCAATTGGAACTGATGTCAAACCTCCAGTTTTATTCAAAGGCGAATATGAGCAATGGAAAGACAGATTCTTGGATTTCGTGGATCGGCATTCAAATGGAGAGAATATTTTACTGTCTATCACTGAAGGTCCAATGGCTCCAATCACAGTTCAGATACCTGATGTTGACTCTTCTGATAGTGAAGATGGAACTGAAGAAAGAGAGCAAAAGATGAAAACAGTGACAGTAGATATTTCTCAATATTCTGAAGAGCAGAAAAGCCGATACAAAGCAGATAAACAAGCGAGATCTTTACTTGTTGGGAACTGAAGAATTTACCAAGTATGGTTAATGTTGTTAGTTCAGAGTTACTACTGCTAGAAGACTTCAAGGTTAATACTGCTGAGTATTACTACTGCTAGTAGAATTAATACTGCTAGTCACAGTTAGTGTTGCTTGAACAAAGTTAGTACTGCTTAGCTAGTTAGTACTGCTAGTAGTTAGTGCTGCTTAGTAGTTAATGCTGCTAGAAGAGATTAATGCTGCTGAAGATTAATACTGCTTATATGATAGAGATTCGCATGGAAGGATAACAGCTGGATGGACTGAAGATTATGGAAGGCTTAGAGATATACATGGAAGATATACTGAAGATATTTTTATTTATTGTAATTATCTTTTGATTAGTATATGTATAGAATGTATAGAATAGTTTAGATGATTATTTATTTTATTCTAAGTTCTAGAGAAAAATCAACCTCAAGGCATAGATCCTAATTCTAGAGAAGTAGAATTTGTCTTGAAAGAGTCTGTTCTTCAAGATTGAGGTTGAGTGTGTAATCTTGTGATTTTAATCATTCAATACAAGTTTACAGTTTGTTATTCATATTTACTGTTTGTTTACTGTTATATCAAATATCAAAGTGTTATTCCGCAACTTCTTTGATATTAGTTTCTGAGAATTTATTCTTGTTAAGAATTCGATCCTGACAAGTGGTATCATAGCCAAACTCTCTCAGAAACATCTATTTATCATGGAAAATCTTACAGAATCAAGCAGTACTTTGGTCTCTAAGGTTCCAATGCTCAAACCCAGTGAGTTTGACATGTGGAAGATCAGAATCAGACAATATATTCTTCTCACTGACTACTCAATGTGGGATATCCATTGAGAATGGTCCTTCGGAAGCTGGAAGGATAGGACCAGATGGGAAAAGACCTCCACCAAAGACAGATGGTGAGAGGAAGATCAGACAGACAGAGATGAAGGCCTTGAGCACTCTGCTCCTGGCCATCCCCAATGAATATCAGCATCAATTTTGCAACTGCACTGATGCTCAGATTCTCTGGAATGCTCTAGGGAAAAGATTTGCTGGAACTAAGAGCATCAAAAGAAATCAAAGAGATGTTCTAAAGCAGCAGTATGAGAACTTCACTTCCTCAAAGAATGAGTCTATGACTCAAACTTTTGATAGGTTCAACAAACTCATTGGTGAACTGGCTACTGTAGGAGTGAAGATGGAACAAGATGATGTCAACAGAAAGTTCCTCAGATCTCTTGGGGATGAATGGACTATGTACACTGTCTCATATAGACAGAGTGAGAATCTGGAAGAGAAAGAACTTGACGATCTATACAATGATCTAAGAGTTTTTGAAACTGAGGTAGAAACCAAGAAGAAGCCCACTGGTTATATCCACAATGTTGCACTCCTTTCAGCATCCACTGATACTACTGCCAACCCTGAAGCAGTTAGTACTGCCAGTGGAGTAAGTTCAGAAAAAGGCACTGAAACTATCTTTGAAGCCTTTTTGTCCAGTCATAGCAACAATTCATTGATTAATGATGATCTGGATCAACTTCACCCTGATGACCTGGAGGAGATGGATATTAAATGGCAGATGGCCATGCTATCCATGAGGGTGAAGAAGTTTATTAAAAGAACAGGAAGGAATAACTTCTCTCAAAGAAGAGAAGATGTAGCTGGTTTTGACAAGACTAAGGTGGAATGCTATAAGTGTCACATGAAAGGACACTTTGCTAGAGAATGCAGGAGTGTTGTTCCAAACAACAACCACCAACAAGCTCAGAATGGAGGCTACAATCAGAACAAGAATCCTGCTCAAGCTCTTGTTTCTCAACAAGGAATGGGATTTGACTGGAGTGATCAAGCTGAGGAAGCCTTTCAGAATCAAGCTCTTATGGCAGAAGTGTCTGATCTCCCCTCTGAGGTAATTTCTAATCTTTGCACTAAATCCTGCATAGACATTGTCAAAAGATATAGGGATCACAATCAAAGTATGTGTGATGACCTCAAAAGATTAGAAAAGGACAGAAGAGATTATGTGTTGATAGTAGAGAGATTTGAAGAGCAAATCAAAGGCTTTCAAGCTAATGAACTTCAACACTCTTATGACACAAACTATTGGAAGTGGAAAAAGAATGAGTTAGAGACCAAACTGTCTAAATCCTTAGAAGAGAGTGATAGGCTGAAAGAGGAACTATCTAAAGTTAAACTTGACATAGAAAAGTTTTCATATGCTTCAAAAGCAATGGATTCTCTTCTAAAGGCTCAGATTCATGATAAGATGAAGCCTGGTATTAGATACAACAATACACCTCCTCCTTACAACAACAACTATATCTCTCCTACTTCAGACTTGTTAGAAACTAAGGAGAAAAAGGACTTATCTGAGAAAGCTTTTAAGATAGATCCTTTGGATGAGGTACTAATTAAGGATTTGACTGAGAAAGAAGCCAGTGAGTATAGGGATAATGATGTGAGTAAAGAGATCCCATTAGAAAACAACATTATCACCAATGAGGGATGTGGGAAAATCTGGGTCAAGTCCAAGGAGATAGAGAAGACCAAAGGATAACAAGGTCCATTACAAACAAACCACGGTTGTGAATCCTGGATCTTGTAAATAGTGTGCTTGCAGTAAAGCCAAGAGCCTAAATTCTGGTTTAAAAAGAGGAAATCAAAGAAACTGGAATAATCAATGGGCTCAGAAGCAAGGAGTTGATCTGAGTAAAATCAATAGACCAAAACCTTGTTTCATATGTGGCAAGTTAAATCATTTGGCTAAATATTGCTTCTTTAACCCTACTAACCAACAGATGAACTTTCAAAGATTTGTGCAAAAACCTGTTGGTTATAGGAAAGATGGAAAGAAACGTGTGATAAAGAAACATGGTGAAAGTAAAGGCCCCATGAAGAAAAGGATTTTAAAAGAAAGTGTCAAAATGTGGGTGCCTAGAAGCACTAAAACTGTTAGTACTGCTGACAGGGTTAGTGCTGCTGGAAGTATTACTGCTGCTACCAGTGTTAGTACTGTTGAAAATATTAATGCTGCTAATACTGTTAGTACCTCTTCAAAGGTTAATACTGCCAACACAGTTACTGCTGCTAACACAGTTACTACTTCTAACAAGGTTAGTACTGCTAAGCATGCAAGTGTTGCTAAGGCAGTTAGTACTTCTAAAACCAGCACTGCTTCTAGCAAATATGTTTCCAAGCCTATTATTGTGACAAAGTACTCCAAGAATGAGGAGTTAAAGTTCAAAAATCTTGTCAAGAAAGAATGCAAGTATTTTGATGAGAAAGGGGTACCCAAGACCACTTTGGCTTGGGTTTCTAATTCATACTAACTGATCTATCTTATGTGCAGGGCAACCAACAGCTCAAGGGAAAGAGCATATGGCATGTTGATAGTGGTTGCTCTAGGCACATGACAGGCAACATGTCATGCCTTCAGGATTTCAAGCATATCAATGGAGGACATGTTGCATTTGGAGATAATCTTACTGGTGGTAAAATAATTGGAAAAGGTAATGTCACCAAAGGTAAGATGACATTTGAGGATGTCTGCTATGTTGATCAATTGAAGTACAACCTGTTAAGTGTATCACAGGTATGTGACAAACAACATAGTATATTATTTACAAATACTGAGTGTATGATCCTTGCTCCAGGGTTCAAGGTAGTTGATGAAAGCATGATACTACTTAGAACTCCAAGAAAGGACAATGTTTACTGTCTAGATATGGACAATGTTGATAGTGATTCATCTCTAAATTGTCTTGTTTCAAAAGCTTCTGTAGATGAATCCTCTCTTTGGCACAGAAGGATGTGTCACATGAACTTCAAAACTATGAACAAACTTGTCAAAAACAATCTTGTAAGAGGTTTACCTTCAAAAGTATTTTCATGTGATGATCATTGTGTTGCATGTCTTAAAGGCAAACAGCACAAAACTTCTCATAAGACCAAAGAGATAAATTCAATTTCTTCTTGTCTCCAGTTACTGCATATGGATCTGTTTGGTCCTACAAATGTTATGAGTATAGGCAAGAAATCTTACTGCTTGGTTATTGTTGATGATTACTCTAGATTTACCTGGGTATATTTTCTAAGGACTAAGGATGAGACAAGTGGACTGATCAAATCCTTTATCCTGAGAATTGAAAACCAAACTAATCAAAAAGTAAAAGTCATTAGATCAGATAATGGGACTGAATTCAAAAATCTTGATCTAAACACCTTTTGTGAAGAAAAAGGCATTGAGAGACAATATAGTACTCCTAGGACTCCTCAACAGAATGGTGTTGCTGAAAGGAGAAATAGGACACTAATAGAGGTTGCTAGATCTCTGTTGGCTGATTCAAAACTGCCAATTACCTTCTGGGCTGAAGCAGTTAATACTGCCTGCTATGTCCAAAACAGAGTTCTAGTAGTTAAGCCAAAGAACAAGACACCATATGAGCTTTTAAATAAAAGAAAACCTTTCATTGGATTTTTCAAACCTTTTGGGTGTCCTTGTACAATTCTCAATACCAAATCTCACTTAGGTAAGTTTGATAGCAAAGCAGATGATGGATTTCTTGTTGGGTATTCATCTCAGAGTAAGGCCTACAGAGTTTTTAACTCATCTTCTAGAATAATTGAAGAAAGTGACAATGTCAAATGCAATGAGAACACACCAAATCCTATTGGGTCTGGTCCTCAGTGGCTATTTGACATTGATTCACTAACTAACTCTTTTGGTTTCAGTAGTGAATATGTAGGTTCAGGAAGTGGAGGATCAGGGATCACACAAGTTCAAGAAAGTATATCTAAATCTGTGATATTTCCCATACCCACAGTGAATTCTGTTGAAGACTGTGAAAAGGAATCATCTACTGGACTAAGTCAAAGTGAAGAAGAAACTAGAGATGAGGAGACTCAAGAAAATAAAGAATCAGAAGTAGCAGCTGAAAACACTTCAGTTGAGTTGCATGACTCTAATCTAGAGGTTGGACTTAATGAAGAACCTAGTCATAACACCAGAGTTCAAAAGAATCATCCTCCAGAGCTGGTAATAGGAGATATATCTTCTCCTATGATGACTAGACATCAAAGCAGGCTTCAAGAAATGCAAGATCAACATCATACAGTGCTTTCTTGTTTTCTATCCCAGCTTGAGCCTAAAAAGGCACATGATGCTATGAAAGAATCTAGTTGGATAGAAGCAATGCAAGAAGAACTGTTACAGTTCAAGCTACAAGATGTATGGGATCTAGTAGACCTTCCTAAAGGACACAGAGCAATTGGCACTAAATGGATTTTCAGGAACAAGAGAGATGAAAGAGGAATTGTCATAAGGAACAAAGCAAGGCTGGTGGCTCAAGGGTATACTCAAGAAGAGGGTATAGATTATGAAGAAGTTTTTGCACCTGTGGCTAGGATAGAAGCAATCAGATTATTCCTAGCCTATCCTTCTTACATGAACTTCAAAGTCTATCAAATGGATGTAAAAAGTGCTTTTCTCTATGGCTCAATTGAAGAAGAGGAATATGTCTGTCAACCACCAGGGTTTGAAAACCCAAGCTATCCAGACAGGGTATACAAATTGAAGAAAGCTCTTTATGGACTGCATCAAGCTCCAAGAGCATGGTATGACACTCTGTCATCCTATCTCTTGGAAAATGGCTTTGAAAGAGGAGTCATTGATAAGACTCTATTTATCAAGAGAAAGAAGAAGGATATCTTGCTGGTCCAAATCTATGTTGATGACATTATCTTTGGATCTACAAGAGACAACATGTGCAAGGAGTTTGAGGAACTAATGCATCAAAGGTTCAAAATGAGTTCCATGGGGGAACTTACTTTCTTCCTTGGACTCCAAGTTCAACAGAAGTCAGATGGCATCTTCATCTGTCAATCCAAGTATGTGCAGGACATTCTAACCAAGTTCGGTTTCTCAGATTCAAAACCTGCCAGCACACCTATGGAGACATACAAGCAGATAACTGCAGATCTTGAGGGGGAGGATATGGATGTGCATCATTATAGATCCATGATTGGCTCTCTCATGTATCTCACAGCATCAAGGCCAGATATAATGTTTCCAGTCTGTGTATGTGCAAGATTCCAAGTTAGGCCAAAGCAATCTCACTTTCAAGCTGTTAAGAGGATATTCAGATATCTCAAAGGGCAACCCAGATTGGGACTTTGGTATCCTCATGACTCACCCTTTGACCTAATAGCATACTCAGACAGTGATCTAGGTGGGGCAAACTTGGACAGAAAATCTACTTATGGAGGATGTCAGTTTTTGGGTGCTAGACTAGTTTCATGGCAGTGCAAGAAACAAACCACAGTGTCCACATCTACAACAGAGGCAGAGTACATAGCAGCTGCAAGTTGCTGTTCTCAAGTCTTATGGATTCAGAATCAAATGCTGGACTATGGGGTAACCTTTCTACACACTCCCATTTTTATTGATAATAGAAGTGCTATCAGCATTGTAAATAATCCTGTCAAGCACTCTAAGACAAAGCACATTGAGATCAGGTATCACTTCATAAGAGACTGTAATGAAAAGAAACTTATTCAAGTTGTAAAAGTTCATACTGACAACCAGTTTGCTGATCTATTCACCAAAGCTTTTGATGTGGGTAGATTCACTTTCTTGGTAACAAGTGTGGGAATGATCAACTCTGAATAAGCATCCTCTCAAAAAGTGGTTAAATACCTGAATATTATAGATTCTTGGTGTTACTAATCTTCCTTTGCAGGGCATACATAGCAGTACTCAATTCAACCTAAGCTTCAAAGAGTAAGTTTAGTTAATACTGCTAGCAGTTAATACTGCTCGCAGTTAATACTGCTCGCAGTTAATACTGCTCGCAGTTAATACTGCTAGTTAGTTAATACTTCTAGTAGTTAATAGTGCTCGCAGTTAATACTGCTTGCAGTTAATACTGCTAGTTAGTTAATACTCCTCGCAGTTACTACTGCTAGTTAGTTAATACTGCTAGTCAGTTAATACTGCTCGCAGTTAATACTGCTAGTTAGTTAATACTGCTAGTAGTTACTACTGCTCGCAGTTAATACTGCTCGCAGTTAATACTGCTCGCAGTTAATACTGCTAGTTAGTTAATACTGCTTGTCCGCTAATACTGCTCTAGGTTAATACTGCTTATGTTCCGAATACTATAAATACCCTTTGCCCACCTAAAAGTTCATAACGACTCTTTGCATACTGTTCACTTGCGCTCTAAACCCTTTCTCTCTCAAGACTCGAAGTTTTCAGGCAAGTTTTTCACTAAGATCAATGGCATCAATGGCATTCATCGATGAACACAATGAGATCGCGATGCTACAAAAGCCAAAGCAAGCTGCAGGATTTCATCAGATTGTGGATTTCCTCAAGTCAAGCCATATTGCATATGCTCTTACTGTATCGCCTTCAATCTATATCGAGCATCAAAGGCAGTTCTGGGCAAATGCCACCATTGTCGCTGAGAATGGTGTGCAAATGATCAAGACAAGGGTCTGTGAAAAACCACTAACAGTTACTGAAGAGGTTATTCGCATCAGTCTACGTCTAGACGATGCCTCTGGTATAACTTCTATCCCAAACGATGAACTGTTCTCAAATCTCACAAGAATGGGATATGGAGGCCCATTGGGTGTTTTTAAGTTCTCAAAAGCTAAATTCTCACCCCAATGGCGTTTTCTTGTTCATACCCTGATGCATTGCATCTCTAAAAAGACTACTGGATGGAGTGAGTTCAGCAGTCCCATTGCTTATGCTTTGGTCTGTTTGGCCACTGCCAGAAGGTACAATTTTTCACAAATGCTTTTCAATGATCTTGTTTCAAACATGGGAAACAAAAAGATCTTTTATATGTATCCCAGGTTTGTTCAAGCAGTAATCAACCATGAATTGACGGATATTCCTCACTCTACTGGAATATATGTACCTAAACCCCCCAAAGGCAAGGTTTTCTCAAATATGAGAAGATCTGCTGGGGACTCGGAAGGAGTTAACACTCCATTGTTCTCTACAATGATGGTGGTGTCCCAAACCAATGAAGGTATGGCAGCAGGGTCAAGGCCCCCATTAGACCATCCTACTGCTAGCCAATCCCAACCTTCCCACTCTAAATCTATCCCCCAGTCCCTTCTTAAAAAACCAACCTCTCCTATCACCCAAACATACAAGAGGAAACAGGTAAAGAAGGCTCCTTCCCTTCTTGTACCATCATCCCCCAAGTCTTTAAGCCCTCTAAGGGAGAATTCTCCTTTAGGGAATATCCATAGGGAAACCAAAGGGGTGTCTCCCAACCACAAGGAGGTGCTCTCTGAGGAGGAGGAAGAGCATATGGGTGATGAGGCTGCCACTACTCCTGCTAGCACAGAGGAGGAAAGTGGTAACATCAATAAGACCTCCCCCATGGCAACTTTGAATGAGCAATCATTCAAAGGTCCCTGGTGCCAAGAAACCATGGGGGTGGACAGTGCTTCTGCTAGGCAGAAGACTTCCACTAATAAAAGATCCCATGATCCTTCAATAGGGGGTAACACTCCTGGAGAAGGTGAGGACAGATATGACTATGATGAATTGATGGAGACAATGGGTAACATCAACCAAGATGTCATCAAACAAGGCAAAGAGATAGAAGAACTGAAGCTGGTAATTCTGTCACAACAAGTACAGATTGCTAAGCTGAAGAAGATGGTGATCAGTCTGGTAAAGAGGAAGAAGAGAAAGCAATTTCAACTAAGGAGAAGGAAATCTGAGAATGATGCTCCCAAAAAGGGGGAGATCAACATGGAAGAAGCCACAAGAGAGGGGGAGCTTGATGGAGAGAAGTTTGATGTTGAGGGGGAGCAGGAAGCAGAAACAGAAAGAGATTCAGTGCAAATAGAAACACAAGAAGCAGCAGAAACGGTTACTACTGCTGACATAAATAAAGCAGCAGAAACAGTGAAAGAAGTATTAACAGATCTTGAGATTGCAGAAACCTTACTTAAAGCCAAGAATGATACTCCCAAGGTCACTTCAAAGACCAAAGGAGTAATCATCAAAGAACAAGGTGAAGTGAACAAGAAAGATAACAGTAAGAAGGCAATGAACAAAGACAAAGGAAAAGCAAAGATGGTGGAATCTGATCAACCAGTCAAGAAGCAAAGGTTGGTTGAATCAGATGAAGCCTTAGCCAGGAAGATGCAGGAGGATATTGAAAAAGAAGAAAGAGTTCAGGTTGAAAAGGACAGGGAGATGGCAAAGGCTCTAGCTGCTGAACTGAATGAAGCTTATCAACTGAGTCTGGCAACTGAAATTGCACAGAAGAAAGCTGCAACTATGAAGAAATCAGTGGTGAAAACAGTTGTAAAGAAGAGACAACCCTCAAAGACTTTCCTAGGTACCCAAGAGAGAAACAAGATGATTATATTTCTCAAAGGTGTTGTAGGAGTCAGAAAGGAGATGTTCTCAAAAATGTCTTTTGAGAAGATTAAAGAGCTATATGATTCAGAGATGAGAAAGCTTCAGGGAAATGAAACTGCTAGGGTGGAGATGGAGAAGAGGATGAAAGAAAGTAATGACTCTGATTTTCAAAAGCCATTTCCAGATGAGCAAGAAACACCACCTGAGAAAGAAGCCACTCTGGGGGAAAGTCTAAGGACTTTAAAGAGAACAAAGATGATGGCTAGGAGAAAGTCAATCAAGAAGCCTAGAATAGCTGAAGGAGAGGCTGAGAAGGTTGCTGAAGAAGAAGGGGCACCTGAGTCATCTAAACAGAAAGAGCCATCAAACACAGATGATGTAAATTTGTATATGGTAGTGATGGACAAAGTTCCTGAACCAATTTCAGCAGAACCTGTTGGTATAAAGCCTCCTGAGGTCATTCACTGGGATACATTGACAGTGGATGGAAAGGAATACATAAGGCTGAAAAGGAAGGATGAAAAGTATGAGGTGTTCAACACTTGGGCAAAAATTGTCAGAACATGCTCTAGGTCAGATCTTGAAGAGATGTTTGAGATAGGAATGAAGTTGTATGCAGATCTACTAAAAGCTCCAGAGATTTCAATTACAAAACTAGTAATGGAGTATCTGTGTATGATGTTCAAACCTGAAGAAGTAGAGCATGTGATCAAGAATGTCTTCAAGTCAGTCAACAGTTGGACTCTATATGAAACTAGTGGAGTATATATAGTGACTTTAGATCTGAATCATACTGAATACTTCCTAGTGGATAGAGTGTACAATCATAGCAGATTGAAGCTTCATGCCATGCTGAAGAAAAAGCTAGGGTGTATTCCAGATTCAGAGATGGCTAAATACTTGATCCAAAGAACCATCAATCAGAGTTTGGGATTGGATGCAAATACTGGAATGTAGGCCATTATGAAGTTTTAGGAGCATCTTGAAGAGAATCTGAAGAACTTGACTTCTTTTCCTAAAAGTCAAGTTAGGGGGAGATTGTTGGGAACTGAAGAATTTACCAAGTATGGTTAATGTTGCTAGTTCAGAGTTACTACTGCTAGAAGACTTCAAGGTTAATACTGTTGAGTATTACTACTGCTAGTAGAATTAATACTGCTAGTCACAGTTAGTGCTGCTTGAACAAAGTTAGTACTGCTTAGCTAGTTAGTACTGCTAGTAGTTAGTACTGCTTAGTAGTTAATGCTGCTAGAAGAGATTAATGCTGCTTATATGATAGAGATTCGCATGGAAGGATAACAGCTGGATGGACTGAAGATTATGGAAGGCTTAGAGATATACATGGAAGATATACTGAAGATATTTTTATTTATTGTAATTATCTTTTGATTAGTATATGTATAGAATGTATAGAATAGTTTAGATGATTATTTATTTTATTCTAAGTTCTAGAGAAAAATCAACCTCAAGGCATAGATCCTAATTCTAGAGAAGTAGAATTTGTCTTGAAAGAGTCTGTTCTTCAAGATTGAGGTTGAGTGTGTAATCTTGTGATTTTAATCATTCAATACAAGTTTACAGTTTGTTATTCATATTTACTGTTTGTTTACTGTTATATCAAATATCAAAGTGTTATTCCGCAACTTCTTTGATATTAGTTTCTGAGAATTTATTCTTGTTAAGAATTCGATCCTGACATTACTTCTTCAAAGTATCCCAAACGAGATCTACATCAAGATTGATAGTTATAAAGCCAATGCAAAGAAGATGTGGGATCAATTACAAAAGATGATGATGGGATCAAAGGTCGGAAACCAGATGAAAGTGGCAAACTGCATAAATAGCTATGAGGAGTTCAAAGCCAAGGAGAATGAGAGTCTGGAAGATACTTATGAGAGGTTTGTGTTGCTTCTGAACGAGTTAACAAAGAACAAAGTTAAGAAGAAGCAACTGGAAAACAATGTCAAATTCTTGAGTATCTTACGTCCAGAGTGGAAGAAGCATACAAGAAGAATGAAGCAGATGAAGGATTTAAATGAAATTCCACTACATGAGGTATTTGAAACCTTAAAGCAGAATGAAGAAGAGGTTGAAGAGAAAAGAGCTGAAAAGAAGAAAGCAGTACAAGCTTCTGATCCTATTGCCTTAGTAGCTGGAGAGAAGTTGAAAGAAAAGAAAGAGAAGAAAGAAAAGAAAAAGAAGATAGTTCTTACAACTTCTGAGTCAGATTCTATTTCAGATAGTGATGATGGCGAGAGTCTGAAACAAGCTATGATTTTGCTGACCCGTGCATTTCAGAAGAAATTTTATAAGAAGCCGGGATCAAATTCTCAACGCTATTCGTCATCAAGTTCAAAGAACCACGAGCACCGAGAAAGAGTGGAAGGAAAGAGATTTGAAGAGAAACGGTATGGTGAGAAGAAACCGGATGAGAAGAAGAAATTTGTGAATGATTACACAGCTGTTGAAAAGCATTCAACTGATTCAATCAAATGCTATAATTGTGGCAAGTTGGGTCATTATGCCAAAGATTGTCGGAAGCCAAAAGTACGCAACTCTCAGTACTATCAGAACAAGTTGCTTCTGGCAAGACAATAAGAAGCTGGTGTTGCTTTAATGGCAGAGGATGAGTTTTGGTTGGATCATTCTGAGGATGAAGGTGAAGAGAAAGAAGAAAATGCTCATATTTGTCTAATGGGCAAAGAGGACAAGAATGACGATTCAGATGATGAGGCCGTTAATGAGGTATTAAACTTAACTCCAAAAGATCTTATTACCAAATTGGAAACCATGGTGGTTGAGCTACAAAATTTACAAAATAATCTGAAAAATGAAAAGGAAAAGGTTGCTAAAAAGAACAAGAAGATCTTTGAACTTAATACTTCTGTTATTTCAAACAAAGATCTAATTGATTCTTTACGCAAATCTGATTCTGATTCTAAATCTAAAGTAGATAATTTTGAAAAGAAGATTTCTGAGTTTGAAGGTAAAGTAAATAGATATGAATTTGAGAAAAATGAATCTGTACTAACTATTTATAAACTGCAGGTTGAAAACAAGAATTTGAACAAGAAGGTAAATGGTCTGGAAGTTAAACTTTATAAAAGAGATCAAACAGATCAAACCATCTTTCTTAATACTCCTAATGAAGAGGTAGATGTTAAGCAAAGATGGGGACTTGGTTTTAACAACCCCCATTATCTTAAGAAAGCTATCAGAAAACAGCCGGCACTTTATAATTATGATTTTCTTGCCTGTGCTGATAAACATACTCATTTGAAACCCAAATTTGTTACCAAATTGTCAGATGAAAATGAGGCCAAAGAAACTGAAAACAAAAAGAATAAAAAGAAAATGCAACTACCATTTAACTATGTCAAGTTAAATGATAGTTATCTTTCAGAAACACCGAAAGTTCTTTCAAAAGACTATTTTGTTAGTTATTCCGCATCTGAGATGAAGGCAAAACCTGCGATTGCAAAGGTTTATGTTCCTACATCTATTCTTGAAAGCAAAATAGTCGAGCTTGAAAATGTTTTATTTGATGAAAAGATTTTGGTGGATATTCAACAAAATGTATTTTCTACCGTTTTAAAGAACATAGTTTTTCAAATTAATTCAACAAAGTGTTCTACAGTTTCAATGGCACCTCAAATTTTTTCTGACAATTCTGATGACTTATTTGAGTCTGCAAATGATTCTTTTAATTCTGATGAAGGGAGCATGGAAGAATCTGATATGTTTGACATTCATTCTAAACTTCCTGATCATTCTACTTGTCTTGAAAATGACAAAGTGTTACCAAGTGGTGTAAATACTGTTGAATCATCAACTAAGGTTGGTAAATCAGTTTCTGTAACTGCTGATTACTATGCTCATGGTAAGAAACATAAGAAACAGCGACTACAGAAACAGAAATACACTGGTACACAAAAGAAAACTCAATCTTGGAAATCTACTTTTCCTAATACATCTACATCTTGTGTTTCAGATTTAAAGAAGAAAAAGTTGAAAGCTCAGTCTGAATGGAGACCAAAAAGGAAGGATGATGAGATAGTAGAATCAGTTTCTGATAATAATTGTAATAGAACAGTTAGTAGTGATACTGATGAGATTGATCAAATTGCTTTTAATCAAAACCTTGTAACTTCTTACAAGAGATATTCAATACAGCAATTGATTCAATTGTCTCCTATTACTACTACATCTTATCCTTATCAGAGAAATGATTTTGCTTATTCTCATAATTCTTCTAATTGGTATGGATCTTATCATGTTAATTCTTCAAGATTAAATGTTTTTCAAAGCTTTCAAAATAAAAGAGGGTCCATTTTCAAGTGGATGCCAAAATCTTGTGCTAATCTGTTAGGGCCCGTTTTTAAATGGGTACCTAAATCTATTATTGCCTGATTTCTCTTGCAGACCCGGCATATGTGGTACTTGGATAGTGGATGTTCCAAGCATATGACTGGGCAAAAAGCTTTATTGTCTAACTATACAGAGAAATTCAGTGGCAATGTCAGATTTGGAAACGATCAGCTTTCACCTATTATAGGATATGGTGACATCATTCAAGACAACATCACGATAAGTAAAGTGAGTTATGTCGAAGGCTTGGGGAACAACTTATTCAGCATAGGTCAATTCTGCGATAAAGGGTTAGAGGTAAACTTCAAGTCTAAGAGTTGCTCAGTTCGTACTGAAGACGGAACAGAACTCTTGGGTGGAAATAGAAAGACAAACCTCTACACCATCAACTTGTCCAAAGTTCAGATTGACAATCAGGTATGCTTGTTGACAAAAGCTACACAACAACAAAGTTGGCTCTGGCATAGACGGTTATCTCACTTGAACTTTCGTTACATCAACAAGCTGGTTCGTGGAAAATTGGTAAAGGGACTTCCTGAGCTGAAATACGAGAAAGAACATTTATGCGCAGCTTGTGAGAAGGGTAAGATGAAGAGAGCCGCTCATAAACCGAAGCCTGAACCAAGCACTAGTTCTCCGTTAGAACTGATACACATGGATTTATGTGGACCAATGAGAACTCAGAGTTTGGGTGGTAAGAAATACGTGTTGGTCATTGTGGACGATTATTCAAGATACACGTGGGTCAAATTTCTTCGATCTAAAGATGAGACACCGGAAGTTCTCATTACTTTCTTAAAGACGACCCAGGTGAAACTGCAGCGACAAGTCAAGTTCCTTCGAACTGACAATGGCACAGAATTCAAGAATAAGATTGTTGATGAATATCTCGAATCAGTTGGGATTTCACATCAGTATTCTGCTGCTAGAACCCCTCAACAAAATAGAGTAGTAGAAAGACGTAATCGGACACTAGTCGAGGCCGCTCGAACTATGCTTAGTCAATCGGATCTACCTCTATTCTTGTGGGCGGAAGCTGTGTCAACTGCATGTCATACGCAAAATCGTTCCATGATACACCGCCAGTTTCAAAAGACTCCATATGAGCTGATCAACAACAGAACACCTACCATCAAATACTTTCATATATTTGGGTGTAAATGTTTTGTGCTTAATGACAGAGAGAGTCTGAACAAATTCAGTGCTAAAGCGGATGAAGGAATCTTTATCGATTATTCTTCAACTTCTGCTGCATATCGTGTTTATATAAAGAAATCAAAGACAGTTGTGGAGAGCATCAATGTTACATTTGATGAAGAAATGGCTTCTGATCAAATCAGTTCAGAACCCGTTATTATTGGCGTATTAGCTTCTGGACAGATCAGTCCAGAACCTGTGTATACAACGACAAATTCGGATAACGCTTCTACATCTACTTCACATTTAACTGATTTAGATTTGTTATTTGAATTCTTTTATGATGAGTTTCTTGGAACTAATGTATCTAAATCTGTTGTGACTGACAGGTCTGAAGATACAAGTTGTCATCATCCAGTCACTTCAGATGTTATTTCTGAACAAGCATCCCCCGTTCAGACAGAAACTCATATTCCTATTGTTACTCCTACAGTTGAAGATGAACAAGCAAATGTTGAGCCAGAAGTAACTATTTCAGTTGGGTGTACTACATTGTCTACTCAACAGTCTGTTCCTGATGTCCCAACTGATACTTCTGCAACTGATATTTCAACTGAAAAACCCCCTCCTGTAATTCAAGCTGAAGATTCTGAAAGTGGATTTCAAGATGATGATCATATTCAATCAGTATCTATTCCACTCCCACATGAGCATCGCTGGACCAAAGACCATCCATTACATCAAGTAATTGGAGATTTTGACAAGCCTGTTCAGACAAGGTCAGCGACTCTTAATCAGTGTATGCATGACTCATTCCTCAGCAAGATTGAGCCAACTCGAGTATCTGAGGCTCTTGCGAATTCGGACTGGATATCTGCAATGCAAGAAGAGATCAATCAGTTTGAAGCCCTAAATGTTTGGAGACTGGTTCCTAAACCAGAAGGCAAAACCGTGATCGGCACTAAATGGGTATTCAAGAACAAAAAGGATGAAGATGGTGTCGTCATCAGAAACAAAGCTAGACTTGTTGCCAAAGGCTACCGGCAAGAGGAAGGCATCGATTATGACGAGACGTATGCTCCAGTAGCGCGTATAGAGGCAATAAGAATGTTTCTCGCCTACGCTGCTCATAAGAACTTCACAGTCTTTCAGATGGATGTGAAAACAGCCTTTCTGAACGGCATTCTTAAAGAGGAAGTGTACGTGTCTCAACCTGAAGGGTTCGTCAATCAAGACAAGCCAGATCATGTATACATCTTGGACAAAGCTCTTTATGGATTAAAGCAAGCCCCTCAAGCCTGGTACGATGTATTATCCAAATTCTTGGTCAAGTCTGGGTTCTCTAAAGGTAAGATCGATACCACTTTATTCATAAAGAAGGAAAAAGCTGATATTATACTTATTCAGATTTATGTTGATGATATAATATTTGGTTCTACTAATCCAAAATATTGCAAAAACTTTTCTAACCTCATGGTGTCACGTTTTCAAATGAGTATGATGGGAGAGATGAATTTCTTTCTCGGATTACAAGTTAAACAACTTTCTACGGGGATTTTTATAAATCAATCTAAGTACATTTTGGACATTCTTCGGAAGTACAAAATGGAAAATTGTAAACCAATTGGAATCCCGATGGCACCTGGTACTAAGATTCACACTGATCCTTCGGGTAAAAGTGTAGATGTTAGAACGTACAGAGGTATGATAGGATCGTTGTTGTATTTAACTTCCAGTAGACCAGATATTATGTTCTGAACATGTCTTTGTTCTAGATATCAAGCTGCTCCCAAAGAATCCCATTTGGCTGCTGTCAAACGGATTTTTAGATATCTGAAGGGGACTGCAGACCTTGTTTTGTGGTATCCTAAGGATACAGGGTTTCAACTGACTGCATATTCAGATGCAGATCATGCAGGTTGCATGTTGGACAGAAAGAGTACTTTTGGTCACGTACAATTCCTTGGAGACAAGCTCGTTAGCTGGGCATCAAAGAAACAATTATGCGTTTCCACTTCGACTGCTGAAGTAGAGTACGTAGCTGCTGCCAGTTGTTGCTCTCAAGTCTTGTGGATGCGAACACAGCTACGAGACTATGGATTCAAGTATGATAAAATTCCAATCTACTGTGACTCGAAGAGTGCAATTGCCATATCTGCTAATCCTGTCCAGCATACGAAAACCAAACACATTGATGTAAGGTATCATTTTATCAAAGATAATGTTGAAAAAGGAACAATTGAACTTTATTTTGTAAAAACAGATTATCAACTTGCAGATTTATTTACCAAACCCTTAGATGAGAAGAGATTTAATTTTCTTGTCTCTAAGCTTGGTATGTTAAATCTGAAGACATAATCAGTTATTACCTACTAAAGTTACGTATTGTTATTTTTCATCATTTTTCTTTATTTTTATGTCTGAAAGATACCTGTACTTTAATTGTTTGCTCATGATCTCAGGGGGAGTTAGAGAAGATTTTAAATGATCTACATTCATTTGAGGGGGAGCAAAACTAACTTCTGCATTATACTTAACTGACAAAATTTTTGTGATGCATGATTTTAGGGGGAGCTTATAAGTCAAAAGGAGTAAGACTATGATTTCTGATTATTTCTGATCAGAACTCGTTCTTTAATTGTTTTACTGCTTTATGTCATTTTAATTTTTGAATAAATTTTGTGAATAAATTTTTGACTAGACTTTGAGACTTGCAGGATGAGAGAAGCTGAAAAGATCATATCTAAATGACTACAGCTTGACTTAATGAGTATTAAGATTGATCGAAAAGGTAATTTTCTTATCTTAATCTCAAATATATCTGAAAGAAGGACAACTTTCAGGTATAGAAAACATGTTTTTAAATGTTCAAACCACTTCCCGATTCTTAAACAGATTTTATAATTTGGAAGTGTGATTTTAAATGTTTTCATTTTTTATTTTTGTGCTTCATTGATAAACAAACCGTGTGTTTCCAAAGATAAATACTTGTGTATTGTCTTTTCTATATATTTTCAAGTATTCACACACACCGGTTTGAATTTTTCTACAAAATGTTCTTACCACGTCTCTAAATTAGAATATTTTTTCTTCAATGGTAAGACACTCCGCTTGTATTCAAAGAATTTTGAGCGATATTTCATTTCAAAGCGTTTCATTCAAGAATGTCTGTATATTGTTTCGTATAGACAAATATCAATTTTTCTTGACCTTAAGCTTTAATTGATATATCATTCATTTCTGATCATTTTATACAATGTCAGATTTTCAAACAAGTTTCTTGCATTCATGTTCATTCATTCAATTTCCTTGTTTGAAAATACTTCAATGGTTTAAAATGCTCATATCTTCATGATTATATCACTGAGCATACTTATATCTGATATTTGTATATGAGCTTTAACTGATATAGTTAAATCATTTGAGCAACTCATGCTTTATAGGACTGGGTTCTTTGTGCTAGGAATTAAATGAAACTTCTATGGATTCACGTTAACCAGTGTTTCCTACCCAAGAAGTTAATCCTTTAGTGATTGAGTGTGAGGAGTCTAAAAGAAATGAGTATGGGTGTGATGAGGTAAAATGGAAAAGAGAGTTTGGTTAGTAGTGAGCTTATTGATTAAAAAGAAAGAGGGTGAGAGATCAGAGTAAAAGAATATCAAACTCTGCACCAACTACTTTCTGAGCCGGGCAGCCACATTACTAGCGTTTCACAATTCTTTGGTGAACGTTATTGAAACAGGCAAATAGCCCATGCCAACTCTTGTTTAAACCCCACCAACTACTCATTTTCTTCTTAAAAAGAAAATGTTTCATATTTTTCTGGGGATGCAGCATATAATCTATCTGATTTTCATTTGAAAAATCTGGATATTGAAAAAGAAGGAAGTCTGCCCCGCCTTCGCATTTCAATCATGCACTTAGAGTCTGTGTTTATCTACTGTTGTCTCAGTGGTTTACACTATGTTGAGCCTTATAAAAGCAATTATTCGTGCTTAATTCTTTCTACACTTGCACGAGCACACAAAGAATTCGTTTCTTTGTCATAACATTCATAGAAATTGCCTTTGTGGTATTTCGATGATTGGATGGAAGCCCTGGGGGAGTGATCATCAAAAAGCTCCTTTATATTGTGTATTCGTTACACACAGTGACTTTGTGTTACTGACAGGCATATTAACTGATTCATCTGTTGATTCAGGAGTTACATATTCGTATTTTTGTCTGGATTTGCAAAGATCTAGATGAAACCTTGGTTATGGATCACAGAATCAGAGGCTTTTGACAGATCAGAATGGTTAAAGACATTTCTTGGACGACAAAGTTTTGATGATATCAATGCTCAAATCATCAAAAAGGGGGAGATGATATGAAGAAATGTATTGTGGAGATGATATGAAGAAATGTATTGTGGAGATGGTATGAAGAAATGTTAAAGTTTTTGAAGATAAAGGGAGATGATTTCAAAGTTCAAAGTAAATATTTGAAGATTTGATAAAGTTCAAAGAATTTCTGAAGATTTTGAGGAAATTTTCTTTGAAGATTATCTGCTAAAGGATTCGAGCTGATTCTGAAGATAATTTCTTTCCAAAGTCTGAAAGTGTTGTGTGAAAGTTTTGAGAAAATTGTTATTCGTTTGAAGAAATCTTTGGAAAGAAGACCATCAAAGTAAAAGGGGAGATTGTTCAGACATAGCTTAAAGTGAAGAACTGAGTTGCTAGATCTTTCAACAATGATCTTGAATCCAAAGGGGGAGATTGTTAGAGCATAAATCTGTTGGATACAAGATCAAGAATACTGAAGGTCAAAGTTGAGAAAGTCAAAGCTGAAGAAAGTCAAATCTCATTAAAAGTCAAAGCCTATTAATAAAAGTCAATGTATTTTGTATTTGTTGTTTCCTTGTTTTAAAGGGTAGTATAAATAGTTTTCTCTTTGTATTTTAATAAAGAAGTTGAGTTACAAGAGGAGAATACGTTTTAGAGAGAGAGAGAGAGTTCTAGAGAGAAAAAGTGTATTTGTGAATTGAAAGAAATCAAACAGGTAATCATTGGTTTGAATCTTGTTTGTTTGATTGTTGTTTAGCAATTAGAAACTAGAATCAGGGACACACACAAAGAGACAGATATTACCTGAGCTTCGTCGTGTCTGAATACCTGCTTCGAGATCACCAAGAATTTGATCTATTGGGTGATCTTTGGTCCATCGCTGAGCAGGAGCATGATTGCTTAACTCATAGGTTGGATCAACAATTGGAATGTTTACTGATGAGGACGTTTGAGGTTCATCAGCGATTAACTGTTGAGTAGATTCACTAGAAAGGTTTTCAGACGAAGGCAGATTTGATGGTAGTAATGTGTTTAGAGGTTCTGCTGAGACCCATGAAATGGATTCAGCGGTAGGATGTATAATGTTCGGATCATCATCAGCGGTTGGAGGATCATAATGCTGATGGTTTGAGAAGAAAGGTTCTGTTTCTCTGTAGTGAGAAAGCATCCAAGCATTTAACTCTTCATTGTCAGCGATTGGTTTGGAGTTCGCTGAGCGAGTTTCATCAAAAGTGACGTGAATTGTTTCTTCTACGGTTTGTCTTCTCTTGTTGAAAACTCTGTAGGCTTTGGAGATGGAGGAATATCCTAGAAATATTCCATCATCAGCTTTTGGGTCGAACTTTCCAAGTTGATCTCTGTTGTTTAAGATAAAGCACTGACAACCAAAGATATGAAGAAACTGATAGAAGGCTTCCTTCCAAGAAAAAGTTCATAAGTTGTCTTCCCAAATCGCTTTATTATCAGCGATCTGTTTTGAGTAAAACATGCAGTGTTTACAGCTTCTGCCCAAAATTGAGTAGGGAGATGAGAATCGCTGAGCATTGATCTAGCAGCTTCTATGATTGTTCTGTTTCTTCTTTCAGCGACTCCGTTTTGCTGAGGTGTTCTCACTAAAGAGAAGTTGTGAGAGATTCCCTTGTTCTCAAAGAAATTGTTCAGGGAACTGTTTTTGAATTCAGTTCCATGATCACTTCTTATTGAGCGAACAATAAGATTGTTCAGCACTTCCATCTTTTTCACAAAAGATATTAATTCTTCTGGAGTATCACTCTTACAGCGAAGAAAGATAACCCAGGTGTAGCGAGAATATTCATCTACAATGACAAGCGTATATTTCTTTCCAGCTATTGATTGGATGTTGACAGGGCCAAACAGATCCATATGCAAGAGCTGAAGAGGACTTGTCACTGAGGAAACTTGTTTCGACTTGAAACTAGCTTTTGTTTTTTTTCCTTTTTCACATGCTGAGCAGAGAGATTCTTTAGCATATGAGTGCTGAGGAAGACCAGAAACCAGTTCCTTAGATGAGAGAGAATTCAGGGTTTTGAAATTTAGATGAGAGAGCGTTTTATGCCATAGCCAATTGACATCAGAAGAGGCCTTAGAGAGAAAACATAAGTTTTCAGTGATAGTAGAGTCCATATCTATTACATAGACATTTTCTCTGCGATAACCACTGAGAGCAAGTTTTCCTTTTTCATCTACCACTGAACATGCTTTCTTAGAAAAGCGAACTTCGTAGTCTTTGTCACATAGCTGACTGATGCTTAGAAGGTTGTGCTTCAGTCCATCTACATAAGCGACTCTTCGAAAGGTAGTTGTCCCATTGCTGAGGACACCAAACCCTCGGGTAAATCCTTTTCCATTTCCACCAAAGGTCACAGAGGGACCTTTCTCTTCCTTGAATTCAGTGAGCAGGTCTCTTTGTCCAGTCATATGACGAGAACATCCACTATCGAGATACCAGATGCCCTTTGATCCCTGAGATGATATGTAGTTCATAGAAGGTTCAGATGGTTCTTCTACTTCTTCTTTAATCTCAGCCATGAGGCAAAGATTAGTGACTTCTTCTTCATCAGAAGATGATTCTTCTGATTTACCCCAGTCGTGTTCTTCAGCTATGAGACCTTTACCTTTTCGCTGATAGCTTTTCAGCTTTTGATAATTGTTCTTCAGTTTATGGTATTTGTCATCACTGGATCTTCTTGAGGTAGAAGGTTTGAAGACCTTTTTCGACCTGCATTCACTAGCAAAATGTCCAATTTTTTCGCAGTTATAGCAAGTGGCAGTAGCCTTATCAACCGGAGTTGATTTTGGCTTTTCAGTAAGAGAGAGAGGTTTACTTCTTCGGAAGTTACTCTTTCTTGCAAATCTCTTAAAAGAGTTTGTCAAGAGTGCTAAAGACTCATCAAACTCTGAAAGATCAGGGTCTGATAAATCTTCAGATTCAGAATCTAACTCAGTGATGGTGAGAGTAGATCGCTGAGATGGAATTATCTCTGAAGAGACTAAAGCAACAGGAGTGCTTTTGGAGTCTTTAGAATCTTTTACAAGATTCTTCTTCAGGAGATTAGATTGCTCATAGTTGAGCAATATTCCATACAGAGTGCTTAGAAAGAGAGTATGTAAGTCTTTTGTCAGCTTAAGACATACTGAATAACTGTCCCAGCTTTCAGGAAGACTTTCCAAGAATTTTGTTAGGACCTCAGAATTAGAATAGGTTCTACCAACAGTTCTTAGATCAATGATTAGGCAGTTAAACCGCTGATGAACGTCAGAAAGAGATTCATTCTTACCAGCGATAAAACTTTCATACTGTCTTACCAAGTTAATCTTTCGAGTCTCTTGAATTTCAGTGGTGCCCTCATATTGAACACATATGGTTTCCCACATTTCTTTAGAAGTTTTCAGATGCATGATGGAATGGAAAACTTCATTAGGCAGAGCCATTGAGATAATGGTCTTTGATCTTGCATCTATGCCTACCTTCTTTTTATCTTCATCACTCCACTGTCTTATTTCCTTAACGACATATCGTTCAGGGACAGCTTCAGTGGTGGCAGTAGCGGGAACCGCAACTATAATTCTAACAGGTTCATAGGGTCCGTTTTCTATATATTCAGGTATAGTAGGATCCGCACCTTCAAGAAATAGCATCATTCGATTTTTTCCATAGAGAAAAGTTATCTCTGCTAAATCGAGGAGGTTTAGAAAGTGAACCATTATCATAGTAGTTTGTGTTTATGATTAGTGCCATTTTAGAATAGCAAGGAAGAGTATACAGCAAGATCTTGTTTATTAGATTAAACAAACTGCTCTGATACCACTTGTTGGTCCCGAAGGTGCTTAACAAGTTTGTAGAAGGGGGGGTTGAATACAAACACAGAAATTAAAGTTTAATAAATTGTTTATTGATAAATCAAAATACAATTTACAAGTTTGTTGCGGAATAAGATTAAGACAGGCTTAATCTAAACAAACTTAAGAAACACTAAGATGATTGCACAAGAAATTCAGAGAATGGGAGATTAAGAGATATAGAAAACAAGGGTTTCTATATGGGATTCAAGGATTGAGCACACCCACAGATGGAGAGGTGAACTTTCTATTTATACCCTATGCATTAAATGCATGGCAGGGCACTTTACACGTGGCGTTCACAGATTGGCTTTGGGAGTCTGACTTTTGGGAGACATGCTTTCGGCCGGGTCATGAACAGTGTAGTTGACAGAGTTGTTGTACCTATGGTGGTAGAGACATGTCCGTTCTGACACATAGTACTAGTTTGTGCAAGGATAGACAAAAGGAAACTTGAGACATAAGCTTTGTGATCTTTTGATCGCTGAATATCTCTTCTTTCAGAGATAAAGAGGTTCAGCTATCGCTGAAGCTTTTCCTCATGTTCCTTCGCATATATGTAGAGTTGTCTTTGCTTCACTGATATCCGCATCAGATCACTAGTAGACTTCTCTTTGTTCAGCAGCTTCGTCTTCGATTCAGCTATGAACATATGTTGACGCGAGACTTGTCTTCAGGATTACGTTACTGTTTACATCAGAAACTATCAGTGATAACTGAACAGACTCAGCCTAATCACTGATAGTGAAACACTAATACATAGAAATGTTTATAAGAAAGACTATCAGCGATAACTGAACAGACTCAGTCTGATCGCTGATGGTGAAACACTAATACATATTAAAACGTAATTTTCACTAAGTATAGAAGAGGGTCGTTATCAAATCACTGAGAGAGTTTGGATCAACAGGAACTACTCTAAACAATCTAACACTTAGAAGATATTAAGAACACAGAGACTTAAACCTTAAAGAGATAATAGACAACTATCAACCTGCTTGAAATCTTGTGAATGCCAAAACTTGAGCTGAAAGCGTGAGTAGCAAGGTGCTATTTCCATCCTTTATATACTATCCAATATAATGAGTGCAAAGGACAAGTAGGAGTAAAGGCATGGGTGGTTGAGATATTGTCAATAAATTATAAGATATTTGATGTGACTTATCACAATACAAAAGGTAACTTTTGTACTATGAAAGTACAATATCTCTATAAAATATTTATGGGAAAATCTTTTTGAGATCAAATAGAAAATATACATCTCAATCAAGTTAAGACTTATTGTATATCTTCTCAAGGAAGAAAGAAGCTTCCATTCCCATTGTCAGAAGATCATTGGGAAAGAGAAAGTATGTCAAATCATGAGAATTTAACATAAATGTTCTTACAAGATAAAGAAGCAATCTTTAAGAGGAGGACTACCGAAATAGGAATCCGGTAACTGAGATGTGTGCCGAAAGAGGAGCTCAGCACAAAGGGAATGAATGTCGAACAACAAATCGGCAAGGATAAGAATTGCCAATTTAAAAATCGGCAAGGGTATGATCTGCCGAATTGAAATCGGAAGACTATGCTTAGTTCACTTTTGAAGTCCATCTCAATCCGCATTGTAGACTTCCTTCATGTTGGATTCGGTTCATCTTCGACTCATCGATCTGTTAAACTAACTAAGCTATTACAAAGAACCATAAATCAAAATACAAGGTTCAATCATCAATAAAGACTAAGGAGAGGTTATCTTTAAATCTTAGATGACCCAACAACGTTGTAGGTGGACGAACAGTCGATAATACTGAACATTGTTTGCTTGTTGACCTCTTTGAAATATACTAGAAGGGTAATATCCCCGATGGTATTAGCCATATCACCGTTGAATCCTACGAGCACTGTCGATATAGCTTTGATGGTGCTAAGGGAAATAATGTTAGCAGAGCTTCTTCCGTCGATCAGGATCCTCTTGGTCGAACCGATCGTGAGTTGTATAATCAACCCATCGTTATGTTTCTACTATGTGTCACTGATATTGTCTTGATCGAACGTTATAGGCATGGCCTCTAGTTCCTATTCATGCTTCGGTCTTGACGACCTTGAAATCAGATGCTCAGCAGGTCCACAGATAGCATGCCTCTTTGTTGCGGAATAGGTCAGTCCACAGATGTCTGATTCTCCAGTCACACAATTTTTGACCTTTGTGTGTTCTGGTGAGGCTAGTTGTGAGTTAGTGCCCAATAGATCTTGTAGATGTCCCTTCGGCACTAGTCAGCAAAGTTCTCTCCGTAGGGCTAAACAATCGCCTGTCGTATATCCATGATCACTATGAAAGTCGCACCATTTGGATTTGTCTTTCTTAGTGTCGTCTTTGTCACTTTTTGGTGGCATTTGACGTTCTTCTTCATGTTTTTGAGGGCTTCAATAATGTCCTTAGATGTTCCTTTGAATCCATAAGAAGAGATCTTAGGATATTGAGGAACTTTTGTCATCGAGACATTTTTCTTCTTATCGAATCGCACATTCGAGATCTGACTTGAAGGTTCGACCTTAGGAGTTGGTCGAGTCTTGAAGTCGGGCTTCTTGACACTAAGTGACTTTTTATCGGCCTAGTGCTTACGCCAAAAGGCTACGTCATCCATGACTCGAATGTAAGCCAATGTTCTGGCTCGAACGTCTTCGAAGTTTTCTAGCGGATACTTCATCAGATATATGTATAAGTCGGAATTGTCGTCGAGACCTCTCTTGTAAGCCTCAATCGCAGTCCTGACGTCACAATTTCGCACGTTGATCATCTCTGAATTGAAGAGATTGAAGTAACTTCGGACAGACTCGCCAGTCTTCTGGGTGATGTAGTAGAGGTCGCTAGTTTGCTTCTCTATCTTACGACTACTAGCAAACTGCTGAAAAAATTGGTTGACCAATTCTGAAAAGTTGTTGATGGATATGGGTTTGAGATTTATCAACCATTGAAGAGCAGTGCCTGTGAGAGTCGAACCGAAACTCTTGCACATGCACACTTCTTGATATTGGTGGGGGATCGACACAATTCACATCAATTTCTTGTACTGTGCGATATGTTATGTCGGATCAGTCACTCCAGAATATTTTGGGGTTAACGCTGAAATGTTGTACTTCTTTAGGATGTCGACCATGGCTATTTCGTTGACAAAAGGTGACACTTGAAATCCTGTACGGGGCTCGACGTTGACTGTTACAACAGCTTCAGGAAGCTTGGAAAGTAATGACAATATCTTCTCGTTTTGATATTATTACAGTTTTAACCATCGAGCGACTGGGTCGTCGATATTGAAGCCGTTGGTCGCCAGGGGAGGCGCTGGGATAAAACCCGAGTCTTGAGACGTTTTGCCAATTGTCGTGAAGAATTTGTTGTGATGCGACGATTCAGCAGTTTCATCGTTGATCGGCATGTGCACTGATGAGATGGGCATCGTAGGAAACATTGTTGACGGCATAGGTAGCGTCGGGATAGTGTAAGTAACGGCACTTGCACCCCGTGTCGAGCTTGGATACGGTGGTAATGGAGGTTGAAAACCTGTAAAAGACATGTTAAAAGGTGTCCTTGGACCATTTTGAGATCCATGTGGATTTCCCACGTTCTGATTTCTCAAAAGTGCAAGTTCTTCAGCTGCCTTGCGGTTTTGTTCATCTAATGCATTGATGCGGTTGTGAGCAGTGTAACACCTCAAAAATCAGAGTAAAATAAAACATGAAATCCTGACAACATGACGAAAATATTGCAATTAACTTCCCATAAATGGGATCAGTCCTTAAGACTTTACAAAACCTGTACAGATAAAGGGTTCCTTAACAAACTAATCTAGATCCCTATATCAAGATTTCATCAGTTGACAGACCATTGGTCATCAAAAGAATGGGACTTAACAAATGCCCAAATGCAATTACTAAACATCTCCAAAAGCCTCGAGACTCCAAAAACCCCGGCAACCCACCGCTAATGGAAACCTGTTACACATACCATTTGAGAAAAAGTGTCAGACTTAAAGCCTGGTGAGAACATACAGTTTATAAAGCTCACATGATATAAACATTTGTATCATAAGACAATATTTCCAAAGAGGTTAAATTTACAATTTAAGCCTTTGCCACAACCGGGCTTTTCCGTTATAAACATGTCATAAAAGGACCGACAATAAAATATTTTACCAAGGATTGTGGCGTAACACAATGTAGGCCAAAAT
This sequence comes from Arctium lappa, assembly GCA_023525745.1. NCBI lineage: Eukaryota > Viridiplantae > Streptophyta > Magnoliopsida > Asterales > Asteraceae > Arctium > Arctium lappa. Next base: position 27,062,922 of record CM042062.1, read on the forward strand.
CCGAGTTACGAGCTAAACAATTGGAATCCGAGGATACGAACACAAAAGTCCGTGCTTCAACATGAGATCAAGCCCCAAGCAAAACCAATGTATACTCCTTCACTAGGATCACTATGAACCATGGCTAGTATCCGGCCTCACATAACCGTACCAAGTTGCCCCCGAGGAACATATGATCCATAGCTACAAAATTTGGGGAATATGACATCCCAACAATACAGTCGACTCAAAACCTAGGGATCCGCTAGTAATGGTACAGACTCGTCACAACAACATATGTGACCAACCATAAATAAACATATGGTATAAATACATTTTATAAACAAAATGTTATTTCCAGTTCAACTTCTGGTAAAAATGAAAATCATTAAAAGGAGCTCTTAAATATTCTTTTCGCATAATCGCATAACGTGTAAGTAAAACATCATTTTACTTTAACAGGATAAGATCAAAAAGGTAACTTTTGATATGTGTAAAGTTTAAAATGATAGTAGGAACTCACCTCTGTTTCCTTCTTCTTAAAGAATGCTACCTATGACAACACCGAAAGAATCGGTAAGTCAAAGTACAGATAACTCTCCCGCTACCTGACAAAAACACCGACAACAAAAGCTAACCGACGGCGTAAAGAAGACTAAAGTGAGAACAGAAGGGTACGCAACCCACACTTTGCGTTTCCCACTAGGAACGCAAAGTCCACTTTGCGTTTCCCACTGGGAACGCATAGTCCACTTTGCGTTTCCCAAAGGGAACGCATAGTCCACTTTGCGTTTCCCAAAGGGAACGCATAGTCCAACTGGACATCACTTTTTCCGGTAGAACTGTTCAACCGGAACTCGCCGGAGCTCCAGCCCAGATTCCGACCAAACTCAAAACCGGAAAAACAGAGATTTTAAACAGATGAAAAGCTTCCTATTACGAATCTATACGGTCAAAACATAACGAAACTAAAGATTAAGATATAAAACATACCTTAAAGAGCAAAAGAAAGAAAACTCACTTCAAGCTTTTCTCTCAAGCTTTACTTGCCAAAATAACACCCACTTGGATCAAAATAAAATTTATGAGATATTTTGCAAAATATCTCAAAATTTAGTATATAAATAAATCCAAGTTACATTTAACCCCCCGAACTTTGGGAAATGTAAATCTTTTTACCCGAAGATAAAAATGCGGGTGTTACAAACCTCCCCAACTTGGGAATGATTTCGTCCCCGAAATCCAACTACACAAAGAGATGAGGATATCTTCGCTTCATATCCTCCTCAGCTTCCCAAGTCACATTAGCTCCCCGGTGATTCTTCCACTGCACCTTGACCAAAGTGACTTCTTTGTGACGCAACTTCTTAGACTTTCTCTCTAAGATGGCGTCGGGTTCTTCCACGCAACGGTTTCCTTCGTCTACCCTTAGCTCTGAAAGGGGAATGACGCTGTCTTCTACCGCCAAACATTTCCGTAGGTAGCAAACATGAAACGTGTTGTGTATTCTGCTCAACTCCGGTGGCAGCTCCAACTGGTAGGCTTGCAAACCCACTCGCTTAAGTACTTTGAAAGGTCCGAGGAAACGGGGACTCAACTTCCCACGTTTTCCGAACCGTATAATGCCCTTCCATGGCGATACCTTAAGCATAACGCGGTCGCCTACTTGGAATTCCATCGGTCGTCTCTTCTTATCGGCATAGTTTTTCTGACGATCTTGAGCCGCCTTCATTCTTTCACGAATGCACTTGACCTTATCGGCAGTCTCTTGCACGATTTCAGGCCCGACGAACTGCTTCTCTCCCGTTTCAAGCCAACATACGGGAGTCCGATACTTTCGCCCATAAAATGCTTCAAAAGGTGTCATCCCAATACTCGAGTGGTAGCTATTGTTGTAAGCAAACTCCACAAAAGGCAAGTGAGAGTCCCAGCTACCCCCGAAATCGATGACACAAGACCTCAACATGTCTTCCAAGGTTTGGATCGTTCGCTCACTCTGCCCGTCTGTCTGTGGATGGTAAGTCGTACTTAACTTAACTCGTGTACCAAGATCTTTTTGAAATCTATCCCAGAAGTTCGAAGTGAACCGACTGTTGCGATCCGAAATGATCGACAAAGGTATCCCATGCCTCGAGACCACCTCATCGATATAAAGCTTCGCCAACTTATCCATCGGTAAAGTCTCGCGCATAGGCAAAAAGTGAGCGCTCTTTGTCAGTCTATCGACTATCGCCCAAATGGTATCGTGACCCCGAAGAGTTTTAGGTAACTTCGTCACGAAGTCCATGGTTATATGCTCCCACTTCCACTCGGGAATCTCTAAGGACTGAAGACTCCCATACGGTCGCTGATGTTCGGCTTTAACTTGCGAACATGTCACACAACACTCAACGTAACACGCCATATCAAGCTTCATTACCGGCCACCAATAGTGCAGCTTCAAGTCCCTGTACATCTTTGTACTTCCCGGATGAATGGAATACTTGGACTTGTGTGCATACTCTAGAAACAGCTCACGGTTTCCCCCAATATTGGGCACCCACACACGACCGTTGAACAGTTTCACTCCACGGCTATCTTCTGTCAAGAGCAAACGTTGTTTTGTCATGACTTCCTCTTTGAGATTCTCTTCCAACAATGCTTCCATCTATGATGTCTTGATCTTCTCAACAAGACTAGACACTAGCTCGATTCTTGAATGGGTAACCCGAATACTCCCGCTATAGTCCTTCCGACTTAGCGCATCGGCCACCACGTTCGTTTTATCAGGATGGTAAAGCAATTCACAGTCGTAATCTTTAAGCAACTCGAGCCACCGCCTTTGCCTCATATTTATCTCTTTCTGATCAAAGATATACTTCAGGCTCTTGTGATCAGTGTAAATAGTACATTTCGTGCCGTATAGGTAATATTGCCAAAGCTTCAAAGCGAATACCACCGCCGCTAACTCCAAATCATGAGTTGGGTAATTTTGCTCGTGTATGTTAAGCTGCCTCGAGGCATAAGCGATTATCTTGCCTCATTGCATCAACACACAACCCAACCCCATTTTTGAAGCGTCGCTGTAAACCATGAAATCTTCTGACCCTTCACGTAAAGTCAAGATCGGAGCTTCACACAACTTCTTTTGAAGGATCCGGAACGCCTTCTCTTGGGTTTCGGTCCATTCAAACTTCACATTCTTCCGAGTTAGAACTGTCAAGGAAGAAGCGATCTTCGAAAAGTCTTGAATAAATCTCCGGTAGTATCCTGCCAGACCCAAGAAACTTCGGATCTCTGACGGACTCTTAGGAGGCTCCCAATTCATCATATCTTCAATCTTGGAGGGGTCTACTTTCACTCCGTCCCGAGTGACTACGTGCCCCAGAAATTGTACTTCTTTAACCCAAAAGTCGCACTTGGAAAACTTGGCGTACAACCTCTCTTTTCTCAACACTTCCAGAACTTCACGTAGATGTTGCTCGTGCTCTGTCTCACTCCTGGAGTACCCGAGTATGTCATCAATGAATACAATGACCGACTTGTCGAGGAATGGTCAGCACACTCTATTCATCAAGTCCATAAACACTGTTGGTGCGTTCGTCAGACCAAAAGGCATTACAAGAAACTCATAATGGCCGTAACGCGTTCTGAAAGCCGTCTTCGGAACATCTTCTTCTCTTATCTTCACTTGGTGATAACCTGAACGTAAGTCGATTTTGGAGAAACAACCCGCTCCTTGAAGTTGATCGAACAAGTCGTCTATTCTCGGAAGCGGATACCTGTTCTTTACTGTAGCTTTGTTCAACTCACGATAGTCAATGCACATTCTCATTGTGCCATCCTTCTTCTTGACAAATAAGACCGGAGCTCCCCAAGGTGACGAACTCGGTCTTATGAAGCCTTTCTCCAATAGCTCTTGGAGTTGTGCCACCATCTCTTGCATCTCCGATGGCGCTAAACGGTAAAGTGCTTTAGTGATCGGTGTTGCGCCAGGCACAAGATCAATCCGAAACTCTACTTGACGATCGGGTGGCAACCCGGGCAAGTCGTCCGGAAAGATATCTGGATACTCACACACGATCTTCACATTTCCCAGCTTTGACTTCTCTAACTTGGCATCGATCACATAGGCTAGGAAAGACGAACATCCTTTTACTAAACACTTGCGTGCTCTTGCCATTGTGATTATTGCCACTTCCCCCTTTCTCTTTTCACCATAGATGACAACAACTTCGCCAGAGGGGTTGGGAAGTCGAATCAACTTCTTGGAACACACGATCTCGGCCTGAATGTTTGACAACCAATCCATACCGACCACAACATCAAAACCCCCGACTAACATCGGCAGCAGATCGATCGGGAATTCTCTCCCTTCGATTCCAAGAGTACACTGCTTCAGAACTTTGTGGATCAGAACTTGTCTACCATCTACTATTTCTACCACTAATGCATCCTCAAGACTAGTAGTGGGCATAGCAATTTTCTGACGGAACAATTCAAATACGAAAGAGAAACTAGCACCCGTATCGAATAAAATACGAGCAGGTACAGAGTTTATAAGAAAAGTACCCGATACCACATCAGCGGATGCTCTGGCCTCTTCGCCCATCATCTGAAAAGCTCGACCCTGAACCCTAGGAGGGTTCTCCTTCTTTGCTGGCGTGCTACCCGACACAAGTTTTGGGCAATCTTTTCTCACGTGCCCCGGTGCCTTGCACTCATAACAGACGAGTCCTCTGACCGAGCAATCTCTGATAGTGTGACCAGGCTTCCCACACTTATAACCAGTTTGAGAATTGGTGCTACAGTTACTGTGATGCTTGGTTCGACACTTCGGGCACCACTTTGCTTCCTGGTAACTGCTGAAGTTGCGGTTTCCAACAAAAAGTCGGGCCTGCTTGGGAGGTATTGAACTACTCTCCCACTTTCTCTTGTTAGATACTACCACCGATTTCTCAGATTTACTTCTTGCGAACATCTCCTCCATGAACTGAGCTTCCTCCACCATCTCTCGGAGGTTAGAAGCTTTGAAATTGTGGACCATAGATTGCATGTCCGCTGGCAAGCCATTGAGATACGCTTTCATCTTGTCTTTCTCTGTTGGGGCAGCGTGCCCCACCAGACCAAGCTTCTCCATAAACTGACGGGTGTACTCTCTCACCGTCAGGTTTCCCTTCACCAGAGACCGGAATTCTTTCTCAATTCGGTCCATTGTTCTCTCGTTGCAGAATTCTTCTAGCAACTTCTTCTTGAACTCGGCCCAAGACAACTGAGCCAACACTTCAGGAGAAAGAGTGGATTGGACGATATTCCACCAGATGAGTGCAGTGTCCCTCAGCAGTTGGGTACCGAACCGCACCCTCTGATCATCTCCGCATTCGGAAGAGCCAAAAGCTTGCTCAACCGCTCGGATCCACTTTACACACACCGCCGGGTCATCAGAACCGAAGAATTCTGGCGGTCCGCAACCCAGAAAGGACTTATAGGAACAACTCTTCCTATTCCCCGGAGCACCAGGAATCCTGCGCTCTTCTGTCGTGACCCTTATACCATCGCCTCCAGAACCTTCTACGACGTTCTCCACAACCGTCTCACTTCTCCGATTGTTTACGTCGCGGTCCTCCATCGCTTTCAGCAGAAACTCTTGCTGCTTTGCCATCTCTTCCCTCATTGCCAACATCATGTTGGCCAACAATTCGGACTGGGGATTAGCATCCCCAATGACTGGGTGAGACAAAGCCAGGTCTACTCGCGGAATGACCTCTGGCCCCCCACCTAGCCTTTGCTGAACAGGTGGTCGTACAACAACCTCAACTCCTTCCGGCTGACCCGCTGTAGAGGCTATCGCTTCAAGACCATCAACACGAGTACGCGGTCTTCCTCGCGTACATACCATACTGAACTGCTACACAGAGCAGAGGAAGAGATAAGAGAGAGAGAGATAGGAAAACACGAAAGGAAACCGTACTACCACATTACCAATTGTCATATAAACAGCAAATCAAGCACTCTTACGTACAATATCCTCATAATAACATTAGCTAAGTGAAATTATGAACATACAACACATAATGGTTCTTGTCACCACCACTACAACACCTGATAAACGTACTTTCCGTCGACTCTAAGACTAACCCAACTTAGAAGCTCTACCCAAATCTCGCGGATCAATTCTTAGTATACTCAGTCTAAGTCTAGACATTTTATATTCATGCCTAGTTCTCTTAAACTAGAGCTCTGATACCAACTTGTAACACCTCAAAAATCAGAGTAAAATAAAACCTGAAATCCTGACAACATGACGAAAATATTGCAATTAACTTCCCATAAATGGGATCAGTCCTTAAGACTTTACAAAACCTGTACAGATAAAGGGTTCCTTAACAAACTAATCTAGATCCCTATATCAAGATTTCATCAGTTGATAGACCATTGGTCATCAAAAGAATGGGACTTAACAAATGCCCAAATGCAATTACTAAACATCTCCAAAAGCCTCGAGACTCAAAACTCGTCTCTCCAAAAACCCCGGCAACCCACCGCTAATGGAAACCTGTTACACATACCATTTGAGAAAAAGTGTCAGACTTAAAGCCTGGTGAGAACATACAGTTTATAAAGCTCACATGATATAAACATTTGTATCATAAGACAATATTTCCAAAGAGGTTAAATTTACAATTTAAGCCTTTGCCACAACCGGGCTTTTCCGTTATAAACATGTCATAAAAGGACCGACAATAAAATATTTTACCAAGGATTGTGGCGTAACACAAAGTAGGCCAAAATCCGAGTTACGAGCTAAACAATTGGAATCCGAGGATACGAACACAAAAGTCCGTGCTTCCGTGAGATCAAGCCCCAAGCAAAACCAATGTATACTCCTTCACTAGGATCACTATGAACCATGGCTAGTATCCGGCCTCACATAACCGTACCAAGTTGCCCCCGAGGAACATATGATCCATAGCTACAAAATTTGGGGAATATGACATCCCAACAATACAGTCGACTCAAAACCTAGGGATCCACTAGTAATGGTACAGACTCGTCACAACAACATATGTGACCAACCATAAATAAACATATGGTATAAATACATTTTATAAACAAAATGTTATTTCCAGTTCAACTTCTGGTAAAAATGAAAATCATTAAAAGGAGCTCTTAAATATTCTTTTCGCATAATCGCATAACGTGTAAGTAAAACATCATTTTACTTTAACAGGATAAGATCAAAAAGGTAACTTTTGATATGTGTAAAGTTTAAAATGATAGTAGGAACTCACCTCTGTTTCCTTATTCTTAAAGAATGCTACCTATAACAACACCGAAAGAATCGGTAAGTCAAAGTACAGATAACTCTTCCGCTACCTGACTAAAACACCGACAATAGAAGCTAACCGACGGCGCAAAGAAGACTAGAGTGAGAACAGAAGGGTACGCAACCCACACTTTGTGTTTCCCACTGGGAACGCAAAGTCCACTTTGCGTTTCCCACTGGGAACACATAGTCCACTTTGCGTTTCCCACTGGGAACGCATAGTCCACTTTGCGTTTCCCAAAGGGAACGCATAGTCCAACTGGACATCACTTTTTCCGGTCGAACTGTTCAACCGGAACTCGTCGGAGCTCCAGCCTAGATTCTGGCCAAACTCAAAACCGGAAAAACGGAGATTTTAAACGGATGAAAATCTTCCTATTACGAATCTATACGGTCAAAACATAACGAAACTAAAGATTAAAATATAAAACATACCTTAAAGAGCAAAAGAAAGAAAACCCACTTCAAGCTTTTCTCTCAAGCTTTACTTGCCAAAATAACACCCATTGGATCAAAATATAATTTATGAGATATTTTGCAAAATATCTCAAAATTTAGTATATAAATAAATCCAAGTTACATTTAACCCCCCCCCCCGAACTTTGGGAAATGTAAATCTTTTTACCCGAAGATAAAAATGCGGGTGTTAAAGGCAGCGTTGAGTTCCATACGCATTTGAGCAATAGCGTTAAATTGAGATCCTTGTCCTGACATGTTCTTGTCAATCAAAGAAACTTTCAGGAAATTGTTAGTATGGCGCACTCTTTATCGACGTTTTTCTCTAGTTGGGGCCCCATGGTGGGCGCCAAACTGTTAATGCCAAAAATCACCTTTTATAATGACTTAAGGTCGGTGTGGAGCTTTTAACAACTAAAGAAAAGGATCAATCGACAAATCGTGCGACTAACAATAAATAAAGAAAAAGACGCAAGAAATTGGTGACGCGAAAACCCCCGTCGAGGGTAAAAACCGCGGACGATAGTAGAGATCATCAATTCAGTATGGACGTCAAACATGGACGTCGTCCTTTAGCAAGAGTGGTCGAGAGTACAACGAGCTACAATATAAGTAAAAGACAAACAAATCATAAGATCGTGTTATTGGTCGTAAAGTAATTGTAGCTTTGTCGAGAGTTTTTCTGAGAGAGAATAATTCGAGTGCTCTGAATCATGTGTCCTTTCTGAAGTCTTCATATCTTGTATATATAGTTTGGGTTGCTATAAATGATCATTGAATATCCCAATGGTTTGTGCATTGATTGGTCTTGATGATGCTTTTCCGCTATGACAGTTTGTCCATAAATGTGTGTTAACCTGAAATAAATAGACATAGAGAAACGTTCCTTGATAATAAATGAGTCATGGTCGTCAGATATCCCGTGAAGGTCGTAATATATTTATCGATGAGGGACCTTGGTCGTAAGTCGTAAGAAACTCACGAGCATCACCATATGTGGCGACCAGAGTCCTCGGTGTATGTTGTCTTTAAGACCTTATCTTAATACAAGAGTTGTCTTAAGATTGGAAACATTTGGTTTTCTTGCGTCGGTCGTAACTTGTGAAATTTTACCTAAACACAAACTTCTTGATATTGACGTGGGATCGAAATCGTTCACATTAATTGTTTATATTGTGCTATATGTTCTGTTGGATCTATTACTCCTGAATACTTGGATGTAAAAGTCGGAATGTTATACTTTTTCAGGACGTCAACCAAGGTTATTCTGTCGACGAAAGGTGACGTTTGGTATCCTGCCGGAGGTTCCACGTCGAGAGGAACTGTAACACCTGGTAGTTTGGTAAGTAACGATAACATCTTCTCATTCTGTTCTTCCAATAATTTCAATCGTCATGAGATTGGATCGTCAAGACCATTCCCATTTTCTGTCGTAGGATTTGTTCTGTTCAAAGGGACAAATCATGAATCTTAGGTGTCGTAACTGCCCATGGGAAGACTCGTGGTCGGGAACGTCGGGGCATATGGAATGGTATTGATAAGAACGGTATTGACGGGACTAGCATCAGTGGAACTGGTATCGATGGGATTGGCATTGTTGGCACTGCCAACGTCGGAATCGGCATTGACAGAATTGGTAGTGTCGGAATCGGCATTGATGGAATAGGAATAGTCGTGACGACCATTGATGGATGTTGCATGGCAAAGGTGTTTGACGGTGGCCTGGGGAAAGTAAACTGCGAAGGAGGATGCATCGACGACTGCCCCATAAAGTTTACACCAAACGGTGGTAGGTGAGCATGTTGAGGTGCTTGACCCTCCATGGTTCTTCTTGTATTTTGGTTCCTCAAGTGCGCAATCTCTTAGGATGTTTTTCGATTTTGTTCGTCTAATGCGTTAATTCACTGACAAGCTACTTCCAATTCCATGTGCATCTGGGCGAGAACATTGTGATTTGCTCCTTGTCCTGACATGTTCCTATCAATAAAAACATCAAGGAGAAATCTTTAGTAGGACGTACGTTTGTCGAAGATTTTCCTTAGCTGGGCCTCACGGTGGGCGCCAAACTGTTAATGCCAAAAATCACCCTTTAGAATGACTTAAAGTCCATGTAGATCTTTAACAACTAAAGAAAGAGATCTTGGACAAAACGTACGACAAGTAAAGAAAAGTAAATAGGACGCAAGAATTTGGTGAAGCGGAAAACCCCGTCAAGGGTAAAACCCGCGGACGACAGATTAGGTCGTCGGTGCATTATAGACGTCATACAGGGACGTCGTCCTTTAGAAATAGTTTTGATCGAAGGTACAATTAGTTACAATAGTATAAGAAAATGAACTAGTCGTAAGATTGTTTCGTGTATCGTGAATTTGATCTAAATGTCGTAAGTTTTTTTCGAGAGGGAGTAGTTTTGTTTGCTTTCTACGTGGTAAGGTGCTCTTGTATCAGCTTGATGTCCAAATGAGCTCTCGTTGCTTGTTTAGATAGCCTTCATCGTCATAAATGAGTCTTAATGAGAGTAACGGTCCGTGTCTTGAATGAGGTTGATGATTGTCTTCGGTTGAGACCTGCATTTAATAGTCAAAGAGAAACGTTCGTTGTATATTAATAGGCTAATGTCGTAATTACACTTACGATGGTCGATAGTTATTACTAAAGGAATGTCTAGACCTAATTGGTCGCTGGTCATGAGTCGCGGGTAATCTTACGACCGATACCAAAAGTAGCGACCGTGAGTCTTACTGTTTGTGGTCGTAAGATATAATATAGAGATTTGCTTGGTCGTATAAATGTTATGTCGGTCGAGACTTTGGAAATTTTATCCAAACATGGACTAGCCTTAATTAATAGCTATTGAAATTGGGTTTTTGGAGAAAGTTGATTAGGAAGATTTGATTGATGATTTTGTTTTGAAAAACGTTTGAAGACTAATTTTATTTAAATGAATTTCAATATGTTACTCCATTTTTGTTATTTTAATTTGTAATACTTTTAATATCATTATATGGTATAAATTTTAATATGTTGTCTTATTTATTACTTATCTATCGATCAATAGTTTTAATATAGATGTAACAGGGCCTCCAAAATGATTGGAACGACCCTGGTCAAAGATTTCACAAATTTTGAAGTTCTTAAATTATTAAACACATATGTATATATATATATATATATATATATATATATATATATATTACTAAGGGAATTTAATTAAAATACCAAAACATCAAAAATCAGTACCTAAAATGCACAAAATCTTGAAGTTTTTGCCAAAATACCCAACAACCCCGTGTTTTTGGGCCATGTAAATGGGAAAACGTGGGGTTCTGTATTTTTGGCCGTGTATCCAACGAAACACGGGGAAAGTATGGGGTGAAGCGATTTTGGTCCGCGTATGGGGACAAAACATGGGGTTACCCTACGTTTTAATTGTGTAACGCGGGGTTAGGCCAATTAAAAACGTAAATATTCCTTTAAAAATATCTAACATTTGAAGTTATTTAAAATAATAAATATTAACATGGGTTATGGTGGTGGTTACCCCATCCCAATCATCCAACAAATCTCTTTTGTACTAATCCCGCGTTACACAATTAAAACGTAGTGTAACCCCGTGTTTTTGTCACAATATGCGGATTAAAATTGTTTGACCCCGTGCTTTGCTCGCGTTTGATTTGAATATAAGGGCCAAAATCTCAACCTCGCGTTTTCCCATTTACACAGCCCAAAAACACGGGGTTGTTGGATATTTTGGTAAAAACTTCAAGATTTTGGGTACTAATTTTTGATGTTTGGGTATTTTAATTAAATTCCCTATTACTAATATATTATTTTATTATGAAAAGAAAATACAAAATGACCACCAAAAGGCTCCGCATTTAACAAAGATAAGTTAATGAAGTTATGACAAATAAATTAATCCGTAACAAAAGTGAAACCATAATGACCCATATATGTATTATTTCCATTCGGAGACAAAATCCATAACAATTAATTACTAAATACCCAATAATGATCACACATTTATTACTTCAAAACAATCAATTTCTCATTTATGGTATTTTATTTATTATTTAATTAAATATTTTACTGCGATAATAATAACAAAATTACCTATTAAATCAAATGTTGAAATTATTATAATATATATACTAGTGTGTGATCCGCACGATGCGCGATAATAGTTTTTTTTTTTAAGAAGTACTTGATTCCGTATTCTTTGATCAACCTATTTCTCTTCTATGTTTGGTATTTAAATATTTATTTCTTTGGTAGGAAAATTAAATGTTGCATTGAGAATTAAAAGCATATAATAAAAGGAGCAAATGATGAGTTTGGGGGTTAAACAATTACACAACTAATCTTTTATTATATTTTTGTATATCAAATATATTGATTGATCGTAATAAATATTCATTTATATATTTATGATATATAATTAAAAAGAAGATGAAATGTTTTGGAGTTAACGAAAAGATAAATAAAATAAATAATAGTGTTGTGCATAAATAAAAATATTGATTTATAATTATTGTTACTTTATTTTAACAAATAATATTATTTGTAATCAATGATTAAGTTATCGATATAAAAATAAATAAAAATACATGTTCAATCAATAATATCAAAGTTAATAAAAGTAAAAGTTATATTTCATTAGTTTTTACAAAAAAAAAAAAAGTTAGATTCATATAACTCTGCTGTTAATTTGTAATCATTCTTAACTCACCAATAATTTTTTGATTATGTTAAGAAAAGGAAAAAAAATTTAAATTTAAATTTAAATGTATGTTTGAATATAATAATAATAATAATAAAGTTAAGTAAATAAAAAATAAAACGAATATATTTGTTAATTGTTATCTAAAAATATAAATTAAATAATATAAATTTATATTTTAAATCTATTTTACCTCACCAATAATATTTTGTTTATGTAAAAAATGAAAAAAAATTAAAATATATGTTTTAATAATAATAAATTAGTAAATAAAAATAAAAATAAAACTAATATATTAATTAATTGTTATTAAAAAATGTAAGATAAATAATGTTGTTATTTGTAGAAAAATGTATGTAATAATTGTTATGTAAAAAAAAATTGAAAACGTAGTAAAATAAAATTTTGATTTATTTAATTAAAAATAAATCAAAATTATAACGAAATAAATATACAGAAACAGAGGTTTCTTATTGATTTGATTGATCTTTCTTTATATATATTAATATTAATATTCGACATCGAGCGTTGCGAGATTGTCAAAAATCATGTTGAAAATGTATAAGTTATTTTTATTTATTGTTTTTATGAATTTAGACCATGTTGCAAAACATTATACAATATCATTAATGATGAAATTGAGTGTCGATGAACAATATTGTTCTCAATTTAGCATGTAAAGATTGATTATAAGCCTATTTAATTAATAGTATTATAAAGTATATTAGATGTGTAATGAGATTATTAATAACAACCATAGTTTAAACATCTATTATATAATACAAAATTTAATTAAAATAAACTAATACAAAAATGACATAGAATTGACGCCATACTTAAAAATCAAAACTAAAAATGTAGTTTGCTAGTAACAACGTCATATCATAATAAACAAAATCAACATGTTCACCGGAGGCTCTAGGACAGTCGGAATAGGAGAGCACTCATCTATTATATAGCATTGTGATGACTCTTTTGGAATAAAAAATAGAAATGAGAGTTAGATAATAATCATGAAATTACAAAATAGATAAAACCAATTTTAAATTGAGATTGTAGTAATTGTAGACTGAATGACTTACATTTCATAATATATGCGTATGTTGTCCATGAAGCCTTCATGTTCTTCAATATGTTCAACAACCTTCACAACTTATTTAGACAATATCTCATTTGTTTTGTCTTTTGTTTGTGCACTTTCTACAAAAAAAACATATAAAATACATATAACACCATATAACTTAACAACATACATAAGTTCACATCTTAGATGATCAAATATAGTGAGAGAAAAGTTGTTTGACAAAAAACCAAACCATTAGGTAGACAACTAAAAAATGAAGACCACAAGGTTAAATAAATAAGAGAAATGAAAAATTAATTAACATAAATAAGAGAAAATGAATAGTTATCTAACCTAAAGAAAGGAAATCGAATAGTTAAATAACATAAATTTCAATGTGTATGTATAAGTACAAAAATCCAAATAAATTTAATGAAAATATAACTTACATATGGGGATATGGATTCTAAATTCAATTCTCTTTTTATCTTTATATATACACATATATATATTAAAATGAAATTAAAATTATGTGTTATATAATAATTCTATTTTATATGATTGTCATAAGTTAATTCATATATATATATATATGAAATTTGTTTTTTTCATTATGAATAAAATATTATATTAACAAATAAGAATTTAGTTATTTAATATTTAAAAATATTCAAAAAGCATAAATAAATTACTTTAATAATGAATAAGAGTATTATTATTTAATATTTAGAAATATTAAAAAAAATTAAAGAGAAAATGAAAGGTTTGCTCATTTATTAATAATTTTTATTAAAAATTAATTCAAAAATATGAAAAAAGATAAATAAGATTCTAGCCTCTAGAAGATGCCACTTTTCATTCACGAATAGACAATTTTTTAACTTATTTAACATTTTATAAAGTCTTTAACTTAATTATCTCTATGATGAATCATTTTGTAACAATACGCCAAATCATTTGTTGTAGGTTTCAAAAATATGAAAAAAGATAAATAAGATTATAGCCTCTAGAAGATGCCACTTTTCATTCACGAATAGACAATTTTTTAACTTATTTAACATTTTATAAAGTCTTTAACTTAATTATCTCTATGATGAATCATTTTGTAACAATGTGCCAAATCATTTGTTGTAGGTTTTCCCTTAATTAGTAGATGGAAAGATGAAAAAACTATAATGAATATGGCTAGGGAGTTATGTAGTTTGAAAGTTAAAACTAATTATATTGGAAGTGAAATTACTAAAGAAGCCTTCTTGTAATGAAATATATATTTTTTATTTAGGGGTAGAATAGTCATTAACTTATTTAATATTTAAAAAACTCAAAACAATGAGAAAATTCCTTTGGACAAATTCTCTTCTCACATTGTGCCACATCATCTTGGTGGGTTCTTCTTTTATATAGATATAGATAGATAGATAGATAGAGAGGATTAGTTTCATTTGAAAAATAAATAAATGATCTTAACTCTTTATCTGGTCAACATTTGCGATTTTGACCGTGAAGTACCAGATAATTTCTTGTGTGCTCTGTAAAAGATAGAAGGGCAGTTTCATAAAATACATGGAACAAGTTCATCTGTATGATTCACATATGAATTATATATTCATATATGAAACAGTGTAATTCACATATGAACTCTTTTAACTAATTCATATATGAACCTTTGTGATTCATATATGAATTATGAACTAGGGTCTGGTTCAAGGGAAAACTTCAAAAAAAAAAAAAACGGAAAACTGAGGAACACCCTGGTAGCCTTCTATCTGGACGGTATGCACTTGTGCATAAAAGTAATTAATTAGTTTTTTGGTTTTTATGCATGTGTGCATGTTATAAATTACTTGTATGCACAAGTGGATACCGTCCTGATGAATGGCCACTAGAGTGTTCTTCAGTTTTCCATTTTTTTGAGGTTTTCCCTTGAACCTCCCTCTTATGAACTATACGTTCATATATGAATCAGTTAATTAGTTTATATATGAATATGTTAATTAGTTCAACTGATACACATATGAACATACAGTTAATTAGTTCATATGTGAATCAGTTAATTGGTTCATATATGAATCAATAAAAAGAGTTCATATGTGAATTACACTGGTTCACATATGAACATATAGTTCATATGTAAATCATACAGGTTCATATATGAACTCGTCCAGTATATTTGTAAAAATTACGAAATTATTTTTCTATTTTTGGAATAGCCGCAACTTTTGACTGTTAAAGCCGTAATTGTTGACCAGTTAAAGACACAATATTTAACCCGTCAAAGCCGATCACACCGAATGAAAGGCTAGGATTACTTATATAGGGTTGGGTTCATGTGAGACCAACCTGTTTTCGTGAGACCGATGGGTCCAAAAAATAACACTAAAACTTCATAGTAATTCATTGTGAAGGAACGAAAAACAACAAACCTTCACAACAAAAACACTGTGAAGATTTATCTTTACAATACCTTCACAGTCTTTTGCTGTGAAGGTTTAGTGTTATTTTTGTGGTCTCACGGGTTTTAAGGAAATAGTCTGGTCTCACATGATCTCAAATCTACTTGTATATATATATATATATATATATGGTGCGTTTCTTTTGCAAACCAAACAATTTGTACAAACTATGCAAACCTGCAAACTACTATATTAGGAAACAATAGATATATTTATGGATAATGATTATGATTCATTAATAATGATTGTGATATATATGAAAAATGTTAATTTTATTCATTATAATCATGATTTTAAATTAGGAAATGTTAAGTTTATTCATTATAATCATGATTTTAAATTAGGAAACATAATAAAATCATATATTCTTTAGACTTGATGAACGACTAAGATTGGTTTGCATAGTTTGTACAAATTGCTTGGTTTGCAAAAGAAACGCACCCTATATATAGGGAGAGGTTCATTTGAGAAATGGTAAATATATGAGAAATAGAGAAGTAATCTTAGCCATTCATCTGGTCAACATTTGCGGCTTTGACCGCGAAGCACCGGATAATTTCTTGCGTGGTCTATAGAAGGTAGAGGGGTAATTTCGTAAAATACACGGAATGAGTTCATATATGAATCTGTATGAATCACAAAGATTCATATATGAATCTGTTAATTAGTTCAACAGATTCATATATGAATCTTTGTGATTCATACAGATTCATATATGAATCACAAAGGTTCATATATGAATCTGTTAGTTAGTTCAACTGATTCATATATGAATCAGTTAAAAGAGTTCAGTTGTGAATTGCAATGGTTCATATATGAACATATAGTTCATATGTGAATTATACATGTTCATATATGAACACAGCCCATGTGTTTTGTAAAATTTACGAAATTGTTCTTCTATTTTTGAGATAGCCGCAACTTTTGACCAGTCAAAGCCGCAACTTTTGACCGGTCAAAGCCGCAATATTTGACTAGTCAAATCCGATCTTGACCATATGAATGGCTAGGATTACTTCTCTATTTCTCATATATTTACCATTTCTCAAATAAACCATATATATATATATATATATATAATTTTTATTTAAAAACAATTTTGAAAAGTGAAAATGAATGTATTTATTTTATACAGGTTGTCATCAACCGGAAGTTAAGCTGTTTGTAATCTTTGGCACTTTTCTCTGCAAACGACTCTGTTTGAATCATTTCACTTTTCATTTCTAAATGTTTGTCTTTTCTTAGAAATCGTCCAAATATTTATCTCTCATCGCCAATCCACCAACCATTTCCCCCAATCAATCAATCACTGAAAAAAAGTGACATGGGTTGCGCGATGTCGTTCGGAAAATCAGGTGTTGGGGAAGACGACGACGACCTGCTGGTGTCGGTGTGTAGGGAGAGGAAGAGACTGATGAAATCCGCAGTCGATCGGAGGTATGCACTTGCCGGAGCACATTGTAAGTACAATCAGTCACTCTACGCCGTCGCATTAGCCCTCAGGTTGTTCGTAGCGCGCCATTCGTCGTCGTCTTCTTCTTCCCAATTCCTCATCACTTTTCCGGCGCCGTCACTTAATCCTACCACGAATCTTAACGGCCCACAATCCAAAACGGCCGCCGTAACAAACGCCGTTGAAGTAGAAGAAGAAAAGGCGGATGATGAGGAGGAGAGTGGCGGTACAGTTTGTGAGCATTTCTATGATGATGGTGTGACGGTGGACCCCACACCAGCTATTATGACGTCGTCATCAATTCCTGATGATTTTGTTGGTTGGGATTTTTTCAACCCTTTCGACAATTTTACGGTGAATGGTGGCCGCGAGCAGGAGAAGGAAGAGGTACAAGAATTGAAGGCGGAGGCAGGTGGTGCTGATGCTAATGTGAGCCTTGGGGTGATTGATGATGATGCTAATGTGAGCCTAGGGTCCTCACTGGCCAAAGAGGATGTTGATGATAATGGGAGGGAACTATTGGAAGCACTAAAAGATGTGGAGGACCATTTTCTAAAAGCTTTTGAATCTGGTGTTGAATTCTCTAAAATGCTTGAATTCACCAATGTGGGTCCTCTTCATCATCTTGATTCAAAAGGTAATTAATCAATCATCTTCATCATCATCACAGCGCGCACACACACACATATATATATATAGTGAATTTCACATCTGATGTAGGCGTCTAGTTTGATCTTGTTCGAACCTCCGTCTCTCTATATATATATATTATCTTAGATCGAATTTTGGTTATTTTGGCAGAATGTTCTGAGAAATTGATTCCATCGATAGCGTGGCACAAATCGAGTTTAACAACATCACCCTCGTGTAGAAGTCTTCTTTCTAGCAGCTCCAGGAGTTCATCATCATGGACAGGAATCAACAGCAATGCCGATCTGTTTGATGAGACCGGAGGAATGGAATCCGGCAGCCATTTATCGACGTTAGGAAGGTTATTTGCTTGGGAGAAGAAGCTCTACGATGAAGTTAAGGTACATGTTAGACATACCCGGAAAATAACATACGATTTGGTAAAATAGCCGATAAACCAGCTATTTGCCGAAAAACCGGTTGATAAGTTAGATGGAAATATAAAATGATCTAAAGGTACATTTATTGAAAAAATAGTAAAAAAATCCCTACAACTTATTTGATACACTACTTTTCAAAAAGCTAACTTATAAGTTAACTTATGGCCAACCAAACGAGGCTTTTGCTCAAAAAATAGTTGGTCTTTGTTGTCGATCACAATCAGATCGTTGAATTGTTAAAAATATTTCTTTTCTTGTTGATTGGCTGAGTTATGATGGACGATCTTCCATGGTTTCTAGGCTGGTAACGAGATGAAGAAGATATATGATCGAAAATCTTCGCAACTAATCACCGAGAATGCTAGCAACAAGCGAGGAATCGAAGACCAAGTCAACGATTTATACTCGAGGCTTATGGTCAGCATAAAGATCTGCGATTCGATCTCTAAACGGATCGAGAAAGTGAGAGATGACGAACTTCAACCACAGCTCATAGAGTTGCTACATGGGTAAGGATCTTTCGCCATTGAAA
This sequence comes from Arctium lappa, assembly GCA_023525745.1. Taxonomy (NCBI): domain Eukaryota; kingdom Viridiplantae; phylum Streptophyta; class Magnoliopsida; order Asterales; family Asteraceae; genus Arctium; species Arctium lappa. Next base: position 27,081,954 of record CM042062.1, read on the forward strand.
CACAAAAATTCTTGACTTTGAAACTAGTTTGATCTCTGTTGATTGTCTTTTCTTATATACTCTTTAAGTATATGATATTTATATACGACAAATACTTAGAAACACTCTTCACCTTTGGTTAGGTTTGAACACTTGACCTAATGTAAGGTTGGGTTCTACAAGTAACTTGGATATCGCTGGGCCAATGACCCTTTTGGTTTGTTTGATTGTTACAGGTTAATGAAAACTTGGAAAGTGATGTTGGAATCGCATAAAACCCAAAGCCGAACAATGTTCGAAGTCAAAACATTCCCATCCACGGCGGCTTTGACCAACGACAGATCCCGTCATCTTGCAACTCTTCAACTCGAGGCCGAAATCCAAAACTGGCGGATGTGTTTTTCAAGTTACATCTCCGCCATTGAAGCATACATCGAAGCATTGAGCGAGTGGGCCTACCGTACCATAGCCCCGGAAAAAGAATCCGGCAGTCCGCCGCTTGTTTTCGCCATTTGTCGAGATTGGTTGACCGTTGCAAAGAATTTACCCGATAAAGCCGTGACATATGCCATGAAGAGGTTCGCAAAAGATCTCCGAACCCTGTGGGCCCAACAAGGGATCGAGCTGCAACAAAAACGGAAGGTTGACCGGCTCGTGGCTGAATCGGAGAAACGAGTGGTTGGTTTCGAGAGGGAAGAGAGGAATATAGTCAGCTCGAAGCCGATGAACATGAAGAACAAAGTCGATGTTTTGGCCGAGAAAAAGGCTCAGCTTGGCGGTTTTACGAAAATGGTTGAAACCGAGAAGGCTAAACACAAGGATTACGTTGAAGAAACACGTCGGGTTATTCTGGTTGGATTTCAGACTGGGTTTTCTTCGGTTTTCGATTCGTTAACGGAGTTTTCCGAGGTTTGTGTGAGGAAGTACGATGATGTCATGCGAAATGCGACATCAGGACCGAATCTACTCCATGAATGCTGAAGTTGTCGGCACGTAAAATATGTCATTTTTTGCTCTAACGTATCTTGAAATCGAAATAATATGCAGGATTCAACCTGTTAGTCTTTCCTTCGGTTTTAATCAGGTGACCCTGAAGCTAACAATCAAACAATACCTCAATGATCTTGTGGAGGTTTAGGGGCCGTTTTCCAAACGCTTACCCGCGCTTACCAAATCATTTACCTTATGGATGAAGATGGCAATGTCCAAGAATCTTACCCGGTAAGAGCTAAGGTAAGGACCCAGAGTCTTACCCTGGTAACTGATGGCGAAAAGTCTTACCACGGTTAGCGCTTACCGAGAAAATTGTTGCATACAATACCGTTTTGGTGGACTTTATCTTACCCGGTAAGTAAGTGATAGTGTTAAATTTTACCCGTAAGCGCTTATCGGGAAAATTGTTGAATACGATACCGTTTTGGTGGACTAAAATCTTACCCGCTAAGTAAGTGATTGTGTTAAATTTTATTGGTAAGCACTTATCCGAGTAAGCGTTTGGTAAACGGCCCCTTAAACTAATGGTATCATTGTCAAAATCTACCACTCTAGAAACTTGACACCTTAGGACAATATGTGTATGTCTAGCCATTGTTGGAGGGGGCTGTATTAGGGTCCCACCATCGGCTAGAGTCGAGCCATTTCATCTTTTGTTTTGAAAAGTAATTTAACAGGATTTCACTTATTTTAACGGTATATGGTGACTATATGTTTATAACTCTTGAGGAAGACGGATGCAAAAATGGTCTATAGATGCAAGAATATGTCGTATAAAACAAATAATTATTGATGGAAAAGGGACCCTGGTCCCTGACTTCCATTACTCCATTTGTCCCCAAGATATAATCAGATCAAACAAACCTATATATTTCAACACAGCTAAGGGTAGAACAGTAATCTATATCTATACTATATTATAAAAATGACATAAAAAACTCTTAATTACAACATTTTAAGCACAAGGTACAAGTAATTAAAGACAATTACGTAATTTACAATTTCTTAATTCTTTGATACAACCTTTTCAAGTACAGTATCTCACATAATCATCTATTTGTGGAATGGATACTCATTTATTAATATAAATATTTGTTTTTTTGTTGGAAAATTTTATAAAATAGATTTTTTATTAGCATAATCTATTTTAAATGTAGATTTTACATTTAAATTTATATTAAAGAGATATAATATAAAATCTTTTTCTTCCGTATTTTTTTATATTACATCTCATAATGATTTTTCCATATTTTATTTTATAAAATCTTTTTACATAATAAAATGTAATATAAACTCTTTTTTCTTCCGTATTTTTTTGCTAATATAAAATCTATTTTATTTTATAAAATCTACACGTATTTTTTTTGCTAATATAAAATTTACACGTATTTTTTTTCACGAGCATTAAAAGAAGAAAAAAGAAGGTTGATATTAATAAAAAATAACGAGATACACTAATAAATTATCGTATTCTTTAAAATAAAAATATTTCGCAATACTTTCCAAATTAACCAAGTGTAAATAAAATAAAATAGAAACGATCTAGATATAAAAATATTATTCCATATTTTTAATATATTTACATTTAAATGTAAAATCGAAAATGAAAATAAAAGATTTTAAAATATTCTCTACATTCAAAATAAATATATATAGCTTCTCTATGTATCATTCGAGTAGAAGAAGAAGACAAACGGTCGGGTGTCAATGGCGGAAGCTGCAACTGAACAAAAGGTATTCCTAACTATATTTTTGTTTCTTTGAAAAACTAATTTTTTATATTTTATTTTATTTACTGAGGATTTGTTTATATTTTTCAAAACACACAATCATATTTTTCGAAGTAGGGGAATAAGATATATATAAATATCTTTATTTTTATCGACTAATACTATGAGGTCTTGAAGTCAATAGTCAGATAAATTTTCAAGTGGTACCGAGTGAATTTGAACTATACCAGTTGAGTTGCCGGTTACAAAAGATAGAAATCATTTATTTTCTTTGTCATATTTGATGTGGGTTGAATGTTGTTAATTAATCTACAAATTTATACGTTCAAAGTGATTGTCAAGTGTTGTCGAGGAGGTTTCAGAAAAATTGCAAAATCTGTAAAAACGTATGTTCATATTTATAATTATTTCAATAATAGTGATATGTTGTGAGACATGTCATTTGAGTTTTAAATAATATAATACAAAACTATTACCAATATTATTGTACAAACTCATAACAACAAACGATTAAGAATATATGCAAGTTAACCACTTATGAAAATACATTCGTTTTTCACATTGTATTTCATTAACTGTTAACAGAGAAATTATGTTTCATTTTAACTCGGTTCAATATTCCAACAAAAAAATTATCCTCCCGTGCAATGCACGGGCCCAACACTAGTTATATTATAAAACACGGATAAAAAACTCTTAAATGCAAATTATTAGGCACAAAGTACCATCATTTTATGCAAGATTTTTTAAAAATTTCTTAATTTACAAGTATCAAAGCACAAGATACATATTACTATTGCAGGCTTCTAACATCCACCAATTTGATATGTGCAGGACATTTCCTTTATGCAGACTTTTCCATGTATCACTATTAATTAATATATTATATTACTATAATTTATTTTAATTATATTATTAAATATGTAATTGGTTATTTTTTCTAGATGTCACTAAAATATATAAGATAATCATTAAATTCTAACAAAATACTTAATTTTTTTTATATCAAAAACATTATATTATTAAGCTTAAATTAAACATATTTATAAGAAAAACATTATCACTTTCTCAAAACCATCTAAAATCGTACCGTACATCGACAAAAAAATAAAATGAAACATTAAAATCGTGATGTTATCTCGCTGCATTGCACGAGTACGCTTCTAATATCTTCAATAATTTCTATATAATTTGTAAAATATTTCATAAAATTGATATCAACGGAAAGATTACTTCGTTTTTTCATAACCACATAGGCATATACCCGCGCACGATGTGGCACAGGACATATGGAATCTAAAATCGAGAACTCGAAAGTGGTTGTAAAGTGTATTCATAATTTAGGTAAGCCGATACTTGCTTTGACGGAGGATTCACGATGGGATCTTGATGAAGCCGCAAACTTGATCCAAAGATTCAGTCGCATACTTTGTTAGATCTCACAAGAGTATGCACTTGAAGCTTACATTTCAAGAAAGATGTTTTATGGATTTTCTTTGAAACCTTAAAATGTTATGGTATCTTGAAGTTTAATGACCGTGTTGATTTTATGATAGAAGATTATAGTGGTGTTAGTACACAGATTTGTACTTCAATAATACATATAAATTACAAATATCATAAATAACTGAATATAATCAACAAATGATTAGTATAACTCAAATATAAAGGAAATCGACAGAAAACGTAAATGAATAAACCGAATATTCAAACGATGCTGAGGCTCGTGTTGGACACAGCGTAAGCAGTGTGTACTGCCGGATATCACCACTTGCTTGAAAATATCGCCGGAGAAACAACGTATGCACGAGAGAATTCAGAAAGCTTTATGTGTTCAAGATTGTTGTGTGTGTTGGACTGAAACCAAACTCCTATTTATACTAATCAATTGAAAACCGAAGAATTAATTAACATTAATCCTATTAATCATTTCCAATTAATGAATATCAAGGAGTTACAAACCCAGTGAATATCGCGACTTATCACGCGGGTGAAGTCGCAACACAACCCGCGTAACTCACTGTTTTATCCTCTTCAAGACAGTGAGTTTCGCGACTAATGGCGCGGGTAAACCCGCGTCCTAACTCGCGTAATGCACTGGTTTCAAAACAAAAAAATTCAGCAAAAACCAACCTGCGCGAGCACAAGATTTTGGAGTTGCATTCGTGTCCGCAGGTCGCGCCCACGCACAAGTTCGCCTACGAAGGCCGCAATCGGCACCCCCCACTGCGCGCCGGTAGGTGATGGAGTAAAACCAAACTAAGGCCTTGAAAGTCCCTCCCACATTTTTAGTTATAAACCACTAAAATTTTGGTCTTCCTTCCTATGTGGGACAAGTTCCCACACCCATTTGGTTTTGCCAATTTTCATCCCAAACACTCAACTTTGATCATCGATATCTCATTCACACTATTCCGTTTTGGACACATAATATATCGTTTCGAAGCTCTCATATAGGAGAACATAAACCCACGAAGAGTTAGATATATATACAATACATATACATGTATTTATTTGTGTCCAAAGTTAGTAAAAAATCACATTTTTACTCAAATTTTCCAACAAGTGGTTGGTTGTCGAATTCTCTCTAACCAAATAGGTGTTAATAGTTCATCAAATGATTAAAGTTTCATTCTTTGTTAATAGTTCAACATTTTTGATGAGGAGGATGCATGAATATTTTCCATATATAAATACATATATTAAAATGGTCATAAATTTGAAAACTCTTTATCTATTTTGGAACATGAGAAATGGAAGAGTTTTGACATGTATCATGTATGATCAAGATGAACCTGATATTCCAACTTCAAAAATGTAATTTTGATTATATAAAGATTGGATAAATAACCCTTAAATAAGATCATCTTGAAAATAGTCTTTAAATTGGCCTTTTTATTATCCTCAAATAGTATCAAACAAAGCAATAGTCTTGGATGGTTTGAGAAATATAGTCAAGAATGATGGCAATATTGAAAGTGAGTAGAGTGACTTTAAGGTGTTAGTTTGTTGTTTAAGGTTTGAATTCTAAATTTGGAATGTGTGTAATTATCAACAACTGGTCACATTTTATTCATGAAATGGATTGGGTCGTAAATTATAGATTAAAAAAGTAAAAACTTAATAAACAAAACTTTAGCTTTAGCGGTCGTGACCAGAAACCCCAAATATATGGCATCGAGTCTGAGATCAACAAACAACAACCTAATCGATTGAGAGAGGTGAGTGTGGGATTAGGTTTTTATATTGAGCGTGAGATCGAGTTTGTATCGATAAACAGGCAAACAACACGATTGAGTATGATATCGAGCTTGTATTAGGTATCGGTATCAACAGAACTTACAAAAGTGAGGATTTGTTTGGATCGATGAGTGTGAGATCCACGTGAAATGGGAATGAACCGATTTGGGATGGATAAGGTTAAGAGGACAGTAAGAGCAAAATAAGAGGGGGATTAAATTCTTATAAAATAAGACGGCGATAGGATCTTTAAGCGCTTGTCACAAGGAAAAAAACCTTTTATTTGGTAAGAAATAAGCAGTAAACAAGAACATTTTTTTTAAACAAACAAAGACTTGCATGAGGGAGGAGTGGAGGACACAGGGACGAATGGCAACGCCAATTAAACAAGCAACTCCCAAGAACATTTCTAATTGATTTTCAAACGAAATGTCATATTTCTAAATGGAATAGCCTTGGAAAGCTGGTATAAAAGTTCAAGGACATAAACTTTTTAATATATAAGCATACCTGAAGTGAGTTTGGGGTTGGGTTGAGGGATGGTACTACCCACCCCTAATAATACCCGACATATATTTTTCAATATATAATTTGATTAGTTTCTTTCTTGTTGCTTAATTATTTGGTATCCCATACCCGTCTGAAATTTTCCTCCCAAACCCGTCCAGGATTATGCGAGACGGGGTCGATGACGGGAAATATAAAACACTACAACAAAATTGAGTTTATAGAACGTCAAAAATTTATAAGCGTCTTAATAGACCAGTTTATAGGACGTAATTTATAGAACCAAACAATAAAGTGTCTTATCTAAAATCATTGTAATATGTTTATAAGATGCCTTTGAGCATCGTAACAACTCATTTTGTACATAATATGCTTCAAATGCCAAATCTAGTATATACTACCTTTTGGTACACACACCGAAACAACTCATTGGCAATAGAAAAAGGAAAAGCAACACATTTTTTTACATTCTTAAGGTTGCTAGGATTTTTTATTGATTCTTTATTTAAGATAAAAGTAAATTAATATGAAAAATGTGCATCCCTTTTTAAAGGAAAAAAAAACTGAACAAAGTTTCGGATAAGACAGAAAAACTTATGTCGTCAATTGTATCCCTACTAACCATTGTGACCGAGAAATAACCAATTTAACTTATCCAAAGAAGACACTTATATAGCATAATCATACTTTACTTTGTTTCTTCCATGGCAGATAAAGATGTTTACTATCATGAGCCTTACCAAATACTGGAATGATAATATATTCAAATTCATTTAGATAAGATATAACCATAAAGATATTCTTAAAACAGGTACATCAGTTCAATGTCTACACTCTGTTTGGTTAAAAACATTTACCAATAAAAGCAAAAAGTCGAGATATTCAAACTATCAAACTTGACATATCCCTGTAAAGCAACCTGCAACCACAACAAAATGCAAAAACCTATTGTTTTAGACAACTTCACATTTAATCATTAAACAATAACCTATTGAAATATTATGAATTTTGACCTCAACGCCCAACAAACAGATCTTTTTGAAGACATTATGCTTTAGGTGTGCAATGAGAGCTGCAATTCATGAGAGATGATTACCGGTGTTATCTTATCAAGTTGTTTCTTCTTCGGGTTCAAAACGTCTTCTGGCTTCCCTTGATGCCTGTTTAAAGACATTGACCTTAGTATATGATAATAACACTAACATTGAAAGCTCTTTTTATGGTGTTTGAAATATTAGTAACCAAAACCAGACAAATTTCTTCATATGTAGTTATGATACAAACCTAGAAAATGTAACACATTCACCAATTTTGGCCCCTTCTGGAACGATCAAAGGCTCTACAGCTGTATGATCTGCATTTGAAGCGCACAACACCTGGAAGATAACAAAAGGCAGAGATGTCTAAAAATGTGTACATGAGAAAGAAAGTAAGTTGATTAAAGCATATGCATGTATCAACACCTGTCTTAACCAATCATAAACCTGCAATTTGCTATGAGACCTTATGATAATCAACATAATGAAACTGCCTATTGACTTCTTCGAGCTTTCCGTAACTTGGGTATTTTGTTCATTAGTTTGGGTAATTAAATATAGAGATGCACAGAAAATCCCAAGACTGAAAAAGCCCAGACCTATGGAGCCCGAAGCCTAATCAGACCAAAATATTGGCCGCAGGCCCTGGCCTGGAAAAATCCCGGTTAAGGCCCGACCTGAAAATTTCCTTTAACCCAAAGCCCGGTCTTTCTATAGAGAAGTATAGAACGTCTGTTGAGCCTGTTCAACAGATTGAGGTTTTGTGTGTAATCATCAAGTTTAATCAATATAACTTGTGATTTAAGTGCATATAATGTTTCATTGATTGTTTGTGTTGAAGTGTTTTTACGCAACTTCTTTAGCATTGATTCTGAGTGTGTGTGAATTAAATTCTTGTTTGAATTTCGATCCTGAAAAGTGGTATCAGAGCTTTGTTAAACTTAGAAAAACAACAATCATCATGGACGGTTCAAGTGATAACGTTCTAGTCTTAAAGGTTCCAATGCTCAGATATAATGAGTTTGACATGTGGAAGATTAGGATCAGGCAATACATTCTTCTCACAGATTACTCTATGTGGGACATCATTGAGAATGGCCCATCTAATGAAGGAATGATTAGAGCAGATGGAAAAAGAATCCCACCAAAGACGGATGGAGAAAGGAAGATAAGGCAGACAGAGATGAAAGCCTTGAGCACACTGCTCTTGGCTATTCCTAATGAGTATCAACACCAATTCTGCAACTACACTGATGCCAGATGCTTTGGAATGCTCTAGAGAAGAGATTCTCTGGTACCAAAAGTACCAAGAGAAATCAGAAGGCAATATTGAAGCAACTATATGAAAACTTCATGTCAACTAAGAATGAGTCCATGGCTCAAACTTTTGACAGGTTTAACAAGCTGATTGGTGAACTAGCTACTGTTGGAGTGCAGATTGATCAAGATGATGTAAACAGAATGTTTTTAAGGTCCCTTGGAGATGAATGGACCATGTATACTGTCTCCTTCAGACAGAATGACAAGCTGGAGGACAAAGAACTAGACGATCTTTATAATGACTTAAGGGTGTTTGAGGCTGAAGTGGAAGCCAAGAAAAGACCATCTGGATACACTCATAATGCTGCTCTTTTATCATCTTCTTCTTCTACTGATTCTGCTGCTAATACAGAATCAGTTAGTACTGCTTATGTATCTAAGCAGTATGTATCTAATGACTCTGTATTAGAAGCTTTTCTTGCTAGTTATGCTAATTCTGGTTTAATTAATGATGATCTTGAACAAATTAATGCAGATGGCCTTGAGGAGATGGATATAAAGTGGCAGATGGCCATGCTAACTATGAGGGTCAAGAGATTCATAAAGAGGACTGGAAGGAACAACTTTTCTCAGAGGAGAGAAGATGGTGCTGGGTTTGACAAGTCAAAGGTGGAGTGCTATAAGTGTCACAAGATGGGACACTTTGCAAAAGAATGCAGAGGAGGAATTCCTCAACAATATGGCAGCAACCACCAGCAAGCACATTCCTCAAGCTTCCAAAACAACAGAAACTCCACTCAAGCTCTTGTTTCTCAAGAAGGAATGGGATTTGATTGGAGTGATCAAGCAGAAGAAGTTGTTCAGAATCAAGCCTTGATGGCAGAAGTCTCAGAATCTTCAAGCACAGATATTCCAACAGAGGTAAAAACTAAACTGTGCACTAAAGAGTGTCATCAGACTGTATAAAAGTACAGGGATCATAACCAAAGCATGTGTGACGACCTTAAAAGGTTAGAAAGAGATATAAGAGAGTATAAAGTGATTGTTGAGAAGTTTGAAGATCAAATCAAGGCTTACAAGGCCAATGAACTTCAGCATTACTATGGCACAAATTACTAGAAGTGGGAGAAAGATCAATTAGAGATTCAAATAGAAAAGTCTAAAGAGGAGTGTGAGAAGATAAAGAGTGAGTATGAGAAATCTAAGCTTGACATTGAGAAGTTCTCTTATGCTTCCAAAGCAATGGACTCTTTGCTTAAAGCTCAAGTTCATGATAAGATCAAGAGTGGTATAGGATACAATGCAACACCTCCACCTTACAACAATAATTACATCCCTCCCTCTTCAGATCTCTTAGAGAACCAAAATAAGGAGGACTTACCTATAGGAGCAACAGAAGTAGATCCTATAAATAGGGTGGTGGTTGAAGAAGAGAATGAGGAAGTGAATTCTGAGAGTAAGAATGCAGAAGAGATTCCTGTAGAAAATCATATCCTTACAAATGAAAGGGGGGGGGGGTAAACCATTCATCAAGAGTGAAAAGGTGGATAGCTCAAAGAGAGAAAAGGGAAAGGTACAGGGAGTCCACTATATGCAGACCACAATTGTGAATCCCTGTACATGTAAACAACATCAGGCCCAAAAACATGATAAAACAAGGGGTAATCAAAGAAACTGGAATAATCAGTGGGCACAAAAACAAGGGGTTGATCTGAGTAGAATCAATAGACCAAAACCTTGTTTTATTTGTGGAAAGCTTAATCATATTGCCAAATACTGTTATTTCAATCCTATGAACCAAAGGATAAATTTTCAAAGTCATATACAAAATCCTGTTGGTGATAGGAATCAAAGAAGGAATCATATGGCTGAAAATGTAAAAAGAGCACCTTTAAAAGCTAATGTTCAAAACAAGTTTGAAAAATCAAAGAAAAATACTCCAAACAAGTCAAGGAGTAACTTAATGAAGAAGAAAGCAAACAAATTTGTCCAGGTTTGGGTCCCCAAAAGCACTAAACCTGTTAGTACTGATACCTTAAATAGTACTGCTAACAGAAATAGTGCTGCTACCAATGTTAGTGCTGCTAACAGAGTTAGTACTGCTAACCTAGTTAGTACTGCTAATTCAGTTAGTACTGCTTCCAGTGTTAGTACTGCAAGACCTATTATCCTGACAAAATACTCAAGCCATAAGATTCCCCAGTCTGAAAAGCTCATCAAAACTGATTATGAATATGTTGATAAGAATGAGAAACCCAAGACCACTTTGGCTTGGGTTCCTATTAAAAACTAAATGTTCTACTTTATGTGCAGGGCAACCAACAGCTAAAAGGGAAGAGCATTTGGCATGTTCATAGTGGTTGCTCTAGGCACATGACAGGCAACAAGTCCTGCCTACAAAACTTCAAAAGAATTGATGGAGGACATGTTGCATTTGGTGATAATCCATCTGGAGGAAAGATTAGTGGAAAAGGTAATGTGTCAAAGGGTAAGATGAACTTTGAGGATGTCTACTATGTTGAGCAATTGAGATACAACCTGTTAAGTGTATCACAGGTTTGTGACAAGAAACATAGTATATTGTTTACTAATACTGAATGTATTATCCTTGCTAAAGGGTTCAAGGTAGTTGATGAAAGTATGATACTACTGAGAACACCAAGAAAGGACAATGTTTATTGCTTGGATTTAGAGAATGTATCTAATGATTCATCATTTAATTGCCTATTTTCAAAAGCTTCTATTGATGAATCATCTCATTGGCACAGAAGGATGTGTCACATGAACTTTAAAACAATGAATAAACTTGTGAAAAACAACCTTGTAAGAGGTTTGCCACAAAAGGTATTTTCATGTGATGATCATTGTGTTGCTTGTCTTAAAGGCAAACAACACAAATATTCTCATAAGTCCAAAGAGGTAAATACAATCTCTACACCTCTCCAATTATTGCATATGGATCTGTTTGGTCCTACTAATGTGATGAGTATTGGCAAGAAATCTTACTGCTTAGTTATTGTTGATGATTTCTCTAGATTCACTTGGGTCTATTTTCCGAGGACAAAGGATGAGACAAATGGACTGATCAAATCCTTTATTCTCAGAGTTGAAAACCAAACAAATCAAAGAGTTAAAATCATCAGGTCTGATAATGGAACTGAATTTAAAAACCATGATCTAAACAACTTCTGTGAGGAAAAAGGTATTGAGAGACAATACAATGCTCCTAGGACCCCTCAACAGAATGGAGTTGCTGAGAGGAGAAATAGGACACTGATTGAAGCTGCAAGATCCCTGTTGGCAAATTCAAAACTGCCAGTTACTTTTTGGGCAGAAGCAGTTAATACTGCCTGCTATGTTCAAAACAGAGTTCTAGTAGTAAAATCCCAAGACAAGACACCCTATGAGCTTTTTAAAAAGAAGAAACCTTTTATTGGATTTTTCAAACCTTTTGGGTGTCCTTGCACAATTCTTAATACCAAAACTCACTTAGGCAAGTTTGATAGCAAAGCAGATGATGAATTTCTGGTTGGTTACTCATCCCAAAGTAAGGCTTACAGAGTATTTAATAACTCTTCTAGATTAATTGAGAAAAGTGACAATGTCAAATGCAATGAGAGCACACCAAATAAACTTGGTACAGGCCCTGATTGGCTTTTTGACATTGATTCACTAACTAATTCTTCAAGTTTCAGTTATGAGTATAATACAGGAACAGGGACAGAATCAGTACCAGACAAAAGACAAGAGTTTGTGCTGTTCCCAATCTCTACAGCAGATCCTATTGAACTTTGTGTTCAAGAGAAGAAAGATGCTTCAGATTCAAAGGATACTGAAACTGCTCAGAATGAAGAGGAGATAGATGAAAAGGAGGATCAACTTTTGACTTCAGAACATCTAGAACCTGAGATGCCTGCATTGGCAGAAGATGATACTAATGATGAGAACTCCTCAGTGTTTGGTGGCAGCTCTCCTGAAAAGAATGACTCTAATCTGGATGCAGAGATTAATGAAGAGACTATTCATCAAACAAAAGTGCATAAAGATCATCCTCCTCAGTTGGTGATTGGTGACATCATTTCTCCAATCATCACAAGGAATCAGAGTAAGATGGGAGGATTAAAAGACATACAATCAGGCTTACTATCTTGCTTTCTATCTCAGGTTGAGCCCAAAAAGGCGCATGATGCAATGAAAGATCCAAGCTGGATAGAAGCAATGCAAGAGGAGCTGCTGCAGTTTGTACTGCAAAATGTATGGGATTTGGTAGAACTGCCTAAAGGACACAGAGCTATAGGGACAAAATGGATTTTCAGAAACAAGAATGATGAGAGAGGGATAGTGATCAAGAACAAGTCTAGATTGGTAGCACAAGGGTACACTCAAGAAGAAGGAATTGATTATGAAGAGGTTTTGCACCAGTGGCTAGGATTGAGGCAATTAGGCTGTTTTTAGCCTATGCTTCTTTCATGAAGTTCAAAGTCTACCAAATGGATGTGAAAAGTGCTTTTCTATATGGCAAAATTGAAGAAGAAGTATATGTCTGTCAGCCCCCAGGGTTTGAAAATCCCAAGTACCCTGACAGAGTATACAAATTGAAGAAAGCAATGTATGGACTACATCAAGCACCAAGAGCTTGGTATGACACATTGTCTACCTATCTCTTGGAAAATGGTTTTGAGAGAGAAATCATTGACAAGACTCTGTTCGTTCAAAGGAAGAAGAAGGACATCCTGTTAGTGCAAATCTATGTGGATGACATCATCTTTGGATCCACAAAAGATCAATTGTGTAGAGATTTTGAAGAATTAATGCATAAGAGATTCAGGATGAGTTCTATGGGTGAACTTACTTTCTTCCTTGGGCTACAGGTTAAGCAGAAACAAGATGGAATCTTCATAAGCCAAACCAAGTATGTGAAGGACATTTTAACCAAGTTTGGGTTCTCAGATTCCAAGCCTAAAAGCACACCCATGGAGACACATAAACAAATAACTGCAGATCTTGAGGGGGAGGATGTGGATGTTCATTATTACAAATCCATGATTGGCTTTCTCATGTATCTCACAACTTCTAGACCAGATATCATGTTCCCTGTTTGTGTGTGTGCAAGATTTCAAGTTAGGCCAAAGCAATCACATTTTCAAGCAGTCAAGAGGATATTCAGATATCTCAAAGGTCAACCCAGATTAGGACTTTGGTATCCTCATGACTTACCATTTGACTTACTGGCATATTCAGATAGTGATTTGGGTGGAGCTAACTTGGACAGAAAGTCTACAACTGGAGGATGTCAGTTTTTAGGTGCAAGACTAGTATCATGGCAGTGTAAGAAGCAAACCACAGTGTCCACTTCAACAACAGAAGCAGAATACATAGCTGCTGCAAGCTGCTGCTCACAAGTGCTATGGATTCAGAATCAAATGATGGACTATGGTGTGACATTTCTTCACACTCCTATTTTCATAGACAACAACAGTGCTATTAGCATTGTTAATAATCCTGTCAAGCATTCAAAAACAAAGCATATAGAAATAAGGTACCATTTTATCAGAGACTGTAATGAGAAGAAGCTAATTCAGGTTCAGAAAATAAACACAAGTAACCAGTTTGCTGATCTATTCACAACAGCTTTTGATGTGGGTAGATTCATATTCTTGGTCACAAGTGTGGGAATGATGAACAATGAATGAGTATATTCTCATTCTCTCTATGTACCTATATAGATTCCTCCTTATTTACTTTCATTAAATTGGTGCTATTAACCCTTGTGTGCTTAAGTGTTTCAGGATGAAAGGCCAAACAAAAGTGAAGTATAGTTAATACTGCTAGCATGTATTACTACTGCTAGTCTGTGTTACCACTGCTAGTCTGTGTTACTACGGCCAGTCTGTGTTAATGCTGCTAGTCTGTGTTAATACTGCTAGTATGTACTACTACTGTTAGTCTGTAGTTACTACTGCGGGGGTCAGTTACTACTGCTAATGTAAATTAGTACTGATCTTATCTGTTTCAATGATTGTACAAATACCCCTTTAGTCCGCCAAAAATCAAAACGACTCTTTGAATTTCTTGCACTCATTTATCTTCTTTCTCTCTCGTTCTCGCTAACGCTCTTGCTTTTCAAGCTCTTAATCCTAGTTCGCAGTCAAATCTCTCTCAAATGGCAGGTCTTGTATTTATCGATGACCACAATGAGTTGGCAATGCTGAATAAGCCCAACCAAGCCGAAGGAGTTTATCAGATTGTGGACTTCCTAAAATCCACACATATCGCCCACGCTTTAACGGTCAATCCCACAATCTATGTGGAGCATCAAAGACAGTTCTGGGCAAATGCCACCATCCATAATGAAGAGGGTACTCAGGTTATCAAGTCAAGGGTTTGTGATAAACCCCTGACCATCTCGGAGGAGACCATTCGCATCCATCTACTTTTAGATGACGCCGCAGGTATAACATCTCTACCCAAGGAAGATCTTTTTGAAAATATAAGCAGAATGGGATATGAAGGTCCCACTGAGATTTATAAGTTCTTTAAGAACAAATTCTCACCTCAGTGGAGATTCTTTGTTCATACTCTC
This sequence comes from Arctium lappa, assembly GCA_023525745.1. Taxonomy (NCBI): domain Eukaryota; kingdom Viridiplantae; phylum Streptophyta; class Magnoliopsida; order Asterales; family Asteraceae; genus Arctium; species Arctium lappa. The sequence goes on from CM042062.1 coordinate 27,097,283, forward strand.
CAGTATTGCATTTCAAAGGAAACAACTGGTTGGAGTGAGTTCAGCAGTACCATTGCTTATGCTTTGGTCTGCTTAGCAACCTCCAGAAAGTTCAATTTTTCGAAAATGGTCTTAAATGATTTTTTGTCAAACCTGGATACCAAGTCAAAATCCTTTTATATGTATCCCAGGTTTTTACAAGCTATATTGAATAAGGAATTGACGGAATTACCTCATTTTAATGAGGTATATGTACCTAAGGTCCCGAAAGGGAAGGTGTTTTCTAATATGAGGAGAACTTGTAAGGTCTTCTCAGGTATTGACACACCATTGTTCTCAACAATGATGGTTGTGTCCCACTCTACAGGTGAGGCATCAAGGTCCCAAGCCTCATTGGACCAACCCACACCTTCCACCATAAAAACAATTCCTCTGTCCCATATAAATAGACCAACCCCTCCCATCACCAAATTATACACTAAAAGAAGGTGCAGAAGGATCCTTCCCTTCATGTACCAACACCCTCTAAGCCTACAAGCCCTCTAATGGAGCATTCTTCATTAGAGAATATCCAAGGGAAACAAAGGGGTGTCTCCCAACCCCAAGAAGGTGCTTACTAAGGAGAAGGTTAAGCATGTAGGCAGGAAGGCTCACACTACTGTTTCTGCACAAAGTGCAGGACAAGACAGTGTGAACATCTCTAAGACCTTCCCCACGGCAACTTTGGGTGAGCAATCATCTAAAGGTCCCCGGTGCCAAGAAACCATGGGGGTAGAAGGTGCCTCTGATAGGCAGAGGACCCCTACTAAAAGTTCCAGTGATCCTCCAAGGGTGGTAAACACACCTAAAGGTGGTGAGGATAGATATACATATGATGAATTGATGGAAACTATTGCCAATATCAATAATGATGTCCTATCTCAGGGAAAACTTATTGAGAAACTGCAACAAGTGATCTTATCTCAACAAGTCCAGATTTCCAACCTCAAGAAAATGGTCCTCAAGCATGTGCAAAAGAAGAAGAGGACCAAATTCATACTGAAGAAGAGGAGCATCCCTCATGATGCTTCCAAAAAGGGGGAGAATAGAGCTGAATCTGAGAAACAGAGTCCTGTTAGAATGGACTCTACTTTTGAGGGGGAGAAGGGCAAAGAAGCAGAAACCAGTACAGCAGTAGAAACAGAGCCAACAGTAGAAACGTTCAAGACAACAACATCAATTGGCTTAGCAGTAGTAACAGAGGCAGCAGTAGTAACATGGCTTTCTGTTGAAGAAATAGAGATAGCAGAAACCCTTCTAAAAGCCAAAACAGACACTCCCAAAGCCACTCAAAAGGCCAAGGGAGTGGAAATCAAAGAGGGAGGACCTGAGATAAAAAGGAAAGAAATCAGTGAGGCTGAACTGAAGAGGAAAGGAAAGGAAAAGGTGGATGAATCTGCAAAGCCACCAAAGAAGCTAAAACAGATTGAACTAGATGAGGAACTGGCTAAGAAGCTGCAGGCTGAGCTACAACAAGAAGAAGAAACTCAGAAGGCCAAAGATAGGCAGATTGCTCTAGATCTGTCCACTAGGCTGAATGAGGAATATTAAGAAAGATTAAGGGCTGCAGTTGAGGCCAAGAAAAGCACTGTGAAAGCTTCCATACAAAGACTGCCAGCAAAGAAGCAGAAAAGACATCCTTCTAAAACTTACCTGGCCAATCAAGAAAGGAGAAAGATGATTAACTTTCTGAAAGGCTCAGTGGGGGTTAAGGAAGAAATGTTTGCTGATATGTCCTACTCAAGAGTTGAAGATCTATACAAGAAGGAAATGGCAAAGCTTCAAGGGGACTTCACTCAAAGGATAGAATTTGAAAGACAAATGAAAGAGAGACATGATCTCAATATTCAACAACCCTTCCCTAAGAGTGAGGAGACCACCCCTAAGGCTGAAGAAAAGAAAGAAGAAGCTACTACTAAAGAAGTCAAATCTGTTAAAAGGTTGAAGACAATAGCTTCCAAGAAACTGTCTAAGAAGCCAAGGGTTGCAGAAGCTGAGAAAGAAACAGAATCATCTGTTACAGGTGAAGCTGAGCAATTAAGTCAAAGTGCACATCAACCAAGTCAATCTGATGTGCATTTTGAACTTTACATGACTGTAACAGATAATGATCCAGTGAAGGCAAATCCCATTTCAGTCCAAGCCCCTGAAATCATCCACTGGGATATTCTTGAATATCAAGGCAAAGAATACTTCAGAGTCAAAAGAAAGGGTGATCACTTTGAAGTCTATTCTACTTGGGGGAAGATAGTCAGATGTTGTTCAAGGACAGACTTGGAAGAAATGTTTAAAGTGGGAATCAATCTGTATGGGAATGTGCTGAAGACTCCAGGGATGAACATCAAGAAACTAGCAATGAAGTATTTATGCATGATGTTCAGTCCAGATCTTGTCAAGCATGTCATCAAAGATGTATTCAAGTATGTGGACAACTGGATGCTTATAGAAAGGTGTGGGGTATATATCTTAACCATTGACAAAAGTTTCCATGAATATTACGTGGTGGATAAGATATATGACCATAGCCTAGCCAAGCTACATGGGATGCTGAAAGCCAAACTAATTTGTCCTCAAGGCTCAGAAATGGCAAGGATTGTGGTTAGCAGGATCATCAATCAAAGATTAGGTTTGGATCCTAATCTAGGGGTGTAAACTTAGGTTTTGAAAGCATCATGAAGACCAATTTTTGAAGAACTTAACTTCTCAATTTGAAAAGTTAAGTTAGGGGGAGATTGTTGGGTCTAAAATGTGCTAAGGATGGTTACTACTGCTAGACATGACTATTACTACTGCCTGAGGAAGTTAGTACTGCTAGATCACCATTACTACTACTTGAGGGAGTTAATGCTGTTGAGACAAAATTAATATTGCTTGCTGAGATTAGTACTGCTAGTTCGGAATTAATACTGCTCATGAAGATAGTGCTGCTTATGAGATGAAGACTCCGTATGAGAATGAAGACAACTGTATAGATTGAATCTAAAGTAAAGGAGATAATTATGGACTGAAGATCAATTTTATTTTGATAATTATCTTGTAATCAGTCTTGTTTATATAGTATAGAAGTCTTTGATAGAATAAATAATTATCATTCATAAGTTTTGTTTTAGAGAGAATTAACCTCAAGACTAGTTTAGATCCTTTCTATAGAGAAGTATAGAACGTCTGTTGATCCTGTTCAACAGATTAAGGTTTTGTGTGTAATCACCAAGTTTAATCAATATAACTTGTGATTTAAGTGCATATACTGTTTCATTGATTGTTAGTGTTGAAGTGTTTTTCCGCAACTTCTTTAGCATTGATTCTGAGTGTGTGTGAACTAAATTCTTGTTTGAATTTCGATCCTGACAGGAATCTCTGCGGGCACAAGAGACTGAGAAACCCAAGATAAAAGAGGTTTCTGCACCTTCGGTGAACATGGTGGAAGAGGGAAGATCCAACAACTTCAAGGGAAAACGTAAGTTCAATGAAGCCAAGAAAGGGCCCAACAAAAAGGTTAAATTAACCTGTTGGACTTGTGGTATGACCGGACATCTCAAGCGGGATTGTCGGGTTGTCAAGAATAAAAGTGGAGCAAGCACAAGTGGTGGTGGGCAAGGATCAAAGGATCAACACCCACGGCAAGGTCAGTTTATTGACTTTGGTTTTAATTCTAATTTGAATTATGTACCACTGATATCCGAATCATTTTATGTGCAGGATGATGGTGATGCTTGGTGGATTGACACGGGTGCATCGAGTCATGTGTGCAAGGATCGACGTTGGTTCTCCTCTTTGGAACTGGTTTAAGACGAATCCATGCTACACATGGGGAATGAGTCAAATTCTCCCATTCTTGGACGTGGCTTAGTTAGACTATAATTTAGCTCTAATAAAATTATTGAACTTGTTGACGTTTTGTTTGTACCACAAATTCGAAAGAATTTGGTTTCCGGTAGTACCTTGAATAAGTTAGGATATAGGCAAGTTTTTGAATCCGGAAAGTTTACCTTGTCTAAAGGTGGCTCTTTTGTAGGATTCGGTTATTTGAATAATTATATGTTTATGTTGAGTTTAAATAAAAAGAATTTTGTTTCGAATTCCGTTTATATTGCAAATGAGAATTGTGTTGATTATTTTTTATGGCATGCAAGGCTTGGTCATGTTAATTTTAAAAGAATGGTTGAAATGTCAAAATACGGTCTTATTCCAGCTTTTGACGTTAAAACCGAAAAATGTAAAACTTGCATGTTGACGAAGATCACTAGGCAACCGTTTCCCAATGTTAAAAGGGATTCATCGGTGCTTGAATTAATTCATAGTGATCTTTGTGATTTGCATTCAACTCCGTCTTTTGGTAATAAAAAATATGTCGTTACTTTTATTGACGATGCTTCACGGTTTTGTTATATTTATTTTTTGCACTCAAAAGATGAAGCGTTGGATAACTTTAAAATTTATAAAACGGAGGTTGAATTCCAAATGAACGGTTTAATTAAATGTGTACGCACCGATCGTGATGGGGAATATTACGACCCCATGTTTTTCCAATCCGTAGGAATAATTCATGAAACTACGACACCTTATATACCTCAACAAAATGGTGTGGCGGAACGGAAAAATAAAGTTCTCAAAGAAATGGTGAACTCTATGTTATCCTACTCGGGTTTGAGTGATGGATTTTGGGGTGAAGCCATGTTAACGGCTTGTTATTTATTAAATCGAGTTCCCAATAAAAGGAATAAGATTACCCCATATGAACTTTAGTTCAATAAAAGGCCTAACTTGAATTATATTCGAGTTTGGGGTTGTCGAGCCGTTGTTCGACTACCCGAACCTAAAAGGAAAACCTTGGGTGAAAAGGGTATTGATTGCATCTTTGTTGGATATGCCGAGATTCCAAGGCATATAGGTTCTATGTTATTGAACCTAATGATTCTATAGCGATTCACACCGTTATAGAATCGAGAGATGCATTATTTGATGAGACTAGATTCTCTTCAATACCTAGGCCGAATGATCTTGTTCCAAATACTAGCGAAACTAGTGAGGTTGAGGAACAAGCAATTGTTCGAACCGAATCTCCGATGCTTCGAAGAAGCAAAAGAGGAAAGATTGAAAATCCTTTGGTCCCGATTTCCAAGTATACTTGGTAGAGGGATCAAGAGATGAGATTGGGTCACAATTCTCTTACTGTTATAGTATTGAGGAGGATCCAAAATCATTTGACGAGGCTATGAAGTCTCAAGATATTGCTTTCTGGAAAGAAGCAATAAATGATGAGATGGATTCCATCATGGGGAATAATACTTGGGTATTATCGGACTGGCCACCGGGTTGTAAACCTTTGGGATGCAAGTGGATCTTCAAAAGGAAGATGAAAGCCGACGGATCAATCGACAAGTTCAAAGCTCGATTAGTAATCCAAGGCTAAAGGCAACGGGAAGGAATCGATTATTTTGATACTTATGCCCCGGTTGCAAGGATCTCCACAATTAGATTGTTGATAGCCTTAGGAGCTATCTACAATTTAGTGATTCACCAAATGGATGTCAAAACGGCATTTTTAAATGGTGATTTGGAGGAAGAAGTTTACATGAAACAATCGGAAGGTTTTATTATGCTCGGGATGGAGAATAAGATGTGTAAACTTGCAAAATCATTGTATGGGCTTAAACAAGCACCCAAACAATGGCATCAAAATTTGATGAGGTTATCTTGTCCAACGGTTTCATGTTAAACCAAGCGGACAAGTGTGCATATAGCAAATTTGACATATCCGGTAACGAAGTAATAATTTGCTTATATGTTGATGACATGTTGATCTTTGGCACTGACCAAAATCAAGTTGATAAAACTATAGAGTTTTTGTCATCAAAATTCTCCATGAAAGATATGGGAGAAGCGGAGGTGATCCTTGGAATAAGGATCAAGCGTGAGAACAAAGGGATTGCAATTACGCAATCTCATTACATTGAGAAAGTATTAAAGAAATTTATTTGCTTTGATTGTTCACCGGTGAGTACTCCATTTGATCCGAGTGTGAAGCTTATACCCAATTCGGGTGAAGCGGTGTCACAACTCGAGTACTCAAAGGCTATTGGATGCTTGATGTATGCCATGACAAGCACTAGGCCGAATATCTCTTTTGCTGTAGGCAAGTTGAGTAGGTATACTAATAATCCTAGTATACATCATTGGCAAGCGATAAGACGAGTATTTAAATACTTGAAGAAAACCATTGATTATGGTTTGTCATATGTCGGGTTTCCTTCGGTTTTAGAGGGATATTCAGATGCAAGTTGGATTACCAACTTAGAAGATAACTCTTCTACGAGTGGTTGGGTATACTTGCTTGGGCGAGGTGCCATCTCATGGGCTTCCAAGAAGCAAACTTGCATCACGAGTTCGACTATGGAGTCGGAATTTGTGGCATTAGCCGCTGCCGGTAAAGAGGCGGAGTGGCTAAGGAATTTAGTCCACGAAATTCCGTTATGGCCAAAACCAATATCACCCATTTCTATCCGTTTTGATAGTGCGACTACTTTGGCTAAAGCTTATAGTCAAGTGTACAATGGAAAGTCTAGAAAATTAGGTGTTAGACATAGCATGATTCGTGAGCTAATCACGAATGGGGTGATTTCGGTTGAATCTGTTCGGTCGCAACAAAATGTAGCAGACCACTTGACGAAGGGGTTAGCTAGGGACTTGGTTCACAAGTCAGTGATCGGGATGGGTTTAAAGTCCATTTGAATCTCTAACGGTGAGATACCCAATTCCCTTCTAATACAACGTTAGAAGTTGTATTCAATGGGAAAGCTCACTCTAAGGGATTGGAGCACAAGATAATCATCTCAAGGTATGTGCTCGGTACTGCAAGCGAGGTAGTAATTGTTCTTTTGTAAAAATGCATGTGCAGGTGCATGATGAAAGGAACTACCTATATGAGTGCGAAGTGTGGCCGCTTCAAGAATCTTGGACTCAGCTTTGATGCACTCACGAATGGATAAGGACACACGTCTTGTATAGTGTCAAGTTTAAACTTTAGAGAATTTTAAATTCATGTGTATGTTATTTTCTGGTACTCAAATGTGTTGAAGGGTTCAATCCATAGGACACCCGGATTCTCGAGTATTTGAAATGTGTAATGTATTAAGATGGAAATTCAATCTTTTAGATATTTTCATTTATGCATGAGTTTGTTTGCTATATTAATTTTGTTTGTGAATCAAGGATTGCAATAAAATGGGGGAGGAATGTTGGTGATTTTAGTGAAATCATCGGTCAATTTGTGTAATTTGATTCACAAGATAATAATGGGGTTTGTAGATAAGTTATAACACGAGTTAGGAGGTGTGGAGTGCACACTCGTGTAAGATAACTATGACCCGGGATTGTTGGACGGTCATTTGGTGTGCGTGGGAAAAAACAAAGGCTCACGCGGGTTGTGCCGCGGGTTAACCCACGTGGCTACCCGCGTGGTGCACTATTTCGTGTGGGAGACAGTGGCTCACGCGAGTTGTTCCACAGGTTTAACCTGCGCGGCTACCCACATGGTGCACTAGTTTTGGGACGACCAGAGGATCACGTGGGTTGTGCCACGTGTTAACCCGCGCGATTACCCGTGTGATGCACTGTTGCAGGTGCGGTTTGTAACCCTCAATCATCCCTTTTGTAACTCCCAAATTGATTTATAACCTACACCATTTGACCAATTAACAATCAATAACATTAAATGAGTGATTATTATCATTAATAATATAGCATCGGTTACATTTCTCTATGTGTTTAAATAGGATCGTTTTCTGCCTAAAATGACCCCGGTGAATTTAAGATTATTCTCGAGTGAATTTCGTGATACCCAGGCAGAATAGGGTCGAAATATCACTTAAGGAAAGCGAGCTCTTACGCGATCTCACATTCTATCCAAGTCGATCACTCCTCTCCCTCTCTACCTATCGATTTCTGCAACCTAATTCCCCAACAGGGACCAAATCGTTGGAGATCCGGTTCTCGCCTCTCTCTCTCTCTGTCTCTTTCTGTAAACGAGAAATCCCACCCTACCCTATCATCTTCCCTTTCCCGTCTATGGAGTTCAATGGAGATGGAATTTCTAGGTTCACTTTTTGATGTGTGTGGGTTTCCCGTGATATTATGGGTTCAACTTTTGTGTTATCGAAAAAACATGGATTTTGCAGGTTTTATCCATTAAAGAATGGTTATGGGGTTGATCGAATGTTATTTTTGCTTCTTCTTCTGTTGGTGGTGGTTGTCTTCAACACCGGTGAAGATTGTCGGTGGTGGTTGTGTTAATTGGATTTTAGTAATTAGATTTGGATTTTGGTTGATTTTTTGTGATTAGGGTGTAATTTTTGTATTGATTTTGTGTGTGGATGTTTTTAGTATATGGTGGCCGGAGATGGAACATTGGCCGAAAAAGATGACCGGATATGGGACATTTGTCGGAGAAGATAACCATAAGAAAATTACAGTTTTGGCCCCTGAAGAGAAAAAGAAAATTATAGTTTTGGCCCTTCATCTTTGATTTTTTGTTAACATGTATTTCTATTAATTTTAATTTTAATAGAAAATAAAACAAATGTTTAAAATGTCTAAAATACCCATCATTAAGTTGGATTTAACAGAAAAAGTTAACGATCGTTAGGTCGAGGGACGAAATCTGTTGCGAGTTGTCAAACGTGAGGGGCTAAATTGAGAAAATAACTTTAGGGACGAAAACCGATGAAATGGTGAAACGTTAAGGACCAAAAGTGAACTTTACTCTTTATAAAATAAAATCGAGAAAAACGAAATAAAGATATATTACATTTCATTATACAATTCTAGTTTTGTTAAAATTGAGTAGGAAAACTCAAATTTCCAAATAAAAATACATTCCTTTCTAACCATTTTTTCATTTTGGAGATTCTAGTATTAATTATATTACTCACTCGATCCTAAAATAAATATCTAAATTACTATTTTAATTTGTTCCAGAAAAAGTATTCACTTTCAAAAGTAAAAATTAATTTCTCATTCAACCCTTAATTATGAGATACAAAAAACTTTATCTCTATAATTAGGGGTATTGTTCTTTTGTTAATTAAAAATAATAATAATTACACAAATTTAAAAATATATGTATTTGTCTTGTAGACATTTAAGTTTGAAACAAGGAAGTACTAAAATATTGAGTGAAATAAACTTTTGGTCCCTTGTGAACGTCTCCTTTTTGGTTTTCGTCCCTCGAAAGGTAAAAGTGCATTGGTGGTCCAAAAAACGTGTTTTGGTGCCCATTTCGGTCCCTCTCATTGAGGCCGTTTAAAAATCTGACGTTAGGGTTGCCATATGCCCCTACGTGAGGGGCATTTTGGTCTTTCTACCTTTTCCCTCTCTTTACATATTTCGTCCCTATGGTTATATGAAAATTATGGACCAGGTCCCCAAAATAAAATAATTACATGTATTGTCACTGTGGTTATAGTTTTGTTACGAATTGGGTCCCTGCCGTTAACTCTACTTCCATTTAGTCAGGGACATTTTTGTCTTTTCACCAATTAATTTCATTTTCTTTTCAAAAAATAAAAAATATATATGACTTGTGTTATTATATATGTGTGTGTGTGTGTGTGTGGACATATAAATACAAATACATACAGCCTTACACTAGTAGGCCGCCTCCGGTCTCTTCCATCCGACCATCCCTCGCATCATCCTCCTCCTCCATTCTTCCCTATTCCATCGCATCATCGTCCTCATCTCGTCTCTTCGATCCCATCTCATCCCATCGCATCATCATCCTCTGATTTCCATCCCATTATGAACATGTTACATATGTGTGTGTAAATATATATATATATATATATATATACACACACACACGACTGGTTGTCTTTCTTTATCACCATATATGAAAAACCCATTCATATATCTCTGTGTGTTCAACTTCCTCATTGTATGGTTTCGAGTTTAAGACTAATCACATCCCAAGAGTTATGCTTTAGGAGAACAACAAAAACAGAGGTTGAACAACAAGAACAAAAGTTTAAGACTAATAAATACCTTCTTAAGGATGAACGACAAAAACAGAAGTTGAAGATGAAGAAAATCAAAAAACAATATTATGGCGTTGATGAACAAAAAAAACAAAAATCAAAAGTTGTGGCCATTGATGAATTTGGTTTCGATTTCACGATGTCTCGATGAACCCGATTTCGATTTATCGATGAATATGATTTCAATTAATCGATGAAGTTGGTTTCAATTTCCCGATGACTCAATGAACCCCGTTTTGATTTATCGATTAACCCGGTTTCGATTTATCGATGAACCTGGTTTCTGTTCATCGAGGAATCTAGTTTCGATTTCCAGAAGACTCGATGAACCAGGTTTCAATTTATCGATGACCCGATGAACTCGATTTCAATTTCTCTCGATGAGTTCACTCAAAAGCATCAATAGCGTTCAGGATTGATCTGAGTTCATCAACGATTTTCGTCGCGGGGAGAGGGCTTCGCGGGGAGAGGGCTTCGCAGGGAGAGGGCTTGGGAGGAGATGGCTTGGGAGGAGAGGGCTTGGGAGGAGATGGCTTGGTAGGAGAGGGCTTCACGAGACCTGGGTAGGGTAAAGACAGGGTTTCGTGGCGCTAATGACCCCAAACTCAAAAAAAAAAAAAAACTTTTAATCGAAAACCAATCAATTTTAGCAATGATTATCGATTAAATTCAGAAATCTAGCACCCTTTCAATCTATTATCGATCCAAAAACAATGATTTTCAATAAAACTCAAGAACACAGTCTAAAAACTTTAGATCTATAAAATCCAAAATTCTACTTCAATCTTACGAATTGGAAGATGAAACTTTACCAAACCTTTAATCTAACACAACTAAGTAGATTGGGAACAACTAGACTCAACGATTTAGCAAAAATCAATAAACCCATAAATGAATTGAGAAGTCGATCGACACAGAGAAGAGAATTTTTTTTTACCTTTTTTGAATCAAATCTTCGTATCTTAGCTCTGATACCAACTGTATTAAATGATTGAGAGAGTTACAAACATATGATTGCAAAACAAACCCTCTCTCTAAACCTGATAAGCGTACAAGTCAATTTATCTACCTCTCAACTTCTAACCCTAATGATTATAAAACAAACATTAAATACTCAGGCCTAAAACCCTACAGGCCCAAGGCCCAACAAACAAAACTAAGCCCAATAACAAAATAAGGCTTTTACAACTCGATAAATAATTAACAATTAAATACTATAAATACTTTATATAACTTTCCACCACTAGGACTTTCAGTCCTAACAAGGGTATATTGAGATAAGATTTAATGGTCCTTGGTGAGAGTAGGAAGAAAATGGAAGGGGCAATTGTGGTTAGTGATTTACAAAAGATGGCTGGAAGGTGGGTGTCGAAGTTTAAAGGGGAAGGAAAGCAAGGCATGGTTAGTGAAGGTGGTGCAGGGAGTTTCTTCTAGGGGAAGACGAACCGGTCAAACATAAAAACTAATGTTATTAAAGAAAAATGTAAAATGACTATATTACCCTTAATTTAAGGGAGCAAAGGTTAGTTGAGTTAGGACAAAGGGACCCAATCCGTAACAAAAATAAAACCATGATGACTATATATGTAATTATTTCGTTTAGGGGACCCAATCCAAAATTCTAAATAACCACAAGGACGAAATTTGTAATTTACTTTAAAAATTAATTTCTCATTCAACCCTTAATTATGAGATACAAAAAATTTCTCTCTATATTTAAGAGTAAAATTGTTCTTTTGTTAATTAAAAAATATAATAATTACACAAATTAAAACTATATGTATTTGTATTGTAGACATTTATGTTTGAAAGAAGGAAGTATTAAAATATTGAGTGAATTAAACTTTTGGTACCTCGTGAATGCCTTCTTTTTGGTTTTCGTCCCTCAAAAGGTAAAAGTACACTGGTGGTCCAAAAAACGTGTTTTTGAGCCCCTTTCGGCCCCTCTCACTGATGTCGTTCAAAAATCTGTCGTTAGGGTTGCCATATGCCCCTCACATGAGGGGAATTTTGGTCTTTCTACCTTTTCCCTCTATTTTCGTCGATTTATTCAACTGATTCCCCAATGTTCATTTCATTAAGACTTTCCCATCTACCCTCTGTCTCTCTCTTTCTCTCCAAAAACCAACTTCTTTCATCATCTACCTCTCCGATCACCTATGGTTCCTCCGATAGTGCCATCTATGGTTTACTACAACTGCGGTTTACCTGCCATCACTCGAACATCATGGGTAGAAACAAATCAGGTTGTCAATTAAATTGTTGTTCGAGAATGGTAGGAGTTCACTAATTTTACCATGTTCTCTATGTTTGATTTTGGTCTATTTTTCTTTATTAAGAATTGTGGTTTCTTTTGTTGGGTCGACCCCCCAATTTCTTCTCGTTATATGGCTATTATAAATGGGCTACTGAAGGCAAATAACAAGCTTGAAGGGAACATTGAAGAAATTCATAAGCAAACACGAATATGGAAGCTTATTTGTTGTTTCACCTGGATATTGATGGGCTTTTTCTACTTTTTTTAGTTGAGCTTCAACATGTGTATGATGTTTCAGTATTACTTTTGACTTTTGTGTTGGGTGTTAGTGGATAAGTGATGTAAACATCTGAAGGTCTATTTAATGGCACTGTTATGCAGTTATTGATGTTTATTTGAGTTTGTGATGTTCATTTCAGTTATGCAGTTATTGATGTTTATTTGAGTTTAATTAAATGGCACTGTCAGTGGCTAAGTGATGTTCATTTCATTCCAAGACATATCATACCAAATCCAAAACCAAAACCATCTCAATAATTGCAAGACATATCATACCAAAAACCAAAACCATTTCATGCCAAGACATATCATACCAAAAACCAAAACCATTTCATGCCAAGACATATCATACCAAAACCAAAACCATTTCAAATGAAATCCAAGGCAATTCATAACAAAACCAAAATCATTTCATACCAAATATGCTAGATTGATCATGGAAACCATTACATTTCATACATAAAGTACCTTTCTTCCTAAAATATTACCAAAAGAACATAGCCAAAAAGTTGCAGAAGTTTCCCGAAAGAAAGCACATTAGATAGATGTTTATAGCAATTAGCATACATAAACCACCTAAGCTTGACTTCCACTAGCATGCCCCTTACATGTTCTTACATTGTGTCCTTGTTTCTTGCATTTGGTACATATTCCTCTCATCCTAGACCTTTGTATCTTCTTTGAAGCTTGTCTCACCCCTTCTATAGTCTTCTTTCTCTTCTCTTTTGTCCTACCTATTTGAGCATGATGATTGGCTAGAGTAAGTGTTGTGGGACAGTTAGATTTAGGCCACATCAATCCATTGATTGGTTTAAGTTTGAAGGTGTACATATTCTTCCATGTTTCCAACCGATATGAATTGTGGACCAAGTTTTCTAGTGGTCAAACTTCAATACCATTGTTGTCCATATTCTACATCACAACCACAACATGCTTGCATGGACTTCCATTCAGTTCCCACATCCTACAAGAACAGTATCCATTTTGGTAATCAACAATGCATTGGTCATAACAGGGATCACTTACTTTATACATGCCATCCCCATTCCATATAAATGTATATTTTGTAGCTTCTTGCTTGATTGGACTCAACATCTTTGTGGCAGTTGGTGTAAGGGGTCCATCAACAACATTTATTAACTTTTGAACTTTAGCCATCCTTTTCATCAGATGTTGTCTAATGAAATCTAAGGCTGTGCTGATGGGTTTGTGTTGATCCAAACTCTCTCAGTGATTTGATGATGATCCTTTTATACTTAGTGAAAATTACTTTAAACTGTATATGTATTAGTGTTTCACCATCAACGATCATACTGAGTCTATTCAGTTATCATTGAGTGATTTTCTATGTAAACATTCTATGTAATCCCTAAAGACAAGCCTCACGCTTAAAAAGATCATCGCTGAGATCGAAGACTAAGCTGATGATAAATACAAGTCTACTAATCATCTAAAGCGGCATTCAGTGAAACCAAGACAAGTCTACAACGTGTAAAAAATCAAGATCAAGTCTCAGCTATTGCCTCTCTACATCAGTGATTCTTGATCATTGATCATCAGCTATAGTTGATCATGAAGCTTCCTTAACAAGATTTGTTTGTCTTATCCTCTGCACAAAAAGTACGAAGATACAAAAGCAAACATGCTTTTGTCCATAACCGTACAACCACCCCTTCCAATACGCTATTCATCATACGACCGAAATCATGCTAAAGATAAAGTCAAGAACATGAAGCCAATGAAAGATGGGCACGTGGATTGTACCCTCTGCCATGCATTTAATGCATAGGGTATAAATAGGAGAGAAACCTTCATTTTTGAAGGGTCCTCAATATTCTTAATGATACTTGCAGAAACCCTATTTTCTGCAAATTCTCTTATCTCTTTCTCTTACTCTTGTGCAAAGAAATCTTAGTGATTCTTAGATTGTTTAGATTACGTTTACCTTATCTAGTTCCACAACAATCTATAAATCATGTTTTTGATTTACTCAATAATCAATAAACAAATTTTAAAATGTAAATTTTGTGTTTGTATTCAACCCCCCTCCTACAAACTAACACCCTTGTAAAACCTTAATCGGGACCAATAAGTGGTATTAGAGAGGTATGTTTAATCCATAAACAAGATCTTGCTTAACTCTCTTCCTTGCTATTCTCTATAATGGCATTAAACACAAACACAAAATTGAATGACAATGGCTCTCTTTCTAAACCTCCTCGATTCAGCAAAGACAACTTTGCTCTCTAGAAAAATCGAATGATGCTATTTCTAGAAGGTGTAGATCTCACCATGCCCGAATATGTTGAAAATGGACCCTATGTACCATTTATCATAATTGTTGCAGTTCCTGCCACTGCCACTACTGAAGTTGTTCTTGAGAGAGAAGCTGTCAAAGAAATACGACAATGGAGTGATGATGACAAAAAGAAAGTTGCCCTTGATGAAAAGGCCAGAACCATTATATCTATGGCCCTACCTGATGAAGTTTTCCATTCCATCATGCATCTAAAAACCTCCAAAGCCATGTGGGACACAATTTGTGTTCAAAATGAAGGTACCACTGAGGTACAAGAAACTAGAAAGATAAATTTGGTATGACAATATGAAAGTTTCATTTGTGGTACGAATGAATCTATGTCCAAAGTACACCAACGCTTTAATTGCTTAATCAATGATCTAAGGATTGTTGGTAGGACCTACTCTAACTTTGAGGTTCTTACTAAATTCTAGGAATGTCTTCCTGAAAGTTGGGACAATTATTCAATGTGTCTCATACTAACAAAAGACTTAAATCACCTCTCTCTTAGTACCTTATATGGGATTTTGCTCAATCATGAGGAATCCTGTCAACTGAAGAAAAATCTTGTTAAAGATTCCAAACACTCCAAAAGCACACCTGTTGTTTTAGTCTCTTCAAATATAATCCCATCTCAGCGCTCTTCTACTCTTAACATCACTGAGTTAGAATATGACTCAGAGGATCCATCAAATTCTGACCTTTCAGAGTTTGATGAATCACTGGCACTCTTGACAAACTTCTTCAGGAGATTTACAAGAAAGAGCAATTTCAGTAGAAATAAGCCTCTTACCATATCTGAAAAGCCTAAGTCAACACCTGTTGATAAGGCAACTACTACTGGCTATAACTGTGAAAAATAGGACATTTTGCTAGCGAGTACAAATCAAAGGAAGTCTTCAAACCTTCTTCATCCCGAAAACCCAATGATTACAAGTACCTAAAGCTGAAAGAGATATATCAAAAGTTGAAAAACTACAAGCGAAAAGGTAAAGGTCTGATCATTGAAGAACATGACTGGGCTGAATCTGAAGAATCAAGCTCTGGTGAAGAAGATGTGGCCAATCTTTGTCTAATGCCTAAGATAGAAGAAGAAGTGGAAAAAACCCACTGGAACATCCACGAGCATACCACCTCTCAAGTATCAATCTATTCTGATCCAGCTCTCGCGGAAGTTGAGAGACGTCGCGCTATTGATGTACTGACAATTGATTTGTACAATGCACTGAATGGTAAAACTCAAGCTGAAAACAAAAACATTGATTTTATAGAACAACTTGAGAAATTCCATCTAAAAGATCAAGAAACTAGCCTATATAGAGGAAAGTTTAAAAGATCAGGTCATTGTCAATGAAATTATCAGCATTAAAACGCGAACAAGCTATCGCTGAGCTGAAAACTGAGAAGGCTACAATTAAAGGATGGTGTAAATCCTCAGCTAATGCTCAAATACCTGCTAAGGTTAAGAGTTATCTTGGTTATGATTCAGAAAAAGATAACCCTGACAGAGATCATTCCATGCTGAAATTCGGAATGTTTGTCTCATCTATTTATGCCACTTCTTCATCTCAGTGTTCTTCTTCCTCTTCTGTTCCTATACCTGAGGATGTATCTAAGAGCTCTAAATTCAAAGATAAGGGAAAATCTACTCCCCATACTCCTCAGAAAGGTACTAAAGTACCTAAGCCAAATAAGGTTTCTCCTAAACCTTCAGCGAATAAACCATCATCCTCTAAAGTTAAGATCCCTAAACATGTTCAAAAATCTGCTCCAAGGATAAAGGTTGATCTTAAGCCTAAGAAATCTGAAGAACTCAAGGTTCCTCCGAGATCTAAGGCTAAGGGGATTCTTGGAGTTGGCCCGGCTCATCAAAAGCTTTCTAATTCATATGCTTATAGCCTCAAGGCTACCTTCAACTATAAAAAATGCTATAACTATGGACTTACTAACCACATTTCCAGTAAATGTCCTACTGGCTCTGAACATGCTAAGGATGGATACTACTGCTACTTGAAAGGTATTACTACTACAAGATGAAATATTACTACTGCTAGTAGATTTAATACCGCTTGAAGAGTTAGTGCTGCTACTTGAATAGTTTGTACTTCTTGGAGAGTTAGTACTACTAGTAGTTAGTACTCCTTGAAGATTACTATTGCAAGTGAAGAGCTAATACTGCAAGAATGATTAATACTGCTGAGGATGTTAATGCTGCTGGATAAGGATGAAGTTAATACTGCTTATGAAGATAATGCTTGAAGAGAAAGAATAGGAGCTGAAGATAGAGATGAAGATAATTATGGAATGGATTATGAAGATTAATTTTGTTTTTATAATTATCTTGTAATCTGTCTTGTATATATACTGTATAGAAGGCATAGTTTAGAATAGTTTTTGATAGCCTTATTCATACAAATATATGTTTAGAGAGAATTAACCTCAAGATTCTTAGAAATCCTTTCTTTAGAGAAGTTTAGAACGTCTGTTGAGCCTGTTCAACAGATTGAGGTTGTGTTTGTAATCATTAAGTTTTATGCAATATAACTTATGATTTGAGTTCATATTCTGTGTTTTGATTAATTGTTAAAGTGTTATTCCGTGACTTCTTTAACATTGTTTCTGAGTTTGTATTAAATTCTTGTTTAGAATTTTCGATCTTGACAAGTTGTATCAGAGCTAGAAAACTCAGAAACCTATAATCATGGACAGTTCAAGTGACAACGTTTTGGTATCAAAGGTTTCCATGCTCAAACCCAATGAGTTTGACATGTGGAAGATCAGAATCAAGCAATATATTCTTCTCACAGACTTCTCAATGTGGGATATCGTTGAGAATGGTCCCTCTGATGGAGGAAAGATGGATGCAGATGGCAAGAGACCTCCACCAAAGACTGATGGAGAAAGAAAGATGAGGTAGACAGAGATGAAAGCCTTGAGCACTCTACTCTTGGCTATACCTAATGAGTACCAACACCAGTTTTGCAACTGCACGGATGCACAAATTCTATGGAATGCACTAGAGAAAAGATTTTCTGGTACCAAAAGTACCAAGAGAAATCAGAAGGCCATCCTGAAGCAGCAATATGAAAACTTCATGTTTACAAAGAATGAGTCCATGACTCAAACTTTTGATAGATTTAATAAGTTAATTGGTGAATTGGCTACTGTTGGTGTCCAGATAGATGAAGATGATGTCAATAGAAAATTTCTCAGATCTCTTGGTGATGAATGAACTATGTACACTGTCTCTTTCAGACAGAATGACCAACTGGAGGACAAGAAACTGGATGACCTCTATAATAACCTTGTGTGTTTAAGTGTTTCAGATTGCTTAAATTGAATACTTGGTACTTCTAGTTCAGTTAATACTACTCTCTATATTACTCACGACAACAGTCCAAAAAGAGTTAAGTATGGTTACTACTGCTAGGTAGTTTATACTGCCAGTGCAAAGTTACTACTGCTTGCTTTAATTTATACTGCTAATCAATGTTAATACTGCTAGTCTGTATTAGTACTGCCAGTATGTGTTACTACTGCTAATATGAGTTAATACTGCGAGTTGGTTAATACTACTAGGGTACTTAGTACTGCTTCTAACTGAAACCCTCCGCCTATAAATACCTCTTTGTGACCGCAAAAATACAAACGACTCTTTGAACTTCCATTGCTACTCTTTCTTTCTCTCTCGCTTTCTTGCTTACCAGTTGCGATTCGAACCCTAGAATCAATCAGAACGATGGCAGGACTAGAATTTTTTGATGAACACAATGAGGTTGCTATGCTGCAAAAACCCAAACAGGCTGAAGGTTTTCATCAGATTGTGGATTTCCTCAGATTGTCCCACATTGCCTATGCCCTCACTGTCAATCCCACAATCTATGTGGAACATCTACGACAATTTTGGGCAAATGCTATCATCCACACTAAAGAGGGCACTCAGGTCATCAAAACAAGGGTGTGTGATAAACCCCTGACCATCTCAGAAGAGTGTATTCGCATCCATCTACGCTTAGAGGATGCCTCAGGTATTACCTATCTTCCTAAGGAAGATCTCTTCCAAGTTCTAAATCGAATGGGGTATGAAGGTCCCACATAGGTATTCAAGTTTTTCAAGAACAGATTTTCACCTCAGTGGAGATTCTTTGTTCATACCCTGCAACACTGCATTTCAAGAAAAAACAACTGGCTAGAGTGAGTTCAGCAACACCATAGCCTATGCTTTGGTCTGCTTAGTGACCTCTAGAAAGTTTAATTTCTCTCAAATGATCTTAAATGATTTAATGTCAAACCTGGATACCAAATCAAAAAGCTTTTATATGTATCCAAGGTTTGTACAAGAAGTACTTAATAAGGAATTGACGGATTTACCTACCTTCAAGGAGGTATATGTACCAAAACTCCCTAAGGGAAAAGTGTTCTCAAACATGAAAAGGTCATCTAAGGACTTTTCTGGCCAAGACACTCCATTGTTCTCTACAATGATGGGTGTGTCTCATTCCCATGGTGAGGCATCAGGGTCACAACCCACATCTGACCACCCAACTGATGACCTACCCACACCATTCAATTCTGTTAACATTCCTCAGATCCCTATTGTCAAGGCCAAATCCCCCATCACCAAAACGTATATAAGGAAAAAGGCACAGAAGGTTCCTTCCCTTCTAGTATCTTCACCCCCACAGCCTAAAAGCCCTCTGATGGAGCATTTTCCATCAGAGAATATCCAAAGGGAAACCATAGCGGTGTCTCCCAACCCCAAGAAGGTGCTCAATAAGGAGGAGGAAGAGGATGTGGGCAGTAAGGCTCACACTACTGATTCTGCACAAAGTGTGGATCAGGATAGTGTGAACACCTCTAAGACCTTCGCCACGACAACTTTAGATGAGCAATCATCTAAGGGTCCCAGGTGCCAAGAAACCAAGGGGGTAGATGGTGCTTCTGCTAGGCAGAAGACCTCTACTAAAAGATCCAAGGATCCTTCTAGGGTGGTTCACACACCCAAATGAGGTGAGGAAAGATATAACTATGAGGAATTGATGGAAACATTGGGAAATATCAATTTGGATGTACTCAAACAGGGTGCAGAAATAGAGGAGATGAAACTGGTGATTCTTTCACAACAAGTGCAGATAAGCAAATTAAAGAAGATGGTTCTGAGGTTAGTGCATAAAAAGAAGAGAAAGCAATATGTATTGAAGAAACGGGGAAATGTAAATGATGCTTTCAACAAGGGGGAGAGTCAAGCTGAAGGTGAAAAGCCAAACCCTGTTGGCCTGGAATCTCATTTTGAGGGGGAGACCAGTGTTGAAAAAGAAAGGGAGATTGGTGCTACAAGTCTGAAAGAAGCAGAAACAGATCAAGCAGCAGAAACAAGTGTGAAAGAAGCAGTAACTGAGCCAACAGTAGTAACTACTCCAGAAGTAGTAACCACAACAGTAACAGAAAAGGTAGCAACAGAAACAGGGCTATCCATGGAAGAATTAGAAATAGCAGAAACCTTGGTCAAAGCTAAAAATGACACTCCTAAGGCCACTCAAACGGCCAAGGGAGTGGAAATCAAAGAAGGTGGCCAAGAGCAGAAGAGAAAAGAAGTAAGTGAAGCTGAACTCAAAAGGAAAGGAAAGGAAAAGATGGGTGAATCTGTGAAACCTCAAAAGAAGCAGAAACAGATAGAGCTGGATGAGGAGCTAGCCAAGAAACTGCAAGCTGAATTAACACAAGAGGAAGAGTCTCAAGCTGCAAAAGATAGACAGATTGCTCTAGATCTGTCTACAAAGCTCAATGAAGAGTATCAAAAGAGTTTGAGGGTTGCATCTAAAGCCAAGAAAGTCCATGTAAAAGCATCTATGCCAAGGCAGCCAGCACAAACAAAGAAGAGACAACCTTCAAAGACCTTCCTGGCAAATCAAGAAAGAAGGAAAATGATAAACTTTCTGAAAGGAGCTATTGGAGTTCCTGAAGGAATGTTTACCAACATGACATTTGGAAGGATAGAGGAGCTATACCAGAAGGACATGGCCAAGCTGAAATGGGATTTCATTCAAAGGGTTAAGGTTGAAAGAAAATTAAAAGAAAGACTTGATGTCAACATACAACATCCTTTCCCTGACAGTGAGGAAGGCACTCCTATCAAAGAAAAGACAGAAGCTAAGCAAGAAGATACTTTGGCTCAACATATTGGAGCTATAAAAAGAAAGAAATCTATTGCTACCAAGCCTAAGGCAAAGAGGCCAAGAATTGAAGAAGTTGAAAAGAAGATTGAAAGTGCAAGAGCAGAACCTTCAGCAGAGCCAGAGCAGAATCAAGAGCAGTCCAATCAACAATCCAATGAGCAATTCCATTTGTACATGACTCTGATAGATGAAGAACCAGTGCAAGCTGACCCTATATCAATGCAGGCACTAGATATCATTCACTGGGATATTCTGAAGGACAACAAAAAAGACTATTTCAGATTCTAAAGAATGGGTGATCAGTATAAGGTGTATGCAACCTGGGGAAAGATAGTGAGAAGTTGTACAAGGTCTAATATGGAAGAATTATACAAAGTTGGACTGATTCTATATAAAGATGTGTTGGAAGGAACTGACATGAGCTTAATCAAGATTGCTATGGAGTACTTATGCATGATGTTTGAGCCTGAAAGAGTGAAGTACAGGATCAAAGACTTACATCATGAGTATAGATTCAAAAAGATTGATCATTGAATGTTATTTGAAAATTGTGGTGACTACATGATCACAATTGACAAAAGCTACCATGAGTACTACTTGGTTGACAAGATCTATGACCATAGCAAAGCTAAGTTGGAAGGGATGTTGAAAGCCAAGTTGGTATGTGCTAAAGGATCAGAAATGGCCAGAATTGTGATTAGAAGGACAATTAATCAAAGTCTGGGATTGGATCCAAATCTGGGTAATTAAGCTGAAGTGTTGAAAGCATCATGAAGACCTTATGATGAAGAACTTAACTTCTCATTATGAAAAGTTAAGTTAGGGGGAGATTGTTGGGTCTGAACGTGCTAAGGATGGATACTACTGCTACTTGAAAGGTATTACTACTACAAGATGAAATATTACTACTGCTAGTAGATTTAATACCGCTTGAAGAGTTAGTGCTGCTACTTGAATAGTTTGTACTGCTTGGAGAGTTAGTACTACTAGTAGTTAGTACTCCTTGAAGATTACTATTGCAAGTGAAGAGCTAATACTGCAAGAATGATTAATACTGCTGAGGATGTTAATGCTGCTGGATAAGGATGAAGTTAATACTGCTTATGAAGATAATGCTTGAAGAGAAAGAATAGGAGCTGAAAATAGAGATGAAGATAATTATGGAATGGATTATGAAGATCAATTTTGTTTTTATAATTATCTTGTAATCTGTCTTGTATATATACTGTATAAAAGTCATAGTTTAGAATAGTTTTTGATAGCCTTATTCATACAAATATATGTTTAGAGAGAATTAACTTCAAGATTATTAGAAATCCTTTCTTTAGATAAGTTTAGAACGTCTGTTGAGCCTGTTCAACATATTGAGGTTGTGTTTGTAATCATTAAGTTTTATGCAATATAAACTTATGATTTGAGTTCATATTCAGTGTTTTGATTAATTGTTAAAGTGTTATTCCGCGACTTCTTTAACATTGTTTCTGAGTTTGTATTAAATTCTTGTTTAGAATTTTCGATCTTGACATGTCCCACTGCCACCAAAGCGTAAAAGTCAGCTAGAGTGAAGATGAATGCCTCCAAGGCAAAGAAGGTCACTAAAGTTGAGAAACCTGCCAAGGTGAAAAATGCCACTAAGGTTAAGAAATTAACCAAAGTGAAGGTTACCACTGAAGCTGAATCATCAGATGTTGTGAAGATTGTTGAACCTTCCATGTCCACTAACTCTTTTGGACCCATTGTAAAGTGGGCACCAATCGAAAATTTATCTTACTTATGTTCGCAGGTCTTGAAGGGTATCTGGTATCTTGATAGTTGTGATCCCAGATTCAAGCAATCATGCACAAACAATTAACAATTGAGGAATCAAGATGAGAGAGATTGAGCCACAAGATTAGTCGTATTCATATGTCTAACAAGAGAATTACAATGACTCAAAGTATTACAACTACTTACACAAAACAAGACAAAGGAATGCTTATATAGGGTCAAACAATGTCTTGACCAGTACACAAGCTACAAGAAAAGTCAACACAACTTAAACACAAATACTTACAAATTGACTCAAAACTATACTCTAACAATCTCCCCCTTTTTGAGCAATTTGAAGTCTTCAACTAGTCCACCTCTTCATGCTAGATCTCCTTAAACCCAAATATCCCTCAAACCTTCTGATTGCTTGTCTGAATTTGGTTATATCTTTAATTGCATCAATGACATTCCTAGTAAAGATTCTCTCCAATCTGGGCATGTGATCATTCTCCTCTAATCTCTTCTTCTTCTCACTTTCCTCATACTTGGTCTGCAGCTTGTTGACACCATATTCCAATGTACCATCATAATTCTTATGAATCTCAGCTGCTCTCATAAATCTTTTCTTCTTTTTAATCTCATTCTCATACACAACACCAAGTTCTGGCTTTCTTAGCACTGTGTAGAGTGGAATCTCTTCAAGTAGAGGACGTGTCATGTCAGAATTTAGCAAATTAATCCTTCTTTGATTAGTCTCAATTCCTAGATGGAAATCATACAAATAAGTATGGTAGATATGCCTTCGGATAAATCTTTTAATAGTATCCAAAGCAAACACTATTTCAGGATGCCTGATTGTTCTGTCTCTGAAATCATGATAAATGAATTCAATATCTTTGAAATGAAGATTACCATAATCAGCTTCATTGAAGAAATAAGTTCCTAAATTTTTTCTTTGAACAGTAAATTCTGAAAACCAAAGCTTCTTGTACTGCTTCATGGTAACCTTGACAACTTCTAGTATTTTTGATCTGACTTTAACATCCTTACGTGTTCTCCCCATAATCTGCAACATTTTGATGTTATCTTTTTGATATTATGGAGACTGATCTTTAATCCCCAAGAGTTGAGCTTGATGTAGATGTCTAATGTAGCTCACAAAGATTTTAACTCCTTCTTCAAGATATGGTACATGTAAAGCTCTTCTAATTCTTTTAATCTCTTCAAGAGTCAGACCAAATTCATCATAGCCAGTAAAAGGAATAGAACCCACTGCTGGAGTGCCTGAAGGACCTGCTTCAGTTTGTGGAAACTTTGGAACAAACAGTGGTTCTCTAACAAACTCTTTTTGAATATCTGGACTACCTGGATTTTTCTGGTATGGCAATTCTTCTTCCATATGAACATCAGAATCAAGATTGACAAGAAAATCAACATTTTGATTAGCAACATCAGGTTGAACAACATTGGGATGAGGAACAAACTCACTAAAAGATGGAACAGTCAGAATAGTACTAGGTTTAGGCATTTGAACATGAACAGGACTAAGATGTAGTCCCTCATGTGTACTCTGAGCAAACATATAATTTAGTGCATCAGTGTGTCTGTCTTCAAACAAATCATCCAGAACACTTGCCTCATGAGCTGGTATTTCTTCAGATCCCTTCACAATCTCAATAACATCTACCACCTCATCATTTGAATCAAGTTCAACAAAATCATCTTTCTGCCCTTCTTCTTTCATTTTCCAATAAAGCTCATATTTGGCATGAACTTCAGCAAGAGTATCATCTTCAAGGGCTATCACATCAGGATTTGGTGGACCTGTAATCTCCAAAATCTCCTTCCTTGTTGCAATCTTAGGATTTTCAACCCTCGATTCAACACTATCTTTAACATATAACACCAGTTCTATCTGATCATTTTGCTCAGTACCTTGATCAGCTTCCCTTTCCATACCTTCAACATTTTCAGATCTAACCTCCATCAATACTGTTTCACCAGAACCTCTAACAGCTGCTTGTTTCTCCCTTATCTCCCCCTCATGATCATTATCTGGATCATGATCATGTTCTTTGGTAGAAACAGCTGCTTGGGCTTTACAAGATGTTTGAACTATCTGTTTGAGATCAGATAAAGCAAACAAGATGTCAGTTTTAAATGAATTAAACTCTAAAGCACTAACCACATCTGCTGGTTGCACAGATTGTGGTGGTTGATTTTGTTGGTCGGATTGCAAAAGGGTAAGAAGATCTGCATCATGCCGAGTATCCGGAGCTTGAGATAATAACTTTGCAAGCAACAAAGATTTAAGCTCATCGATGGATAAATCAGCAGGTTGAGTGTATGGATTTTGCTGGCTTTGATGTATAGGCTCATGTTGAATAACTGGGTCTTTTCCCTTCAATAAACGTTTAAGACCTCCAATTTCCTCCTCCATATTTTAAAAAATACGGGTTTCAACAACCTTTAAGGCGTCGTCGAGCAGTTCCTTTGACACAAAGTCAGGGTTAGTAACTGCGGTATCACTTAGATTAACCGTTTTCATGACAACTGGCGAATCAATTGCATGGCCTGTGTTCATCGTTGGCATAGACGTGTCGATGATAGGACTTCCATCCGATCCTTGTAGTCCGGATTGCGGATCTACTATGGATGTTCCGATCGGTCACGAAGACTTCCGATGGTAGAATCAGTAAATATTGTCCTAGGAATGATAATAGGTAATCGATATGGCACTAGACTCAATTGTGAAGGAATAGAAGTCAAGAACGAGGGTTGTTGTTCTCTATTTTCAATACCTTGATTCTCCGAATGAGAACCCAGTAGATTTTGTGCTAATTCCCCGTGAGAACATGAAACTATATCTTATTTAGAATACATAGAGTGTCTACCTTAGGTGTGCGAGTGCATAAGTGGGTTGCTTATGACTTGAGCATCCAACCGTAACACATGCGACGAAGTGCTAGATGAGGTTGCCCTTTTGGAAATATAGTTATGGGTTATCACAAGCTCGCCATCTTCTTTTTCTACAATTTTACTCTCTCTCTCTCAAAATTTTCAACTAAATCTCCCTCGTTCCGCCTTATCTCTCTAACTACCGCAGTAAGAACTGAGTCTACACGTTGCTGCTCATCCACTTCCATGGCATCAGTACCATAAAAGGGTGCAAATTCATCATTAGGCTCATTATCATCACAAATAACAACTTGATCTGTGTGAGTTGCAGCAATCTCAGCAGTTTCAACATTGTTTCCATCATCATCATTATCATCTTGATCATCATCCTCAGTTCAATCACCCTGTTCATCATTATCATCACCATCTGATTCACCTTCAGCAATATCTGTATCTGTGTAAGTATTTTCATCATCTTTGGAACTGGAAGCAGAAGGTACAACACTAGTATCACTACCACTACCTACCTATTCATCATGTGCAAGATCTAGTTGCTTATCAGAACAAGGACTTTCATCGGCAGGAGGTGTCACAATACGTGGGGTAACAACCCGTGACCCTGAAACCTCAAGTCTTTGTCTCTGACCCACTCCAGAGCCCCTCTCGGAATTTTTTCTCTTCGCTCCCCGTTTCTGTACCCTCGAGGTATCAGAAACCTTCACGGACTCCTCTCTCCTAGGGATTGAGCCTTGGGTAGGGATAACCGGTTATGGTTGTCCCATAGACTCTTTATAATCAACTACACTATTACACTCTGGATCTGCGTAGTCCAATAGAGCTTCAGACACAGGCATGGTAAAAGGAAACTCCTTTTTCTGCTTCATTAAATATCTCATTTCACTGACTGGAGCATACGGATAATTGGTTCTAGTTGGATCGTCCTGTTACTCCTCAGCATACTTCTAACAATGAGTGTCATGAACCTTTGATATGGTATGTAGTTAGGTGCTGTGGATGTCTTCTTGGCAATCACCTTATCATAGAGCTCAGTCCATTAAAGTTGAGCATAATCTATGTGTAGGTCATGAACAACTGAGTAGAAGAGTTTCAGGATGTGAATACTAGCATTATCTGATCCAAAGTTCTTTGCAGTCAAGCATCAGTTGATCACCGAGAACAGGGTATAGTAGAATGGTGGCATGTTGTTTTTCTTGAAATGACTGAATGGAGTAAGATTGCCAACATAACCCATGTCTCTAATGCCTTTGAACACTTCAGCATCAGATGGCAATTCATCATAATTGGTTTTCTGTTTGTTTTGTTTTTCATGAAAATTTTCTAAGTATCATTTTGCATCACAAGTTGATAGCGCAAACCAAGTTTTGCGCCACTCACAAGTAACACAAAGTTTCTTTTGCGCCACCTGTACGTAGCGCAAACCTTGTTTTGCGCCATCTACTTCTAGCGCAAACCTATACTTAGCAAAATTTTCATTTTTTTGTTTTCCCTCTTTTGCATTTCAAAGCTAATTTTCAATATAATTTCTGTTTGATAGGTATTTTAATGGCTTCAGAAAATATCTCTGTTCAGCAAGATGAGAATGAGGTCCAAAATGAGCACTATGATCCATCTGATAATGCATCACGGGAAGCTCCAATGCCATCAGTTCCTTCTTCCGGAGCGAATTTGTCTATTCATCGCCAAACACCAAACGAAGTCTTTCCATCTGCTCTATATGTGCTACCATACAAGCCAAACAATTACTATGTCAACTTTGATAAACTGAAGATTGATCCAGTCATTAAAGCCATTCTTCGTGGGCATCCGATTGTTTCAGCTTTAACTCTATGTGCTGATGTTCCAGAAGTCTATCTACAGCAAGCATGGCACTCCATTACGAAGTATGAGTTGGTTAGGCCTCACAGGTTTGAAGTAAAGATTGATCAATTTGACTCATATCTCTCGTACAACAGACTCAAACTGATTCTAGAGCTACCTGAAGCTAATTCCTGACCAGGTCGAACTTTTTATGACAGCTTTCCTCCATAATCAGAAGTTCTTGAGGGTATTCGAAACTTGGGATATGTTGGACCTCTTACTAAAGTGAGTCAATTTGAGAAATCCAACCTTCCACCGGTTTGGTATGCGCTGTTCTCGGTACTCAACAGGTGTCTTACCTCGAAACATTCGGGTACTGACAACTCCAGTCTGCACTATCTAAGATTGTTCCATGCAATTGTATATGATTTGCATGTCGACTACACTCTTATATTCTGGACCGAACTTTCTGAAAGAGTGCATGACAAAGTAACTAACAAGAAGAGAAAGTTCATTCCATTTGTTCGTTTTATGAAGTTGATTGTCCAGAGCATAATAAGGAGTAACAGACTTATTCCTAGACGAAATTCTTGGGATCAGGTTGGTGACAATGAAATGACCTTCATTCAATCCCAAAGGAAGGAATTTCAGTTCTCGATGCCGATTCCTTCTGCACTAATTGCAAATTATGCTGATCCAACTGATGACAACATTAGTGAATACTTCATTGATCATGATTTTTCTTTGGAAGACGAAGAATCCGAACCTGCTAATGATGATCAAGATGAACAAGTAGTTGAAGCAGGTGATGCGGCTCAACAGATTGATGATGAACATTCTGAAAGTGACAAAGAGCTTGCCGATGACCATATGGTACATGATGATTCTGTTGACAATGATGATGATGGTAATGATGGAGATGGTGATCAGCTTGCTATTCAATCTTTAGAAAGGGAGATCAGAGAAACAGAAATGCATGATCAGGTAGATGTTCTGTCCGACAATGAATCTGTACCAATCAATGCTTCGGTTGCTAATATACAGGTTGATGAGTTAGATTTAGCTTTCGCTAATGCTATGGTTCAGCAACAAGTTCAAGGTACAGAAACTTCTTTTTCTGATATCCATACTACGGCTGAACTAACATCTGTTGTCGAGACTTCTTCAGTTCAAGTTCGAGATCCAACTGAGAAGTTTATGACTCTAATGAGGTTATCCGTCCAATGAGTGAACGATTTGATGCACAAAATAACGAGGAAATTCAAAAGATGAATTCCTTATTCAAAGGTAAGATGGTGGAACTAGATCATTCTAAGATTCCTCAAGTTATACCGTTCAGACGAACATCCGGGGTTATCATTCATGAACCGTCCAGCATCACTACTACTGCTCCAGATAAATTCTCAATTCCACTTCCTCCATCCTTTACACAGGGTGCTGGATTATCTGCATCAACTTCTGTTCCTCCGGCATCATCAAGTACTCCAATTCAGGATATTCCAATTTCTGAACTAACTAATATGTTATATGCTCGTCTCCTCTCTATGTCTCCGCCAGATCAACAGAATCAAGATATGCTATCTCTGTTAAGGAAGTTTCAACCGAACTCAACTCCAGCTTCTGCTCTCGTTTCAGAAAGGATATCTGCCTTATCTTCTGAATTTAACTCCTTTAAATCTGAAGCTCAATCTAATTTTTCTAAAATAGATAGCAATTTTTCTGACATAAAGGAGCGGTTAAATTTGATGACTCAATCTTTAAATGCTTTATCTGACAGAGTTGCTCGTCATAAAGAGTCATGCAGATATGAAGCTGGTCCGTCTCATAAAAGAATACATGACCAAGATGATCAAGATCATCAAGCCATGAGGGGGAGATGATAAAGAGACATAGGATTGAAAGTTCATCTGCTCATGAAGGCCAAAAAAATAAATCTGAATCAGCAACTCAAGGAAATCAATCTACTGATAAAGCTCAAGATTGTGATGTAGGAGATCTTGTGAATGTCATGATATATAACATTGATCTTTCATCATTGTCGAATGAATTGAATATCTCTGAGTCGAACATTGAGAACAACATGTAGATTGTGGTATATGTAGATCCATAGTTTGCACCTCTATCGTCAGAAATTCATGAAGCTTCAAATGTGCAAGATTCTGAGGCATACGAAGATATGAGGAATTATTTTGCAAACTTCATTGAAATAGATTTCGAGGATGACAATGATTGAAAATATGAGAAGTTATGCAAAGTGAAAGAAGAAGACTGTGATGATATAGTTGTTATTTCTGATACTGAAGAGAATGCCTTTTATCTTGATGTAAAGGATGAAGAGATAACTAACACTTTTCACGGAGACTTTCCTTCTCAAGAAGACATTCCTGCAGCTCCTCCAGTCTCTCCTAGTCCTATTACTGATCCAGCTCCGACTACCACTGCTCCTTCAAGTACTTTTGAAGTAGGTCAGTCGTCTAGATCTCAAGTTGAGATTCCTAATTCTGAACCTGTGATTCCTCCGAGTATCCTAGAAGAAGGTCCAGCTTTGACCAGACATCAAAGACAACAAAGTTTACAAGAAAGGAATATGGCGTCGAGACTTAGATCTGCTTTCCTCGAGGTATCTCAAAGGAACATTTTTGTTTCTAGGAGAAGAGAGATAAACATTTATGCCATTCTTCGAGTCAGCTGATTTTCAATACGAATACTTGATGTTCATCAAATGCCAACGTCTCGGAAAGCTTCTTGTTTCTTCTCCTCACCTGATAGTAAGGGTTGTCAGTGTTTCTATAAAGCAGTTTGTTCACATCTGGTATCCAGTGTTTGAGGTTGAAAGAAGAGACTGCAAAAGATATACTTTCTCTGAGGCTAATTTCAATGACTTATCTATTGATGACATTGAGTTTTTGTACAATCACTTCAGGAATCTTTACTACAGATCTGAAGATGTCTCACAAGCTTTTTTTGCAATAAAAAGATTCATTTGGCGTCAGATCAGATTCTACTGAGTTTTTGATTTCCAGATGGCTGCTGAAAGCTTTCAACCTGTGGTTAATCTTCAAAGTCCTGATCGTAGCTTGTCAAACATTGATACATACTCTCTATTCACCATTCTTCAGAGTCCATATGGTGTTATATACAGAAATGCTTCTGGTCAGAACTGTTTTCTAAGGTTTGAAGAGATCAATCATTACTCTGACGGCACTTTAAAGGTGATCAAGCTACAATTGGAGCATTGTCTGAAAGATGCTGAAAGAAGATTCTTAGAGACAAGAAGAGATGTTTTTGTGCTTGATAATGATGAGATTTGTCTTCTCAAGAAGGCTTTGAATACTATTGATGAGAGGCTGGTTTTCCGTTCTACCCAAAGACACTTGGAAGTTTTACTTGGACTTAATCGACTACGTCAAAGAGAAGACCGCCATTAATTACTAAGGGGGAGATTGTTAGGTTTATATTTTCTAGTAACCAATGTATTTATTCCCTTGTTGCTAATGTGCTTAGTTTTGATCTACCTTGTTTGTTTAGCCAAGGGGTATTTAAGTCCCTTTTGTCTTTGTCGTTGTCTTTGTAAGAACTCTAGCTTATGATAGGGATCTGGGAATTCTTAACTTAGGAATTCAAGGAAACAATCAAGAATTCGTAAAGAAAAAATTCGTACACACATAGAATTCGTATGATTCAAGATACGAATTCCTCACTTGAACAAAAATTGACATTCAAACCCTAGAATTCGTATGATACACTGAAATACCAAGAATTCATATGAATGATATACACATTCTGAACTTTAAAAAAAATATGACGCTGAGAATCAGAATTCGTATGAGCACCATTCATCACCAAGAATTCGTATAAACATTTAAAGTTTCAAACATTAAAAAGATTTTCTGAAAAATTTCTAAGTGTTTATCAAGAACATCATATAAACTTCTTCAAATCTTCAAAGAAACCCATATTTCAAAATTTTAAAATTTGAAATTTAACACAATATTTTGAATCTGGTAAGATCGATTAGTGATTAGAAAACCCTTTTAACCAAGAAATCTTGAAATATACATCAAAATTAACTCTTAAAATGTGATTTATGTCAATAATACGAAGAACAACATAAATGACAGTCGAAGAGTCCAAATCGATCAAATCCCAAAAACCACGAATTAGGTTAAAATTTTGATTTCATGAAGATCGATTTAATCATACGACCATTCTTTTAGTTCCAATGAGAAGAAATCTGATAATTTTTTTTTAAAATCGCAGGGAAGGGTTTTAAGGGCTTTGTGCTCTGAAGAACTCGTAAGATCGAGAAATACGAAAAGTGAGGGTTTCGTATGAAAAGAACCCTATATATATATACTCTGGAAAGATATGGACACGTGGCACGATTTCACTGGACCTCCCACTTTTCGCAGAAAACAAGGATACAAATTGTCTTGAAAAATAAGACAATAGTGTGTGAGAATTCACATGAAGCAAGTAGGCGAATTCTATGCAAGCCTAAGAATTCGTATAGAAGTGAGATGCGAATTCTTCACATTTCGCAGATAGACATATGCGGATTATTAAAATTCGTATCACTCTGATGTGCAAATTCTCAAGAATTCGTGCAACACACATCTGCGAATTCTGAGGATTTCGCATGATAGTGTTATCCGAATTCTTGACTTAGCAACATTTCTAACTTTTTGAAAAACATTCAAAATGAGGAAACTTGCTAATTTTGGAAACTTTTCAAAATTTTGTCAAAATAGAAACTTTCCATAAATGAAAACTTTCCAAAAATGACATTTTCAACCCATTTTTAATTCCAAAAACTTTACACACACTGCACACTTACAACTCTTTTCAGATATAATTTGTTGAGCTCCCCCTTGACTTCATATCTTTTTCTTCTGATCCTTTTCATGGCTTTGTTCTTTCTTGTCATCAAATGTTTGTTATTTCTTGCTGGCTCCCCCTTGACATGTTGTGGATCTTTCTTCTCTGTATGGATATGCTCCCCCTTCATATCTGCATACAGGCAAAATTATAACAATTCAGAATAATTTTAATAACACAATCTCCTCTTAGATAACATTTTTCCCTTTTATAAGATATAACAACTAAGATCTTCTCTCAACTTCAATTCACACAAATTATGTCTAGGCAAAGAAAAACTCCCTGTGAAGAGGTGACATTAAAGATCTTATCAGACTCTTGACATTCAAGTCTGAGTCCTAGACTGTTGTGTCTAGAAGTCATAGTCTTGAACGTTGAAGATTGGGTCCTAAAATGTAGTATTTAGAAGTCATAGGTCTTCACTCCTTCTTGAGTTCAGGTTCCTGCATCACAGGTTTAACAGGTTTTGGTACCCAGATGAGTTTGGGTCCACTCTGGTTGTAGATCCCAGTACAGTGCAATCAACAACAAATAATCAATAATGAATAACAATTGTATAGCCACAACATCTTGTCATATGATTAATATTCAATCAAAGGGTTTAGGTTTACAGAAAGAATATATGATCAGAGAAAGTAAACCTATTAACTAGAGATATGAAAATAATGAGTCTAAACTGATAATGAATCTAAAACAACCTTTATATACTTAGGCTTTACAAGATATTGGGCTTATGGGTTTAGGCCCAACAAGCTAATAAAACTATTAAAGAATTACATATTGAACCCTTATAAATGCTTTTTACCACTTTCAACACACAGGACTTTCAGTCCTAACAATCTCCCCCCAAAGTTGAATAAAGCATTTTTCTTTTTGAAAACTTCATGCCTTGATCTTCTTTCCCTCTTGAATCTTTGAAAGACTTTGGTGTTGCATGTCTTCATATCTTTCCCATCTCCCCCTTGAATAAAGCTCTTGATCTTCATAATTTCAACTTTGTAACCAGATTCAATGTACAATAGCCTCGACTGAATGTACTATCACACAACTTTCAACTGTAGAAACTCAACACATCAGATTAGCAAACACGAAAGATAATGTGCGAGTTACGTGACTTTCCATGGTGCATATTCAGTTTAAAACAAAGAATCTGTCTTTGAACTACGAGTAGAATAAACTTTCAGCTTAAGAATTTGTTTCAATCAGCTTGTAGGAAGAAATGACTTGAAGCAAACACCACATGATACTGGATAGAAGAAATACAATCTTTGAAATCTTCATCTTTGAATATTGAAACAACATTAAACTCATATCTTCATCTCTTTGATCTCTAGACTGTCTTCAACTTTCTTTCTTTATAACTTTGAAATTGAACTTTGTAAAATTCTCTCCCCCTTTTTGATGATTGTGAACATCATGATCATCAAAACTCTTCAATTTCAACACATTCTTTGATCTCCTCCTTTGTGATGATTTGACATTCTCCGCCCTTTGATCTGAGTATCCGTCAATTCATGAAGTGTATATATCCGAATCTTTTCAAATTCAGATATAATAGGAATTGTGAACCTGAATCAACAAATGATACATTTAGTATGCCTGTAAGTAGAACGGAGCCACTTTGTACAACAAATGTATATTGGAAAGGAGTTATTGTGATGTTCACTCCCCCAGGGATTCCATTCAATCATCGAAAAACCACAAAGGAATTTTCTATGAATGTTATGACAAGAAAACTCATTCCTTGTGTGCTCGTGAAAGTGTAGAAATGATTGAAGCTACTTAGCTACATCAGGCTCAAATTGTGTAAACTGTTGAGACAACAACAGATATTACACGGACTCAATGTGCATGAAAGAAGGTGCAAAGGTGGGGCAACTTTCCTTCTTTTTCAATATCTAAATCTTCCGAGTGAAGATCTGATAGCAGATGTGCTGCTTCCCCAAAGAAAATGAAACATTTCTTTGTTAAGAAAGAAATGAGTGGTTGGTGGGGTAAAAACAAGAGTTGGCATGGGCTAGGTGCCTTTTCAATGATGGTCACCAAATAATCTGAACCAATCAGTAGATGTGGCTGCCCGACTCAGAAAGTGGTTGGTGCAGAGTTTTCATATTCTTTTAACTCTGTTCTCACACCCTCTTTCTTTTTATCATTAAAGCTCACTTCTAACCAAGCTCTCATTTACATGTTATCGCTCAGCACAATGAGAAAAACTCAACCGGATGAGTTATCTCCCCTACTCTTTGATTTATGACCCCTCACCCCTCAATCACTCTAGGATAACTTCCGGGGTAGGAAACACTGGTTTACGTGAATCCATGGAAGTTCTTTTTAAGCTCTCACACGAATCCCATGTAAGTCCTAAGAATAGTTGCTCAACAGTTTAATTGAACCGTTAAGTACAAAATGTATGATAACATTGTCAAAATGCATGCTCATGAGATTTGAGCAATTAAACTTTGAAGATTTATCAAAACAAAGATAATGAATGAATGAAATGAAATCAAGAGAATTGTTTTGAGAATCTGACAATGTATCAATCAGATCAAATAAAATGGTTAGGATATCAAAGAATTAGATACTAGGTTTATAAGAACAAATATAAACAATTTAGCAATGAAAGCACAAAATTAGAAATGATGAATGAAGCTCAACAACATTTGAAAGCAAACGCGGGTATTACCATCGAAAAATTGTTTTTTATGAGACATGGTAATAACAATTTCAAATGAAGTACTGAACCTGTGTGTGTGAATTGGCATGATCTGAATTCTTAACAAGAATAAACACTCAGAAACAATATTAAAGGAGTTTGCGGAATAACACTTTAATATTCAAAGATCAATGAAACAGTGAATCAGAAATCACAAATTGTAAACTTTATTGAATGATTTAAAGCTACAAGATTTCACACACAACCTCAATATTGATGAACATGCTCATCAATACGAATTCTACTTCTCTAGAACTAGGGTTATAAACCTTGAGGTTGATTCTCTCTATGAAAACAAAAACTCAGAATCAAAAATTAATTCTAAACTATTCTGACTAAGTCTATACATATACTAAGGATAAAAGATAATTACAAAATATAAAAGATCTTCAGTATAATCTTCCAAAGTTATCTCCAAACCTTCCATGATTATCTTTAGTCTTGATTTGCACGTATCTTGATTATCTCTTAAGCAACATTAAGTTGTAGCAGTATTAATCTTCTTTAGCAGTAGTAACTGTGCTCAGCAGTATTAATTCCTTAGCAGTACTAACTACTAGCAGTACTAACTCTCCAAGTAGTACTAACTATTGAAGTAGCAGTACTAATTTATCAAGCAGTATTAAATCTACTAGCAGTAGTAATCAGTTGTGCTAGCAACATTAATCATACTTAATCAATTCTTTAATTCCCAACAATCTCCCCCTAACTTGACTTTTAGGAAGAGAAGTCAAGTTCTTCAGATGCTCCCAAAACTTCATTGCTCATACACCTATATCAAGATTCAGTCCTAAACTTTGATTGATAATCCTCTGAATCAAATATCTTGCCATAGCTGAATCTGGTGCACAACCAAGCTTCTTCTTCAACATAGCATGCAACTTTAACCTGCTATGGTTGTAGACTCTATCTACAAGAAAGTATTCAAAATGACTTGTATCCATTGCTAGTGCATACACTCCACTTCTTTGATATAGAGTCCAGTTGTTGATGGTTTTGAACACATTTATGATGACATGCTGAACTTCTTCTGGTTTGAACAACATACAGAGATATTCCATCACAAGCTTTGTAACTGGTATCCCTGGAGCTTTCAGCTTGTCAACATATAGTTTCATCCCCACCTCCAATAATTCCTCTAAGTCAGATCTGGAGCATACTCTTACTATCTTTGCCCAAGTAGGATACACTTCAAATTTGTCATCCTTCCTCTTCATCCTGATGTACTCCTTTCCATCAACTTCCATAGTATCCCAGTGAATAATTTCAGGAGGCTTAACACCAACTGGTTCTGCAGTTATAGGATCAGGTACTTTCTCTATTACCACCATGTATAAATTTACATCATAAGTACTTGATGGTGTTTCCCGAGTTTGAGCTTCCTGTTCAAAAGATTTAGATACTCCTTCTTCTTCAACTCCCCTCTGTTCTTTCTCAGCTTCTTCCACTCTAGGTTTCTTAGCTGGTGTTCTTCTTGCCATCATTTTAGTTCTTTTCAACTTCCTCAAACTGTCACCTAGAGTAGCTTCCTTCCTTGGTGATTCTTGCTCATCAGGGAAAGGTTTTTGAATTTGAAGATCATGTCTTTCTTTCATCTTCTTTTCTGCTTCAACTCTTGCTCTGTCATTTCCTTGTAACTTGGTCATCTCAGCTTCAAACAAACCTTTGATTTGTTCAAATGACATCTTTGTGAACATTTCCTTTTTAACTCCCATAACACCTTTTAGAAATGTAATCATCTTCCTTCTCTCTTGATTGCCAAGAAAGGTCTGTGAAGGTTGTCTCTTCTTTGTACCCATTCTGATTATTCCAGGCTTCTTTAGAGTTGTAGCTTTCTTCTTTGCTATCTCAGTTGCCAAACTCTGTTGATAAACTTCATTTAACTCTGCAGCTAGAGTCTTAGCCATCTCTCTATCTTTTTCCACTTGAGTTGATTCTGCTTGTTCAAGTTCAGCTTGAATCTTCTTAGTCAAAGCTTCATCTGACTCAATCATCTTTTGCTTTTTAAGAGGTTGGTCAGATTCCACTATCTTTGCTATGCCTTTGTCTTTGATTACCACCTTCTCAACACTTGCTTTCTTGATTACTTCATCCTTTTCTTTGATGATAACTCCTTTGGTCTTTGAAGTGACCTTG
Source organism: Arctium lappa (assembly GCA_023525745.1). Lineage (NCBI taxonomy): Eukaryota > Viridiplantae > Streptophyta > Magnoliopsida > Asterales > Asteraceae > Arctium > Arctium lappa. The sequence continues at coordinate 27,134,538 of CM042062.1, forward strand.
GGAGTATCATGTTTAGCCCTGATAAGAGCTTCAGCTATCTCAAATTCTTCCAGATTTATGTTAATAAGGTCAGATAATACCTCTTTAACAATTTCTGCTGCTTCTATTGTTTCAGCAGCATTAACTGTTTCTGCTGCTGTTTCTGTTACTGCTGCTTCAAACACTGACCCTGTTTCTGTTTGAACATCAATCTCCCCCTCAACTCCATGTATCTCCCTCTCCAGGTTGATCTGAACTTATGACTCCCCCTTTTTGGGAGCATCATTCACTGGTTTCCTTCTTCTTAGTACAAATCTTTGTTTCTTCTTCTTGTGAACCACTTTCTGAACCAACTTCTTTAGGCTGCTGATCTCTTCTTGTTGGTTGATGATGACTTTCTTTAGCTCATTTACAACCTGCTTCTAAGAATCCTATTCAGTGGCCATTTTGGACATTGTAGAAATCAATTCATAATAGTCATATCTATCCTCACCTTTTCCAGGAGTGTTAACCCCTTTTGAAGGATCATTGGAACATTTAGTAGTGGAAGTCATATGCCTAGCAGAAGCACCTTCCACCCCCTTGGTTTCTTGGCACTTGGGACCTTTGAATGATTGCTCATTCAAAGTTGCCATGGGGGAGGTCTTATTGATGTTACCACTGTCCTCCTCTATGCTAGCAGGAGTAGTGGCAGCCTGCTCACCCATATGCTCAAACATCTCCTCAGTGAGCACCTCCTTGGGGTTGAGAGACACCCCTGTGGTTTCCCTATAGATATTCTCTAATGGAGAATTCTCCATTAGAGGGCTTAAAGGCTTTGAGGTTGAAGGTACAAGAAGAGAAGGAGCCTTCTTTACCTTTTTCCTGATGTAAGTGTTGGTGATTGGAGAAGATGGTTTTTGAAGAAGGGACTGAGTGATTGATATGCTGATTGAAGGTTGGGATTGGCTTTCAGTGGTATGGTCTAAAGAGGGCCTTGACCCTGAAGCCCTACCTTCTTCATTGTGGGACACCACCATCATTGTAGAGAACAATGGGGTGTCAACTCCTTCCGAGTCCAATGGAGATCTCTTCATATTTGAAAAGACCTTACCTTTGGGGATTTTTGGTACATATACCTCATCAAATTGAGGCATATCCATCAATTCATTGGTTATAACTACCTGTAGAAATCTTTGGTACATATAAAACTTCTTTTTGTTTCCCAAGTTTGACACAAGGTCATTAAAAATCATTTTTGAAAAATTGTACTTTTGAGTAAAGCATAAGCAATGGTACTACTGAACTCACTCCATCCAGTAGTTTTTCTAGAAATACAGTGCATCAGGGTATGGACAAAGAACCGCCATTGGGGAGAAAATTTAGCTTTTGAGAACTTAAAAACACCCAATGGGCCTCCATACCCCATTCTAGTAAGAGTTGAAAACAATTCATCATTGGAGATAGATGAGATACCTGAGGCATCGTCTAGACGTAGACTAATGCGAATTACCTCTTTAGAAACTGTCAAGGGTTTGTCACACACCCTTGTCTTGATAACTTGCACACCATCTTCAGTAATAATGGTGGCATTTGCCCGTAATTGTTTTTGGTGCTCAATGTAGATGGATGGTGACACTGTAAGGGCATACGCGATATGGCTTGTTTTGAGAAAATCGAGTATCTGGTGAAATCCATCAGCCTGCTTCGGATTTTGAAGCATCGCAATTTCGTTGTGCTCATCAATGAACGCCATGGATGCCATTGAGCTTGAGAGTTCTTGCCTGTAACTTACGAGGTGCTTGAGAGAAAAAGGGTTAGAGAGCAGATGAATAGTAATCAAAGAGTCGTTATGAACATTTAGGCAGGCAAAAAGGGTATTTATACAATTCGGGACATAAGTAGTATTAACTCAGAGCAGTATTAACTAACTAGCAGTATTAACTGAGAGCAGTATTAACCACTAGCAGTATTAACGAAGTAGCAGTATTAACCACTAGCAATATTAACGAACTAGCAGTATTAACGAACTAACAGTATTAACCATTAGCAGTATTAACTAACTAGCAGTAGTAACTGAGAGCAGTATTAACCACTAGCAGTATTAACTAACTCTGGCAGCATTAACTACACTTACACTATTGAAGCTTGATTTGGTCTGAACAAGGCAATTTACTTCATGAGAAAGATGATTAGTAACAACCAAAAACAACCAAATAACAGGTATACAATCAGTTTTTAAACATGAGCTCATTCAGAGTTTATCATACCCACACTTGTGACCAAGAAGGTGAATCTACCCACATCAAAAGCTTTAGTGAATAGATCAGCAAACTGGTTGTCAGTATGAACTTTAGCAACTTGAATAAGCTTCTTTTCATTACAATATCTAATAAAGTGATAGCTGATCTCAATGTGCTTCGTTTTGGAGTGCTTGACTGGATTGTTAACAATGCTTATAGCACTGCTATTATCAATGAAGATTGGAGTGTGAAGAAAGGTTGCCCCATAGTCCAGCATTTGATTCTGAATCCATAGAACCTGAGAGCAGCAACTTGCAGCAACAATGTACTCAGCTTCTGTTGTTGATAAGGACACAGTGGTTTGTTTCTTACACTGCCAAGATACTAGTCTTGCACCCAAAAGTTGACATCCCCCTGAAGTAGACTTTCTATCCATATTAGCACCTCCCAAGTCACTGTCTAAGTATGCAATCAAGTCAAAAGTAGATTCATACGGATACCAAAGACCTAATCTAGGTTTCCCTTTTAAGTATCTGAAAATCCTCTTAACAGCTTGAAGATGTGATTGCTTTGGCTTGACTTGGAATCTGGCACAAACACACACTAGAAACATAATATTTGGTCTTGAGGCTGTGAGATACATGAGAGATCCAATCATTGATCTATAAAGATGGACATGAACATCCTCCCCCTCAAGATCCAATCAGTGATCTGTTTATGAGTCTCCATTGGTGTGCTTGCTTGCTTTGGGTCTGTTAAACCATACTTATCTAGTATGTCTTTTACATACTTTGATTGACTAATGAAGATCCCATCTTTCTTCTGTTTCACTTGAAGTCCAAGGAAGAAGGTGAGTTCACCCATTGAACTCATTTTGAAGCTCTTGTGCATCAACTTTTCAAAGTCTCTACACATCTGATCTTTTATGGATCCAAAGATGATGTCATCCACATAGATCTGAACAAGTAGGATGTCCTTCTTACTCCTTTTAATGAAGAGGGTCTTGTCAATTATTCCCCTTTCAAACCCATTTTTTAAGAGATAGGTAGACAAAGTATCATACCATGCTCTTAGGGCTTGATGTAGGCCATAAAGTGCTTTCTTCAGTTTGTATACTCTGTCAGGATATAATGGATTTTCAAATCCAGGGGGCTGACAGACATATACTTCTTCATCAATTGTACCATATAGAAAAGCACTCTTCACATCCATTTGATATACCTTGAACTTCATGCATGAGGCATAGGCTAGAAATAGCCTAATTGCCTCTACCCTTGCAACTGGGGCAAACACTTCTTCATAATCTATGCCTTCTTCCTGATTGTACCTTGTGCCACAAGCCTTGCTTTGTTCCTGATCACAATTCCTCTCTCATCCTTTTTATTCCTGAAAATCCATTTGGTGCCAATAGCTCTATGACCTTTTGGAAGGGCTACCAAGTCCCAAACTTCTTGCAATTTGAACTGCAGTAACTCTTCTTGCATAGCTTCTATCCAACTGGAGTCTTTTAATTGCATCAAAAACCTTCTTAGGCTCAATCAAAGATAGAAAGCAAGAGAGTACTGTGTGTTGCTGATCCTGTAGCTCTTGAAGTCTGCTTTGATTCCTTGTTATCATAGGAGAAGAGATGTCTCCTATGACCAGCTCTGGAGGATGGTTCTTTTGAGTTCTAGTCTGATGACTAGGTTCTTCATTGATTCCCACTTCTAAATTGGACTCATTTAAGTCAGCTGAGGTGATCTCATCAGCTGCTTCTAGCTCTTCATGCACTTGATTCTCCTCATCTCTTCTTTCTTCTTCACTCTGAATTGGTTTAGTCATAGTCTATTTTTCACATAAATCAACAGGTTCCGTTGTAGGTATGGGAAAGATCACAGACTGAGGAATAATGTCTTGTACTTGTTCATCCCATGATCCTCCACTTCCTGAACCTGCATGATCATCACTACTGACACCCAAAGAGTTAGTTAGTGAATCAATGTCAAACAACCACTGAGGACCTGAACCTGTTGGATCCCAGATCTAATCTCATATCAATGATATAAACAATAAGAGTAATGACAGCGGAAGTAATACAGTTTAATATCAAAGGAGATTCAAATATCACAGTTCATAAAGCAGATAAAGATAAACAAGATATTCTTAGAATAAAGTATTCAACTTATATTATCAGATATATATCTTCTTAAGCACGCTTTGAACAATAAGGTGATGGTCCTATTTATAGGACCATAAAGTAAGCAGTGTACTTGTATGACGAGAAAGAGCATGCTGAACAGTGACCTACTCTAGAAAGTAAATCTTATCACTAAGTGACGTGTCATCTGTTCTTCTGTTCATTCTCTGAACTTCAGAGAATATCTTCAGAGAATGTCATCAGAGCCTCTGACATTGTCTTCAGAGCCTCTGATGAAGCCATCTCGTCTTCACACTTGAACATCCAGAGAGAATGTCTTCAGAGCTCTGACGTTGTCTTCAGAGCCTCTGATGAAGTCATCTCTGATGTCTTAGTTGCTGAAAAGTACTTCAGAGGCAGGTGTGTCCTCTGAAGTCTTCATCCTCTAAAGTCTTCATCCTCTGAAGTCTTCGTCCTCTGAAGTGTATCTTCTTGAAAGTCCTCTGAAATAGGACTGGTATTTTCAACACTTTAACAGATGATTTGGAGCTAACAATCTCCCCCTAAGTGTCGAAAATAGAAGATACAAAAAAATAACAGAGAATTGAATTTTACACTAGAAAGCATAGAGGAGAAAATTATCCTCTTAAGTATTACTTCTTAAACATTTGGAAGTTTAATACAAAGAAAGTAATAATAAAAGAAATAAAGAAACAGACTACTATTTGTCACTTGAACAGATTCCATGGAATTTCATGATCAGAGCTCTGAAGCTGATCATCGAGTCGATCTCTAAGTCAAGCTTTGCCAGTAAATCTGCTCTGTGCCTTTCTTCCTTTGCATGGATCAATTTCTTTATACCTCTCAAGGTTTCATCAGAGTACTTCGACACTTCTGAAGCTAGAAAGATCTTCTTTTCTTGATTTATTCTGAAGACGAAACCCAGAGGTTCTGCAACGATTGATCCAGTCTTCTGTTCTTTAAGTTTGTCGAATGACTCCACAGGTTCAGTTACTTCCAGCTTTTCTTCCCCTAGGTTCAGAGCAATTTGAAAGTCACGTTTTGCTCGGTGTTTGACATAGGCCTCCATTGTCCGTCGGACTTCAAACATGCCCATCCTGATTTCCCTTCTTCCATGATCATACCTGGCAGAGCAATAGGCATATAAATGTGGTAAATCATATGGATTTAGATTTACGAGATCATTGTCATTGAACTCGTAAATCTTCTGATCAGATCGAGTTACCACATAATTCCTATAGATTATTTTGTTGTAAGCAAAGGTCTTTTCTGAGATTTTGTTGATTTTGATGATTGGATCATCAGAGAGGACCTCTGCTCTTGGTTTTGTTTTATCTCTGATAAATCTTCGCTCATAGTCTGGCATGTCCTCTCTGATTCTTGGATTCAGAGGAATGACCAGTGTATCTGCCATGTTGAACTCACAGTAAATGTATCTGAAGTGATCTTCTATGGAAGCTTCTGGATTTGATTCGAGGAATGTGGGAGGTTTATTGAACACTTTTGCTGGAAGACCGATGCTTGCTTTCTGAACAGGATTCTCTGAAGGAGCCTGTTCATCAACAACCATGGTTTCTGGTTCCTTCATCTGTGGAGGATCTTCTTTTGAGGGTTCAGAGATGTAGCCATCTATCTCTGGTGATTCCCTCAGCTCTGACGTTGTTGAAGTATGATGTGGTTGAGCATTCTTGAAGACATACTCTTCGACATCAACTACTTCAACTTCTTCTTCAACCTCTTTTTCAGAATCTGATTTTTCTTCTTTTTTATATTCTGATTTTTCTTCTTTTTCATATTCTGATTCGTAAGCATCTCTCATCACATAAGTTGGTCTTTCTGGTGATGAGAATGCATCTTCTGATGTAGAGAAGTCTACCAGCTGCTCGTCTTCATCTTCATCCAGAGCTCCAATAGTTTCTGGAGTTGCAGCTATTATTGGAGCACTTGATGTGGATGGTGCTAGAAAGATGACAGGTACTGGCGATTTTAAAGTTGCCTGAAGATCTTCAGCAGAGGTGGAGGTTGAGCGTCTTTCTATTCCTTTCTCCTTGCTTTGGTTTGTTTCAGAGGGAGTGGACTCCTTTTGTGTTTCAACAGGTTTTGGTGTAGGAGTTTTCTCCCCCTTATGAAGATCGGATGACCCCTGAGATTGGTCATCTGCGTCATCAGAATCTTCATACCTTGCCTTTTTCCGTGCTTCCTCAGAGCATGTGACCTCTGGTACCTTTCTCTTCAATACTCCCTCTGAAGATTTGACATTCTTCAGAAGATCTTCAATCTTTTTGTTCTGCTGAGTGGTCTTGGAGACGAACTTGCTGGAGATATTCAGAACATTGCTGGTGATCTTCTTTGAAAAGTTGGTCAGGTCAGCCTTTGTAATGAATTCTGTTGTAGCAGCAGCAGCAGCAGAGGAGGTAGAGATCTTTGCAATTACCTCTGCCAAAGAACGCAAGACTTCCTCTTTGAATTGAGAAAAGTCAGCATTTGTTGGAGTGGGGGCAGAGGTAGGAGGAATCGCCTTGAGGAGCTCTGTTTTGGAGTTCTGAATCTCTCTAGACAAAACTGAGTCATTTTTTATGACCAGGCTTTCCAGAGTATCCAGTTTTTCGTTTTGATTGAGAACCGTCTTTCGCAGCTCAGAGACCTCTGAAGTGAGCTTTTCAACTTCAGAGTTAGAGGCAGAGGCCTCTGAGGTCTTCTGCATTTGAAGTTTTATCTCCTTCAGAGATTCTCTGATTTCATTACCAAAGATTTTGAACTCCTCTTTGGTAACGTAATCAGAGGGGGTAACCTTAGGATCAACACATGATTCTAAGTTTCCCTCGAGTTCAGAGGGGCCTTCTGTCGGAGGTGGTTTGATGTTGTCTCCGGAAGGACTTCCCATTAATCCTTAGGGACCCTTTTTCAAGGATCTCCCTATAATGGTTCCGATTGGTCTCTGATCATCAGAGTCAGAATCTGATGATGAGAAACGAATGTGTTTAGAAACCTTGCTGTCCAGGCTAAGGATTCCTTGTGCAATAAGGTCGTGCCATTCTTTTTCTGACAGGCAATCCTTACATTCTAAGGGACGGTCCAACTTATTTTGAGCCACAAAGGCATCATGTGTGGGTGGAGGTGACATACTCTGGGGTAAGTGAGTATTTTTATTTTGGTCCAAGTCCTTTTGGGAGGACTTAGCCGTATCAGAGGTTTCCCCTCTGGTGCATGCGTCAGAGGCAGAAGCAGATGCCTCTGAGCGGTTAGGATTGGAAGGGTTCGAGGTGTGCACCTCTGTTTCAATGTCCATTGATGCTGGACCATCTTGGACAGTAAATTTGTTTGCACTGGGATTTGGGCTTTGGATTCTCTCATTTGTGTCATCAAGGACATCTTTTTCTACCTCACCGCCCTCAGATTCTGGGTTTAGAAACTCACCCTCTGGAATTCTCTCGTGCTCACCTTCCTCTGCTCTGACAGAGTTATTCTCTTCGTCAGAGGGAGGGTTCTCATGTTTTCTCTTCCTCACTCTCTCAGAGCCACCCTCTGGTTGCGCTCTGTTAATGTTTTGAGCAGTATCAGAGATATCACTCTCTGATTCAAGCTCAGGCTCAGAACCTAAATGTGTTGGGGATCCCATCATCGGTTCTGATGTTTGGGCAACACGACTAAGTAGGAGATGGGTAGGAGAGTCAGCAGGAATGATTTCAATCATGGTGTGTGGGAAACGTCGGTCATGTGGATACGGAGGAACCTCTGTGGCTTTGAATGAGTTCATCATAAACAGAGGTGTCATTGGGCCCTCCTCAGTGATGGAGAATTTCTCCATTGCTCGTTGAATGACCACTGAGATGAATCGTGGAAACAGTACCGATATTGGTTGTTTTCCTTTGGCCAAGTCCTTGTTCTTCTTGTCCACCGCTGTCAGCATCTCACAGAAAAGAATGTGGGCCATATTGATGCTTCTGTTGAAAAAGAGAGCATACATTATGGCTATTATCGCTGGATGAGTCTGATCCTGGCTTCCAATTTTGCAGGTTATTGTTCGATTAAGAACACTGAACATAAAGTTCCATTTGGGAGGCAGGTACTGACGTCTGAATTGACTGAGGCGTGTTATTTCTTTGTTGTAGCCTAAGTGTTGGAGGAACTGAAGAAGAACTTCTTGAGTTGGGGGTTTCTCAAAGGTTTCTATTTGAAGATCAGTTGTGGTGAGGAGGTTGAATCGGCGAGTTAGGGTTTGTGGGGTTATCCTTATGCTTAAGCTTTGTTCACCTAGGTTAATGTGCCTAACCAGTCCTTCCTTTTCATCGTCGTATTCACTTGAATACCACCATTGTTGGACAAAGCGAAGGGGAATATCTGACGCATGTTTGGTTAGAACATCATTGAGTTCGCAGTTGGTGAAAAAGTCGAGGATTGGGCGAAACTGTTCATCATATTTTGATGGGGTTACGTCCAGAAAGTAGTTGTTTCCTTTGACTGGAACGTCGAACTGTACCAAATTCAAGCTTGGAACAAGTTTGCTTGAGTTATCTGAAGTTTGGGAATGAGCCGCCATTGTTGCAGGTTGATAAAGATGAAAGCTTAGAAAGAGAGAATCGGCTTTTGGATTTTGAGAGCGTAAAGAGTAATGGGAAGTGAACAGGGTATTTTATAGCTACAAAAAGGAAGGTAGAGGGAGAGGTTATTGAAGCGGCGAATGAGAGTCTTAATTGCATAAAGGACGTTCCATCATCCCCGAATTGATGGGTGACACGTTTAGGCGTGTAGGGGAGAACCGCTGTGTGTCAGTAAACCGTCAGAAAAGAAACGAGTGGTTATCCAAAAAGATTTATTAAAAAAAAATCCTTGAGGATTTGTTTAATGAGACCAGATCTGGGTTCTGATAAAATCATCAGAGTCAAGATCAGAGGCTCTGATATAAACATCAGAGACAAGATCAAAGGCTCTGATATAAACATCAGAGACAAGATCAAAGGCTCTGATATAAACATCAGAGACAAGATCAAGGGCTCTGATATAAACATCAGAGACAAGATCAAGGGCTCTGATATAAACATCAGAGACAAGATCAGAGGCTCTGATATAAATATCAGAGACAAGATCAGAGGCTCTGATATAAACATCAGAGAAGATCAAAGGCTCTGATATAAACATCAGAGACAAGATCATTTATCCCCCTTGAAAGATGAAAGGGTCGTTGTCTCCCCCTTGACACATGCTTGGAAATTCATAAGAGTAAGTTTTACCATATTTGAAAGTCTAGAGGCTCTGATAAAAGGATCAGAGACTCTGCTCGATTCAGAGACTCTGCTCTTTTGTTAGGTAGACATATTCAACATTCCCAACTTGCTAATTAAAAAATTGAACCTTCGTTCATCTAAAGCTTTTGTGAAAATATCAGCAAGTTGAAGTTCAGTTGGTACAAAATACATCTCTATTGCTCCTTTTTCAACATGATCTTTCAGAAAGTGGTACCTTACATCGATGTGCTTGGTTTTGGAGTGCTGTACTGGATTGGCAGAGATGGCTATGGCACTTTTTGAATCACAGAGAATTGGAATTCTGTCAAATTGTTGGCCATAATCTCTGAGCTGAGTTTTCATCCATAATACTTGTGAGCAACAACTAGCAGCAGCAACATATTCTGCCTCCGCAGTTGAAGTGGAAACACAGTTTTGTTTCTTGGATGACCAACTTACCAGCTTATTGCCCAATAACTGACAACATCCAGAGGTACTCTTTCTGTCAAGCTTACATCCGGCATGATCTGCATCAGTGTAAGCTGTTAGATCAAAATTTGAAAGTTTTGGATACCAGAGGCCTAATGTTTGTGACCCTCTGAGGTATCTGAAAATTCTTTTCACAGCAGTTAAATGAGATACTTTTGGATTTGCTTGATATCTAGCACAAAGACATGTTGCAAACATTATGTCAGGCCTACTTGCAGTTAAGTATAATAGTGAACCTATCATCCCTCTGTAGGTTTTTATATCCACATTCTCTCCTGATGGATCAGAGTCAAGTTTGACTCCGGTGGATAAAGGTGTTCTCATTGAAGTTGAATCATTGAGTTTGTATTTTTGCAAAATTTCAGAGACATACTTAGATTGACTTATGAATGTACCTTCTGAAGTTTGTTTTACTTGTAAGCCTAGAAAGAAAGTTAATTCTCCCATGAGGCTCATCTCAAATTCACTCTTCATCAATTCTGAGAACTTGTCACAATACTTTTGATTGGTAGAGCCAAATATAATGTCATCAACATAAATTTGTACTAAAAGCATCTCATTCTTGTACCTTTTGATGAATAAGGTTGTATCAATTGTGCCCTTTTCAAATCCATTGTTAATCAGAAAAGTGGACAGAGTCTCATACCAAGCTCTTGGGGCTTGTTTGAGTCCATACAGAGCTTTATCCAAATAATACACATGATTAGGATACTCTGTACTTTCAAATCCAGGTGGTTGTTGGACATAGACTTCTTCATTTAATTTACCATGAAGAAATGCAGATTTAACATCCATTTGATAAACTTTGAATCCTTTGTGTGCAGCATAGGCTAAGAAGATTCTGATTGCTTCTAGCCTAGCTACAGGTGCAAAGGTTTCATCATAATCAATGCCTTCTTCCTGGCAATATCCTTTTGCAACCAACCGGGCTTTGTTTCTGATTATTATGCCATCCTCATCCTTTTTGTTTCTGAAAACCCATTTTGTTCCAATTGCAAATTTTCCTTTAGGAAGGGGAACTAGGGTCCAGACTTTGTTTCTTACAAACTCCTGAAGCTCATCCTGCATTGCAAAAATCCAATGAGGATCTTCAAGAGCTTCTTTTACCTTCTTTGGTTCAATAATGCTCAAAAAGTTTACATAGAAGCATTCATTGATGGTGGCAGATCTTGTTTTAACTCCTTCGGATGAGGATCCAATGATCTGATCAATTGGATGATCTTTTGTCCATCTGGTGATTGGAGCAATAATTTGTGCAGTTCGAGATTCAGAGGCTCTGACGTCTGGTGATACCTCTGTTGTATTGTTCAGAGGCTCTGATGGTGATGCCTCTGTTGTACTGTTCAGAGGCTCTGAGTTTTGTTCCAGAAATGTATAGTCTTGTTCATCATTTGGTTCTGGAGTTGCTTCAGATACTTCGTGATCATCTTCTGATTCACTTTGCTGATCTGCATTTGGTGAGACAGAAGGTGTTAGTTCAGAGGGCCCTGAAAGGGTTGTACCTGTTTCTTGAGGTTCTGAATTCTCTCCCTGTCTTTCTCTGAAGATAACTTCAGAGATATTTTCGTCATCAAAGAAATCTTCAAATATTTTGTTTAATTCAGATTCCCTTGATGATTCAAATATTTGTGATGAACTTTCTTGTTGATCAGAGCTTTTATTGTCATCAAAAGTGATATTGATGCTCTCTTGGATAGTCCTTGTTCTAAGATTGAACACTCTGAAAGATTTTGAGGCTAATGAATACCCAATGAATTTGCCCTCATCAGCTTTCTTGTCAAACTTTCCAAGATATTCTCTATCTTTCAGAATATAGCACCTGCATCCAAAAACATGAAAATATTTAATATTAGGTTTTCTATTGTGAAGGAGTTCATAAGATGTTTTCTGAAATCTCTTCACAATTGTAGCTCTATTCTGAGTGAAGCAGGCTGTTGCTATTGCTTCTGCCCAAAAATTTGTTGAAAGATTAGATTCAGCAAGCATTGTTCTGGCAGCTTCAACAAGTGTTCTGTTTTTCCTTTCAACTACTCCATTTTGTTGAGGAGTTCTTGCTGCTGAGAAGTTAGGGGTAATGCCTTCTTCTGATAGATAAGAATTGATTTTGGCATTTCTGAATTCTGTTCCATTATCACTTCTTAGTTTCTGAACTTTGCTGCTGAATAGAACCTGTAATCTTTTCAACAATCTTATTAATATTTCAGGTACATCAGATTTAGCTCTAATAAATTCTATCCATGTATATCTGGAAAATTCATCAATTAGAACCAGAATGTATTTCTTACCTGCTAGACTCTGTACAGAGATAGGACCACAAAGGTCCACATGTAGCATGTGCAGAGGTCTAGGACAGTTGTTTTCACTTTTGGTTTTATGGGAAGATCTTTTCATTTTTCCCATTTCACAAGCAGAACAAAGATGATCTTTGTTAAACTTTAAAGATGGTAATCCCTTAACCAAATTAAGTTTAACTAACTTATCAAGTGAGGAAAAGTTTAGATGTGAAAACTTTTTATGCCAGAGCCAGATTTCCTCACTATTCAGAGATACAAGACAAAGTTTCTCTGAATCAGTGTCTGTGATTTTGGTAAAGTTCATTCTGTAAAGGTTACCTCTTCTGTCTGCTCTTAGCATTTCTTGACCTGATTCTGAGTGTAGAAGTGAACAATATTTTCTTTGAAATTTCACATTGAAACCATGATCACAAAGTTGACTTATGCTTATCAGATTGTGTTTTAATCCATCCACATAAGCAACTTTTGATACAGAAACATTTCCTCTTGATATTTCACCATATCCTTTAATCTGTCCTTGCTTGTTGTCTCCAAAAGTAACTACTCCTCCGGTTTTTGCTTTAAATGAGGATAGCAGTTCTTTATTTCCAGTCATATGCCTTGAACATCCAGAATCTAGGTACCAGATTGGCATTGACTGTTTCTGCAAGACAGATTATTGTTTCTTAGGTACCCACCTCATTATGGGTCCTTTTGTGTTAGACTTTGGTGGAATCGTATTACTTTTTGGCATCTCATCTTTTGATGTCTTGCCTTTCCTTGTCTTCTTTTGAGATTTTGTCTCTGAGATATTTTCCAGAGATTTATTCAAAAGGCAGTGTGATCCTTTAAAATGATTCTTCAGTTTCATCAAGAGATAAATGCAGTTACAATTAATAGAACAAGAAGAACTAGAAGCAAAGTTTTTCTTTTTATTAAAAGCATTTGTTACATTTTGACTTCTTCTGAAACTAGCACTAGGAATATTACATTTATTCCTAACTACTTCTTTTCTTTTTGTTTGAAAGGCAGTCTTCTTTTCAAGTTGCTTTTTCTTGTTCAAAAACATCTTCTTTTCTTTGCTGCTTACTACACAGACAGGATCAACATGGTTAACTTTTGTCCATTTGCCTTTTTGTTCAGGAGAGAATTTTATAGTTTTATAGGTGTAAGAACCAGAAGTGTTTGTTTTATTCTTTGCCTTTTCTTGCAACTCTTTTTCAAGTTCCAGAGATGTTTTTGCTTGTAAACACATATTTTCAAAATCAGGATTTATTGGTATTCTGGTTTTGGTTTTCAATACTGAAATTGGAACATTCAAAATACCAGAGCCAACAGTTTCTATTCTTTTGTGAATTACATTCCCTGGTTTACAAAAAATCTGTTCATCAATCTCTAAATCAGATTCTGAATCAGAGTCAAGAAAGTCTCTCTTAGATTTAATAGAGATATCTATCTCTATTGGTTTTTTTATTTCTTTTGATCTAGAGACTTTGATGATCCGTTTCATGCTTTCTTTTCTTTTCAAGTCCTCCATGACATTTTTTTCACAAATCTTTTGAACATCATCTTTAAACGTAGTTCTGATGTTTTCATCTGACTTTGGTGAATACAGAGGGACATTCGGATTAAGTGAACTCTGAGATTCATTTGCAGTACTTGTATCAGAGGTACTTGGTTCAAATGTCTCTGATTCTCTTGAGATGAAAGCATCAAACCTGAAAATTTCTTTGGAATCATAGCTCTGAGGTTTTGTAAAGTGTACCTCTGAAGTTTCTTCTTTTATCTGTAACACAGATTCTTTCATGTCTTTTACTTCAGAGTACTTTGTATTTTTGAAATTTAAAGCTCTTGCTTTTGATCCCTCTGATGTTTTCATTCTTTTGAAATTATTCAGAGATGGATCTTCAGAGCTTTGGACCTTTCCTGTACAGAAAGTGGAAGAAAGTGAAGTTTTCTCCAATCCATTAAATGAATTTAACTCATTGAATCCTAGCCCTTGAGAGTCCATTTGAGTTTTTATTTTATCAAAAACACTTTGTGCATTGACATAGCTTTTGATTCGTAGATTTTGTCTTTCTAGAGATTGATGTAGGATTTCTCTTTCCTTTTGAAAAATTTTGGTTAAGGCAATAGAATTGAGCCTTTCATACTCAGATTTCTTTACTTCTTCTTCTTTTCCTTTTAAAACTTTTTCAATCTCCTTTATTTCTTCCGAAAATGATTTTTCTTTTTGCTTGCTGGTTTCTTCAAGTTTGGTTTTTTCAAGAAAAATTTCTTTCTTTTCTGATTCCAGAAGATTCTTTTCTCTTTTGTAAAAAATGAGCTCTTTTGTTACTTGCTCTCTCTTATCTTTTTCTTCAACAAACTTTTGCTTTAGATCCTGAAGTTCATTAATTAGTTTAAAAGCATCTATTTCAGGATCACTGTCAGAAGTGTAAAGAGAGTTTACCTTTTCAGAGTTATCTTCGGATGCTTCATCAGTTTGATTTCCATCTGAAAAAGCCATACCACAGAGATTGGTAGGCTCTTCCTCACCATCACTTGTTGAGTCAGATAGCCAGTCTTCCATTTCTGCTACAAGAACTCTTTTTTTTACATTGTATTTGTATTTGTTCTTGTAGTAATCTTGATCTTTGACAAGTTTTCCTCTGCAGTTTGCAGAGAAGTGGCCTGATTTTCCACATCTGAAGCATCTTCCATCATTTTGATTTGGTGGAAGAGTGGTAGTGCTTGTCTCTGGCTTCTGTTCTTGAAGTTTGAAGTATCTTTGTGGTTGTGGATACTTTGGTTGGAATGGTTGTTGTGGTCTTGTTTGTGGTGTTGCATTTTAATGGTTGAAGTTTGCACCCTTTTGATCACTATATGGAGTGAATCTGGGTTCTTGTTGAAATCTTCTCTCCGGATTTCTTCTTTCTTCATTCTCTCTCCTTCCTTCAAATACCTTTTTACCAAATTTCTTGTTAAATTGATGAGTGATTAATGCAAGAGATTTGGCAAAGGCACTTATATCTTCATCTGAGTCTGAATTAGTATGGGTTTCTTCTGCTATCAAAACCTTTTTGGATCTTCTTTTTGTTTCCAAACATTTTTGTGACTCTTCACAGTTGTTTTCTTTCGATGTTTGTTTTGAAACAAGTGCAAGGGGTCCACCCATAGAGGTTTTTGATTTTTGCTTCATAACTTCTTTTTCATGTGCAACAAGAGTACCAAAAATGTCAGTTAATGACCATGACTCAAGATCTTGATTAGCCTGTATAGACATGGACAGTTGTGACCATTCTTCATTCAAGCTTTTCAAAAAAAGAACGTTGTTTTCCTCTTTTGTTCTTATCACTCCAAACTTTCTACATTTGTTTATTAGAATGTTGAATCTTGAGTAAGTTTGGTGTAACTTTTCTTCTGATAGAGCATGAAAATCATGATATTCATTGATGCATAGATTTCTTCTGTTTTTCTGAGTTTGTAGGCCACCTTCAAGTTGATTTAACAACTGATCCCATATCTCTTTTGTAGTTTTACAAGAATCAAGTTCTTGAAAGATATCATTGGGAATGGCCATTATGAGTAATCTAACAGCTTTTGAGTCATTATCCATCATATTATTTTCTTCATCAGTGAAGTTTGTGGTTTTCTTTTCATAATATGCAGGTATTTCGGCAGTATCTGCTGTTGCAGGAACTCTTGGTACCAACACCATTGGAATGTGAGGTCCAATGTTCATAGATCTAAAAAGATCCCTGTCCATACCTTCTAGAAAATTTACCATCCTTATTTTCCATTGGGGATATTCATCCCTTAAAAGTGTAGGAGGTTTTGTTAATGACCCAGCTGTGTACATGGCACTTATGCTTGAGTTTGCCATAAAAAAATTTAAGTGTTGATGCTTTAAGTAATGAACTGTGATTTACTGTCAAATCTAGAGCATATGATGTTCTCGAATAAACTGGGTTTATATGAACATGCACAGATATTGAAAGTTTTAGAATCAATGAGATATAAATCTATCCGAGTATGCAGATATGATCTTTCTTTGTTTTAGAAACAAAGGAGGCTCTGATACCAATTGTTGGATCCCAGATCTAATCTCATAACAATGATATAAACAATAAGAGTAATGACAGCGGAAGTAATACAGTTTAATATCAAAGGAGATTCAAATATCACAGTTCATAAAGCAGATAAAGATAAACAAGATATTCTTAGAATAAAGTATTCAACTTATATTATCAGATATATATCTTCTTAAGCACGCTTTGAACAATAAGGTGATGGTCCTATTTATAGGACCATAAAGTAAGCAGTGTACTTGTATGACGAGAAAGAGCATGCTGAACAGTGACCTACTCTAGAAAGTAAATCTTATCACTAAGTGACGTGTCATCTGTTCTTCTGTTCATTCTCTGAACTTCAGAGAATATCTTCAGAGAATGTCATCAGAGCCTCTGACATTGTCTTCAGAGCCTCTGATGAAGCCATCTCGTCTTCACACTTGAACATCCAGAGAGAATGTCTTCAGAGCTCTGACGTTGTCTTCAGAGCCTCTGATGAAGTCATCTCTGATGTCTTAGTTGCTGAAAAGTACTTCAGAGGCAGGTGTGTCCTCTGAAGTCTTCATCCTCTGAAGTCTTCATCCTCTGAAGTCTTCGTCCTCTGAAGTGTATCTTCTTGAAAGTCCTCTGAAATAGGACTGGTATTTTCAACACTTTAACAGATGATTTGGAGCTAACAGAACCAATAGGATTTGGTGTGTTCTCATTGCATTTGACATTGTCACTTTCCTCAATTATTCTAGAAGAAGAATTAAATACTCTGTAAGCCTTACTCTGAGATGAGTAACCAACAAGAAAACCATCATCTGCCTTGCTATCAAACTTTCCTAAGTGAGTTTTGGTATTGAGAATGGTACAAGGACACCCAAAAGGTTTGAAAATTCCAATAAATGGTTTTCTTTTATTTAAAAGCTCATATGGTGTCTTGTTTTTAGGCTTGACTACTAGAACTCTGTTCTGGACATAACAAGCAGTATTAACAGCTTCAGCCCAGAAAGTAATTGGAAGTTTTGAATCAGCTAACAGAGATCTAGCAGCCTCAATCAGTGTCCTATTCCTTCTCTCAGCAACACCATTTTGTTGTGGAGTCCTAGGAGCACTGTATTGCCTCTCAATTCCTTTTTCCTCACAAAAGGTGTTTAGGTCATGATTTTTAAATTCAGTACCATTGTCTGACCTAATGACTTTTACTTTTTGATTTGTTTGGTTTTCAATTCTTAGAATAAAGGATTTGATCAGCCCACTTGTCTCATCCTTAATCCTTAGAAAATAAACCTAGGTAAATCCAGAGTAATTATCAACAATAACTAAGCAGTATGATTTCTTACCTATACTCATAACATTTGTAGGCCCAAACCGATCCATATGCAACAACTGGAGAGAATTAGAGATAGTGTTCAACTCTTTGGACTTATGAGAAGTTTTGTGTTGTTTGCCTTTGAGACAGGCAACACAATGATCATCACATGAAAAGACTTTTGAAGGTAAACCTCTTACAAGGTTGTTTTTAACAAGTTTATTCATAGTTTTAAAGTTCATGTGACACATCCTTCTGTGCCAAAGTGATGATTCATCCAAAGATGATTTTGAAACAAGACAGTTTAGGGATGAATCAGTTGAAACATTTTCCATATCTAAGCAATAGACATTATCCTTTCTGGGAGTTCTTAGTAGTATCATCTTTTCATCAACTACCTTGAATCCAGGAGCAAGGATAATGCATTCAGAATCAGTAAATAATATACTATGCTTTTTGTCACAAACCTGTGATACACTTAACAGGTTGTACCTTCATTGCTCAACATAGAATACATCTTCAAAGGTCATTTTACCTTTGGTTACATCACCCTTACCACTGATGTTACCTCCATCTGGAATATTTCCAAAGGCAACATGTCCACCATCAATTTTCTTGAAATTCTTGAGGCAAGACATGTTCCCTGTCATGTGCCTAGAGCAACCACTATCAACATGCCAGATGCTCTTCCCCTTGAGCTGCTGGTTGCCCTACACATAAGATAAAAACAATTAGTATTGATTAGGAACCCAAGCCAAAGTGGTCTTGGGTCTCCCTTTCTCATCAAAGTATTTACATTCCTTTTTGATGAGATTTTTAAACTCAGAGCACTCTTTACTAGAGTACTTTGTCAAGATGATTGGCTTAGCAACACAAACATTGGAAGCAGTACTAACCTTAGAAGTACTAACATAGTTAGCAGCACTAACAGATTTAGCAGTACTAACCTTGTTAGAAGTACTAACAGAGTTAGCAGTATTAACATTAGAAGAAGTACTAACAATGTTAGTTTTAGCAGTACTAATACTCTTAGCAGCACTAACATTGGTAGCAGTAGTATTGCTTCTAGCAGCACTATCATTGTCAGCAGTACTATTTTTGGTAGCAGTACTAATAGTTTTAGTGCTTTTAGGAATCCACATCTTGACACTCTCCTCAACAGTCTTTTTCTTCATGTGGCTTTTAGATTTAACATATTTCTTATCCACATGGTTCCTTTCATTCTTCCTATAACCAAAGGGTTTTTGCACAGATCTTTGAAAATTCATCCTTTGATTCATAGGATTGAAATAATAGTATTTAGCAATATGATTGAGCTTTCCACAAATAAAACAAGGTTTTGGTCTATTGATTTTACTCAGATCAATCCCTTGTTTTTGTGCCCACTGATTATTCCAGTTTCTTTGATTACCCCTCCTTTTATCATGATTTAGGGGCTCAGATTTAGTACAAGCACACTGTTTGCAAGGAACAGGATTCACAAATGTGGTCTGCTTGTAATGGACCTTACTAGACTTTCCCTCAGTCTTCTCTATGTCCTTAGATT
Organism: Arctium lappa; assembly: GCA_023525745.1. NCBI lineage: Eukaryota > Viridiplantae > Streptophyta > Magnoliopsida > Asterales > Asteraceae > Arctium > Arctium lappa. The sequence continues at coordinate 27,153,758 of CM042062.1, forward strand.
TTACCCAAATCTTTCCACAACCCTCATTGGTAATAATGTGATTCTCTAGAGGAATCTCATCACTCACAGTGTTCTCCTTACCCTTACCAGCTTCTTTCTCAGTTTTGTCCTCAACAACTACTTCATCTAAGGGATCTATCTCAGTGGCTCCCTTAGGCAAGTCCTTCCTATCTTTGGTTTCTAGCAAGTCTGATGTAGGAGGGATATAGTTGTTGTTGTATGGTGGTGGTGTGGTATTGTACCTAATTCCTCTTCTCAGCTTGTCATGAATCTGAGTTTGTAGTAAAGAGTCCATTGCTTTAGAAGCATTGGAAAACTTTTCTACATCTAGCTTAACTTTGGCTAGCTCCCCTCTCAACTTTTCACTCTTCTCTTTAGACTTTGTCAGTTGGAGTTCTAGATCCTTTTTCTCCCACTTCCAGTAGTTTGTGTCATATGAGTGTTGAAGTTCATTGGCTTGGAAACCTTTAATTTGTTCCTCAAACCTCTCAACAATTCTCACATACTCTTTTATATCTTTTGCTAACCTCTTAAGGTCATCACTCATATTCTGGTTGTGATCCCTGTACCTTTTAACAGTGTCTATGCAAGTTTTACAACAGAGATTAGAACTTACCTCAGTTGGGAGATCAGATACCTCTGCCATGAGAGCTTGATTTTGAATAGCCTCGTCTGCTTGATCACTCCAGTCAAACCCCATTCCTTGTTGAGAAACAAGGGCTTGAGTAGAGTTTCTGTTCTGGTTAAAGCTACCAGTCTGAGCTTGTTGGTGGTTATTGTCAGACACTCCACTTCTGCATTCCCTGGCAAAGTGTCCCTTCATATGACATTTATAGCATTCTACCTTTGACTTGTCAAAACCTGCTCCATCTTCTCTTCTTTGGGAGAAGTTATTCCTCCCAGTCCTCTTGATGAACTTCTTTACCCTCATGGAAAACATGGCCATCTGTCATTTAATATCCATCTCTTCAAGATCATCAGAATGAAGTTGTTCCAAGTCATCATTTATTAAAGAAGAGTTTCCATGGCTGGACAGAAAGGCTTCAAAAACAGATTCAGTGCCTTTTTCTTGATTTGCTCCATTAGCATCATTAACCGATTCAGGGTTAGCAGTAGAATCAATTGATGCTGATAGGAGTGCAGCATTATGAACATATCCAGAAGGCTTCTTCTTTGCCTTCACCTCAGATTCAAACACTCTAAGGTCATTGTACAGATCATCAAGTTCTTTTTCTTCTAGTTGTTCATTCTGTCTGAATGAAACAATATACATGGTCCATTGATCTCCAAGGGACCTTAAGAACTTTCTATTTACATCATCTTGATCAATATGTACTCCCATAGTAGCTAGTTCACCAATCAGCTTGTTAAACCTGTCAAAAGTTCGAGTCATGGACTCATTCTTAGTTGACATAAAATTTTCATACAATTGATTCAGTATTGCCTTCTGATTTCTCTTGGTACTTTTGGTACCAGAGAATCTTTTCTCTAGAGCATTCCAAAGCATCTGTGCATTAGTGCAATTGCAGAATTGGTGTTGATATTAATTGGGAATAGCCAAGAGCAGTGTGCTCAAGGCTTTCATCTCTGTTTGCCTTATCTTCTTTTCTGCATCTGTCTTTGGTGGTGTTCTTTTTCCATCTTCACCAATTTTTCCTTCATCAGATGGTCCATTCTCAATGGTGTCCCACATAGAGTAATCTTTGAGGAAAATGTATTGCTTGATCCTTATCTTTCACATGTCAAACTCATTAGATCTGAGCATTGGAACCTTTGAGACAAGAGTACTGTTTGATTCAACTGTGTTTTCCATGATGAATGAAGGTTTCTGAGAATACTTGCTATGATACCACTTGTCAGGATCTGAATTCTTAACAAGAATAAACACTCAGAAACAATATTAAAGGAGTTTGCGGAATAACACTTTAATAATTAAAGATCAATGAAACAGTGAATCATAAATCACAAATTGTAAACTTTATTGAATGATTTAAATCTACAAGATTTCACACACAACCTCAATATTGATGAACAGGCTCACCAATACGAATTCTACTTCTCTAGAACTAGGGTTCTAAACCTTGAGGTTGATTCTCTCTATGAAAACAAAAACTTAGAATCAAAAATTAATTCTAAACTATTCTGACTAAGTCTATACATATACTAAAGATAAAAGATAATTACAAAATATAAAAGATCTTCAGTATAATCTTCCAAAGTTATCTCCAAACCTTCCATGATTATCTTCAGTCTTGATCTGCACGTATCTTGATTATCTCTTAAGCAACATTAAGTTGTAGCAGTATTAACACTCTGAGCAGTATTAATCTTCTTCAGCAGTAGTAACTGTGCTCAGCAGTATTAATTCCTTAGCAGTACTAACTCTCCAAGCAGTACTAACTATTGAAGTAGCAGTACTAACTTGTCAAGCAATATTAAATCTACTAGCAGTAGTAATTAGTTGTGCTAGCAACATTAATCATACTTAATCAATTCTTTAATTCCCAACATGAATACTTTACAGTATAAAGACAAGATAATACGCAAGTATTGATCTTTGGAAACACACGGTCAGTTAAACATTAAAGCTCAAAAATGAAAAACATTTAAAATCACACTTCTAAATTCATAAAATCTTTTGAGAACCAGAAGTGGTTTGAACATTTCAGAAAACGTTTTTCATGTTCGAAAGTTGTTCTTCTTTCAAACAATCAGAGATCTAGGATTAGAAGATATTTACCTTTTAAGCTCCCCCTCAAATCATGATAGAATGATATGGATCAGATAAGCTCCCCCTGGATATCTGCGAAATATCCAAGTCTGAACATTGAAGAACGGGTCCTGATCTGTTGTAATCAGAAGCCAAACTCCGTTGAAGTACGGGTTCGAAGCTGATCTACTTAGAAGCCTTGTTTCTCTTACTCCCCCTTAACTTGAGGTGCCTGCAACACATAATCAGTTTTCGGCTTTGGTACCCACTGGTATTTGGGTCCATGAATGTTAGTTGGAGTTCGAATGGGAGTAATGGAATAAGAACCATACCAGAAATGATCAATGGTTTTGTGAATAGGATCATGTGTACAACAATAAGAACAATAGTATTTCTTACCTGACAACCTGATTAATTGATCTCTCGAGTAGATATGATCAGGTTTACCTTTACGTGCATTGTTCTTCTTAGCTTTGTATGTATGTACACATGATTTCTTGCCTTTCAACTCATCTTTCTTCTCATCTTCAACTGGTTTCTTCTTCCAAACCAGTTTTTCTTCTTTATATCTTCTTCTTCTCCTTCTTTGTGTACATGAACCATCTACATTTTCATCAAAGAAAATGTTATTACTACGAATCTAATCATATGATATAACTGACCTTTTTGATGAAACAATTTTCAGATGTGAGCTTGAGGCTGTCTTTTTGAAACCAGCTGAATTATTTCTAGGTGTGTGGATTTGTGACTCTGGAGTCGTTTGCTCAGTCACCACTACCTTGGAAACAATCTTTTCAAGCTCTTTAATCTTTGAAGCAAAGCTGTCTCTTTCTTTAACAAACAGGTCAATCTTCTTCTTTAATTCAGACTTCGCTTTCTTCTCTTTTAGTGCACTTTCCGATAGTTCAGAAAGTTTTTCAGTAAGCTTTTTGATTTCGGCCTCAAACATGCTTCTTTCTTCTTCAAATCCATTCTCAGCATTGTTTCTATGGCTGGATATTTCTGTGAAGAATCCCACATTCTTTTGTTCAATGACCTTCTTTTCTTTTGCAAACTTTTCTCTTTCAAGGATGATTACTTTCTGAAAATCAGAAACTTGCTGAGAAAGTTTTATGCATTTCAGCTTAATTTCTTTCTTCTCATCAACACATTTTCTCGAAAAATCTGAGAACTTCTTTGCGAATGATTTCTCAAACTCGGATTTATCTTTAGCCATCTTTTGCGCCAAAACAAATATCTTTCTTTTAAGCTCAGAGTTCTCAGATTCCAATTCTCTTCCTTTTAACAATTCCCTTGGCCCTAGCATCAACCATTCAGTGCAATCCCACAACTCTTTTCCTGTCATTTTGTAAGTATTTATTTGACCATAAATTTCACTCAAAATGTCACGAAAAAGTTCACAAGAAATACTACGTGTCATATAATTTCGAGCTAAATTATTAGCCCTCTCTCTTTTCTCCTGTTCCGCAGGCGAAGCTTCTGTCAGAATTTGGGATTGCATCTCTCCTTCAGTCAAAGATAATCTGATATAATTACCCACCTCGTGTTCGTCCACGAAGTTCAAAAAATGAACTTTCCACTCTTCATATTCTCTTTTGGACCGCAGCCTTGGTGGGTTCATCATTTTTGATCGTATCGAATAAACTTAATTCGATCCGGTTTTGAAAAGAGATGAAACTCAAAAGTGCAAGGACCAAAAGTGACAAAATCTGAATCTTGAAAGATTAGGGTCACAAATGATAAACTACTGAAACCTTGAAGTACGGGGGCTGAAAGCGACACAACCAGAAACTACTAACTAGAGAGACTAAAAGTGTAAAATTTAAAACTTCTAACGGACTTAACTGAAAACTAACGGAAAAAGGACTAAAACTGAAATAAAAGTAACCAAACTAAAAAACTAACCGGACTAACTGAGACTTAATGGAAGAGGACCAAAAAGTAAAAAAATTAACCGTCACTTAACGGAAACACTATTCATCATCTTCCTCGTTGATCCAACCTGCAAAGCTTCGAAACGGTTAGAAATTTTCAATGCAAAACGATCGTTAAAGCTCCCTGATCAGTCCTTAACAGATTAAAATTCAACCGGTCAACCCACGATCACAAACGAACCAACCGAAAACTTTTCGGAAAACGATCGAAACTTTAAAAAATCAGTATGAGTTAAAACTTTTCGATCAAAAATGATCGTTTATGTTCCCTTAAGCACCCTCAACTGATTAAATCTCGAAAAAATCTCTCAAACTCTCCAACGAAGCAACCGAACGAGAACTTAAAAACTCGATATGGGTGAAAAATTTACGATAAAAACCGATCGTTTAAGCTTTGTAAACAACCCTTACCAGTTTAAAACTTGAAAAACTTTGTTCCCGATCACTACTGAATCAACCGAAAGATTTTTCGACAACCGAAAAAACTCAAGACTTTGATTGAGATGATGGTTCGTGGACACCGAGAGCCGCAAGGGACCGGTCGATTGATGGTCCGGTCGGTGCTAGACACCGAGCGAGGACGTACCGGTCGAGATGACACGGGAGAAGGGATACCGGTCAAGCTATAAGGTCCGGTCGATAGACCCACACCACACCGGTCGAGATGCAAGGTACCGGTCGACCGATGAATGCACCGGTCGAGGGATGAAATGCACCGGTCGAGGGCGTTAGAACAAAGTACCGGTCCTTTTGCAAGGTACCGGTCGAAGGATGAAATGCACCGGTGGAGAGAAAGAATGAAAGACAGAACGATATATATATATATATATATATATATATATATATATATATATATATGTGTGTGTGTGTGTGTGTGTGTGACTCAAAGATATGGATGCGCACCACTCCAACACCAACTAAAGTAAAATATGTGTATGTATGCGATATATATATATATATATATATATATATATATATATATGCGATTCAAGTCACTATCCGATGGTTGTGAGATTTTAATTCCAAAAAAAATAATCAACAACCTCCCAATACCAATACTGCATATATATGCATGAATGCCAATACCAATAAAAAAATTGATACCGGTCAAAGCTTCTAATACCAATACCGGTCAAAAGAATGTAGCGGTCAAGCAAAGTACCGGTCAAGGCAAGTTACCGGTCGAGTAATGTACCGGTCAACAATGCGATAAACAGATAAGCACTCGATGATTCGATTGACAACTAAACGAACGATAAACACGATGAATCTGAATCGATCGAAAACACTCAATCTACCCAGAAACTCAATCGACCAAGCACAAATTTTGCAGGTCAATTTGTAAACCCAGAAAATCAATCGATAAAATTGATTTTTCAACAAACACAGACGACCGAGAAACAACCCAGAAACAATCAGACCGATAAAAGATTGATTTATTCAAGAACACAGATTGATCGATACTTCAACCCAGAAAGCTCAGACCGGAAAGAAAATTTATTTTCAAGAAAACAAGTCGATCGATTTTGCAGAAATCACGATACTTTGATTACCAGTCAAGAAAACAATCTATAGCAAAATTTTACTCAGATAATCAGATAACCACATAAACACGATTAAAACAGATAATCGATTAAAGGGTATTAGACAAACCTTTTTGATCGTATCGAATAAAATTAATTCGATTCTGCTCTGATACCAATTGTAGATCTCAGTACAGTGCAATCACGAACAGTTATATCAATAAAGAACAATAATATAGCCACAACCTCTAGTCATATGATTAATATTCAATGAAAAGGTTTAGGTTACAGAGAGAATATCTGATCAGAGAAAGTAAACCTATTGACTAGAGAATTATGAATAAAAAGACTTGGGCAACCTGACAAATGAACTAATAACGCCTTTATATACCAGTCTTACAATCATAATGGGCTTATGGGCTTTAGGCCCAACAAGCTAATAAAACTATTAAAAAATTACATATTGAACCCTTATAAATGCTTTATACCACTTTCAACACATAGGATTTTCAGTCCTAACACTGGTTAGTATGTGAAAACTTCATTGAGCGGTTTTCACCTATGTGATAAGCAGTATCAGTAAACTTCTTGTGAGAAAAATACCTCTTGTGAATGTGTGCTTTATGAACAAAATCATCACTACAACAATATGAACAACAAAGTTTTCTTTCTGCTAACCTGATCAGATGCTTGTTTGAGTTGATAACATCAGGTGCAAAAGATTTACCTTTTTCAGCTCTGTTCTTTTTTCTCAGTTCAACTTCTGCGGATGATTTCTGGTATTTTAGTAATTCAGGAGAACCTTTGACAACCGAGATCATCTTTTCTTTCTTGGAAGTACGAAGTCCAGAATAAGCAGCATATCTATCAACAGATTTAACATAGAATGGACTAGAAGGTTTAATCTGATTTGGTTTCAAGATTTCAGATTTAACAGTTTGTTTCTCGAAAACCATTTTCTGAAATAAGCTATTGACTGACTGAAATGAGCAAACTTATTCACTTGCATCACCATCATAAGAAGATAATACAGGTGTTTAAATTGCTATCTTATCAGAAAGATCAACATTAGCTTTCTCAAGTTGACTGATCTTGTCATTCAACTTGGATTTTTCATTGTACAGTTTATCAAACTTTCTTTGCAAATCAGATTTAGCTTTCTGTCCCTTTTGAATATCTGTAGATAAGACAGCTAACTTGTCAGTAAGTTTAGAAATCTCAGATTCAAAAAATTTTCTTTCAGTTTCAAATTCTTTCTCCAAGTTCTGATTTTTCTCAGAGATCTGTTTGAATAGTAAAGTATTTTTCTTCTCAAAACTTTTCTCTTCTCTATTAAAGACATCTCTCTCAGTAATTACAATATTTTCAAAATCAGAAGCTTGTTTTGAAAGTTTTGCACATCTGAGTTCTAAGTATTTCTTTTCTGACTCAACTTTCCTTGAAAGTTCAGATAATTTCAGCTTGAAAGTATTCTCAAGTTCAACTTTCTCATTTTTGAACCTCTCATCAACTTTCTTTATCCACTCTTTACCTTTAGCTTCATAAGTTGATACTTGTGTCTCAGCCTTGGTGAATTTCACATTCAGAGTATTAATATCATCTTTCAGCTTTGAGTTCTGACTTTTCAACTTTTCATTCTTAACTTTAAGTTCTTCAAGATCAACTTCCATTTTTGGAATCTCAGGCATATATGACAATGCACAATCCCTCTTTGTAAGAAATAGATTTCCCTTCTCATCAGTGTAAGGCATGATTAGTATTTATGAAAAATAATGCTTGAAATGATCTTTAGTCAGAAAAACAGAAGAATTTGAAGTAAAAATACAGAAAAATCACTTAAAATGAAAAACAAGACAAAAATTCGTATACTACTCACACAACAAAATTCACATGCAAGAATTCGTAAGGCACAATTCGTATATCATACACAACCAAGAATTCGTATAAAACAATTCGCATGAAAGGATATCAAAAAGGAAACGAAATGTGAACTTTTCGCATATAAGGATGTGCGAGTTCTAAGCTTTTCGCATGAAGGCTTATGTGAATACTTTGAAATTCGTATAAGACTCAGATGAGAATTCCTTTCAATTCGTGTATCTCTCAGGTGCGAATTCTAGACTTCTCGCATGTAACTTTTGTGCAAATCCTGAACTTTTCGTTCAAACACTTGTGCGAATCCTTTCCTTAATCAACTTTTCTTCTCTTTAGTATGCGAATTCCTTCAGTTTACGAATTCTTCCCTTAACATCAATATAAATAGCTATTCTACGAATTCTATTGCTCTGCTAGTTCTAAGTGCGAGATCTTCAATAAATCTGCGAATTCTCTAGATCTTGGCCATTTTTCTGAAAAATTCAACAGAAAACTATCCAAATCTTAATGTTTGAATCTGAAACTTTGCAGAATCACTCTTTATATCATCTCGAACAACCCTTCAGAATGAATTTAATTAAGAACAACTATAGAAATGGGAATCGATCTTTGACTGTACGCAACTAATCACTTTCTAAAAATACAAAAATGATCAAATTACATCAATCTGCTGATCAAATGGATTTCTGACCGAAACAAACAATGTTCCCCTACTATAAACGAACATTGTGGTACACAATTTACATCAAAAACACCATGAAATAAAAAATTCGATTTCAATGAAACAGTGACTTTCTTTTACTGGAAATTCGATCTTTCTGCTTCAAATCATTATTCAAATCTTTCTGAATTTTCTGATTAAGCTCTGATACCAATTGTGATCCCAGATTCAAGAAATCATGCACAAACAATTAACAATTAAAGAATTAAGATGAGAGAGATTGAGCAACAAGATTAGTTGTTTTCATATGTCTAACAAGAGAATTACAATGACTCAAACTATTAAAACTACTTACACAAAACAAGACAAAGGAATGCTTATATAGGGTCAAACAAGCTCTTGACCTCTACACAAGATACAAGAAAAGTCAACACAACTTAAACACAAATACTTACAAATTGACTCAAAACTATACTCTAACAATAGTGGATGCTCTCGAGACATGACTGGTCAAAAGAACCTGCCCGCTGACTACAAGGAAGAGAGAGGTCCTTCAGTGAGCTTCGGTAGAAATGGAAAAGGCTATACCAGAGGGTTTGGTGTACTAACTAATGGTACAACTACCTTCCGAAGAGTTGCCTACATAGAAGGACTAAAGCACAATCTTCTGAGCATCGGTCAGCTATATGATAAAGACTACAAATTATGCTTTACCAATAAAGCATGTGTTGTCACTGACAAAGATGGAAAACTTGCTCTCAGTGGTTATCGTTTGGAAAACGTCTATGTTTTTTTTTGGAAAAGAGGCGACACTCCTGGCAATATATTGAAAAGAAAAAAAGAGGTACAAATTAAACGACGAGGGACTCCCTCCCGACAAAGAACTCTTCCCACAATAAAGGACAAACCCTAAACAGGGAAGAGAACTTCACGAAAAGACAAAAAATGAAGTTCGCATACAATACATACCATAAAACTAGAAGCCAAAATAAGCATAAAGAAATGGAAATTAAAATCATAATAAGCAAGATTAACAAGCATCCATTGAAAGCAAGCAACTCCCAATGGACTCCAAAAGAAGAAGTGAAGGAGATACGATCCATGAAACACAACCGCATACTAGACATCCCCAAGCCGAACCGTAGGGCCTCTACACAAACAACTTAAAAGCCTCATAGTGACCACCTTCTTTACTTTGTTGACAAGCTGCTCCGCATTACGCTTGCTACTAGCAAATAACCGGCCATTTCTTTCATGCCAAATAAAATAAATAATCGCAGCAAACATAAGTTGTTTGCCAGTTTCTCCAGGCCTCCATCTTCTATGTGAAATATCTTTAAGTAAATCGTCCCATCAATTAGGCAAAGTAGTGGTCTCCAAATGAGCTTTAAGCATTGTCCAAACCTGTGTCGAGAAAGAACACTCAAAGAACAATTGATCATGACTATCTGCACATAAGTTGCATAGAGAGCAAAAAAGTGGGGTTCCATCTTGCCTCCATGATAGCATTTGATCTTTAGTGGGTAGACTTTTTCTCAAAGCAAGCCATAAGAAAAACGAGTGCTTTGGAATATGCTTAGGAAACCAACAAAACTTATACCACAATACCTCTTGATAGGGACCATCAAGAGATTTCCACACCTCCGAGACCGCAAAAGAAACTGGGTGATTATAAACAATGTTCGAACGTCTATGTTATTAAAATTGATTCCTCCAATACTGAGAACATTTGTTTTCTTTCAAAAGCCTCATTAGATGTCAACTGGCTATGGCATAAAAGGCTATCCCATATCAACTTCAAGACACTGAAAGAACTTATCACTGTTATGCCTCATCACTCATATGCTAAAGAATCTCTTTGCTCAACATGTACAAAAGGAAAACAAACCAAAGCTAGATTCAAATCAAAGCAAGTCTCCTCATTCACTACTCCTCTACATCTCCTTCACATGGATTTGTTTGGCCCTGTCAACATACAATCCATTGCTGGAAAGAAGTATACGTTGGTGATTGTTGATTAATATTCTAGATATACCTGGGTCATGTTCATCAAATCTATGACTGACACTCTAGAAGAAATCATCTCCTTTATAACGAAAATGGAAGTTCTCAACAACCTCACTGTTCGTTCTATAAGAAGGGATCATGGCACTGAATTCAAAAATAGTGTTCTTGATAAATTCTTTGAAAACAAGGGTATCTCTCATGACTTCTCAACTATAAGAACACCTCAGAAAAATGAGGTCGTTGAAGAAGAAATCGAACAATCATTGAAGTAGCTCAATCTATGCTCAACGAGTCTCATTTACCAACTCAATTATGGGCTGAAGCTGTCAACACTGAATGTTTTACTCATAACCGATCGCTGATCGTCAAGAGATTCAAGAAGACAACATATGTCAGGATCGAATTCTCAACAAGAATTATGAATACTCAGAAACAATATCAAAGAAGTTGCGGAATAACACTTTGATATTCAATGTAATAGTAAACAAACAGTGAGTATGATTAACAACTTGTAAACTTGTATTGAATGATTAAAATCACAAGATTACACACTCAACCTCAATCTTGAAGAACAGACTCTTTTAAGACGAATTCTACTTCTCTAGAATTAGAAACTATGCCTTGAGGTGGATTTTCTCTCTAGAACAAAACTTAGAATGAATAATAATTATTCTAAACTATTCTATCAATTTTATACATATACTGAAGATAACAGATAATTACAATTAATAAAATATCTTCAGAATATCTTCCATGAATATCTTCAGTATATCCAGCTGTCACTCTTGTAATTCTGATCTCCATCTCATAAGCAGCATTAATCATCTTGGAAGTATTAACTCAGTCTTGGCAGCATTAACCACTAAGCAGCACTAACCTCTAGCAGTACTAACTTTGACTAGCAGTATTAATTCTACTAGAAGTAGTAATACCTGACAGTATTAACTTTTGAAGTCCTCTAGCAGTAGTAATTCTGAACTAGCAGCCTTAACCATACTTAAGCTTTTCTTCAGTTCCCAACAATCTCCCCCTAACTTGACTTTTAGGAAGAGAAGTCAAGTTCTTCAGATCTTCTTCAAGATGCTCCCAAAACTCCATCATGGCCTAAATTCTAGTATTTGCATCCAACCCCAAACTCTGATTTATTGTTCTTTGGATCAAATATTTAGCCATTTCTGAATTTGGAATATTTAGCTTCTTCTTCAGCATGGCATGAAGCTTTAATCTGCTATGGTTATACACTCTATCCACTAGAAAGTATTCAGTGTGATTCAAATCCAAAGTCACTGCATATACTCCACTAGTTTCATATAGAGTCCAATTGTTGACTGATTTGAACAAATTCTTTATGATCTCCTCCACTGCATCAGGCTTGAACATCATACACAGATACTCCATTATCAGCTTTGTAATTGAAATCACTAGAGCTTTCAGTTCATCTGCATATAACTTCATCCCTATCTCAAACATTTCTTCAATATCAGATCTTGAGCAGGTTCTGACAATCTTGTTCCAAGTGTTGTACACTTCATACTTCTCATCCTTTTTCTTTAATCTGATATATTCCTTTACATCCACTTCCAATACATCCCAGTGAATGACTTCAGGAGGTTTAACCCCTACAGGTTCTGCTGAAATTGGTTCAGGCACTTTGTCCATCACTACCATGTACATTTTAACATCCTCAGTACTTGCAGATTCATGTATTGTAGATGACTCAGGTGTCTCTTCTTCTTCAACAACCTTTTCAGCCTCTTCTTCCATTAATCTAGGCTTCTTTGTAGGCTTTCTCCTGGCAATCATCTTAGTTCTTTTCAAAGTCCTTAGACTTTCACCAATTGTTGCTTCCTTTTCTGGAGTTTCTTGCTCATCAGGGAATGGTTTTTGTAAGAAATCATTGCTCTCTTTCATTCTTTTCTCCATTTCAACCCTTTCAATATCATCTCCTTGAAGCTTTGTCATCTCAGCATCATACATCTTCTTGAGTTTATCAAAAAACATTTTTGAAAACATCTCTACCTTGACACCTACTACACCTTTGAGGAAAGTAATCATTTTCTTTCTCTCTTGAGCACCCAGGTATGTCTTTGATGGTTGTCTTTTCCTTGCAGCCATTTTGATCTTGGTAGGCTTCTTAACAAATGTGGCTTTCTTCTTCGCTTGCTCAGTTGCTAAGCTCTGTTGATAGACTTTGTTTAACTCTGCAGCCATTGCTTTAGCTATTTCTCTATCCTTTGCCACTTGCACAATTTCTTCTTCTTCAAGTTCAACCTGTATTTTCCTAGCAAGAGCCTCATCTGTTTCAATCAACTTCTGCTTTTTCTTTGGTTGATCAGATTCAACTAGCTTTGCCTTACCCTTTTCTTTGCTTATCACCTTCTCTTCTACATTTGTTTTCTTGATCAATTCCCCTTGTTCTTTGATGACTACTCCTTTGGTCTTTGAGGTGACCTTGGGAGTATCATGCTTGGCTTTAACCAAGGTTTCTGCAATCTGCAGCTCTGTTAGAACTTCTTTCACTGTTTCTGCTGCTTTGCTTATTTCAGCAGTACTAACCATTTCTGCTGCTTTATTTGAACTAGCAGCATTAATGGTTTCTGTTGCTTGCTCTGTTACTGCTGCTTTGCTTATTTCAGCAGTACTAACCATTTCTGCTGCTTTACTTGAACTAGCAGCATTACTGGTTTCTGTTGCTTGCTCTGTTACTGCTGCTATCTCCCCCTCAACATCAAGTTTCTCTCCCTTTTCTAGAGCATCTTCCCTGTTGACATCAGCTTCTGACTCCCCCTTTTTGGGAGCATCAGTCACTGGTTCCCTCCTTTTAAGCACAAATTGCCTCCTCTTCTTTTTCTGGAGAAATCTCTTTACCATATTCTGCAGTTTGGAAATCTGAGCTTGTTGAGACAGGACTATTAGTTTCAGCTCTTCGATGTCTTTTCCTTGTTGATCACATCCCTGTTGATGTTGGCCATTGTGTCCATCAATTCAAGATAGTCATATCTGTCCTCACCTTCTCTAGGAGTGTTACCCCCTTTTGAAGGATCATGGGATCTTTTAGTAGTGGAAGCCTTCTGCCTAGCAGAAGCACTTTCCACCCCCGTGGTTTCTTGGCACCTGGGACCTTTGAATGATTGCTCATTCAAAGTTGCCATGGGGGAGGTCTTATTTATGTTACCACTGTCCTCCTCCGTGCTAGCAGAAGTAGTGGCAGCCTCAGTACCCATATACTCAACCCTCTCCTCAGTGAGCACCTCTTTGGGTTTGGGAGACACCCCTGTGGTTTCCCTGTGGATATTCTCTAATGGAGAATTCTCCATTAGAGGGCTTAAAGGCTCAATGGGTGATGGTACAAGAAGGAAATGAGCCTTCTTTACCTGTTTCCTTTTGTAAGTTTGGGTAATTGGAGAAGTTGTTTTTTCAAGAAGAGACAGAGGAATTGATTTAGAGTGGGAAGGTTGGGATTTGCTAGCAGTGGGATGGTCTAATGGGGGCCTTGTTCCTTCAGAATGGCTTTCTGATTTCTCTTGGTACTTTTGGTACCTGAGAATCTCTTCTCTAGAGCATTCCAGAGCATCTCTGCATCAGTGCAGTTGCAGAACTGATGTTGATATTCATTGGGAATAGCCAAGAGCAAAGTGCTCAAGGCTTTCATCTCTGTCTGTCTTGTCTTTCTTTCAGCATTAGTTTTTGGTGGAGTTCCCTTTCTATCGGCACCAATCTTTCCTGCTTCAGAAGGGCCATTCTCAATGATGTCCCACATAGAATAGTCAGTGAGGAGTATGTACTGCTTGATTCTGATCTTCCACATATCGAATTCATTGGGTCTGAGCATTGGAACCTTTGAGACCAGAGTACTGTTTGATTCTTCAAAGTTTTCCATGAGGAATGAATAGATGTTTCTGAGAGAACTTGCTCTAATACCACTTGTCAGGATCGAATTCTCAACAAGAATTATGAATACTCAGAAACAATATCAAAGAAGTTGCGGAATAACACTTTGATATTCAATGTAACAGTAAACAAACAGTGAGTATGATTAACAACTTGTAAACTTGTATTGAATGATTAAAATCACAAGATTACACACTCAACCTCAATCTTGAAGAACATACTCTTTCAAGACGAATTCTACTTCTCTAGAATTAGGAACTATGCCTTGAGGTTGATTTTCTCTCTAGAACAAAACTTAGAATGAATAATAATTATTCTAAACTATTCTATCAATTTTATACATATACTGAAGATAACAGATAATTACAATTAATAAAATATCTTCAGAATATCTTCCATGTATATCTTCAGTATACCCAGCTGTCACTCTTGTAATTCTGATCTCCATATCATAAGCAACATTAATCATCTTGGAAGTATTAACTCAGTCTTGGCAGCATTAACCACTAAGCAGCACTAACCTCTAGCAGTACTAACTAGCTAAGCAGTACTAACTTTGATCAAGCAGCACTAACTTTGACTAGCAGTATTAATTCTACTAGAAGTAGTAATACCTAGCAGTATTAACTTTTGAAGTCCTCTAGCAGTAGTAATTCTGAACTAGCAGCATTAACCATACTTAAGCTTTTCTTCAGTTCCCAACAACATATGAACTTTTCCATGGAAGAAAACTAACTCTAAGTTTTCTTCATATCTTTGGTTATCAGTGCTACACCTTAAATAACATAGATCAATTTGGAAAGTTCGATCCCAAAGCTGACGATGGAATATTTCTAGGATACTTCTCAGTATCTAAAGCCTTTAGAGTCCTTAATAAGAAAAGATAAACTATAGAAGAAACCATACATGTCACCTTTAATGAATCTCAATCAACTAATTCAAGACCTGTCCTTGAAAATGAAGAGTTGAATGATTGGATGTTCTCTCACCTTAGAGATGCTGATGTACCTCTCAGCAATAACCATCAAGCAGATCCTCCAAACGTTGATGATGATCCAGTCATTGTTTCAACAAAACCAGAATCTACTTATTGGGTTTCATCTGTACCCATAAATACTGTGCCCCTGCTGAACCATCGACTTTTGAATCACTTTTCACCTCTGAACAACAATCAGTGGATGTTGTTCAATCTGAACCTCATCGACTGATAGCTGATGATCAAATTGATGAAACCTTTTCTTCAGCAAGTATTCCTATCCATGTCACTCCTACAGATATGGACACTCAAGCTCCTACTTAGATATGGACAAAGAGTCACCCAATCGAACAAATACTTGGTGATCCAAACACTGGTATTCATACTCGACGTGGTTCAGGTAACATCTGTCTATTTGTAAACTTCATCTCTCTTCTAGAATCCCAAAGGACTAATGATGCCTTCATAGATCCAAACTGGGTCAACGTTATGCAAGAAGAGCTGACTGAGTTTGAAAGAAACAAAGTTTGGAACTTTGTTCCCAGACCATCTGATAAGACTGTTATTGGAACCAAATGGGTGTTTCGTAACAAATCAGATGAACATGGGACTGTGACCTGCAACAAAGCCAAATTTGTTTCTCAGGGATACAGACAAGAGAAAGGCATAACCTATGATGAAACCTTTGACCCTATGCCTAGGCTCGAAGCAATTCGACTATTCTTAGCCTATGCAGCTCATAAAGACTTCAAAGTATATCAGATGGATGTCAAATCAGCATTCCTAAACGGAAAGGTGAGTGAGGAAGTCTATGTTGAACAACCTCCAGGGTTCTCTGACCATAAGCATCAATGCCATGTATATAAACTAGATAAGGATCTCTATGGGTTAAAATAAGCCTCTCGTGCTTGGTATGACACCCTATCTTCTTTTCTAATCATTGAAAAAATTGGACGTGGAAAGATTGATAACACTTTGTTTTTCAGAAAGATCAAAGGTCATATTATTCTTGTTCAAATATATGTCGATGACATTATATTCATAGAGAGAATGAAGAAAGAATACAAGATGAGTATGATGGGTGAGCTAACCTACTTCCTTGGTCTTCAGATTAAGCAATCTGAGATAGGTACATTCATACATCAAGGTAAGTATGTTAATGATATGCTGAAGAAGTTTGATCTTACTCAAACTTCATCGATGAAAACTCCTATGGCTCCACCGCTGACACTAAACAAAGATCCATCTAGAAAACCTGTTAATGTCACAAATTATAGAGGAATGATCTGGTCATTGTTGTATCTGACAGCTAGTCGACCTGACATTATGTACTCTACTTTCTTATGTACAAGATATCGGTCTGAACACAAGGAATCCCATATGATCGTTGTTAAGCGTATCTTCATATCTGAAGGGAACTCCTAACCTAGTTTTTTGGTATCCCAAGGACTCAGGGTTCGATCTAACTGCTTATTCATACAGTGATTTTGCAGGATGTAAGCTAGATAGAAAGAGCACCACTGGAGGCTGTCAGCTTCTAGGTGGAAAGTTGGACAAGTAAGAAGCAAAACTCCGTGTCCACATCAATTGTTGAAGCTGAGTATGTAGCCGCTGGTAGTTGTTGTGCTCAGGTCTTGTGGATGAGAAATCAGGTCATAGACTATGACCTTCAGCTATCAAGGATTCCTATTTATTGTGATAACACTAGTGCGATTGAAATAGCTAATAATCATGTGCTACACTCAAAGACCAAATACATTGAAATCAGATATCATTTTATCAGAGATTATGTGATGAATGAAGATATTGAACTTCATTTCATTCCTACTAATTTTCAACTCGTTGATATCTTTACCAAACCTCTTGATGAGACAAGATTCAACTTTCTCATCAGCGAGCTTGGAATGTTAAGTATCGAAGAATAACTCTTCTTATATCAGCAATTGGACTTCAAAGTTCATCATTCATCAAATAATCGCTGACTACATGTTATTTGATAGTCAGGTAAGTTCTCTGTCTCTCCTCACTGAAGAACACTTCAGCGAGACGCCTCTTGAAAATTTTAAAAAATGATCAGTTCTTTCTTAAAGTGATTAAAAGCTTTTTGAAGAAAAACCTATCACTGACTTTCTTCTCAGTGATACTTTAAAATCCAAAAGTCAACCACTGATTTCCTAAAGTGATTAAAAGTTTTCTATTAAAACTGAAAAGACGTTCTCTTTTATGACGTCATTTCTTTTGGATAACCGTTGGCACAATTTTTCTGACATCGCCCGTTCCTATTCTTTAACCAATCACACGCGAGAGACATGTCCTTGTCATGATGATCTTTCTCTCTATATCATCAATCTTTTCTTTCTCCTCCTACATATAAATAGGTCTCTTTGTCTCACATTTAAACTTTACACTCTCAAAACTCTCTCTCAAGCAAAAATTCTCTCAAAGCAAGAAAACCCCAAGAACACGCACTCACACCTACTTTGTGAATCTCAGGTTCCTTCATCTTCCTTCTTGTTATTTTTCTACAATAGAACAATATTTGATCTTATAATCTTTGTTTATTAAGATCAAATAATTTTTTTTTGAAAAATCATCTCCTTCATGATTTTCTTTTCCAAAACCCTAAAAACTATTTCTTTAGAAGAACATGTGTTTTAAAAAGATTTTTTCCCAGTATTTGTTTTCTTATCTTCTTTTCAAACTTTCTCTATATAGAAAATGCAATATATTTCCATAAATACTCACATTTTCATATAGTATTGTTTCTAAAAACCCAGAATACCATCTTGTTTCATAGTTTAGAAATGGCATCCCAAGCTATCAACCTCTCCAAGGCCTCAAATGTCACCTTTGACTTTGAGAAGATTGTCTTCAAATAAAAAAATCATTAGGGAATGCTCTCCTTCCTTTCCAAGAAACCTTTGGTTCATCTCCTCAATGTTGCTAATTTTATGAAAATGTGTCCCATCAGCTATGCACTGACCATTTACCCTCCCGGCTGCTCATAACTGCTGAAGCAGTTCCGATTCACAGCTGAAGCCACCACAAAGACATTGGCTTTTGGAATACAAGTACCTATCATCGCCTTCCAAACCAAGCATGGGAAAGGAAGCTTTGGACCATCAGCGTTGAGGAACACTCTAAATTAACCAGTTGCCAAGACTTATGAAGCAACTCCCAATGATGATGAACTAATCAGCTTTCTCGGCACAATGAACTGTAACACCTCGAATCTTCAGTTGATTTTAGTTCAACCCCGAATTCATGCTTTGCTTATTGCTAATCTAGGTGGCAGAAATGAAGAAAAAAGGGAGTTCCAACAGTGCTTGGCGCGGATCTCCGCGCAGGTGGAACCGTGCGACCATCCGTGTGGGACTCTGCCCAACTGCGGCTCCAGTGCTCCGCACGGATCATCGTGCTAGTGAAACCGTGCGGGCACTCGTGCACGCGTTCAGTGACCTAATAAATAGAGTAATTGGCCCCGAAACCTTCATTTTACTCCATATCTTCATTTAAGACCTTTGGGAGGCAATTTTTCCCTCAAGATAAGGTGGTAAGTTTCCCCCTTCATCCTCTACCATTAATGCCTTCCATCTACTTCAACCCTTAATCATTTATGGTATTTAGGTTCTATTGTGCATTTGTTGTACAATCCAAGCTTTCTCAAGGATCTCCACTCATCTAATTAGTTCTTGGATTTAGGGTTTTAAGCTACAACCCTAAAAGGCGAGTTCATTCTCTTTTATAAAATTTATACATGTTAAAATGTGGATTTTAACCATCTCAACATCTCCATTTTTGATTTATTTGATTTGGGTGGGTTTTCACTAAAACCTAATTTTGGATATTTTGGGGGTTTATGTGGAAGAGTATGATTTTATGGTCAAGAGCTTACATTTTGGTTTAGTTGGGGATTTTCCACATGAGAAACATGTTTTCTATAACCTTGTGATTAAATATTTGGAAATCAAGATTTGAGTTTTTAAATATGGTTATGTATTATTGAATGACGATTTGGGTAAAATGATTTGGTAAGTGTGGAAGTACTGTGTAACAAATTTGGAACGGAACCTCTTGGTAATTTGGGAGTAACTATATGGATTTATGATTTTCCAAGATAGAAGTGTTGGGTCATTGACCAACATCTTCCTAAATCGAAACGTGGCGTTAGCTTCTACACTATAAGGAAATAAAGTTATGCCTTCTCCATCATCAATTGCTTTTGGCGTAGTGGTAAGCGCTTGATCCTAACATGTGGTATCAGAGAAGGTCACGGGTTTGAATCTCATAGAGTGCATTTAAATGCCAAAGGCATGTTGTGCAACCATTGACTTCTAGCGAAGATTTTGTTAGTGCTGGCAGATGCTGGGGGGGGATTGTTGGGTCATTGACCAACATCTTCCCAAATCGAAATGTGGCGTTGGCTGCTACGCTATAAGGAAATAAAGTTGCGCCTTCTCCATCAGCAATTGCTTTAGGCGTAGTGGTAAGCGTTTGATCCTAACAAGAAGCTATGACGAATTGGGAACCTCCTAAGAGTCCATCCAAGATTCGAAGCTTCTTGGGCTTAGCGGGTTATTATCGAAGATTCATCCAAGACTTCTCCGAGATTGCTTCTTCATTGGCGGCTCTGACTAAGAAGAATGTGAAATTCGTGTGGACCGACACTTAAGAGAGGGCATTTCGGACACTGCAAAAGAAGTTGTGTAAAGCCCCGATCTTATCCATGCCAGAGGGATCGGAGGATTTTGTGGTTTATAGCAATGCATCCAAGATGGATCTAGGGTGCGTACTCATGCAAAGAGGGAAGGTGACCGCCTACGCGTCGAGACAACTAAAGGTGCATGAGAAAAACTACCCACTTATGATTTAGAACTAGCGGCGGTAGTGTTCACGTTAAAGTTGTGGCGACACTATCCCTATGACACCAAGTGTACCTTGTATATGGATCATAAAATCTTGAAGTATGTCTTCGATCAAAATGAGCTAAATATGAGGCAAAGGCGATGGTTGGAATTGCTGAAAGATTACGATTGTGAGTTTCTCTACCATCCGGGAAAAGCCAATGTCGTGACTGGTGCATTGAGCCAGAAAGAGTATAATGGAAGACTTCAAGCTAAACTCTCAAGGATTTAATTGGTGTCAAGTCTTATGGACCGAATTAAGGAGGCTCAAGCCGAAGCATTATTAGAAGAAAACCTCAAGGAAGAAGTGATGACCAACAAACGAGTACTCTTAACGGATGATAGTCGTGGGATCAAATGCATTAATGGGCGCCTGTGGGTGCCAAAGATTGGAGGAAATTGGGAGCTACTTTTGGAGGACGCTCACAAATTCAAATACTCCATTCACCCGGGAAGCACCAAGATGTATAGGGACTTAAAGTTGCACTATTGGTGGCCGGTTATGAAGTTTGATGTGGCACACTATGTCGAAAGGTGTGTGGCTTGTTCGCAAGTGAAGGCCGAACACCAACATCCGTATAGGAGCTTACAATCCTTGGAGATACCCGAGTGGAAATGGAACAAGATTACCATGGACTTCGTGACCAAGCTACCAAAGACGTTGAGAGGTAATGACACTATTTGGGTGATTGCGGATCGTTTGACTAAGAGTGCTCACTTTCTTGCAATGCGAGAAACATTACCAATGGATAAATTGGCGAAACTCTACATTGATGAAGTGATCTCTAGACATGGTATACCTCTGTCTATAGTTTCCGATCGTGATAGCCGGTTTACATCAAGATTTTAGGGAGCTTTGCATCAAGTGTTGGGTACGAGGGTGAATCTAAGGGGCTGTTTGGTTGGTTTTCCATTAAGTTCTGTATGGATAAATTTGTCTGTGTGGATTAATCTGTCTGTATAGATTTAGAAGGTTTTTATTTGAGAGAGTTTTTTATAGATGGAATGAACATGTTTTTTAATGGGAGGGACTGGTTTGGAAAAAACTTAGCTTTCTGCATAAAGCTCCCCCTTAAAATCTTACTGAATAAGCTACTTTCTATATCATTAAGCCACTACCAAAAAGTCATATAAATCTGACTGAATCAGCTGTGAGTCTCATTAAGCTGCTAACAAAAGAGGACCTAAGTACGATCTACCATCCACAGAAAGACGGACAGAGCGAAAGGACAATTCAAACCTTGGTAGACATGCTTAGATCGTGTGTGATCAATTTTGGTGGTAATTGGGATACCCATTTACCTTTGGTGGAATTCACATACAATAACAGTTACCACTCTAGCCTTGGAGCGGCCCCATTCGAAGCCTTATAGGGAAGAAAATGTAGAACCCCCGTATGTTGGTTAGAAGGGGGCTAGAAGCAATTTGTCGGGCCAAAAATTGTGCAAGAGACGGCCGACAAAGTTAAGGCCATAAGGGAGCGTTTGCAAGCACCGCAAGACCGATAGAAAAGTTTTGACGATAAGAAGAGGGGGCCGGTCGAGTTCCAAGTAGGATACCGCGTGATGTTGAAAGTTTCGTCTTGGAAAGGCTTGATCCGATTTGGAAAGCGTGGGAAGTTGAGCCCCCGTTTCCTAGGGCTATTTGCAGTTATTGAGACCGTCGGACTCCAAGCCTACAAATTAGACTTGCCACCAGAGATGGACGGGATCCACCCTACGTTCCATTTGTGTTATCTGCAGAAGTGCATGGAAGAAGAGGAAAGTGTCATACCGTTGTCGAAAATTCAGGTTGACAACAATCGTTGCGTTGAGGAGCCTGAAGCTATCCTAGAGAGAGACACCAAAAGACTCCGACACAAAGAGGTCAAGATTGTAAAGGATAAATGTAAGCACCACCGCGATGTTAACGTAACATGGGAAGCAGAGGAAGTCATGAAATGTCGATATCCCAATTTATTCGAGTAGTCGGGATTTCGGAGACGAAATCCATTCCAAGGTGGGGAGGATTGTAACGCCTCGAATCTTAAGTTGATTTTAGTTCAACCCTGAATTCATGCTTTGCTTGTTGCTAATCTAGGTGGCGGAAATGAAGAAAAAGGGGAGTTCCAATAGTGCTTGGCGCTGACCACCACGCGGGACTCTCCCCAACCGCAGCTCCAATGCTCCGCGCAGATCACCGCGCGAGTGAACCCGCACGGACACTCGCGCACATGGGCAGTGACCTAATAAATAGAGTAATCGGCCCCCAAACCTTCATTTTACTCCATATCTTCATTTAAGAGCTTTGGGTGGCGATTTTTCCCTCAAGATAAGGTTGGTAAGTTTCCCCCTTCATCCTCTACCATTAATGCCTTCCATCTACTTCAACCCTTAATCATTTGTGATATTTAGGTTCCATTGTGCATTTGTTGTACAATCCAAGCTTTCTCAACGATCTCCTCTCATCTCATCAGTTCTTGGATTTAGGGGTTTAAGCTACAACCCTACAAGGTGAGTTCATTTTCTTTTATAAACTTTATACATGCTAAATTGTGGATTTTAACCTTCTCATCATCTCCATTTTTGATTTATTTGATTTGGGTGAGTTTTCACTAAAACCTAATTTTGGAGATTTTGGGGGTTTATGTGGAAGAGTATGATTTTAAGGTCAAGAGCTTACATTTTGGTTTAGTTGGAGATTTTGCACATGAGAAACATGTTTTCTCTAACCTTGTGATTAAATATTTGGAAATCAAGATTTGAGTTTTGAAATATGGTTATGTATTATTGAATGAAGATTTGGGTAAAATGATTTGGTAAGTGTGGAAGTACCGTGAAACAAATTTGGAACGAAACCTCTTGGTAATTTGGGATTAACTATATGGATTTGTGATTTTCTCATATATGGTGGCATTTAATTGTTGGAAGTTATCGATTGGTTTTGCGGTCATTAAATGGATTATTTGGCTGCATTTGGGCGTCATGAACCCACACACACACACACACACACACACACACACACACACACATATATATATATATGTTGATGATGGGACGCTAGTTTTCCATATTGAGGAACGTTTAGGCATCGGATGAGGTATAATCCCTACGTGCTAGTACGCGATATTGGGTGAGAATATCAACATAAGGACCCTATGTGGTTGAAGTTGACTTTCCGTGGGTGTACGTTTAAAGCTACCGAGTCTGACATCTATTGCGGGTACTTTTATGTGTTTGGTTTTACTAATACGTTAAGTGGCTTACTTTTATGTTCTGTCACTTGTGTTAGTAAGTGGGCCTCCCCCGTCAACCCAAGAGGTATTTGTATTAAAGTTGAGATTTATTTATATGGATTCCACTAACACTTCTTAATTTATGTCATTCGAAAATACTGATTTTTCCATTGCAAATGTTTGATCTCATTAGGATTTAGCCTAACGCTTTTTCTTAAAATGACATGTATAATAGGTCACTCTAGCGGTGGGATTCCTCAGACTTGAGTGGAGAGTCGTTGAAGGATAATAGCATTTTTGAATAATCATAGAGGCGTATATTGATATAGTAACGATATACTTTGGGAAGTGAGATGTCGACACCCGTTCATAATCTAGAACTAGTTGGTCTAGATTAGTAGGTTGTTGAGTTCAATTTCACTTGATTATTTTATTGTAAACGACATACGATTATTCCCCTTTTGGGTGATCCTATTATAATTGATTTGTTTATTCTACATTTATTTTAAGCTTAAATTAACTCCTATTTTTAGGGTGTTACATGAACTACGACTGGATAATGGAGAAGGGTATACCAAAGAAGTCGCTCACAAAGGTCCTGACGACATGTATGCGCACTAAACTTGGGTACGTCTTCGCACACTTCATCCAAAGAATGGGTGGGAAAACCGTCAGCATGGATCAAGCATGTCGAATGGCTCTTGACATTGGATTCTCAGTTCTCACCAGTCATAAGATCATGCATGCATAATCTTTTAGGGCATGGTGTCAAAGATCACCATCTCTAAGAGGGAACCGATTGTTCCCTACATACACTTCATCAGCGTTCTTATCCAATACTTACTCGGAAACCTCTACCCATCCACCAGAGATTACTCACTACCCAAGCTCGGGTCACGCCTCCTCGACTGCGACCAACTAAAAGAAGAGGTAAGTTTTTCTACCTTCATCTGAGACCTATCATGTTCTTCTGCGACAGCTATGATTGCGTCTCAGCCATCCTAATCTAACCCAGCTGTCACCACTAAGTCTAAGAAATGCCAATCTGAAGCCACTCTTGGTCTTTCGAAGAAAGCCAAGAAGCTTCCAATGGAGAAAACCCCCAACATCAGTGATGGATTCTCAATCCTCACTTGATCAGTTAGTTGTTCACTCCACAACATCTCCTGCAACTACCAAGACCACTTCAGCGATGCTCCATTCCACTGAAGCAGAACTGGCATCTACCCCCACCAACCTCAGTGGATCAAACCACTAAAGGTATAGCTTTGGGCAACGCCAGTGCCCCTCATCCACGTATCACAACCATCTTCACTAACGTTATCTCATCTTCTTCTTTGGTCAACACCTCTATACCTCCAGCATCAACGCCCATCCTTGCTGATACTCAGGGCAATATACTACAAGAGTTGATGTCTCGCAACGTCAACACTAGACCTGAGTGATTTCCTCACGAAACCTCTCAGCAACAACGTGTCTTGTCTCCTTTCGAGAACGACATGTCATACTAGTTTGGTGGAAATCAGTTGGATTCCACCTCTGACTGTTGGATCAAATAATTGTATTCAATATTAAAGGGTCTAAACTGTAATTGTTTGATAGTTATAGTTAAAGGGTTTAAAGTGTAATAAGCTAATAGTTATTAAGCTATTGGGCCTCAAGCCCATAAGCCCATTAGGTCTAAAAGCCTGGGTATTTAAAGTGTTTATTAGTTTAGTTTTAGGATAGAATCCTCATATTTATTATCATAATCATATTAGAGAGGTAGCAAGTTTTCTCTGTATTCAAAGGGTTTCATTGTTTATTAAAGGGATTGGTATGTTACTCTGATTTACATATCTCTTAATTATTATTGTGTTACTTGATTACTTGATTGATTATTAATCAACTAGATAAATCTGGGATAACAATCATCAGGTACTCCATCATCCCTACCCCTCACTCTTTCGGTTACTAATCCCGAGCACCAATTTGCTCAAGTAACTTCTGTTATTTCAGGTCCGAGATTGGAGGCCATCGACTCCCCCATAAAAGAGCTCAACACTGCTGTCTGCGAAGGGGGACAAAGTTCTGTTCGAGATCAGCATTTTCTTTTTGTTCAGTATTATTTGAAGCTTTATACCGATTGAAAGGACTGCATTTAATTATTTTCGGGAATTTATTTTTCTGAAAATTTTTTAGTGTGGTTTTCATTTTGATTCTAACGATCTCATCTAGTTGGTTGTCTTGGTACAGATAAGTTTATTTACTAACCATTGCTAGGATGTCGAATCAGCTAATGATGTCTGACGGTTACAGCCTTGATTTTGAAAAGATGACACATTCTGAAGTAAAAGCAAAGGCTAAACAACTTGTTGGACGGTTATCAACATCATCTCGCATGATTGATGAGTATGACAAAGAGGAAAAAATGCTCAAAGCTGAGAAGAAGGCTTTACAGATTCAGAACTCATCTCTTCTTATTCAGATCAATGCTTTAAAAGAAAATTTAAAAGATTCTGATTCTTTAATTGACTTTGCAGGAATAATTGAGTCTAAAGAAAAAGAGATCTTCGATCTTCAAGTAAAGTTGAAAAGATCTGAGTCAAGCTCTACATGGTCTAAGAAGGATACAATGCAAAGAGAGCTTGAGGAGCTTAGAAGGAGTACAAGTGTTGCAAAGGATACTAGTACAGGAATAAGACAGATAAATTCTCAACTCTGTGCGGACAGAGATAAGTTTAAAGATAAAGTTTTCAGTCTTGAGGTTGAGATTGAAAAGTTGAAAGAAAAGGCAACCCAAGACAGAGACAATGCAATAGCTCAAGATGAGATGTTGAAGATTGAGAAAGAAAGAAAAGAATTTGCCAAGAAATTCTCTGACTTCTCCAGAAAATCCTTTGAAGAAAAGAAATCATTAGAGCTTAGATGTGTTAAGCTTTCTCAACAAGTTTCAGACTTTGAAAAGGTTATCATTCTAGAGAGAGAAAAGGCTGAGAATGAAAAGAAGAAAGCTGAGATGAAGGATATAAATACAGACTTTTCTGAAGAAAAGAAAGTATTCGAGTCCGAGATAGCTAAGCTGACAGGAAAGCTATCTGAATTGTCAACAAACATCATGAAGGAGAAGAATGCAAAATCTGAGTTGCATAAGAAGTTTGATCTGATTGAAAAGGAAAGAAACAGTTTGTCTTCAAAGATAAAGGAACTTGAAGAGATCGTGTTCAAGGTGAAGCTGACTGAGCACAAGACGCCGGAATCAATAGCTCAATCACCGAGAGATGATCAAACTGATTTAGATTGTTCACTCAAAAAGGCTTCAAGTTCACATGTCTCAAATGTTTTCTATAATCCTTTTTGTGATTCAGATGATAGTCTTACTTCTAAATCTACTGATCAAATTCGTCCTTCTAACCTTTTCTATGACAAAAATGTTGATGATTCAGGTAACTTAAAGAAGAACAAGTCTCAGAAGAAAAGGATCTGGAGAAAAGAAAATGAAGAGAAAGATAAAGGTAACTGGATCTGGAAAGTTAAAGGATCTCAAGAGGAAAAGAAGAAAGACAAATCATATGTGCATACATCAAATGCTAAAAGGAACAATGCTACAAAAGGTAAAACTTTTGTCAAACCTGATCTGGTTTACACAATCTATCAATTGATCAGGTTAGCACAAAAGAAAATTAGTTGTTCTTACTGCGGCTCAAATGATTTTGTAAGAAAAGATTATGTGAATAACTAGTATGGTTCATACTTCATATCTCCTACTAGAACTGCAACTAACCCGTTAGGACCCAAATACCAGTGGGTACCAAAAGCTAAATATGTGTTGCAGGCACCCAATGTTTAAGGGGGAGGAAGAACTATGGCTTTTGAACAAATCAGTTCAAAACCCGGACTTCATCATCAAAAATATGGCTTCTAAGTAAATCAGCTTAGAACCCGTACTTCAACGGAGAATGGCTTCTAATCACATCAGATTAGAACCCGCACTTCAGTGCTTTATTTATTTTTTTCTGCCTTAAAAAAAATCTTTCAGTTAAGGTGGAGAATATATGTGATTTTAACAGATTTTTGGATACTTAAATGTTTATCTGACCGTGTGTTCTTAAAGATAAATACTTGCGTTTTATCTTGTCAATATACTTTGTCAAGTATTCATACACATAACGGTTCAGAACATCTTATTTGACTTTGTTATTACCATGTATCAAAAGTTAAATCTTTCTATGGTAATACTCACGTTCTTTGTATTCACTGTTGATTGAATCAAATGTCATTTCATGTGCTTTCATTGAAAATATGTTTATATATTGTTCATATAAACAAAATTCGTTTTTGATTTTCAGTATATTATTCTTCATGTCAAATTGATATGAGCTTATTGCCAACCACTTTTAGGTTGAGGGGGAGAATTGCATCGTCATACATAATTGTTTTGACATCTCCGAAAGACTTATTTCTCATGTAACAAGTGGTATTTGTGCTTACATGTACAATAGCCTGTTGAACCACATGTTTTTTTTTAGGATCATACATGGGATTCAGTGTGAGAACTTAACAGAACTTCCATGGATTCACGATAACCAGTATTTCCTACCCAGGAAGTATTCCCTGAGTGATTGAGGGGAGAAGGGTCAAAAGATTTGAGTGTTAGTGTGTGAAAAGAGGTAAAATGGAAAAGAGATATTGGTTAGACGTGAGCATTAAAAGAAAGAGGGTGAGAGAACAGAGTCAAAGAATATTAAACTCTGCACCAAACTTCTTTCTGAGCCGGGCAGCCACATAATCTGATTGGTTCACATTCTTTGGTGACCATCATTGAAAAAGGCAACTAGCACATGCCATCTCTTGCATACAACCCCACCAGCTACTCATTTTTTTCTCAAAAAGAGAATGTTTCACATTTTCTGGGGACGTAGCACATATGCTATTGGTTCTTCATTTGGAAGTTACTAATATTGAAAAAGAAGGAAAGTTGCCCCACCTTCGAACCCTTTCTCATGCACATTGAGTCTTTGTATAATTTGTTGTTATCTCAACAAGTTTACATACTTTAAGCCTAATTTGAAAAGCAATCATCTATGCTTAATTCTTTCATACACATGCACGAGCACACAGAAATTTGTTTTCTGTCAGAAGGTTCATAGATAACCATGTGTTATTCGATGATTGAATGGAATACCTGGGGAGTCTACATCAAACCAGCTCCTTATATAGTAACTTTGTGTTACTGACAGGCATTCTAATTGAGTCATTTGTTGATTCAGGGTTACACCTATTGACTGTTTGAATTTGAAAAGATTCGAATGGTTACCACGTTTCTATTTTTATCTGAAAAGATTGAAATAATCACTCTTTCCATCAGGGAAGACTGCTCTTATTTCCATACAAGGCTCGTTACATGAAGACTGTGCTTACATGATCATACACAATGGGGGAGATTGTCTTTAAAAGGGGGAGATTGTTTTGCAAAGTTTTGATGATGATGATTCTCACCACTCATCGAAAAGGGGGAGAAGATACAAAAATGGAGAATTATCAAAGAAGGAGAATATAATCTGAAGACTGCTGAAGATTTTCAAAGATTTTAAAGATATCAAGTTTTGAAGCGATCAACGTCATATCTGAAGAAAAGAGAATACAAGTGAAGACCCGAAGACAATTGCAATTTTTTTTTAATCTTGAATCCAAAGGGGGAGATTGTTGGATCAAATAATTGTATTAAAGATTTAAGGGTCTAAACTGTAATTGTTTGATAGTTATAGTTAAAGGGTTTAAAGTGTAATAAGCTAATAGTTATTAAGCTATTGGGCCTCAAGCCCATAAGCCTATTAGGCCTAAAAGCCTGGGTATTTAAAGTGTTTATTGGTTTAGTTTTAGGTTAGAATCCTCATAATTATTATCATAATCATATTTGAGAGGTAGCAAGTTTTCTCTGTATTCAAAGGGTTTCATTGTTTATTAAAGGGATTGGTATGTTACTCTGATTTATATATCTCTTGATTATTATTGTGTTACTTGATTACTTGATTGATTGTTAATCAACTAGATAAATCTGGGATAACTATCATCAGGTATTCCATCATCCCTACCCTCACTCTTTCGGTTACTAATCCCGAGCACCAATTTGCTCAAGTAACTTCTGTTATTTTAGGTCCGAGATTGGAGGCCATCGACTCCCCTATAAAAGAGCTCAACACTGTTGTCTTAGCTCTCTCAACAGTTGTAGCTTCCAACAGCAATGCCATCAGTATTGCTGATGAATCCCTCAAGGATATCACCACTTCCATCTCTTCCAAGGTTGATGCCTCGCAACTTTCTTCTCTACATCAAGAAGTGCATCAGTTAAGAACTGATGTCAATGCCAACACTGCCACCCTCAGCACTCTCACCACCTTAGTGGTTGACCTACACCCGAGGTGGATAATCAGAATACATTCCTCAGCGAGATTATGAACTTATTGAAGAATCCTCCTACACATGCGCCCTCATTCACAAACAAAGATCGTCAGAACATCAAGACCATATCCGACTTCGTACACAATGCAGAAGAAGTCATCACTGATGTCGCAGTCACATGTGCGTCTTTTACGTGCGATGATCCCACCTCCCTCTGCATAATTGAAGCCGTTGTATGCCTTCCTTCAATCGATGATGACAAAGAGGGGAAAAAGCATACCACTGAGGGGGAGAAGGGGGAGAAAATCACTGAGGGGAGATAGAGCTAACTGATGTTGCGGATGAGGAAGTTGATGATGCTGAATTCATCAAAGTACTAGCTTAGTCAAACACCGAGGCTGAAGAACCCTTAGTGGTTGAAGAGGTTGATGAAGATTGCTAGCTCCATCCACCATGTTTAGAAGTGTTGAAAAATAGGCTATGTATAGAAACTCTTGCTGTCTCGAAAGTCTCCGTAGAAGATACAAAGCTCAGAAGACTTCTTCGCAGAAGACGGTCCCGAGGTCAAACCTGATAATGATACTCATATCACAGAACCTCTGTGGTCACTCACAGAGCCTCTGTGAAGGCTAACCTCTGGAGGTCAGTGTTAGAATTGTGCAGGATGGCTCAAGACAAGACCACGTGTCAAGCACGTGAGACCTGCTATACGAAGATCCGCATGATCATGTAATGGGTGTCCCACGATGTTTACTTTACAGGTGGCATCCCTTATGTGGAATGTCAGTCTTTGTCTTGTAGTACTAGGTGCACGCTGCTTGTATTATATATGAGCACCTCGTACTTTGTCTTAAAAAGAAAAGAGGACACACAAAAATAGTAATCTATATAATTCTTGAGCATATTTGCACATACTAGTAATCAATGAAACACTTCTTTGAGTAATTTTCTTATAATACTTTACTTCCTGTTCATTAATTACTTGTGTGTTTACTACCTTGCATGTTCAATCTTTTCTATACATCTTAAACGCTTCCGCACTCTGTTTAATTAATCTGTGTGTAGTAAAAGGTTAAATAAAGTTAAATAACATCATAACTGGGATCAACAATTGGTATCAGAGCAGACTTTGATTTTCAATATCAAAGGATCCTATTCTATACTTGTTTCCAGTATTCAAGGTAGTAGTTTGAGTCTGTTCTTCGTCCCAAACTCCATTCACAGTCACACTCTATTTTCTGAAACTATATCAACCTGTTTGGTATAGAAACAGGTACAGGTGTGCATCTTCACTCAAAGACAGATTGAAAGCTAGTTGGTTGGTCATCTGTTCATACTCTCTTCATCTCAAAGACCTTTACTGTTATACTCTCCCTAGTTCGTATCATACTCTGTTTTTCACTCTAAGACTATCATGGAAAACACTGTAAACTCTTTCAGTGCTGGCTCTCAATCAAAGCCTCCTACTCTGATTAGAGATGAGTATCCTCAATGGAAAATTAGGATGGTACACTTCCTTGAAGGTATGGATCCAGGTATGTTGAGTTTCTTCACAATCCTCCTTTCATCCCAATGAACACAGTTCCTCGTGTTCCTGCTACTGCAAATACCCCTGAGATTCCTGAGTATCAACATCCTAAACCTATTGCCGAGTGGTCTGAAGAAGAAAGGACATTACATGATCTTGCAAAGAAAGCCAAAAGACTAATCATAATGGCTATCCCAAACGATATCTTTCAATCTCTTGATTCATGTGAAACTTCAAAGGATCTATGGTTAGAGCTAGAGAAACAACTTGAGGGTGGTGCGAAAACCCTCAAGAACAACAGGGCCTTATGCATAAATGAGTATTTTGCATTCATAGCCCTGCCGAGTGAATCCATTCAAAACACTTACAATAGATATAATTCTTTGATAAACAAGTGCAATAGGTATGGGATCCACAGAACCTCCGAAGAAAACAATGTCAGATTTCTACAGAGCCTAAATGATGAATGACTTCATCTAACCATGTCTATGTAAGCCACATTGGATCTTGATGTATGGTCCATATCTGATCTCTTTGGGACACTGATTAGCCAAGAGAACAGAATTTCCAAGTTGACAACCTCTGTCGGAGGTCCTCTGACTCTTGTAGGAAGTGCCTCAGAAGGCAAAGACAAGGGAAAGAAGGAGAAGGCAGCTGAGGATGCGCAGAGGAAGAAGAAGAAGAAGGTACTTGTCGCAGATAGTGAAAGTGAAGAAGATTATGAGGAAGAGATTGACATGGCTGCTCTGGCCAAAACACTTGCACTTATGACCCAACAGTTCAATCGTGGTCTCAAGAAGAAGCTGGAGTACAGAGGGAGAGAAGAAAGAGATGACAGAAGCAGAAGATATGGTGAGGAAAGAAGGCTTGGAAGAGAAGAGTATGAGGAACCAAGGCAAGAAGAGAGGAGTGGACAGAGGTCAGACGGCAGAGGTGGTGACAAATTCCCAAAGCAAACTGAAGGTTGCTTCAAATGCGGGAAACCAGGCCACTTTGCAGCAGAGTGTAGGTCTTCTGCCAACAAAGGGAAACCCACAAGAGTCGCTGCTTTCTATAAAAAGAAAGCAGAGTACTATACTCAGAGATCCCTAATGGCAGAACAAGAGAAACTTGAAACCGATGAATCCTCTGATGAAGACAACACACTCTTCTGTGGAATGACGGAAGTCCACTCTTCTGACAATGAGAGTGAGGTATCCACTTCTAATTCTTGTAACTCGGACTTTGAAAACAAGTTTCTTGAAATACAAAATGATCTTCTGGCTTATAAAAATACATGCTCGGATCTTGAAAAAAAGCTTGCCTTCTTTGAAAGAGAAACTAGGCTTCTCACAGAGGAGAAGGAAAAGCTTTACCTTAAAAACAAAACTCTTACCTCTGAGCATACTTCAATAAAAAAGGGTTTCAAGGAGAAAATCTCAAATCTTGACAAAGCTTTGAAAGAAAAAGTCAAAGAGCTAAAGAAATGTGAGAGTGATCGTTTAAATGCCTTTTTTTTGAAAAACTTTTTTCAAAAAGAAAGAGAAGCTCTTCATCGAGATCTGTTCGACAGAGATCTCAAAATCAAGAAATATCAGGATGCTCAAAAAGTCACTGAAAAGGTCAACACCCAAATTGGCAGAAGAGGCATAGGGTTCGATGATGTCGATCCCTATACTGGAAACAAAAGAAACAAATCTTTAGCAAACATCTTCTTCGTTGGAAAATCGTACCAAGTCTTGGAAATCTTCTATCCACATTTAAAAGGCGAAAAACATCTAAAGAACCACATCTGAGGAATCCTCTGTTGATGGTAGATACATGGTATGAAAACAATAATCTACCTTCTTCACTCTCATCAAAGAGAAATTCTATTCCAAAGAAATATCTGTCTCAAAAACAGATAGGAATCTTCAGATTTGGTCATCCTGAAACACAAACTCAAATGGCTTTTGTATGCATGATGACTCCTGAAAAGGAATTGTCCTCTTTAAAAGATTTCTGGAAAATGACTTGAGAAAGACCTATGAAAACCATTTTCTTAATCATCCTGATAATATCTCTGAAGTAAAAGAAATCTTTGAGCAAGATCTTCAAAACTGTCTAAGTGTTCCTAAAATAACACCATGCTTTACAAAAGAGATAAATACTTCAAAGGGCACCAATGGACAAAGTAAGGCACATACAGAAGGTCAGGATCTCATTCACAAAGACTTTCTCGACTCAGACTCTGAGTCAGAATCTGAGTTCTCTGTCGAAGACGAGACAGGGTCTGTGAAACTTAAGATAGTCCCCTGTGGTCCAGAGAAGAATAGACAAACCTCTGGCATTCTTAAGAGAACAGTTATTCCCAAGAGGAAAACTACAGGTATACCTATCTGTCCTAATTTCCTGGACATGTGCCTACAAGCAAAGACTTCTCTTGAGCTTGAAAAAGCTAAAATGGACAAGATCTCTCATGTTTCAAAAACTCCAAAACCTTTAAAACCTTTTCAAGAAAAACTCACTTGGCAACAGAAGGGTATATGGCCTAATATTGATAAACTTAATGCTTCTGCTGCAGTGAAAGCAAGGAAAGAAGATCAAAGGAGAGTACAATCTAAGAGCCACTCAAGAGGAGTTTCTGAAAAAACTCAACCCATATTAGACAAAGCTTTCTGTAAAAAGAAACCTGAATCTAAAATGGGTTGTAGTAAAGTTTGCTCCAATGGTCATTATTGTACCCTCCTTTGACAATTTTAATGAAACTTTTGAAAAGCTTGCCTCCAATGGTCATTATTGTAAATGTTTTGATCTTATGCAAGCTTTAAATCAACATTTCTCGAGGTCCTCCTGTCTCATATCTCACCCCAAAAACAAGAATGCAAAATTCAAGGGTGAGAAGAGACAATCTGGTACCTCTGCAAATGAGGATAAATCCAAAACCAAAGATGCTAAGGCATCTTCACAACCTCCTAACAAAAATGGACCCATTTGGAAATGGGTACCTAAAACTCTCTAATCTCTCCACAGAAGAAACATCATGTGCCTATTTGGTAGCTAGACTCCGGGTGCTCAAGACACATGACTGGCGATAGAGGGTTGCTTTCCTCTTACAAAGAAAAACTTGGTGGAGGATCTGTAACTTTTGGAGATAACAAAAAGGGACAAATAAAAGGCTATGGAGTCATTGCCAAAGGAGACATCGATGTCAACAGAGTTGCCTACGTGGATGGCCTCAAGAACAACCTACTGAGTGTAAGTCAGCTCTGTGACAATGGACTCGATGTGATGTTTAAAAGGCAGTAATGGTCTCTGTTGAAGGAAGATACCACCACGGAGCTTCTGCGAGCCAAAAGACAAGGTGATCTATACCTCATGGACTTTAAATCAACTAACAGAGGAGAAAAGCTCTGCTTAGTCTCAAGTAAGAATGAAGAGGCTTGGCTCTGGCACAACAGGTTCTGTCATCTAAACTTTCACACACTTGAAAAACTTGTGAAACTAGACCTAGTTAGTGGTCTACCAAGTGTTAGATTCGACAAGGACAATCTATGCTCAGCTTGTGAGATGGGCAAACTCAAAAGGGCTGCCCATAAAACTAAGTCTGACATATCTTGCACCAGACCTCTGCAGATGCTTCATGTTGACCTCTGTGGTCCTATATCTGTGCAAAGTCTTGGTGGCAAGAAGTACATCCTTGTACTCATAGATGAATTCTCTAGATATACTTGGGTTGAATTCGTTCGAAAGAAATAAGATGTTCCTGAAGTACTAATAAATCTCATCAAGAGAATACAAGTTCTTTATGATTACAGGGTACAGAGAATCCGAAGTGATAATGGCACAGCGTTTAGGAATTCAACCATTGAAGCCTATCTTTCGACAGAAGGCATATCACAGAACTTCTCTGCCGCAAGGACTCCACAACAAAACGGTGTTGTTGAACGAAAGAACATAACACTAATGGAAGCTGCAAGAACTATGCTCACTCAGGGATCTCTATTTCTTTCTGGGCAGAAGCCATTTCAACCGCTTGCTTCACCCAAAATCGTTCTCTAATAGTGAAGAGGCATGCAAAAATACCATACCACTTACTACACTAGAGGAAGCCGAACATCAAGTACTTCCATGTCTTCGGCTGCAGATGATTTGTGTTGAACGACAGAGAACAAATAGGGAAATTCAGTCCCAAAGCTGACGAAGAAAAATTTGTTGGCTATTCATCCAAATCCAAGGCATACAGAGTCTATGTACTCAAATCCAAACATATACTTGAAACTATTAATGTTTCATTTGATGACTCTTTTCAGGTGACTTCTGAGCAAATCAGCTCAGGAGTCAAACTTCAAGATGAAGATTCTGGTGGATCATCACAAACAAATGATCTTCATCATCTGTTTGAAGAGATGTTTAATGATGATGAACCATCTGAAGGTGACCGCAGATCCTCTGAAGTCGAACCCTCTGAGGACCAACAGGTACTTCTCTGACTGGTCCTAGTAATTCTTCACCCTCTTCCAGTAATGTTGCATGTGCAACCATCGAGGGGGAGCACTCAGAGGACAATACGAATCAAGGTCCCAAGCTCAATCAAGATGATGGTCATCCTCAAAATCTCTCTGAAGGGTCAACACCAGATCAAGGATCCGCAGAGGTCTCTACCTAAACTCATGATGAACAACCAAGTCCTGTGGCAAGTACGAATGATCAATTCCTCTCAACAGAGAATGATCTAAATCAAGATGAACATGCTCCTGAGCTAACCACAGAAGTTTCAATTGATCACCTGCCTCGAATGATCAAATGGACAAGAAGTCACCCACAGAGCCAAGTTATAGGTGACCTATCTGACAAGGTTCAAACTCGATCAAGTACTGCAAATTTTTGTTACTATACAAATTTTGTAAGTATCATCGAACCCAAAAAGATATCTGAAGCTCTTGAATACCCAAACTAGGTAGAAGCTATGCAGAAGGAGCTTCTGCAGTTTGAAAGAAATGAAGTATGGACTCTAGTGCCTCTGCCAAAAGGAAAAAGGGCTATAGGAATCAAAATGGGTCTTCAGGAATAAAAAGGATGAAGACGGTGTGGTGGTCAGAAACAAAGCAAGACTGGTGGCCAAGGGATACTGTCAAGAAGAAGGCATTGACAATGAAGAAACCTTTGCCCCTGTGGCAGGGCTCGAAGCAATAAGAATCTTTCTTGCTTTTGCCACCCACAGAGGTTTTAAAGTATATCAAATGGATGTCTAGTCAGCCTTTCTGAATGGGCAGATTCACGAAGAAGTATATGTCCAACAACCACCTTGGTTTGAGAACTCTAAGTACCCAAATCACGTCTATTTTCTGGACAAGGCTCTGTATGGACTGAAACAAGCCCCCAAAGCATGGTATGACAGACTTTCAAACTTCCTTCTTGCAAACGGTTTCGAAAGAGGTACTACTAATACGACTTTATTCTATAAAAAGAGAAAAGGTGAGATTCTGCTTGTACAAATTTATGTCAATGACATTATTTTTGGGTCTACAAACGATTTATATTGCAAAAAGTTTGAATCATTGATGAAAAGTGAGTTTGAGATGAGCATGATAGGAGAACTTACATTCTTCTTAGGATTGCAAGTCAAACAAACCACAGAGGGTATTTTCATAAACCAATCAAATTATGTCTCTGACATACTTGAAAAATACAAGCTCTCTGACTCTTCACCAATGAAGACTCCTATGGTCACTGGATCCAAAGTCCATGCAGATCCAGAGGGTAAATTTGTGGAGTGTAAACTCTACAGAAGGATGATAGGATCCCTGTTGTACCTAACCGCGAGTAGACCTGATATAATGTTTGCCACATGTCTCTGTGCAAGATTTCAAGCTAACCCCAAAGAATCTCATCTTTATGTTGTCAAGAGAATCTTCAGATACCTAAAAGGGACCAAGAATCTTGGCCTCTGGTATCCGGAGAACTCTGGCTTTGATCTCATGGCGTATACAGATTCATATTACGGAGGATGCAAGCTCGACAGAAAAAGTACCTCTGGGAGTTGCCAATTCCTTGGAGGGAAACTAGTAAGTTGGACTTCCAAGAAGCAGAACTGTGTCTCGACCTCTACCGCAGAAGCAGAATATGTTGTTGCTGCCAGTTGTTGTTCCCAAGTTCTGTGGATGAGGACCCAACTTAGAGACTACGGATTTGATATCGAGAAAATCCCTATCCTCTGTGACTCCAAAAGCGCCATTGCAATCTCCGCCAATCCCGTGCAGCACTCTAAGACCAAGCACATCGATATCAGGTATCACTTTCTGAAACATCATGTGAAGCATGGAACAATAGAGATGTACTTTGTGCCCACAGACTACCAGCTTGCCGACCTTTTCACGAAGGCATTGGATGAGAAAAGATTCACTTTTCTAGTTGGCAAGATTGGTATGCTCAACATGAATTGACCACAGCGCCTCTGTACCCTTGCACAGAGCCTCTGTTGTACATATTTACCTCTGCAACATATTTCTTGTTTGTAAATAGTCTCTTCATCTTTCTTTATCATGTATTCTTTTCTACGAATCTATGTCTTATGCAAGTCTTATCCTTATATGATCCAAGCATAGTTGAAGGGGGAGCAAGACAGGCATGATATCAAGGGGGTGCAAGACGACTCTATGCGACATGAACTACAGAGTAAGGTTAGCATATCCAAACCTAAGGTCAAACAATTTTTCGAGCACCATGCGCTCAGAAAGATCACACTCAGTACCCAGTCTTTCTGTCCAAACTTTGAAATGATCGAAACTATGAAAATCTTTCCTTAAAAAGAATCTTCCTTTGGTCTCAGAACCTATGAGGTCAAGCACAGAGCCTCTACACCTCCAAAAACGAGGATCGCTTGACCAATGCACTTCTCTCAAAGAAACTCGATCATTTCATCGCCTTTTCAATCAAAACCTTGGTTGTGACCTCAGAAGCCTCTTACCCACAGAGCTTCTGTCATTCCCATAACTTGAAAAATTCAGGTCACTTCCTGCGGGTTATTTCTTAAACATCACAGTCATGTGAAAATAGAAGATGCCACGCGCGTGAGAATAGGGTGGCGCACGTCCTAGATCGTGCACCGCCATTATCTGACGTGGAAACATTTGATTGGCCAACATCTGTATCATCGTTTCACAGAAACGGCTACTTATCCGTTTCCACTCATCACGGATTTGAAAATTTTATTTTTTACCGCTTAATTTTTTTCTGTATAAAATACCTTTAGCTTCTCTTCATTTTTTTTTACCTACATCCTTTGCTCTCAAAAAACTTCCTGCAAAAGTTTTTCTTCTTCTTCTTCTCTATTCAATCAATGGCTTCTCCCTCATCTTCCTCCAAGAACTCTAATGGATCCAAGAAATCCAACACCTCTCATCACTCGATGGCTCAAAAGGCTGATTCAGACTCCGTTGGCCAAGAACATGTGCTTACAAGCAGAATGTTGTCTTTCACCAGGCATGACTATCACTTGACCCAAATGAACAATAAACCGAAAAACCATTTTGTCACCCTCAGTCCCTCTGGTTTCCCCACTGAAGCTACACCATTGATTCAACTCCTCAAGAATCACCTCCTAGTTAAAGCCCTAACGATGAAGCGAAATGACATCCCTGAATCTTACATCCAACAGTTTTGGCTGAATGCTCGCCATACCAAGATGGATAAATATGGACACTGCATCATTGGCTATGCAACTCATCCATCAACTGAAAAGATTCTGGACTTAGGGATCAATCGTAGGAAACTGTCCGATGTCTTTAAAATTCCCACTAAATCATACCTCAACCTGCGCAAATTCTCAACAGAGCCCACAGAGGAAGAGATATTGGAGTTCTTGAAGTTCATTGGATATGCAGTCCCAATTACCAAAAGGACAAACTTTAGACGACAGAATCTACCCCCTCTGTGGAACGTACTCTTCTCGATTCTAAACCGGTGTCTAACGTCGAAGGTTGGGAGCCCGGATCAATCAAGCCATACAATTTTCTCTATAATGTATGGAATTTACTATGATCTCCCTCTGGACTATGCTGGACTCATTTTCAGGGAAATCTAGAATGTCGTGATTTCCAAACAACAGGACCAAGACAGAGGGACAGAGCCAAAGAACATCGTGTTTGGACGTTTCCTAGGACTACTTCTAGGAGATGACTTGATAGGGGAAGGAAAGCTACCAGCTGAGGGTTAAACCATCAAACTCCATGAGATGAAGTCCCACAAACCAACTACCATCAAAACAGGGTATCCGTCCGCAAGACCTTTGTCAACCAGAATGTTGATTTACTTGGGTAGTGAAGAGGGAACTAGGATTTACATACAAGGGTACAGGACTCCTGAACCGAGTCCTGCAAACCCCCCCCCCCTCGCGTAGGCTTTCAAAAAGGAGATGTAGCAATTTACCTTAGAGATGAGGGAGAAAAGGTGACAGAAGTTGAAGTCGCAGAGGCTCGAGTGAGTGAGCGAGAGAGACCGTTAGTTAGAGGGGAAGGGAGTGAGAAGAAGAAGAAGAAAAAGAAAAGCAAGAAAAAGAGAACCGAAGACGAAGAGGTTCCAAAGTCCTCTAAAAAATCCAAGAGGACCACAGAAGAAGAGGTACCAAAAGAGAAAGCCAAAGAAGAAACTGCAAAGATCAGAGTCTCTGAGAAAAAGAAAAGAAAATTGAGAACGATTGCCGAAAAAGAACAATATGTGGAAACCATCCGACAAAGAAGGAAAGATCTAGTAGAAGACCTTGTTACTTGAACCGAACCTGCAGAGGGTCAGAAAAAACCTCTGCAGAAGGCAAAGAGAGCCCTAATCCTTGAAGAGTACCCTGAGGATAAACCTCAGAGCCTAATCAATGTAGCCTCTGCAATAGCACGAGAGGTCTATCTTCAGTACTCAGGAAACCTAGGCGAAACGGTGGCCATGGAAATATAGGATGTGACCGAACAGTCACAGAGTGAAGAAGAAGAAGAGCACGGAGAGAGAGGAAAATCGGTGGAAGAGAGGGTAACAAAAGATACCTTTGGCACACCACCAAAACCAACTCCCAATGCAACCCACACTTCTACCCCTGCAGTTCTAGTGTAGAGGGGTATTGAAACAGGACCGCACAGTCCGAACCAAACCCTAGTCGACCGTACAGAGGATATTCCTTCATCCTCTGTACCACCATCCGGTGAAACCAAATCCACCTCACCCTCTCAAAAGGGTGAGAGTGTTGTTCTATGTGTCCACTCGCCCTACGACACAACTCTTACACACACAGAGGTATTCATTGCCTCTGTCACACACAAGAGTGACCCCCAAACCACTTCAGAGTTGGAGGCGAGAGAACACAATGATTCTGTGGATCTAGAACAACCACAAGATCCATTCAACATAGATCTTAAGGGAGTCTCTGAACCCTCCCCCAAAGAACGTGTTGACAGAACTTCCATAGATGCTTCCTCCGTGGAACATCAAGGATTGGAAGGAAATCCTCTAGAGCTCAACATATCAACAGGCTCTGAAGGTGCCAAAGACTCGTTGTCCAAATCTGGAACATTTGTTGTTCCAGAGGTTACCCCGGACATCTATGTCACAAAGGGAGAGTTTAAAGCCTTTGCTGACACGGAGCTCCAAAAACTTGACGAGTTGAAAAGTTCTGTCACCAGGGAATCTCAAGCCCACTCTGAATTTCTTGCAGAGGCTCTCAAGGCCAATACAGACGCCCTAAACGCTCTTCGCCAATCCTATCAACAACATTCAGTAGCTATCAATGAACTGAGAATAAACTGCGCGAAAAGGGCTGATCTTCAAGCTTGTGGACAATCTATCATTGCACACTCAAATCAGATTCAAGCTCTAGGGGACCTCTGTACCGACGAATTCCCAAAATATGCTACCCAAGGAGTTCAGTCCGGAGTGACAGAAATGACCAAGCTTCGAGAGGAAATTAAGGACATAACTCGCAGTGTTATGATCCCCTTCCATTCATAGGCATCAACCTCTGCACCTGACCCCTCTGCCTTTGCCACAAAAGCTGACCTAGAAGCAATGGGAAATTAGTTTATGGGCAACCTCAACCTTCTTCGATCCAACTTCAATGAACAAGGAAAGAAGGTGGCTGCAGATTTGAAGAAAACCATAGCCACATTTCGTTTCAAGTCTGATATGGAAATCAACGCACTGTCATTTGCTGCAGAGGACGTTACACAAAATATCACCAAACTTGTCAATGAAAACCTCTGTAGGCGACGGAAAAGGAAGGAACCTATCACCTGCCAGACTCAAGCGGGACAGAAGAAGGCACGGCATGAGGACCAAGATTCTGATGCATCCGGCCATGATCCTCATGAGAGGGAGAATCATCAATCAACACAAGAAGCACCAATCACATCAGTTCCCCTGAACCAAGTCCCTATAAGCTCAGAACCTAAACCATAGAGATCATCTAAACAACAGGTCTCTGCAACCTCCTCTCCCATCATAATCCAAATCATAAAATCCCGACCATCTGCCAGAGATAAAGGTAAGGCCATAGCAACAGAACCTCTGAAGAAGATCAAATCTCCTCCCACCTCTGAGAAACTACTAAAGAGCTCTTTTGATGCCGCCAAAAGAGTAAAACCGAAAGAAGAAGACTGGGCTTTTGATCTGCAACCTCTGTTTAAACTCCCCATCCTGGAACCTCTTGACAAAGTTGTATCAAGGCTTTGAGAGCCTAAGTAGACCCTTCCCTGTTCCTCTAAAGAAGGACATCAAAGAAGATGTGTACAAATACCTCTATAGCCGCGGAGCTCAAGATCTTCCCCCTATCAGACTCTCAGAGGAAATTGTATCACAGGAGAGAAGGAGATTCTATAAATATAAAGCCAAGGCAAAATCCAAAGTCTTCAACATGGCCAAGATCTCAGAGGTTCTGACAATCAAACTTGGTCACACAAAGTGCAAGAACTTCTGGTTCAGTGAATATGTTGTCGGTCCACACAATGTTTATATCAAGTTCTTAGATTAAACAAAAATAACGATTACCAACCTGTATTGATATATAACAAAGGTTACAAGGTTGATCGATTTGAGCTTGGATGTGTTCTCTCTGTATTACACCTTTAAGTGTGTGTTTTGTGTGTCTGATAATATCTGATCTTCGAGAGTTGTTGAGAGACACAACTAATATCTAACTTAGTGTGTCAAACACACTACCTAACATAATATCTAGAATTAATATCTAGATATTATTTCTAATAAACTAAATAACTAAACTAACTAATAATAACTAACTAAGTTAACTAATATCTAACAAACTAGATATTAACTTAACTAATACAATAACAAACAATTACATTGATTACTTTGACATTCATTACAAACAACATTGACTTTAATATCGAGAGTCGACGTTCCGGCTTTAGCTTCAAATTGCGATCTTCGGTTTGGATGATCTTGAATCCAATGAGACTGTGTCTTAACAATCTCCCCCTTTGGATCAAGATCATTACGAAAATGATTTTAGCAATTCAGTCTTCTTGTTCAGCTCAGAAGATGCAATCTCTTTCTCTAGCTCTCAAATCAGCATGTCTTCAGAATACTTGCTTTTGAGGATTTCAATCTTGGACGTGATTCTTGAAACATGTGATCTTTGCCATTTCTTGTGTAGTCATTCTCCCCCTTTTTGATGTTAAGTGCAACGACTTCATCAAAATTATT
Organism: Arctium lappa; assembly: GCA_023525745.1. Taxonomy (NCBI): domain Eukaryota; kingdom Viridiplantae; phylum Streptophyta; class Magnoliopsida; order Asterales; family Asteraceae; genus Arctium; species Arctium lappa. The sequence continues at coordinate 27,197,023 of CM042062.1, forward strand.
TGTAAGAAATCTCTATCTTTCGGTTAGAGCCCCTGATCTGTCAATTCATAAGACATTCATCCAGATCTTTGCAAATCTAGACAAAATAGTCGTGTAACACCTGAATCAACTAATGAATCAATTAACATGCATGTCAGTAACACTAAGTCACTGTGTGTAACGAATACACATTGGAAAGAAGCTGTTTGATGTTGACTCCCCCAGGGATTCCATTTAATCATCGAAACATCACAAATGTTATTTCTATAAATGTTATGACAAAGAAACAAATTCCTTGTGTGTTCGTGCTTGTGATAGAAAGAATTAAGCTCTGATGATTGCTTATAATGCTCAATATTGTGTAAACCACTGAGACAACAGTAAGTTAAACACAGACTCAATGTGCATGATTGAAGTGCGAAGGTGGGGCAAACTTCCTTCTTTTCAATATCCAGATTTTCCAAATGAAAATCAGATAGCAAATGTGCTACATCCCCTTTGAAAATGTGAAACACTTTCTTGTTGAGAAGAAAATGAGCAGATAGTGAGGTTTGATCAAGAGTTGGCATGGACTAGTTGCCTGTTTCAATAATGATCACCAAAGAATTGTGAATCACTAGAATGGTGGTTGCCCGGCTCAGAAAAAGTTGGTGCAGAGTGGTGATATTCTTTTAACTCTGTTCTCACACGCTCTTTCTTTTAAAATTTTTACTAACTCTAATCACACTCATTTCTTTTCGCTTTGCACACTCAATCACTAAGGATTAACTTCGTGGGTAGAAATCACTGTTAAGGTGATTCCATAGAAGTTGTGTTAATTCCTAGCACAATGATTCTTTGTTTTCCTATGATGCACGTGAAGCTCAGATTGATTTAACTATTTCAGTTAAAGCACAATGAAATTTTTGAAAACATTTAAAGTCACACTTCCAAAATATAAAATCTGTTGAAAAATCGAGAAGTGGTTTGAACATTAAAAACAATGTTTTCTATGATTGAAAGTTGTCCTTCTTTCAACCATATATGAGATGAAGATAAAGGATTATACCTTAACGTGCGATATTACATCTCATGAAGCTAAGCTTTAAGTCATAAACATATGAACTTGTAAGCTTCTCTCAAAAATTCTGCAAAAGTCTTAAGTCAAAGTCAAAGTCAAAGTAAAATTTATTCACATAAATTGAAAAGACAAAAAGCAGAAAAACTTTTTAAAGTACGAGTTCTGATCAGAAATAATCAGAAGTCATATCCAAACTCCTTTGAATTGAAGAGTTCCCCCTAAAATCTTGCATTACAAAAATTTGACATAATAGGTAAATGCAGAAATCTTATGAGCTCCCCCCCAAAATAAGATTGACCACATGCCAATTTCTTCTCATACTCCCCCTTGGATCATGAACAGTATATAGAAGTGCAGATATCTTGCGGAAATGAAGAAATGATGAAAAAGTATACAATTAGAAAACTTTGATAGGTAACTACTGATTAAATATTTAGATTTAGCATACCAAGCTTAGAGACAAAAAAGTTAAACCTCTTTTCGTCTAAAGGTTTGCTAAACAAATCGGCAAGCTGATAATCAGTTTTTACAAAGAAAAGTTCAATTGTTCCTTTTTCAACATGATCTTTAATGAAATGATACCTGGCGTCTATGTGCTTAGTCTTGGTGTGTTGAACAGGATTCGCTGTTATTGCGATGGCGCTCTTGGAGTCACATTATATCGGGATTTTGTTGAAGTGGAAACCGTAGTCGCGCAATTGAGTTCTCATCCATAAGACCTGAGAACAGCAGCTAGCAGCAGCTACATATTCTGCTTCGACCGTGGAAGTTGAAACACAAAGTTGCTTCTTCAATGCCCAACTGACTAGCTTGTCACCGAGGAACTGTACATGTCCTGATGTGCTCTTCCTGTCTAACATAAAACCTGCATGATCTGCATCTGTGTAGGCTGTTAGTTCAAAACAAGTATCTTTAGGATACCACAGACCAAGATCTGCAGTGCCCTTTAGATACCTAAATATGCGCTTCACAGCAGACATATGGATTTCTTTAGGATTGGCCTGATATCTTGCACATAAGCATGTTGAGAACATTATATCTGGCCAACTGGAAGTAAGATACATTAAAGAACCTATCATTCCTCGATAAGTCCTAACATCAACAGCCTTTCCCGAAGGATCGGTGCCAATCATAGTACCTGGTGCCATTGGGGTACCAATCGGTTTTGAATTTTCCATTTGGAACTTCCGAAGAATATCCAAAATGTATTTTGATTGATTGATAAAAATACCCGATGAAAATTGTTTTACTTGTAAACCGAGAAAGAAATTCATTTCTCCCATCATGTTCATCTGAAATCTAGACACCATAAGGTTTGCAAAATTCTTACAGTACTTTGTATTTGTAGAGCCAAAGATAATATCATCTACATAGATTTGAATTAAAATGATATCGGCTTTTTCCTTTTTTATAAACAAAGTGGTATCCACCGTTCCTTTTGAAAACCCAGACTTGACTAGAAAAGTGGAAAGGACATCATACCAGGCTCGAGGTGCTTGTTTCAGACCGTAGAGTGCTTTGTCGAGAATGTAAACGTGATTCGGCTTCTCTTGATTGACAAAACCTTCTGGCTGAGAGACGTAGACTTCCTCCTTCAAAATTCCATTTAGGAATGCTGTCTTCACGTCTATTTGAAAAATCGTGAAGTTCTTGTGGGCTGCGTAGGCTAGAAACATTCTGATTGCCTCTAATCGTGCCACAGGAGCATATGTCTCATCATAGTCGATTCCTTCCTCTTGTCTGTATCCTTTGGCTACTAGTCTTGCCTTGTTTCGGACAACGGTACCATCTTCGTCTTTCTTTATCTTGAAAACCCACTTCGTACCTATAATTGTTTTACCTTTAGGCTTTGGTACGATTCTCCAGACTTGAAGTGCATCGAACTGATTCAGCTCTTCTTGCATTGAGATCACCCATTCTGGATCAGCAAGTGCCTCTGATACACGTGTTGGCTCGAACTTGCTCATAAAGGAGTCATGCATGCACATATTCATTGATGTTGACCTAGTTTGCACCGGTTTTGATGGATCGCCATTTATTTTCATGAGGCAGTGGATTAGATGAATGTATATCAGTTGTATCATCTACAAATCCACTTGTACCTTCTTCTGTTTCTTCAGGAGGAATTATGATTTCAGTTGAAGGGGCAGGTTCAGAAGGCTCAGCAGGTACAACTTGATCTGAATAGTATCTCCTACTGTTTCAGCTACTTCTGTCTCTTTATCATTTGTCATTTCTTCAACTGTTGGATTCGACATTTGAATTGGAATCTCTTGTTGAATCGGGGCGTTGTATTCAATAGGAACATCTGAACTGGTTGGATGAGTAGTCGTTAAGTCTTCCATCCTGTCAACCACAGCAGATTTCTTTACATTAGATCCAATAAATTCATCATAAAACAATTCAAATAATAAATCTAAATCAGATAAATGGTTAGTAGAAGTTGATGCTTCATCTGATTTATTCTGTTGAGACACAGGTTCTGGACTGAGTTGCCCAGAAGCTAGTATTCCTGTTATAACGGGTTCTGAACGTTCTTGTTCGGAAGCCATTTATTCATCAAACGAGACGTTGATGCTTTCAATCACCGTCTTTGACTTCTTTAGATAAACACGGAATGCAGTTGATGTCGAGGAATAGCCAATGAAGATTCCTTCATCCTCCTTAGCACTGAACTTATTTAGACTCTCCCTATCGTTTAGAACGAAACACTTACACCCAAATATATGGAAATATTTGATTGTCGGTGTTCGGTTGTTGATTAACGCATAAGGAGTCTTCTTGAATCTTCGATGTACCATGGAGCGATTCTGTGTGTAGCACGCGATCGATACAGCTTCTGCCCACAAAAATAGAGGTAAGTCTGATTGACTTAGCATAGTACGAGCAGCCTCGACTAGCGTTCGATTTCTTCTTTCGACCACTTCATTTTGTTGAGGCGTACGAGCAGGAAAGTATTGATGTGAAATCCCGACAAATTCGAGATATTCTTCAACTTTATTGTTCTTGAACTCTGTGTCGTTGTCTGTTCGTAGAAACTTGACCGGTTTCTGCAGATTCACCTGGGTCGTCTTTAGGAATGTGATGAGGACATTTGGTGTCTCATCCTTTGAACGTAGAAACTTGACCCATGTGTATCGCGAGTAATCGTCCACGATCACGAGTATGTACTTCTTTCCGCCTAGACTCTGAGTTCGCATCGGACCGCATAAGTCCATATGCAATAACTCTAACGGAGTGCTTGTACTTGGTTCAGGTTTTGGTTTATGTGGAGCCCTCTTCATCTTTCCCTTTTCACATGCTTGACAAAGATGTTCTCTTTCACATTTGAGCTCTGAAAGTCCTTTGACGAGCTTTCCACTGACCAGATTGTTGATGTACCTGAAGTTGAGGTGAGAGAGCCTTCGATTCCATAACCAACTTTGTTGCATCGAGGCTTTCGTTAGTAGACAAACTTGCTTGTCAGTCTGGACATTTGATAAATTGATTGTGTAGAGGTCTGATTCTCGAGTACCGACCAAGAGTTCTTCGCCTTCTTCATTGTGATTTGAACATCTCTTGGCTTTGAAGTTGACCTCTAAGTCTTTGTCACAGAACTGGCCTATGCTGAACAAGTTGTGTCGTAAGCCTTCTACATAGCTCACCTTCTTGATTGTGACATTGTCATGTTTTACATCACCATATCCCATGATTGGAGAAAACTGGTCGTTGCCGAATCTGACTGTTTTGCAATATTTGTCTTTAAAATTGGACAATATCTCTTTTTTCCTTGTCATGTGCTTGGAACATCCGTTGTCCAAGAACCATGTATGACTAGTCTGCATAAGAGAAATTACAAATTTAGATCTTCATACGACAACATTGGAATATTCACTTTGATTATCGAAGTGCGGGTCTTGAACTGATTTGTTCAAAAGCCTATTTTGACTTTGATGTTCGGGTTTTGAACTGCATTATCCTAAAACCTATTTTGACATTGAAGAACGAGTCCTGATCTGTACATAATCAGAAGTCGAATTCTCTTCAAGCTTTGTGTGCCTGCAACACAGATTTAGCCTTAGGTACCCACTTGAATTTGGGTCCTGCTGTGTTAGCACAAGATTTTGGTACCCATTTCAAATTGGGTCCTCTTTTCTTTTGAAATACATTGGAAGAATTAGTATGAGATGAATGCACATGAAAATTGCCAAACCAATCTCCAGAATCTTGACAAGAGATAGAAACATGTTTATCATAAATAGAAGACTTTCTAGCAGATAAAGATAACTGAAATAATTGCTTCATTGTATATTGTTTACGAGAAACAGCAAGTTTTGAGTTCAAAAGAGCAACATCAGCAATTAAGACATCTTTACTAGGCGAAGTTTTACTACAATTAACACTACTAAACGATTTAACAGTCTTGTCAAACTTCTGTTTGGGTTGCCACTGAAAATTTACTTCTGGCCTTTGCTTGCTCAGATCTGAAACATGTGAAACTGGTGAGTTAGACCTTTGAGCAACAAGCGATTGCTTCTTCTTCGGATTACCAGTAGTGTTCGGTTTCTGTGAATGCTGAGATATATTCTTACCTTTAGCAGTTTTAGCTTTCATAGACACTGAGTTATCAACTTTTGTTGATTTTGCACTATTAACAGGCATACTGGTTTTGTTCAAAGATTTCTTAACAAAAGATGAATGGTTAGGAAGTTTTGCATTAAAATCAAATTGTTCAGAACAATCATCTAAACCATCGTTAGAGTTCAGAAAATCAAGCTCTTTATTAGCTAGACCAGACATGTCCTCAGAGTTTGAAGCTTTAGAAATAACAGAATTTGAAAACACAGTTGAAAAAACTTTTTTCTCAATATTCATCAAAAGTCTTTCATCTGATAAAGAATTCTCGAGTTCAGAAATTTTACTTTCTAAAACGAGAGGAGGGACATATAGTTTACCTAGAATAGGCTTCGCCTCCATTTCCTTTTCAGTATAACTTTGAAAGAAATCACTTGAAAGAGTTTTCTTCTTTTGATATATTGGATTTTCATCATAACTATTATTCAATTTCGCATAATAAAATGGAAGATGAACTTTAGATGATTTCAAACGTTTTTCAGTTTCGTTGGCTTCATCCTTTTCAGATAGTTTAGTCCAGAAAGTTTTAAACTCAGGAATTCTGCGAGCTAATTGAATAGAAAGATGATCATAAAGTCCTGGCACTTCAGACATCCCTTTTTGTAGACAGTGAGGATTCTTATAACCGATTCCCCATCTCTCTATTTCCTCTTTGGGTTTATTCAGATGAATAGTCTGTTCAGTTTGACCCATTTTATATAACTTCCCTTCCAAACCTTTTAATTTTCCAAGTAAAGAAAAGTTTTCTTTGATACATGAAGAATGCAATTCTTTAAGCTCATATTTATCAATCTCACTTTTTAGTAGTTTAGACTTGAGATCAGAATTCTCTTTAAGAATTATTGTATTTTCCTTTGCGTTGGTGTCATTATCTTTATGTAAAACCTCAACCAATACTTTCTTCTCAGCAATTTCATTGTTAAGTTTCTGTATCAGTTGGCTTTTGTCAGTATTAACACCATTTTCTCGCTCAAGATTAGATTCTAACTCTTTTTGTTTTAAACTCATGGCATGCATTTTATTCATGAAATTTGAATCTGATAAATTACATACCTCCTCGTCTTCATTATCTGAATCAGCGTCAGCATCTGATTCTATCTTTCCCATCAAGCACATGTTGACTGCTTCATGTCTCTTTTCATCCACTTCTTCCTCGTCTGAATGATCAAGCTAGTATTCATCTTCAGCCATCAGTGCCTTACCAGCCTCCTATTGCTTTACAAGAAGCATCTTGTTCTTGTAATAATCGGAGTTTCTGACTTTTGGTCTTCGGCAGTCTCTGGCATAGTGACCTGTTTTGCCACAGTTGTAGCACGTTGGTGGTTCTGTCTGACTGGATCCTTCAGCTTTAAACTTTCTCTCTTCTGGTTTCCTCTCCTCTGTTCTTTTCCCTTCAAATCTCTTTCCTTCATATCTACTTCCTTCAACCCTTTCCTTGTGGATGTAGTTGTTTGGACCAAAAGTATATCTCTGACTGTTTGAACTTGGCTTTGTGTAGAACTTTTTCTGAAAATCATTTGACAACAGAATCATTGCTTGCTTCAGTTGTTCATTTTCATCCATGTCAGAGTTTGCATAACCTTCATCTTCTTCTGATTCGTACACAATTGCCTTGTTCTTCTTCTTCCTGACAACAAGAGCAACTATGTCTTCAACTGTCTTTCCTTTCTGCCTCTTTTCATCTAGAATTTCAAGCACCTCTTCTTCATTTTGTCTGAGGGTTTCATACACCTCATGAAGTGGAATCTCATTCAAATCTTTGATCAACTTCATCTGCCTAGCAAATCTTTTCCATTCCGGTTGAAGAATACTTAGGAATTTGACGTTCAGCTCAATTTGAGATTTGTGGACTTTGTTCTTGCTAAGTTCGTTCAGCAAAGTCACAAACCTGTCATATGTTTCTTCTAAATTCTCTCCCACTCTGCCTCTAAATTCTTCGTAATTATTTAGGCAGTTTGAGATTTTCAGCTGATTCCCAACCTTTGAACCCAGCATCATCTTTTCGAGTTGATCCCACATTTCTTTGCCGGAGGCCTTGTAGCTGTCAATCTTTACATATATTTCGTTTGGAATTTCTTGTAAAATGTATGACTTAGCTAATCTGCCGCCTTTGGCTCTTCTGAGGTTATCATCTCCTAGCTCATGAAACTTAAGTTCAACTTGATTCGGCACAGTTCCAACTAAACGAGTCGTCATGACTGGTTTCATAACCTCTTCTTCTATAGATTTCCTGATGAAATCACCCAGCTCATATCTGTCAACAAAGTTCAGAAACCGATCTTTCCACTGTTCGTATTCTCCTTTAAATAGAACGGGTGGCTTGGTGTCAGTTCCGATTGCAAGGGCTTCTCTGGATGTCATCCTGTATTGAATAAGAGAAAACTTGACAGATATGATCGTTAATCCAAATAAAATTTGATCACACAAGAAATTTTGTCCCCCTAGAGAAAAAATTTATGACAATTAAAGACCCTATTACAGTTTTGAATAACTTTGCGTATTGAGAAGGTTAGCGTATGAGAAGGTTAGCGTATGAGATTGATTGCGCAAATTGGGGTTTGCGTATCAAGAACAGTGCGGAAAGTGAGGTTTGCGTATCAAACGGGATGCGCAAAGTAGACTTGATCTTTTCGTGAAGAGACTATCACTTGAACTGGGGGTTGCGTAAACTGAGTTTTGCGTATCCTTCTTGATGCGAGAAGTGAAGTCGAGGTTTGTGTATGCTTTAGGATCCGAGAAGTGAGGTTTGCGGATTGCTTGATATGCGCAAAGTAGGGTTTGCGTATCAGGCGTGATGCGCAAAGCGAAGTTTGCGTATCACGTTAGATGCGCAAAGTTGGACTTTGCGTATGTTCGTCTTCTGGTTTGCGCAAGTTCGTCCTGTACTTCGAAAATCAACGAAAAACTGTATTCTTCGACGATTAGCAGTACCAAACTTTAGCAATAAGTCTAAAAACACTTCTAGAACTGAATGCTAACACTCGATCTCGATAAAACACACTTTTTGAAAAACAATTTGATGGCACAGTAACTTTCTAAACTCGACTGTTAGACCACTAAATCACCAAAATGGAACTCGATAAAAGCTCTATAGTGAAATCAAACAACAACAACTCGATCTAGCATGCTAATCGATCACAACCTGATCGATTTTAACACCTAAAACACCTTAACACTCGAAATCACTTTTTCAAATAGAACACAGAGTCGTTTTTGAAAAAAAAAACTTGATTTGATCTTAATCAGACTTTGATACCAATTGTCGGTCCACACAATGTTTATATCAAGTTCTTAGATTAAACAACAATAACGATTAACAACCTGTATTGATATATAACAAAGGTTACAAGGTTGATCGATTTAAGTTTGGATGTGTTCTCTCTGTATTACACCTTTAAGTGTGTGTTTTGTGTATCTGATAATATCAGATCTTCGAGAGTTGTTGAGAGACACAACTAATATCTAACTTAGTGTGTCAAACACATTACCTAACATAATATCTAGATATTATTTCTAATAAACTAAATAACTAAACTAACTAATAATAACTAACTAAGTTAACTAATATCTAACAAACTAGATATTAACTTAACTAATACAATAACAAACAATTACATTGATTACTTTGACATTTATTACAAACAACATTGACTTTAATATCGAGAGTCGACGTTCCGGATTTAGCTTCAGATTGCGATCTTCAGTTGGGATGATCTTGAATCCAATGAGATTGTGTCTTAACATATGCAGTGAAAAGGGAAGATAAGGAAATATGGACATTCACAGACGCAGATCTACCGAATCTTCACCCTCATGATGTTCCAGAGCTATTCAAATGGACAGAGGATAAGTTTGGCTGGAAGAAGGAATACCAAGAAGCACATCTCACCATCAAGAGGGTCATGAGAGAAAAGTTGTTGTTCTACAGTATAGCTGACTTTCAAGTGGCACTTGACTTAGTAGTCAAAAAGGTCAACTTCCCTCCACCGGAAGACAACTTACCACCCTCTGCCAATTTTCTACCGAACTCCATCATCACTTCACCTTCTTTCGGTTTTGTCTACTTAAATCCCAAAGGAGAAAATAAATTATTCATGGGGATAGAGAGCCAAAAGTACTCAACCGAATCTCTGCTGCTCATTCAAGATCTACTTATCAAGCACAGAGGCACCCCACTATTACCTACAGAAGCTGCAGATGTCCTTCTAACAAACATAGGTGCAACCTTAAACTTCAGAGACCTATATGTGTGCTACTACAGAGAACTGAAGAAAGAAGGTGGGTTTGGAAAGAAGATCAACGATTTCCCAGACGCCAAAGTATAGGCCCTGATGTCTTGTAAATTTTTTTTATCCACTATCAAATGTAATTGCCTTTTGCATTGTTTTATTTTGAATGTAAATCAAAATTCATAGGTTGAGTTCCTTTCACCTCTCTTGTTTCTAGTTTAGTCATCACTCCAAATTCCAATTTTTATTTTTTCAATACTTAGGGGGAGATTGTTAGCTTCATCCGCCATGTTTAGAAGTGTTGAAAAATAGGCTAAGTATAGAAACTCTTGCTGTCTCGAAAGTCTCTTCAGAAGATACAAAGCTCAGAAGACTTCTCCACAGAAGACGTTCCCGAGGTCAAACCTGATAATAATACTCAGATCACAGAGCCTCTGTGGCCACTCACAGAGCCTCTGTGAAGGCTAACCTTTGGAGGTCAGTGTTGGAATTGTGCAGGGTGGCTCAAGACAAGACCACGTGTCGAGCACGTGAGACCTGCTGTACGAAGATCCGCATGATCATGTAATGGCCGTCCCACGATGTTTACTTTACAGGTGGCATTCCTTATGTGGAATGTCAGTCTTTGTCTTGTAGTACTAGGTGCACGCTGCTTGTATTATATATGAGCACCTCGTTCTTTGTCTTAAAAAGAAAAGAGGACACACAAAAATAGTAATCTGTATAATCCTTGAGCATATTTGCACATACCAGTGCGTGTTCTTGGTGTTCTTCAGTAATCAATGAAACAGTTCTTTGAGTAATTTTCTTATAATACTTTACTTCCTGTTCATTAATTACTTGTGTGTTTACTACCTTGCATGTTCAATCTTTTCTATACATCTTAAACGCTTCCGCACTCTGTTTAATTAATCTGTGTGTAGTAAAAGGTTAAATCAAGTTAAAGAACATCATAACTGGGATCAACAAAGATGATGATGAGGAAGAAGAAGACATCGCCAATGATGATATTGAAGAAACTGGAAATGATATCGAAGGTGCAAACAATGATAATGTTGACGAGGATGATGATGGAAAGTTGTTTCATCCCTAACACCATCAACGCTCCAATAAAGGGGATTGTCATCAGGGATCAAGGGGAGAGGGCCTCAGAGCCCAAGAAGAAGACCCCTCAACAAGGAAAACAGAAACATCTTGGTGCTGAGGGGAATCTAAAAATTCTTCAATCTGATGGGGAGATGAATAATCCAGAGGTATGCCTAGATCTTCAACCTTACTCCCCTCTAAATATTCAACCACTAAAAATGATCCTTTTCCTGAATCTCCTACTTCCTTTTCCAGCCCATCCTCTCCCCTTAGTGATATTACAGCACCTTTTTACGCTGATGAATCACAGAGAGTTGAAGACCCAATAATCCCAGTCCACGCTGATGTGACTGATGATGAAAGAATCGATGCTCTCATTGCTGATATTGAGAGTCAGCGAGTAAAGATGCCCTCTAAATCAGCACCATATGACGAGCTCAACTTCTTATCCAAGGAAGAAATTGAAGAATCTATCAGGGTTGAGAAACTTCTGGAGGCATGCAAGAATGATGTAAGAGGTGCCCGAAGAATTGCAAAGAACTCAGTCACTAATGATCAGCTAAAGTAACATCCCATCCAAGTTCAAGCTCAACTGCTACAAGAAGCAAGGGAGGAAGCTGAAAAATAAAGAGCCACCAAAGATTCAAAAACTGAGTGGTGTAGAAGGAAAATGGAAAGAAGACAGGATCCGGAGAAGATCACTGACATTACCATATCTTGGAAATCAAAGAAAGGATCAATCATGGTCACAATGACTACCTTAAGAGCAGATGGCTCAGCGAAGACGATGTTCATGTCAAAGTTAGAGACTTTTGGTTTTTTAGAATGGATAGAAATTATAGACGTACTGAAAAAGTCAAGATCCAAGTATAAAAACTATTTAGAGTCAATTCTACATCCGCTTATTGAACGACTCTCGACCATTCTGAATATTCCATCAATCTTTCCAAAGCCTACAAGAAGAAGACAACGAGCATCCACTTCTAAAGAAGGGGCTCCTAACAAGAGCGAAACAGGCATCGCATTTTTAGAAGAAGTTGTTCTTGGAGCACTTCCTGATCTTTTAATCCTTGACCTATCACTGCCAAGAGAAGGCCCCTTCACTCCTGGTCAAGTGCTTGGTGATCCCTATGGTATTATCTTTTATGATCATGAAGGACAAGTCTGATTTCAAAGATTCCTTGAGCTTCATCTCTGCCTACTCAATAATCTCAAAGATTTAATCTACTGGTGTGATTTAACATCTTATGGTGAAGGGGTCAAAACTCAAATCCTCCTACAATGCAAAGCACGAAGAAGAAGAGGTAAAGAAGTCCCTGACTACCTAATGCCTAAAGAAGTTCCCCTTGGAAATCTTGAAGAAGAAGATCTTTAGCTGATACGTTCCCTTTTTCTCTTGTAAGTTATCAGCTAGTCATCTTTAGTATCTGTTTTGTAATCACTCGTCCTTGTAAATTTTCAATTTCCCTTTGTAAATTTATTATGAAATTAATGAAAATTTTTAGTAATGTACTTAACTCAATCAGTGTTAGAGCATAAATATGTTGGATACAAGATCAAGAAAACTGAAGGTCAAAGTACAAGAAGTCAAAGCTGAGAAAGTCAACTCTTAAGTGAAAGTCAAAGTCTTTGTAATAAAAATCAAAGTCAACATTTGTATTTGTATTTGTTTTTCCTTGTATTTTTAGATGTAGGTATAAATACCTTGTATTTTCTTTTTTCAATAGTAGGAAGCTTATTTTGAGAAATACGATTGAGAGAAAATCTGTAGAGAGAGAAAGAGAGAGTTCTAGAGAGAGAAAGTTGTATTTGAATTGAGAATTGAATTCAAAACAGGTAATTGAATTGAATTGTTTGTTTTGATTAATTGTTTGTGATTGGAAACTAGAATCTGGGAATATCAATTGGTATCAAAGCTTTTAATTGTTTTAATATCAATTGGGAATATTAATTGTTTTGAAAAAGAAAATGTTTCACATTTTCAAGGGGATGCAGCATATTATCTATCTGGTTTTCATTTGGAAAATCTGGATATTGAAAAAGAAGGAAGTCTATCCCACCTTCGCACTTCAATCATGCACATTGAGTCTGTGTTTATCTACTGTTGTCTCAGTGGTTTACACTATGTTGAGCCTTTTTTAAAAAGCAATTATTCATGCTTAATTCTTTTTACACATGCACGAACACACAAAGAATTTGTTTCTTTGTCATAACATTCATAGAAATTGCCTTTGTGGTATTTCGATGATTGGATGGAAGCCCTGGGGAGTGAACATCAAAAAGCTCCTTTATATTGTGTATTCGTTACACACAGTGACTTTGTGTTACTGACAGGCATTTTAACTGATTCATTTGTTGATTCAGGGGTTACATGGTCTTATTTTGTCTGGATTTGCAAAGATCTAGATGAATACTTGGTTATGGATCGCAGAATTAGAGGCTCCGTTTGATAAATCAGAATGGTCAAAGACATTTCTTGGAAGAAAAGTTTTGATGATATAGATACTCAAATCATCAAAAAGGGGAGATGGTATCAAGAAATGATAAAGTTTTGAGAGTTGATATTCAGAAATGTCCAAGTCAGAAGATTCAAAGTAAAGATTTGAAGAAGAACAAAGAATTTCTGAAGATATGCTGATTTTTGAGGAAATTTTCTTTGAAGATTATTTGCTAAAGCAATTCGAGCTGATTCTGAAGATAATTTTTTTCCAAAGTCTGAAAGTATTATTGTGAAAGTTTTGGGGAGATTGTTAATCGTTTGAAGACAGTTTTTGGAAAGAATACCGTCAAAGAAAAAGGAGAGATTGTACTGACAGAGCTTAAAGTGAAGACTGCATTGCTAGATCTTTCAATAGTGATCTTGAATCCAAAGGGGGAGATTGTTAGAGCATAAATATGTTGGATACAAGATCAAGAAGACTGAAGGTCAAAGTACAAGAAGTCAAAGCTGAGAAAATCAACTCTTAAGTGAAAGTCAAAGTCTTTGTAATAAAAATCAAAGTCAACATTTGTATTTGTTTTTCCTTGTATTTTTAGATGTAGGTATAAATACCTTGTATTTTCTTTTTTCAATAGTAGGAAGCTTATTTTGAGAAATACGATTGAGAGAAAATCTGTAGAGAGAGAAAGAGAGAGTTCTAGAGAGAGAAAGTTGTATTTGAATTGATAATTGAATTCAAAACAGGTAATTGAATTGAATTGTTTGTTTTGATTAATTGTTTGTGATTGGAAACTAGAATCTAGGAATATCAATCAGTACTAAAAAGATCCCTAAAACAGTAATTGGACATGTATATTACGAGTCCTCTTTATCCTTATGTTTTAACTTAACAATTTTTTTTTATTGCTTTGTCATCATCAAATAAGGGGAGATTGTTGCTCCAAACTCTCTCAGTCATTTGATGATGATCCTTTTATACTTAGTAAAAATTACTTTAAATTGTATATGTATTAGTGATTCACCATCAGCGATCATACTGAGCTTGTTCAGTTACCGCTGAGTTATTTTCTATGTAAACAGTCTATGTAATCCCTGAAGACAAGCCTCACGCTCAAAAAGATCATCACTGACATCGAAGACTAAGTTGATGATATAGACAAGTCTACTAATGATCTGAAGCGGCATTCAGTGAAACCAAGACAAGTCTACAACGCATGAAAAATCAAGATCAAGCCTCAGCTATTTTCTCTCTGCATCAGTGATTCTTGATCACTGATCATCAGCTATAGTTGATCATGAAGTCTGCTTATCAATATTTGTTTGTCTTATCCTCTGCACAAAAAGTACGGAGGTACAAAAGCAAACATGTTTTTGTCCATAATCGTACAACCACCCCTTTCCAATACATTGTTCATCATACGGCCAAAAGCATGCAAATGATAAAGTCAAGAACTTGAAGCCAATGAAAGATGGACACGTGGTGTAACACCCGTATTTTTGTGTAAGTCTGGTTTTCCAACTTGTTGAATTTGTGACCCTTATCCGTATCGTTTTATCCCTATTCATTGTATCTGTTCCCTTTTGTCGTCACGTAAGTCGCGGGTTCAAAATCTCGGGTTTTGGGTTTCGGTACTTGTGGCGCGACTGTTCCACGCGATAGTGACAATTTTCACTATCGCCAGGGCACTCTCGCGGGAGATCATACCACTCGCGGTACAATCGACGCGATTGTGCCCGCGATAGTGACAAGTGTCACTGTCACAGGGCACTATCGCTGGAAACGTACCGAGAATCCGTTAGAGCGAGCTATAGTGCCTCACGATTGTGACAATTGTCACTATCGCCAACGAGGTATAAAAACGACCCAAACTGATTCATCTCTCATTTATTACAAGTGTGGAGTTATTAGGTGCGATTTTTGGTGCCCTAGGTCAGTTTCCCCCATCTCTCTCTTCATTTATTTCTAGTTTGTTGCTATCCTAAGATTCTATACTTCTTAATCTAGGTTATCAAGTGTTGTGAAGATCTCAAGTTCTCAAGTTCTCTCCTTGTAGAAGTTGCTAGGGTTTAGAATAAATCCATTGTGAGTACATCTACCTTTTCTTAAACTTTATACACATCAAAATACATATTTTGACTTCTAATCATCTTCTTGTTTACATTTTCATCATTTATGAGATTTTGACCTAACTTGGGGTTTTGGAAACTTCTAGGGTTTCTTACTATTTTGCAAACTAAAGGAACAAATCATGTCTTGGAACTATAAATGTAGTTGATTTCCTATGTTGATGGTTAAAGGTTCCATTTGTGGCTTTTAGTCAAGTTTATATTTCTAAACATATTATGGATATTTCGGTTGGAAGAGATAATTGTTGGGAAAAGGAAATAAATGGTTTAATATTTAGGAAGTTCATATTTACATTGAGATGGTCTTTCATATATTTGGAAATGAGAAAATAGCTTTATGTTTCATGCTTGAACTTTGTATTTTCTTATCAGCAGTTAACCATGAAAATGTGATTTGGGATTAAATGATATCATGAACTATATGTTTGATTATAGTTGGTCACAAGTGTATTGTGACGAGTCTAGACTTTTACAAATGGATCCATAGGTATTTAGTTGACTTATTATTTGGGGGTAACTCCCGTATGTAGCTAGTTGAGACATTGGACCCTAGAGGGCAACTTGGTACGGTTATGTGGGACCGGTTACTAGCCGTGGGTCGTAAATGTAAATCCTAGTGAATGAGTATGACTAGGATCATTAGGTGTCATCCCCCAAATCTTTATTTGATTCGGCGTGTTCACGGTCTTGATCCTAGTATGATGAGCTCCAAACTCAGAAAATGGCTTACTTTGTGTTTCGCCACAATCCGTGGAATTCGGGCTTACACCCGTCATCGCAAGATGAAGTCTGGACCGGAAGGTCATTATTTGTTTACCAAACCATTTACAAGGACGTTGATGAAAATAGTTTATTTATATTTCAACTAAATCTCTAATTGTCTTCCATATAAATTGTATGTTCTCACTAGGCTTTAAGCCTAACACTTTTTCTCAAATGATGTGTATAACTGGTTCCCTTAGCGGTGGGTCGTCAAGGGGTTGAGAGAAGAGCGTGGTCTCTTGAGCACATTTTTGGATGATAGTTATTTTGGAAGCTTTAGCTTTTAAAACCATTATTCATTTTTGGTATTGGGTTGACAACCAATGTAATCTAGCTAGATGTAGTTTAGATTAGTTTGTTGTCATTTTCCCACACATTATTACAGGTTTTGTAAATGCTCATGCTTTGCCCATTTTGGGTAGTTTGCCCTATTTATAAACGTTATATTGCCGAATTTTAAATTTTTAAAATTACCCGAATTTTAGGGTGTTATAAGTTGGTATCAGAGCTCTAGTTTAAGTGAACTAGGCATGAATGTAAGATTTCTAGACTTACACTGAGTATGTTAGGCAATGATTTGTGAGTTGGGTAGAACTTCTAAAATGGGTTTGTCTTAGAGTCGACGGAAGTTATGTTCATCAAGCGTTGTGATGATGTTATCAAGAACCCTTATGTGTTATATGTTCATAATCTTACTTAGCTAATGTTATTATGAAGATATTTTACGTAAGTGTACTTGGTTTGATAATGTTATGACAATTGGTAGATGTAGTTGTACGTTTCTTTCGTGTTTGTTTCGGTTAACCTCCTCCTTACTCTTTCTCGTGCTTGTGTGGCAACCATTATTCTAATATGGTGAACACTCGTAGTCGACCGTTAGTCGATGGAGATTTGTGTGAAGATAGCTCTCCTGAGCGGAATCCAGTGGTTCGGGCAGCGATTGTCGTTCCTCCGGGCATGCCACCTATATTCACGGGCGAGGTGGAACAAGTGCCGAGAGTGGAGTTGGCATCCACAAACCCGGTGGTTCAGGAGGCAAACCCTCAAGCTGACATGATGGCCAGCATCATGCAAATGGTATTGACAACTGTGGAAAAGCAGCAAGAAGCGTTCATGAAGATGTTGGAGGATTGCGATGCCAGCCTCAAGAGGAATGAGGCGGTTTCTGAGAACGTTGTGGTTGGTTCTGGTGGCACCGTTCCGGGTATCCGAACGGAAGAGCACAGAGTTGTGGGTGCTCAGAAAAGTGGAAGAAGTTGCTCATACAAATCCTTTCTGGGATGTGGGCCGCCAGAGTTCTCTGGTTCTGACGACCCAATTTTATGCGTGAAGTGGATTAGAGCTGTTGAGCAACATTTTGGCTCCTCGGAATGTGGAGACGATCAGAGAGTGCGGTTTGGCACCCAACTGTTGAGAGATTTGGCGCTCACCTGGTGGAATGTTACTCAATCCACTCTCTCTCCTACCGTATTGGCTCAGTTGTCTTGGGCCAAGTTTAAAAGGAAGCTTATGGAAGAGTTCTGTAGCGAGAGATCTATGGACCGCATCGAAAAGGAGTTTCGGTCTCTAGTGAAGGAGAACTTGACGGTGAGGGAGTACACCCGTCAATTTATGGAGAAACTTGATTTGGTGGGGTATGTGGCCCCAACGGAGAAAGAGAAAATAAAGGCCTACCTCAATGGTCTACCGGCAGACATGTTGTCCATGGTCTACAACTCCAAGGCTTCCAATATTCGCGAGACGATTGAGGATGCTCAATTCATGGAAGAAATCTTTGCGAGAAGCAAGGCGGAGAAACCAGTAGTGGTTAGGGACAAGAGAAAATGGGAGAGCAACTCTGCACCTCCTAGGAGGAATCAACCTTTTGTTGGGAATAGGAGTTTCAACAACCGAAAGGAGGCACGATGGTGCCAAAGATGTAAGAGCAAGCATTACGTCAACTGTAATTCTAGTTCCATTTCTTGTGCCAAATGTGGTAAGACCGGTCATCAGGTTAAATACTACCCGATCAAGGGAATTGTTTGCTTTGAGTGCAAGATGTCGGGACATTTTCGAAAGGATTGCCCAAAGTTGAGCACGGGGAGCACCCCAGAGAAGAAAGAGAACCCCCCCAGAGTTCCTGGCCGAGCTTTCCAGATGACGGCCGATGAGGCCAAGGCATCCGCTGATGTGGTATCGGGTACGTTTCTTCTAAACTCCGTACCTGGTCGTGTGCTATTTGATTCGGGTTCCAGCTTCTCTTTCATATCTGTTGCGTTTCGTGAAAAACTTGCCATGCCTACTATTAGTCTAGAGAATTCTTTAGTGGTAGAGATAGCTAATGGTGATCAAGTGTTAGTCCGTGACGTCTTGAAGGATTGTACCCTTAGCATTGAAGGAAAGAAGTTCCTAATCAACTTGATGCCAATGGTCATTGGTGGTTTCGACGTGGTGGTCGGTATGGATTGGTTGGCGGATAATCATGCCGAAATCTTATGCTCCAAGAAACTAATCCGACTCCCTATATCGGATGGGAACATAGTGGTAGTTTATAGCGAGAGAAGGAAAGGTGAGGTGGAGGTTATCACCATGGCTAAGGCACGAAAGTGTTTGGTGAAGGGATGTTCATCCTTTCTTGCTTATGTGATAGACGTGAAACTCGAGAAGAAGAAGCTCGAGGACGTGAAGGTGGCGTGTGAATTTTCCGATGTCTTTCCGGATGATTTGCCCGGGTTTCCACACGATCGTCAAGTGGAGTTCCAGATTGATCTTATACCGGGGGCGGCTCCATTTACGCGAGCTCCTTACCGGTTGGCGCCATCGGAGATGCAAGAAATGATGGCTCAACTCCAAGAACTCCTAGAGAAGAGATTTATAAGACCGAGCTCGTCGCCTTGGGGAGCTTCGGTCTTGTTCGTCAAGAAGAAGGATGGCACAATGAGAATGTGCATCTATTATCGCGAACTAAATAAGGCTACAGTGAAGAATAAGTATCCACTCTCGAGGATCGACGATTTATTCGACCAACTCCAAGGAACAGGTTGTTTCTCGAAGATCGATTTGCGCTCAGGATATCACCAAGTGAAGGTGAGAGAGGAAGACGTTCCGAATACGGCCTTTAGAACGCGTTACGGTCATTACGAATTCCTTGTGATGCCGTTTGGTCTAACTAACGCACCGGCGGTGTTTATGGATTTGATGAATAGAGTGTGCCGACCGTTCCTCGACAAGTCGGTCATTGTATTCATTGATGACATACTCGTGTATTCCAAGAGCGAGTCAGAACACGAGCAACACCTACGCGAAGTCCTAGAAGTGTTGAGAAAAGAAAGATTGTTTGCCAAGTTTTCCAAGTGCGACTTTTGGCTTGAAGAGGTTCAATTCTTGGGTCACGTTGTCACTCGAGACGGAGTAAAGCTGGACCCCTCCAAGATTGAAGCAATGATGAATTGGGAGCCTCCCAAGAGTCCGTCCGAAATCCGAAGTTTCTTGGGTTTGGCGGGCTACTATCGTAGATTCATACAAGACTTCTCCAAAATCGCTTCTTCCTTGACGGCTTTGACGAGGAAGAATGTGAAGTTTGTTTGGACCAAGACGCAAGAGAAGGCATTCCGGACTTTACAAAAGAAGTTGTGTGAAGCTCCAATCTTGTCGCTATCCAAAGGATCGGAGGACTTCGTAGTTTATAGCGACGCTTCGAAGATGGGTTTGGGTTGTGTGTTGATGCAAAGAGGCAAAGTAATCACTTACGCATCGAGACAACTCAAGATTCACGAAAAGAACTACCCTACCCATGATCTAGAGTTGGTGGCGGTGGTGTTCGCTTTGAAACTTTGGCGACACTATCTCTATGGCACCAAGTGTACTCTGTACACATATCATAAGAGTTTGAAGTACGTCTTTGATAAAAAAGAATTGAATATGAGGCAAAGGCGGTGGCTCGAGTTACTCAAAAACTGTGATTGTGAGTTGCTTTACCATCCCGGTAAGGCAAATGTGGTAGCCGATGCTTTGAGTCGGAAGGACTATAGTGGAAGCATTCGGGCTACCCTCTCAAGAATCGAGCTCGTGTCAAGTCTCATTGAGAAAATCCGGACATCTCAAGTGGAAGCTTTGTTGGAAGAAAACCTCAAGGAAGAAGTTATGACGAAACAACGTTTGCTCTTAACGGAAGATAGTCGTGGAGTGAAATTGTTCAACGGTTGTGTGTGGATGCCCAAGGTTAGTGGCAATCAGGAACTTCTTCTTGAGGATGCTCACAAGTCCAAATATTCTATTCATACGGGTAGTGCAAAGATGTACCGGGACTTGAAATTACATTACTAGTGGCCAGTGATGAAGCTTGACGTGGCACGTTATGTAGAGCGTTGTGTGACATGTTTGCAAGTGAAGGTCGAGCATCAGCGACCATACGGGAGTCTTCAATCCTTGGAGATCCCCGAGTGGAAATGGGAACATATTACCATAGACTTCGTGACTAAGTTGCCAAAAACTCTTCGAGGTCACAATACCATATGGGTAATAGTGGATCGATTGACCAAGAGCGCTCATTTCTTGGCCATGCACGAGACATTACCAATGGATAAGTTAGCGAAGCTTTACATCGATGAGGTGGTTTCAAGGAATGGAGTGACCTTGTCTATTGTTTCTGATCGCGATAGTCGGTTCACTTCTAATTTTTGGGATGGCCTACAGAAAGAACTTGGTAAGCGCGTAAAGTTGAGTACGGCCTACCATCCTCAAATCGACGGTCAAAGAGAGAGAAATCCAAACGCTAGAAGAGATGTTAAGGTCTTGCGTTATCGACTTCGGGGGTAGCTGAGACTCTCACCTACCTTTGGTGGAATTTGCATATAACAATAGCTACCACTCAAGTATCGGAATGGGTCCGTTCGAAGCCTTATACGGACAGAAGTGTAGAGTTCCCGTATGTTGGCTTGGAGTGGGGGAAAAACAGTTCGCCGGACCTGAAATCGTGCAAGAGACGACCGATAAGGTCAACGGCATTCGGGAAAGATTGAAAGCGGCTCAAGATCGGCAAAAGAACTATGCCGATAAAAAGCGCCGACCGATAGAATTCCAAGTGGGTAATCTTGTGATGTTGAAGGTGTCGCCATGGAAGGGCATAATAAGGTTCGGAAAATGCGGGAAGTTGAGTCCCCGTTTCCTTGGGCCATTTAAAGTGCTTAAGCGTGCGTGCTTGCAAGCTTATCAGTTGGAACTTCCTCCAGAAATGAACGGGATCCACAACATATTCCACATTTACTATCTTCGGAAGTGCTTGGCGGAAGAGGAGAGTGTTATCCCTCTTTCCGAGATTAGAGTGGACGAGGGTAACCGTTGTATTGAAGAGCTCGAAACTTCGCCACAAAGAAGTCACTATGTTCAAAGTGAAAATAGAAGCATCATCGAGGTGCCAATGTGACGTGGGAAGCTGAGGAGGATATGAAGCGGAGATATCTTCATCTGTTCGAGTAGCTGGGATTTTGGGGACGAAATCGATTCCAAGTTGGGGAGGATTGTAACACCCGTATTTTTGTGTAAGTTTGGTTTCCCAACTTGTTGAATTTGTTACCCTTATTCCTATCGTTTTATACGTATTCATTGTATTTGTTCCCTTTTGTCGTCACGTAAGTCGTGGGTTCAAAATCTTGGGTTTTGGGTTTCGGTACTTGTAGCGCGACTGTACCACGCTATAGTGACAATTGTCACTATCGCCAGGGCACTATCGCGGGGGATCATACCACTCGCGGTACAATCGGAGCGATTGTGCCCGCGATAGTGACAAGTGTCACTGTCGCAGGGCACTATCACTGGAAACGTACCGAGAGTCCGTTGAAGCAGGCGATAGTGCCTCGCAATTGTGACAATTGCCACTATCGCCGGCAAGGTCGCGGTCGGGGATCTAAGGTATAAAAATGACCTAAATTGATTCATCTCTCATTTATTACAAGTGTGGAGTTATTAGGTGCGAATTTTGGTGCCCTATGTCAATTTCCCCCATCTCTCTCTCGTCATTTATTTCTAGTTTGTTGCTATCCTAAGATTCTATACTTCTTAATCTAGGTTATCAAGTGTTGTGAAGATATCAAGTTCTCAAGTTCTCTCCTTGTAGAATTTGCCAGGGTTTAGAATAAACCCATTGTGAGTACATCTACCTTTTCTTAAACTTTATACACATCAAAATACATATTTTGACTTCTAATCATCTTCTTGTTTACATTTTCATCATTTATGAGATTTTGACCTAACTTGGGGTTTTGAAAATTTCTAGGGTTTCTTACTATTTTGCAAACTAAAGGAACAAATCATGTCTTGGAACTATAAATGTAGTTGATTTCTTATGTTGATCGGTAAAGGTTCCATTTGTGGCTTTTAGTCAAGTTTATATTTCTAAACATATTATGGATATTTCGTTTGGAAGAGATAATTGTTGGGAAAAGGAAATAAATGGTTTAATATTTAAGTTCATATTTACATTGAGATGGTCTTTCATATATTTGTAAATGAGAAAATAGCTTTATGTTTCATGCTTGAACTTTGTATTTTCTTATCAGCAGTTAACCATGAAAATGTGATTCGGGATTAAATGATATCATGAACTATATGTTTGATTATAGTTGGTCACAAGTGTATTGTGACGAGTCTAGACTTTTACAAATGGATCCATAGGTATTTAGTTGACTTATTATTTGGGGGTAACTCCCGTATGTAGCTAGTTGAGACATTGGACCCTAGAGGGCAACTTGGTACGGTTATGTGGGACCTATTACTAGCCGTGGGTCGTAAATGTAAATCCTAGTGAATGAGTATGACTAGGATCATTGGGTGCCATCCCCCACATCTTTATTTGAGTCGGCGTGTTCATGGCCTTGATCCTAGTATGATGAGCTCAAAACTCAGAAAATGGCTTACTTTGTGTTTCGCCACAATCCGTGGAATTCGGGATTACACCCGTCATCGCAAGATGAAGTCTGGTCTGGAAGGTCATTATTTGTTTACCAAACCATTTACAAGGACGTTGATGAAAATAGTTTATTTATATTTCAACTAAATCTCTAACTGTCTTCCATATAAACTATATGTTCTCACTAGGCTTTAAGCTTAACATTTTTTCTCAAATGATGTGTATAACAGGTTCCCTTAGCGACGGGTCGTCAAGGGGTTGAGAGAGGAGTGTGGTCTCTTGAGGGCATTTTTGGATGATAGTTATTTTGGAAGCTTTAGCTTTTAAAACCATTATTCATTTTTGGTATTGGGTTGACAACCAATGTAATCTAGCTAGATGTAGTTTAGATTAGTTTGTTGTCGTTTCCCCACACATTATTACTGGTTTTGTAAATGCTCATGCTTTGCCCATTTTAGGTGGTTTGCCCTATTTATAAACGTTATATTGCCGAATTTTAAATTTTTAAAATTACCCGGATTTTAGGGTGTTACACGTGGATTGTACCATCTGCCATGCATTTAATGCATAGGGTATAAATAGAAGAGAAGCCTTCATCTTTAAAGGGTCCTCAATCTTCGTAGTGATACTTGTAGAAACTCTATTTTCTGCAAACTCTTTTCTCTCTTTCTCTTACTCCTGTGCAAAAAAAAACTTAGTAATTCTTAGATTGTTTAGATTAGGTTTACCTTATCTAGTTCCGCAACAATCTGTAAATTGTGTTTTTGATTTACTCAATAATCAATAAACAAATTTAAAAAAGTAAATTTTGTGTTTGTATTCAACCCCCCTTCTACAAACTAACACCCTTGTAGAACCTTAATCGGGACCAACAGTTTATCCCTCCCATCCATCAATTGCCTGTTAAATACTTCACACATGTTGTTTAAGAGGACATCAATATGACACCTTCCTGTGAACATTTATGGATAACATTAGAAAATAGCAATTTCTCATGTAACTTGCAACTAGTTTTAAGTAAGTACCTATGAAATGTGATCTACTCCACTGTTGAGGAGGGATTTGCCTCAACCAATGATATATCTATGTCTTCAAACTCTTCATTTCTTCCATGGCTTGTTCAAAATGTGGTATAGTAGTAGTTGTGGCATACTTCCAAAGTTGGTCTCTAAATACCTTGCCCTTCCATTGAAGTTTCATGTTCTCACTGATATGTCTAACACAGTACATGTGCTCAATAGAAGGGAATATTTTTGTGATTGCTGGAAGGATGCCCTGCAATTAAAAATATAACACCTAAATAATGTATAAACTATAGAGATAAGTTAGTAGCAAGAACTTGGAAAGGTAAATTCCTTATGTCTATCTGAGATAAATGTGAAGTTAGAATTAGGGGACAGGTCCAAGTCATCTTTGAGGTATTCTAGAAACCAACTCTATGTGTTAGTGTATAAAATTGTGTCCAAGATTTAGTGTGAAAAGTCAATTCTAGCAAAGTCAACAAAGTCAAAGTTTAGATAAGTCAATATGAGATTATCTTGTTTAGCATTGTGGTTTAAGCATGTGGTTTAGTCCTTTGGTATAAATACCATGTTGCTTTGTAAATCATGTAACTAAGACCTTCATTGTAATATTTGTTAGATCAATGACAACGATGCTTTCACTCTCTATTCTCTCTCTCTCTAGATCTATACACTGTCAAATCTTGATCTTGATAGATTGTAGAATTGCTTGATTTGAATTGGGAAATACATTTTCACCGTGAACTTGTTGTTTCAGCCTCAACAATGGCAGAAGCTACTAGATATATTCCATTATTACCATCAAGCCCAACTGCAGTCAATAATTGCCTAGGAAATGGTTCTTTCATGAATGTTCCATCTAACCCTAACAAATCTCTCAACCTAGCCTTGAACCCCTTCTTTAATGCCTATAGGCAGATGTAGATCCTCTTAAACTTGTGTGTAAGTAGCAGGATTAGTCTCAATCTCTACTTCCAGCTTCATAATGGTATTAGGGTTAGTTCTTTGAATCTAACATAGGTAGTCCCTTAGAACACTGTATTGACCAACATAATCTCCTCTGAGCTGGTTGAGAGCTATTGATTTAGCTCTAAAATACTTCATATGGGAGATCTTTACTTCATACTTTTGCTCCAACGACTGCTTAAGGGTTGAACTTGGAATTTCTAGGTTATGAATTAGTTGGTCAATGATCTATTGGGAGAGGAAAAAGGTTGTACAAGATTTGATTTTCCTGGACTGTAGGCATGTTTGTGTATTCACACATGTCTTAACCATCGATGTGTCATCATGCTTGCCTTTGGATATGTGTAGGACCCATAGACATGGTTTCCCACTTTCCCTTGCATCTTTTCTTTCACTACTCTCCGTTTTGTCTTCATGTAGTGATGTTATTATTCCCTTACACACCGCCCTAACCCTCTTTTTGTCATTTTTCACAAGTCTTATTTGCCTTCTAGTCTTAATAGCATGTAACTGAATTGGTTTTTTAATCCCCTGTTTTGCGCCAAAGACTTGACCAATATAGAAACCACTGTAACTTATACTTCCCGCTTTTGGTTCTTTTTCTCTTAACTTTCTCAGTCCTCCTTTCCTATCAGCCTCACAATCATCATCCCTTAATGGACTCTCAAAGTCTTCAAGATCTGATGCAAGAGCTTGGTCATAATCCCTTAATGGACTCTCGACCACCCCATATTCTGTCACTCAAAAGCACCCTGCATCAAGGTGTACATTATTTTTAAATCCTGGCATGTTAATCTCAGGTTCATCTGTCCCAATGGCATCTATTCCAGGTTCATCACTCATGTTCATGTCTTCATCACTCACATCCATGTCTTCATTAGATCCAGTTTCATCACCCATATCCATGTCTTCATTACATCCAGGTTCATCACCCATATCCATGTCTTCATCCGATCCAGGTTCATCACCTAAGTCCATGTCATCTATTCTAGGTTCATTACCATGTCATTGATGGCATCTTCAAATGGATTAAAATCATGAAACATGTCAAAACCACTTATGTCTATGTTGTTAACATCAATATTGTTTCCACTTAATCCAGGTTCATCATTGTTTTCATTTACTCCAGGTTGACCAACTCCCTTAGGGTGCGTTTGGTATAGAGAATGGAATTGCAGAGAAATGATTGCAGAGAAAGAGAATTGGTCTGGAGAATAGGAATTGACTCTCCTGTTTGGTAGCACAGAGAATTCAGCAGAGAAATGTAACAGAGAATCATTTCTCTTGTTTGGGAGCACAGAGATTTCAACAGAGAATTATACCAACCTATCATTTGCATCCATAAATTAATAACTAAAATGCATAAATTAATAATTACTTCAACATAATTACTTTAACATAGTTCAAGTACTTCACCCATAAACAATTATTCCATGGAACCATCGGTATACGATTCTACCATGCCAATTTTCTCTTCTTGTGTCAACCCAAGAAATGACCGTCCTAAAACGACATCCTTACCAATCAAATGAGTTGCTTTAAAACGTTTGCTCATGGTAATACTCGGTAAATCTTTCAACTCATTACTAACCTTCTCATAGATTTCACGAGCCTCCAAACTTTCTTTATTCAAACTATCCCCCACAATCTCTCCAAATCTAAC
Organism: Arctium lappa; assembly: GCA_023525745.1. Classification (NCBI taxonomy): domain Eukaryota; kingdom Viridiplantae; phylum Streptophyta; class Magnoliopsida; order Asterales; family Asteraceae; genus Arctium; species Arctium lappa. The sequence goes on from CM042062.1 coordinate 27,223,857, forward strand.
CAATACCTCCTTCATCTCTTTGCATGACTCCCGATAGATTTCATCTCCATCCATGCTTTTGCGTTTGTTACATTTGCTTGTTACACTACTTGTTGGTCCTTTAGATCGACAAGCACCTTGAACGTGATCTTCAACGAAATCAAAGTCATCAATCGGGGAACTTCTTTGCGTCTCTAGAGTGACATCATCTTCTTCTCCAAGATCAATCGCTTTACTACCCGTTGCTCTATCCTTACCAAACATGGTACACAACTTGTCATAGAACGGAAATGGCTTGCCTCGAAAATTTGTGGCACCTTTGTGAGACTACAAGGCAATTAGAAATAAATTTAGAATAAACTTTTGTAATAAAAATATAGCCATTTAGAATAATTTAGAATGTACCTTGACGTATTCATCCCAAACACTGTCCTCAGCGACCACACAATTTTTTTGTTCGTCCCAACCAAACCCACTTGTATGCACCATATCATATACAATGCTAAAGTGTGTCTTCCATGTCTTCATCCTAGACTTTATATGTGGTTCTGCTTTGAGGCCGGAGTTAGGAAGACTTACATTTAGCAATTGTTGAACTCCATTTAAATAGCCCGATTTGAATCAGTTGTCAGCACCGGCATACTTTCCAGATGCATGTAACTCCATTGATGCATCAATTATCTTTGCGTCTTCATCATTTGTCCAAGTATGTTTGCTCCTTCCGGTACCTTTCACTACATTTGACTCTGCCATGTCTACAAATAATACATAAAAATACATAATTCATGGTTCTACAAATAGTGAAGAAAAAATTAAAAATAAATGAAAATTTAACATTAACGATCATAATTCATGGTTCTACAAATAAATAGTACAAATAAAGAGTACAAAAAAAAGAATTCATTAATTATTGATACGCCTAGCATTCCAATTGTTAAACATTTCGTTAGCAAGAGCGTCTCTACGATCGGCCCATTCTTGTGAGGTCTCAACCGTAGAAATAATATTATCATGATCGTTTCCAGGTTGTGTGTGATTTGTTGGGACTTCGTTATCAATAGGATCTTCACTCATTGTTTGTCGTATGAAATTGTGTAACAAACAACAAGCAATGATGATATGTGGAATGGACTCTATGGGATGATATGAGTTATCACGCAAAATAGCCCATCTAGCTTTAATTAATCCAAAGCATCTTTCTATAACATTCCTTGCCGACGAATGTCTCATATTAAATAACTCCTTGGCATTGGTAGGTGGCTGAGACCAATCATTAAGATGGTAACGTTGACCTCGATAAGGAGTTAAAAATCCTTCACCATTCGTATAACCGGCATCACAAAGGTAGTTTGTTCCTACATTAACCATAAACTCTATGTTAATTAAGATATCTAATTATATGTATATTATTTGAAGACTATATATCACATACCCTGAGTTATTTTAAGACCGTTAGGTCTACTAATGGCATCTCGTAGAACTCTACTATCAGCTGCAGAAGCCTCCCATCCCGCTAATACATACGCGAGACTTGTCTTCAGGGATTACATTACTGTTTACATTAGAACTATCAGCGATAACAGAACAGACTCGGTTTGATCACTGATAGTGAAACACTAATACATAGAAATGTTTATAAGAGATACTATCAGCGATAACTGAACAGACTCAGTCTGATCGCTGATAGTGAAACACTAATACATATTAAACGTAATTTTCACTAAGTATAAAAGATGGTCGTTATCAAATCACTGAGAGAGATTGGATCAACAATCTTCAATCACAAAGCTTTCCAGGGTTTTGCTCGATGGTGACGATGATTACTGTTTATGAGATGATCGAAGGTTTATCTTGAAACGCCGTTTGGGAATCAGTTTAATAAATTGATGAAAAGAGAGGGAAAAGGTAGAAAGACCAAAATGCACCTCAGGTGAGGGGCACATAGCAACCCTAACGGAAGATTATTGAATGGCATCAGTGAGAGGGTCTGAAATGGGCTCCAAAACACGTTTTTTGGACCACTAGTGTACTTTTACCTTTCGAGGAATGAAAACCAAAAAGGAGGCATTCACGAGGGACCAAAAGTGTAATTCACTCTAAAATGTTCAATATATTTAATATATTTAATACGTAACAATCTTTCTTCCAAATTATGACTTCATGTCTTCTCTCATCCATTTCTTTTCTACAAAATAAGTAAATAACAAATTTATTTATCACTCTCCAGAATTTAATTTTAAAAATTTATTCTCTCTTTCAAATATAGAGGAAATTGTACTCTCTCAAGTATTTTCTCCGTTTTAGATAATGTTTTGAAGATTTTGTTGAAGAAAGAAAAAATTCCAAAATCTTCATTTTGAAGATTTTGTTGGAGATGCCTAAGTGGTCCAAGTCAGGGGTATACAAGAGTTAGGTTGGTCGGTTTGAAGACGTTTAAACAATTCAACCTAATGAATGCAGTTTTAAAAATCTCAGTTGGTTCAAAGTGTTCTAAAAATGTAAGTCAACCCAAACCATACAGGTTGGGTAGAAACTTTAATGAGTTTTTTTTTTTTAAGAAAATAAGTCATTGTTAACCTCCTAAGAAAATGAAACTAGAAATTACAACGGATTCGATAAGTACCACTTGTAGAAACTAGTTCGCCACTATCTTCCATTTCTTTTATCAAGTTAGAGCCTTGGAGTTGGGTTGATACTGGGTTACTCAAGTTGGGTTAGGTTTCCTTGGCCTAGCCCAACTCAAACCCAATATTTGTTATTTTGGGAAAGGGTGTCCTGGGCCTTTGGCCCAGACTAATCCCTTGGCAATGAAACCGACTGCTAAAGCATGCAGCCCTGAGGTTATACCCAGTGGCCACAAAGTTGCGAATGCAGGGAATCGAACCCGGGTTGAGCGCTATGATCAAACCCAATAATTGTTGGTTGATTTTTTTTTGTATCACTTTGATCATTAATTACCTCGAGTTAGATTTTTTCGGGGTTTTTTAACAGGATAAATCTAAAGGATTCTTAAACAAAACAGGTTAGGGCATGTTTGCTAACAACTTAACGAGTTACTAGGACTCACAGCTTATTCAGCTAGCTATATATAGATTGTTTGGTAGTGGCTTATCGGTTTGTCTCTAGGGGAGAGCTTTATGTAGAAAGCAAGTTTTTTTTTTCCAAACCTGTCCCAACCAATAAAAAATCCGTTTTTTCCATCTATGAAAAAACCTCTCCAAATATAAATTTTCCCAATCTATTCAGACAGATTAATCAACACAGACAGCATTATACATTCAAGACTTAATGAAAAACCAAATCAAACAGCCCTTGGTTGTATTAAATTGAGACAATAAAAGCTCAAGGCCAACAATTTTTCCCCAAGTAAATGAAAAATGACGTGACCTATGTGATCGAAATTAAAAGAAAAACCACAAACATAAAGATGTATCTTTAGTCCCGTGGTTTTAGCCGGTAAGCATGTGAACATCCTTAGAAAAGATAGCATATTTACTTCAAACCCTAGTTACGTGTTTTATAGTTGAAATTAAAAAACACAAGAACGAAGCCAAAAAAAGAGCCAAGAATGTTGAAAACTATACTTTCATACCAATCAGTAAAAAATCGACCCTCAATTGTATCATGATACATATACAAAACAGATCAAATTAAAACTTGGGGTTTAATTCAAGAAATAATGAAACCTTAGGGGTCAAATTGTGAAAAAAGAAAAGTCTAAAGATCCCTTCTACATAATGGACAAGAGCCATGTCTGACCAGCCATTTGTCAATGCATGGTAGGTGAAACATGTGATGACATTGTGGCAAGCTTCTCACAGTTTCTCCAAGTTGAAAATCCTGAATAAATATCAAATGTTAAATTCCCATATCAGAATGTTTTAAATGTATCATATTATCTTTTACTGATACATAATATATACATCTATACACACTTTGAAGGTGAGATTGTGTGTGTGTGTGTCACTCTGTCAGTTTTGTTGAATTTGAACAATTTTGCCATGATAAGACTATTACAAAGAATGTGTTGTTGTTTTCAGTATTCAATATTTTAATAAACTTTTTGTCCTAGGTACGAAATGTGAGTAAAGAACACCATGAAAACTGCAAGAACAAGAGTTCACTATCGTTTAAATGTCTAAAACACCCTTTAGTTGAAAACAATGAAATCAACGGCACCAATAGTTGAAACGAGTAGACACTTTTTAGCACCAGATGTGTGCATAAATCATACAATCAAAATATTAAAAAAATACAAAATTGAAATTGTTACTAGTGCTAGGCTTTGAGCTCGAGCCAATAAATGAGTAATTTGAAATGGAGTTCGAGTCCATAAACAAGCTTATAAAGTTTGAACTTTAGGTCTTAACATGTAACTCAAAATTGTTAAACAAGCTCAAAAACTTTTGAAAAAAAAATATTTCAGCTCGAATCCGAACTAGACGTGGGGTAACAAGTTTTTATTATGTCGTGTCCCGCATATCAAACACACTCTAAGCCATATATTTATAAACTAGAAGCAATTAGAAATGATATTACCTGAAGGCACACAGAACAAGAGACTCTCTCCCCCGAATCATCCACGTTGTTATCACTTGTAATCGTGATTTTGGGTATCTTTTTAACCGAATATTCAGGCAACCCTTTAGAACCACCAACGTCAAATATGCTATTAATATCATCGAAGCTTGTTTCCACAGCTCCCATCTAAGTTTATCGTGTTAAAAAAAAAAATTATTCACGTTGCTATTTAGAACGAAATAACGAACTGGTTGGATTACCAGCGTTTTGCAGAATTTACCTGACTCTGAACCGCGCTTAACATGGCCGGACCAATACGTTCACGAACAAGCCTACCACTCAACAAGCTTACAATGACATCAATCTGTGATTAATGAAGAAAATATGGATTAAAGAGTTGTAATAAAACTAAATCAAGTTGGAAGGAATTGTGATTATTTTTTATTTCTGGTTATTTTTCATGGAAGTAAAATGTTGTTGAAGATAGAGATATATGGTTTCTTGAAAATATAGTTGTGATTCAAGAAAGTTACCAATGCTTGTAAACCAACCATTTCTAAACACTAATACCGATTGTACACCAAAGAGAAATACTTTTTAAAGTAAATTACATTTTTAGTTCTTGTGGTTGTCACTCATTATCAACTTTGGTCCCTCTTTCAAGTTAATTACATTTTTGGTCAACGTGGTTGTTATTTTGTTTCACTTTTGATCCCTCTGACTAACTTTAATTAAAATAGTTAGTTATCTTAAACGTATTTTAATCAATTTATTATTTATTTATCTTTTTTATTTTAATAGATTATATAGTAAATTACAATTTTAGTCCTTATGGTTTGTATTTTTTTTTTCTTTTTTATCTTTCCTACTTTTTTTCATTTTATATTCTTATTATATTAATTATCTAATGATATTTTTTTACTAAGAATACATTAAAAATATATATTTTATTTTGTAAATTACACCATTAGAAAAGTCTTGTCAACATTTTTAAAAAGGTTAATTATTAATATTTTTAAAATTTTACGCAATTTATTATATTATATATATATATATATATATATGTGTGTGTGTGTGTGTCTACACTAAACCAAAAAAAATCTCTATTTTAAGTTGTGTTTAAAAAAAAAATCGTTTTTTCTTATTTATGTAAGAAACAAAATCGAAATTATATTTATTAATAAAAAATATATAATTTTCATATATTTTATTTAATTAAATGTGTATCAGATAAAAAAAACTTCATTATGTCTTGTTCAATACAATTCAATCAAGTATACATACCAAATGTCACCTTATATCTTTGTTTGATATGAAATGTAGGCTAATGAACCATGCATATTTTACCATGTAAATCATTATTTTTTGATATAATGATCCATGAAAATAAATAAAATAATGAAAATGTGTGGTTGTTAGTTAATTATTTATTTTTCATCACAATAAATTTTAGTTTATATTTTTGAAAAAAATAAATAATAATTATATTATAAAAAATTTATTTGACATACATTTAAAAAACACTTAATGAAATGAAATATATGAAAATAAAACATTTTTTTGCATAAATTAGTGTAGACGGATTTACAGATATATATCGGATAAATAGCGTAAAAATTTAAAATATTCAATAATTGACTTACTTTGAAGATATCGATAATAGTTTTCTAATAATGTAATTTAAAAACTGAGATGTAATTTTAATGTATTGTTAGTAAAAAATATCATTAGTTAATTAATACAATAAATAGTACAAAATGAAAAAAGGTGGAAAGACGGAAAAGAAAAAGAAAAAAGACAAACTACAAGGACTAAAACTGTAATTTACTATATATTCTATTTCAAATAAAAAATGAAAAAGACAAAGAAAACGTAAATTGATTAAAATACCCTTAATATAACTAACTATTTTAATTAAAGTTAGTCAAAGTGACCAAATGTGATACAAAATAGCAACCACAGTGACTAAAAATGTAACTAGTTTAAAAGAGGGATCAAAGTTGATAAAGAGTGACAACCACAATGACTAAAAATGTAATTTACTCTACTTACCAATAGGATATTTTAAAACTAAATTGTTAGAGAGAGAATTAATATTTTATTAGATGAATGGTGTATTTTAATAATATAATTATTGTTGTAATTTCCAAAATGAAGAATACACATTATTATTATTATTATTATTATAGAAATTTTGAAGTTTCTTTTTATATATTTTGGTGAAATTTAGGAGATTCTGTTGGAGATGCTCTAATACACCAAGGAACATACTTAGAATATTCTATTTGGTATTAAAAATGGTATAATGGGACCGCTAAAAGACTCTTTTTGCCGGCTAACACACTCCAATCGGCCGGTAAATTTAATGTTTTTTTGCCGGCCACCAAACTTGAACGGCATATATGCCGTGTGAAACTTGGACGCTAAATCTACGGGACCCACCACTTTCCAAAATTTCTTTTTCTTTTCAATTATTTTAATGCAATATTCATTTGATAATATATTTTAAAATTTCTTTCAATTATTATTTATATTTATATATATATATATATATATATATATTATTAACTTATTTAATTATTTGTTTTTTATAAATAAATAAATATATATATATATATATTATATGTTAAATTAAATTTTATTGATTTAAAATAAATTAATTACTGATTATTTATTTATTTATAATATGTATTTACAAATTATAATTATGGTTATTAAAAATAAAGTATAATAGTAAATAAAATATGTTATTTTAATATGGGATCCATAAATTTGGTGTTTTTTTAGAGGATTGTTGGAGTTGATTTTTTTTTTTTTTTTTTTTTTATGGGTCCACCAAATTTGGTGTTTTTGATGTTTTATTTGATGTCAAGGTTGGAGTTGCTCTTACTAATGTGTTAGCGATGAGCTGTTTACACCAACTTGAAATATTCTATTTGGTGTTAAAAATGGTATAATAGGCTGGAAATGAGTTGTTTACACCAAAACTATTTTGATGATGGGTCGGGGATGAGACCATTTTGATAATGGGTTGGATATGAGCCAAAGTTTGATAACAGGTTGGCAATGAGCAGTTTACACCAAATTTGATGCAAGAAATGGTGCAAGCTGAGATAAAAACCGAATCTTTGAAGCATTTTTTATGATGATCTATTTCATCGAAATCCATGGCAGAAAATAAAATCAAGTAACCGTATGAAGGTGAGAAAGTAAAAGTGCTCACCAAATAAAGAAGACAACCAATCCCAGATTCATCTGATTTCCACAAAACAAGTGAAGATTCGAAGACTTCGATAGAAAAAACAGCACCCGAAATGGCTCCAACCGCAGCCCCTCTAACGAATCCACTTTCGGTTTCTTGGCCTATCAAAGCCCCAGTCATTGCTCCTAATAAAGTTCCAACTGCAAAGTTATATATATGATTATTATTATAACCAAAAGATGGTGAAATTCATTATGAATTCATAAAAGTGAAAGAAAATAGCAAAATTCACGTCATTATCATGTGAACGAGTATAAGGGGTTGTTTGTTTTTTAAAAAAAAACTCTTAATTGCTCTTAAGTCTGAATCATTCAGACCTTTTTACATACCACCTCTTATTAATCATAACTAAAATAAGACTTCATACTTTAGACTTCTTAAAAGCTTTTTATTTGAATATATGTAACTGAAAAAAGTGTGATACTAAAAGTTTTTTCCATCTATCATCAATTTCTCAAGTTACAAGGACCAGAAACATCATGGTATTTGCAATTAAAGGAAATTTGATGATTAGAATCAAATGGGAACCCTAACCCTAATGTGCCAAATTGATAACCAAATCATATCGAATTGGAAACTTGTAAAGAAAACGAAGAAAACCCAATTTGAAATTACAGAAAACCCACATGAAAAAACACAATAAAGATCCACAACCCACTTCCATTTCCATCAAATTAAGCCAAAAAATTTGGGAAAATGAGAAAGAAAGACATACCTAATGCAAAGAAGAAGGTGAAGATTGCAGAGAAAACATTCCCAATAACGACAGAAACTGCAGGGGTGAAGAAATCTTTGAGTTTGAGAACACAATTTGCGAAAGAAATGTGTGAAGATGAAGAAGAAGAAGAAGAAGAAGAAGAAGAAGAAGAAGGAAAAGAATGAGATGGGTATGAGTAGAAGGCCATTTTGAATTAATGCTAAAGATTTTCTTGAAAATGTGTTAAAATAGACAAAGGAATTGAAGAATACTTGGTCGTTAAGAAAAAACGAAAGAAAGAAAAAAAGGAAGAGAAAACAAGAAGCATTTATAGCTTTGTGATGGATCATCAACTACGAGAAATTTTAGTAATCTCGGACATTAAAATTCTCTAAACTTCTAGAGAGAGAAACAAATGTTTCTTTAACAATAGACTTTATTTTGAATTTTTTTAATAAATATTGTTAGAATATTTTCAACATATTTGTTACAAATTTTCACATTAATTTAAATAGTTCTTTTTTTCTGGAAATTATAAATTAAGTGTTTTAGAGGATTTTCAATAAATTTTCTCTAAAATAAAAAATGAGTTTTTTATTCTGCATTTTATTTTATATTGTGTTTTAAAATAAAAAAAAATTATTTTAAACAATTCTCTAAAACTTGATTTGTGAAGAGAAAAAATGTTTTTTTTAAATTCCTACCAATAATATTTTATTATTATTATTTTATATATATCAAAATTTTAAAAATGTATTACTATGATAAATTTATAAAATATTTTAATAATATAATGGATGTTGAAATCTTTAAAATAGAGAATTAGTTGTAGTTAAATGTAAATCTTATAGAGATTTTGACTTTTGGTTATCTATTTTTAAAAAATTATAGAGAATTTGTTGAAAATGTTCTTTATACCAAATTAAACTAATTAAAATGCATGCCAGCTGTACCAATTAAATTATTACCAATTTAATTGGTTCGTACATGTTTTTGAGAAATCTTAGAGAATCTCCAACAATTTCCCAATGGAAAAAATGAAGATTTTGGACATATGTTTGCTACAACTTATTCTCCAAAGGGATAAAGCATGAGAGAGAATGCTAATTTCCTCAAATTTGGAAAACTCTCTCAAAAATGATTACAATAAAAAGAGAAACATTTTTTTTATTATATTTTCATCAATGACCAATCCTTAATGTTAATGTTTATAAAAGAGAAATAATATTTAATTACATATATAAATTACTTTAATATTTTTTATTTAGATTTTGAGTTTTAATTCTCAATTTTGAAGAATATGTTTGAGATGCTTTTAGAGCATCCACAATGTGCTTTTTCAAAGCTTTTTCAAAGCTTTTTGAGAGGTTTTCAAAAAACAAAAACCTTCTTTTGAGTTTTTCACATAGTGGAGAGCTTTTTCACTTGAGGTTTTTCGTCATAACTCGTAACTGCACGACCTGCTTTTTCATAGTTTTTTCGTATTTAATCAGTTTTAACTTTATAGAATTTTATAAAAGTTTCGTATTTAATCAGTTTTATTTATTAATATATTTAAAGTAATCCTATTTAAATATAATTATTAAATAAATAATATAAATAAGTACATAATGAAAGTAATTATATTTTATATTTTTAAAGTAACATCTCAAATTTGACATATTTATACAATTTTAACAGATTTATTAATGATCCACTTTTTATTTTCGGTTATACATACTTTTAAATTTAACATTTTTTAATTTTTATTTTACAAACTTTTTATACAACTTTTATATATTTCTTAATAACCTAATTTTTATTAATTTGTATGAATTTTAATGTATTTATTTTTATAAATAAGAATAAAAATGATATAAAGTTAAAAGAGTGGGACCCTGAATAATTTAAAAAAATAATGAAAAAGCTTGGGTAAGGTTTTTCACATAGTGGAGATATATAAAGGTTTTTAAGTTGTTGATGTGGCAATAATGTGTAGGAAAAAAACTATGAAAAAGCTCGGTGAAAAACTCGTACACTGTGGATGCTCTTAGAGCATGATATTATAGTTACCGTACCAACTTTATTATCTAATAATTTTTAATTTTTTAGTTGATAATTAATAGCTTATTACTTAATTTAATCAAATATTGAACATTGTTTGGTTTGTGAAGATTCCAAGCAACACTCTTTAAGTGTTGAATATTGAATATTGAATATTGAATATTGAATATTTTAACTTCAACTTTTGTTGTTGTTTGATTGGATGATACATGGTAAAAGAAATTTTTCGTACCAATTATAATTGATTGGTATATGATATAAAGGAAAAAAATACGATATCATATTATGTTCACCTTTATTTTCTTTTTCTTTTTCTTTTTCTTTTTTTATGTTGGACATTCTAAATTGATTATAATATTAAAATATTTAATTTGTTTTAATATTGTAATAACCGAGTTGGAAATAAAAGGATTTAAAAGTTAGGGTGAGAAAATGAAAAAAATTTATATTAGAACTGTCTATTTTGAGAAATGGGAGAAAAGGGATTAAAAACCCTAATATCAATATTTTAGAAGAGATGCGGCTATTGTTTTGGTAAGGAGCTTTGGAGGCGATTCATAGAGAAACCAGATTTAGAGGCGATCCTTCAAGCAATTCAAGTGGAATTTCAATCTCCATTGTAAGGTAAACTCTCTTTTGTCTATAATCTCACTTAATTTCCTTGGTTGATGTTTTATTGGTTGGGATTTTTGGAGAAGTTTATTTAATCTGAGTTTTGGGAATTAGGATTCAATCTGTTATCTTCTTAATCTGAGAGAGATTGAAATTATATGGATTAGAGTGGTAAATCAACTCCATTGTTAAAGATTGGGTTTAAATCATGTCAGTAAGCTATGGTTATGGGGCTTCTGCGTTTCGTAATTGTTGGGTTTTGATCGAGCGATTGACATCGGTCGAGGTCGGTCGTATCGATCGAAAGTTGTCTTCCCGGTTGATAATTAGCCCCGGTCAATTATGTCTCGGTCGACTCCTCCCATCGCACCGGTCATATGTTGAAAGATGGGAGTACCGGTCGAGGTTGACCTGTTACCGGTCGAACTCATTTCCGGTTGAACCTATATCGGTCAAGGGGAGTCCCGGTCGAATTATACCGGTTGAAGCTATTTGGGGATGTCCCGGTCAACGGGACGAATTCCGGTCGACCATCCCGGTCGCCCCGAATTGTGCAGTTTGGACCGAGGCCCATCTCTTCCAAATGTTTATGGTGGGCCTAGTTAGAGGAAATGTTTATTTCTAGTAATTAGTTTAATCTAAGATTTATACCTTAGATATTTCTGCAAGTTAATTAATTATGATATAAGAAGGCATGAGATTTAGTCAGTTGGAGGGTAGATGCTTTCAGGATAAGAGTGCTGTCAAACTTTATGAATTAGAAAGGAACGGGTGTTCACTGGTCGATATTTCCTTTATAGGTCTTGAACCAATCGGTAAGAATAGACGCGAGTCTCGAGCTAAGGACACCAGGTGAGTCTTTCTAAACTAAACCTTTTAATGATGAAAGCATGTGAAGTTTATTTTAAACTTTGATTTATTATGATGGCATGATTTGATTAAATTGTTCAAGTGTGTTATAAATTGTTGTTGTTTAAATGTATGCATACATTATTTGTGGGTTACGTGACCTAAGTCGGGGAGTGTGGCCCGCCTACTCGTGTCGGGGAGTGTGGCTCGTTTATGTCGTTGGGGGTGTGTCCCAACATTAAGGCAACGCGAGTTAGACACATCGTCTTTGATGGTCGTGTGGTCCGTAACGTGTTTTACTTATGTGCCATTATCAAATGTTGTTTAATTCTGCAAAGAAATTTATTGCTTAACTGTTTGGGGGGGGGGGGGGGGAGGAAACTCACTAGACCCATGGTCTAACCCTCGCTCTTTCAAAACTAAAAACCTTTTCAGGCCGTCGTGAGTTAGGCGGTGCGGTTAAAGGCAAGGAGAAGGTCTAGCGGGGCGAATAGAAGACCGTCATTTTTGCTATTATTAGTCATCTTAGTTGTGTGGGTTGATTTGTATATCAAATCTCGATTTAACTATTGTAAAGCTTGGGACCCCTTTTTGGATGGATTATTTTCTAATGATGGTATTTAATTTTAAGAACTAATCTGTTTGTTGATTTCTGGTTGGGTTGTTACAGTTGGTATCAGAGCCATAGTTTAAGGGATCTAGGCGACCAGTTGGGCTTAGACTTAAACTTAGTGCGTGAATCACAACTGAGATAATAGGATGGCCGTAGGGAGTCGGGTAATAGAGAAGTGAGGACTAACATGTAAGGTAAATTTAGAATTACATCTGGCCAGTGTAATTGTAAATTTACAGGTACATGTACGTGCTTAACTTGCTTTATTGCTTTGGGGGTTACCTTAATGGAATTTTGTTGGTGTTTTATCTGTAGTTATGACTGAAAGAGTAACTAGGAGCAGATCGGTGCCAGAAGTTGAGGTGGCACCTGTTAATGAAGTGGTTGAGGATGGACCTGTTGCTCCTCCTCATGCAGCAGCTAACCGAGGAAAGGGTCGCGGACGACCCAAAGGGAAGACGACAAAGAAAGCGACCACGCAAGTTGATGAGCCAACCAAGAGGGCTAGAGGTGGGAAAACACCTGGTGTTGTTCGGCAAGCAATAAGTGTTGATGTGAGAACTGAGTTGGAAACCTCTCCTCAAGAAAGTTCAGCCTCAGTGAGGGGTCGAAGGCAGAATAGAAATCGCGGCGGGGGACGAACGCAGGGGTTTGTCATGCAAGAAACCTTTGCGGCTGAGATGGGGAAGCTGCAAGAAACCTTGAACGCGTTGTTGACGCAGCGATCCAATGAGGCGTCGGCAAGTAAGGAGAAGAGTGGGAACAAAGAAACAACTGAAGTGGCGGATTCACCGGTGACTATGGTAGGGAGTCACTCTCAGACAACTCCTACAGTAGTGATCAAATCAATGAGTGAGAAAGGATGTAGCTTCAAGGAGTTTGCTGCTTGCAAACCTCCTACTTACAAGGGTGAGTGCGACCCTGTTGTAGCAATGAAATGGGTGAAAGGAATGGAGTTATCTTTCGATACCAGCAAGTGCTTGGAAGGGTACAAGGTTGTTTACGCCTTGGCCATGTTGAAGGATGAGCCAGTTATGTGGTGGGATGTGGAGTCCAGTGGTCAGGGTTCGGCAGCAGCTAGAGAGATGTCATGGACTGAGTTTGTAAAGAGGTTCAAGGCACAATTTTGCCCTTTGGCGGCAATTAAGAAGTTAGAAGAGGAATTTTTAAGTCTGGAGCAGAGAGATATGTCAGTTAGAGAATATACAACCAAGTTCATCGAGAAATCCAGATTTGCTGAGATTTATGTACCTAACGAAGAAAGACGCGTGGAACGTTATATCTATGGGTTAAGAGGTAATATCAGAGAGTTCGTTTCAAACAAGGATCCGACAACGTTCCAGGCGGCGGTAAATGCAGCTGAATTACGGGAGAAAGAAAGGAACCGTCAGGCCACCGAAAGAAGCGGAGATAAACGGAAATGGGAAGGGCCTAATCGTGATTCTAAGGTGTTCAAATCGGCAAAAACTGATCATCGGGGTAATTCGAAGTTTGAGAGCAAATCATGTAGCAAGTGTAATAGGATTCACAAGGGGGAATGTATGTTAGAACGAGAAGGGTGCTACAAATGTGGAAAGGTGGGGCATATGGCTCGTGACTGTTGTGGGTCGAGGTCGTGTTATCAGTGTAGGTCTCCTGATCATATCAGGACTGATTGCCCTCAGCTGAAGAAGGGAAATGCGGGGGTGTTTGGAGATAAAGGAATCGAAAGGAAGGTGGAGCCAGCTCGGGCGAGAGCAAGGGCTTTTAACATGACAGCTGAAGAGGCGGTTGAGACGCCGGATGCGGTAACAGGTACTTTTCCCATAGACTCGATTTTTGCTAAAGTATTGTTCGATTCGGGTGCAAACCGTTCGTTTGTGTCCCCGAATTTTGTGCACAAACTGCTAGTGAAACCTAAGAAACTTAGTCGAGGGTTTGAAGTAGAATTCGCCGATGATAGTCGAGTCTTAGTTGGAGAAGTATACGATGGGTGTAATATAGACATTGACGGTCATACCTTCTCATTACGGTTGTATCCGATGGGCATGGGGGAATTTGACGTCATAGTGGGGATGGACTGGTTAGCGTCTAACGATGCCAGCATCGTTTGTAATAAGAAGCTAATCCGCATAGCCTTACCGGATCTGAAGGAAGTCATAGTTTATGGGGATCGTCGGGATAGAAAGTCATGCTTGATCTCGATGATCAAGGCTAGGCGTTGTTTGGTGAAAGGATGTGTGGGGTTCTTAGCGTATGTAGTAGACGCTAAGAAAGAAAAGAAAGGATTAGAATATGTCCCAATAGTGTGTGAGTATCCGGAGGTGTTCCCGGAAGACTTAACCACTCTGCCACCGGATAGACAAGTGGAGTTCAGGATAGATTTGGTGCCAGGGGCGGCCCCAATGGCAAGGTCTCCTTATCGTTTGGCCCCGACCGAGATGAAGGAGATGATGACTCAACTGAAGGAGCTGCTGGATAAAGGTTTTATTCGTCCCAGTTCGTCGCCGTAGGGAGCATCGGTACTTTTCATCAAGAAGAAGGACGGGTCGATGAGGATGTGTATAGATTATCGAGAGCTCAATAAGTTAACAGTTAAGAATAAGTATCCGCTCCCTAGGATTGATGATCTTTTCGATCAGTTGCAAGGAGCGAGTTACTTCTCAAAGTTAGATCTGCGCTCGGGATATCATCAGCTGAAAGTAAGGGAGGAGGATGTACCCAAGACTGGTTTTCGTACGAGGTACGGACACTTCGAGTTTCTAGTCATGCCATTTGGGCTGACAAACGCACCGACAGCGTTCATGGACCTGATGAATAGGGTATGTAGTCCCTTCTTGGACAAGTGTGTCATTGTCTTCATTGATGACATACTGATTTATTCACAGTCCGTGAATGATCATGAAGTTCACCTGAGGGTTGTGTTAGAGTTGCTTAAGCGGGAAAAAGTGTATGCCAAATTTTCGAAGTGTGAATTTTGGCTAAGGGAAGTGTAGTTTTTAGTACACGTGGTGTCGGAAGACGGGATCAAGGTGGACCCAGCAAAGGTAAAGGCAATAGAAGAGTGGGAGGTGCCAAAGACGCCGTCTGAAGTAAGAAGCTTCCTTGGTTTGGCGGGCTACTATCGGAGGTTCATTCAGGATTCCTTGAGAATAGCCATGCCCTTAACTGCTTTAACAAGGAAAAATGTTAAGTTCGCATGGAAGGAAACTCAGGAGGATGCGTTCAGCGAATTGAAGAAAAGATTGAGTAGTGCACTGATCCTGTCGTTACCCAAAGGTACAGATGGATTTGTGATTTGCAGCGACGCTTCAAAGTTTGGTCTGGGATGTGTGCTGATGCAAGATGGAAAGGTAATAGCCTATGCGTCTCGACAATCGAAAGAGAACGAAAGGAATTATCCAACGCACGATCTGGAACTGGCAGCCGTAGTTTTCGCCTTGAAGATCTGGAGACATTACTTGTATGGAGTTAAATGCCAAATTTATACCGATCATAAGAGCCTTCAGCATCTATTCAATCAAAAAGAATTAAATATGAGGCAGCGAAGGTGGATGGAATTGTTGAGTGATTATGACTGTGAGATTTTATATCACCCAGGTAAGGCTAATGTGGTAGCGGATGCTCTAAGTCGAAAAGAGCATAGTTCGGTATCCAAAGTAGTGGCGTATCGAGTGGAGGTGATTTCAAGCTTTCTAGAGGAAGTCATGCAATATCAAGAGGAAGCCGTATCAAGTGAAAATTTGAAAAGCAAAAGAATCGTGGGAATCGTTGACTTAACTGTGGACAATCGCGGTGTCAGATGTTACGAGCAAAGAGTGTGGATTCCGAGGCGGGGAGATCTACGGAAGAAAGTATTGGAAGAAGCTCACAAGTCGCGATACTCGATACATCCGGGAACCAATCAGATGTACCGGGATCTGAAGCGGAGTTATTGGTGGCCAGGCTTGAAGAAAGATATTGCTTATTTTGTGGAGAGATGTTTAACGTGTTTGAAGGTGAAGGCAGAACATCAAAGACCGTATGGGGAACTACAACCATTGGAGATACCAGTATGGAAGTGGGATGATATAACAATGGATTTCGTGACGGGATTGCCGCGATCACCTAAGGGGCATGACGCTATTTGGGTGATAGTGGATCGACTCACGAAATCTGCTCACTCTCTCCCAATCAAAGAGACTTATCCGTTGGAGAAGTTATCTAAATTGTATATCGATGAGATAGTATCCAGGCATGGAGTATCGTCTTCAATTGTGTCAGACCGAGATGCTCGTTTCACGTCAATGTTTTGGAAAAGCTTTCAAAGAGAGTTGGGATCGCAACTTAAGTTGAGTACCGCTTATCACTCTCAAATAGACGGGCAGAGTGAAAGAACTATCCAGATGTTAGAAGACATGCTCCGAGCATGTGTGATCGATTTCAAGGGTTCGTGGGAGACTCACTTACCTCTGATAGAGTTCTCCTATAACAATAGTTATCACGCCAGTATTTAAGCTGCGCCATTTGAAGCGTTGTATGAGCGAAGGTGTAGAACGCCTTTGTGTTGGAATGAAGTGGGTGAGAAACAGTTGGCAGGACCAGAAATCGTGCAAGTGACGGCCGACAAGGTTAATCAAATTCGAGAACGGTTGAAGATGGCTCAGGATCGTCAGAAAATGTATGACAACAAACGAAGGAATCCGATAGAATTCGAAATAGGAGACATGGTGATGCTAAAAGTTTCACCATGGAAGGGAGTCATTCATTTCGGCAAGAAGGGCAAGTTGAGACCCAGATATGTAGGCCCGTTTTCTGTAGCGAAACGTGTTGGGGAGGTAGCTTATAAGTTGGATCTACCGGCGGATCTGTAAGGAGTTCATCCTGTTTTCCATGTATCCAACCTGAGAAAGTGTTTAGCAGAAAGAGACGTTGTGATACCATTAGAAGATGTCCAAATAGATGAGAAGATGAGCTATGTAGAAGAACCAGTAGCGATTTTGAATCGAAAGATGAAAAAGTTAAGGAATAAGGAAATTTCCTTGGTAAAGGTTCAGTGGCAATTTCATAGAGGTCAGGAAACGACTTGGGAACTAGAGTCGGTGATGAAGGAGCAATATCCCGGTCTCTTTAGCGAAGGAATTCCGGGGACGGAATTCTGTTGAAGGGGGGATATTGTAATAACTGAGTTGGAAATAAAAGGATTTAAAAGTTAGGGTGAGAAAATGAAAAAAATTATATTAGAAGGGTCTATTTTGAGAAATGGGAGAAAAGGGATTAAAAACCCTAATATCAATATTTTAGAAGAGATGCGGCTATTGTTTTGGTAAGGAGCTTTGGAGGCGATTCATAGAGAAACCAGATTTAGAGGCGATCCTTCAATCAATTCAAGTGGAATTTAAATCTGCATTGTAAGGTAAACTCTCTTTTGTCTAGAATCTCACTTAATTTCCTTGGTTGATGTTTTATTGGTTGGGATTTTTGGAGAAGTTTATTTAATCTGAGTTTTGGGAATTAGGATTCAATCTGTTATCTTCTTAATCTGAGAGAGATTGAAATTATATGGATTAGAGTGGTAAATCAACTCCATTGTTAAAGATTGGGTTTAAATCATGTCAGTAAGCTATGGTTATGGGGCTTCTGCGTTTCGTAATTGTTGGGTTTTGATCGAGCGATTGACATCGGTCGAGGTCGATCGTATCGATCGAAAGTTGTCTTCCCAGTCGATAATTAGCACCGGTTAATTATGTCTCGGTCGACTCCTCCCATCGTACCGGTCATATGTTGAAAGACGGGAGTACCGGTCGAGGTTGACCTGTTACCGGTCGAACTCATTTCCGGTCGAACCTATATCGGTCAAGGGGAGTCCCGGTCGAATTATACCGGTTGAAGATATTTGGGGATGTCCCGGTCAATGGGACGAATTCCGGTCGACCATCCCGGTCGCCCCGAATTGTGCAGTTTGGGCCGAGGCCCATCTCCTCCAAATGTTTATGGTGGGCCTAGTTAGAGGAAATGTTTATTTCTAGTAATTAGTTTAATCTATGATTTATACCTTTAGATATTTCTGCAAGTTAATTAATTATGATATAAGAAGGCGTGAGATTTAGTCGGTTGGAGGGTAGATGCTTTCGGGATAAGAGTGCTGTCAAACTTTACGAATTAGAAAGGAACGGGTGTTCACTGGTCGATGTTTCCTTTATAGGTCTTGAACCAATCGGTAAGAATAGACGTAAGTCTCGAGCTAAGGACACCAGGTGAGTCTTTCTAAACTAAACCTTTTGATGATGAAAGCATGTGAAGTTTATTTTAAACTTTGATTTATTATGATGGCATGACTTGATTAAATTGTTCAAGTGTGTTATAAATTGTTGTTGTTTAAATGTATGCATACATTATTTGTGGGTTACGTGACCTAAGTCGGGGAGTGTGGCCCGCCTACTCGTTCCGGGGAGTGTGGCCCGTTTATGTCATTGGGGGCGTGTCCCAACATTAAGCCAGCGCGAGTTAGACACATCGTCTTTGACGGTCGTGTGGTCCGTAACGTGTTTCTCTTATGTGCCATTATCAAATGTTGTTTTAATTCTGGAAAGAAATTTATTGCTTAACTGTTTGGGGGGGGGGGGGGGGGGGGGAAACTCACTAGACCCATGGTCTAACCCTCGTTCTTCCAAAACTAAAAACCTTTTCAGGCCGTCGTGAGTTAGGCGGTGCGGTTAAAGGCAAGGAGAAGGTCTAACGGGGCGAATAGAAGACCGTCATTTTTGCTATTATTAGTCATCTCAGTTGTGTAGGTTGATTTGTATATCAAATCTCGATTTAACTATTGTAAAGCTTGGGACCCCTTTTTGGATGGATTATTTTCTAATGATGGTATTTAATTTTAAGAACTAATCTGTTTGTTGATTTCTGGTTGGGTTGTTACAAATATCAAAATTTTAAACATGATTTAGTTATGCGACATTCTCGACAAAGAAAAAAAATATTATTGGGTGCGTAAATAGCGAATAAGAAAATAAGAATATTGCTTCGAATATGGAGAATTAGGCATCGTTTGATAAAAATAAGTTAGCTTATTTTTGCGGTACATGTTTGCATGAACATAAGCTAGGTTTTATATAAGTTATATGAAATAGCTTATGAGGAGTTTTTGTAATTATTCTAATTATACCCTGATTAATATTCATAATTATATATTAACTATCAAATATAAATAAATATTAATTATTAAAATATATTATTATTAATTAATAAATATTATCTGAAAATTATAACATAAATTTTAGTTTGGGAAATTAACTAAAATGTCCAAAGTTAGCAATCCGGTTACCAAAATACCCAAACCCTCTACCGGTTTGCTCGAATACCCCATATATCTGCGATCCTACCCTCGATCGCGGGTTTAATTAATTTTTTTTTTCAAAATCAGACTTAAGTCCGCGATTTTAGTCCGGGATCGAGATGGAGTCCTCGATCGAAGGTCCGACCCCGCGATTTTATTAGGGTTTGGGGAATTTATTAGGCCACCCACCCCATTTAACACCCCATCTACCCTCCTCAGGGTCCCATTCGCGGGGTTATAAATACCCGATCATTATCATTCCAAACCCCACCACTTTCAACCCCCTCTACTCTCACTCTCTCAAACTATTTCGTGTATCGAAGTCGGATATGGCTCGTTGAGTTAGTACGGTAAGTTTTCTCATAACCCCGTTGTAGTTGTGTATTTTGTAAAATATTTGTTCTTATATGTTTTTATTTTAGACTATGTGTTTGTTTCAAAAATATTGTGTTTATTTTGAGATTGCGTTAATTTTAGAGTATTGCGTTTTTTTCGAAAATATTTGAGAGTATGTGTTAATTTTAGAGTGTTGCGTTAATGTTGAAAATATTATAAAGTATGTGTTAATTTTAGAGTATTACGTTTATGTTGATAATATTTTAGAGTATGCGTTATTTTTAGAGTAGTGCTTAATTACAACTTAGGCCTCTTAACTTTGCTAAACTATAACTTAAGGTCTCTTAACTTTGCTTAATTACAACTTAGGCCCCTTAACTTTGCTTAATAACAACTTAAGCCCCTTAACTTTACTTAATTACAACTTAGTCCCCTTAACTTTGCTTAATTACAATTTAGGCCCTTAACTTTGCTTAATTACAACTTAGGCCACTTAACTTTGCTTAATTACAACTTAGGCCTCTTAACTTTGCTTAATTACAACTTAGGCCCCTTGAACTTAATTAAAAACAACTTAGGCCCCTTAAACTTAATTAATAACAACTTAATGCCCCTTAACTTCGCTAAATCAGTTTGGCCTCATGCCAAAAAACCCTAACAAGGCTATATTAAACTTAATTAAATCGCAACTGTTGATCCAAACTCTCTCAGTGACTTGATAAAGACCCTCTTCTATACTTAGTGAAAATTACGTTTTAATATGTATTAGTATTTCATCATCAGCGATCAGACTGAGTCTGTTCAGTTATCGCTGATAGTCTTTCTTATAAACATTTTTATGTATTAGTGTTTCACTATCAGTGATTAGACTGAGTCTGTTCAGTTATCACTGACAGTTTCTGATGTAAACAGTAACGTAATCCCTGAAGACAAGTCTCGCGTCAACATATGTTCATAGCTGAATCGAAGACGAAGCTACTGAACAAAGAAAAGTCTACTAGTGACCTGATGCGGATATCAGTGAAGCAAAGACAACTCTACATATACGCGAAGGAACATGAGGAAAAGCTTCAGCGATAGCTGAACCTCTTTATCTCTGTAAGAAGAGATACTCAGCGATCAATCGATCACAAAGCTTATGCCTCAAGTTTCCTTTTGTCTCTCCTTGCACAACTTAGTACGATGTGTCAGAACGGACATGTCTCTGCCACAATACGTACAACACCTCTGTCAACTACACTGTTCATTACCTGGCCGAAAGCATGTCTCCCAAAAGTCAGACTCCCAAAGCCAATCAGTGAACGCCACGTGTAAAGTGCTCTGCCATGCATTTAATGCATAGGGTATAAATAGGATGTTCGCCTCTTCATCTGAAGTGTGCTAATCCTTGAACCCCATATAGAAACCCTTGTTTTCTATATCTCTAAATCTCCCATTCTCTGAATTTCTTGTGCAACCATCTTAGTGTTTCTTAAATTTGTTTAGATTGAGTCTGTCTTAATGTTATTCCGCAACAAACTTGTAAATTGTATTTGATTTATCAATAAACAATTTATTAAACTTTAAATTTCTGTGTTTGTATTCAACCCCCCCCCCCTTCTACAAACTTGTTAAGCACCTTCGGGACCAACAAGTGGTATCAGAGCTGGTTGTTTAAACTAATAAACAAGATCTTGCTGTATACTCTTCCTTGCTATTCTAAAATGGCACTAAACACAAACATAAACTACTATGATAATGGTTCACTTTCTAAACCTCCTCGATTTAGCAGAGATAACTTTTCTCTATGGAAAAATCGAATGATGCTATTTCTTGAAGGTGCGGATCCTACTATACCTGAATATATAGAAAATGGACCATATGAACCTGTTAGAATTATAGCAGCAGTTCCCGCTACTGCCACCACAGAAGCTGTCCCTGAACGATATGTCATTAAGGAAATAAGACAGTGGAGTGATGAAGATAAAAAGAAGGTAGGAATAGATGCAAGAGCAAAGACCATTATTTCAATGGCTCTGCCTGATGAAGTTTTCCATTCTATCATGCATCTGAAAACTTCTAAAGAAATGTGGGAAACCATATGTGTTCATGTTGATCCAAGCTCTCTCAGTGATTTGATAACGACCCTCTTCTATACTTAGTGAAAATTACGTTTTAATATGTATTAGTATTTCACCATCAGCGATCAGTCTGAATCTGTTCAGTTATCGCTGATAGTCTTTCTTATAAACATTTCTATGTATTAGTGTTTCACTATCAGTGATCAGACTGAGTCTGTTCAGTTATCACTGATAGTTTCAGAAGTAAACAGCCAAACGTAATCCCTGAAGACAAGTCTCGCGTCAACATATGTTCATAGCTGAATCGAAGATGAAGCTGATAAACAAAGAGAAGTCTACTAGTGACCTGATGCGGATATCAGTGAAGCAAAGACAACTCTACTTATACGCGAAGGAACATGAGAAAAAGCTTCAGCGATAGCTGAACCTCTTTATCTCTGAACTTAGAGATACTCAGCGATCAATCGATCACAAAGCTTATGCCTCAAGTTTCCTTTTGTCTATCCTTGCACAACCTAGTACATTGTGTCAGAACGGACAAGTCTCTGCAACCATTCGTACAACAACTCTGTCAACTACACTGTTCATGACCCGACCGAAAGCATGTCTCCCAAAAGTCAGTCTCCCAAAGCCAATCTGTGAACGCCACGTGTAAAGTGCCCTGCCATGCATTTAATGCAAAGGGTATAAATAGGACGTTCACCCTTTCATCTGAAAGAGTGCTCAATCCTTGAACTCCATATAGAAACCATTGTTTTCTATATCTCTTAATCTCCCACTCTCTGAATTTCTTGTGCAATTATCTTAGTGTTTCTTAAGTTTGTTTAGATTGAGTCTGTCTTAATCTTATTCCGCAACAAACTTGTAAATTGTATTTTGATTTATCAATAAACAATTTATTAAACTTTAATTTCTGTGTTGGTATTCAACCCCCCCCCCTTCTACAAACTTGTTAAGCACCTCCGGGACCAACAAGTGGTATCAGAGCAGTTTGTTTAAACTAATAAACAAGATCTTGCTGTATACTCTTCCTTGCTATTCTAAAATGGCACTAAACACAAACACAAACTACTATGATAATGGTTCACTTTCTAAACCTCCTCGATTTAGCAGAGATAACTTTTCTCTATGGAAAAATCGAATGATGCTATTTCTTGAAGGTGCGGATCCTACTATACCTGAATATATAGAAAACGGACCCTATGAACCTGTTAGAATTATAGTTGCGGTTCCTGCTACTGCCACCACTGAAGCTGTCCCTGAACGATATGTCGTTAAGGAAATAAGACAGTGGAGTGATGAAGATAAAAAGAAGGTAGGCATAGATGCAAGAGCAAAGACCATTATCTCAATGGCTCTGCCTGATGAAGTTTTCCATTCCATCATGCATCTTAAAACTTCTAAAGAAATGTGGGAAACCATATGTGTTCAATACGAGGGCACCACTGAAATCCAAGAGACTCGAAAGATTAACTTGGTAAGACAGTATGAAAGTTTTATCGCTGGTAAGAATGAATCTCTTTCTGACGTTCATCAGCGATTTAACTGCTTAATCATTGACCTAAGAACTGTTGGAAGGACCTATTCTAATTCTGAGGTCCTAACAAAATTCTTAGAAAGTCTTCCTGAAAGCTGGGACAACTATTCAATATGTCTTAAGCTGACAAAAGATTTACATACTCTCTCTTTAAGCACTCTGTATGGAATATTGCTCAACTATGAGCAATCAAATCTTCTGAAGAAGAATCTTGTAAAAGATTCTAAAGACTCCAAAAGTACTCCTGTTGCTTTAGTCTCTTCAAAGATAATTCCATCTCAGCGATCTACTCTCACCATCACTGAGTTAGATTCTGAATCTGAGGATCTATCAGACCCTGATCTTTCAGAGTTTGATGAGTCCTTAGCACTCTTGACAAACTCTTTTAAGAGATTTGCAAGAAAGAGTAACTTCCGAAGAAGTAAACCTCTCTCTCTTACTGAAAAGCCAAAATCAACTCCGGTTGATAAGGCTACTGCCACTTGCTATAACTGCGAAAAAATTGGACATTTTGCTAGTGAGTGCAGGTCGAAAAAGGTCTTCAAACCTTCTACCTCAAGAAGATCCAGTGATGACAAATACCATAAGCTGAAGAACAAATATCAAAAGCTAAAAAGCTATCAGCGAAAAGGTAAAGGTCTCATCGCTGAAGAACATGACTGGGCTGAATCAGAAGAATCATCTTCTGATGATGAAGAAGTCGCTAATCTTTGCCTCATGGCTGAGATTAAAGAAGAAGTGGAAGAACCATCTGAACCTTCTATGAGCTACATATCATCTCAGGTATCTATCTCTACAAATCCCTCTCTACCTGAAGCTGAGAGAAGTCGTGCTGTTGATGTGCTGACAATTGACCTTTATAATGCTCTAAACGACAAAACTCAAGCTGAGAATAAAAACGTACATTTAACTCAAGAGCTAGAGAGATGTCATGAAAAGATCAGTGAACTAAATCTTTTAGAAGAAAAGTTGAAAGATCAAGTCATTATAAATGAAATCATCAGCATTGAACGTGAACAAGCCATTGCTGCTCTAAAAGCAGAAAAGGCTCATGTTGAAAAATGGTGCAAATCATCAACAAAGATCTCTGAGATAATAAAAGCTCAAACCCCTGAAAGTGACAGAACTGGTATTGGTTTTTGGACACCTCAGGACGATCCTAAGGAAGAGAGTTCCTCGCTTAAGTTTGGAACTTTTGTCACCTCTTTCTTTGACACTTCTTATAATCAAGGAAAGTCCATTCTCCTTCCTCAGAAGGCAACCAGGAAAGCAAAGCTGAAAGTTCCTTCTAAACCTTCAGCTAAGCAATCCTCTAGCTCTGTGATAGAAATCTTTGATCTCTGTCCTCCAAAGCTGAAGATTGACCTTAAACCGTCGAGATCTGAAGAAATGAAAATTCCTCCCAGATCTCAAGAGAAAAGTCTTCTTGGACCTGGCCCTGCTCATCTTAAACTTGCAAAACCTTCTACTTTTGATCCTAAAACCATTTTCAGATACAGAAAATGTTATCACTGTGGTTTTACTGATCATATTGCAAGTAAATGTCCAACTGCCACTGAAGCTGATAAAATAGCTAAAGTGAAGAAAAATGCCTCTAAAGCTAAAAAGGTCACCAAGGCTGAAAAATCAACCAAGGTGAAAAATACCACTAAGGTTAAGAAATTAACCAAAGTGACGATTACCACTGAAGCTGAATCTTCATCTGCTAAGAAGACAACTGACCCTTTCTTATCCACTAACTCTGAAGGACCCATTGAAAAGTGGGTACCAAACAACGTTTAATCTTCCTTATGTGTGCAGGGATCAAAGGGCATCTGGTATCTTGATAGTGGATGTTCTCGTCATATGACTGGACAAAGAAACCTGCTCACTGAATACAAGGAAGAGAAAGGTCCCTCTGTGACTTTTGGTGGAAATGGAAAAGGATATACCCAAGGGTTTGGTGTTCTCAGCAATGGGACAACTACCTTTAGAAGAGTCGCTTATGTAGATGGACTGAAGCACAATCTTCTAAGCATCAGTCAGCTATGTGATAAAGACTATGAAGTACGCTTTACTAAGAAAGCATGTTCAGTGGTAAATGAGAAAGGAAAACTTGCTCTCAGTGGTCATCGCAGAGAAAATGTCTATGTAATAGATATGGACTCTACTATCACTGATAACTTATGTTTTCTCTCTAAGGCCTCTTCTGATGTCAACTGGCTATGACATAAAAGGCTCTCTCATCTAAACTTCAAAACCCTGAATTCTCTCTCATCTAAGGAACTGGTTTCTGGTCTTCCTCAGCACTCATATGCCAAAGAATCTCTCTGCTCAGCATGTGAAAAAGGAAAACAAACAAAAGCTAGTTTCAAGTCGAAACAAGTTTCCTCAGTGACAAGTCCTCTTCAGCTCTTACATATGGATCTGTTTGGCCCTGTCAACATCCAATCAATAGCTGGAAAGAAATATACACTTGTCATTGTAGATGAATATTCTCGCTACACCTGGGTTATCTTTCTTCACTGTAAGAGTGATACTCCAGAAGAACTAATATCTTTTGTGAAAAAGATGGAAGTGCTGAACAATCTTACTGTTCGTTCAATAAGAAGTGATCATGGAACTGAATTCAAGAACAGTTCCCTGAACAATTTCTTTGAGAACAAGAGAATCTCTCACAACTTCTCTTCAGTAAGAACACCTCAGCAAAACGGAGTCGCTGAAAGAAGAAACAGAACGATCATAGAAGCTGCTAGATCAATGCTCAGCGATTCTCATCTCCCTACTCAATTTTGGGCTGAAGCTGTAAATACTGCATGTTTTACTCAAAACAGATCGCTGATAATAAAGCGATTTGGGAAGACAGCTTATGAACTTTTTGTTGGAAGGAATCCTTCTATCAGCTTTCTTCATATCTTTGGTTGTCAGTGCTTTATCTTAAACAACAGAGATCAACTTGGAAAGTTCGACCCAAAAGCTGATGATGGAAAATTTCTAGGATATTCCTCCATCTCCAAAGCCTACAGAGTCTTCAACAAGAGAAGACAAACCGTAGAAGAAACAATTCACGTCACTTTTGATGAAACTTGCTAACTCCAAACCAATCGCTGACAATGAAGAGTTAAATGCTTGGATGTTTTCTCACTATAGAGAAACAGAACCTTCCTTTCCAAATCATCAGCATTCAGATCCTCCAGCCGCTGATGATGATCCAAACATTATACATCCTACCGCTAAATCCACCTCATGGGTTTCAGCTGAACCTCTAAACACACTCCTACCATCAAATCTGCCTTCGTCTGAAAACCTCTCTAGTGAATCTACTCAACAGTTAATCGCTGATGAACCTCAATCATCCTCATCAGTAAACATTCCAATTGTTGATCCAACCTCTGAGTTAAGCCATAATGCTCCTGCTCAGCGATGGACCAAAGATCACCCAATAGATCAAATTCTTGGTGATCCAGATGCAGGTATTCAGACACGACGAAGCTCAGGTAATATCTGTCTCTTTGTAAACTTTCTCTCTTTAATAGAACCAAAGAAGACCGATGATGCCCTCAGAGATCCAAACTAGGTCAGCGCTATGCAAGAAGAGCTGACTGAATTTTCTCGAAACAAAGTTTGGAATCTCGTTCCTAGACCATCTGATAAAACTGTAATAGGCACCAAATGGGTGTTTAGAAACAAGTTAGATGAACATGGAACTGTAACCCGCAATAAGGCTCGACTTATTGCTCAGGGATACAGACAAGAGGAAGGCATAGACTATGATGAAACCTTTGCCCCTGTGGCCAGGCTCGAAGCAATTCGACTATTCTTAGCTTATGCAGTCTATAAAGATTTCATTGTGTATCAAATGGACGTAAAATCAGCGTTCCTAAATGGAAAGCTGAATGAAGAAGGCTATGTAGAACAACCACCAGGGTTCTATGACCCTAAGCATCCAAATTTTGTTTATAAATTGGATAAGGCTCTCTATGGTCTAAAACAAGCCCCTCGTGCTTGGTATGACACTCTCTCATCTTTTCTTATCTATGAAAATTTTGAACGTGGCAAGATTGACAATACGTTATTTTTCAGAAAGATAAAAGGTCATATAATTCTTGTACAAATATATGTCGACGACATAATATTTGGTTCTACTAACCCATCTCTGTGTACTCGCTTCGCTGAAAGAATGAAGAAAGAATATAAAATGAGTATGATGGGCGAGCTGACATATTTTCTTGGTCTTCAGATTAAACAATCTGACAAAGGTACTTTTATCAGCCAAGGTAAGTATGTTAAAGATATGCTGAAGAAGTTTGATCTTACTCAAACTTCAGCGATGAAAACTCCTATGGCACCACCCCTGACACTTAACAAAGATCCTTCTGGAAAACCTGTTAATG
This sequence comes from Arctium lappa, assembly GCA_023525745.1. Classification (NCBI taxonomy): domain Eukaryota; kingdom Viridiplantae; phylum Streptophyta; class Magnoliopsida; order Asterales; family Asteraceae; genus Arctium; species Arctium lappa. The sequence continues at coordinate 27,252,039 of CM042062.1, forward strand.
TCACTGCCTATAGAGGAATGATAGGCTCCCTACTGTATCTCACAGCAAGCCGACCTGACATCATGTACTCTACTTGTTTATGTGCACGCTATCAATCTGAACCTAAGGAATCCCATCTGATCGCTGTAAAGCGAATTTTCAGATATCTGAAAGGAACTCCTAACCTCGGTATTTGGTATCCCAAAGACTCAGGGTTCGATCTAACTGGTTATTCTGATAGTGATTTTGCAGGATGTAAACTTGACAGAAAGAGTACCACTGGTGGATGTCAACTCTTGGGAGGAAAGCTGGTAAGTTGGACAAGCAAGAAGCAAAATTCTGTGTCCACTTCCACAGCTGAAGCTGAATACGTAGCCGCTGGAAGCTGTTGTTCTCAAATCTTATGGATGAGAAATCAACTATTAGATTATGACCTTCAGTTGTCAAAGATTCCTATCTATTGCGACAGCACTAGTGCTATCGCTATAGCAAATAATCCAGTGCTACATTCAAAGACGAAACACATAGAGATCAGATATCACTTTATCAGAGATCATGTGATGAATGGTGATATTGAACTTCACTTTATCCCTACTGACTTTCAGCTTGCTGATATATTCACCAAACCACTTGATGAGACAAGGTTCAACTTTCTCATCAGTGAGCTTGGAATGCTGAACCTTGAAGAATAATTCTTCAGCGTTCATGTATTGCGTCAGTAATCAAAAGCTCCCCTTTCATCATTCTCTCTGATAAATATTCCGACTCTCAGGTATATTTTCTCAATCCCTACAACTGAATCTTCATTCAGTTAAGATATTTTTTAAAATACAAATCTTAATCACTGACTCTTTCTTCAAATGATTAAAAGCTTTTTGAAATTAAATTTATCACTGATATTTATATTCAGTGATCCATTTAAAAGAAAATCTATCCCTATCTTTTCATCAGGGATACTTTCAAAAAGAAAATTCTATTGCTGATTTTTCTTCAGTGATAAATTCAAAACGGACAAATGAACAGTCTCTTTCTTAAACTATGACGTCATTTGAACCGACAATCCACGACATGTTTTTTTTCTGACACGTTCGTCCATTGCTCTTCTATCCAATCAACTTCGTGGGACGTGTCCATGTCATGATGTGCATTTGTTTTCCCGCTTCTCTCACACTCTCTCTCCTCTCTCTCACATATAAAAGGAATACTTTTCCATTCTATCAATTTACGCTTTCTGGAAATATTTTCTAAGCAAGAATTCTCTCTCAAGCATTCTAGCATTCTCAAGCCTTTGCATCATCCTCTTCAAAGATCCACAGGTTATTCTTGATTTCTTATCTTAAATCTTTTTACATAAAACTCCATTTATGGTCTACCATTATGGGTTTATAAGATTCTTATCACATAAAATCACTTTCATTTTTGATTTTATTCTTTAAAAACCGTTTTATTTTGATTGTTCTTCATTCAAAATCTTTGGTTTTTCTTCTTGTTCTTGTATCCTATCTTAAGAACACCTTTTTAATCATTAAAATTGTATCCTATCTTGTTCTTGTTCTTCTATTCATCTATCTGTTTACTCTCAGAATGTCTCAATCTGCACTTGTCGCCTCTAAGAACGTCAAGTTCGCCATCACTGATTCTGAGCTTCCAAAGATCAACCATCTTGCTCGCCTTGACTTTGATGGTGTCAAGTACCCATATCTGGTGGAAGCTGCACAATTTCTAAGGCAATCCTGCATTGCCTATGCTATCACTGTGGATCCCACACCTTCGAAAGCTCTACTCCAGCAATTCTGGTTTACCGCTGAAGAAACCTCTCTCACCAACAAGAAGGGTGAACAGGTTCCTGCTATCTCCTTCAGCACTCAACTAGGCTCAGGGATGATGACTGCCCTAGGCCTGAGGAAAGCTCTTCGATTCCCTGACAAGCCCAGAAATGGATATGACTCATTGCCAACTGACACTGAACTCGTCCAATTCTTGGATGCCATGGAATACGCTTGGGAACCCAAACCAAGGACTACTATTCCAAACAAGAAGTTGACTCTTGTGAAGAAGGCACTGATGCCTTCCCAGCTCAACTACATCTTCTCACACATCATTCAGTGTATGAGTGGAAAGAGTGGGTCACTGGACCAAGCCAACAAGATTCAGGTCCAGATGGCTTACTCAGTGATCACTGGACGTAACTTCAGCTATCTTTGATGACCTGAAGTCAAAGATAGAGAAAACTGAGAGGGATCCCAAAGTTCCCTACGTACGCTTCATCTGCGCGTACCTGAAGTTTCTCTACCCTACCACTTACCCCACCAACTCGGATGTATCTTTTCCGAAAGTGGGTCAGAGATCACTGGAGGTCAAGACGCTCCCCAACGAGGTACGTATCTCTGAACTTCGCTCTCGTCTCTCTCTCCTACATTCTTCGTCTTCAGCGGCCACGCAGGAGGTTCCTTCTTCTGCTATCCCTGCCGCTACCCCTTCAAAACGACCATCAACTGGCTCCCTTGGTCCTTCGAAGAAGGCCAAGATGACCAAGGAGAAAGCTACTTCTAGCTCTATACCTAAGGATGTTTCTCTACAAACTTCCTTAGATGCTTTCGTGGGTCTCTCCTCCACATCCTCAGCTCCAACCACTTCAACCGTGCCAGCGATCTCGGTCGCTGTCACAACAACAGTAACACAACCTGAGGTAACTACCCCTATCCCTACATCTTCTATCCCCATCTCTAGTCCTCCTATTTCTTTAGTCTCTAACCCTCCTTCTATCCCTACTCCTCAGTTTGGACCCATAGGATCTGAACATCATTCGTTTGAGGAATCCATGCAATTCTACAAAATGTTTGATAATTCAGGTAATCCTATAACCCTATACACTACTCTCACCTCTCCATATAAGCCTGTTTCTCAACAACTAACTTATATTTCAGGTCCTAGTCTGGCGACTGTTGACACCAATGTCAACAGTTTGAGTACAAAGGTGGATTCTCTTTCTGCTTCTCTCAACACCACCACCAGCGCTGTTCAAACAGCTGGCGATGCGCTGAAGACGCTGACTGCCACCTGCGCCTCCAAAGCTGACCTTTCTCAGATCGCTACTCTTCAGGAAGCGATTGTCAAAGTCAGGGAAGAATCCAAGCAGCAGTATGATGACCTGTCTGCAAAGATTGACTCCTGCACTGCTACTCTTCAGCAAATCCTTGACAAAATGAATGAACCAGCTCCAGTTCCTGCTCCATCATTTACAGAAGATGATCGTTCAGCCCTGACCATAGCTGTGGAATTCATTCATCTAGCTACGTTCGACATCCCTGCACTTGAAGGACGACTCAAAGGTCTGGAAGCTGAAGTCCAGAAGTTGGCTACCGCAACAACTTGATCTCCTATCAAAGATCTCTCTCTCGGTGATAATGACAAAGAGGGGGAGAAGAACGTTGAAGAAAACACGGAGGTTGAAGTCATTGCTGAACCACTGAAGGAAACTCCCTCTCAGGTTGAGGGGGAGATAGCTGCTGATAAAGCCCCTCTCACCATCGCTGAAATAGTCGATGATGAAGAAGAGGATGAAGACGATGATGAAGACCTTGATCTTGAAGATCAAGAGGATGACTCTCATCAAGTTGATGATGATGATGACGATGAAGATCCATCTCTCTGGTGTCCTTCAGCCGCCACATCATCAGCAATAGCTTTGAAAGAAGTTATCCAAGCAGGGGGGAGACAAGAAACATCTTCAGGAACCCCTTCCCAAAGCAAAGGTGTATCTACTAAGGGAACCCTGAAGATGATCTCACTACCTGAGGAGAATCCTTCTCAGGTATGCCTTACTCTTGTTCCCTTATCTTTCTATAAAAATCCAACCCCTGTTTCTTTCTAGCCTTTATCTCTCTTCTTTCCTAAAAATAATCTAATTTTTTCATTTTCTGACCAGATAGTTCTCTCCCCTGCTTAAGGGTTCTGAACAAATAATTCCAGCTACTATCGCTGAAGACATAATCCCAATCTCTATCGCTGAGATTGATGAAGAAGAAGAAGAAGATTCCCTGGTCCATCCAGGAAGGCCTTCTCAACCATCTCAATGGTCAGAGAAAGTGGTGAAGAAAAGAGTTGAAATGATCGCTCAACTAGAAAGTCAACGGCTAAAAATCCCTCTTCAAACATCCTTCTCAGAGCTCGAGTTCCTCACTGATGCTGAACGAGAAGAATCTGCCAAAGTTGAGAAACTGTTCGCTGAATGCAGACGAGATGCCCAACTCGCTTTAAAGATTCAATCTTCTCAAGTCAAGGACAAAAAGCTGAAAAGAAAGCCTGTGGAAGTTCAAGCTGCACTGCTGAAAGAAATTGAAGAGGAACGCTCCAAAGAACAAGAGATCAACGATAAGTCTATCGAATGGTGTAAACAGAAGATGGATTATCGCTCTGATCTTCTTCCAATAACAGCCGTGACTATCTCTGGTCGCAAGAAGAAGGATCAACTCTCAGTGACCATGGAGATTACCAGAGAGGACGGAACCCAGAAAGCTATGTATGTTTCCAAACTTGAAGGCTTCGGGTTTACAGAGTGGATAGAATTCTGGGATGCGCAGAAGAAATCGAAATCTACATACAGAGGCTACGTTGAAGGACTTCTCGAAGCTCTCATCAACAGAGTCACTTCTGTACTGAATCTGCCATCTTCTATCCCTCCCAATCCCAAGAAACTCAAGAGAAGAATTGGGTCCTCCTCCTCTGAAGACGTCGCCATCATCAGGAATGAAACTTCTATCAAATTTTCAAGAGATGCAGTGTTTGGTCCTTCTCCCGATCTTTCAGTTCTGGATTTATCTCTGCCTCCTGGTGGTCCTTTCCAAGCTGGTCAAGTAATTGACAATCCTTATGGAATATTCTTCAGAGATGATGATGAGGAACTCAGATTTCAAAGAGTCTCTGAGATTCCTATCTGTCCTTTGAATCATCTCAAGGATCTCTTATGCTTATGGTGTGACTTCTTTCCTGCTGCTGAGAAAATTAAAGAAATTATCAGCCAAGAATCTCTGGAACGAAGACAGAAAGGAGAAGAAATACCTGAGTATATGATCAATCCTCCTAAGTCTTCTTTAGATAGCTGATAGATTAGTTTTCTTTTCTGTAATCTATTAGTTGTACTTACAGTAGTTAGTTATTCACTTGTACTTGTAATTTTCATCCCCTGTAATTCTTTTCTTGGTTTAATGAAAATTTCAGTGAAGTACTTAACTCCATCAGTGCTGTAAAAGATCCCTCAAAATAGTAATTGGGACATGTATGTTACGAGTCCTGATTATTCCATCTTTTTGAATTATAAAGTAATTTTCTTCAGTTACTTTGTCATTATCAAATAGGGGGAGATTGTTGATCCAAACTCTCTCAGTGATTTGATAACGACCCTCTTCTATACTTAGTGAAAATTACGCTTTAATATGTATTAGTGTTTCACCATCAGCGATCAGACTGAATCTGTTCAGTTATCGCTGATAGTCTTTCTTATAAACATTTCTATGTATTAGTGTTTCACTATCAGTGATCAGACTGAGTCTGTTCAGTTATCACTGATAGTTTCAGAAGTAAACAACCAAACGTAATCCCTGAAGACAAGTCTCGCGTCAACATATGTTCATAGCTGAATCGAAGATGAAGCTGATAAACAAAGAGAAGTCTACTAGTGACCTGATGCGGATATCAGTGAAGCAAAGACAACTCTACTTATATGCGAAGGAACATGAGAAAAAGCTTCAGCGATAGCTGAACCTCTTTATCTCTGAACTTAGAGATACTCAGCGATCAATCGATCACAAAGCTTATGCCTCAAGTTTCCTTTTGTCTATCCCTGCACAACCTAGTACAATGTGTCAGAACGGACAAGTCTCTGCAACCATTCGTACAACAACTCTGTCAACTACACTGTTCATGACCCGGCCGAAAGCATGTCTCCCAAAAGTCAGTCTCCCAAAGCCAATCTGTGAACGCCACGTGTAAAGTGCCCTGCCATGCATTTAATGCAAAGGGTATAAATAGGACGTTCACCCTTTCATCTGAAAGAGTGCTCAATCCTTGAACTCCATATAGAAACCATTGTTTTCTATATCTCTTAATCTCCCACTCTTTGAATTTCTTGTGCAATTATCTTAGTGTTTCTTAAGTTTGTTTAGATTGAGTCTGTTTTAATCTTATTCCGCAACAAACTTGTAAATTGTATTTTGATTTATCAATAAACAATTTATTAAACTTTAATTTCTGTGTTTGTATTCACCCCCCCCCCCTTCTACAAACTTGTTAAGCACCTCTGGGACCAACAGTTCAATATGAGGGCACCACTGAAATCCAAGAGACTCGAAAGATTAACTTAGTAAGACAGTATGAAAGTTTTATCGCTGGTAAGAATGAATCTCTTTCTGACGTTCATCAGTGGTTTAACTGCCTAATCATTGACCTAAGAACTGTTGGTAGGACCTATTCTAATTCTGAGGTCCTAACAAAATTCTTGGAATGTCTTCCTGAAAGCTGGGACAGTTATTCAATATGTCTTAAGCTTACAAGACTTAAATTCTCTTTCTCTCAGCACTCTGTATGGAATATTTCTCAACTATGAGCAATCTAATCTCCTGAAGAAGAATCTTGTAAAAGATTCTAAAGAATCCAAAAGCACTCCTGTTGCTTTAGTCTCTTTAGAGATAATTCCATCTCAGTGATCTACTCTCACCATCGCTGAGTTAGATTCTAAATCTGAGGATCTATCAGACCCTGATCTTTCAGAGTTTGATGAGTCCGTAGCACTCTTGACAAACTCTTTTAAGAGATTTGCAAGAAAGAGCAACTTCCGAAGAAGTAAACCTCTCTCTCTTACTGAAAAGCCAAAATCAACTCCGGTTGATAAGGCTACTGCCACTTGCTATAACTGCGAAAAGATTGGACATTTTGCTAGTGAGTGGAGGTCGAAAAAGGTCTTCAAACCTTCTACCTCAAGAAGATCCAGTGATGACAAATACCATAAGCTGAAGAACAAATATCAAAAGCTGAGAAGCTATCAGCGAAAAGGTAAAGGTCTCATCGCTGAAGAACACGACTGGGCTGAATCAAAAGAATCATCTTCTGATGAAGAAGAAGTCTCTAATCTTTGCCTCATGGCTAAGGTTAAAGAAGAAGTGGAAGAACCATCTGAACCCTCTATGAGCTACATATCATCTCAGGTATCTATCTCTACAAATCCCTCTCTGCCTGAAGCTGAGAGAAGTCGCGCTGTTGATGTGCTGACGATTGACCTTTATAATGCTCTAAACGACAAAACTCAAGCTGAAAAGATCAAATAACTAAATCTTTTAGAAGAAAAGTTGAAAGATCAAGTCATTATAAATGAAATCATCAGCATTGAACACGAACAAGCCATCGCTACTCTAAAAGCAGAAAAGGCTCATGTTGAAAAATGGTGCAAATCATCAACAAAAATCTCTGAGATAATAAATGCTCAAACCCCTGAAAGTGATAAAACTGGTCTTGGTTTTTGGACACCTCAGGATGATCCTAAAGAAGAAAGTTCCTCGCTTAAGTTTGGAACGTTTGTCACCTCTTTCTTTGACACTTCTAATAATCAATTATATCCTTGCTCTTCTTCAAATCCCATCCCTGAGGAAAAATCCAAAGACACTATGTCTGCGGATAAAGGAAAGTCCATTCTCCTTCCTCAGAAGGCAACCAGGAAAGCAAAGCTGAAAGTTCCTTCTAAATGATCAGCTAAGCAATCCTCTAGCTCTGTGATAGAAATTTTTTATCTCTGTCCTCCAAAGCTAAAGATTGACCTTAAACCTACGAGATCTGAAGAAATGAAAATTCCTCCCAGATCTCAAGAGAAAAGTCTTCTTGGACCTGGACCTCCTCATCTTAAACATGCAAAACCTTCTACTTCTGGTCCTAAAACCATTTTCAAATACAGAAAATGTTATCACTGTGGTTTTACTGACCATATTACAAGTAAATGTCCAAATGCCACCAAAGTTGATAAAACAGCTAAAGTGAAGAAAAATGCCTCTAAAGCTGAGAAGGTCACCAAGGTTGAAAAATCAACCAAGGTGAAAAATACCACTAAGGTTAAGAAATTAACCAAAGTGAAGATTACCACTGAAGCTGAATCTTCATCTGCTGAGAAGACTGCTGAACCTTCCTTATCCACTAACTCTGAAGGACCCATTGAAAAGTGGGTACCAAACAACGCTTAATCTTCCTTATGTGTGCAGGGATCAAAGGGCATCTGGTATCTCGACAGTGGATGTTCTCGACGTATGACTGGACAGAAAGACCTGCTCACTGAATACAAGGAAGAGAAAGGTCCCTCTGTGACCTTTGGTAGAAATGGAAAAGGAATTACTCGAGGGTTTGGTGTCCTCAGCAATGGGACAACTACCTTTCGAAGAGTCGCTTATGTAGATGGACTGAAGCATAACCTTCTGAGCATCAGTCAGCTATGTGATAAAGACTACGAAGTTCGCTTTTCTAAGAAAGCATGTTTAGTGGTAAATGAGAAAGGAAAACTTGCTCTTAGTGGCTATCGCAGAGAAAATGTCTATGTAATCGACATGGACTCTACGACCACTGAAAACTTATGTTTTCTCTCAAAAGCCTCTTCTGATGTCAACTGGCTATGGCATAAAAGGCTTTCTCATCTACTCTTCAAAACCCTGAATTCTCTATCATCTAAGGAACTGGTGTCTGGTCTTCCTTAGCACTCATATGCTAAAGAATCTCTCTGCTCTGCATGTGAAAAAGGAAAACAAACAAAAGCTAGTTTCAAGTCTAAACAAGTTTCCTCAGTGACAAGTCCTATTCTTCTCTTGCATATGGATCTGTTTGGCCCTGTCAACATCCAATCAATAGCTGGAAAGAAATATACGCTTGTCATTGTAGATGAATATTCTCGCTACACCTGGGTTATCTTTCTTCGCTATAAGAGTGATACTCCAGAAGAACTAATATCTTTTGTTAAAAAGATGGAAGTGCTGAACAATCTTATTGTTCGTTCAATAAGAAGTGATCATGGAACTGAATTCAAAAACAGTTCCCTGAACAATTTCTTTGAGAACAAGGGAATCTCTCACAACTTCTCTTCATTAAGAACACCTCAGCAAAACGAAGTCGCTGAAAGAAGAAACAAAACGATCATAGAAGCTGCTAGATCAATGATCAGCGATTCTCATCTCCCTACGTAATTTTGGGCAGAAGCTGTAAACACTACATGTTTTACTCAAAACAGATCGCTGATAATAAAGCGATTTGGGAAGACAACTTACGAACTTTTTCTTGGAAGAAAGCCTTCTATCAGCTTTCTTCATATCTTTGGTTGTCAGTGCTTCATCTTAAACAACAGAGATCAACTTGGAAAGTTCGACCCAAAAGCTGATGATGGAATATTTCTAGGATATTCATCCATCTTCAAAGCCTACAGAGTCTTCAACAAGAGAAGACAAACTGTAGAAGAAACAATTCTCGTCACTTTTGATGAAACTCGCTCAGCGAACTCTAAACCAATCGCTGACAATGAAGAGTTAAATGCTTGGATGCTTTCTCACTACAGAGAAACAAAACCTTTCTTCTCAAACCATCAGTATTCTGATCCTCCAGCCGCTGATGATGATCCAAACATTATACATCCTACCGCTGAAACCACCTCATGGGTTTCAGCAGAACCTCTAAACACACTACTACCATCAAATGTACCTTCGTCTGAAAACCTCTCGGATGAACCTTCTCAACAGTTAATTGCCGATGAACCTCAAACGTCATCATCAGTAAACATTCCAACTGTTGATCCAACCTCTGAGTTAAGCAATCATACTCCTGCTCAGCGATGGACCAAAGATCACCCAATAGATCAAATTCTTGGTGATCTCGAAGCAGGTATTCATATTTCTCTCTTTAATAGAACCAAAGAAGATTGATGATGCCCTCAGAGATCCAAACTGGGTCAGCGCTATGCAAGAAGAGCTGACTGGATTCTCTCAAAACAAAGTTTGGAATCTCATTCCTAGACCATCTGATAAAACTGTTATAGGCACCAAATGGGTGTTTAGAAACAAGTTAGATGAACATGGAACTGTAATCTGCAACAAGGCTCGACTTGTTGCTCAGGGATACAGACAAGAGGAAGGCATAGACTATGATGAAACCTTTACCCCTGTGGCCAGGCTCGAAGCAATTCGACTATTCCTAGCTTATGCAGTCTATAAAGACTTCATCGTTTATCAAATGGATGTAAAATCAGCGTTCCTAAATGGAAAGCTGAATGAAGAAGTCTATGTAGAACAACCTCCAGGGTTTTATGACCCTAAGTATCCAAATTATGTTTACAAATTAGATAAGGCTCTCTATGGTCTAAAACAAGCCCCTCGTGCTTGGTATGACACTCTCTCATCTTTTCTTATCTCTGAAAATTTTGAAGGTGGCAAAATTGATAATACGTTATTTTTCAGAAAGATAAAAGGTCATATAATTCTTGTACAAATATATGTTGATGACATAATATTTGGTTCTACTAACCCATCTCTGTGTACTCGCTTCGCTGAAAGAATGAAGAAAGAATATAAAATGAGTATGATGGTGAGCTGACATACTTTCTTGGTCTTCAGATTAAAAAAATCTGACAAAGGTACTTATATCTGCCAATATAAGTATGTTAAATATATGCTGAAGAAGTTTGATCTTACACAAACTTCAGCGATGAAAACTCCTATGGCACCACCCCTGACACTTAACAAAGATCCTTCTGGAGAACCTGTTAATGTCATTGCCTATAGAGGAATGATAGGCTCCCTGCTGTATCTTACAGCGAGCCGACCTGACATCATGTACTATACTTGTTTATGTGCACGCTATCAATCTGAACCCAAGGAATCCCATCTGATCGTTGTAAAGCGAATTTTTAGATATCTAAAAGGAACTCCTAACCTCGGTCTTTGGTATCCCAAAGACTCAGGGTTCGATCTAACTGGTTATTCTGATAGTGATTTTGCAGGCTGTAAACTCGATCGAAAGAGTACCACTGGTGGATGTCAACTCTTGGGAGGAAAGTTGGTAAGTTGGACAAGCAAAAAGCAAAACTCAGTGTCCACTTCCACAGCTGAAGCTGAATACGTCGTCGCTGCAAGCTGTTGTTCTCAGATCTTGTGGATGAGAAATCAACTATTAGACTATGACCTTCAGCTGTCAAAGATTTCCATCTATTGCGACAACACTAGTGCTATCGCTATAGCAAATAATCCAGTGCTACATTCAAAGACAAAACACATCGAGATCTGATATCATTTTATCAGAGATCATGTGATGAATAGTGATATTGAACTTCACTTTATCCCTACTGACTTTCAGCTTGCTGATTTATTCACCAAACCTCTTGATGAGACAAGGTTCAACTTTCTCATCAGTGAGCTTGGAATGCTGAACCTCGAAGAATAATTCTTCAGCGTTCATGTATTGTGTCAGTAATCAAATGTTCCCCTTTCATCATTCTCTGATAAACATTCTGACTCTCAGGTATGTTCTCTCCATCCCCACAACTGAATCTTAACTTAGTTAAGATGTTTTTTTAATATAAACCTTAATCACTGAACCTTTCTTCAAATGATTAAAAGCTTTTTGAAAATAAATTTATCACTGATATTTCTTGTCAGTGATCCTTTTAAAAGAAAATCTATCCACATCTTTACTAACAGGGATACTTTTAAAAAGAAAAATCTATCGCTGACTTTTCTTCAGCGATAATTTCAAAACGGACAAATGAATAGTCTCTCTCTTCTATGACGTCATTTGAACCGACAATCCACGACATGCCTTTTTCTGACACGTTCGTCCGTTGCTCTTCTATCCAATCAACATCGTGGGACGTGTCCATGTCATGATGAGCATTTGTTTTCCCGCTTCGCTCATTCTCTCTCCTCTCTCTCACGTATAAATAGAATGTTTTTCCATTCTTATCATTTTTACGCCTTCTGCAAATACTTTCAAAGCAAGAATACTCTCTCAAGCATTCTAGCATTCTCAAGCATTTGCATCATCTTCTTCAAAGATCACCAGGTTATTATTGATCTTTTTCTAATTTCTTATCTTAAATCTTTTTACATGAACCCCCATTTATGGGTTTATAAAACTCTAATCTCATAAAATCATCTTCATCTTTGATTTTATTCTTTAAAAACCATTTTATTCTTTATTCAAAATCAATGTTTTTTTCTTGTTCTTAAATCTTGTTCTAAGATAAACTGTTTTAATCTGCAAATATGTTGATTTCCTACGTTTCTTTCCTCAAATAGAAACTAGCAAATCTTCTTTATTTTTAGACTAAAATTTCTTTTCTACTCGTTTATCTACTCCTAATTCAGAATGACTCAATCTGCACTTGTCGCCTCAAAGAACGTCAAGTTCGCCATTTCTGACTCTGAGCTCCCAAAGAACAATCATCTTGCTCGCCTCGATTTTGATGGTGTCAAGTATCCTCATCTGAAGGAGGCCGCAATGTTTCTGAAGCAATCCTGCATTGCTTACGCTATCACTGTGGATCCAACACCCTCCAAAGCTCTTCTCCAGCAATTCTGGTTTACTGCTGATGAAACCTCTATCACCAACAAAAAGGGTGAACAGGTTCCTGCTATCTCCTTCAACACTCAACTTGGCTCAGGGATGATGACTGCCCTAGGCCTGAGGAAAGCTCTGCATTTTCCCGACAAACCCAGGAATGGATTCGATGCCTTGCCAACTGACGCTGAACTCATCCAATTCCTGGATGCCATGGAATATGCTTGGGAACACAAACCAAGGACTATGATTCCAAACAAGAAGCTGACTCTTGTGAAGAAGGCACTGATGCCTTCCCAGCTCAACTATATCTTCTCTCACATCATCCAGTGTATGAGTGGGAAGAGTGGGTCACTAGACCAAGCCAACAAGGTTCAGGTCCAGATGGCTTACTCATTGATAGCTGGACGCAACTTCGACTATGCAACAACTATCTTTGATGACTTAAAGTCAAAGATAGAGAAGACCGAGAGGGATCCCAAAGTTCCCTACGTACGCTTCATCTGCGCGTACCTGAAGTTCCTCTACCCTACCACTTACCCCAACAACTCGGATGCATCTTTTCCGAAAGTGGGTCAGCGATCACTGGAGGTCAAGACGCTCCCCAACGAGGTAAGTATCTCTGAACTTCGCTCCCGTCTCTCTCTCCTCACTTCTTCATCTTCAGCGGCCACGCAGGAGGTTCCTTCTTCTTCTATCCCTGCCGCTACACCTTCAAAACGACCATCAGCTGGTTCCCCTGGTCCTTCGAAGAAGGCCAAGGTAACCAAGGAGAAAAGTTCCACTAGTTCAAAACCTAAGGATGCTTCTCAACAAACATCCTTAGATGCTTTCGTGGGTCTCTCCTCCACATCCTCAGCGATACCCACATCAACCGTGCCAGCGACTACGGTCGCTGTCACAACAACAGTGACATCGCCAATCGTCTCGGTTCCTCCTCCTCCAGAGGTAACCCCTACGGTAACTACCCCTATCCCTACTTCTATCCCCATCTCTAGTCCTTCTATTTCTTTGATCTCTAACCCTCCTTCTATCTCTACTCCACAGTTTGGACCTATAGGACCTGAACATCAATCTTTTGAGGAATCTTTACAATTCTACAAAATGTTTGATAATTCAGGTAACCCTATAACCTTAAACACTTCTCCAAACTCACCATATAAGCCTGGTTCTGAAAAACTAACTTATATTTCAGGTCCTAGTTTGGCGACTGTTGACACAAATGTCAACACTCTGAGTGCAAAGGTGGACTCTATGACTGCATCTCTCAACAACACCACCAACGCTGTTCAATCAGCTGGTGAAGCACTGAAGACGCTGACTGCCACCTGCGCGTCCAAAGCCGATGTTTCTCAACTCGCTACTCTTTAAGAAGCGATTGACAAAGTCAAGGCAGACTCACAACAACAGTTTGTAGCTCTGTCTACAAAGATTGATGCCTGTGAAGTACTTCTTCAGCAGATCCTTTCCCACCTGAAGGAACTGTGTGTCCCTGAATCTAGTTTCTAATACAAAATCAATCAAACAAACAAGATTTAAACCAATGATTACCTGTTTGATTTCTTTCAATTCGATTCTTTACACTTTCTCTCTCTAGAACTCTCTCTCTCTCTCTCTCTAAAATCTGATCTCTTAATACGTACTATCCTTGTTACTCAACTTCTAACTTATGAAAATACAAAGAGAAAACTATTTATACTACCCTCTAAAACAAGGAAACAACAAATACAAAATACATTGACTTTTATTAATAGACTTTGACTTTTAATGAGATTTGACTTTTGCAGCTTTGACTTTCTCAACTTTGACCTTCAGTATGCTTGATCTTGTATCTAACAGATTTATGCTCTAACAATCTCCCCCTTTGGATTCAAGATAACTTTTGAAAGATCTAGCAATTCAGTTCTTCTCTTTAAGTTCTGTTCAAAATAATCTCCCCTTTTTCATTGATAGTCTTCTTTCCAAAGCTGTCTTCAACAATGATGAACAATCTCCCCAAACTTTCACATAGAACTCTTTTAGACTTTTGGAAAGAAATTATCTTCAGAATCAGCTCGAATGCTTTAGCAAATAATCTTCAAAGAAAAATTCCTCAGAATCTTCAGAAATTCTTTGATCATCTACAAATCTTCAAATCTTTATCATTTCTTTGAAACCATCTCCCTTTAACTTCAAAAACTTTAACATTTTTTCATACCATCTCCCCCTTTTTGATGATTTGAGCATTAATATCATCAAAACTTTCTCTCCAAGAAATGTCTTTGACCATTCTGATCTGAGCCTCTGATTCTTTGCCAATTCGAACAATGTATTTATCCAGATCTTTTCAAATCCAGACAAAATAAGAATGTAACACCTGAATCAACAAATGAATCAGTTAATATGCCTGTCAGTAACACAAAGTCACTGTGTGTAACGAATACACAATATAAAGGAGCTTTTTGATGTTCACTCCCCCAGGGCTTCCATCCAATCATCGAAATACCACAAATGCAATTTCTATGAATGTTATGATAAAGAAACAAATTCTTTGTGTGCTCGTGCAAGTGTAGAAAGAATTAAGCACGAATATTGCTTTTATAAGGCTCAACATAGTGTAAACCACTGAGACAACAGTAGATAAACACAGACTCTATGTGCATGATTGAAATGCGAAGGCGGGGCAGACTTCCTTCTCTTTCAATATCCAGATTTTCCAAATGAAAACCAGATAGATTATATGATGCGTCCCCTTGAAAATGTGAAACATTTTCTTTTTGAGAAGAAAATGAGTGGTTGGTGGGGTTTAAGCAAGAGTTGGAATGGGCTAATTGCCTGTTTCAATAATGTTCACCAAAGAGTTGTGAAACGCTAGTAATGTGGCTGCCCGGCTCAGAAAGTAGTTGGTGCAGAGTTTGATATTCTTTTACTCTGATCTCACACCCTCTTTCTTTTTAATCATTAAGCTCACTACTAACCAATCTCTCATTTTCATTTTACCTTATCACACCCACACTCATTTCTTTTAGACTCCTCACACTCAATCACTAAAGGATTAACTTCTTGGGTAGGAAACACTGGTTAACGTGAATCCATAGAAGTTTCAGATAAGTCCTAACACAAAGAACCCATGTAATCCTATAAAGCATATGTTGCTCAAATGGTTTAACTGTAACAGTTAAAGCTCATATACAAATGTCAGATAAATGGATGCTCAGATGAAATAATCATGAAGATTTGAGCATTTTTAAACATTGAAGTATTTTCAAACAAGTATATTGAATGAATGAAAATGAATGCAAAAGACTTGTTTGAAAATCTGACATTGAATGAAAATGATCAGAAATGAATGATATAGCAATTAAAGCTTATGGTCAAGAATAATTGACATTTGTCTATATGAAATAATATACAAACATTCTTGAATGAAACGCTTTGAAATGAAATATCGCTCAAAATTCTTTGAAATACAAACGGGGTGTCTTACCATCGAAGAAAAATAGTTTCAATTTAGAGACATGGTAAGAACATGTTGAACAAATTCAAACCGGTGTGTGTGAATACTTGAAAGTATATAGACAAGACAATACTCAAGTATTTATCTTTGGAAACACACGGTTTGTTTATCAATTACGCACAAAAATAAAATGAAAACATTTAAAATCACACTTCCAAATTATAAAATCTGTTTAACAATCGGGAAGTGGTTTGCACATTTCAAAACATGTTTTCTATACCTGAAAGTTGTCCTTCTTTCAGATATAAATGAGATTAAGATAAGAAATTTACCTTGTCACTCAATCTTAAATCTCAGAAAGTCAACTGTAGTCATGTAGATATGATCGTGTCAGCTTCTTTCATCCTGTAAGTCTCAAAGTCTAGTCAAAAATTTATTCACAAAATTTATTCGAAAATAAACGACATAAAGCAATAAAACTTTTAAGATCCGAGTTCTGATCAGAAATAATCAGAAATCATAGTCTTACTCCATGTTACTTATAAGCTCCCCCTAAAATCATGCATTGCAAAAATTTTGTCAGTTAAGGAAAATGCAGAAATTAGTTTTACTCCCCCTCAAATGAATATAGATCATCTAACAATCTTCTCATACTCCCCCTGAGATCATGAGCAAACCATTAAAGTGCAGGTATCTTTCAGACATTAAGATAAAGAAAAGGATGAAAAATAACAATTTGTAACTTTAATAGGTAATAACCGATTACGTCTTAAGATTTAACATACCAAGCTTAGATATAAGAAAATTAAATCTCTTTTCATCTAAGGGTTTGGTAAATAAATCTGCAAGTTGATAATCTGTTTTTACAAAATAAAATTCAATTGTTCCTTTTTCTACATTATCTTTGATAAAGTGATACCTTACATCAATGTGTTTGGTTTTGGTGTGTTGGACAGGATTAGCAGATATGGCAATCGCGCTCTTCGAGTCACAGTATATCGGAATTTTGTCATATTTGAATCCAAAGTCTCGTAGCTGTGTTCGCATCCACAAGACTTGAGAGCAGCAACTGGCAGCAGCTACATATTCTGCTTCAGCAGTCGATGTGGAGACGCATAACTGTTTCTTTGAAGCCCAGCTAACGAGCTTGTCTCAAAGAAATTGAACGTGACCAGATGTACTCTTTCTGTCCAACATGCAACCTGCATGATCTGCATCTGAATATGCAGTCAGTTGAAACCCTGTATCCTTAGGATACCACAAACCAAGGTCTGCAGTCCCCTTCAGATATCTAAAAATCCGTTTGACAGCAGCCAAATGGGATTCTTTGGGAGCAGCTTGATATCTAGAATAAAGACATGTTGAGAACATAATATCTGGTCTACTCGAAGTAAGATACATCAACGATCCTATCATACCTCTATAGGTTCTAACATCAACACTTTTTCCCGAAGGATCAGTGTGGATCTTAGTTCCTGGTGCCATCGGGGTGCCAATAGATTTGTGATTTTCCATTTTGTACTTTCGAAGAATGTCCAAAATGTACTTAGATTGATTTATAAAAATCCCCGTAGAAAGTTGTTTAACTTGTAATCCGAGAAAGAAATTCATCTCTCCCATCAAACTCATTTGAAAACGTGACACCATGAGGTTAGAAAAGTTTTTGCAATATTTTGGATTAGTAGAACCAAATATTATATCATCAACATAAACCTGAATAAGTATAATATCAGCTTTTTCTTTCTTTATGAATAAAGTGGTATCGATCTTACCTTTAGAGAAACCAGATTTGACCAAGAATTTAGATAAGACGTCATACCAGGCTCGAGGGGCTTGCTTTAATCCATAAAGGGCTTTGTCCAAGATATAGACATGATCTGGCTTATCTGGATTAACGAACCCTTCTGGTTGAGACACATACACTTCTTCTTTAAGAATGCCATTCAGAAAGGCTGTTTTCACATCCATCTGAAAAACTGTGAAGTTCTTATGAGCGGCGTAGGCAAGAAACATTCTGATTGCCTCTATGCGCGCTACTGGAGCATACGTCTCGTCATAATCAATGCCTTCCTCTTGACGATATCCTTTGGCAACAAGTCTAGCTTTGTTTCTGATGACGACACCATCTTCATCCTTTTTATTCTTGAATACCCACTTAGTTCCTATCACGGTCTTTCCTTCAGGCTTAGGAACTAATCTCCAAACCTTTAGGGCTTCAAACTGATTGAGCTCTTCTTGCATTGCAGATACCCAGTCCGAATCAACAAGAGCCTCGGATACTCGTGTTAGCTCAATCTTGCTTAGGAACGAGTCATGCATACACTGATTAATAGTCGTTGACCTTGTCTGAACAGGCTTGTCAAAATCTCCAATTACTTGATGTAATGGATGGTCCTTGGTCCAGCGATGCTCATGTGGGAGTGGAATAGATAAATTCTGAACATGATCATCATCTTGAAATCCACTTTCAAAATCTTCAGTTTGAATTACAGGAGGGGGGTTTTCAGTTAAAATATCAGTTGAAGAAGTATCAGTTGGGACAGCAGATACAGGCTGTTGAGTAGACAAAGTATTACACCCAACTGAAACAGTTACTTCTGACTCAGCATTTGTTTGAACATCTTCAACTGTAGGAGTAACAACAGGAATATGAATTTCTGTCTGAACTGGAGATGCTTGTTCAGTAATAACTGCTGAAGTGACTGGATGATGACAGCTTGTATCTTCAGACCTGTCAGTCACAGCAGATTTAGATACATTAGTTCCAAGAAACTCATCATAAAATAATTCAAATAACAAATCTAAATCAGTTAAATGTGAAGTAGATGTAGAAGCGTTATCCGAATTTGTCGCTGTAGACACAGGTTCTGGACTGATCTGCCCAAAAGCTAATACACCAGTGATAACGGGTTCTGAATTGATTTGATCAGAAGCCATCTCTTCATCAAATGTAACATTGACGCTCTCCACAACTGTCTTTGACTTCTTTATATAAATACGATATGCAGCAGATGTTGAAGAATAACCGATAAAGATGCCTTCGTCCGCTTTAGCACTGAATTTGTTCAGACTCTCTCTGTCGTTAAGCACAAAACATTTACACCCAAATATATGAAAGTATTTGATGGTAGGTGTTCTGTTGTTGATCAACTCATATGGAGTCTTTTGAAATCGGCGATGTATCATGGAACGATTTTGAGTATGACATGCAGTTGACACAACTTCCGCCCACAAGAATAGAGGTAGATCCGATTGGCTAAGCATAGTCCGAGCGGCCTCGACTAGCGTCCTATTACGTCTTTCTACTACTCCATTTTGTTGAGGGGTTCTAGCAGCAGAATACTGATGTGAAATTCCAACTGAATCGAGATATTCATCAACAATCTTGTTCTTGAATTCTGTGCCATTGTCAGTTCGAAGGAACTTGACTTGTCGCTGCAGTTTCACCTGGGTCGTCTTTAAGAATGAAATGAGAACTTCCGGTGTCTCATCTTACGACCCAAACTCTGATTTCTCATTGGACCACATAAATCCATGTGTAACAATTCTAACGGAGAACTAGTGCTTGGTTCAGGCTTCGGTTTATGAGCGGCTCTCTTCATCTTACCCTTCTCACAAGCTGCGCATAAATGTTCTTTCTCGTATTTCAGCTCAGGAAGTCCCTTTACTAATTTCCCACGAACCAGTTTGTTGATGTAACGAAAGTTCAAGTGAGATAACCGTCTATGCCAGAGCCAACTTTGCTGCAATGAAGCTTTTGTCATCAAGCATACTTGGTTGTCAATCTGAACTTTTGACAAATTGATGGTGTAGAGGTTTGTCTTTCTATGTCCACCCAAGAGTTCTGTTCCGTCTTCAGTACGAACTGAGCAACTCTTAGACTTGAAGTTGACCTCTAACCCTTTATCGCAGAATTGACCTATGCTGAATAAGTTGCGCCCCAAGCCTTCGACATAGCTCACTTTACTGATCGTTATCTTGTCTTGAATGATATCACCATATCCTAGAATAGGTGAAAGCTGATCGTTTCCAAATCTGACATTGCCACTGAATTTCTCTGTATAGTTAGACAATAAAGCTTTTTGCCCAGTCATATGCTTGGAACATCCACTATCCAAGTACCACATATGCCGGGTCTGCAAGAGAAACCAGGCAATAATAGATTTAGGTACCCATTTAAAAACGGGTCCTAACATTTTAACACAAGATTTTGGTATCCACTTGAAAATGGACCCTCTGCTCTTTTGAAAACCTTTAAAACCATTTGATCTAGAAGAATATACATGATAAGATCCATACCAATCAGAAGAATCATGAGAATAAGCAAAGTCAGTTTTCCGATAATTATGATGAAATTTAGTAGTAATAGGAGATAATTCAATCAACTGCTTTATTGAATAACGCTTGTAAGAAGTTACAAGGTTTTGTTTATGAGAAGCACATTGATCAACTACATCAGAATCACTACTAACATATTTAGTACAAGAATTATCAGTAACTGATTCAGCTATCTCAGCATCCTTCTGTTTTGGTCTCCATTTGGATTGAGCTTTCTGCTTTTTCTTCCTTAAATCTGAAACATAAGATGTAGACTTATTAGGAAAAATAGATTTCTGTGACTGAGGTATCTTTTGTGTACCAGTGTATTTCTGTTTCTGTAATTGCTGCTTCTTATGTTTCTTACCATTAGCATAG
Source organism: Arctium lappa (assembly GCA_023525745.1). Lineage (NCBI taxonomy): Eukaryota > Viridiplantae > Streptophyta > Magnoliopsida > Asterales > Asteraceae > Arctium > Arctium lappa. Next base: position 27,272,719 of record CM042062.1, read on the forward strand.
TAATCAGCAGTTACAGAAACTTTGTCATTTCTAACACCACTTGGTAACACTTTGTCATTTTCAAGACAAGTAGAATGATCAGGAAGTTTAGAATGAATGTCAAACATATCAGATTCTTCCATGCTCCCATCATCATAATTAAAAGAATCATTTGCAGACTCAAATAAGTCATCAGAATTATCAGAGAAAATTTGAGGTGCCTTTGAAACTGTAGAACACTTTGTTGATTTTTCTTGAAAAAAGTGTTCTTTATAACTGTAGAGAACACATTTTGTTCTATATCAACCAAAAGATTTTCATCAGATAAAACATTTTCAAGTTCAACTATTTTGCTTTCAAGAATAGATGTAGGAACATAAACCTTTGCAATCGCAGGTTTTGCCTTCATCTCAAATACGGAATAACTAAAATAGTCTTTTGAAAGAACTTTTGGTGTTTCTGAAAGATAACTATCATTTAACTTTACATAGTTCAACGGTAGTTGCATTTTCTTATTATTCTTTCTGTTTTCAGTTTCTTTGGCCTCATCTTCATCTGAAAATTTGGTAACAAATTTGGGTTTCAAATGAGTATGTTTACCAGCACAAGCAAGAAAATCATAGTTATAAAGTGCCGGCTGTTTTCTGATAGCTTTCTTAAGATAATGGGGGTTGTTAAAACCAAGTCCCCATCTTTGCTTAACATCAACCTCTTCATTAGGAGCATTAAGAAAAATGGTTTGATCTGTTTGACCTATTTTATAAAGTTTAACTTCCAGATCATTTACCTTCTTGTTCAAATTCTTGTTTTCAACCTGCAATTTATAAACAGTTAGTGCAGATTCATTCTTTTCAAACTCATATTTATTTACTTTACCTTCAAACTCAGAAATCTTCTTTTCAAAATCATCTACTTTAGATTTAGAATCAGAATCAGATTTGCGTAAAGAATCAATCAGATCTTTGTTTGAAATAACAGAAGTATTAAGTTCAAAGATCTTCTTGTTCTTTTTAGCAACCTTTTCCTTTTCATTTTTCAGATTATTTTGTAAATTTTGTAGCTCAACCACCATGGTTTCCAACTTGGTAATCAAATCTTTTGGAGTTAAGTTTAATACCTCATTCACTTCTTCATCATTTGACTCGTCATTCTTGTCCTCTTTGCCCATGAGACAGATATGAGCATTTTCTTCTTTCTCTTCACCTTCATCCTCAGAATGATCCAACCAAAACTCATCCTCTGCCATTAAAGCAACACCAGCTTCTTGTTGTCTTGCCAGAAGCAACTTGTTCTGATAGTACTGAGAGTTGCGTACTTTTGGCTTCCGACAATCTTTGGCATAATGACCCAACTTGCCACAATTATAGCATTTGATTGAATCAGTTGAAGGCTTTTCAACAGCTGTGTAATCATTCACAAATTTCTTCTTCTCATCCGGTTTCTTCTCACCATACCGTTTCTCTTCAAATCTGTTTCCTTCCACTCTTTCCCGGTGCTCGTGGTTCTTTGAACTTGATGACGAATAACGTTGAGAATTTGATCCCGGCTTCTTATAAAATTTCTTCTGAAAGGCACGGGTCAGCAAAATCATAGCTTGTTTCAGACTCTCGCCATCATCACTATCTGAAACAGAATCTGACTCAAAAGTTATAAGAACTATCTTCTTTTTCTTTTCTTTCTTCTCTTTCTTTTCTTTCAACTTCTCTCCAGCTACTAAGGCAATAGGATCAGAAGCTTGTACTGCTTTCTTCTTTTCAGCTCTTTTCTCTTCAACCTCTTCTTCATTCTGCTTTAAGGTTTCAAATACCTCATGTAGTGGAATTTCATTTAAATCCTTCATCTGCTTCATTCTTCTTGTATGTTTCTTCCACTCTGGAAGTAAGATACTCAAGAATTTGACATTGTTTTCCAGTTGCTTCTTCTTAACTTTGTTCTTTGTTAACTCGTTCAGAAGCAACACAAACCTCTCATAAGTATCTTCCAGACTCTCATTCTCCTTGGCTTTGAACTCCTCATAGCTATTTATGCAGTTTCCCACTTTCATCTGGTTTCCGACCTTTGATCCCATCATCATCTTTTGTAATTGATCCCACATCTTCTTTGCATTGGCTTTATAACTGTCAATCTTGATGTAGATCTCGTTTGGGATGCTTTGAAGAAGTAAAGATCTCGCTTGTTTATCTGCTTTGTATCGGCTTTTCTGCTCTTCAGAATATTGAGAAATATCCACTGTCACTGTTTTCATCTTTTGCTCTCGTTCTTCAATTCCATCTTCACTGTCAGAAGAATCAACATCAGGTATTTGAACTGTAATTGGAGCCATTGGACCTTCAGTGATAGACAGTAAAATATTCTCTCCATTTGAATGCCGATCCACGAAATCCAAGAATCTGTCTTTCCATTGCTCATATTCGCCTTTGAATAAAACTGGAGGTTTGACATCGGTTCCAATTGAAAGAGCATCTTTGGAAGTCATCTTGTATAAACCTGTTTGAAAAATATATCAATAAGAAACTAGAACTGATCGTTAGTCCAAAATATGAAATCACAAGAAAAATCTTGAAATCTGGTAAAATCAGAAAATTCGAAAAATTTGACTAATTGCCAGAACTCGCAAACCCTAAAACTCGCAGACTGAAGAACTCGCAGACTAAGACTTGCGCATTCTCTAAATTCTCAACCAAACGCGCAGACAAACTCGCAAGAAAACTCGCAGAAATTTGCGCGTTTTGATAAACTCGTAAGCAAACACGCAGATAAAACTCGTAGATGAAACACGCAGATCGACGAAACTCGCAAGCGCCTGAACTCGCTAACCACTGTTCATAGTAGAACTCGCTAGCTGTGATGTGCGCGTTTCCCAAACTCGCAGATCGAAGCTTGCGCGTTTGAACTAAACTCGCTAGCCACTCTTGCGCGTTTCAACACTTAGAATAATTTCTTGAATCTTCAAACTCGCAGGCCGAGGAACTCGCTGATCACTGTTTCTCCTCAAACTCGCAAGACTAAGAACTCGCAAGTCACTATTCCTTCTTAAACTCGCTAGCTTCAATTAGCGAGTTTGATGAACTCGCTGGCCACTACTAGCGCGTTCTGGTCCTTAGAAATTTTTCTTAACTTTTCCCAAACTCGCAGACTTCAACTAGCGCGTTTTTAAAACTCGCTAGTCGTTACTTGCGCGTTTTGACCAATATCTTTCTTTCGACTTGCGCGTTCTTGCGGATGAACCTTGCGCGTTCCACGAAGAACTTGCGCGTTCTAGCGATCTAGCGCGTTCTTCCTACTGTCGACCCAAAAACCTGAGTTTTTCATCTGAAATCGATCTTTTCTTGTTCAATCGATCCAAAACTTTGCAGAAGTCTTTACAATCAATCAACTAACATATTACAATACATGAAATTTACAAAGAAACACATACAATACAAATTGATTGATGAAACAGTAAAAACGACTAGTTAACAAAAACTCAAACAAAAATTACAAAATTCGTAAGAATTACAGTACAATACTGAAATTAAAGTACATAGACTCGATCTATTACACTTTGCGATCAAAACCTAATCAAAATCTGCTCCAAAAACTCACAAAAACTTAGAATCTCGAATTTTCTGCTCATAAACAGTAACGAACCAACAAACTTGAATTTCTTGATTTGATTTCACCTTTTGGATCTGCTCTGATACCAATTGTGTGTCCCTGAATCTAGTTTCTAATACAAAATCAATCAAACAAACAAGATTCAAACCAATGATTACCTGTTTGATTTCTTTCAATTCGATTCTTTACACTTTCTCTCTCTAGAACTCTCTCTCTCTCTCTAAAATCTGATCTCTTAATACGTACTATCCTTGTTACTCAACTTCTAACTTATGAAAATACAAAGAGAAAACTATTTATACTACCCTCTAAAACAAGGAAACAACAAAAACAAAATACATTGACTTTTATTAATAGACTTTGACTTTTAATGAGATTTGACTTTTGCAGCTTTGACTTTCTCAACTTTGACCTTCAGTATGCTTGATCTTGTATCCAACAGATTTATTCTCTAACAGGAACCAGTTCCAACTCCTGCTCCTTCATTTACAGAAGACGATAGAACTGCTCTATGCGTAGCTGTGGATTTTATTCATCAAGCTACGTCTGACTTCCCTGTACTTGAAGATCGGCTCAAAGGACTGGAAGCTGATGTCCAGAAGTTGTCCACCGCTGAAACCTCTACTCCTTCCAAAGATCTCTCCCTTCGTGATAATGACAAAGAGGGGGAGAAAGCATCTGAAGAAAATAAGGAGAAAGAAGCTGATGCTGCTGAACATCTAAAGGAAACTCCCTCTCAGGCTGAGGGGGAGATAGCTGCTGACAAAGCCCCTCCCACCATCGCTGATCTAGTCGATGATGAAGAGGAGGAAGAAGACGATGATGAAGACCTTGATCTTGAAGATCAAGAGGATGATTCTCATCAAGATGACGATGATGACGATGAAGAAGATCAATCCTTATGGTGTTCTTCAGCCGTCACTTCATTAGCGATAGCTTCGAAAGAAGTTATCAAAGCAGGGGGGAGAAAAGAGAAACCTTCAGGAACCCCTTCCCAAAGCAAATATGCATCTGCTGAGGGAACCCTAAAGATGATTTCACTACCTGAGGAGAATCCTTCTCAGGTATGCCTTACTCTTGTTCCCTTATCTTACTATAAAAATCCTACCCCTGTTTCTTTCTAGCCTTTATCTCTCTCCTTCCCTAAATATAAATCTAACCTTTTTATTTTTCTGACCAGACAGTTCTCTCCCCTGCTTAAGGGTAAAGAGCTCCAAATAATCCCAGTTGCTGAAGCTGATGACCAAATAATCCCAGTCTCTGTCAGAGAGATTGATGAAGAGGATGAAGAAGAAGAAGAAGAAGAGTCCCTGCAACATCATGGAAGGCCCTCTAGACCATCTCACCGGTCAGAGGAAGAGAGAAAGAAAAGAACAGAGATAATCTCTCATATGGAGAGTCAACGACGAAAGGTCCCCTCTCAATCATCAGATCTGAAATTACTGACTGAAGCTGAAATTGAAGAATCCGTCAGGGCTGAGAAGCTGATTGCTGACTGTCAAAGAGATGCCTCTCTGGCTCTCAAAATTCAATCTTCTCAAGTCAAAGACAATAATCTGAAACGCAAACCAGTGGAAGTTCAGGAAGCTCTGTTGAAAGAGATTGAAGAGGAACGCTCCAAAGAAAAAGTGGTCAGCGATAATACAGTCGATGAGTGCAAACACAAAATTGACTATCGCTCTGATCCAATGAAGATCGTAGCGGTCGCTATCTCTGGAAGAAAGAAGAAGGATAAACTCTCTGTCACCATGGAGATTACCACAGAGGATGGAAGCTGCAAGGCAATGTTCATTTCAAAGCTGGAAGACTTCGGCTACATGGAGTGGCTTGAGTTCAAAGATGCGCTAAAGAAATCAAAGTCAACATACAGAGGCTACGTTGAAAGGGTAAATGATGCTCTCTTCAACAAAGTCGCTGCTATACTAAAGGTGCCATCTACTCTTCCTTCAAGATCCATGCAAGTCAAGAGAAAGCATGTCCCCTCCTCTTCTGATAATGTCGCAGTGATCAGAAATGAAACCTCCATCAAATTCTCAAGAGAAGCTCTGTTCGGTCCTCCTCCTGATCTTTCAGTTCTGGATCTCTCTCTGCCTCCTGGCGGACCATATGCTGCAGGACAAGTTCTTGATGAACCTTTTGGAATCTTCTTCAGAGATGACGAGGAACAACTCAGATTTCAAAGGGTCTCTGAAATCCCTATCTGTCCCCTCGCTCTTCTCAAGGATCTCATGTGCCTATGGTGTACTCTATCTCCTGCTGCTGAGCCAATCATAACAGTTATCTGCAAAGAATCTTTAGAGCGAAGGCAAAAAGGAGAAGAAATACCTGAGTATTTGATCAATCCTCCTAAACCCTCTTTAGATAGCTGAAAGATTAGTTTCCTTGTAATCTATTAGTTTAACTTACAGTAGTTAGTACATCACTTGTACTTGTAATTTTCATTCCTTGTAATTCTTTTCTTGGATTAATGAAAATTTCAGTGAAGTACTTAACTCGATCAGTGCTGTAAAAGATCCCTCAAAATAGTAATTGGGACATGTATGTTATGAGTCCTGATTATTCCATCATTTTGAATTATAAAGTAATTTTCTTCAGTTACTTTGTCATTATAAAATAGGGGGAGATTGTTGATCCAAACTCTCTCAGTGATTTGATAAAGACCCTCTTCTATACTTAGTGAAAATTACGTTTTAATATGTATTAGTGTTTCACCATCAGCGATCAGACTGAGTCTGTTCAGTTATCGCTGATAGTCTTTCTTATAAACATTTTTATGTATTAGTGTTTCACTATCAGTGATTAGACTGAGTCTGTTCAGTTATCACTGATAGTTTCTGATGTAAACAGTAACGTAATCTCTGAAAACAAGTCTCGCGTCAACATATGTTCATATAGCTGAATCGAAGACGAAGCTACTGAACAAAGAAAAGTCTACTAGTGACCTGATGCGGATATCAGTGAAGCAAAGACAACTCTACATATACGCGAAGGAACATGAGGAAAAGCTTCAGCGATAGCTGAACCTCTTTATCTCTGTAAGAAGAGATACTCAGCGATCAATCGATCACAAAGCTTATGCCTCAAGTTTCCTTTTGTCTCTCCTTGCACAACTTAGTACGATGTGTCAGAACGGACATGTCTCTGCCACAATACGTACAACACCTCTGTCAACTACACTGTTCATTACTTGGCCGAAAGCATTTCTCCCAAAAGTCAGACTCCCAAAGCCAATCAGTGAACGCCACGTGTAAAGTGCCCTGCCATGCATTTAATGCATAGGGTATAAATAGGATGTTCGCCTCTTCATCTGAAGTGTGCTAATCCTTGAACCCCATATAGAAACTCTTGTTTTCTATATCTCTAAATCTCCCATTCTCTGAATTTCTTGTGCAACCATCTTAGTGTTTCTTAAGTTTGTTTAGATTGAGTCTGTCTTAATCTTATTCCGCAACAAACTTGTAAATTGTATTTGATTTATCAATAAACAATTTATTAAACTTTAAATTTATGTGTTTGTATTCAACCCCCCCCCCTTCTACAAACTTGTTAAGCACCTTCGGGACCAACAGCAACATATCAATTTGGATTGTCAAACGGGTGTAAATAACCATAAGGTTTGTAGGGACTTAAGCAATCCACGTGATTCCCCTACTACATGGAAGTCCAATAGATTGAGTGGTTCCTTTTCGAAAATTAAAATAGACAAAAGAATTATCAACAAAATGTAAGAATACTCCAAAAAACCAAACAAGGCTATAATAAACTTAATTAAATCGCAACATATCGATTTGGATTTTGTCAAACGGGTGTAAATAGCCCTAAGGTTTGTAGGGACTTAAGCAATCCACGTAATTCCCCTACTACCTGGAAGTCCAATAGATTGAGTGGTTTCTTTTCGAAAATTAAAATAAACGAAAGAATTATCAACAAAATGTAAGAATACTCCAAAAAACCCAACAAGGCTATTTTAAATTTAATTAAATCACAACATATCGATTTGGATTTTGTCAACATCTCTCCATTACTATGTAAGAGGATTTTCATTACACGGACTTGTTGTTCAAATGTCGCATTGGCTTCGCCCGGGAAATTAGAAAAGCTTTTGCAGCGTGTCCATCTGAACGGGCACACAATTTACTCGAAATATTTGGACGGACACCTTTTGGTCCATGGATGGAATTTACCAATACTGGTGTCGACCCCATGCTAGTCCACATGTTCCTACAGATGGAGGTCGAGGTCGACAATGCAGATCCGGAGGAACTGTATTTTGTCGTGTGTGCGCATCACATGCGCTTTGAACGACTTAAGTTCTATCTTGTAACAGGACTCCTTTTCGGACCAACACCCTCCCTTCCTCCCTTACCGGAAGAGTCCTTCGTCAGCAGGGTTTGGCCCCGTCGTGCACCAGGTAATTTGAAGTTCATAATCGTCGTTCAGATGATGAAAGATGGCATATGGGCGCTATCCGATGAGGATGTTGTCCGTGTTTGCTTAGTGGTAATGGTGGAAATGATGTTCATGGGGCGTGAGTTAAGCCAGCTGGTTTCCGACACAGTCCTTAGGGTCGTCGATGACTTTGTGGCATTTAACAACTATCCGTGGGGTAGCCACATTTGGACACACTCGTACAAACAAATACACCGTGCCATCGCCAGACGCGGCGGCAAGCACAACAAGATGATGAGGAATGGGTTTGCACACGCTTTGAAGGTTAGATAACAAGTATAACATAAATAGTTATTCGTCTCTATTTTGACTTTCTTTTTTACGTACTTGTTTATGTTGTGTATGTTAGAGCAGAAATATGTTGGATACAAGATCATGAAGACCAGAGGTCAAAGTACAAGAAGTCAAAAGTTGGATGTCAACTCTCAGTGAAAGTCAAAGTCATTTTGTTAATAAAGTCAAAGTCAATGTTGTTTTGTAATTGTATTTTGTTTGTTTCCTTTGTATTGTGAAAGGGTATAAATACCTTTTTGTCTTTGCTTTGTAAGTATGTAAGTCAAGCGTGTGAATTCAGATTGTAAGGTGTGAGTTAATGAGAGAAGAGGCGATTAGAAAACATTTCTAGAGAGGGAGAGTAGTGAGAGAAAGTGAGTTTGTAATTGTTGTGATTGAATCAATGACATATGAATTCGATATTCTCATCTTGATTGTAGTTTGAATGATTAGAACTTGAAAATAGGACATAACAATGTAATTCCAGATATGGATCTTGGAGATGTTTCCCATCTGCCGTCATAATTTCACCCGACTCACCGATATGGTCATTAGGGGAACTAGTTGGGACCAGGCCGTTGGACTAACTAAGGGTGGCTGCGTTGCTATCTTCAACTCAGCTACAGACGTAAGTTCTCTATCTTTCTAATTCTAGTAATTAAACAATATTTACTAACTTAGTCATGCATATTAAATGTTATATGTTTTACAATATATTTAAACGAGGTATTTGCCTCTCGCACGCCTCATGCCTACGGATGCCGAGTGGCAGACGAGTTGGTATCGAGACAACATTGCCTTTTTTGAAAGAGAGGTGGCCAGGCGACCGACGAAGAGGCCCCGATGACGATGATGACGAAGATAGCGCAAGACATGACCATTCTTTCGGGGGTGGTGATCGATATGAGGCGCCCCCTCGCTCCTTCCATCATGTTATGCCGCCTCCCAACCCATATCAAGTGAGGCGGGACTACATGGAGTTGTTGCATAACTACGTACACGGGGATGTCGAGAGACGCCTAAAAGCTCTTGAGGACATCATCGCACAGTTTCGCGTTATTCAGGTTAGTGTTTAACTTAATTTGTCGCCCACGGTCTTTTAGTTTGTGTAATGATATTACGTTCCATACTTGTATTAGGTGTCGAGTATGGCGCCGACCTACACCCAGTGTGAGTTCGGACACATGCATGCCGCACCAGGAGGATTCGCCACTACATCGGCCACATCATTCCCGCAGAGTGTAAGTCACAACGAGTTCTCATTATAGTTCTATTTTTGTTATTAAGTTTGAAAAATATTATAATGACAAATGTCACCCAGTTTGGGATGTCGAGCATGGTGCCAACCTACATGTCGTATAGGCTCGGACACACAGGACGCACCGGGAGAATTCACCACTTTTTGAACCACATCATTCCCGCAGAGTGTAAGTCACGACGAGTTCTCATTATAGTTCTATTTTTGTTATTAACTTTGAAAAATCTTATATTGACCATGTCACGCAGTTTTGGATGTCGGAGGCAGAGTGTTACGGACCCCAAATGATGACGACCTACGATATGTCGGAGTCATCATACGACGCACCACCATCCTACACGATGCTCGGGCAGTCGTACGTGACACCGCCAGCACACGTCGGGCAGGGACCAAATTCAGACATACTGGTTTGGTGGACGAGTATTGGTCACCTTCCATCCCGTATTCGATGGGGTCGGGGGTTGACACCATCCAGGCGCAGCTGAGCACTCCGATGGTGTCGTGTGGTCGTGACATCATTGCAGACCACTACATCGACGTGGACGATGCTGAAGATGACCTGATGGAGGTGGCAGCACTCGCGGCGGAGGTGGAAGCACAAGCGATGGGGAAACGGGTCGTTGTACTGGGCCAACATGGCGTTACCCATATACACAACAACCTTCGACCACACCGGTCCCTCCACAAAAGGACAAAGGCAAGGGTGAAGGCAAAGGGTAGGGGAAACACTACGATGACTTCAGCGGAGAAATTGACAGACGTTCCGGCATCTGATATCATTGCCCAATGTCGCAAAAATGAACTCCCCAACCTGTCATATCCATTATATGCCAATATTACCGTGGGAAACAATTTTTTCAGAGTACTGCTAGGTCTAGAGGCGGACAGTAATTTGGAGGATCTGGTTAGTATTAAAGTTCAACATTTAAATATAGTCATATAAACAACTATATTTCTAATTACAGGTCTAACAATCTATGTTTTGTGTATAGCACATCTACTGTTGGGTCAAAATGATCCAAGACTCCGCCCTAAACAAGTGAGGTGGGGGTGATGATAAGCAAAAAAAATTTATCTCCTTACCAAGCCGGGGCAAGATGCGAAATCTGTGTACATGTCGTGCACTGGTGAGGAAAATAGTGAGGATCTGCATTGGAGGAACCTCAAGCAAGTATGGAAATCAATTTACATAACTTTTATTTAACTTGTTTGTTACTAACTATTTATTTGTTATTGTAATATATCAGGTGTACATCCCCATATGCGTTCCACCCCATCATTTGGTGCTCAGGGTTCTGGAGCTTGATGAAATGATCATGGTCGTATATGAAAGCTTACGAGTAGGCAGGTACGACCTACAATTGCAACAATTCCTTAGCACCTTCAAATCACAACTGCCGAAGAAATTAAAGATGATCGGCGAAACCCGTCCTCGTTACGATGCTAGCAATAAATTCAAATATATTTTTGTAGATGATGCACCACAACAGTCGGGGCGCTTTGGGGATTGTGGTGTGTGGGTATGTCATAACCTATCCACGTTCATTGACGATACGATCCCAGCAGTTGCACCAGATGCGACTGAAGTTGTGGCCATGAGTTGGCGGCACCATTGGCGGAGGTCTTATACTCATTGGCAGTATCTGGATAGATTAGTAGGTTATTTTTGGCTTTTTATTATGTTGTCTGTAGCATTATTCTTTTTTGTTAAACGTAGGTCTAAACGAGTAAACCATGTATGTAATAAAAATTATATATATATATATTATAAATGCTTTCTTAGATTTTTAGTGTCGAAAGATAGAAAACAAAATTATACAGGTGAACGAAACAAACTTACAAACTGATAGAGTTCGAAAACAACTGGTACAAGTCCATCTAAACAAACATGGAAATGATGACATTAAACAAACTGATTAGGTCATATTCTTGGTGCTGTATACCATGTTTATGTTCAAGTGTGTTTTAAGTAACTGATTAGGACGAATCTATAAGGCTTTTTCAGTAAGAATCTTTCAGGAGAATCTTGCAGGCCTTTGCAGGGGAATCAGGCAGCCTTTTTAAGACATTTTCCACATTTTCATACTTTTCAATGCGAACCGGCATCCACATTCCGCTATAAATACCCCATGCTAGATTAGTCATAAAACACATATACGGGAACATAATATCATTAACGTGTTCTTACATGGCATCCCCAAATCTTCATGTCTGGTGTTTTAGGTGCTTATCTAGATCGCTTCCGGCCACTGCCAAACAGTTATATGGTTAGTATGTGTGTTCCTTTAGGTTTTTCTTGTGTCAAATACTGTATAAGGCTAACTTTGTTAATGTTCATGAACAGATGCACATATACAATTGTTCACCATGAAAGTCCACCATCAACGGTACTTCACAGAACCACCTACAAGACATTACTTCAGTGGTCTAGAAATTTATGTTGACATGTTAGATGTAGACGATCTTTCCATGCAACTGCTTGAACATATCATGAAAGAAATGGACCATGATGAGCCAAAATATTATAGGTTGTATTTTAAAAGGCCGAATGCAGACTTCTTGACTGGACTGGTAGAATTGACTACCGATGAAGATGTACCCAATATACGTCAGTATGTTGATGACCATAACATGATTTAAGTGTACAACGAGAAAGTGGATCTTAGCACTTCCAGACTCGTCTCGCCAGAGCATATAAGAAGTCGATGGGGATTTTCAAAAACCCAAGCATCGTGTAGCCATAGTTTGACATTTGAATAATTTTGTACTGATTAGTATGTGTTTGTTATGAAATAATCTTGTATAACACCTAAGTTGGTATGAGTTGTTATTTTTAATATGAATCACCTTCAGACGAATATTACAGTAATTGTCAGACTACTTTACAGACGACTTAAAGAGCTTCTCAAATCCAAAATTCTTTATTCATGAGCAAACTACAAAATGAAACATCAACAAAGAAACTCTAGGTACGAAACAACAACATAGAAACTGTAATGTACAAAACAACAACATAGAAATAGCAAAGAACGAAACCAACACCCCTAGCACCACCTAAGGATAAAGAGTCTTACATTGATCAATCCAGTTTTGCTTATCGGTTACCTTCACTTGAAGAACTGCGAAGTCTTGTACAATCTTGTGGACTTCTAAGTTTTCTCGACGAATATAGGACTCCTTATATTTTATTTCCCTCTTCAACCTTTTTATCGCATTTTCTTCCTCTTCGATCCTTTTCAGGTGACCATCCTTCTTAGCCATCATTTGATTCCACTCTTCAGTGAGTTGTTCGATCTCCACTTCATTTTTTTCTATCGATTTTTTCAGTCTCGACGACATTGTTTATGATGGCGGTGGGTTTGAAGATGATGCTTTTCCAGCCATGTGTTTGGTGAAAGATGAGACTATTAAGATATCAAAATGTTGTATGGATATTGTGACTTTTACAGTTGGTATTAACACAGGTATTTATAGCCACAAGGAGCAATTGGCTCAACAGAAACCTTCAGTTTTTCAGGCGAATCTTGGAGAACTTTGCAGGCGAATCTGGCAACCTTTTTCAGGCAAATCTTACAGGCCTTTATAGGGGAATCTAGCAGCCTTTTTCAGGTGAATCTGGCAGCCTTTTTTAGACTACTTTATAGGGGAATCTGGCAGCCTTTTTCAGGTGAATCTAGCAGTCCTTTGCAGACGAATCTTGCAGGCCTTTCCAAGGGAATCTGGCAGCCGTTTTCAAGCGAATCTAGCAGGACTTTGCAGGCGAATCTAGCAGGCATTTGCAGACGAATCTTGCAGGCATTTGTAGACGAATCTTGCAGGCCTTTCCAGGCGAATCTGGCAGCCTTTTTTAGGCGAATCTGGCAGCCTTTTTTAGGCGAATCTTGCAGAACTTGGCAGATGAATCTGGCAGCAACTTTTCAGACGAATCTTTTGACCACATTCGTGATTACGAACCTACCTTGGCACTGATTATAAGTAGATGGTCTGATGAAGTAGTAATTCACAACTTGCTCTCTATCCTTTCTACCCTCTACACCATTTACAAACATTCTCTACCTTTTCGTAACACTATGGCTAGAGGTTCACGCTCTAAGAAAAAAAGTCAACGAATGGGGCTGGCACTTCACGCTCCGCCAACAACCAACCATTGAATGATGGAGCTTTCCGGAGTAACTGGAAGGTACCACAAACAACAAAAAAGTGGGCATAGTTTGGGATAACTGCGGCCGATTACCCAATTACGGATGAGGAGAGAGAGCAATATAACGATGCATGGGAGGCATACTACCATAATCATGGCTTTAATGAACCACCAACGTATCAATATAACTAGCGGGGGGGGGGGGGTCTTCCAATATCTCAAATAATTTCTGCCAGGTTGAAAAAGTCCTGTGATGAGGCGAACGCGAATATTGAAAAGATAAAATGAATGAGGCAACATAACAGGGAAATTCAGCAAGACAAAGAGGAATGTCTAGCGGAGAAGAAGGAGTTCCTGGCACAAAGGAAGCGCGAGCTTAGGGATTTGCAACGAGAGATTGATGAGCTAGAAGATGAAGTAAAAGAAATCAAAGAGAGCTACATCGGCATGGAGGAGATGATCAGGGAAAAGTTTGACTGGATCATCAAAATCCATGAAATCTACCCGTAGTAGGTTTATCCAAGGGTGGTTGTTGTATGGATGCATTGTATCCATTTTCTATGATTTTAATAAAATTATGCTTTAATATTTACATTACTTTACACACAAGAAAACTTAAAAGGCACGATAAGGTAGATAAAATCAACACTAAACATAAAAACAATATCACTTAGCATACAAGATTTAGTCGTTACAATCAATGGAAGTCAATGTTAAGGTCAATGCTATCTTGCCTTAGAGTTCCATGTGGTTCTAGCTCTGATGGACCCTACGACCGAGTTCTTTGACTACTTGAACCTCTACTCCTAGGCACGGTTGAAGGGGTAGGAGTTGGACATTCTCCACGAGTATGTCCTACTACTTCACACCTAGTACATGTTCTCTGTATCGGACCTTCACCACGAGATAGACGTCGATCATTCTTTCTTGGTCTCCCGGCACGTCTCTTGGTTATTAATGGTGGATAGCATGGCGAAAGGGGGACGTATAGAGACACCCATGATTCAGGGGGTCCAGTCGGATTGATTATTGTGTGTGCCCCAAACTATGTGCAAATCAAGATGAAAAACAATCAATCAAATCTAGATGTCATATTATTGATCTCAATTCAATCGATTACAAATCTCTCTGATGAACAATATTTCTCTAACTAAAAATTCTCTCTGTTAAAAATGTTACAAGCCTAACAGAGAAGAAAACCAATTTATACCAACAAGTTACAAAGACAAAACAAAACCAATTAACTAACAAAACACTTTGACTTTTCCACTTTGAGCATTGACTTTGACTTTGCTTTAAAAGGCTTTGACTTGAGCTTTGACTTTGTATCCAAATGATCTTGGATGCAACTTTTATGCACTACCAATTACCTCATGATATGTTGACCGGTAATTATCAGACCTGTAGTAACTTATATCCAGATCGGTGTAATCTCTATGACCCATACACCTTGCAGCAGCGATGGCATGACCTTACGGTAACCCAGAATATTTCCATTACAGACATGAACAAACATGGTTGATCATATCGACAGTCGCGTGATGACGGGTATCTCGAACCTGGAACTTATCATATCCAATTCCACTTACCCTCCATGTCGCAGACTTTCCCACCCTTCTAAGAATTATCTTCTCCGCCACTGGTGTGAGAAGATTACGCATTTCATCTACAAAAATGTGTTAATTGTGTATGAGAACGCGACTATCTACAAGGAGAGGACAAAGAGATTCCACGACCAACGCTTTCGAGAAAAGGGAGTCATTCATGGTGCGAAAGGGTTGTTATTTAATTCATGTTTGCGTCTTTTTCCAGGAAAGTTGAAGTCCAGGTAGTCGGGTTTGTTCACCGTAAAAGAGGTCACACCGTATGGTACCGTCGAGTTACAAGGGATAGACGGAACTACATTCAAGGCGAACGGACAGCGGGTGAAGCCATATGTAGGGGTGAGCCACTAGAAGCATCCAACGTCTATCTAGACGTTTTGAAGGAATGAACGGGGAGAAAGGTCGTGCCACGACACTAAATATGGCGCTGGGTGGGAGGCAACCCACTTTAGGTGTGTTTTATTTTCGTTCTATTAGTCAAGTTGTTCTTTAATTGTTTTTTTTTGTGTGTTTAATCCCTGAGATCTGAGAGGTTGAGGAAAAAAGTTAAAGGAAAAGTTGGTGAACAGTGCATGGCATAACCCGTGCGTGCCACTGTTTACATCCCATATTCCAGTGCACGGCGCGGGTAGCCGCGCGGGGTAACCCACGGCATAACCCGCCCGCGTCGGTCTGCAGGTTTAAAAGGGAGGTCGCGCCGCATACGGCCAAACCCTAACCCAAATTTCCCTAAATTCGAATTTCTTCTCCTCTCCACCACTCTCCACCACTGTAAACCACCAGAACCTCCATTTTTTCTGGCGACTTTCCGGCAACAAGTATGGCACCATCCCAACTGAATCGCCTTTGCTATTCCGAGTACTTAGAGTGAAGAAGGTACATCTCTACTCATCATCTATTTGGGATTTTTTCAATGTTGGGGTTTCTAACCCATTCTTGAAAAGGTTTCAAATTTCTTGTTCCTTATGCAATGTTCATTCTAATACTTCAATACATTGGACTTTTACATGTTGTTAAGAGAGATTTTGGGGTTTCTCATGAATATCTATATCACATAGATGGTAGACTTTGGTCCTCTTGGGTAGAATTTTGGGGTTTTCTTATTATATTTATCAATGATAGTTGCATGCACTTGATAGAGAATCCATGGGACTGATTTTTGGAATTTTAATGCTTAACCTGTGTCTTGAACTTGTGGTTGCAACTTGTTAGGTATATTGTATGCTTTTTATGGATGGGTTTGTGCATATCAAGTTATATGGAAAGCATGATTATAACAAAAGGATCTTGAGTGGCATTTGGTCGGACTATTTGAAATTGCTCATGTGTAGTTTAACAGTATTTTCGAGTAACTGATTTCGTGTACTTGGGATATTTTGTGCCTCTATATGAATGAATGTGTGATTTTTCAGTGTTTGATCATAAATTGAGAGATAACCAAACCATAGGTTTGGGGTTCAATCAATGAAGTTGATTCACCCATCCCATAGTGAATACAACCTAGTCTTTGGACTAGGTTTGGGGTGGGCGAAATGTTCACATTCTCACATTCTTATTTTCAATTCCAGGATGAGGCACGACCCCGAGCAAACTGGCCAATGGGGCAATTATTTCACTTTACCCACGGTTCAGAGGAATCGAATGCACCGAGCGATGAACCCACTATATGGACAGAGACTCAACATATTTAGAGAAAAGCGAAGCATCTGGCCGGAATGAGGGATAAAGTTTGATGATATCCCAAATGACAAGGTGATTGGCATCGCTCATCAAAGGGGTTGGATCTCGTACTGCAGAACTCCAGAACCATATGACCCACAACTTGTCCTAGAGTTCTATACCTCAATGATACCCCCAATTTTCAACGAATTTCACACAATTATGGTAAGGGGATAGAGGTGAGATTCTCTATGGACGAAATCTGTGACTACTTTGGCTTTTAGCGGCCAAGAAACCTGGGTCTGCATTATGGAGTATCACCAATCCCAGGAGTACCTAACAATGACCGGCTCAACAGCATCATCGCCTCATCTCTCCGGATCAATGGAAACGGCGATTGGCGGGACTGGGAGGCGGAGATTAGAAAGAGTGAACTTCCCCCATAACTCGCTCTCTGGATGTTGTTTGTGAAAACAAACCTGCTGCCATCGTCCCACAATACATATGTTGATCCGCTTGTGGCCCAAGTCCTTTTTTGCATTCAGCACAATCTCCCATTAGATGTTGGGCATATTGTGCAGCTCGAGATGACTGATGCTGGAGAAGAGAACTGCAATGGAGTTTTACCTTTCCCTTGTTTAATAACAAAGCTATGTCGTGATGCAGGGGTTCGAATAGGTAACACAGTTGCACCACCAGGACCTTTTGATCGCCGAACTTATCAGTACCA
Source organism: Arctium lappa (assembly GCA_023525745.1). NCBI lineage: Eukaryota > Viridiplantae > Streptophyta > Magnoliopsida > Asterales > Asteraceae > Arctium > Arctium lappa. The sequence goes on from CM042062.1 coordinate 27,290,409, forward strand.
GCTTACAGCTCAAAGGAATTGGGAGAGGGAGCAAGCTTTGGCAGTCGAGCAAGTTCAAGTACCACCCAATATTGACCATGTGGATGCTGATGACGTTGATTATGACCCAGATGATGACAGCCTCCCGGCTAAATCCCCAGCTTGGACGACTCGCTTGAATGAGAGAATCACAAGTCTCCAGGCAGAAGTGAGGAATGGATTCCGGGATGTGAACTACGAGCACAGGGAGATGCGGAGATTGATGGGTGGAGCAACGCCGCAAGCTGATGAAGCGGGACCTTCCAATCGCCTCCCAACCTGCCATGTGCGTGGGCAGCCGAGGCATACTGCACCACCATCTTTAGGGGTTGGTTTATTCTTGGCATTTTCAGACAATTTATTATTTTGAACTTTTATTCTTACTCGTTGGATGGTTGTACTTAATTCGCATAACTATGGTTGCTTTTGTTTGGATTATTTGCGTAGTTAATTAATTCACATTGGGGACAATGTGATATTTTGGTTTGGGGTTGGTTGTTGGTGATTAACATGCTTGTTGCTTGCTTTATGATTTCCAACATAATTGTTGAACCTTTTTGTGCTTTAAAGTGTTAGATTTTAGTCATTGAGGCATGAACTAGTAGGAGATAACATAGCAGAGAGGACAACCTAGGAGACTGCATGACTTAGGGACATTAGTGGAGACCAACCTTAGAGTGAACTTTGAGCCTAAATTGCACATCAATTGCGAGAGGATGAATGCATAATTCTTATACACTTTTCTTAATCCTTGTTGTAGTTATAGCATGCCTTGACTAGCAAAGACTCCTATAGGGAAATTGGGTTTCAACTTTGGTAATCTGATTCATGAACTTCTAGCCCAAAAATACTCAAAAATACCCTTAACTGTTTGATACTACTTTTCTTCCAATGTAATTCCAAAGAACCCCAGTAGAGTGAATAATATCCCTGTGTCAAAATTAAAAACAACGGATAGATAAAAAAATTATACTTATCTGTATTGAATAAAAGGGGTAGAAACAAATAATGACGGGGAAAGTAGTCAAGGCAGAAATTGCAGCGCTTATGGAAGGAGCCCTGTCAGACATTAACACCAACCCTTTCGGGTCTCCGATACATTCTCTCAACATGGACAAAAACCAACCCCACTCCTCCCCTATCTCGGGCTTTCCTACTCCAAAAGCCAGGGCACAAGGTTGTTATTTCCGTCTATGGCAACCGCCAAGAACAACATACCCAGGTAAGGTCCCTTTAAATGTGCAGCGTCTATTACAAGGACACAACGAAGATTTGTCAAAAATGTGCGGATCTACAAAAACAGTTATCACCAGTCTTTAAAAGTTAGTTTAAAGAAAACTCACCTGAGGCCCCTCGATTAAGTCTTTGCGCCTACTTGGAAATAACACCTATAAGAAAACCATCAGCCGGTGAACTTTTGATACTTACAACTTCGTAACAGTAACCGAACCTAACCCATCCTAACTTAACGATTGAAATTGCAACTATCTGATCACACTCTCAAGACCATCCACCTATTAATGATCCTCTAAAAAAAGAACCATGATCAGACTTACATGATGGGTCATAATGCTAAAGGAGCCCATCAACCAAATGAATTGAAAATCATAAGGTTGGGCTATGGCCCACAAACCTCGCCCCAGGCTTAGAGCCGACCGGGGTCTAAGAGTACCCGATGACCGAAGCCAACCCGAAGAGATCGACCGGTGCTAACCTCCCCCGACCGGTGTCTAGGTGACCGGGGTCAGCAGGACCGGGGTTGCTAACGACCGGAGTCTGCCAGCGATCGGAGTCTGCCATCCAACCACGACCGGTGTCAACCAGTCCTTAGTCGACCGAGGCGACACCCTAGATCAATGACCAGGGTCCCCCTCCTTAACCTGCTCGATCGAACAGTTCCAACCCAGAGAAGTCGATTATCGAATAAAAACATGATTCCCTTGACAACAATTGCTTAGCACAATACTAAAAACCATTACAGAACCCACCATCTAGAAATTCTTACCGATTACGAAATAAATCCTAAACTTACCCCAAACTCAAAACTAAACATACTAACTAATCGACCCAACTCCAAAAGAGAAAACTGATACCAAAAACCTTAAAGGAGGAGATGATGAAGGGGATTATTACCTTGAAGAAGAATGATGAAATCTCTAGTCTCAATCGAGTGCCCACCTTCTAAAACTCAGACACAGGAAATCGCCCCAAGTCTCCTTCCTTCTTTCTCCGCCGCACCAGATGCAATAGTGAGAGATTTTAGGGTAAAACTTCTTTTAAACCATGCTACTCCTTACCCCTTTTTACTTAAGTCTTGACCAAAACAACCCCCAAGCTTATCATTATTAAACTTTATACTCGGATATTACAATACTCTCCCCTTAAAAGGATTCCGTCCTCGGAATCCCTTAGCTAAACAACTAGAATAATGGTTCTTCATAACTGACTCTAACTCCCCAAGTTGCTTATTGACTCTTGTGTAATTGCCACTGAACTTTCACCCATTGAATTCCTTTGCTCCTCAATTTTCTTCACTTCACGATCCAGAATGGCTACCGCTTTCTCCGCATAGCTTATCTTCTCATCTAATTGGACATCCTCCAAAGGTATAACGACATCACTTTCTATTAAACATTTCTTCAGATTAGATACCTGGAAAACATGGTGCACTCCTCGCAGATCTACGGGTAAATCCAGTCTATACACTACCTTCCAATGCGCTCCACGATAGCAACGACCCAACAGATCTAGGTCTTAACTTTCATTCCATTCTGAATCGGGTCACACTTCCAAGGAAATACCGGTAACTTTTCATTTGTCCCCACTTGGGACTGTTGACTCATAATTCCCAATCCAACCCACTTATTACCATTCGATTATTCAAGCCATTCAGATCAATACATAGCCGTACATAACCATCAGATTTACCCTTCGATTACATCAACTTCCATAACCGATAGATTTTAACCGGAGTCACACTACGACAACATGCAGCTCTAACTAAATACTCACTCAACTCGCCAACTTAACACATCGCCATCTGTAGGCATCACCAACAACCCACCGTCAAGAATTTCTTCATCATACAACTTGCCCTTGTAAGCAACCCCTATCAGTATGACATAAGTCAAACGCAACAGCACTTTTTTTTTCGATCCACATTGATCTCACTCCTCGACATTCTCCAATCTTACACGCTGAACATACATTGCCCCAACATCATTTCTCCAACTCTTCACATAATGATAGAAATTTCCACAATATAAAACCATCGCAATCTACCAGTTTTATCTGGCCAAATAATGCGACGCATACCCCCCCCCCCTTTCTCATTGCATCCACAATCATTCCACCAAAAGCGCACTAAAACCCCGCTTCACCCAAACAACACAAAGTGGCCAAGCTCATAAACACTATTCCAAGTAGTTTAACGTTGGCCAACTGATGCACTTGAAATTCCCTTTCCATGCATTACCAAAACTAACATCATGGTCCTTCGCTCCGAGCACTATATCCAACCACCTCTACTTTCCTCCTTGAAGACTTCGAACCCACTTCTAACGGTCGAATCACTGACTAGAGTCGTGAATCTTTGGACCAGCCGCACAATTGTTATTTATCAACACTCACACCGCACCGAAATGCCATCTTCTCTCTCATACCCACGCTAGGGATTTATAAACTTGCTATCAGCAGAAACTGAAACGTACTGAACTTCTTACTCTCATAACTCCCACCTTTCCGACATGATATCTTCACTCTCTCCTTGCTGCAATAAACACTGCCCAACCAACATTGCTTACCCTAATCCTTGTTGATTTTCAAACGTGCCGACTCACCCTTACATTATTTTGCTTGATCACCCGACTATCCACAATTTTCACGCGAGGTAATCAAATCAAATCTTCCAAAACGTTACCCACTACTCGAAACCGCCGCATAATTTGCCCGCTCGCCCAACAGGATCACCCTGCTAGAATCCCTTCACCCCCAAAGAAGACTTCAACATGCCCACGACTTTCCGATCTACTACAAAACCCCCTTGAAATAAGCAGTTCGACACTTTCAACTATCAATCTAGGGATATAGGGTAATCCCGCTTCAGAACTTGCCGAAAACCAAAACATACAGTTCCTCTCTTAGATAACCGCCCACCATCATTTGAAAATTATTCTCAACTTAACAATACCCCAATACTAACCAAACATTCGCACATCTCTACCACATACCTATCCCTTACAAATCACTCTCTCTCGATCTTCACATGAGGACACTCCTCCTATAACAATAACGTCAGCCTCAAACATATCCTCAAGAAAGCTCCTTGCCCTTTAAGGATTTGCACACCCAATTATTTCATAAAGACATCACTACCCCATGGTTACAACCATCACTTTACTACTTCAAACCAAAAAAACTGCAGGTCTCTATGACCACTTGGCACTCCTACAAATACCGTTCTCTTCTCATTGGTCATAATACTGAAATCGGACTTCAAGGCATTACACAACCTTGTCTTTCTTGAACCTAAATAAATCGCAAAACTATGATCCTCAAACTTTTCAACAAGATTTCGCTCCTTGTCGGCTCATCGTGACCTGCTAGAACCCACTCAAGTAGCTTGAAAGATTAAGCGTACTACCTCGTAGACGTAAGTGCTTAAAGCACAACCCTTCCCAGTCGTGCTATATAAAACTTCGCTCCCACATACCCATCAAAATATCATTGGTAAAGTACCACCTGACCGAACTAAAGATCTTTCATTTTGCAAGAACCACGCGATGTTGTCCAACATCGCACTAGGTTTGAGCCTTTTCTAAGTAACCCTTCGCTCCCTCACGAAGATCCTCGAAACTAACCATAACCACTTCTTCATTTTTAGCGTCCCGTTATTCACCATGAAAATGGTCTCTGACTTCCACAGCAACTGCCGGCGTTGAGACACTTCCACCATGTCTCTAACCAACAAGGATTCCCAACGAAAATTACCTCTTCCACTGCAGCCGTTAACTGCTAAAATATCTTTACGACGTTAGATTCCACTCCCTATATAACCATTTGCCGCCAATCAAAACTCAAGCCTCGAAACAAACGGCAAGCCATTATGGTACCATCATCCTTAATGTCATAAGTCAATACCTCTATTAACCACCTTCGCTATTCACCACTCTTTCTTAGAAGAATATCAATATCAAGTATTTACTCCCCTCTGATCAAACGCCACACTTCCTCTCTCAAACCTTCCTCACGACCTAGAGAGTTCATAGCCTTCATGCATGACACACAATTAATTAAACCCTTGACGCGTTTGAAAATTTTGAAGATACTTATATAATGAAACAAACTTGAGTGTACACGACCCAACACTAATTTAGCCATGCAAAATGATTTCAAGAATCGTTCAACCTCAACTTCATGATAAATTTCTCTTCACCACACCCCAACCTCGGTGTTGGCCCAATTGAAATCATTTTCGATGAACTTTACCTACATGGTTTATAAAATACTACAGAATTGTTTACACTGAATGTGTCAAACGACTCTCATCTTTATTGATATGACAACTCAAGTCTAGACCACACTCACTTATAAAATCACGCGATCAAATGTTGTTTTGGTTTTCATAACAAAAGTTAACTCATTTATAAAGAAATATATAATATCTTCCCCACACAAAAAAAAAAATCAAAATTTATCACCCAATGCCAGAAACTTGTCTTTTCAATTCAAACACATATTTGCACGTGACAAAACGTTTTCAAAACAACTACTTCGTAAGGCACACACATGCCAAAATGTCTGATGTGAAAGATATGAAAAACTCCAGCAACTTATTTGACACACAATGCATGGGACTCAACAACATTGAAGGCTATTTACTCTACAAGGTCAACTGCTTGCACTCACCACAGCCATCTCAGACCTTCTACTTCCGACCAACCCCTCATGATCCTCACATCATATTATCCGCCAACACTGATCTCGTCTCTCAACCACCCTTCAATTAACTATAACTTTAGATGCCTCATGTTTATCCTTCGATTCTTGGATCAACACTCTCCTACTTCTCACTAATCAACATACCACTCTACTAGACCGAAGACTCCCTTGAAGCAAAAGTCCACCTCCTAACATCATTCTCCTCTTTATGGACTCAGGATGCCCTTTCTCAACGAAATAACTACATTCCGCACGATACTCATCATTAAATCTAAGGTTCTGCACTAAGCAACCTATTACACAACTGAGAGAAATTATAAAATCTCTAAAAGGAAGTCTTCTATTGACGAATCCGCTTAAACCTTCTTTTTGCCTTTAACCGTACCCCTAGCTTCGCGTTCGCCTGAAAATGGATTTTTTTTTTGAAAGAGCGACGGTTAGACCAACGGTCTAGTGAGTCCCTCCTAAAACACATTAACATCCAATAATCAAGAATAAATATGCGATAAATATTTCAATTTAGCTATATCAAAGTTTTACACTTTCATCAAACACTTTGGCTGACACTACCGTCACCCGCAAGTAACGGTGTGTCTGGCTCACACTGCCTTATTTGGGACACCCCCCCAATGGCATAAACGGAACACACCCCCCGGTATGGGCACAAGCGGAACACACCCCCCGACTTTGAGCACAAAGCAAATAAAACAATGTATGCATACATTTATACTAAAATAACAAGATCGATATTTATATCATGGTTTCAACAGTTTTCGCATCTCATAAAAGCATTCATAAAATCTTCTATAAACTTGCATGCAAAACAGTTATCACCAGTCTTTAAAAGTTAGTTTAAAGAAAACTCACCTGAGGCCCCTCGATTAAGTCTTTGCGCCTACTTGGAAATAACACCTATAAGAAAACCATCGGTCGGTGAACTTTTGATACTTACAACTTTGTAACAGTAACCGACCCTAACCCATCCTAACTTAACGATTGAAATTCCAACTATCTGATCACACTCTCAAAACCATCCACCTATTAATGACCCTCTAAAAAAAAGAACCATGATCAGACTTACATGATGGGTCATAATGCTAAAGGAGCCCATCAACCAAATGAATTGAAAATCATAAGGTTGGGCTACGACCCACAAAACTCGCCCAAGGCTTGGAGCCAACCGGGGTCTAAGAGTACCCGATGACCGAAGCCAACCCGAAGAGATCGACCGGTGCTAACCTCCCCCGACCGGGGTCTGAGTGACTGGGGTCTGCAGGACCGGGGTTGCTAGCGACCGAAGTCTGCCAGCGACCGGAGTCTGCCAGCGACCGGAGTCTGCCTGTGACCGGAGTCTGCCATCCAACCACGACCGGTGTCAACCGGTCCTTAGTCGACCGAGGCGACACCCCAGATCAACGACCGGGGTCCCCCTCCCTAACCTGCTCGATCGAACAGTTCCAACCCAGAGAAGTCGATTATCGAATAAAAACATGATTCCCTTGACAACAATTGCTTAGCACAATACTAAAAACCATTACAGAACCCACCATCTAGAAATCCTTACCGATTACGGAATAAATCCTAAAATTACCCCAAACTCAAAACCAAACATACTAACTGTTGATCCAAACTCTCTCAGTGATTTGATAACGACCCTCTTCTATACTTAGTGAAAATTACGTTTTAGTATGTATTAGTGTTTCACCATCAGCGATCAGACTGAGTCTGTTCAGTTATCGCTGATAGTCTTTCTTATAAACATTTCTATGTATTAGTGTTTCACTATCAGTGATCGAACTGAGTCTGTTTAGTTATCACTGATAGTTCCTAAAGTAAACAACCAACGTAATCCCTGAAGACAAGTCTCGCGTCAACAGATGTTCATAGCTGAATCAAAGACGAAGCTGCTGAACAATGAGAAGTCTACTAGTGACCTGATGCGGATATCAGTGAAGCAAAGACAACTCTACCAATACGCGAAGGAACATGAGAAAAAGCTTCAGCGATAGCTGAACCTCTTTATCTCTGAACTTAGAGATACTCAGCGATCAAACGATCACAAAGCTTATGCCTCAAGTTTCCTTTTGTCTATCCTTGCACAACCTAGTACGATGTGTCAGAACGGACAAGTCTCTGCAATCATTCGTACAACAACTCTGTCTACTACACTGTTCATGACCCGGCCGAAAGCATGTCTCCCAAAAGTCAGTTTATCAAAGCCAATCTGTGAACGCCACGTGTAAAGTATCCTGCCATGCATTTAATGCATAGGGTATAAATAGGAAGTTCACCCCTTCATCTAAATGTGTGCTTCATCCTTGAACTCAAGATAGAAACCCTTGTTTTCTGTATCTCTAAACCCCCATTCTCTGAACTTCTTGTGCATCTATCTTAGTGGTTCTTAAGTTTGTTTAGATTGAGTCTGTCTTAATCTTATTCCGCAACAAACTTGTAAATTGTATTTTGATTCTTCAATAAACAATTTATTAAACTTTAAATTCTGTGTTTGTATTCAACCCCCCCCCTTCTACAAACTTGTTTAGCACCTTCGGGACCAACACTAACTAATCGACCCAACTCCAAAAGAGAAAACTGATACCAAAAACCTTAAAGGAGGAGATGATGAAGGGGATTATTACCTTGAAGAAGAATGATGAAATCTCTAGTCTCAATCGAGTGCCCACCTTCTAAAACTCAGACACAGGAAATCACCCCAAGTCTCCTTCCTTCTTTCTCCGCCGCACCAGATGCAATAGTGAGAGATTTTAGGGTAACACTTCTTTTTAAACCATGCTACTCCTTACCCCTTTTTACTTAAGTCTTGACCAAAACAACCCCCAAGCTTATCTTTATTAAACTTTATACTCGGATATTACATTTATTCTGGTGCGTGTACCCGGATTCTGTAGCTCCAAATTATATAAATACGTAGTGATTCGTTCGTACGACTCCTCGGGAGTGCCTCTCACTATTAGTAGTGCCCTGCATCGTGCACACCATCCTTGGTGGTAACCAATTGTGATCCCGTACTGCAGGTTTATATCGTTGACGTTGTCCTTTTGCCGAAATGTCCTGCTTGCATCAAGAAATTTACCCTTCAGTATGTGTCCCAAAGTCCTTTTGTTGGCCTGTCGGTGGTTGGGATTCAGTTGCGTCCCCGAACAAGTGTGTACGTCATGCAACATTCTAATGACAAACAACCGTCCTTTAGGGCCCACAGCCATTTACAAATTTTTTTTTCTCACATACAGCCTCGTATCTGCTTTTGTCGGATTTCTTCGTTCTAAACACGAAAGTCTCTTCCAAGAACTTAATTCCGAGTTGTATGGTCATTTCCTCCTTCGTATCAAATAGTTGACCTTCATGTATCCTTGTACTGTGGTGTGTGGGTTGGTAGGCTGGTATATAGGTCTCCGGGTTTGGAAGGGAATGAGGCATATCAAAATAATCGTTTAACTCACCAAATGATTTATTGCTAGGGGTATATGTTTCTACTTCTTCGTCTTCATCATTATCGGTATCTGATCTGTCCATATCAGATATATCCATTGTGAAAACATGTGTTTCATCATCAGCAACTCTAGCAAACCGTCTTTCTTGGTGCTCTTCTTCTTCCTCTTCTTGTTCTTCTTCTTTTGGTTGCGTCTTCGGAACAAAATCAGGATAAGGATAAGAGTCGTTAAGACGAAATGTATGATCCGAATAAAGTGTTGGGTCGTAGGACGCCTGAAATTGAGAATCAGGCTCCAGTTGACTACCACCGACATGGGTTTCGTCATCACCTTTATCATCACCTCCGTCATCATCTTCGTCATCACCTTAGTCGCACATCGATGGTGCGGCATACACAAAATGTGTTGGAGGTATTTCTGACTGGGCTGCAAATTGCATAAAACCAAGGATTTCTCGATCGTTGGTTAGCTCCACCGTTGAGCGATCATCATTCCTGAACACCAACTTGCAAACAGCAGAACCTTCGATTCCACATTTTTGCATGGCGTAAGCAATAAACTTCTTATGTGAAATGATTACTGGCATTTTTTACACCATTGTTGTGTTGCACCCATTCACCGTCGCAACATAAATAGAACTTAGCTTTTTCAACAGCTGAACTCATTTTTTCAGTAGTATCTCAGAAAGAAGAAATTCAAATGATGAAGAAAGAAAGCAAGAAAGAACAATGGAATGAATGTGATGAACGAATCTGGCTTACATCTTACTACTCTTTATAAACGAAATTGGATGGAGAAGATGAATGTGAACAACAAATTCAATGACAATAGTATAATAATTGTGTGACAATCAGACCAATGTGTGGAAAGAAATAGTAAAACCATGCAAATAAAACGTGAAAAACAGTTGAACACATAAAATCATGTGCAAAAATAGCGGACTCGGGGAAGAAAATCACGGACCTAAACCCTAATACCTCAACCCTAATAAAATCGTGGGGTCAGACCTTCGATCGCGGACTCCACCTCGATCCCGGATTAAAATCACGGACTTAAGCCTGATTTCGAAAAAAAAATTAATTAAACCCGCGATCGAGGGTAGGATCGCGGATATATGGGGTATTTGAGTAAACCGGTAGAAGGTTTGGGTAACCGGATTGCCAACTTTGGGCATTTTAATTAATTTCCCTTTTAGTTATACACTGATATTAATTTGTAATTATTTAGAATTATTGATAACTAGTGTTCGACACCGCACGTTGCGCGGTGACGATAAATTTTATTAAAATATTGAAGCTCTAATAGCAGTTACATGTAGATTTTTTGTATATGACAATGGTCGTCATAGGCACATTTGCAAGATTTCATATGTTAAATCCATTTCTTTTGAAAAAAGTGGGCAGTTCTTTTCTCCTTCGTCACTCATGATTTTCTTGCTAGGAAAAGAACAAAAAGTTTAGTATAATACACATTTACATATTACAATTCCAATAAAATATAAACGATAAACCAATTAAATTTATGGATAATAGAGATGAATATAGTTAGATAGTAGGATGTTGAACATAGTTTTGCAAGTAAATTACAAAGAGAACAACCAAATTATAATGAAACATACATTTTTCATAAAAAGTAAAATGTGTATTAAATATATTTTTTAAGAAATGAAAAGGTATACCTCACAATTGTTTCATGTACAATTTGACAACAAAAAAAGGCTCATGTACGAAACAATCCTAAAATGACAACACAATTCTTATGACCTATATATATTGATGGATAACTTATTGTAATTAATACTCATTTATATATATTAATGATTTATAATTGAAAAAGATAAAACGTTTTTTGAATTCATTAGTGACTTTAATTCTTGAAAATAATCAATATATAATCTACATTTCATTAACTAATATTTCTTAAAAAAGTAAAATAATTGATTCTAATTTTATTTCATTTATGTATATAGTTTGGTTTTAATGTAAATTTAACAAAATGAAATGATTTTATATATTAATAATTGTATTAACTTTTTCAATTATTTTTAATTTACAAAATATTATTTTTTAATTTATAAAATATACATTATATATATTAACTAATATTTCAAAAAGAAATAATAGAATTGATTCTAATTTTATTTCATTTATGTATATAGTTTGATTTTAATGTAAACTAAAAAATGAATTGATCTTTATATATATTAGTAATCGTAGTAACATTTTCATTTATTTTTAATTTATAGAATATTCTTTTTTTTATCCTTTTTTATACATACTATTAGATTAACTCATTTTTTTAAATTGTTCAAAGGGGTGACTCCAACTGGCCACACCCAAAATATACGATGTTAAAATAAGTTTTTATTTATAAGCATATTTAAATTACTAAAACCAATATATATATATATATATATATATATATATATAAACACCAAATATACCTTGTTAAAATAAGTATGGATTAGCATATATTGAATTAAATTTTTTGTTATTTTACTAAGTAAACAAAAAAATTTAAGAAAAACAATAAAATCAAATAACTAAAAGATATACTTAATTTAAAAAAAGTTTTGATTTATAAATATTGTTAGTTACTCATAAAACAACATAATACATAAAAAGATACTCTATTAAAATAAGAATTAATTGTTATCTTACTGAGTAACAAAACAATTTAAAAGTTTTGATTTATATACAGTTGTTAGATTAATTAAAAAACAAAAAAAATTAAATAACTAAAAAATATACTCTATTAAAATAAGTTTTATTTAGAAGCATTATTAGCTTCCTAAAAAACTAATAAATAAAAGAAGTACTCAATTAAAATATGTATTGATTTAAAAAGAGAGAAAATTCAAATAAACGTAAAAAAATTTCCATTTAATATAGGTTTTGATTTATAAACATTGTTAGGTTTGTAAAAGAATAAGAAACATGAGGTTTATTGGGAAAAAAAATTCCAAATAAACATATATGTTTAAACAATAATAAAGAAGTAAATAAAAATAAAAATATATTATTTTGATAAATGTTAATAAACTTTTAGCCATTAATAAATAAATTATATAATAAACACATTAGATAAATAAGAGCAATATTAAAAAAAATGAATATAGAATTTTACGTAAAAAACGGTTAAAACGAAAAAAAAAACTATATCAAGATAGATGTCATATCGAAGAGCACGAAATTCTCGTTTTTTTGATGTAATTTGTTTGATTAAAATATTAGTAATTTTTAAGATAAATTATTTTAAAGTTTAAGGGGGTAATTTTTTTAATTAAAAATAAAAATAAAAAATCAAAGAAGGTAGGTGTTGATTCAAAATTACAATTTTGTTCTTAATCACTTCCCAATTAACCTTATTATGTATTAACCATTAATTAGTTTTCTAAGTTTTGATCAATAGTTAAGATTTGTCCTCATGTGCATAATGAAAGATGAGTTTTCATTTGAACCCACCCCTATATATATATATATATATAAATATATATATATATATATATATATATGTATAGTAGAAGGATATTTTGCAACCCTGAAAAAGGTTGCAACCCTTGCAACCCACATCTTAACCGTTGGATTCATAATAATCGGCGGTTATTTTATTTTTATTTTTATGTTTTTTTTAATTAAAAATATTGGGCCCCATATCTATTGTAACCGCCGATCATGAATCCGGCGGTTAAAATGTGGGTTGCAAAGTTTGAGAACCGTGAAAATAGGTTGAGAACCGTGAAAACCGATCTAAACCATTGAATAATTTTAATCGATGGTCATTAAAGGTAATGACAATTTTGAAATAAATTGGAAGTGAACAACTTTTAATTAAAACCATACGATCAAAACCAAATTACGGCTTATATCGGTTCTCACGGTTCTCAATCTTTTTTTGGTTCTCACATGATTTAACCCCTATATATATATATATATATATATATATATATATATATATATATATATATTATAGAAGTTTAGTTAATTGACGGATTTAACCCCTCAACTATCCTTGGTTGCATTTTAATTACGGTTCAATGCGGGTGAAAATAATTACACGTTTTGTTTTTAAACGGAGTCTTACATAAAATAATAAAACAAACTAATTAAATTATAAGTTTGATTTTAAATAATTACTAATAAAAATAAAATAAAATGTAAGGTAAATAAAATTAGATTTTAATTATATTAATTATTTTTATTTTGATTAAAATAAAAAAATATGAAAAATAATTGCATTTAATGTTAGGAGACTATTTAAAAAAAATAAAAAATGAGAGAAAAAAGATAAATAGTCATGGAGGTCTCTCCTTAACTCTCTCTCCTCTTCCTTTATATATATACTAGTTGTGTACCCGCGCAATGCGGCGGGATGTAAAAAGTGATTTAAGATTTATTCAATTTTGAAATATCAAATTCTTTCGAAATGTCATAAAGGTTACTACATTTGTACCTACATTAGATTCAAATAACCATCAACCAAAATGATAGTGTTAGAAGTCGTTTATCAAAATGCTTACCAGGTAAGCACTTATTGCCAAGGACATTACCCTCACCTACCTTATCTTATAACATTCCAGACCATTAAAATTGATTGTTGGTAAGTGTCTTAAACCCATTAAGAGCTTACCGGGTATAAGGCAACATATACAAAGTGATTGTAGTCCCATCTTTCTATATTGTAATTATGGGTGCAAGGAATAAGATTCAAAGTGATTGCTCCCATCTTTCTATAAGGCAACATATACAAAGAAAAATTACATTAAATCTTCTTGTCAATGCTTTCTAAGGCAAGATATATAAAAAGAGTTACAATATATCTGAGAGGCTTGGTGTTTGTCTCGGTCTCGGGTGTGTGCTCTTCTTGATCGAGGTTCTCCATTTCTAGACTTGGCCTCTCAATTGAATCAAACTTCGGCCTTACTTTCAATACTTCCAAAACGTTCTTTGATTATCGTATTTTCTTTCCTAATTCAAGAGCATAAAATTATTTCAATTGCAAGAAAAATATAGTAGATTCTAACAATTCGTCATCCATTTTGGTCAAGACAACGACTTTTCACAATATAACTTATTTTATAATTGTATTCAAAGCTAATGACATTTGCATATTCAAGGGAAGTGAGGACTATATTATTTTTAGGATCACAAACTTCATAATTGGCAGCACATTATATGGTTTAACATCGTACTTATCTTACAATTTGACCTAAGGCCAGAGTGCAACTCTAGTTTTTGGAATAGATGGTGAGAATATACATACTTCATCGTTAGATCTGGAAATTTTTCCCTGATGAGTATAGAACTGCTCTTTCATGTTAACCACCACACTGAAGGTTGTGGTGATCTACAATCAGGAAATAAACACAATCTAACCCACAAACATAGAAAAATGTACAATCTAACCCACAACAAACAACAGAGTCACCATTTAAATTTAGTAGCTATAGTAATATAGAAAAAATGATGCTAGCTACACTCTAAAGTCTAAATGATTCACATATTGTTAAAGGTTTATAAAATTTGGATACAAAAACACATCAGAATCTTACTTCCAAGTGGAACACAAAGTTCATCTGGTTTCAAAATAAAGGTGTAAATGGCCAACATATAGTTGAATGAAATATAAGATATGACAGATTACTGATATATTCATACCTCTACTTTGCTTAAATCTGACTTGAAACCTCCTAATGTAAGATCTTGACTTCAATGATTTGACAAACATGTCAATCTCAGAAGCATGTTATATGTCTACCAACCAACAAAAAACAACAATGCAACTTGCATTTATAACTAAATCAAGAAAAGTTGGTTTGATGTGAGCTAAAATTAAAGAAATGATTGTGAAAGCATATTCCTTGATGTATTGGTTTTCTTCTCTATCCGGATTACATTTATAAAGTTTTGTTATGCCGTTCAATAGTTATAGTAAAAGAGATCACTAACCATTTGTGTGTTTATAACTCAATTAATATGAGCAGCACCAACAGTTTAGGAACGTAGGGTGTATGATCTATCGTCATGATCACTTATTAGTTTTGCAACTTCAGCACGTTATGGTTACAAAAATAAGCAGAAGACTATTTACAATAATAAATGAAAAACAAGCAGAAAAAACTTTTCCTTCGGTTGGGTTATCTTGTGGTGGACAGTTGCCCCACATCCAGAGAGACTCGATATCATTTACTGCAAGAGACATCATACCACTGGCTTTTACAGAAGAAATCTGATAGCGGAAGTTAATTACCGACATAAATATTCAAAAATTTTGAAAAGATAGCAAGTGGATTGTTATAATGAGGAAGATAGTTTGAGATCCACACCTTGAGTCCTGTTTCACTCTTAGTTATAGATTCATCTGCCAAGGAACTGGGAGTGCTTAAACCTTGGAACACCTCTACCAAAAATGGAACCAGAGAATTCTCTACGTTGATTCCAAGTTGACCATCTATGTTCATATAAAGGATGCAAAATATATGTTTATAATATAATCATGGCAACCTAAGGAATATCATAAATGCTTAAAGAAATGACTTGTGTGTCTTATGCTTTTTGAAATTTTATAGTTATACAATCCCCTAAAAGCTAATTCTTCTAGCATAGTTTTATATATTAGACTTTAGTGGCTGCAGTATGTTGTACATGACAAGCAATTAATGCAGAGATAACTTCTTTTTTCTCAGTTAAGGTCACAATCATTCACATTTATTCTTGTGAAATTTTTGTTTTAATCGAGTCTATAAGATTTATCAGCTCAAACCTCCTCCGGTTCATCACCACAACCCTACTACCACCGCTATCTCTGGTGCCACAACCAAGCCAGTTCTATAAATTCCCGTTTGCACCTCTTGAAGATGACGGGCTATCCTCCCCACGCCCACACCCATGCCCACGCCCACGCCCACGGTTAACGGGTCTAGGGTGCACCATTTTTCCTACAAAACCACAAGGAAAAACTTCAACAAAGACTACCATAAACCCAAGAACCAAATGAAGAAATCGCCATAATCTGATGTTTTTCAAACCCAAAGAAAACTTCAAACCCAAAGGAAACTTCAAACCCAAAAATGTAAAACGATTACAGAAATCGATTACATGAAGAATGTAAAACGATTACAGAAATCGATGTTTTTCAAATAATCTTTTTTTGGGTTTAGAAGAAATCGCCATAATCTGATGTTTTTCAAACCCAAAGAAAACTCCAAACCAAAAAATGTAAAACGATTACAGAAATCGATTACCTAAATCAAACCCAAAAACAGATGAGAAGAACATAAATCGAACTGACCTTGAGAAATCGATTACCAAAAATAGAAATACCAGCCTATAATATACATACATGCACCAAAAACCAAATAGCCTATAAATTAATAAATTAGAAGCCTATAATATACATACATGCTCAAATACCAGCCTATAATATACATATCGATTACATGAAGAATGTAAAACGATTATAGAAATCGATGTTTTTCAAATAATCTTTTTTTTGGTTTAGAAGAAATCGCCATAATCTGATGTTTTTCAAACCCAAAGAAAACTTTAAAACCATTGGAAACTTCAAACCCAAAAATGTAAGTCGATTACAGCAGACAAAAACAGAAATCGAGCTGACCTTGTGAACAGAAATCGACAACAGTAAAAAAAACAAGGAATCCACAAGAAAGCAAATAGAAACAGACCTTGAGAAATCGATTACCTTGAGCAGACAAAAACAGAAATCGAACTGATGTTTTTAACAGAAATCGAACTGATGTTTACCTTGAGAAATCTTTGTTTTTCAAACCCAAAGAAAACATAGAAAATCGATGTTTTTGGGTCTAGCAGAAAAAATCGCAAAATGCATTAAACCCAAATGCTTATTATTATCAACCTCATGCTCAAATACCAACTTATAATATACATACATACCTATTATCTGGTTTAAACTAAAGAATGTAAAACGATTGCAGAAATAAAGTCACAGGAGAAACATGTCACCTCTAATTCGCAGGTTTCAACTAAACAGACCTTCAAGCAATTTAAGCCAACTTGCCAACTAAACTCACTCTTATAAAATGTAAGTCCCAATTTCATGTTTAATCAATGCAATAGATATGAAGTCAATGACTTATAAAGTAGTAAATCGACAACAGTAAAAAAAAGGAATCAACAAGAAATCAATGTAAAAACAGAAATCGATGTTTTTCAAAAACAGAAATTGACGTTTTTGGGTGTAGAAGAAATCGATTACCCATGCCTATAATCTGTTTTTTGGGTTTAGAAAAAATCGCTACAGTCTGTTTTTGGGTTTAAGAAGAAATCAATTACCCAAAAACAGAAATCGATGTTTTTGGGTCTAGAAGAAATCGATTACCCATGCTCAAAAACATGCCTATAATCGGTTTTTTGTAGCAACATTTTCATAAGGAAAAACCTATAGGTGCGTACCTGATGATACTCTGAAAGAAAAACACAGAAATTGAAGCCCCAAAAAAGCCAAAGAACCGAAACCAATCGAAATCGTGATTGGTTAATAACATAATGCAAAAATGGAAAAACTTATAGTCTTCCAAGTTGAAACCAAGCCCATAATCAAATTTAAACAATTAAACGATAATAAAATTTGCAATTTGTAATTCGAACCAAAAACAGAAATCGAACTGGGTTTAAGATGAAATCGATTACCCAAAAACAGAAATCGATGGTTTTGGGTCTAGAAGAAATCGATTACCCAAAAACCCAAATCGACCCAAAAACAGAAATCGATTGAGAAGACAAAAACAGAAATCGACTGAGAAGAAGTCGATTTCTGTTTTGGGTTTAGAAGAAATCGATGTTTTTCAAAAACAGAAATCAATTACCTTGAGAAGATTACAGAAATCGAACAGAAATCGATTGGGAAAATTACCTTGAGAGAAGAAAACAAACCCTAAAAATATTGAGAGGAGATCCGATTGAGAAGAACACCGAGGAACTGACCGTCGATCGACATTTAAGCCTTGAATTGGAGGAGGACGAAGCGTCATCTGGGAGACTGGGAAGTGGGAAGGAGGGAAGCCTGAATGTAAATCGTGAGGTATGCGTCAAATTCAAATTAGAAGTAAGTGAATCGACGCCTTGAGGTAAGCGTGTGTTGTAAATGAAATGCATTAAATGTGTTGTACATAATGCTTTAAATGGTTGTAAAGTTGAAAATTAAGTAATGTGCTTTAAATGGTAGTACTTAATGCTTAAGAAGTTGTATTTAAGAAAAGCAACTCAAATGCTTTATAAAGTAGTATATATATATATATATATATATATATATATATATTGATTGATGATTGTTAGTTCATTCAATAAAAAGTTTTTATTTATAAACATTGTTGGCTTATTCAATAAAAATGTTTTATTTATAAATATTGTTAGTTTATTAAATTAAGTTATGGATAATGTAAATAAAAAAATATTTGAAACCAAAATATATTTAAAATAATAAAACAAACTAATTAAATTATAAGTTTGATTTTAAATAATTGCTAATCAAAATAAAATACAATTTAAGGTCAATAAAATTAGATTTTAGTTATATTAATGATTTTTACTTTGATTAAAATGAAAAAAAAAATGAAAAATCATTGCATTTAATGTGAGAAGACTATTTAAAAAATCAAAAATAAGAGAAAAATGATAAATAGTCATGGAGGTCTCTCCTTAACTCACTCTCATCTTTCGTCTTATATATATATATAGAAAGTTGAGTTTCAACGACGGGCCTTTAGCGACAAGATGTTTCAGCAAGAGACTATTGCGACGACATGTCGTCTCTATAAACTGTTTTTGACGATAAATTTGTTGATCCAAACTCTCTCAGTGATTTGATAACGACCCTCTTCTATACTTAGTGAAAATTACGTTTTAGTATGTATTAGTGTTTCACCATCAGCGATCAGACTGAGTCTGTTCAGTTATCGCTGATAGTCTTTCTTATAAACATTTCTATGTATTAGTGTTTCACTATCAGTGATCGAACTGAGTCTGTTCAGTTATCACTGATAGTTCCTAAAGTAAACAACCAACGTAATCCCTGAAGACAAGTCTCGCGTCAACAGATGTTCATAGCTGAATCAAAGACGAAGCTGCTGAACAAAGAGAAGTCTACTAGTGACCTGATGCGGATATCAGTGAAGCAAAGACAACTCTACTAATACGCGAAGGAACATGAGAAAAAGCTTCAGCGATAGCTGAACCTCTTTATCTCTGAACTTAGAGATATTCAGCGATCAAACGATCACAAAGCTTATGCCTCAAGTTTCCTTTTGTCTATCCTTGCACAACTTAGTACGATGTGTCAGAACGGACAAGTCTCTGCAAACATTCGTACAACAACTCTGTCTACTACACTGTTCATGACCCGGCCGAAAGCATGTCTCCCAAAAGTCAGTTTATCAAAGCCAATCTGTGAACGCCACGTGTAAAGTATCCTGCCATGCATTTAATGCATAGGGTATAAATAGGAAGTTCACCCCTTCATCTAAGAGTGTGCTTCATCCTTGAACTCAAGATAGAAACCCTTGTTTTCTATATCTCTAATCCCCCATTCTCTGAACTTCTTGTGCAATTATCTTAGTGTTTCTTAAGTTTGTTTAGATTGAGTCTATCTTAATCTTATTCCGCAACAAACTTGTAAATTGTATTTTGATTTATCAATAAACAATTTATTAAACTTTAAATTCTGTGTTTGTATTCAACCCCCCCCCTTCTACAAACTTGTTTAGCACCTTCGGGACCAACAAAATTTACTTTTAGCGACAACAATAGTTGTTGCTAAAACCCCCGTTTCTTATGGTGTGATACATGGCTTTTCAAAAAAAAAATTGTGTTGGTAAGTTTTTTTGAATGAATTTGAGTTGTTTTGATTATTTGGTTTTATAATGTTTTCATTAAAAAAAATTCTCAACGTTTAATGGACATATGGGAACAAATAATTAAGCATCCCATAAGATTCATGTCTCCATCGTTGATCACATAAGTTCATACGTAAAATATATTTTTACATTTTGTGGAGGAGTTAGGTGTGTGTATTGTTCATCCATGTGTTCATTAACATATGGGAAACAACTGCACACATTGAACATGTGTGAACACTATTGTAAATGGACGTATCAACCCATCCTTCTTCACATGGTTTCATGGCCATTTTTTGGTTGTTGACATTGTGATTTTGTTCAGGGAACCAACATTTTTTTAAAGCACACATGATGCAAGTTGTTTCATGCATGTCCATTACCCAACTGGGTGATATTCGTTATTTGTCAACTTACTAATCATTGTTGAACCAATGTTAGACACCGTTTATTAAGGCAATGTTCGGTTTATTCATCCATGTGTTCAACATATTATGTTCATCAATGTGTTCATTCTCGTATGGGAACACCCAGGATTATAAGCTAATTCCCAATGTATAATGAATTCCTATGAAAACTTATCTTGAAGTTTTAGAACATTGGGTGTTTATTGTTCATATGTGTTCAGGTTACCAACTTGGGTGTTTTAGAACATTACATTAAGAATTGTGGAACAATCGACAGTTACAAATCTTTTGGAAGAGACATTAATGGAGAAGAATAATGACATAAGATTTTATTGATATTTTTCCTAAACTACCCTTATCACTATGGTTCACTCCTAATCATTCATTAATTCTACATTTAATAAGGCTTTTCAAAAATATCCAATATCAACCGTTGATTTCCAAGATCAAGGGCTTGGATTGGTTCATAAAGTTAACACAAAAAATGTGGTTAACAAATGAACCGGACCCTATATATATATATATATATATATATATATAGGGTGCGTTTCTTTTGCAACCCAAACAATTTGTACAAACTATGCAAACCAATCTTAGCCGTTCATCAAGTCTAATGAATATATGATTTTATTATGTTTCCTAATTTAAAATCATGATTATAATTAATAAAATTAACATTTCCTAATTTAAAATCATGATTATAATGAATAAACTTAACATTTTCCATATATATCACAATCATTATTAATGAATCATAATCATTATCTATAAATATATCTATTGTTTCCTAATATAGTGGTTTGCATAGTTTGTACAAATTGCTTGATTTGCAAAAGAAACGCACCCTATATATATATATGTGTGTGTGTTACAAAAAAAAATTAAGAGTAATCAAATCCATAGTCATCTTCTTCTTCGTGTTTTCATACCATCACCGCCTCACCTTCTTGTCATCTCTCTCTCTCTATCTACTTGACTTCTCTCTAAAATTGCTATCGAATTGTTGATGGAAACAACGAAATAATTACATATTCGGAATCTACGCGACGAATCCTTCCTAAAGGTATAAATTTCTTCTTAAGTTATTTAAGTTGGTAGGTTAGGGTAGTTGAAGTTGGTTGGTAGATTATGATTAGATATTGCAAAATTATAATCATTTACATGTTTAGAAATGTTTGTTTTTGTCAAAATTACAAAAGGGTAAAGTTTAGAATTAAAATGGTGATATTTGTATCTAGATGTTTAACCACACACCAAGTGTTCGGTTTAATGTATAAGAGAATATAGTTTCGTGATTAAGCTTAGGATAATAACCATTAAGTTTTTTATTATGCGAGTAATAATAATTCGTGGTTTAAATAGGCAATCGAAGGAGTTAAAGTTCGTCGTGAGTCTCGGTTGATCGCGTGTTACGTCTCAATTTGGTTAAAGTATGGATTTCGTTTCTTTTGAATCGTGGGCAACTATTTGTTGTAGTTGACTCTTTCTAAAGGTGGTTCACCGCCTTGTGATTGATCAACCGAACATGATCAACAAATGTGAAACTATACACACACATACACCTTGATTTTGATGTTTTATTAAAATGTGTCTCATATGGAATTGTTTATGAAACTTGTGAAGTATATTGACTTTGATTTTTATGAACGCCATTTGGGTAAGTGGCATATGTTTAGTTTTCGTTGTTTTTTAGAATAACCCAATAAATTGGCACATTATTTGGGATGCCTTCTATGACGGCTTTGTTGTCATGGCGTCCTGCAGATGAACACGGTCCACCAGAGTTAAACCTATGTGGCTTATGTAAACCCACTCTGGGGGACTAGGCCGACTTTGTTGGCTCCAGGGCGGATGGATCGATCCTAGAACTTTTACCCACAGAATATGTGACCGTGGTTAAATTCACGGGGGATTCGTGTGTGTGTGCCTGCACGCCGACCCATTAGTTCGTGTAGCTGATCACCCCACGAACACAACAGGAATTGACAGACTTTATTTATATTACGTTTTGAAGTTAAAATGTGAACCGTTCTTGAAATTCTTGATTTTGATTTTGAATATTACTGAACATTTCTTTTGCTATGAACTTGAGTTTCATGAACTTTCGTCGAATGAATTTTGAAGTCTTCTGCTTCGTTATCGATGTTTTTATTATTATTTACGAATTTATATTATAATCCATTCACTGAGTCTGTGCTCAGCTGTGTTTTTGTTTTCTGACACGGCAGGTTCGAAGTGATGTTTACGGGGACAAGACTTGAAATCGAGCGTGAAATTTTGGAGTTGTTAGACTCACTTTATCGTATAAATGTTCTAAGTTTATAAAAACTTTTTGAAGTGTAATATTTGGATTGTAATATATGTTTAGAGTTTATTAATAACTCTGAATTAGTTGTGTATTTATCGTTCGTGACATCACCTGTTCCGGACCACAGGGACGGGGGATGTTACAATCTTATTTGTATTGATTAATATATTATATTACTATAAATTTGTTTTAATTATATTATTAAATATTATAATTGATTATGTTTTCTAGATGTCCTTTTTGGTAATTTTACATGCTTATAAACTAGTTTTTACAAAACGTGATTTTTTCATTAACTAGCTTATCAGTTTATCAGTTAGTTTGCCAAACATAGCCTTAATACTACTCCCTCTCTCGTAAAATAAATGTTCATAATAAAAAAAACATACAATTTTAGGATTGTATAATTATTACATTTTATAATTAACAAAAAAAAACAAGTTTACCCTTAATTATAAAGAAAGAAATGTTCTCCATCTCATAATTAAGAGTAGAATGAGAAATAACATTTACTTTTTAAAGTGAACACTTATTTTAAGATAAACAAAAATCATATTATGAACACTTATTTTAAAACAAAGAGAGTACATTCTTTCTCATTTTAGATAGACTAGTGTTGGGCCCGTGCATTGTACGGGAGGATAAATTTTTTGTTGGAATATTGAACCGAGTTAAAATAAAACGTAATTTCTCTTTTAACAGTTAATGAAATACAATGTGAAAAACGAATGTATTTTCATATGTGGTTAACTTGCATATATTGTTATGAGTTTGTTGTTATGAGTTTGTGTTATGATTGTGAGTTTTGAAAAATATAAACAAATTCTCAGTAAATAAAATAAAATATAAAAAAATAGTTTTTCAAAGAAACAAAAATATAGTGGAATACCTTTTGTTCAGTTGCAGGTTCCGCCATTGACACCCGACCGTTCGTCTTTTTCTTGTACTCGGATGATACATAGAGAATCTATATATATTTATAGTGAATGTAGAGAATATTTTAAAATCTTTTATTTTCATTTTTGATTTTACATTTAAATGTAAATATATTAAAAATATGGAAGAATATTTTTATATCTACATCGTTTCTATTTTATTTTCTTTACACTTGATTAATTTGAAAATTATTGCGCAATATTTTTATTTTAAAGAATACGATAATTTATTAGTGTATCTCGTTATTTTTTATTTTTAATTCATATCAACATTCTTTTTTCTTCTTTTTAATGCTCGTGAAAAAAAATACGTGTAGATTTTATATTATCAAAAAAAATACGTGTAGATTTTATATTATGCTAATATAAAATACGTGTAGATTTTATAAAATAAAATAGATTTTATATTAGCAAAAAAAATACGGAAGAAAAAAGAGTTTATATTACATCTCATTATGTAAAAAGATTTTATAAAATAAAATATGGAAAAAGATTTTATAAAATAAAATATGGAAAAATTGTTATGAGATGTAATATAAAAAAATACGGAAGAAAAAAGATTTTATATTACATCTCATTAATATAGATTTAAATGTAAAATCTACATTTAAAATAGATTATGCTAATATAAAATCTATTTTTAAAATCCTCCACCAAAAAAACAAATAGTTATATTAATAAATGAGTATCCATTCCACAAATAGATGATTATGTGAGATACTGTGTTTGGGAAGGTTGTACTAAAGCATTAAGAAGTTGTAAATTAAGTAATTGACTTTAATTAGTTGTAACTTGTGCTTAAAATGTTGTAATTAAGGGTTTTTTATACCGTTTTTATAATATAGTATAGATATAGATTAGAAAATATATTGCATTTCAATTTCACCGAAAGACTTCATTCTATTTCCTTCGTTGTAACAAATGGAAGGCTTATTATTAACAAAAAAATGTAAAGCTTTATCGTCACATAATATTTTTTTTAAAGAGCATCTCTAATTGGTTTTTTAGAATGGAGAATTAAAATCTGTAAAAAAAAATACGTTCTTTTGAAGATTACAACATTGATAATATTCTTAAAATATTCCATATATTTATTAAAATATCGTTTTTGTTCTCCTTAAATTTTAAAGTTTCTTATTGGTAAGAATATAATAAAAAAAACATTTATCTCATGATAATCATTTTTCAAGAGTCCTCTAAATTCGAGAATTTAACACTCTCCCCCTACTCTCTCTATTTTGAAAACTTTATTAAAGCAAAAAACTTGCCCACAATTCCTAAAATCTTTATTTTCTCTATTTTAGAGATTCTATTAGAGATGTTGTTTGTTTTGGAGGGGCATCTCCAACACATCTAAAAAAGAAGGTTTTTGGGGAATTTTTCTTAAACAGATTATTTACCTTTTTCAAATGGTGAAAATATGAAAGAGAGAATGAAATTTCCTAAATTTGGAGAACTTTTTAAAAATGATTGCCTAGGAAAAAAAAATTATTCTTTCTACCAATTAACAAGAATAATTGAAATTAAATATCTAGGAAAGAGAAATAATACTTTGTGTAAAAAACCCCAATAAACTATCTCATTTTGAATGATTAAGTCCCTAAACTAACTTTTTAAATTAAAAGACCATTAAACTTTCTTATTTTGAATAATTAAGTCCCTAAACATTTTTTTTGAATAAATAAACAATCGAATTTCTAAAAATTGGTTACGTTTTTTTAATGGTACCTGGAACTGACTATGAAAGTTTTAAATTGAAAACAAATCTAAATCAGTTTTACTGTTCTCAAAACTCTATGCCATTAAAACACCTCAAAAACAATCTTATCGCTTCGCCTCGCCACTCCCCGTTACCCAAACGTTGTTCGTTCTCCATATCGCCTAACATGTTGTTGCCCCTGCCATCGATCTCTCTCCTTTTGATCTATTTTTGATCTATTAAAAGAAGAAGAATCAAAAGATAACCGGTTACAAGTAGCTTTTTTTGGATTAAAATGATGTAAGTAACCAATTTTTAGAAGTTTCGATGATTTAATTTAATGAAAAAAATGTTCAGGGACTTGATCATTTAAAATGGAAAAATTTAATGGTTTTTTCATTTAAAAAAATAGTTTAAAGATTTAATCATTTAAAATGAGAAAATTTAATGGTTTTTTCATTCAAAAAATTAGTTCAGAGATTTAATCATTCAAAATGAAATAGTTTGTTGGATTTTATGAACTTTTTCCTTAATTATTTTAATAATATAATTAATATTTTAATCTTCAAAATTAAGAAATTGTTAGAGAGTAATGACTTTTTTAAGATTTTAATTTTTAATTCTATTTTGAGGAATACTTTGAAAATGCTCTAATGGAAGATGTAACAGGAATCTCTTGAAGATTCTCTAATAAAAGAAATGTAAATATTCATTATGGTTGATAAAAAAATGTGAATGTGAAACTTCACTCTTATTAACGAAAAAAAATATGAAGAATCATTATTATTAGAAAAAAGTGTGAATGTGAAACTTTATTATTGTTAACAAAAAAATATGGATGTTAATTTTAAAAAAATATATATATATATATAGAGAGAGAGAGAGGCCTATTCATTTGTTAACCATGACATTGGTGTTAACCGTGTTAACCAAACTCAACCGTAGATTAATGAGATCAATGGTCCACAATTAATTGATTTTTTATTAAATTAAAATATTAAAAACGGTTGAAAAAAATACACTGCATGTATGCACAGGGGTATTTCGGTCAAAATACAATTCATTTTAATTTGGGGAACATGAGTGTACCAAATTAAAAACCCAAATAATTAGGGATTTCATTCCATAAAAAACACCAACTTTCCAATCCCACCGCCGTCATAACCTTCACTTGAAAACCCACCTCTACCATTCTTCCCACTACCACTCGCCGCACCTCCGCCGCTGTCGCCGCCACCACGCGCCGCCGAAACTGCTTCAGCGCCTTTCACACCTACCGTCAACGTCTTTTTCTTTTTTCTTTTCAAACAAATCGTTAATAATGCAACCAAGACGTAGAATAACAAAAACCCACAAACGGAAGCGGCGATTATGAGAATCTTGATTTTCCGGCGATGGTTCGATTTCTTGGCGGCGGTGGTGGGTGGGGTTGCGTTCGCAGGAGAAAAAGAGGGATAGTGGAGTTGAATTGAACCAATATAGGGGTCGTCGGAATTTGGCCGGAAAGTTGGTTAAAACGATTTTCAGGATTTGATGAAATGGATTTTCAGGATAGTGCATATGTGCACACTCACATACAGTGCATATACGCATATTTTCGCCGAAATATTATATGCATATATGCACACTGATATCTAATATGCATATGTGCATATTGAGTATATGTATATGTGCACATTGAGCATATGCATATCTGCACACTGGTATCTAATATGCATATGTGCACATTGAGTATTGTGAATATGTACATGTTGTATATGTGCATATGTGCATATCAACTGATCTATTATGCATTGGTTGAGATACACACTGACATCTAAACATGCATATATGCACACTCGAAATATGAAAATACATTAAATATTAAATATTATATTTAATATTTAGATAACTACCATATTAATAACTTCTTGAAATATGGAAATACATTAAATATTAAATATTACAGTATATTTAATATTTAGATAATTATCATATTAATAACTCACTAAAATATGGAAATACATTAAATAAGCGTGAATTATGAAATGCCTATATTATCCTTTGAAGACATAAACTCTAGGATGATTCTGATTGGTTGAAAATTGGTTAGCACGGTTAGCACCAATGCCGTGGTTAGCAAATAAAGGGACCCTATATATATAATACTGTTGTAGGATAAGTGTGTCATCGTCTAAAGGATATGACGATAGAGATAAAGATAGAGATAGAGATAGGGATAAATATACCAGAGTTAGATTAGAACTAAAATATCTCGTGGTTATCTACTTGTATCTCATCCCTATTTAAAAGGGCTTTTGATTAATGAGAATTACAGATTCATTCTCTCCGTATTTTGTTGTTCTATTATGTTTTTCCTTTAACACGTTATCAGCACGTAAGCTCAGATATATCCGGTTTTCGCTGTTGGACAACTCGCATCCTCCTACCAAATACAAGTATACATTCTTCAACTCTTTATACATATGAACAATTAAATAATTGTGCTAATGATGTGGATGAATTTGTTTTAATGATTTATTTTGCTTTTCTACCCTTCATATGGATTTGGTCACCTTAGTTTCGCTATTTTTTTATTTATTTAAAAGAAAAATACACACTTTTTTTTGTGTTTTAACCTTTCATGTGGATTTGGAATCGTATTTTATATATTTTAAACAATTAATTACTGACTCAATTTTTGTTATAGTTATTAATTTAGGTATTCTTAAATAAGTTTATAATATTGCATATATTTAGTTAGTTAACTTAATCATGTTATTATTATTTACTTATTTAAATAAATTAATTTATTACAACTCATTATTATAACGATTAATATGTTAGTAAAATTTTAATGTTGTAAATTTCAATTTCAAATCAATCTTATAGTTGAAATTAATATTTGTAGATTTACTTCTGAACCCTCCAAAAAAAAATTTATTGGATTTGTTAGAATTATCTCTTATCTAATTTTTTCTTGGACTTATCAACATTTAATTTTTTTTATTTGTTTAATTTGCATTTGAACCTAAAATTTGTCATTACCTATCGGATCATTATTATTTTAATTGTTTTATATATGATTCTATTTTATCCTATTGTTATTGATAATGTACATTGAAGTGGACAACTTAATTTGTATTTATTTATCTGAATCAATTGTTTTAATTTGGTATTAAAATGTTTAGTAATTCTTTTATAGATTTTTATGCCTTATCCACATAATATTCAAATGTTTATCTTGTTTATGAGTTCTTACTCATTAATCTCAATCTTATAAATTATATTTAGAATTTACACTTTCAACCCCCCCATAACTTTTGTTATTTTGCTAAAAGTTCCAAAAATAACATTAAAATGTTAAAAAAAAAAATTATCCAAATACTTATCTTGATTATGGGTTCCTACTCATTATTTTTAAACTATATAATTAATCTTTGGAAATTACACTTCCAACCCCATATATTTTGGTTTTTACCAAAAGCTCCAAAAATACTATTAAGGTATTAAAATATTAAAATTGGCTTCTATGCCAAACTCATAGTCATTTTGGCATCTTTCCAAATGCTCTATAATAAATGTTATATTTAAATTAACTAAATCACAAGATATCAACTGGATTTTGTCAAATGTGTGTAAACAGCCTTAAGGTTTGTAGGGATTTAAGAAATCCATGTGATTCCTATACTACCTGGAAATCCAATAGATTAAGTGATTTCTTTTTCGCAAATTGAAATATTGATGAATTATTATCAATAAAATTAAAGCATACAAAATCCAATATTGTTATGATAATGAAATTTCATAACCATAATCCATTTTCTTATCAAATAGAAAATATATATTATCATTTATATATGTAAATGGTTGAAACAACTCATCCAAAAATCAACGTCGTAAACTCAAAAGAATCTGAATGAGTATATAAACCTCCTTTTGAAAAGGTACAAGAAAATACCTAAAATCCAACTCCCTATTGACTCTAAAACCAACCTCTTGAAAAGGTACAAACAAACACCTTCATGTTTTGAGACGACATATAAATCCTAAATTTAATAGGAATACTTTTACTAGAAACCCCCAAAGAAACGTGGGATGTCCCGAAAGGGATAATCGGGAGTACTCATGAATATGTACTTACCGAACTAATCGTACATTGGAATGAAACCCACTTACTCGATTACAAAAAAGGTAACTGATGTCAACAAAGAAATATATCCAAAACGCATCTCAATCTCTGTGGCAAGGAACTCACAGAAGATGACATGATTTTTAACATTATTTCCACCTTTTATATATAAGTAAATATAAATATAAGTTGGAATGCAACCTTTAGACAAACTCATCAACCTAATGAAAGTGGTTGAGAGACATAACAAGGTTCTTTCGAATAACACCACATATGTCGGGATAAAGAAAATTCCCGATATCGATAGTGAAAGTGTTAGAGGTGGAAACAACTCCAAAGGATTGTGAGTTAAAAACAATTTCACACATGTGACATTTCTGCACCATGTGGACGAGACCCTATAAAGGGTCAGGGTATTGGTAAGAGTCATGAAGGATTTTTCAACACCTGGAGTAGGATACAACTACTACCCAGGTGATAATGGACAATCAAATAAGATATGCATTAAAAAGTGCTTCTAACAAAAAGGGAACACGTTGAAAATGAAATATAACATGTTTGTTTTAATATTTAATATTGATTATGCATATGTTTCTTTGAAATTAATTTTAAGTACCAAAATTAATTTCTTTGCTAAAGTAAATTCGAATATATAACCATTATAGATGTAAAGAAATACATCAAAACAAATACAAAAAAAATTCAATATTCTCCGTTCCGCTTAGGAATGTATCGAGGAGAATTGATTTTTTTTTTGACCTATCACACAATCGAAAAAAAAAGATAGACTAATACTTGTTTTATAATATCGATGGACTGTCACTTTCTTGGTGGAACAACTTTAATAGGAACCTTGTAAAGATATTTGTATAAAATGGAAATGAAAATGAGCATATATACATAAATTCCAATGAATATGAAAGAAAACATATATCATGGAAACTAATGTGTCAAACTAGTAGATTATTGGTTCATCGGAACATATTTTGTCACCAATAAAGAAATTTTAGGGGCAATAACACATATATGTTTCGACATAACCATGTGGGACACCGTAGTTATGACATAGTGATCCGTGTATTGCAAAATACACATAGACACATTCTCTTTCGAGTGAAAGGCAAAACAAGGCAAATTGCAACTGTTGACTTCTGCAACATAAGAAACAACATTGCTATCATAATATGCCCTCTCGAATACATAAAACTTTTGTATATACCCTAATCCTTAGTCAATACAGGAATGAGATCGTACTAAAGCTAAGGACATTATACAAAAATATTCCATTGTTATAATGAATACAAGGTGTTGGGTCTGAAATATGCCAAGGATAGTTACTACTTCTAGTTCAACATGGTTACTACTTTTGAAGTTAATGTTCATCATGGTTACTACTTCTAGTTCAACATGGTTACTACTTCTGAAGTTAATGTTCATCATGGTTACTACTTCTAGTTCAACATGGTTACTACTTCTAGTTCAACATGGTTACTACTTCTGAAGTTAATATTCATCATGGTTACTACTTCTGTGGTTAATGCTGCCAGTTGTAGTTAATGCTGCTGGAACAAAGTTAATGCTTCTAGAAGAAACAGTTAATACTTCTAGTTAGTACTTCTGTTATTAATGCTGCTAGTTGATGATTAATGTTGCTCAACAAGATTAGTACTGCTAGTTCAAAGTTAGTACTGCTTGAAGAGATTAATGCTGCTGAGCATGGTTAGTACTGCTAGAGTTAATACTGCTCAGAGTATTAATGCTGCTGAAGAATAATGCTGCTTATGTGATAAAGAATTCGCATGGAAGGATGACAGCTGGATGGACTGAAGATTATGGAAAGCTTGGAGATAATGATAGAAGATATTCTGAAGATATTTTATTAATTGTAATTAGCTTTTATCTTCAGTATATATATAGTATTGTTTAGAATAGTTAGATAACTTTTGAGAATTATTCATTCATTCTAAGTTTTAGAGAAAATCAACCTCAAGGCATAGATCCTAATTCTAGAGAAGTAGAATTCGTCTTGAAAGAGTCTGTTCTTCAAGATTGAGGTTGAGTGTGTAATCTTGTGATTTGATAATTGAATACAAGTTTACAAGTTGTTGATTATACACTGTTTTGTTTACTGTTACATTGAATATCAAAGTGTTATTCCGCAACTTCTTTGATATTAGTTTCTGAGAATTTATTCTTGTTGAAAATTCGATCCTGACACAAGGTGATATTTATGGATATAAACATCCAGAATGCGGGCCATTAAAGTACTTTATGGTTCTGGTTTCGACACGATGAACGCATGTCGTATTATTGTCCACATGAAATACTGCACTCCTAGCACTAGTTATACATTTAAGGGCTCACCACCCTTATTATTTCATCAAGTCTACATGACTTGGAATGCTGGAGAATTTACATCATAAGGATTTGATGTTAATTGCATATGTATTAGGATCAATGTAGAGTTTCCTATACCCCGTGTGTATATATAAAATGATCTCATAGAAGTTGTTATCAAAAGAATATGATGACATCTAGGGTATTAGTAATGCACACCAATTTACCCACATCTACTTGGGATTATGCAATTATTATATGCAGTTTTTTTTCGTTTTTAGACCCACTGCTTGCTAACCAGTCTCATGCGTACCAGTTGGTAACTGGATATAAGCCTGATACTTTACATTTACACATGTTTGATTATATGTGCCAATTGCGCCCCCACAGCGCATCGAAATGGGTCCTTAAAGACGATTTGATAAATGTTGGATATGAACCCCCAACAATTATCCGCTAATTAGAATATTTGACTAGTGATCTCTTTACCGCTATATTTGCGGGTTGTCACTTTCATGAGACAGTCTTCCCGTCGTTAGGGGGAGATAGGAAAAAGGATTTTCCATGGGAACGATATGAAGTGTCATTGAATATTCTCACTCTGTCTCATTTTGATCCCCAAAACTTCACAACGTAATGTTAAAGTCAAACGAATCAGACTCGATACCTGATACGTTTAATATTCCAAAAGTGACAAGATCACATATACGAGCTGCAAATATACTTGCAAGGTTAAAAAGTCCCCAATAGGGGCACAACGCCACTGGAAAGTGCGTTGCAATCACACATAGTGGAGGTGTAGTTGAGGTCGTAGCTACCAAATGGAAATGGTGGAAGCTACTTGGTTCAATGGATACTATTCTAAAGGAAAAGAATAGTTAGGCACATCCATTTATCACCAATACATAAAACTCTCATGAGATTGTCTCTAATTATAATTATGTCCATGAATCATCACTGGAGGACGCTCCGAAGTTAATATTGATTCGAGAGATGGATATTAATCTCAAATGAACTATGAGAGTACATATGAGTCGATAGACAGATCATATATAATCATTGATGATTTATTCGCATATACAATGGCTCATAAAATCATCGAGCACGACAATATCGAACCAGGCTCAATTGAATAATATCAACAAAGAGCATATTGGCCTAAATGTAGAGAAACAATCCAGAAAGAATTCTATTATTTGACAAAGGATCGGGTATTTGGTCAGGTAGTGCTAACCTACCAACTGTAAAGCCCGTAGGACATAACTGAGTCTTTGTCAGAAAGCGTAACGAGAATAATGAAGTCCTAATATGTAAGACTCTCCTTTGGCGCAAGGTTTCTCACAACGCCCTGGATTGACCATGAGAAGACTTACTCTCTCGTGATGGACGTTATAACGTTCTGCTAAATAATTAACCTAATAGTTTCCGAAGGACTGGAAATATAGCTCATGAATGTGGTTACCACATATCTCTACGGGGATCTAGATTTAGAGATATATAAAAGTACTTGATGATATTATATTACCAAAATCAAGTAACTCTAAACCACAAAATGCGTTTGCAATAAAATTGAAACGCCCACTTTATAGATTAAAACAATCTAAGCGGATGTGGTATACCCGCCTAATGGAATACTTGATTGGGAAAGGATATATAAGAACCATGAACTGTTCTCTTGCGTATTTATTATGGAAAACAAGTTCCAGATTTTCAAAGTAGCTCTATATGTCAATGTTATGAACATAATAGGCACTCTTGATGAAATGAGAGGAACCACAAGCTACTTAAAATCTGATTTTGAGAGGAAAGATCTTGGGAAGACTTGGTTTTGTCTAGATATTTGAGCTAGGACACCGAGTTTGTGAAATATTAATTTACCGATCGCATATGTCCAGAAAATAATCAGGCAATTTAATATGGACAACGCGCATTCGGTTAGCACTCCCATGATCGGTTAAAGTGTCAGATATAAGGAAAAATCCATTTCGTCTAAAGGATGATGACGAAAAATGTTGGGAGCTGGAATTCCCTATCTAAGTACAATATGCGCATTATTGTACTTAGCATAATACACTTGACCATACATTATATTTCTCAATGAACTTGTTAGCTAGATGTAGCTCAGCGCCAACGTAAAGTCATTGAAATGATATCAAATTAATATTTTGGAACCATTGGCATGGGTTTATACTTTCCCTATAGAAAGAAAAATTGGATTGATAATGGACTTTCAATATCTACTTAGAATGTAAGCAGCAAAAGTACTAGGTCTTATAGAAAAACACCAGACAATGTCTTGGTATGTGTTTGCTGATATTAAGTATCTGTCTGACCGATACAAAGGTTGTTCCCAAACTGGATAAAGAATTACCACAAGGAACACATCGATTGCTTGGAAGTAAACTAAGCAATCCTTTGTAACTATCTCCTTGAACTAATCCAAGAATATTACTCTCCATGAGATAATAAAATAATGTATATGATTAAGGACTATCATTTCATATATTAGAGGAGTTAGTAATTTTGGGTTCAACCAGTATCCTACTTGCATATATGGAAATGATGCATCATATATTGAAGAAATGAACATAAGATACATCAAGGTAATAACACAAAGCATATTCTGCTTAAGTTTATATACAATCAGCAATAAAATACTCTCTTTTAGATTCAAGTGAATCAAGTAAGGTGTCAAAAGAATGTGACATATTTTACCAATTCATTACCATAAAACCATATATTGGAAAACGTGTAGAAAGAAAATGGAAATGTTTTCCAAACTCCTTTGATTAATGCACGAATCAGGGGGAGTAGTAGACCAAAGGGGGAGTCTACTATATTTGTGATATTGGTATGTTGTGCTCTTTCCTTCAACCAAGGTTTTATTTTTCCCATTGGGTTTTGTTCCTTGGTGTAAGGTTTTAGTGAGGCAACTGTTTATATACCATCATGCTTTCCTAACTCTCAAGATTAAAGTATGAATCTAAGAGAAAACTAGACTGAAGGATAAGTCTATGTATTGCAAAGAAGCTGGTGCGTTGTACTCTTTCCTTCGTCATATTTTTATTTTTTCACACTGGATTTTATTTTGGCGTAAGGTTTTAATGAGGCAACAACTGTGCACCACCACTCCTTTAACTCGGCACAAGGGGGAGTGTTGTAGGATAAGTGTGTCATCGTCTAAAGGATATGACAATAGAGATAAAAATAGAGATAGAGATAGAGATAAATATATCAGAGTTAGATTAGAACTAAAATATCTCGTGGTTATCTACTTGTAACTCATCCCTATTTAAAGGGCTTTTGATTAATGAGAATTACAAATTTATTTTCTCCGTATTTTGTTGTTCTATTATGTTTTTCCTTTAAAAATTCTTGTTTTTAGTATATTTTGTATGGATCTAATTATAGTTATATTTCATATATATTTTGAATTAGAAATGAGAATAATTTTTTTTTGAGTAAATTACGTTTTTAGTCCCAGTGGTTTGTTAAAAATTACTTTTTTCGTCTTTATGATATAAATTTTATTGCTTTCTTCATCCCTATGGTTTACAATTCATTTCTATTTTAGTTCTTCATACTTAAAAGTAGTGTTTTGGCCTTAGGAACAAAAATAGAAATGAATTGCAAACTATAAGGACTAAACCTCATTTATTACTCTCATTCCAAAAACAAACCGACAACCGTTGAAGAAAATCGAAACCGACGACCGATTAAATAGGTAATTTACACATGTTCATATGTTTCACCGTTGTTCATGGCTAAATTGAGCTAATAAATCTATGAACATTAGGCACTTGAAATGCACACATGTTCATCATAACCACAAACTAAATTGGTAGTTCACATATACATGTTCATGCTTGTTCACATTAAATAGGTAGTTTACATTCGGCCCTTGAAGTACACACATGTTCATGATAACCACAAACTAAATTGGTAGTTCACATATACATGTTAATGCTTGTTCACATTAAATAGGTAGTTTACACAGGTTCACATTAAATTGGTAGTTCACATATACATGTTCATGCTTGTTCATATTAAATAGGTAGTTTACACAGGTTCATAGTTCACATATCTTTTGGAGTTCATAGAATCGTTCAACAATGCGGTATGAATGTTGTTTTGCTCACCCTGTGAATCCATGATCGTGACATACAATTAGAAACATCAAACAATCATCTAGAGTACACTTTGAATCATAACATCAAGCTAGAATCATGGATGAGAATTTTTTGTAACTCTTCATTAATGAGGCTATAAAAATCAACTAAATCAAATACCAAATCTACCCTTAAGCATTTATTTAATGAGTTCAATCAACCAAATATGAGAATGCTTTCTTATTGGTCAAATGTGGTTAGCAAAGTTAATAACATTTTATTAGTTAACAAAATAACCTACCTCTCTATATATACATGTGTATATATATATATATATATATATATATATATATCTACATGTATGTGTGTGTGTAGTTATTGATCAAATGAGGACCAATATTGTGATGATCGTGAGGACCAATGTAGGCCATCCATTTTAGTCTAATTTAATTTATTATTTAACTATTAATAAAGGGGTGTTTGTTCATTTCCTATTTTGGATAAAAACACTAATTATTTATCATTTTCTCTCTACATCGAATTTATTTTTAGACCTTGAGCAACCTCACAGCCTATCTCTAATATCTTGTTTCCTATAGCCTCTATCATCTCTCATTTCTCAGTCGACTCCGGCATATCGTTGGTTAGAACCATAACCGGAAGCAAATATATTTGAACATACACACTCGAGAGTGGGTCTGGGTCATTACAAACCGGTGGTTTTATACAGATATGTGTGTGTGTGCTAGACATCCCGTTTTTGATTTAGAGATGGAGGCTTGAAGACGAAAGTGATGGCCAAGAAAGATGATTTTGTTGGTTCATTTCCATGTTGGCACAATTGTTCTTGAAAGTTATGGAAGGCCAAAGATGCTTCTAGTTTGGTGGTGGTGGGTTTTTTTCACAAAATCTGGAGTGTTTATATTATGTATGAACCTTTGTGCTCACAGACGAGGTTCATATTGAGTGTTGTTCAAAAACATGGTACACACGATCAATATATGTAAAACAAGGTGTTCACGTACAAACCAATGTACTGCATGTGAATGGGGTGTTCAAATCCAATCTTATAACCAATATGATCATCTTGTTCACAAGAGTAAACTTATTTGAACTATTCTCACCTATTTCAAAAACTAAATCTATCTGAATATCCTAAACACAAAATCTTCACAAGGTGAATACCTTGATTACAGACTCGTCATGTCAAGAATTTAAAACCCACATAGTGAAGGTAAACTCATTAGTAACTTTTTCCATAATTGATAACCTACACAGTGAACAGATCAAAGAATTTGGAGAACTGAATCAGGTTATGGGCGTATTTTTTTTGGATTTCTTGGTGTATACCTTATTTAGGACATTATTATTGGTTACCTTAAATGTAGTCGATTATGATTATGTGTGTGAAATCCCCAAAATGCCCCTAACAGGTTTTGTTGGTCGTAGACCACCATGACTTACACATAAGGTGTTTATAGAGGGGGGGGGGGGGGAAATACAAACACAATAAATTTTAACTTTTTAGTTTTATATTTTATTCAAACATAAAATTACAGATATGTTGAGGAAACTAGAAAATTAAGACATGTGATCCTAAACTATCTAACTGGTACTAACACTAAAAGAGAGAAGAAAGAAGGTTCTTTTTCAGATTTGAAAGACTAAGATAGTCTTCAGATTATGACGTTGAATTTATTTCGAAGCTTTCACAGAGAATTCTTTAAAAACGGGTGATTTACAAACAATGACAATGAAGAACTTTTATAGCCTCTGATGCATTAAATGTTCTCCTTCAACTTTAACACATATCTTCATCTAATTTGTTGATCCATGCATGCTTGTAATTTTCACTTTAGTCTTTGTAGTTCATATGGACACTTGTTAACCCATGTCATGCTTTAGAACTTACTTTGGCTGACATGTTTTTTGCATGTTCCCATACTAGGATGAGAGTTTGGAAGAGTTGGTGAGCCAAACTTGCTAGAAAAGTTTGTACATCAAAATCTGGCTTGCCACTAGTGGTATTTGTCAGACTACTAGTTGACTTTATCTTGTATTGATCGTTTTTCGGCTAGATGACAAACCAATCCGCTTTGGTAACTATCTTGACCTCTCTTCAACTAGTCTCCGATTTTGTTGAAGTCTTTTACACTTTTAATCAATACATATAGTTACAAGAATTTTACATATAAAAATCATATTTTGTCTATTCAAAAGTATAAGCTATATAACAGTTTCCAGTTATAGACATTTATGAAGTAAAGTCTATCGGATAACAAGGACTTAGAATATTTCTAAGGTACTTTCAGAATCCGACAAAAGATAGAAACTTCTATTAGATTTTAAGAATATAGATCTAAAGTTGATCTGTTAAAATATTCCAGGTTATGAATCCGATGATCCAAATCCGAAGGTACTTGATTATTTCTTTTGAGGTCTTCGGATAAGGACTTGGCTTTGTTAGTGCATAAATATGTTGGATACAAGATCAAAAAGACAAAAGTCAGAGATTCAAGAAGTCAAAGCTGAGAAAGTCAAATCTCATCAAAGTCAAAGTCTTTTGTAATAAAAGTCAATGTATTTTGTATTTGTATTTCCTTGTTTTAGTTGTAGGTATAAATAGTTTCATTTCCTTTTTAAAATTAGAAGTTGATAGAATTAGTGGCCTGATTGAGAATCTGAGAGAGAGAGAGAGAATACGTTTGAGAGAGAAAGAGTTTTAGAGAGAGAAAGTTTGTAATTGAATTGAGAAGTGAAATAGAACAGGTAATTCATTGTGTTTAATCTTGTTTGTTTGATTAATCTTGTTTAGAAACTAGAATCTGGAAAATACAATTGGTATCAGAGCAGATCCAAAGTGAAATCAGATTAAGATTTGGGTGGTTCGTCATTGTTCTTTCAAGAAATTTCGGATTCTGAGTTTTTGTGAGTTTTTGGAGCAAATTTTGGTTAGGATTTGTTCTAAAAATGTATTAGATCGAGTCTTTGTAATTCAATTTAAGTATTGCACTGTAAATCACACGAATTTCGAATTTTTGTTGATATTTTTTTGTTCACGAGTTTAATGCACTGTAAATTGATCCAAAGTGTATCTTTTTGTATTGGTTTTTGAAATTCTTGCATTGTAATATGTTCTAGTATTGTAATCGATCATTTCTGCAAAGTTTCAAGCCAAATGACAAAGGTTTGATCGCAAACAGATGGAAAAATCAATTTCTGGGTCGACATCTTGAAGAACGCGCTAGATCTCCCAAACGCGCAAGTTCTTCGTCCAAACACGCAAGTTCTTCGTCAAACGCGCAAGGTTCATCAGCTAGAACGAGCAAGTCGAAGGATTTGTTTTGGTCTCAAACGCGCAAGGCTATCTGCGAGTTCTAGAAACTCGCTAATCAAGGACCAGAACGCGCTAGTAGTGATCTGCGAGTTCTACAAACGCGCTAATCGAAGTTAGTGAGTTTGGGAGTAACAGGGTTCTGCGAGTTCTTTGGCATGTGAGTTTGAAGAGGAATAGTGTTCAGCGAGTTTTTCGACGTGCGAGTTTGAAACTTCAATAATATCTCTAAGTGTTGAAATGCGCAAGTGAAGCTAGCGAGTTTTGTTCAAACACGCAAGCTTCGACGTGCGAGTTTGGGAAACGTGCACATCTCTGTTAGCGAGTTTCAGCGTGAACAACTTTTAACGAGTTTAGGCGCTTGCGAGTTTCATCGATCTGCGAGTTTGAGTTCTGCGAGTTTTATCGATCTGCGAGTTTTGCTTGCGAGTTTATCTGCGAGTTTGCTTGCGAGTTTGCTTGCGAGTTTGTCTGCGAGTTTGCTTGAAAGTTTATCAAACACGTAAGTCTCGATCTGCGTGTTTCTCAGTCTGCGAGTTTAAGGGCTTGCGAGTTCTATAGTATCTTGCGAGTTTTGTCACTTAGTCAAATTTTTTTAAAACTGTAATATGCCCTTTAAAAGTGAAAAATTTTTCTGCGGAGGGGGATAAAATTCTGCGGAGGGGGATAAAATTATGTTTGTGATCAAAATTCCAGAATTTCTATTTCAAGATTTCTTGTATTTTTGTGATTTCATATTTTGGACTAACGATCAGTTCTAGTTTCTTATTGCAAATATTTTTTTTAACAGGTTTAAACAAGATGACTTCCAAAGATGCTCTTTCCATTGGCACTGATGTCAAGCCTCCTGCACTGTTCAAAGGAGAGTATGAACAATGGAAGGATCGATTTCTAGATTTCATAGATCGACATGCAAATGGGGAGAATATTCTAGAGTCAATTACAAATGGTCCTATGGCACCAATCATTGTTCAAGTACCTGTTAATGATGAATCTGATAATGTACATGATGATGAGGAAAGAGAAGAGAAGACATAACTAGTTAAAGTGGATTTATCTCAATATTCTGAAGAACAGAAAAGCCGGTATAAAGCAGACAGGCAAGCAAGGTCTCTTCTTCTTCAAAGCATTCCTAATGACATCTATATCAAGATTGATAGCTACAAGCATGAAGCTAAAAAGATGTGGGATCAATTGGAAAAGATGATGATGGGATCCAAGGTCGGGAATCAGATGAAAGTAGCCAAGTGTATCAATCGCTACGAAGAATTCAAAGCCAAAGAGAATGAGAGTTTGGAAGACACATATGAACGATTTACTGTGCTTCTGAATGAATTAACAAAGAACAAGGTAAAAAAGAAGCAGCTGGAAAACAATGTCAAATTCCTTAGCATTCTACGACCTGAATGGAAGAAGCATACATGTAGGATGAAACAAATGAATGATCTGAATGAAATCCCGTTACATGAAGTGTATGAGACTCTGAGGCAGAATGAAGAAGAAGTGGAGGAGAAGAGAGCTGAGAAAAAGAAAGCAGAAAAAGTTCCTGATCCTATTGCTTTGGTAGCAGGAGAGAAGGAGAAAGAAAAGAAGAAGAGGAAAGTTCTTATAAGTTCTGAATCTGAATCTGCATCAGATGGTGATGATGGAGAAAGTCTGAAACAAGCCATGATTTTACTGACTCGTGCCTTTCAAAAGAAATTCTACAAGAAGCCGGGATCAAATTCTCAATGGTATTCTTCATCAAGTTCAAAGAATCATGAGCACCGTGAAAGAGTGGAAGGAAAGAGATATGAAGAGAACAGATATGTGGAGAAGAAACCCGATGAGAAAAAGAAGTTTGTGAATGATTACACTACTGCTGAAAAGCCAACAATTGACTCAATCAAATGCAACAATTGTGGCAAGATGGGTCATTTTGCTAAAGATTGTCGGAAGCCAAAAGTTCGCAACTCTCAGTATTATCAGAACAAATTGCTATTGGCAAAACAGCAAGAAGCGGGTGTAGCTTTAATAGCTGAAGATGAATTTTGGCTTGATCATTCCGAAGGTGAAGAGGAAGAGAAGGAAGAAAATGCTCATCTCTGCCTTATGGGTAAAGAAGTAAAGAATGATGTGTCAGATGACGAGTCAGCTGATGAGGTATTAAACTTAAATGCAAAAGATTTCATTACTAAAATGGAAACCATGGTGATTGAGATTCAAGATTTACAAAATAAATTGAAAAACGAAAACGAAAAAGTTGTTAAAAGAAACGATAAGATCTTTGAGCTTAATAAGTTTGTTATTATGAACAAAGGTCTTATTGAATCTTTACGCAAGTCTGATTCTGATTCTAAATCTCAAGTAGATTGTTTTGAAAAGAAGATTTCTGAGTTTGAAGTTAAAGTTTCTAAGTATGAGTTTGAGAAGAAAGAATCTGCACTAACTATTCATAAACTGCAGGTTGAAAATAAGCTTTTGAACAAGAAGGTAAATGGTCTGGAAGCAAAACTTTATGCGAGAGGTTAAACAGATCAAACCATTTTTCTCAATGCACCTAACAAAGAGGCTGATGTTAAAGAGAAATAGGGACTTGGTTTTAAAAACCCCCCATTATCTTAAGAAAGCCATCAGAAAACAACCAGCACTTTATAATTATGATTTTCTTGCATGTGCTAGTAAATGTCTTCATTTAAAACCTAAATTTGTTTCCAAATTACCAGAAGAAGTTGAGGCCAAAGAAACTGAAAATAGAAAGAATAAAAAGAAAATGCAACTACCGTTTACCTATGTAAAGTTAAATGATAATTATCTTTCAGAAACACCAAAAGTTCTTTCCAACGACTATTTTGTTAGTTATTCTGCTTCTGAGATGAAGGAAAAACCTGCAATTGCAAAGGTTTATGTTCCTACATCTATTCTTGAAAGCAAAATAGTCGAGCTTGAAAATGTTTTATCTGATGAAAAACTTTTGGCTGATATTCAACAAAGTGTATTTTCTACAGTTATAAAGAACACTGTTTTTCAATCTAAATCTACAAAATGTTTTAAAGTTTCTAAGACACCTCAAACTTTCTCTGATAATTCTGATGACTTATTTGAGTCTGCAAATGATTTTCTTAATTCTGATGATGGGTGCATAAATGAAATTGATTTGTTTGAATCCAATGATATACTTCCTGATCATTCTACTTGTCTTGTAAATGACAAAGTGTTACCAAGTGGTGTTAACATTGATGAATCATCAACTAAGGTTGGTGAATCAGTTTCTGTAACTGCTGATTATTATGCTCGAGGTAAGAAACATAAGAAACAGCGATTACAGAAACAGAAATACACTGGTACACAAAAGAAAACTCAGTCTCAGAAATCTGCTTTTCCTAATAAATCTATATCTTATATTTCAGATTTAAGGATGAAAAAGTCAAAAGCTCGATCCGAATGGAGACCAAAAAGGAAGGATGATGAGATAGCCGAATCAGTTTCTGATAATTCTTGTAATAGATCAGTTAGTAGTGATACTGATGTAGTTGATCAATTTGCTTCAATTAAACAAAATCTTGTAACTTCTTACAAGAGGTATTCAATAAAGCAATTGATT
The DNA here is from genome assembly GCA_023525745.1 of Arctium lappa. Classification (NCBI taxonomy): domain Eukaryota; kingdom Viridiplantae; phylum Streptophyta; class Magnoliopsida; order Asterales; family Asteraceae; genus Arctium; species Arctium lappa. Next base: position 27,333,512 of record CM042062.1, read on the forward strand.
CAATTATCTCCTATTTCTACTACATCTTATCATTATCGGAGAAATGATTTTGCTTATTCTCATAATTCTTCTGATTGGTATGAATCTTATCATGTTATTTCTTCAAGATCAAATGTTTTTAAAAGTTTTCAAAAGAACAAAAGCGGATCCATTTTCAAGTGGATACCAAAATCTTGTGCTAATTTGTTAGGACCCGTTTTTAAATGGGTACCTAAAATTGTTATTGCCTGATTTCTCTTGCAGACCCGGCATATGTGGTACTTGGATAGTGGATGTTCCAAGCATATGACTGGGCCAAAAGCTTTATTGTCTAACTATACAAAGAAATTCAGTGGAAATGTCAGATTTGGAAACGATCAGCTTTCACCAATCTTTGGATATGGTGACATCATTCAAGACAACATAACGATAAAGAAGGTGAGTTATGTCGAAGTTCTAGGGCACAACTTGTTCAGCATCGGTAAATTCTGCGACAAAGGGTTAGAGGTCAATTTCAAAGCTAAGAGATGTTCGGTTCGTTCTGAAGACGGCACAGAACTCTTAGCAGGCAAGAGAAAGACAAATCTCTACACCATCAATCTTTCAAAGGTCCAGAATGACAGTCACGTTTGCTTGTTATCAAAAGCTTCGATGCAACAAAGTTGGCTTTGGCACCGACGACTATCACATCTGAATTTTCGTTATATCAACAAGCTGGTTCGTGGGAAATTGGTCAAAGGACTTCCTGAGCTGAAATACGAGAAAGAACACTTATGTGCTACATATGAGAAGGGTAAGATGAAGAGAGCCACGCATAAACCGAAGCCTGAACCAAGCACTAGTTCTCCGTTAGAATTGTTACATATGGATTTGTGTGGTCCAATGAGAACTCAGAGTTTGGGTTGAAAGAAATACGTGTTGGTTATTGTAGACGATTACTCAAGATACACGTGGGTCAAATTTCTTCGATCAAAAGATGAGACACCGGAAGTTCTCATTACTTTCTTAAAGACGACCCAGGTGAAAATGCAGTGACAAGTCAAGTTTCTTCGAACTGACAACGTCACAGAATTCAAGAACAAGATTGTTGATGAATATCTCGAATCAGTTGGGATTTCACATCAGTATTCTGCTGCTCGTACGCCTGAGCAAAATGGAGTAGTCGAAAGGCGAAATCGGACGCTAGTCGAGGCCGCTCGTACTATGCTTAGCCAATCCGATCTACCTCTATTCTTGTGGGCAGAAGCTGTGTCGACTGCATGCCATACTCAAAATCGATCCATGATACACCGCCGTTTTCAAAAGACTCCATATGAGCTGATCAACAACAGAACACCAACAATCAAGTATTTTCACATATTTGGGTGTAAATGTTTTGTGCTTAACGACAGAGAGAGTCTGAATAAATTCAGTGCTAAGGCGGACGAGGGTACTTTAATTGGTTATTCTTCAACATCAGCAGCATATCGTGTTTATCTGAAAAAGTCAAAAACAGTCGTCGAGAGCGTTAATGTAACATTTGATGAAGATATGGCTTCTGATCAAATAAGTTCAGAACCCGTTATCACTGGAGTATTAGCTTCTGGGCAGATCAGTCCAGAACCTGTTTCTACAGCGAAAGATTCGGATAACGCTTCTACATCTATTTCACATTTATCTGATTTAGATTTGTTATTTGAATTTTTTTATGATGAGTTTCTAGGATCTAATATACCTAAATCTGTTGTGACTGGCAGGTCTGAAGACACAAGTTGCAATCATCCAGTCACCTCAGAAGTTTTAACTGAAATTGTATCCCCCGTTCAGTCAGAAACTCACATTCCATCAACTACTCCTACAGTTGAAGATACACAAGTAACTGTTGAGCAAGAAGTAACTGTTTCAGTTGGATGTGATATCATGTCTACTCAACAGCCAGAGTCTGCTGTTCCAACTGATGCTTCTGTACCTGAAACTTCAACTGCAAATCCTCCTCCTATTATTCAAATTGAAGAGCCTGATAGTGGATTTTTAGATGATAATCATGATCAATCTTCATCTACTCCACTTCCTCATGAGCATCGCTGGACCAAAGAGGATCCTTTACATCAAGTAATTGGAGATCTTAACAAGCCTGTACAAACTAGGTCAACGACTCTTAATCAATGTATGCATGACTCATTCCTCAGTAAGATTGAGCCAACGCGAGTATCAGAGGCTCTTGCTGATTCGGACTGGGTATCTGCCATGCAAGAAGAAATCAATTAGTTTGAAGCCCTAAAGGTTTGGAGACTAGTTCCTAAGCCAGAAGGTAAAACCGTGATAGGTACTAAATGGGTATTCAAAAATAAAAAGGATGAAGATGGTATCGTCATAAGAAACAAATCTAGACTTGTTGCCAAAGGTTACCGGCAAGAGGAAGGCATAGACTACGATGATACGTATGCTCTAGTAGCGCGTATAGAAGCAATCCGCATGTTTCTAGCCTACGCAGCTCATAAGAATTTCACAGTCTTTCAGATGGATGTGAAAACAGCATTTCTGAATGACATTCTTAAAGAGGAAGTGTACGTGTCTTAACCAGAAGGGTTCGTCAATTCAGAGAAGCCAGATCATGTTTATATCTTGGACAAAGCCCTCTATGGTTTAAAACAAGCCCCTCGAGCATGGTATGACGTTTTATCTAAATTCTTGGTCAAGTCCGGTTTTTCTAAAGGTAAGGTTGATACCACATTATTCATCAAAAAGGAAAAAGTTGATATTATTCTTATTCAGATTTATGTTGATGATATAATATTTGGTTCTACTAATCCTAAATTTTGCAAAAACTTTTCTAACCTCATGGTGTCACGTTTTCAAATGAGTATGATGGGAGAGATGAATTTCTTTCTCGGATTACAAGTTAAGCAGTTTTCTACGGGGATTTTCATTAACCAATCTAAGTACATTTTGGACATTCTTCGAAAGTACAAAATGGAAAATTGTAAACCTATTGGAACCCCAATGGCACCAGGCACTAAGATTAACACCGATCCTTCGGGTAAAAGTGTTGATGTTAGAACTTATAGAGGTATGATAGAATCGTTAATGTATCTTACATCTAGTAGACCAGATATTATGTTTTCAACATGCTTATGTTCTAGATATCAGGTTGCTCCCAAAGAATCCCATTTGGCTGCTGTCAAACGGATTTTTAGATATCTGAAGGGGACTGCAGATCTTGGTCTGTGGTATCCTAAGGATACTGGGTTTCAACTGACTGCCTATTCAGATGCAGATCATGCAGGTTGCATGTTTGACAGAAAGAGTACTTCTGGTCACGTTCAATTTCTTGGAGACAAGCTCATTAGCTGGGCTTCAAAGAAACAATTATGTGTCTCCACATCGACTGCTGAAGCAGAGTACGTAGCTGCTGTCAGTTGCTGCTCTCAAGTCTTGTGGATGCGAACACAGCTACAAGACTATGGATTCAAATTTGATAAAATTCCAATATATTGTGACTCGAAGAGTGCGATTGCAATATCTGCTAATCCTGTCCAACACACGAAAATCAAACACATTGATGTAAGGTATCACTTTATAAAAGATAATGTAGAAAAAGGAACAATTGAACTTTATTTTGTAAAAACAGATTATCAACTTGCAGGTTTATTTACCAAACCCTTAGATGAAAAGAGATTTAATTTTCTTGTCTATAAGCTTGGTATGTTAAATCTTAAGACATAATCGGTTGTTACCTACTAAAGTTACGAATTGTTATTTTTCTTCATTTTCTTCATTTTTATGTTTAAAGGATATCTGCACTTTAAATGTTTGCTAATGATCTCAGGGGGAGTAAGAGAAGATTTAAGATGATCTACATTGTTTTGAGGGGGAGCATAGCTAATTTCTGTATTTTATTTCACTGAATTTTTTTTTGTAATGCATGATTTTAGGGGGAGCTTATAAGTCAAAAGGAGTAAGACAATGATTTCTGATTACTTCTGATCAGAACTCATATTTTAATCGTTTTATTGCTTTACGTCTTTTATTTCATTTGAATAAATTTTGTGAATAAAATTTGACTAGACTTTGAGACTTATGCAGGATGAGAGAAACTGACAAGATCATATCTTAATGACTTTAGCTTGACTTCATGAGATTTAAGATTGCGCGAAACGGTAAATTTCTTATCTTAATCTCAAATGTATTTGAAAGAAGGACAACTTTCAGATATAGAAAACATGTTTTGAAATGTTCAAACCACTTCCCGATTCTTAAACAATATTCATGAATTGGAAGTGTGATTTTAAATGTTTTCATTTTATTTTTGTGCTTAATTGTTTACAAAGCGTGTGTTTCCAAAGATATATACTTGCGTATTGTCTTTTCTATATACTTTCAAATATTCACACACACCGGTTTGACTTTGTTCAAAAAATGATCTTACCATGTCTCATATTGTAACCAATTTTTCGATGGTAAGACACCCCGCTTGTACTTCATTGAATTTTGAGCTATATTTCATTTCGAAAACGTCATTTTCAAGAATGTCTATATCTTGGTTCGTATAGACAATATCCGTTATTTTTTACCATAAGCCTTAATTGTTATATCATTCATTTCTTATCATTTTCATACAATGTCAGTTTTTCAAACAAGTTTCTTGCTTTCATATTCATTCATTCAATATACTTGTTTGAAAATACATCCATGTTTTAAAATGCTCATATCTTCATAATTATATTTCTGAGCATATTTACATCTGACATTTGTATTTGAACTTTAACTGATAAAGTTAAACCATTTGAGCAACATTATGCTTTTATAGGAAATATGAGTTCTTTGTGCTAGGACTTAACTGAACTTATATGAAATCACGTTAACCAGGGATTTCTACCCAAGAAGTTAATCCTTAGTGATTGAGTGTGAGGAGTCTAAAAGAAATGAGTGTGGGTGTGATGAGGTAAAATGGAAAAGAGAGTTTGGTTAGGAGTGAGCTTCATGATCAAAAGAAAGAGGGTGTGAGAACAGAGTAAAAGAATATCAAACTCTGCACCAACTACTTTCTGAGCCGGGCAGCCACATTACTAGCGTTTCACAATTCTTTGGTGAACGTTATTGAAACAGGCAAATAGCCCATGCCAACTCTTGCTAAAACCCCACCAACCACTCATTTTCTTCTCAAAAATAAAATGTTTCATATTTTAGCATATGTAGAAGTTTGTTGGTATTGGTTTGATGCAAGTATTTAAAGCATTTGCAGAATGCATTTGAACTAATGAATAACTTTCACTAAGTTCCGATTCGTTTATGGAATAACTTTTTGGTGGTGGCAAGAAACATTATGATTGTTTTTTATTTTGGTGTCATAGTGTTTACACTCAATTACCCATGGTAATGTTACATCTATTCATGCTTATGTTATGAAATGTTAAGCCAAAACTTGTTGAACATTGTGGCTTAAAATACTTAAGTTAAATCCAGTTTTGTATTGACATCTATTCTAATGAAGCAACCCTCTACTCTTTTTTTGTTCGTTTGCTTTTGGCTTTGAAATCATTTAGTTGTTGAAAGAAAAGTCAAATTGCTAATGGGTTTAATGGGGTTTCCTTCAGGTAGTGGATTATAGCCCAAATTGAAAGAAAGGTCAAACACCTAGTTGTTTCAATATGTTTAAACCATCTAATTTCTTTGTGATGGATCCAAAGGCTAAAATAACATATTTGAAGAAACATATGGATGTTTCTGACTTCTTTTATTTCACTTTCTAATTTGATTGTATTTGTTTTTCCAAGTCTTAATGTGTCATACTCTGCATTTTTATCCTTTTTGGTTGTGACATTGGTTTTCGGAAGCATTTTATTGTATTGTGATCAAAAGATACATGTAAGTTTCTCTTCTGAATGATATTTGATCGAATATGGTGTTATTTTAATGTAGAAATGTTGATAGAAGTAATGAAGATCTGATGCAATAACCTATAGATGAAAATATGTTTTCCTAATGTGGGATTATTTTTCTAAATTTGTAGACTTGCATATTGACTCAAGAGCATACCAAAATTGACAACTTCATAGTTCAAGAGCTTGTTGGGACCGTAAACAAGTGGGATCTCATAAGGTTTTTCCATCCCCTATATGTCTATGGTTAATCCTTCAGTTTGGAATGGTTGATTTGTGCATGTGAGGTTATCGCTGGTCTGGTAATTACTAAAGGTGATTTGATGCAATGTACATATTCCTACTGGATTTTGACACATAAGATACTTGATTTGGGGAACACATTGTGTAACAACCCAACTAAACTGATCAAGCAAAAACACGGTAATATAAAAGATCCGCCAAAACGACCCCGAAATTCGATCTCAAATATACGAGTACATAGTAAGGTTTGCGAAAGACAACCTATTACACAACTGAGATTAATAATAGACTAAATGCAATAAGCTAAAGCAACATTCTTCTTCTAATCCACGCTCCACTCTTACAATTTCTCCTTGCCCTTGCTAGATCCCTCTACTAAACATCTCCTTGAAAAAGATTTAGTTTTTGAAAAGCGAGGGTTAGACCATGAGCTCTAGTGAGTTCCCTCTAGAAACAAATGTTCGCTCCACAACAACATATAACATAGTTTATAATCATGTACAATAGTTCACAACTTTTAAACGATAGCGCATAAACGACACATGTTAATGGCACACATTGAGGTCACGCACCTGTGACAACGTGTCCGGCTCACACTGCATTTAACTGGGACACCCCCCATTGGCATAAACGTAACACCCCCCCCCCCCCGACTTAAGCCATAACATGCCCACTCTCAAATGTATGCATACAAACAAAGCATCTTTCATAACAAAGTAAATCATGCAGTTTGATAAACATCTCATGCGATAAAATAAGTTCATCAACAATAATTTTAGTTAGAAAGACACACCTATCGCCCTTGCTTAAATGTTTCTCACTTACGCTTACGATCCTTAGATTAAATTCCTACGATTAAAAATCAAAACGGATAAGTCACTCGATCAACCCCTCCCACCGTCGAATCTCATTCTCCCTTAAAAGACCCTCTAAACAACGCCTCAAACCTAGCACGAAAGTCCAACAAATAATCCCGAAACAGGGTCGACATTGTCCAGAAAATAATTCCTGAATAGGCCCTCACTCGGGTTCTGCACTAACCGGATTTCCAAACTCACCCGGATCGGGCCCTTACCCGGATTTCCATCTGGGTTTCCCGTTGCCTTGGATTCCCCGTCCGGGTCTCCCGCCTCCCAGGATCCCCCATCTGGATAACGTTTCTACCAGGTTCGGCCGTATCCGGATATCCCCTACCCGGGCATGAGCGATTCCCGGGATGCGTTATGTGTGATTTTGAAATCCCAAGCTTAAGTCTGAATCTCAACCCAATCAATTCAAGTCTTTAAAATCAAAAGGGTTACATTCTAGAATCTTTCTTGACATTAACTAACATCAGGCAAAAACCCAATCCTCCATTAAAACAAACCATTGATTAACCTCTCCCTTTTTCTCTCTAAAACCTAACTAAGCATGAATCCAATCTAGTTCAATAATAGTGATAAAGATAGAGATTACCTCGATGAAGATTTTGAGTAGAATCTCCTTTCTATATGCGCCTCCTTGTTTTTCTTCCAACTTGAACGCCACACATACACACTGAGATTTTCTTGATTTCTCTAGCCTCCACAATTAATAATGATTAAGAGGACAAGGGTATTAGGGTTTTAATCCCCTTTCCCATTATTTACAACTTAGTCCTTGAACTTTGGGCTTCCAACAAAATTCCACCAAACACCTAATTTCTTTAAAATTAAGTTCTCTGTTATTATAATATCTCCCCCTCAAAAGAATTTCATCCCCAGAATTCCATCGTCGAACAAATTTGGATATTGGGACTTCATGTCCACTTCTACCTCCCAAGTTGCCTTTTCTCTTTTATGATAACGCCATTGGACCTTCACAAAGCAGATGTCCTTAGTCCTTAGTTTCTTAACCTTGTAGTCCAAAATAGCTAATGGTTCCTCTACGTAACTCAACTTCTCGTCCACACGAACGTCATCCAAAGGCACGACCGTGTCGGCTTCAGCTAAACACTTCCTCATTTTCGATACATGAAACGTAGGGTGAATACCCCGTAACTTCTCGGGTAAATCCAATATGCACGCCACTTATCTGATTCGTTCTATTATAGTGAAAGGCCCGACATACCTAGGCCTCATCTTTCCTTTCTTCTCAAAACGAACGACGCCCTTCCAAGGTGAGACCTTTAGCATTACCTTGTCTCCTACCTGAAATTCAATTGGTTTCATTCTCTTGTTTGCATACATCTTCTGGCGGTCTTAGGCCGCTCTCAGATTTTCACGTATGTGATCGATTTTATCGACGATCATTTGCACAACTTCTGGGCCCACTAATTGTCTTTCTCCCACCTTGTTCCAACACAACGGTGTTGTGCACTTGCGCCCGTACAACACTTTGAATGGTATTGCCTGGATGCTAGCGTGATAACTATTGTTGTATGAAAACTCTATCAATGGTAGATGAACTTCCCAAGAGCCCTTGAAATCAATCACACAAGCTAGAAGCATATCTTCCAGCATTTGTATGGTCCTTTTACTCTGGCCATCCGTTTGAGGATGATACGCAGTACACAACATGAGTTACGAACCTAACTCCCTTTGAAGACTCCTCTAAAATGACGATGTGAAACGACTGTCACGGTCCAAAAATATAGACGACGACACTCCATGTCTTGATACAATCTCATCTATATACAACCTTGCCAACTTCTCGAACGGGTACGTTTCTTTAATCGATATGAAGTGAGCTGACTTGGTGAGGTGATCCAATATTACCCAAATGGCGTCATAACCCTTCGGTGTCCACAGAAACCCCGTAACAAAGTCCATTGTGAACTCATCCCACTTCCACACCAGTATGTCCAAGGATTGAAGCTCTCCGTACAGTCGTTGGTGCTCTGCTTTGAATTTTAAACAAGTCAAACACCGCTAAGCGATGTATTTCTTCATCCTTGGCCACCAATAAATCTGTCTCAAGTCCTGGTACATCTTATTAGTTTTTGGGTGTACCGAATAACTAGACTCATGCGCTTCCTCTAACACGCTCTTCCATAGATCTCCCAACTTAGGAATACACACACGGTTCTCTAGGCACCTTATACTGTTACTGTTAACTCCTAACGAGGTTACTAACCCGACAATTCTTTCACTTTTTATATTTTCTTACAACAACACTTCCTCTTGGAACTTCTTAATCTTATCAAGGAGGTTGGATGTTGCTTCGACTCGAAAGGTTACTACCTTGGTTGAAACCCCTCTTTCCTTCCGACTTAACGCGTCGGCTACAACATTTGCTTTACCCGGATGGTAAATGATCTCACAGTCGTAATCACTCAACAACTTAATCCATCTTCTCTGCCTCATATTCAACTCTTTCTGATTAAACAGGTGCTAGAGACTCTTGTGGTTAGTGAAAATCTAACACTTAACGCCGTATAAATAGTGTCTCCAAATTTTTAAGGCGAATACTACCTCTGCTAGCTCCAAATCATGCGTAGGGTAATTCTTCTCGTGAATTTTCAATTGACGAGATGCATAGGCTATCACATTCCCATCTTACATAAGCACACACCCTAAACCCAATTTAGAAGCATCACTATAGGTCACAAACCCTTTGGATCCATTGGGTAGAGATAAGATCAGTGCACTAATCAAACCTTCCTTTAACTTACAAAAGGAGGCTTCTTGGGCTTCAACCCACATGAACTTAACATTTTTCTTAGTTAATGTGGTTAATGGTATAGCTATCTAGGAAAATTCCTGAATGAACTTTTGATAGTAACCCTCTAGACCAAGGAAAGTCCTTACCTCTGATGGTGATTTCGACAGTTCTCAACCTTTAATGGCTTCTATCTTAGCCGGATCTACTTTGATACCGTCCTTCAACACCACATGTCCTAAGAACTGGATTTCCCTCAACCAAAACTCGCACTTCAAAAACTTAGCATACAATTTGCCGCCCTTTAGCAACTCCAACACCAAACGTAGGTGCTCCTCGTGCTCACTCTAAGAGTGGGAATAAATCAGAATGTTGTCTATGAAAAAGATCACACACTTATCGAAAAGTGGATTACACACCTGATTCATCAGATCCATGAATACTGTCGGGGCATTAGTCAAACCAAAAGATATGACTAAAAACTCATAGTGCCCGTATCTTGTACGGAAAGTAGTCTTAGGTACGCCTTCTTCCCTCACATTCAGTTGATGGTACCCCGACCTCAGATCTATTTTTTAGAAAAAGCTTGCCCTTACAGCTGATCGAAGAGATCGTCGATCCTCGGGGGTGGATATTTGTTATTAACCGTTATTTTGTTGAGTTCTCGGTAGTCTATACACATGCGCATAGACCTGTCCTTCTTCTTGACAAACATCACAGGCGCTCCACCAGTAAATTTCTGTTTGGGAAAGTCAAACCGTTGGGAAATTCTTACATTCTATCGTGGAATTTCATCCTTCATGACTTACCTGTTAAGCTTTACCGCACCTTGGGTGCTCCGGGTGAAAAATGGGAAAGAAGTGGGTTCGGTACACTCTAGGCGAGAGTGCCCGTGAGAGTGACATTGGTCACAATCGCGGGGCACAATCGCCATCGGGAGTGTGCCCGCGATACATGTTGGGCGAGAGTGCCCTGGGCATAATCGCCGGGTACAATCGTCGTCGGCCCCAGGGATTTAAAATGTGGAGTTTTCATCCTTTTTCTCATTTACCACTTTACCTATTCATCCTCATTTTCTCTCAAACCGAGCCCTCTTCATTTATTTAGGGTTTTGTAGCCTTTGAGGCACGAATCCTTGAGTTCTAAAGAGATTCTTCATGATCAAGCTAGTATTTGGATGATAGAGGCAAATATCCTTCATCTCACCTTCTTCACCATCTCATCACCATTGTTTACCATATTTTGGGGGGTTTTGTTAGAGACTAATTGGTAAGTCATTCTAACCATTTCTAAACCTTATAATGAGTTATAAATCCTCCATTGTCGACTCTCTAGCGTTTATATTTCTCAAATCTTGGTTTGGATGGTTTTGGAGAATTTGGGTCAAAACTAGGGTTTTGGCTAATTTGGGGATTTTGATGTAAAATGTTTGGGGATCGATTCTAAATGGTTGGTTATGAACATTTACAGTTGGAAACTTGTGGATCTAGGTTTTTGGAAGATTTGACTTGAGGATCTTCTTCAAAGGAGCAAGTTGGGATAAAATGTAGATTTAGCCTAAATCTAGTAAGGTGAGTTCAAGTTGTTTTGTGAAAACGTTGTACATACTAAAAATGTTCATTTTGACGTATTTATGAGTTTTACTTGATAATTATAAATGTTGGATCATTTGATAAGTTTTACGTATTTGGTACATTTGATTTATAAAACTTGTGAAATACACATATTTGGGTCTTCTAGATGCTTTGGTAATTAAATCTTGAAAATGTATTATTTTTATAAATTATTTCATATGTGGAGATTATTTGATGTTTATGCATCCTTAGTGTTATTAAATTTTTAAATCATTTGGGAAATACATGTTATTGTATTATAAAGTATTTTTGAAGATAAATAGTACATTTTTGTTTGGAAAATGCCAACGATGGGTTTTGAGTTAATCATACCTTAGGGACATGAGTTGGCATAAATGTCGGTCAAATACATTTTAGTACTTATCATGACTTTTAAATAAATAGTCAATTGGGTTGTTGAAATTTTAGTTCGGTTTTGATTTATTTGGGCCTTATGGGACAATTGTCCGGTTTTAATAGCTCGATGTGGGGCTTGGGTAAGAGTTGCATTTATTTCATATACTATGAGAATGATATATTTTGAGTGTGTTAGTAGTGTGTTAGTCATTCATTTGGGACTTGAAATGTTTTAGACTGTAATGCAATGGATCCATAGGTATAGAAGTCGAATTTATCATGGAAATGTGAGATAAGGTCCTCGAGTTGTAATTTGGAAATAGGCATTGGTGATACGATGTAATTTCTAAATGAACAAGCGTGTCAAGGATGGTAAGATCCCAAGGTAAAGATCCACGGATAAGGTTAAACTTGGTGATTCTCTGGGCTAAATATCCATGGATAGGGTTGATGTCTACCTTGACTAAAGATCCATGGATAGGGTTGATGTCAAAGGTTGTCTATCCTTCAAGTTATGCTTATAACATAGATATGTGGCTTAACTTTGTGTGCCCGCCACATTCGATGGAATCGGGTCTCCCCCGTCACCGAAGGGTGTTGTTTTGGGTATTGTATTTGAGTATCCATATTTTCGGTGGTGTTAAGTCTGATTTTATAGTAATCATTGTATTTATAGGCTTGGTCTTATACTGTGTTTAGAGTCACATTCAGTGTTGTATAAGCCAAGAGTATTTAAGTCCCTTTGGGCTTTGGTCTTTGTAAGGATTCACGCACATTCTATAGAATTACTCTTTGCGCTTTACACTCTCTCTACTTTCTCTCTAAGATTTAGAGGATTTTTGGATTATCAATTGGTATCAGAGCGAATCTAAATTTGAGAGATTTGATTTTCGTACATGAATTTGTGCATTAATCTGAAAATTTGATTGATTTTCTTGAATTTTTTCAAAAAATATCGTTTTTGGATTTTTCATCAAATTTGGACGTGTTTTTGATCAAATTTCGTTGTAAATTGGTTTGTTGGATCCGTTTTTAGTATTAAAAATCTTTTGATTCACATCGATTTGCAAGAAAATCAAGTTTTAACTGTCAATTTTGAAGATTTTCGAATTATGGAAAACCGTTTTTCACGTACTGTTCTTATCTCGAATTTTCGATTTTATGGTTTTTAATCGAAATTGTATATTACAAAGTGTTAAAAAGGTGTTTTCGAACATATTTGTGCAAGAAATTGTCATCAAATTCTGTTTTAAAATCGATTTATGGAAGTTTTATGAGTTTTGACTTCACTTTGCGCCAGATTTCATCTTTGTGCGAGTTCTTCGAGGTTTGCACGAGTTCATCAAGCTTTACGCCAGAGGTTCTTATTCAGATTTTCGTCACAAGCTTTTTGCGACAAAGGGTGTTTTGAGTAATTAGTTCTTAACGCAAAGTTGATATTTGCGTTTCCTTTGTATCACGCAAGTCCTCTTTGCGTCTTTAGTTCTTCACACAAACACAAAGTTGGGCCATCAGTTCTTCACGCAAAGCTAAGTTTGCGCCAACTAAGTCTCACGCAAATAGTAGTTCTCGCCAACTTTATCTCACGCAAAATCAAGTTTGCGTTTGTTTATGATCAAGTAAAGTTCAGTTTGCGTCACCTCTAATTCAAGCAAAGTCAGATTCTCGCCAGCCTCACCTCACACGAATCTCAGTTTGCGCTAATCACTGCTCACGCAAATCTTCGTTTGCGCCTTCTGCTTCTCACGCAAACCTTCAATTTGCGCCAGCTCGTTACTGTTTCAAGACTTAGCATTTTTTTAAGATTGTCATCTATGGATTCTGCAAAGTTTTCCTTTCAAGCTCAGTTCTACAAGAATGATCTTATGATGCAATTGGGTACAGAAAATCGTCCTCCAGTTCTGATTGACGAAAATGAATTCACTCAATGGCAAGATCGGTTCCTGAACTTCATTGAGCGTCAAGCTAATGGAGATAACATGATGAAGTCTCTAACTGAAGGACCTTTCGTAAAGCCTAATAAAGAGACTCTTGCAACAACTGAAGAAGCTTCATGAATGAAAGCTGATCAAGAATTAAAAGCTAATCTGATGCTAGCTTTACCAAACTCTGTCTACAACCGGGTTGATCATTGAAAGGATTATCCAAATCTGTTGTAGGCATAATTGGAAAAGATTATGCTTGGTTCATCGGTCACAACTCAACTCCGCCATACACGTTATATGAACAATTTTGAGGAGTTTAAAGGCAAAGCATCTGAGTCTCTAAAAAGTGTCTTCGACAGATTTTGCACAGTACTGAATGATCTGCACAAGATAAATGTGAACAAGACAGAGCTTGAGATAAATCTAAAATTTCTTAACGCTCTTCAGTCAGAATGGAACAAATATTGTCACAGACTGAGAAACGATGTTCGGGTTTCTTCAATGCAAATCTAAGAGATGTATGAGATCTTGATGACTGATGAGAGTATTGTGCTTGAGAAGAAGGCCAAACTGGATAAGAAGAACAAGAAATCAGTGGACCCGGTTGCTCTCCTCACGAAGCAACTGGCAAAACAAGCATTGTCTGATAATGCTTACAACGGGGCCACTGATAATGATGGTGAGGCAATTCAGAAAGCAATGATCCTTCTCTCACAACATTATCAGAAGAAGTTCCAACCTAGGTCGCGTTCAAACAATCTTCGCTTCACTTCTGGTTCTAAGACTGTTCAAGTGCCCGATGCTAAGAAACCTGTTGCATGCTATAACTGTGGAAAGTCTGGTCACATCTCTAAGGAGTGTAGAGTGAAGAAACTTCGGGACTCAGATTACTATCGAAAGAAATTGGAACTGGCCGAGAAAAGAGAGAATGAAACAACTTTGCTAGCAGAAGAAGAGTTTTGGCTGGATCACTCCGATGATGAAGCTGCAAATGTAGAGATTGCTCAAATGTGCTTAATCGGAGATGATCAAAGTGATGATTCTGACACAGATGAAGATGAGGTACATTCTGATTTTGATTACAATTTCATTTCCTCACAAATGAACATTATTATAACTGCTTTATCTGATCTTCGTTCAAAGTTAATATCTGAAAAGAATTTAAATTATGAAAAGTCAGATTTAATTGACAAATTGAAAATTTCTTTGAAAGATGAAAAATCTATTTTGGTTCATACTAAAGAAATCTTTCAAAAGAAATTGGATGATTTGGAAAATTCAAATAAGACTTATCTTGAGTCTTTGACTGAAATGACCATTTTAAAAAACAGTTTTTCGGATAAAATAAATAAATTAGAAGAAAAGTTATACCGAAGGAACCAATCTGAACAAACAATTTATTTGAACAAATCGAGGAGTTATGAGTCTATAAAAGAAAAATGGGGACTTGGTTTTGAAAATCCTCATTGTTTAAACAATGCGATAGAAAAATCCTCAACTTTATATAAATACGATTATCTAACTCTTGCTCAATATGCTCTTCAATTTAAAATTGATAGGATGAATGAAAAGCAAGTGTTAGAAATCGAAAATGATAAAAGGATGAATAATAAGAAAAAGGAAATTTCTTTTGTTTATACGCATGAAAATGCAAAATATTTTCCTGACAAATCAAAGAGAGGCAGAAAAGGAAATATCTCCTATTAAGTCTTCAGTATCTGATGATCATTTTGATATTTGTCATACTAACAATAATAAAGAAAAAATATCTCAAGTTTCGTATGATTCTAAGAGATATATTCCTCCGTTAGTGTTAGAAAGCAAAATCATCGATCTTGAAGATAAAATAGAAGATCATATTTTTCAAAGAAAAATTGAAACAGATGTAATATTTTCGTTCTTAACTTCAAGTTTTGAGGAAAAATTATTTTCTCAAAGCCAAAATTCTGTTTCAGGCCTTTTTTCTGATTTTCAAGAAAATAAAAAGGAATTTCTAAAATCTGAAAACCTTTCTCAAAATTTTTCTGACTCCGAGGTTAGTTCAGCTGTATTGATTGATCAGATGGGTGCCTTAGGTATAATTGCTTCTTCTGATTCTTATATTAATTCGAAAATTCTTGATGAATCTTTTACGCTCAATGATGATTATTATAAACCAAAGCGTAAAAGAAGAAGGTCAAAGAAGTTGAAGAAACAAGATAATGTCATTACTGACAGTTCTAATTCTTATGATTCAATTCCTTCAGATAGGACTTTGAGCACATCTTCAAGGAAAATCTGGAGAGTCAAGCGGAAATCAGATGATTCTATGACTGATGAGGATGAATGTGTAGACATATTTATAAAAGTGATTCATTTGCTTCTTGTAATAAAATTTCCAAATATTCTATAAAGCAAATGATTCGAAGTTCAAAACATGTCTCATGTTCTTCCTCGGATTCTAGTTCTGATTATTATACTTTCTCTTCTGATAATTCTTATGTTCATTTGTCTGACAATTTTTCTCGTGCTTCTCGTGTCAAATCTTATAAATATTTCCCCATAAGAATTGCAACTAACAAACATGGGCTCAAATTCAAGTGGGAACCAAAAACTCAAATTGCTTCTAAGTTGCAGGCATCTAATGTCAAGGGGGAGTAAAAGAAAATTGGCTTCTAAGTACATCAGCTTAGAACCCGTACTTCAAAATCTTCGACTTCTAGACATGTCAGTCTAGGACTCGTTCTTCAATGCTTGTTAGCTTCTGACTAATGAGAAACTGTGAGTACATCTACTTTATTACGCTGCACTTATCTCTGATAATGATGTTGTTCCATTTTTCTCATTTTTTAAAAAGAATCTGGGCAATCTTATTCAAACCCTGATTTTGTTCAACCCAAATCTTTTATTTGAGACACAAATTCATTTTACATTATGTGAAAGATGGTTTTATTGAATTATATTTTGTTTCAACTGAATATAAACTTGCCGATCAAATGTTTCTATTTTCAAATCTCGGCATGTTGTTTTTAAAAGTTTAAACCTTTCCAAATTTTATTCTATAAAGTAAAAATTTTACAATTTTCTTTCTTTTGAATAAAATGTGTGTCTAGGATAAATCTTCAAGTTGCTTTGTTTATATTAAAGTTTTTATATGTTTATTTTTCAAGTCTAACAAAAGTCGAAAAGTCAGCAACATGTTTGTAGCTTTTGATATTGCTTTAAAGTGTGTGATTCGGAATATTTATAGTTTACAATGCTTAGAAAACCTAAAAAAAATCAAAATTTTGGATGGTAATGAAAATATGGGCTAAGCACTTAGACGTAAAACCTTGTGTTTGAGATGATTTTTAAATTCTTATAAATCAGAAATCTCTAAGTTTAAAAGTTTGTACCTGTGACCTTTCTGGTTTGGGAAAGTAAGTTCTGTGGGATGCTTGTCATCTGGTCCCCTAAGATCATTTGATCTGGGAGTGATCGAACCCAAATCCTTCAATAGAATCAGATCGAAAGTCATGTTCTACTGGTATGAATGGGTTTATGATGTGTCGATGTAGCCTTTCTGATCTGGGAGAGTAAGTTCCAAGGGGTGCTTTACACCTAGTCCCCTAAGGCCAACTGGTCTGGGAGCGGCTGACCCAAACCCTGCAATAGGGTCAGATAGAAAGTTACGTTTACGGCATGTTCTTTACTTACCAAATTTTTTGATTAAAAGATGTCAAAAGTGCACAAGCTTAAAAGATGCCAAAGAGCACACTCATGTGAAGATGCCATAGTGCACAATGCTAAAAGATACTAATGAGCACACATCTCATGATACTTGGTAATATGTTTGAGTTGCAATAAACCTGTAAATTTGTGAAAGTCTGAGTTCTTGATGGATTAGTGTGATTACAAGCAAAGTTCTCTATTATATTTTTTAGAATTGCATTTTCTTGAAGCTAATCGGAGTTCACATGCGAGCACACTTAATAGATTGATGAAAGTTTTTGAAACTGAACATGTCTTAACTTGATATGCAATAAAACTTGTTTATGTATCCAAATACATACATTTGATTTCATCTGATGGATTTTATTGTGTTATTTTACTAAATAGAATTATATTTGTTTATGTTTAAATTTTTATATATTTAGTCGTTTCAAAATACATATTCAGTATATTTTTCTTTCTACATTGATGTTTCAATTCTTGTGTTCTCATATTTTTTTTAAATGGGTTTGTGCATTATTCAAGGGGGAGTGAATAAGGAGAATATTCTGATTAGATAATATCTATTTTTGAGGGGGAGTATCTGATTCTCTATGTGAATACTAACTTGAATTGTCATATTTTAGTGCATTTGTGTAGGGGGAGTCAAAGAGCTTTTCAGGTAAAATTTTCTGAGTATAAGTCAGCTTTGCTGTTCAAGTTTCGCTCAAAGATTCTATTTTTTTCACAAAGTGTTGCTGTTCCAGCTCCGATCACCACAGTTCATTCAAGTTTATTTGAAAGAGGTGAATCGTCTAGAGCACAAGCTGATGAACCGATTGTTCTTTCAAACTAATTACAAACAGGTCCAGTCTTATCAAGACAACAAAAGCAATTGAGCCTGAAAGATGCTTAGAAGATTTTTTTTTTAAGTCAAGAAGCTGCTTCGAAAAGTTGCTTAGATGGTCCGTGCTTATTTAGAAGATGGATATTGAAGACCTCAGCGCCAATGATTACTAAGGGGGAGATTGTTAAGTCTGATTTTATAGTAATCATTGTATTTATAGGTTTGGTCTTATATTGTGTTTAGAGTCACATTCAGTGTTGTATAAGCCAAGAGTATTTAAGTCCCTTTGGGCTTTGGTTTTTGCAAGGATTCACGCACATTCTATAGAATTACTCTTTGCGCTTTACATTGTTTCTCTCTCTCTCTACTTTCTCTCTAAGATTTAGAGGATTCTTGGATTATCAGGTGGCATTATATATATATATATATATATATATATATATATATATATATATATATACGGATTTCTATACGTGATTTTTGGATCGAGTATTATGCCCCACTCCGCTCCTCTCCGCTACAGCCACCGACGACGATTATTGAATCTGTATAACATAGATATGTGGCTTAACTTTGTGTGCCCGCCACATTCGATGGAATCAGGTCTCCCCGTCACCGAAGGGTGTTGTTTTGGGTATTGTATTTGAGTATCCATGTTTTCGGTGGCATTATATATATATATGGATTTCTATACGTGATTTTTGGATCGAGTATTATGCCCCACTCCGCTCCTCTCCGCTACAGCCACCGACGACGATTATTGAATCTGTAAGTTTTCTTATTTTGAGGTTTTGGAGTTTTGAATCTTGATTGACTGATTGAATCTGTAAGTTTTCTTATTTTGGAGTTTTCTTATATTGATTATTGTTGGTTTCTAGTCTCTACACTCTTTGCACAAGATTATTGCAATTTGGCTTCAATTAATCAGTGATGGCCTCTAGTTGGGTCTCAGTTTTGGACTTATTATCAACAACAATATTATGTTATCGCCTCCAGAAGTGGATTCTATTTTTTGGCCAGAGTTGGTTTATGAGTTTGGTCCAGATTGGGTTTCAACTTTCAATTTTGGGTTGCAATGGCCACTACCCGAAATATCCAATCTGAAATACCCGAACCCGAACTCACCCGAGCAACCCGAAGTTTAAACGGTCGGATGTCGGGTCTTCCCCCACTACCCGAATATCCGATCGGGTTTGGGTATTTGACCCGACCCAACCGATGCACACCCCTAGTAATGAGAGAATTAAGGAAATTACTTCATCCACGTGGCTCTTGAAAACAATTACAATTTTACCCTCCCCTAACATATGATTTGTGGATTTACACAAAATGGAAAGGAAAAATCTCATAGGTCAATTTTTTGGTTAACATGGTTAACACTATATATATATATATATAGGGGTGAGTTCAAATGAAAACTCATCTTTCATTGTGCACATGAGGACAAATCTCAACCATTGATCAAAACTTATAAAACTAATCAATGGTTATTACATAATAAGGTTAATTGGGAAGTGATTAAGGACAAATTTGTAATTTTGAATCAACGCCTACCTTCTTTGACTTTTTATTTTTATTTTTAATTAAAAAAATTTACCCCCTTAAACTTTAAAATAATTTATCTTAAAAATTACTAATATTTTAATGAAACAAATTACATCAAAAAAACGAGAATTTCGTGTTTTTCGATATGACATCTATCTCGATATAGTTTTTTTTTTCTCGATTTAACCGTTTTTTACGTGAAATTCTATATACGTGTTATATTCATTATGAATATGCATGCACGTCCCCGAATGTCCATATTCAATCTGAATAACAAAAGTGAACGTTCATTCACTATCCATGATGAATAATACATTATTCAGGATGAATAATACAGTATTCAGGATGAATAATAAAGTATTTAGGATGAATAATACATGAATTCATGTATTATTTATCACAAATCGTATAGAATTTTATGTGAAATTCTATATATGTGTTATATTCATTATGAATATTCATGCACGTCATCGGGTGTCCACATTCAGTATGAATAACAAATGTGAACGTTCATTCACTATTCATGATGAATAATACAATATTCAGGATGAATAATACGCGAATCCTTGTTTCATTTATTATTTATCATGAATCGTGTATTATTCACTCTGAATGTTCTATTATTCATCCTGAATGATACATTATTCATGATGAATAATATATGAATGAACCGTGAATGTGTAGACACATGGCGCACTCTCTTTTATTTCCCAATTCACAACCGAAATTTGGTTTAATTCATTATGAATATGTATGCGCATCCCCGGATGTCCCACATTCAGTATGAATAACAATTGTGAATGTTCATTCATTATTCATGATGAATAATATAGTATTCAAGATGAATTACACAACATTCATGATGAATAATATACGAATTCATGAATCGTGAATTATTCACCCTGATTGTTGTATTATTCATCCTGAATGATACATTATTCATGATGAATAATACATGAATGACATATGAAGATTTGGAGATGTGACGCACTCTCTTTTGTTCCCCGATTCACAACAGAATTAGTCGATAGGTTCTCGATTCGTCTTGATGGGTGTTGGGTTACAGTACTGAAGAAACGTGGTGCCATACGACGTTGAAGAAAGTGTTGGAGAAGATGATGTCGAGTTACATACTTACGGTGTCGAGGCATTGTACAAACTTGAACGTACCTAAATATTCATAATGAATATAACACATATATAGCATTTCACGTAAAAAACGGTTAAAACGACAAAAAAAAAACTATATCAGATGGATGGCATATCGAAGAGCACGAAATTCTCGTTTTGTTTGATGTAATTTGTTTGATTAAAATATTAGTAATTTTTAAGATAACTTATTTTAAACTTTAATTGGGTAAAAAAAATTTAATTAAAAAAGAAAATAAAAAGTCAAATTTGGTAGGCGTATGTTTAAAATTTTCTTCCATTTTTATCCCTAAACATTTTATAATTAAAAACTCTATTTAATATGAGTTGTTGGATCAAAAGAGATCGAGTGGCTGAGATTTGTCCTCACGTGCACAATGAAAAATGAGTTTTCATTTGAACTTTCCTATATATATATATATATATATATATATATATATATATATATATATATATATATATAAGGTCAAGGTTAATTTGCAACCTATGTAAATCTTACAACCCATGCAACCCACATCTTAACTATTGGATTAATGATAAACGATTATTTTGCTTTTATTTTTTTTAATTGAAAATATTGGGCCCGCATGTATTATAACCATCGATCATGACTCCAACAGTTAAGATGTGGGTTGTAAGATTTATGTGGGTTGCAAATTAAACTACCCCCCTCTCTATCTATCTATCTATCTCTCTCTCTCTCTCTCTCTCTCTCTCTCTCTCTCTCTCTCTATCTATCTATCTATCTATCTATCTATCTATCTATCTATATATATATATATATATATATATATAGAGGCTTGGGTTCACGTAAGACCAACATGTTTTCGTGAGACCCGTGAGGCCACGATTTTGCACTTGAAACTTCACAGTAAAACACTGAAGATAAAAAAATCCAAACCTTCACAGTGTTCTGTTGTGAAGATTTTTACCTTCATATTGTTTTGCTGTGAAGTTTCAAGTGGAAAACGCGGTCTCACGGGTCTCACGACAACAAACTAGTTTTACGTGATCCCAAATCTCTCTCTCTCTCTCTCTCTATATATATATATATATATTGTAACAATAACACGAACAATTATATCAATAAAAGACAAAACAAATCGATATTGTTTACAAAAAACAAACGTTGTTAGTTTTTGTAATAATCGTAAACAAATACAAAATGGTAAACTTGAATTCTATTTTTATTCAAATACGAGTATTCACTTTGTTTTAAAGCTGCAAAAGTCAAACCCTTGTCGTATCAGATCTTCACATTCTCAAATTTTTTATTGAGTAAATTACAAATTTCGTCCCTGTGGTTGTTGGAAATTTTGGATTGGGTCCCCCAAACGAATTAATTACGGGCATGGTTATCATGGTTTCACTTTTGTTTCAGATTGGGTCCCTTCCCTAACTTTACTAACTGTTTGTTCCGTTAAGTAAAGGGTAATGTTGTCTTTTTAGTTTTTATGTCATTTAAAAAAACATATTTTAATAATAATGAATTAAAACCCACACCTTCATCCACAAAACCCTTCCCAGGCGATGAATTTCCCCATACCCCACCCTGATCCATTTTTCCGGCCAGAAACTCCATCTCATGTTCAGAAGGAAGGTAAAAGAATAATGGATCCACAAAAAGTGCCACTAAACAAGAAAAAAGAAAAATCCTGTTCCATTTCAAGATAACTTCACTTCCAGGATCCAGAATCCTTCTTCCTTTTGAATCATTATTTTCTTCTGGATGAACTCTAGTTTTCCCACTTTAATTCCCATATGACTAGAAATTGGCATTGTACTTCTACCTTTAACACCATTCATCAACAATGGAGTTGATGACAATTTGTGTTCAGGAAATTGCTTTTCAGGAATCTGCCATGAATGTTCGAAGTTCGATTTCCCAATTTCTCCGTTGTAAAACCTATTTGATTCACTTCAAATTTTCAACTAATGGTTGCTAAAACTTAACAACATGAATGTGGAACATGCATAAATAGATAAAATAAGAGCAAATTGGCAGGTGTTTACTGACTTGTTTCTCTTTTTTGAATTCCATGATTGTGAATTAGGGCAAGAAATTACAATTTTAAAGCGAAGAAAAAACAATACTCAGATGGAAATCTTGCATTTTTCCCCCATAATTTGTGCTTCTTGTGCCTAAAATTGAAATCCTAATATGATGTATACAGAGAGATGAAATTATACATGAATTGATCAATTGCAATGCAGGAAACACGTAAGATTTTGGGAATCTAAAATTGGGTGAAGACGACGTACCGGAGATTGAGCCGATACGGTTAAAGGCGACAAGTCGAGGTAGTATAGGTCGAAGGGTTTGTGTAGTAGACGATGAAGAAGAACTGTCAGCGTCGCCGCCGCCGGATGAGGAAGAAGAAGGGTGCGAAGAAGAAGTAGTCGTCGTGGTGGTGGTGGTGTTATTGCCATCGCCAATCGACGGTTGGGTTTAATTCTTGATTTCAGCCTCGATCGGATCATGGATCACAACCAGGTTTCGAGCCTTGGCTGGCATCAACCAGGCTTCGGCCTCGGCCACAACCAGGATTCGGCCTCGGCCACAACCAGGATTCGGCCTCGGCCACAACCAGGATTCGGCCTCGGCTGGCCACAACCAGGCTCCGGCCTCGGCCACAACCAGGCTTCGAGCCTTAGCTGGCCACAACCAGGCTTCGGCCCCATCCCCAACATGGCTTCGGCCCAATGCCACTACATGGCCTCGATCAGACTGTGGTTCAATATCGGGGAGAAGTCTACACCGGACTCACGTTACTCAACCGGTTTATAACCCAAATCACCACTTTCACTACATAACCGGTTTGCTAACACTATCTATTTTTCAGGTACCATACGGAAAAGCCGACTGTCCAAGTGGCCGATCCCATCGATCCTGTAGCTGATGCTGCTCTCATCAGCCCCAACTCTTACATGCCGTTTACTACGAACAACTATATAATCGAATTCGTCACATTCCGTTGTACTCACCAGATAGTACTCGAAATCCTCAGACGCCATCCCCTCTGCCGTGCTTTCATCGCTACCGCCGAAGTCCCAGAAATCTATCTACAACAGGTTTGGCACACGATTCGATACGTCTCCGACAAGAGGAACTAAATTGAAAATCTAGAGGCCCTCGTAGACAGATTCTCGTTGGTACTCATGAGACTGCTTCTCAATCTGCCAGACGCTATCTTTCAAGGTCGCGCAAACTTTGATCCAGATATACCTGATGAACAACTTCTCAGAGAGGCCCACGCACTCGGCTACGATGGTTCACTCACCAAAGTGACCGCTTTCAATCAAAAAAATATCCACCCTATCTGGTTCACATTCTTCACCATTCTCAACCGCTGCCTCTCGTCTAACACAAAAAGTATCGATCAATGCAGCACCACCTTCCTACGCCTCTTTCATGCTGTTGTCTATCATCGACAAGTCGACTACACCGGACTTATCTGGAAGGGGCTGGTTCAAACTGTTCAAGACAAGAACACTGGAAACCGTCGGAATTTCATTCCTTATATGCGGTTTCTACAACTTGCCATTGAACGACTGATGACCAGCAACTCCCAGATTCCACGACGACGATCTCGTCTGGTATGCTCTTCTAACAAGATGCGCCTCACAGTTCACGAGCCTCAAGATAATCCCAATACTCACCCGATGCTTATACCAAATGCCTTACTAGCATATGCTTGTCCTACGACACCTAGTGTGGTATTTTATAGGAATTACATAGACCAACTAGCTCCAGTGGTCTAGCCAGCACCGGCACCACCTACCCAGGAAGCACAACCCGAGCGACGTCAGGGTCCACGAGTGAGACTTCCAAAAGTCCGGAATGTAGGGACTTCCGGACAAGGTGCGAAGAGAGACAAAGTCGTGAGGGGTTCTGGTGTAGGAGGTGTCGTGGATGACCATGCTACTACTAGTAGGGTAAGACCAACCGAGCCTAATACTTCATCTACACTCCATGATGTACTGGTCACCAACAACCCAACCATAGCCGGTATTGAGAGTAATGCATCACAGGGTGATTCCCCATCCAACTCTTCCTCCTCCTCCACCGAATCGGACAACGACCACACACAATTTTGTTTCGCACCTATCGGTCGTTGCCCATCTCCTATCTCCTCCACTCAACCCTCCCCCGAACCAAACACACCATCATATTCCTCTTCTCAATCCCAACCAGCCTCACCTACACACACCTCTCCCACATCTTCAAACCACCCTACCCCTACACCTTCCCTTTCCTAAGCTAACTCTGGAGACATAAGGAGAGCGAAGGGAGTATTAGTCGAAAATAAGAATGAAAATGAGAGAGTCTGTGTGAAGGAAAGGCGGAGTAAGAGAAATCAGGAGCGTTTGAGCATCTCAACCACATCTAGACGGGTAGCTACATCTACTGTCAACTCCCATGTGTTGGGACGAGGCATTGAAGAAGACGTCGTGGACCTAGCGGCGCAAGCACAAACCCCACCCAACCACTCAATCATCTCACAACAGATGATTGTTTTAGATATACACGGGGATAAGCACATATGCTACCGGGCTCTCACTTGGAGAGTCAAGGTATTGAACAAGATAGGCACCAACCCTGGCCATCGACTTAGTTTGAGCACATATCGAGTCTAGAGCCTATACACTCTAGGACACATACTGAGTCTCTTGTTGCGAGCCTGTGTGGCGCAACCGGAATGGCTATAGTGACACCCACAAGCGGTGCTCCACGAGGATTGGTCGGAAGTCCTACCACAACTATTATCACACCAGCTGTGAACGTAGGCGGTACGACTTCAACAGTCGCTACCCGAACTGGAAGTCTATGTGACCCAGGCGTTAGCTTACCCTCTTTTTTTACTCCGGAACTATTGCAGCAGGCTTTGCATGCTGTCGATGGCTCCATCTCTCTCCAATTAGATCAACAACGTCGATCAGCTGAGGAGTTCCAGCAAACGGTTCTCTGAATGCTAAAAGGCAACTCCCCAGTAGCACCGCCACCACCTCCACCAGTTCAGCAGCAACCGACAACCTCCGAGCTCAAATCAATGCTTTTATCTGATCTTCTATCTCATGGTACACCTGAAGATGCAGGTTTGATAGCCATTCTTCGCCAACAGTCTGAGTCCCGTGCTCTCTAAGATGAAGTCCGAGCAGGTTTCCTCGATCTCACATCAAAGATGGAATCTATCTCTACTAAGTTTCAGTCTTCGATATCTGCCCTTTCCAACAGGGTAAAGGTACTCGAGGATACTTGCCGCTCTCAAGCCAGTTCTTCCTAACGTCCACATGATGACCGTGATGATCCCAATCGTCATGAGGGGGAGAAATGACAACGTCTCAATGACAAAACAGCAAGAACAGATACTAGTCCACCGGGAAATGCACAAGATAAACAATCAGAAGGGGCTCAGAACACAGAATCAGTTCACGATACAGAGATCAGTGAGGCACAGACAGAGGCTATTTCACAGTCGAGTCATCTTCAGGCAGATTGCTCAGTCACAGAATTAATCGATTGTGAAGACGGTACCGACTCACCTGTTGAGGTCAGAAATTATGATTTAACTGGCCAATTTGCAGATTTAGGTGAATCAACTGAACCGGTATCTGATAGAGCTTTAGCCGTATTCCAAGAAGGAGTCAATGAATTGTGCACATTCGACGATGCAGAATGTATGCAACAAGGAGACTATGATTGCTTATTTGAGCAGATGCGACTAGAGTTTCAATCTACCGAGGCACTTTCTAGCGTCATCCCTCTACGATCAGTTTCTTCTGTTCCACCAGATCTCCCCGATCAGAATTTTTCAGAAACTCCAGTTCCAGAAGTTGTAAATGCACGACCTGGTCCACCATTGAAATAGGAAAGAGTAAGGATCAATGTTCCTTTTCTTGAAGAATCTTACAAAAGGATATTTGCTCATTGGATCAGAACTTATGATAAGGCGTTTATCTATGGTATTGGGTCTTTCGACAAACGGAAACAATTCGCTTACTATTTCTTGAGAACGAACAACAATAGACCAAGCACGGGCAAAACAAAACTTAGAATCAAATCTGTTGATGAAATTGGTACTGACCGATCCGAAGAAAAAATATGGTATCTAACTTTTCTTGTTACTCGAAAAGATGGGTCACAATGGAAATTCACAGAGTTTGATTTTGAGGATCTAGAGCTCCGAGATTTTCTGATTTTGCTATGTGACTTGAAGACTCGTATCATACGTCCTGGTGTAATTCAAGATGCTCTGACTGCAGTAAATCGTTTCATGATGACCACGATGAAGTTAGCGTGTCTTGAAGATTTACAGATTGGTATTGAAAGTCATCAAGCGAAGATCAATCTGTTCAAACCGGATCTGAAACTTCCAAGTAACTTTAAGGATTATCCAGGATACAGAGTGATTGAAACTACGGAACTTGGCATGACGTATCCCAACAGGAAAGGCAAAATGCGCTACTTCCGATTCAACCAGATTTCCAGATTCTGTGATGGTACTCTGTACATCCTTAGAAACAAACTTCGTGCTATTTTGTCTCAACACGACAAGAGTCAGAATCAGCTGGATCCAAATTACAGAAAACTTGTGACAGGAGCCTTGAATCTGATCCTTGAAAGACTAGAGTACCGGAATTCCATAAGCATCTTCGAGATGCACTTTGGACTTCGAAAAGCGCGTGTTCCGAACTGGAAAGAATACGAACTTCAATTCAAAGGGGGAGATTGTTAGGGTGTGTTTTAATTGTTGAATGGGGTGCAAAATGTATTATTCTATTTCTTTATCTGTAATGGGATTTTCTGTGTTAAATGGGCTCTGGGCCTGTTATGCTTTTAGCCATGGGTATATAATGTTTTGTTTAACCTATTTTCTAGGTTAATGGTCATTTAGAGGTTTACTCTTATCAGATAAAATTCTCTCTGTAAACCTTTTGAGCTTTATCAGTTAATACAATCATATGACCAGATTTGATGACATATATTGATAGTTATTCTTTGATTTGTTGATTATACATGCAAACTGGGATTCACAAAACACAAACATGAAATGGGCGTCCGGTGTTACTCCTTCGTTGAATAATTTCTTGCTCAGTATTGGTGTTGGTGGTGCTGTTCTTGTGGCTATTTTGGTAGCTATAATTGGTGTTTCCATTTTTGATCCAGTCAAGCGTGGTTAATTAATTAATCATCATGGAAAATTGAAGAAACCGTAGAATGGGGGAGGGAGGAGGATAAGCCGTAGGGGATTAGAGAGGAGGAGTTGTTGTCACCGGAGATGGAGTTTGTGGGTGGAAAAATGAACTGGGGTGGGGGTACGGGGAAATTCATTGGCTGGGAAGGGTTTTATGGATGAAAGTGTGGGTTTTAATTCATTATTATTAATAATGGTTTTTTTAAATGACATAAAAACTAAAAAGATAACATCATCCTTCACTTAACGGAACAAACGGTTAGTGAAGTTAGGGAAGGGACCCAATCCGAAACAAAAGTGAAACCATGATAACCATGCCCGTAATTAATTCGTTTGGGGGACACAATCCAAAATTTCCAACAACCACAGGGACAAAATTTGTAATTTACTCTTTTTTATTTGAAAAATGTGTTTTTTTAAATATATACATTTATATAAAGCAAATGGAGTTCACAAAATCCTCACTTTGGTGAGATTTGAAACTATCAGCTCTACAAATATTGGTTTACCGAATACCTTCAAGCCATAATCCTTTAGTTAATAAATATGTTTTATACTTAATAAAAAACATATTTATAGTGTCAGAATAATATACCGTTAATTAAATGTCTAAAATGCCTCTTAATAATGAAAAATTAAGAAAAGTTTGTGAATTAAAATAATTATTTGTAACCAAAAGATTTAAAAACTCTAAGGGGTTGTTTGTTTTTTAAAATTCAACACTTATTTATGTATTATCACTTTTTCGGTCAGACATTCCAAAAATAAGAGCGTTTGTTTTTTCTACTAATTCAGATCCACTTATCACTTTTTTCCACTGACCGAAAAAGTGATCAGATTATCACTTTTTTCTCACTTATCTCTAATCGACCGCCTCCTCTTTGCCTCCTCTTCGAACTCCTCTCTTCCTCCTTTGCAAATCGAGCAACTCCTCTCCAAATCGAGCTTGAGCGACTCCAAATCGGCATTCCAGACGATCTTCATTTGCAAGTCCATCGATCTCCTTCTCCATCTGCAAGTCTTCAGATCTTCATCTCCAAATAGGTATGTCCAGATCCTACTCCCAATTTCATTCTCCTTTTGGTTCGATTTCATCACTGTTGGTTCTCCTTCAAGCTCACGTTGCTCCATCAGACCTCCATCCCCAACTTGTCGACTCCATTACACTTCAATCAGAACAGGTTCTCTCAATTCAATCTCTACCCAAATCGATCTTTCAAGCCTCTTGATCTCCAAATCGTTATCAACCCAAATCGATCCTCATGCCTCCAGATTTCTAACCAAATTGATCTCCAAGGTATGTCTCCAGATTTCTGTTTCGATTTATGCTATGCGTCCCTGCGGTTAATTCCTTTTTACAAATCTTGCTGAAACATGGTTTACTTGATTTATGTTGCTGCCATATTTGGGTTTTGCTTTATGGGTTTATGTTGATGATCTTGGGGTAGTGCATTAGACAGGTTTATTGTTGTTGGGAGTGTTTTGATTGTTTATCATATCTATCAAACAGGTTTATGTTGATGATCTTGGGGTGCCAATTTGAAAAACCAAATTGTTGCTTGGAGTGTTTTGATTGACCTTACCTGCTTAGCATGTAGTTATTGCCATCAATTTCCAAACTTGTTTGATCTATGTTATTGCCAATCATATGGGATTGGATGGTAGTATAAGTTATTGGATTGGATACCATCAATTTCCAAACCTGTTTTGTTTTTGTTCCTTGGCTTATGGGGTATTTTCTGTCAGTTTTATTAACTTTGCACCAGTTAGATACCTTGAAATCGGTGGTTAAGTCGACACACTATGAATCATAGGCATACCCAAGTTTGAGTTTTATGGTTCTATTTGAATTTTATCTGTTGGATTTCATCTTATGTTTCTATTGGAAAAAGCTTGAATGGAAAAAGCTTGAATGGATTTTTATTGGATTAAAATCACTACACATTTGAATCACTACATACTTGAATGGAAAAAGCTTATGTTTGAATGGAAAAAGCTTGAATGGATTTCTATTGGAAAAAGACAATGTGTTTCTAATAGTAACATAATGTGTTTCTTCTTTTGTGTTAAACAACAGTTGAAGGCATGCCCTATTGAAGTGGATTTGTGTTTATTATTCTTATATAAGATTGAGATTGGATAGTTGGGTTTGAGGTGTTGGAAGGTTGTTAATTTAACAATAATATATTGAACGAGTCGTTGCAAGATGGGCCTGTGGATGCTGCAATCACAGTATATAGATAGACATGGAAGTTGGGAATTAGTAAATTGAAGTAAAATTTTGTAAGGGGTTGTAAAATTTTGGAAGGGTTTGTGTGGGTGATGGCATGGTGGTACATATCTTGTTATTTATCAACTTTAGATGTGTAAATGTATGCTTCTTTTCTTGTTTTCTAATTCATTTTGATTTTGGGGTTCAGCTGCCTCCACATTTTTGTAACATAGTTGTTGCCAGAATTTCACTTTTTCAAATACAATCCTTTTTGTAATTGTTGGAATTTCCTAATTGACTATTTGATTTCTTTTATCGCCTATTTTGGGAGGTTCACGTGCATGGGAGTACCGCTGACCAAACATATATATAGCTAGTTTAAGAGAAGAAATTGCGACACCTCCTAGGACACCCTTTCAAAAAAAAAATTGCAACACAATTGATGCAAAACACAATTGATTTTAGTTGCTATGAAGACTAATTTTAGTAGTATAATTTGTTAGCGCACAGATCTATTGGATTCAAGATCATCCAATCTGAAGATCCAATCTGAACCTAAAGCCCGAAAAGTCGCTCTCGTTAATATAAGTCTAATGTCAGTTTGTAATAATTGTCAAAGTTGTTTATTGTATTTTATCTATATTCTAAATATCTTATAAATAGATATTTAGATATTAGTTTAAGTTATTATATTAGTTAGATATTTAGTTTTAGTTTAATATTGTTTATCTTGCAAGTGGACTTGCAAGTTGTAAGGTTAGGGTGTTTGAGAAGCTAAGTGAGATAGATCAGATCTCATATAGAACACACACAAAAACACAATTCTAAGGTGTAAAAACAGAGAGAGCTTCAAAGAGAGAAATCGATCAATCTGTATTCCGCGTTTTATTAATCAAACATGTTGGTAATCGTATATGTGTTGTTATTTATAAGAACTTGATATATATTGTGGATCGACAATTGGTATCAGAGCCTGAAAAACAGATCAAAATCAAGTTTAAAACCATCGACTCTGTGTTCTTCATTTCAAAATCATTTTCGAGTTTTAGTGTGTTTTTGGGGTTGAAATCGATCAGGTTGTAATCGAATAGGGTGCTAGATCGAGTTCGTGTTGTTTAATTTCAGTATATAACTTCAATCGATTCAAATTTTGGGATTTTATTGCAAAATAGTTCACGTCTGGAAACTTACTGTTCCATCGATTGGTTTTTCAAAAAGTGTTTTTATTGAAATCTAAGGCTTGTAATATGTTCTAGAACTGTTAGTGGTCAATCTGTCAAATTTGGGACTGCTAAATCGAAGTCTAGATAGGTTTTTAGTTGAATTTCGAAGTTGCAGGGACGAACTCGTGCAAAGTTTACATTTGCACCAGTTCATAGTCAATTTTGCGCCATCAACACTTCGCGCAAACTTCCAATTTCGCGCGATCATCTTCTAGCGCAAAGTCCGTTTCACGCGACCAACTGCTAACGCAAACTTCATTTTGCGCCAACCCTTACTCGTGCAAACCTCAATTCGTGCGACCCTCACTTCACGCAAACATCACCTTGCGCCACCTTTGAGTCGCGCAAATCTCATATCTCAGTTCGCGCCAAGTCACTTTTGCGCCATCAGCTTATAGCGCAAAGTTTAAAGTTTGCGCCACTAAAGTATAGCGCAAAACTCCATCTTCCAGACCAACTAAAGTTTGCGCTACCCTATCTTCGCGCAAAGTTCTACTTCGCG
Organism: Arctium lappa; assembly: GCA_023525745.1. Classification (NCBI taxonomy): domain Eukaryota; kingdom Viridiplantae; phylum Streptophyta; class Magnoliopsida; order Asterales; family Asteraceae; genus Arctium; species Arctium lappa. The sequence goes on from CM042062.1 coordinate 27,365,451, forward strand.
CCACCTACTTCTAATGCAAAACTCTTTTGCGCCAGCTACCTTTAGCGCAAAGAGTGCCTTTTGCTCCAATACCAGACAGTCTTTTTCAAAGAAGAATGACTTCAAGAGAAGCTCTAGCAATAGGAACTGACTCAAAACCACCAGTACTCTTCAGGGGAGAGTATGAATAGTGGAAAGATCGGTTCATGGACTTTATTGAAAAACATGAGTTGGGTGAATTCATCAGGAAATCGATAGAAGAAGGGGTTATGGCACCAGTTTTGGAGACTCGTACGGAGGGAACTGTGGAAACAGAGTTTGAACTTAAGTATCATGAACTAGAAGGTGATAACCTAAAAAGAGCGAAAGGTGATAGATTAGAAAAGTCTTATATTCTTCAAGGTATTCCAAATGAAATATACGTGAAGATAGACAGCTATAAGGCCTCAGACAAACAGATGTGGGATCAACTAGAGAAGATGATGCTAGGCTCAAAGGTTGGGAACCAGCTGAAGATATCCAACTGCCTAAACAATTATGAAAAATTCAAAGGCAGAGTTGGAGAGTCACTAGCAGAAACATACGACAGGTTTGTGACCTTGCTGAATGAACTAAGCAAGAACAAGGTCAACAAATCGCAAATAGAGCTTAATGTCAAATTCTTAAGCATTCTCCGGCCCGAATGGAAGAGGTTTGCCAGGCAGATGAAGCAAATCAAAGATTTAAACGAGATTCCACTTCATGAGGTGTATGAAACCCTCAAACAGAATGAAGAAGAGGTGGATGAAATACTGGATGAAAAGAGGCAGAATGGGAAGACAATTGATGACTCAGTTGCTCTTGTTGTGAAAAAGAAGAAGAAGAAGAAGAAGATGCTTATGTCTGAATCAGATGAGGTCGAAGCTGAAGCGAACTCTGACTCGGACAACTGTGAACAACTAAAGCAGGCAATGCTTATGTTGACTAAGGCTTTTCAGAAGAAATTCTACAAAAGGCCAAGCTCAAACAGTCAGAGATATTTTTCTGGTCCGAGCAATTATGTTCACAAAGAGAGGGTTGAAGGAAATAGATTTGAAGGTAAAAGAGTAGAGGAAAGGAAGCCGGAAGAAAGAAAGTATAAAGATGAAGCATCTATTCAGAAAGAACCTCCAAAGTGCTACAACTGTGGTAGACTTGGACATTTTGCAAGAGACTGCCGACAACCCAAAGTCAGAAACTCAGACTACTACAAAAAACAAAATGCTTCTAGCCAAGCAACAAGAGGCTGGAAAGGCATTATTGGCAGAAGATGAATACTGGCTAGATCATTCAGACCAGGAAGATGACGATGAAGAGAATGACGAGAAAGCAAACATGTGCTTCATGGGCAAGATGGAAATAGATGATGAAGCAGATTCCGATGAAGATGACAATGACGAGGTATGTGATTTAACTCAATCTGATTTCATAAATCAAATGCACGCCATGATGTCAAAACTCGAAGAGTTAGAGTCGAAGCTTAAGCGAGAAAAGGGTGTCATTCTTGAACAAAACCAATCAATACAGAAACTTAGCAAATGTTGTTGCTGAGAAGAAAGTATTGGTTGAGACCTTACACAAAAACATTGACACCAGCGCCAAAGAACATACCATAATTCTTCAAGAAGTTACTGAAACAAAGACTAAATTAAGAAATAGTGAGTTTGATTTCATCGAGATTACGAAATTGCATTATTCAACTTCCAAAGAAAACATTTCTTTACTTGCTAAATTAAAAATTTTGGAAGGGAAGTTATACAAATTGGGTCAAACTGAAGAAACCATTCATCTGAACAAACCCAAAGAGGAAATAGAGAAATGGGGACTCGGGTATGAGAATCCTCACTACCTTAAAAAGGGTAAATCTGAAGTGCCTGCACTTTATGATATAACATTTTTGAAACTAGCTCGAAGAATCCCTGAGCTTAAAGTTTTCTGGACTGGATTGTCAAAAGAGGATGAAGCCAAGGAAACGGAAAAACGAAAGAACACAACTAAAGTTCAACTTCCATTTCGTTATGCGAAGTTGAATAATAGTTATAATGATGATCCTATATATCAAAAGAAAACTCTTTCAAATGACTTCTTTTAGAGTTATTCTGTCAAAGAAATGGAGGTGAAGCCTATTAAAGGTAAACTATATGTCCCTCCTCTCGTTTTGGAAAGTAAAATTTCTGAACTTGAGAATTCTTTAACAGATGAAAGACTTTTGATTAATATTGAACAAAAAGTTTTTTCAACTGTGTTTAAAAATGTTGTTCTTTCTAAGGCTTCAAAATCTAATGATTGTTTTGGTCTAACTGATGGAGGGTTTGATTTTCTAAACTCTGACGGTGGTTTGGATGGTTGTTCTGATCAATTTGACTTTAATGCGAAACTTCCTAACCATTCATCTTTTGTTGTAAAATCATTGGGAAGAACCAGTACGACTGTAAAAAGTGCAAAATCAACGAAAGTTGATAAATCAGAGTCTGTGAACACTTAAGTATGCTAAAGGTAAGATTAAATCTCAGCATTCACAGGAACCGGTCACTACTGGTAACCCAAAGATGAAGCATTCAGTTGTTGCTCACAAGTCTAACTCACAAGTTTCAACTGTTTCAGATCTGAGCAAGAAAATGCCAGAAGTTAAATCTCAATGGAAACCAAAATAGGAGACTGACAAGACTGATAAATCTTTTTGTACTGTTGGTTGTAATAAGACTTCGCCTATTAAAGATGTTTTAATTGCTGATGTTGCTATTTTGAAACCAAAACTTGTCGTTTATCGCAAGAAATTCTCTATGAAGCAATTATTCCAGTTATCTTTATCTTCTAGAAAGTATTCATATTATGATAAACATGTTTATGCTTATTGTCAAGATTCTGATATTTGGTATGGAACTTATCATGTGCACTCTAATCATTCTAATGCTTCCAATGAATTTCAAATGAAAAACGGACCCAAATTTCTATGGGTACCAAAATCTTGTGGTAACACAGTTGGACCCAAATTTCAATGGGTAGCAAAAGCTAAATCTGTGTTGCAGGAACTCAAAGTTTAAGGGGGAGCATAGAACTTAGGCTTTTGAACAAATTAGTTCAAGACCCGCACTTCAATGCTCAAAAGTCTTTACTCCAACTTTGTTTTATGAATATCTAAATCTCTTGTTTCATAATTTCTCTTGTGCAGATCCGTCATATGTGGTACTTGGATAGCAGATGTTCCAAGCATATGACTAGACAAAAAGGTATGTTGACCAACTTTACAGAGAAGTATTGCGGAACAGTTACATTCGACAACGATCAGTTTTCACCAATACTAGGTTATGGTGATATGGTACATGACAAAGTCACGATCAAGAAGGTCTGCTATGTTGAAGGCTTAGGACACAACCTGTTCAGTATAGGCCAGTTCTGTGACAAAGGCTTAGAGGTCAATTTCAAAGCCAAGAGGTGTTCTGTTCGCACTGAAGAAGTCGAGGAACTCTTGGTTGGCACGAGAAAGTCCGACCTCTACACAATCAATTTGTCAAACGTCCAGACTGACAAGAAGGTTTGTCTACTCTCGAAACCCTCGATGCAACAAAGTTGGCTATGGCATCGACGACTCTCTCACCTCAACTTTCGGTACATCAACAAACTGGTCAGTGGGAAGTTAGTGAAAGGACTTCCAGAGCTCAAGTATGAAAAATAACACCTTTGTACAGCGTGTGAAAAGGGAAAGATGAAGAGGGCTCCACATAAACCAAAGCCTGAACCGAGTACAAGCGCTCCGTTAAAGTTGTTGCATATGGATCTCTGTGGTCCGATGCGAACGCAAAGTCTAGGCGGAAAGAAGTACATACTAGTTATCGTGGACGATTACTCGCGATACACTTGGGTCAAATTTCTACGTTCAAAGGATGAGACACCAGATGTTCTCATTACATTCTTGAAGACGACCCAGGTAAATCTGCAGAAACCGGTCAAGCTTCTAAGAACAGACAACGGCACAGATTTCAAGAACAAAAAGGTTCAAGAATATCTCAAATCAGTCGGGATATCACATCAATACTCTGCTGCTCGAACGCCTCAACAGAATGGAGTGGTCGAAAGAAGAAATCGTACGCTAGTCTAGGCTGCTCGTACTATGCTAAGTCAATCTGACTTACCTCTATTCTTGTGGGTTGAAGCTATATCGACTGCGTGCTACACTCAGAATCGCTCCATGATACACCGCAGATTCAAGAAGACTCCTTATGCGTTAATCAACAACCGGACACCGACAATCAAATATTTCCATATATTTGGGTGTAAGTGTTACGTTCTAAAAGATAGAGAGAGTCTGAACAAGTTCAGTGCCAAGGCGGATGAAGGCATCTTCATTGGTTATTCCTCTATATCAACTACATACCGTGTATATCTAAAGAAGTCAAAGACGGTTATTGAAAGCGCCAACGTTACGTTTGATGAAGAGATGGCTTCTGAACAACACAGTTCAGAACCCGTCATAACCGGAGTACTAGCTTCTGGCCAAATCAGTCCAGAACCTGCGTCTCAAACGAACAAATCAAATGAAGCATCAACGTCTACTAATCATTTATCTAATTTATATTTATTATTTGAATTGTTTTATGATGAATTTCTTGGATCTAATGTAAAGAAATATGTTGTGGTTGATAGGATGGAAGACTCAACGACTACTCATCCAACCATGTCAGATATCCTTATTGAATCTAACTCTCAGATTCAACAGGAAATTCCAGTTCAAATGCCTACTCCAACAGTTGAAGCTGTGACAAATAATGAAGAGACAGAAGTTGCTGCATCAGTAGGATGTTCTGTACGGACTGATCTACAGCCTCTCCAAGCTGTACCTACTGAGACTTCTGCACCTACAACTTCAACTGCAATCATCATTCCTCCAGAACAACCTGAGGAAGGTACAAGTGGATTTATAGATGATAATATTGATATATATTCATATAATCCACTCCCTCATGAACATAAATGGACCAAAGAGCACCCGATAAGCCAGATCATTGGTGATCCAACAAAACCGGTGCAAACTAGGTCAACATCAATGAATATGTGTATGCATGACTCCCATCTGAGCAAGTTCGAGCCAACTCGCGTATCAGAGGCACTTGCTGATCCAGAATGGGTGACTTCAATGCAAGAAGAGCTGAATCAGTTCGACGCACTTAAAGTCTGGAGACTCGTACCCAAACCCCAAGGTAAAACCATTATAGGTACGAAATGGGTTTTCAAGATCAAGAAAGATAAAGATGGTACCGTTATCAGAAACAAAGCAAGACTTGTAGCTAAACGATATAGACAAGAGGAAGGAATAGACTACGACGAGACTTATGCTCCTGTGGCGCGTTTAGAGGCAATTCGAATGTTTCTAGCCTACGCTGCTCACAAGAACTTCACTATCTTTCAAATGGACGTGAAGACCGCCTTTCTGAATAGCATTCTAAAGGAAGAAGTCTACGTCTCGCAGCTAGAAGGCTTTGTCAATCAAGAGAAACCGAATCATGTCTACATTCTCGACAAAGCACTCTATGGACTAAAACAAGCTCCTCACGCCTGATATGATGTCCTATCTCAATTTTTAGTCAAGTTTGGTTTTACAAAAGGTACGGTAGATACTACTTTGTTTATTAAAAAGGAAAAATCCGATATCATTCTTATTCAAATCTATGTGGATGATATTATTTTTGGCTCTACAAATCCTAAGTACTGTAAGAATTTTTCAAACCTTATGGTGTCAAGATTTCAGATGAATATTATGGGAGAGATGAATTTCTTTCTCGGATTACAAGTCAAACAATTTTCATCGGGGATTTTTATCAATCAATCAAAATACATTTTTGATATTCTTCGGAAGTTCAAAATGGAAAATTCAAAACCGATTGGTACCCTAATGGCACCAGGTACTAAGAATGGCACCGATCCTTCTGGAAAGGCTATTGATGTTAGGACTTACAGAGGGATGATAGGCTCTTTAATGTATCTTACTTCTAGTAGGTCAAATATAATGTTCTCTACATGCTTATGTGCTAGATATCAAGCTAATCCCAAAGAAATCTATTTGTCTGCAGTTAAGCGCATTTTTAGGTATCTAAAGGGGACTGCAGATCCTGGTCTGTGGTATCCTAAAGATACTAGCTTTTAACTAACAGCGTATACAGATGCAGATCATGCTGGTTGTATGTTAGACAGGAAGAGCACGTCAGGACATATAGAGTTCCTCGGTGATAAACTCGTAAGTTGGGCATCGAAGAAGCAACTTTGTGTTTCAACTTCAACGGTCGAATCAGAATTTGTAGTTGCTGCTAGCTGCTGTTCTCAGGTCTTATGGATGAGAACACAATTGCGCGACTACGGTTTTCACTTCAACAAAATCCCGATATACTGTGACTCAAAGAGCGCCATCGCGATAACAGCGAATCCTGTTCAGCACACCAAGACCAAACACATAGATGTCAGGTATCATTTTATTAAAGATAATGTCGAAAAATGAACAATTGAACTTTTCTTTGTAAAAACTGATTATCAACTTGCCGATTTGTTTACCAACTCTTTAGACGAAAAGAGGTTCACCTTTCTTGTCTCAAAGCTTGGTATGTTAAATCTTAAGATCTAATCAGTAGTTACCTATCAAAGTTTTCTAATTGCATACTTTTTCATCATTTCTTCATTCTTATTTCTGATTGATATCTGCACATTAACAATCCGTTCATGATCCAAGGGGGAGTATGTGAAGAAATTGACAGCTGGTCAATATTATTTTGAGGGGGAGCTCACTAACTTCTGCATTTACCTTTTATGCCAAATTTTTGTAATGCATGATTTTAGGGGGAGCTCGTCAAATCAAAGGAGTATGGATATGACTTCTGATTATTTCTGATCAGAACTCGTACTTTCACAGTTTTACTACTTTTTCTCTTTTCAATATAAGTGAATAAATTTTGCTTTGACATAGACATAAGACTTTTGCAGATTTTTTGAGAGATGCTTACAAGATCATATCTTTATGACTTTAAGCTTAGCTTCATGAGATGTAAGATCGCACGTAAAGGTATAATCCTTTATCTTAATCTCATATATGGTTGAAAGGAGGACAACTTTCAATCATAGAAAACATTGTTCTTAAAAGTTCAAACCACTTCCCGACTCTTATTCAGATTTCATGATTTGGAAGTGTGAGTTTAAATGTTTTCAAGATCTAATTGTGCTTTAACTGAAATAGTTAAACCAATCTGAGCATCACATGCATTATAGGAAAAACATGATTTCATTGTGCTAGGACTTAACACAACTTCTATGGAATCACCTTAACCAGTGATTTCTACCCACGAAGTTAATCCATAGTGATTGAGTGTGAGAAGTCGAAAAGAAATGAGTTTGGTTAGAGTGAGCTTAATGTTTAAAAGAAAGAGGGTGTGAGAACAGAGTTAAAAGAATATCAGAACTCTGCACCAACTTTTTCTGAGCCGGGCAGCCACAATTCTAGTGTTTCACAACTTTTTGGTGAACATTATTGAAACAGGCAACTAGCCCATGCCAACTCTTGATCAAACCTCACCAACTACTCATTTTCTACTCAAATAGAAAGTGTTTCACATTTTCAAAGGGGAAGCAACACATTTGCTATCTGATTTTCATTTGGAAAATCTAGATATTGAAAAGAAGGAAGTCTGCCCCACCTTCGCACTTTAGTCATGCACATTGAGTCTGTGTTTAACTTACTGTTGTCTCAGTGGTGTACACAATTTTAAGCCTATAAGCAATCATCCGAGCTTAATTCTTTCTATCACAAGCACGAACACACAAGGAATTTGTTTCTTTGTCATAACGTTTATAGAAATTACCTTTGTGGTGTTTCGATGATTAAATGGAAGCCCTGGAGGAGTGAACATCACAAAGCTCCTTACCAATGTGTATTCATTACACACAGTGACTTAGTGTTACTGACAGGCATTTTAACTGATTCATTTGTTGATTCAGGTGTTACATGACTATTTTTTCTGGATTTAAAAAGATCTGGATGAATATCTTTTGAATTGACGGATCAGAGGCTCCAAATAAACGAGAACCTAAAGCTTGAAGAAATGTCCAGTCCCTTACATTCCAAATAAGATTGAAAAAGAGAAGAACTACCAAGAAATGCGAAAGATCAAAGTATTCTGAAGACATGCTGATTTTAGATAAATTTTCTTTGAAGATACTTTGCTAAAGCATTCTGAGCTAAACCTGGAGATTATTACTTATTGAAGACTAAGAGGGAGATTGCATCTTCTGAGCTGAAAAAGAAGACTGAATTGCTAAAATCTTTTTAGAATGATCTTGATCCAAAGGGGGAGATTGTTAGCGCACAGATCTATTGGATTCAAGATCATCCAATCTGAAGATCCAATCTGAAGCTAAAGCCCGAAAAGTCGCTCTCGTTAATATAAGTCTAATGTCAGTTTGCAATAATTGTCAAAGTTGTTTATTGTATTTTATCTATATTCAAAATATCTTATAAATAGATATTTAGATATTAGTTTAAGTTATTATATTAGTTAGATATTTAGTTTTAGTTTAATATTGTTTATCTTGCAAGTGGACTTGCAAGTTGTAAGGTTAGGGTGTTTGAGAAGCTAAGTGAGATAGATCAGATCTCATATAGAACATACACAACACACAATTCTAAGGTGTAAAAACACAGAGAGCTTCAAAGAGAGAAATTGATCAATCTGTATTCCATGTTTTATCATCAAAACTTTCTCTAAGAAATGTCTCTGGAATTCTTTTTGGACCACTGATCTATCATACAGAGCCTCTGATTCTTTGCCAATTCGAACAACGTAGTCATCCAGATCTTTGCAAATCCAGACAAAATTTCGTGTAACACCTGAAGCAACAAATGAATCAGTTAATGCGCCTGTCAGTAACACGAAGTTACTGTGTGTAGTGTGATTTTAAATGTTTTCATGATCTTGTATCCATCGTGTTGTTCTTATGAGGAATTGGAGAAATTGGCATTGGGAGGAATGAATGAAGCTAGGCTTAATATGTGTCATAATACTAGAGATTGGCATCAAAATGTAATTAGAAAGATCAAGAATTTGAATCATGAATTATGGTTTTGTGTTTCTGTGTTGTGTGTATATAAAAACCACTGGGGAAGAAGATGAAAAAGGGAGAGAGAGAAAGAAAGTAAAAAAGAAACGGTCAAATAGGAGAGAAAGGGTGGACACATGGCAACATATACGTGGTGTTCTTAAAGTTATATTAATTAAATACATAAATTGACCAAATTGTCCTTGAGTTAACAGGTGGTTTTTAACTGTGTTAGCGATAGGGACTTGGCATGAAACAAAATGCAAACCACAGAGATCCCTGATGTACTTATTTCAAAATAGGGACAATATCCAGATTTTGAACTAACCACATGGACCCAGAGTGTTATTTACTCTATATATATATATATAATAAATTTTAAATTCTTTTAGTTAACACATTATATTATTTAATTTTTTATTATTAGTTTGTTTGTATTAGTTAACAAGGACGGTAATCAAATGATAACCAAAAAAAGGTTGTGAACCGTGAAAGCCGATCTAAGCCGTTTAGTGATTTTAATCAATGGTCATTACACATAATGGCATTTTTGTGATTTCTTTTAAATCTGAAACTAATTATTGAACATATGCCTAATTGTAAGGGCATTTATGTCCATTTCCAGATCTCATCTCTTTTCCAGATCTCATATCTTCCTCATAACAACGCAGATCTCATTTGTCTTCCAGATCCACACCGGTTTCTATGTTTTCGTTTGATGGTTGTCCGATCCTCTTCCTCATACCAACGCAGATCTCATTTGTCTTCCAGATCCACACTGGTTTCTAGGTTTCCGTTTGATGGTTGTCCGTGTCGGAATCCTTGTCGCCGAAAACTACCATCTTCGACGTCTTTCGCCTTTTTAATTCAATCTCTTCGTTTGGTTGCCCTAAATCTTCCTTCTTCTTCGTCTCTCCATCGTTTTTTTCATGCTTTTCAGTCAACTTCTTCACCTTCAATTGTAAAGACCTGGCACCAAAAAAGCACATCGGAAACCATCGAGTCTCTCTCATATGTTTTTTTTAACAAAACTACACGGACAGAAATAGTAGATTTATTTTAGATCGACATGTAATTTTAGATTTGATTATTACGAGATGTATAGATCGTAATTTTCGAGTTCTCGATGCAGTTCTAGGACCCGAAGTTTCCTCAATCCCTCGAGCCAAGGAAATTGTCACTGCTCACAATGATGCAGAGTGAAAAGGATCGAGATAGAGGTTCGTTTTCGTAACTCTGAGGATATTGAGTTCCATCTCTTGGTGTCGTAACGATTGACGACATAGGCCTGGAGGAGTTCCTCTTATGTCCCCCACGCCATCGTCGCCGGTGGTGAGTCTTTGGTATCCTCCGACTCTCTCTTCTGGTCTGATTTGGCCATGGAAGGGTTCCTCTCTGTTTATCTTAATCTTCATTCCTTATCCTTGAAGTCGCTGAAATCCAAATCTAAGCACGTCGGATATGAATCGGTGATTATAGACATAAATTTTATTTGTTTCATTAGGTGAAAAATAGATTATAGATGAAATTTTTGTTTGATTTCATGTGGTGATTTAAGATATAGAAGAACTTATGTTTGGATTTCATTAGATGAAATAGCATATTTAGGAAAATTGTAATTTATTTCATGTGGTGAAATGAGGTTAGTATGTGCTTCATATGGTGAATCTGTGTGTTTCATCTGATGAATGGACTTGTATGTTTCATCTAGTGAATTTGATTACCAAAATGACGATTATGCCCTTTTCATGTGGTGAAACAACTTTTAATTAAAACCATTGGATTAAAACCAAATTACGGTTTAGATCGGTTCTCACCGTTCTCAATCTTTTTTTGGTTCTCACATGATTTAACCCCTAGTTAACAAATTATATTAATATAAATTTGTTTTAATGATATTATTAAATAATGCAATTGATTGTTTTTTCAAGATGTCATTTTTGGTTATTTTACATATTTATAAGCTAGTTTTTGCCAAACATGAATTATATATCAGCTACCAGTTAGCTTATCAGTTAGTTTGCCAAACATAGCCTAACATTTTTGCAGTATAAATTCTTGTTTGATTTTGAAAAGTCAATATTATTCACCAATAACTAAAAATAATTAGTTTTTTGGTATGGAAATACGAATTTAGATACGTAGGTTCATTCAGTTATATAACTTCTCAAGTTTAATTAAATGTTATTAATTGTATTAAAAATTTATCCAAAACAAAAACTAATAATCAAACAACACATATTTTTTTAATCATTTAAATTGTAAACAGTAACATACAAAACAAAAAAAACCTTTAACCCTTTAAAGTTAATGATATTAGTGTTTATGGACCCTAGCTACAATATATTGCATACCACAGGAACTATATCCACAATAAACATAGAATGAGGACCATGGTCAAAGAAATCATAAAACCACATGGACCAAATCCACAATTCACTCTAATTTTTTATATTTTGTTCTTAGTTCGATGGTAACCTATAAATCTTATAACTATTAAGAACATCTTTAGCAGATTTTTTAAAATGAAAAAAAAATGAATATTTTGGACATTTTAAACATGTTTTTCCACCAACAGATTCTCTAAAATGCAGAAAATATGAGAGAATGTGTAAAATTCTTCAAATTAAAATAATTTTCCAAAAATGATTACCATGATACATAAATACTTTTAATATATTACCACCAATAGGATCATTTGAACTTAAATTTTTAGAGAGAAAAATAATATTTTATTAGAAGAATGAAATATTTTGATAATATAATTAATATTGTAATCTTCAAAATAAAGAATCTGTTAAAGTTGAATATATTTTTGTTATAGAGATTTTGAAGTTTCATTCTGCATTTTAAAGAAGTTTTAAAAAATATGTTGGAGATGCTTTAATGAAGTATATGTCAAATTGCCAAATTTTACTATAATTCTCAATTATGTGAAAAAATATCACATCAAAATTAAAGGATGTTACATACATTGAAAATTCATTTATCAAGTAAAATGAATATAAAATTAAAAAAAATATTTGTTACATTAATTGAGAATAAAGTTTAATTAAAAAAACTAAGTTAAAATTCGTTAAATTATATTTATTTTACTTTTTATTAAAAAATACATCACCTATATTACTATTAAAATCATCTTGTAAATCAACCAATAAATTATTTTAATAGTAATTAAATTCAATTTAAAATAAATTTTTTAATGATATCATATTAATGTATTTATTTTTTGGATATTTAGAAGAGGTAGATATATAGAGTGATGGGGATTGGGACCAAAATGCAATGCAATGCTTGTAAGCAAATAAAATTTGAGGAGACCAACCCATATCATCATTATTATAGGGGTTGGATTGGGTCCATCAAAGGCCCCACATATTCCTTAACTACTAAGTGGTTGTTTGGTGGTTGTTAAATGGTTTAGTGCAGAATGATTAAGTAGTATGAATGATTAAGAGATTTTTATGATATAGTGTAAAATGAAATATGATTTTTTGCTAATTGTTCATAATGAAATCAAGGCTCTTAATGGTTAAGAGAGGATCATGATACAAAATCATTAAGAGGATTTTGAAACCATTGAGAGACAACATTTTTTTTTACCAAACATGATTTACTTCTTAACGATTTAGAAGTTGTCTCTTAATGGAACCATTAAGAGGTAAACAAACAACCCCTTAACTTCATCTTGCCCCCCAAAAAAATTATTTTCCTTTTTATTCTAGGAAATTAATTTTTTTAAATAAATCAAATTTTAAAACTTGTTTATTTTTGACAAATTATCGAATCAATATTTGGAGTAAAATCTATTCCGATTATTTTAGGACTTATTTGTTTGTCATATAAATCTTTTTCTAAATAATTTCTATTTCGTTCCTATATTTGGTACATACGTGTTGTCATTGACTCCCTTAAATGAGAAGTATTAAATAAACTTTGTCACCGAGTTTCTTAAACAAGAAGTTTTGAAAGTTAGTTTTTAAAAATATTGATATAATCAAAGTTGGTTTTATTTAATTGCAATTACCCTGTAAAAACAAAATGAAGTTGAGTATTTTTATTTAAACTAGAAGCATATTTACGTAATGTAGCGAGATAAATCACGATTTTAATGTTTTTATTTTATTTTTTGTTTTACAGTACGATTTTAGATTGTTTTTAGAGAGTGATAATGTTTTTTTATATAAATTTATTTAATTTAGGCTTAATAATATAATGTTTTTACATAAAAAAAAACTAAGTAGTTTGTTAAAATTCATTAATTATCTTATATATTTTAAATTTTTTATATTTAAATTGAGATGTTTATCCTGTTTTGATTATGTTTATCAAAATTCAAAATTCATAATTTTAGGTTTTGGGGATTCGAGATAAGGATTTTAGGGGATAAGGGTGAAATTTATTAATTAAGGTTAAAATCATTTAAAAGTAGTATATATTGTTTCATTAGTTGTTTTTTAAGAGATTTTAAGTAGATTAACATTAAATAATAGTACATAATGATTAATGAGTTGTTTTTAAGAGTTTTTTATATCTCTTTTATAATATAGTATAGATATGAGTTTCGAATTTTGTGGTGTTACAATTTTGTGTTATGGATCATATTTTTTTTTATTATTGTATATGACAATACAATCAACCATTGATTATTTAATCAACTAACGTATGTAACCAATAAAAAATAAAATGTTAATCCCTCCGTCTAAAATAAATGTCCATAATAAAAAAAAATACATAATTTAACAAAAATGTAATAATTATAATGAGTCAAATGACAGTTTTCTTTTAATAATAAATGGAGTAAATAATAAGGGTAAAATGATAAAATATACATTTGTTTTAAAATAAATAAAAATAAAAAGATAATTACTTATTTTTAGACGAGGAACTAATATAGCTAGACATTTTTTTCTTTCTTTCAAAAATTGGTGTTTAGTTTGAATTGATGGAGTGGCCAAAGGGAATTGGAGTGAAGAGCATTTGGTTTGGTTGACATACAAATATAATGGTAATGATCTAAAATGCCTTTTATTGCGTAAAATAGTAAAAGCATCTTCAACAGCTATGCTATAATTTTTTTTTAAAATAGAGTATAAAAAGTTAAAATCTCTAAAATAATTTACATCCAACTCCAACAACTACTATATTTTAGCAATTTTATCATCAATTATATTATCAAAATATTCAATACATTTAATATAATATTAATTCTCCCTCCTAAACACACAACTTCAATTTTCTTTATTGGTGGAAAGAATTAAATATTATTTATCTCTCTTAGAAATAGAGATTTAGAGATTTCTTCAAATTTGGAGACTTTTATATTATTTCTCTTCTTTTTTCTATTTTAGCATATGGTTTAGCATAGCTGTTGGAGCAACAAAATTGCTAAAATCTTACTTTTTTCTATTTTAACATAGCTGTTGTAGATGCTCTAAGATAACAAAAATGATAATATTATTCAAAATTTTAATAATAATCGTACTATTACTACTGCTACTACTACTATTACTACTACTACTAACAATAATAACTAGAAGTGTATTCGTGCAATGCAACGTGATACATCACGATTTTTATGTTTTATTTTGTTTTTTGTTTTTTGTCGGTTTACAGTACGATTTTGGATGGTTTTGAGAGAGTGATAATGATTTTTTTTTTTATAAATTTGTTTAATTTAGGCTTAATAATTTTATGCTTTTTATTAAAAAAATTAATTATTTTGTTAGAATTCAGTGGTTATCTTATATATTTTAAAATTTTTATATTTAAATTGAGATGTTTATCCTGTTTTGATTATGTTTATCAGTTAGTTATAAATTCAAACATATAGCTTTAGAAATTTGTACTCATGCATCATAACTTGTAATCTTGAATTTTAAGTAATGTGTATTAATAAGCAATACTTAATACATAAAAAAATGTTATTAAGAGTTTTTTTCGATAGTTTAATAATAATGTAATTTATTTTAAGTTTAATAATACTAGCATCATGTCCGTGCAATGCACCGGGTGAGTAAGGTGTAAAATTTTATCGTAAATGAAAAATTAAAAGCCCTCGAGCATGTAACTCCATTGGTAAATGGGTTGACTATTGAGAAACTTTGTTAACCATCCAAACAAAGAAATAGATATGTAGAAATGAAGGAAAGACAAACATATGAAGGAAACCAGTAACAAATACACACTCAAGCAAGTCAAACAAAAACGAAAAAGAAGACAAAACCTGATACAGAAACACCTCAAAGAAATCAAGAAAAAATCAAGAAGGATGGTAATAACAAATACACACTCAAACAAGTCAAACAAAAACGAAAAAGAAGACAAAACCTGATACAGTTGTTTGAAAAAAGGCGCTACTCGATCGATCTTTTCGATTTCATCTTCATCTTCCCCATTCAAAATTCATGTTTAAATAAGGATATAAATAGGGGGAAGAGGACGTGTTTAGAGATAGAGATACATGAAAATGATGATAACAATGGTTTTGAATTTTGATTTGAACGGGTTGGAGGGATAGGAAGGAAGTTGAACTGGTTTAAGGATAAGGTTGAACGTGTTTAAGGATATGCATTGATAGTGTGCTTTAGTAAGTCGTACCATAGGCAATAGCAAGTTGTAAACTTGAAATTTAAGTAAATTAGTATAGATATTGGATGAATTTTAGAGAGTTTTTAAAGAGTTTTGAATCAATGCTTTATAATATAGTATAGATATTGGATTGTTTTTAGAGAGTGATAATGTTTTTTTTTAAATTTGTTTAATTTAGGCTTAATAATATAATATTTTTTATATAAATAAAAATAAGTAGTTTGTTAAAATTTATTAATTATCTTATGTATTTTAAATTTTTTATATTTAAATTGAGATGTTTATCTTGTTTTGATTATGTTTATCACAATTCAAATTTCATAATTTTAGGGGTTGGGGATTAGAGATAAGGATTTTGGGGGATAAGGATGAAATTTATTAATTAGGGTTAAAAGCATTTAAAAGTAGTACATATGACTTCATTAATTGTTTTTTAAGGTCCCGTTTGATTTGCGAGAATGGATTGGATTTGGAAGGATTTGGATTTCAAATCCATTCCAATCATGCGTTTGGGTTGTAGGAATGAAATATATTGACCGGATTTGAAATTCTTTGACTTTTTCAAAATCCAGTACATGATGGATTTGGAATTCCTTTGCAATGGGCCAGGATTTCAAATCCAAGTCCTGATGGATTTGATAACTCGCTTTAGACTTCAATCAACTTTCATCCAAATTCTACAAACCAAATACATGTAGGATTCCAAATCCCCCCAAATCCAAATTCTTACATGAAATCCAATTCATTCCAATCCATTCCCGCAAACCAAACATGTCCTAAGAGATTTTAAGTAGATTAACATTAAATAATAATATATAATACTTAATGAGTTGTTTTTAAGAGATTTTTATGTTTTTTTTTATAATATAGTATAGATAATAAGTTGAATTTTTTCCGATAATTTAATCTAATCAAAAGTTGAATTTCTTCCTATAATTTAAAATCTATTAGAATTATTAAGACCATTTTCAACCGATCACTGAATGCTCGACAAATTCAATCCAAACCCACTTCCCCTTCATTTATGGAAGGGGTATTGTTCATCCCCTCTATATTGTGTTTTAATATTTTATTAATAATAATGGGTATATCTATTTTAATATTTAATTAATTGAATTTTTTTATAAGTTTAATAATTTGTTTATTTTGTATTTTAAATCACAAATTAAATGTAGTAAATTTTTATAAAAAATTAAAATACATTATTCATCATAAAAATTAATAATATGTATTTATTATGTTTTAATAAAATAACACAATAATAGGATATATATTATTTTATTATTATTATATTAGTTAAAAGTGAATATTAGTGTTTTATTTATTGTTTAGTGTGTGTTTGAAATAGAAATGTGTTTTAGTATGTATAAATTCATATGTTAGGGTTGGTTTACCCAAACATTTACCAGATAAGTACTTACTGGTTAAATTCAACGCTATCACTTAGTTTATTGGGTAAGATTTTAGTTCATTAAAACGGTATCGTAGGCAAAAATTTACCTAGTAAGCTCTAACCAGGTAAGAGTCGTCGTCTTCACTTACCGGGTAAGACTCTCGACCATTGTTTTCGCTCTTACCGAGGTAAGATTATTAGTCATTGCCATATTTATCGGTTAAGGTAATATAACTTGGTAAACTTGGTAAGCCCTTACCCGAGTAAGCGTTTGGTAAATGACCCCTTAGTGTTTTTCTTTGGTGTTTCAGTTGGAGATGCTGTAAGGAATCCATTTGAATCTACTTTAAAGAACCCATAATTCATTTCAAAAAACAACCAAACACATTTTGGGATTTGGTCTATATTTATCTATTATTCAATTCCCCTACTTTTCTCCCAACTGTTTTCTCAATACTCGTCCATTGAATAAAGCTCAATTGGATCGTAGTTTGATGGAAACCCAAACATATTCCATTGACTCAAATGTATCTAGAGATGACAATGGATTTGCAGGTACTAGGGACCCCAATCTCCATCTTTGTCCCTGATCCCCAATTCCCATCTTATAACACCCTTAAATTTAGAAAGAGTAACTAAACAAAAACTTCGATAAAATAATCAAATAAAGGATAAAATCCTTTCTACAAATTCATCATTGGAAATACTTCAACTTTAAAACTTAAAATTAACACCAACATTCAAAAACTTAAGTCACATACTAAGACTAAATAAGGTCGGGTGTTACTTAACCCAAATACAAGTTGTTATTTCCAAAATAAATGCGGAAGACTTCACCAAGCTATTCACTTCTTCGAGCACACAACTAGCACCTCATCTCTTCATAGTGTCGCTAGAACTACTACCGAAACGGAACCTGATACACATGCTGACAAATAAAAAGGTTAGAGTAACGCCTAGTGAGTTCAAAAGTTTTCATCACTATATAATCAATAAAATGGAAATAATATAATTTAAATCACGATTCCCATTATGCAAAACGTTTAGAATAAATAGTGATGTCTTTCCCAAAAATCCCATTTTACGTGTTAAAGCGTTTAAATAGAAATACTCCGCAAATATGGAACTAAACCCTTTACTCAAGTGAAACATAAATAAGATAAAATTCAAATATCAAAGCATGGCAATAATTACTTCATGCAAACCTTAATATATATGTGGAGGGGGTCTAACATTAAGGTCATCAATTGCAATTACTCGCGAAAGACTCATACGATATTAAAACATGGATATTACAATATCCAAAAATAATGTTTGACAACAACGGAGGAGACTCGTATCCATTGAGAGTGGAGGAAACACATAAGTATGTCACTCATACAACATTAGACGCATGACATGTTTCTACATGAAGTCCAAATGTCTCTACGACTCCTCATTAAGTTTTACCCAAAGAGTCGGTTGACCTTAGTGTCTATCCATATGGATTTTCACCAAAAGGCCTGACAACATTCGAGGACTAGAACCATGGTATTACCCCGAATGGCGGAGGTCCTAGTGCCTACCCACACATGGAAGTACCACCCCAGACTCAACCCTCCTAGTGTCTACTTGAAAAGTTAAGGTCATAAAACATGGGTCCCGAAGACCATGACCGTAATATCCAATTGACCATCAACAAAGACCGGCTTACGTGCCTATGGATCCAATGCAACACAGTCTAAAATTACATGACTACACATGAATGATCAATGAACTCGAGCATGTAATTATCATTAATATGCAACAAGATGCATTAAGATGCAAATCATAATTGGGGCTCCACATTGAGCCATTGAAACTAGAAAAATGTCCTCAAGACTTTTTTTTAAGTCAAAACCGAGCTAAAATGCTCAAAATCCATTTCACCAACAAATAAAAGTCCCTAAATAATAAAATGCATTTAAACGATATTTATGCAGACACATACCTCAAAGATGTGATTAATCCAAAACTCATCACGGATTGGGACAAACGAATTATCAAATGGGCTCAAACCCTTATGTTTCCAAAATGTCTCAGAACATGGAGACATGCATTTTCCAAATGGTTTATTAAATCAAGTACACCAAAAATGCATAAATCATATAAACTTAATTTGTACAAAAATCATCCAAAATGCATAAATCATAAAATATACTTCATTTGTATGAAATTCACCAAAAATGCATAAATTATGCTATTTACTTATCAAAATCTCCAAATCCCATTTATGGCCATTTCATGAGGTCAAATCAACCCAAGTTTACCAAATATGAAAACTTGTCAAAATACTCAACACATTGACAATTACCAAGTAAAACATATTTTTTACTTCAAAATACACATTTTGACATATACATAGTTTTAGGTTAAATCTAGATTTTCCCCAACTTGAGCTCCTTTGAAGAAATTTGAATCCTCAAGCCAAATCTTCCAAAAACCTAGATTCATAAGTTTCTAACCATAAATATTCATATCCAACCATTTAGAATCGTTCCCCAAACATTTTACATGAAGGTCTCAACTTATACTAAAACCCTAATTTCCATAGATGAAGAAAAGAGAAGATTACCTTAACCATAACTTGAATCCAACAACCAAAATACCTCTTGGGTCACCAAAATGAACCACAAACTCCCATTCTTCAAAATGGAGAAAAAAGGTTGGATGAAACCCTAGAAACTTGATGAAGCATATGAAATGAAATCGGTTCTAGAAAGGTTAAGGTTCATAAAAAAGGTGTGGGGTTTGATTTGGGAGAGAAAGATGGAGAGAGGAGAAAGGATTTGAGGTTTTTGGATGAGAAAATCGAAATTAGGGAGAGGGAGATCAAATCTAGACATGGGGGTAAAAGTAGGAGAGAGAGGAGGGAAAAATTGAAGGTGAAAATGGGTGAAAATTTCGTCAGACTCAATGCGGACATCCACTTGCATCAAGACGGAAAATTTTGTTGCTTCCGCGGAATACCCTATACGGACATCCACTTGCTTTCCTATGCGGACGTCCACTTGACACTGGTCGCCCGGTTTATTGCCCGATCACTGTTTTGGTCATAACTTCTTCAATTTAGCTCCGTTTTCGCTCCGAAAAGGCCAGTTGGATTTATATTTGAATTCCTCATCTAGCAAGACTATAAAATCTATGATTCAATCCAAAATCCTATTTCTTCTGTTTCTCTTGAAAGATCGATTTCTACATTTACCCAAAGTTGTACTTACCCAAAAATTACGGGTGTTACACATCTCCACCCTATCCCTCGGGAAATATGATTGAATCCTTGTTCTCAACAGAAAATTATGTTTTGTTTGAGTACTATATAATTGGAATTTTTATATACATACAATGACATTTTCTGTATAGAATCATAAATTTGCATAACTAGAAACTTTAATCTACTAAATTCTAATTGTTGCATTTGTATGGTTTTATGAAACATTAACATACAGTGTATTGCTATAAATTGAAAGTAAAAAAAAATCCTACAAACCAATTAAAGATAATCAATAACATGATCATACATCCAATGTCTTCAATATATTACAAATAATTTGATGTTGTAAACATCCATGTCTAATCCCTTTTACAAGTTTTCTAACCTAGAAGATTAATGTAACAACCTAAAAATTGGGACAAACAAAAATTTCCGGAAAAGGAAATGTGGTATATAAAATAATGCCAAAGCACGAGCTTTCCCCAAAAAGGGAACAATACATGCCTGTCATAATTACAAGTTTGTAATGATAAAGAAATTTGAACAATTTCTTGAGAACCATGCATTTTGAGAACTTTTCTTGTAACCAAAATTCGCATTTTGAGAACTTTGCGAACAATTTCTCTTTTCAAAGACTTTCCAATACATCCCGTAAGTGTTGACTATGCTCGACTTCGTCTCACGAGTAGATCAGAATATCGTCGATGAAGACTATAACAGATTTGTCCAAGAAAGGTTGACACACATGATGCATTAGATCCATGAATATGGCCGGAGCGTTAGTTAACCCGAATGGCATAACTAGAAATTCATAGTGGCTTTCGGAATGTCGCTCTCCTTCACCCTCATTTGATGGTAATCGGATTGCAAGTCTATTTTGGAGAAACACCCCGCTCCTTGCAATTGGTCGAAGAGGTCGTTGATTCATGTAAGTGGATATTTGTTCTTCACGATGAACTTGTTGAGCTCACGGTAGTCGATACACATCCGTATGGAACCGTCCTTCTTCTCTATGAACAAAACTGGAGCTCCCCACGGCGACTGATAATCTCGTTTTTGACATTATTTTGAATCGTAGATCGGTCCTTTCGTTGCAAGTTTCCAAGTAAAATAGTAATCTTTAACGAGTTTTTGTGAGAAAAGTACAGGTCTTCAGGGTTTTACAAAGCCAGACAACTTGTGAGTAGATTGGAAGAGGAAATTGGCATTTTAGGCCATTTTTGGATTGAGAAGACAGTGCCTTGCGCGACTATAGGCGCGGTTCCATCCGCGCGGGTTCTCGGACAGTGCTTTACGTGGCTCTCGACGCGATTCCATCTGCGCGGTCGACCGTGCCAAACTTCTGACTGTTACAATTTTTTTCCTATATCATTTAGGTTGAAGGGAAGCTGTAGGATCACTTACTAGAGAGAAAAAGAGGCGATTTGTGAAAAGCAAAAAGGAAAGATTTTGGAGGTAGAGAAGGAGTATTGGAGATTGGAAGAGGGAGATTCAACAGTTACGGGTACGAAGGACTTGGGGAATTGCTTCTTCACGGAGTTTTATCACTTTAATTCTTAGAAGATGTTTTGTCTTCCAAACTTTTGTATTTCATTTCTGCTTTTGAAAACCCCCAACATGAACTAATTTCTTCATGTTGGGGGGTTGGTTGCATCATGAACAATTAAGCTTGTAGCTATGTAGAAGCTTTGATTTTGGGTTTTCTGATTGATGAAACATATGAGATTGCTCTTAATGCATGTAATAGTCTGATCAACTATTGGATGATCTGTTAAATATTTAATTCTTTGGGAAAAGTTTTTAAGATTTTTCTTGTCTCTTATGTCTTGAATGCAATTGAGATAGAAATATGATTTTTCATTCTTGTTGTTTGTAATCACTAAGCTTTTTAACTTATTTATTGTGGAGATTGGAGATAAATCAAGGGTTTGAAAAGAATTCAATAAAGCTTGATAAAGCGTTTTTATGTTGTGATTATGCTTTTCATTGTTCAGTCCAATCCAAGTTATATATTTATATATATGCAAGTTTTATGTTCACAAGGATTCCAACCCTCCAACTCTTGTTCCTCAATCTACCAAATCATTCCCAGCTTTTCGTATTGTCCTTATTTCTATACCAAAGTGATTAATAAATTTTTCAACAACAATCCAACCTTCGTTAGTCTAATTAATAATTAATATAGTCATTGTGGTACTCAATACCAAGTTCCTTAGGTTCGACACTCGTACTTCCGTACGTATTACTTGATCCGACACCGTACACTTGCGACTCGTAAAAGGGGGGGGGGTGTAAACCTGCCCTATCAAGTTTTTGGCGCCGTTGCCGAGGAACTTGTTTTGTGTTGATATCACTATTAGCTATAAATATTATTAGATTAGATATCTTTTATTTTCAGTTTGTCTATATTTATTTCATTCTCGAAGTCTAAGGTTTGTGTATCTTGTTTACAGGTTGCTCTTTGGTTTATGCCAAGGAGGAGGCTTTTTAGAGATCTCGAGCCTATAGACCTGGAAATTGAAAGAACTGCGCGTTTATTGCTGAGAGAAGCCCGAACTCGACAATCATGAAGGATGGCCGAAATCAAGCAAATGGTGAGATCCCGGTTAATAACCCACCACCACCACCACCAAATCGAGTTCCCATGAGGAAGTTTGTTACTCCAACTGTGGCGATAGCTCAAAGAGGTGTGCAAGCACCAACGGTGGTGGCAAAAACGTTTGAAATTAGGCATGGAACGATTCAACTCATCCAAGCCCATCAATTTGGATGCTTGGCATCGGAAGATCCTCATAGTCACCTCCGTTCATTCGAGAAAATATGCAACACATTTAAAATGAACGAAGTGCCAGACAATGCAATCAAGTTAAGATTATTCCCCTTTTCTCTTAGAGACCGAGCAGCTACTTGGGAAGAAAATTTGCCACTGGAGCAAATTAATAATTGGGACGAGATGGTGTCCGCTTTCTTGAAAAAGTTCTTTCCCCCGAGCCGTACAACTCAACTCTTGGCGGAAATCACCTATTTTGCTCAATGGGACCAAGAGTCATTGTACGAGGCTTGGAAGAGATACAAGGCAATGCTAAAGAGATACCCCCATCACAGGATACATGGATGGATAATCAACCAAACTTTCTTTGGAGGGATACTTCCTCAGTTCAAGAATGATATCACCGTTGCTGCTGGTGGGGCCCTTATAAACAAAACTTATGAGGAAGCTTGGGAGTTGATAGAGAATTTTTCGGAACATAGCTACTCCACTCCACGATTGAGTGTTAGAAAGGTAGATAGTGTTCACGACTCAGATGACTTGAGGCAATATAAAGCACAGTTGGCCGCCATCACCAACCAACTGAAGGGAACATCTATGCAAAGCCCAATGCCAATTGATGGGACATATGATCAATACTCGCAGATTAGGTCGCCGGAACAAGTGAACTTCGTACAGAACCGCAACCGCCAAAGAAATGACCCCTTCTCCAATACGTATAATGAAGGATGGAAGAGACACCCTAATTTCTCGTGGAGTCAACCTCATAATGGTCAAAGAGAAACCATGGGACAACAACAACAACAGTTTGGTAGTAATTCTAATTTCTCTTCTTCATCAAATTCTAATAATGTTTATCGTCATCTAGGTCACAACCAAAGTAGATAAGAAGAAGGGCAAAATTCAGAGAAGAAGTCGGGACTGGAAATGATGATGATGAAATTCGTCTCAAAGATGGACACTGCCATTGAGGGAATCACATCATCTGTGAGCACCTTAACTAACACGGTGAGTACGGTGAAGGCGTCAATTGATCAAAACACCGCATCCATTCAAATCCTAGAGCATCAAGTAGGCCAGATAGCTGAGGCATTACAGTCACGAATCCAATGCCAATTTCTAAGTCAAATGGAGAAAATAGCATGACAAAATTGTAATGCAATCCAGTTGCAAAGTGGTAAGGATTTAAGAGGAGATCCGACTAGAGAGCTGGTGGTTTTAGAGAAGAAAAGAACCCGAAGTGATGGATGAATGAGAGGATGAAGAGAAAATGGACGATCACGTTGAGATGGAGAAACCAGATGCTTATAAAAAGGGGAAGGAGCCAGAAAGAGCTAACGAAAAACCTCTAGTCAAACCAATAGCACCAAAAGTGCCATTCCCCAACCGTCTCAAAGCTCATAAGGACGATGTTAATTTTGCTAAATTTCTTGAAGTTTTTAAAAAACGGCATATTAACATTCCTTTTGCAGATGTCTTGGCACAAATGCCATCTAATGTGAAATTTTTAAAGGACATCCTTTCTAACAAGAGGAAAATTGAGGAGCAGGCTACCATGGCACTAACTGAAGAATGTAGTTCCATCATCCAACACAAGCTTCCACCTAAACTGAAGGATCCAGGGAGTTTTACTATTCCTGTTCATATAGGAAATTCTGAATTTAGTAAAGCGCTATGTGATTTTGGTGCAAGTATTAACTTGATGCCATTATCTATTTTCAGGAAACTTGGACTTGGAGAGGTGCAACCCAAAAATGTCACTCTACATCTTGCTGACAGGTCGATAAAGTATCCATATGGAGTGATAGAAGATGTCCTCATCAAGGTCGAAAAGTTTTACTTCCTAGTGGATTTTGTGGTGCTTGATATAGATGAAGACAAGGAGATGCCTTTAATCCTTGGTTGACCGTTCTTGGCCATGGGTGGAGCGTTGATTGATGTGAGAGGAAGAAAGATTACACTCAGAGTTGGTGATGAAGAGGCCGTATTCAATGT
This sequence comes from Arctium lappa, assembly GCA_023525745.1. Taxonomy (NCBI): domain Eukaryota; kingdom Viridiplantae; phylum Streptophyta; class Magnoliopsida; order Asterales; family Asteraceae; genus Arctium; species Arctium lappa. The sequence continues at coordinate 27,390,504 of CM042062.1, forward strand.
ATTTCGGGCGGCCAAACAGAAAATGGAGCCAAATGAATGCTACCACGTGAATGCTATTGAAACATTGGTGCGAGAAAGTGGAGATTTGCTAGTGTCAAAAGATCTGTTGAAGAATGCAATGATAGGTACTGATTATGATTCAAGGAGCGAAGTTGTAATACAATTAAATGCATTACCTAACTACAAGGGGCATCGCAAACCAGCAGTTGAGGATTTGGGAACACCAATCCCAAAATCTCAACCATCATCAAAAGTACCCCCTCAGTTGGAACTCAAGCAGTTACCATCTCATTTAGAGTATGCCTATTTAGGTGATTGAGAGACACTGCCAGTAATCATATCATCTCAGTTAACTACAGAAAATAAAGATAAGCTACTTCAAGTTCTTCATGAGCACCAAACTGCAAATAGATGGACGATAGCCGATCTCAAAGGCTTAAGTCCAACTTTTTGCACCCATCACATCAATTTAGAGGAAGGACATCGACTAGTTGTTCAGCACCAAGTCGGTTGAACCTGAACATGAAGGAAGTGGTTCAGAAGGAGATATTAAAACTTATTGATGTTGGGATCATTCACCCAATTCCCGATAGCCCGTGGGTAAGTCCAGTACAAGTAGTACCAAAGAAGGGTGGTATTACCGTAGTGAAGAACAACTACAATGAATTAATCCCTTCTCGGACAGTTACAGTGTGGCGAGTGTGTATTGACTATCGAAAGTTGAATGATGCTACCTAGAAGGACCATTTTCCACTTCCATTTATGGATCAGATGCTCGAGTGACTGGCGGGGCATGAGTATTATTGCTTCCTAGATGGGTATTCCGGATATAATCAGATACCAATCGCACTGGAATACCAATCCAAGATGACTTTTACATGCCCCTATGGTACGTTTGCCTATCAGCGGATGCCATTCGGTTTGTGTAATGCTCCAGCAACCTTTCAGAGGTGTATGATGGCTATCTTTTCAGATATGGTGGAACGAAGTATAGAGATCTTTATGGATGACTTTTTGGTGTGTGGGCCCTCATTTGATACGTGTTTAGCAAGTTTGGAGGCCGTTTTTTACGAAGGTGCAAGGAGACGAGCTTAGTGTTGAACTGGGAGAAATGTCACTTCATGGTGACGAAAGGAATAGTGCTTGGCCATAAGATATCAAAGGCTGGAATCGAAGTGGACAAAGCGAAGGTGGTCGTAATTGAGAATTTGCCATATCCAAATTCGGTCAAGGGAGTAAGAAGCTTCTTGGAAAACGACGGTTTCTACCGGCGATTTATCAAGCATTTCTTAAAAAATTACTAAACCTTTGTGTTCATTAATTCTTAAAGATGCTACATTTGAATTTACTAATGAATGCATGTATGCTTTTGATAGGTTGAAGAAAGAGTTGATTTAAGCACCAATCCTCACGGCACCTGATTGGAGTCTTTCGTTCACTCTCATGTGTGATGCGAACCATATTACAGTTGGAGCGATATTGGGCCAAGAGAAAGACAAGAAGATGCACGTCATCTATTTTGCTAGCAAGACACTCGATGAAGCTCAAATCAATTATGCCACAACCGAAAAGGAATTACTCGCAATTTTCTATGCTTGCGAGAAATTCCGGTCATATTTGGTTGGTGCTAAATTGATAGTCTATACCGATCATGCAACTCTGAAGTACTTGATGGCAAAGAAAGATGCTAAGCCAAGACTCATCCGGTGGGTGTTACTACTTCAAGAGTTGGATTTAGATATTCTGGACAAGAAAGGGTCAGAAAACACAATGGTCGATCACTTATCAAGACTCGAGGAGAATGGAGAGAAAGACAATTCTATCATCAATGATTCTTTTCCGGACGAGCAGTTACTGAAGGTAAGTCATTCAGAGCCCTGATATGCAGACTTAGTTAATTACTTGGTGGGGTTGGTCATGCCTTACAATCTGAATTCACATCAAAGGAAGAAATGCCTTTCAGATGTAAAGCACTATTATTGGGATGAACCGTATTTGTACAAGTTATGTGCCGATGGGATGATTCGAAGGTGTGTACCAGACATGGAGAAGACCAATATTTTGCACCATTGCCATGCTTTAGAGCGTGGAGGTCATTTTAGCACAAACCGAATGGTGGCAAAGGTACTACGATCCGGGTTCTTTTGGCCATTGATGTTCAAGGAAGTCCGGGAGTTTATTTCTCATTGTGACCGCTATCAGAGAGTTGGCAACATTTCTAAGAGGGATGAGATGCCCATGAAGGTATTTATGGAGGTTGAGCAATTTGACGTGTGGGGGATTGATTTCATGGGGTCGTTCCCGAACTCATACCGTAATGAGTACATCTTGGTGGGAGTTGATTATGTTTCTAAGTGGGTCGAAGCAATCGCAAACCCCATAAAAGACTCCAAGGTGGTGATCAACTTTCTGCGGAAGAATACTTTCTCACAGTTTGGAGTTCCAAGAGCACTAATAAGTAACATAGATAGTCACTTTTGTAATCGGTACCTTAACACAATATTGAAGAAGTACTCGGTGAAATATAAGGTCACTACACCTTACCATCCTCAAGCAACCGGATTAGCCGAGGTATCAAACCGAGAGTTAAAGCAAATCCTGGAGAAGACAGTAAACGCATCTCGCAATGATTGGTCATCTAAGCTAGATGACGCTCTTTGGGCCTACTGGACGACATTTAAGACACCACTCGGGACCACACCGTACCGATTGTTATTTGGGAAATCATGCCATTTACCTGTGGAATTAGAGCATCGAGCATATTGGTCAATTAAGCAGCTGAACATGAGGTTAGATGCGGCCGGAAGGAGAAGATTATCACAATTAAATGAATTAGAAGAGATCCGGTGGGATGCATACGAGAATGCAACGATCTACAAGGAACGAACTAAGAAATTCCATGACCGACAACTTCGTGAAAAGGTAATTATTCCAGGTATGAACATTTTTTTGTTTAACTCACGTTTGCGCTTGTTCCTAGGTAAACTGAAGTCGAAGTGGTCAGGATCGTTCAAAGTGGTGGAAGTGTCTCCCTACGGTGTAGTCGAGCTTGAAGGAACCGATGGGCATAAGTTTAAGGTAAATGGTCAGAGAGTTAAACCATACATCGATGATGAACCCACCAATATCTCAAGTGTGTACCTGAATGAGCCTAAGGAGTGAATATCGAGAAAGGTCGAGCCACAACTTTAAACAAGGCGCTGGGTGAGAGGCAACCCACCGTAGGTTAGCTTTTATTTTTGGCACCATTGTTTGTGTGTTATTTTCTTTTATTCTAGTTTTACCTGGAGTAGCAAATTTGAAGAAATTCTGAGCGAAGAGCAGAAAAGACGGAAACTGAACAGTGCTTGGCGCGTTTTCCACGTGGACCAAGTCGCGCCAACATCCGCGCGGGAGAAGAAACATGAACATTCCAGTGCTAGACGCGCATCACCATGCTAGACCAACCGCGCGCAACATTGTTCGCTCAACAAACCAGTGCTTGGCATGTCTCTCTGCGCGGATCAAATTGCGCCACCATCCACATCGAAGCCTAAAGGATTCGAGACTCCAGTGCTCCGCGCTTCCCATCGCGTGGATGTAACCGCACGAGCGTCCACGCCCGTACCCTGTGCAGGTATAAAAGGGGGATTTCGGCCTTAACCACCATTTTTCCAAACCCTAACACTTCTAAGAGCCGACTTCTCCCCAAAAATCACTTCTAAGGCATAAATCGACCATATCGTGCAAAATTTTTCACTCTATTGCATATTCTATCATCTTCCAATCACTCAAGGTATGTCCCCTTCTTGATTTCTCACTTTTTCTTGGAGATTTTTGGACACATGATGAAGGTACAAGGCAATCCTTCCATATGTATGCAATCTATGATGTTAGTAATGTTCTTCAAGGGATAAAAGTTTAAAAACATTCATAATTGCTTGTATTTTGGGTTTATTGCATGAAAGTTTTGTGATTTTTGGTCTAGTTATCTCATATCTAGAAAGAGGTCTTTGTTGTTGGGTATGGTTTCATCAAGTTTTGGGGTTCTTTGGGTCATTGTATGACATATATGTGGTTGTTATTATTGCTAAATACATGACCCGGTGTAGGAAAATGCCTAGAGACAAATTGTGGAATGTGCTCTAATTGATGATGTTGTTATTGATTCTTGTGTGTGATGTAGGGTTTGTCATTCTAACACCCCATTGCAACCACTATGATGGGGTGTCGTTTTGATCATCCACACAACACCCATTGCAAACTTTGGTTTGGGGTGCCCCCGAGTGGTTTGAAAGTTATGAATATATAGTTGAACAAACCTAATCTTTGGATTAGGTTTGGGGTGGCATAAATAATAATGTATCTATTGGATGTTCCTTTTCAGGCAATATGGTCTGAACCAACCCAGATACGGTAGGACGATGGTTTCACTACTACAACCTCAGCCGAGGTGAGCGCGAAGCACTAACCGAAGTGACAAACTATTTGAGTTTTAAAATCATTTATAACTGCAAGTGTACGGTGTCGTAACATACAGGCCGAACACGGGCAAAACGAGGGAATAAGCACAGATTTACTCACGATAATAACTAGTTGCACGCAATCAATTTTCAGAGATTTAATTAACGCTAAAAATCAAGTAAACATAACTAAACACTTAAACTACGCTAAACATAACGAAACTAAGAATCAAAAAAGACTAAGCAAACAAACAAACCTTGGAAACAAGTAGGACTAGATTACTTGTAACAACCTCAAAAATCAGAGTAAATTAAAATCTGAAAACCTGACAATATGACGAAAGCAATTCCATTAGCAATGGTACGGACTCGTCACAACAACATATGTGACCAACCATAAATAAATATATGGTTACAAGTACATTTTATAAACAAAATGCTACTCCCAGTTCAACTTCTGGTAAGAATGAAAATCATTAAAATGAGTTCATAATCATCATTTTCAAACGACCACACATAATGTGCAAGTAAAATATCATTTTACTTCAATAAGGCGGAACCCGTCATTTTGGTCAAATCTGATCGGGAACCCCGAGATTCACCAAAAACTTCATTTATAACAAAATGTAGAGAACATAAAATCATACCGTAGAAATACTTTAGATTTCACAAATAAGAGTTTTGATATGTATAAAGTTTGTAAAATGTAGTAGGAACTCACCGATAGGTTTTTGGAATAAAACCTAGAAAACCAGATAACGATCACGGCGAAGAGGTGAAGCTTAAAACACCGACCCCTTGCTAGAAACGACGAAAACTAGCAACCAAACGAACCTTCGAAGATCGAAAGATAAAAGAGAGAATAAGAGAGAGAGAAAGAGATATTTAGATTTGTGAGAAAGTGAATTTGGGAAACTGAACCCTCTTTAAGCGGTCAATGCAACTTCGCGGGTTATGCCGCGACTTCAACCCGCGGCATAACTCGCCCGTGTCCAAAAACCCTGAAACATCCAGTGGGTTACGCGGGTTATGCCGCGACCTCTAGTCGCGGTGTAACTCGCGTAGTTCTCAAAATCCAATATCCAACAGAGGGTTACGCGGGTTGTGCCGCGACCTCTAGTCGCGGTGTAACTCGCGTAACTCACTGTTTCTCCCCAAACTTCACAAAACCAAAAACTTCAACCAACCAAACACGAAGCTAACGACAAAAGCTTAACATAGGGATATCAAGGTTACACAACGGAAGTCCGGGGTGTTACAATCCTCCCCAACTTGGGAATGATTTCGTCCCCGAAATCCAAACTATTCGAAAAGATGAGGATATCTTCGCTTCATATCCTCCTCGGCTTCCCACGTCACATTCGCTCCCCGGTGATGCTTCCACTGCACCTTGACCAAGGTGACTTCTTTATGACGCAACTTCTTAGACTTTCTCTCTAAGATGGCGTCGGGTTCTTCCACACAACGGTTGCCTTCGTCTACCCTTAACTCTGAAAGGGGAATGACGCTGTCTTCCACTGCTAAACATTTCCGGAGATAGCAAACATGAAACGTGTTGTGTATTCTACTCAACTCCGGTGGCAGTTCCAACTGGTAGGCTTGCAAACCCACCCGTTTAAGCACTTTGAAAGGTCCGAGGAAATGGGGACTCAACTTCACACGTTTTCTGAACCGTATAATGCCTTTCCACGACGACACCTTAAGCATAACGCGGTCGCCCACTTGGAATTCCATCGGTCGCCTCTTCTTATCGGCATAGCTCTTCTGACGATCTTGAGCCGCTTTCATTCTTTCACGAATGCCCTTGACCTTATCGGCAGTCTCTTGCACGATTTCAGGTCCGGCGAATTGCTTTTCTCCCGCTTCAAGCCAGCACACGGGAGTCCGACACTTCCGTCCATACAAAGCCTCAAAGGGTGCCATACCGATACTCGAGTGGTAGCTATTGTTGTAGGCAAACTTCACCAGAGGCAGGTGAGTGTCCCAGCTACCCCCGAAGTCGATGACACAAGACCTCAACATGTCTTCCAAAGTTTGGATCGTCCGCTCGCTCTGCCCGTCGGTCTGCGGATGGTAAGCCGTACTCAACTTCACTTGAGTACCAAGCTCTTTCTGAAATCCATCCCAGAAGTTCGAAGTGAACCGACTGTCGCGATCCGATACTATCGACAATGGTATGCCGTGCCTCGAGACCACCTCATCGATATAAAGCTTTGCTAACTTATCCATCGGTAGAGTCTCGCGCATAGCCAAGAAGTGAGCGCTCTTCGTCAATCTATCAACTATCACCCAAATGGTATCGTGACCTCGAAGAGTTTTAGGTAGCTTCGTCACGAAGTCCATGGTGATATGCTCCCACTTCCACTCGGGAATCTCTAAAGACTGAAGACTCCCATATGGTCTCTGATGTTCGGCCTTAACTTGCGAACACGTCACACAACGCTCAACGTAACGCACTACATCAAGTTTCATTACTGGCCACCAATAGTGCAGCTTCAAGTCCCTGTACATCTTTGTACTTCCCGGATGAATGGAATACTTGGACTTGTGTGCATCTTCCAGTAATAGCTCACGGTTACCCCCAATCTTGGGCACCCACACACGACCGCTGAACAGTTTCACTCCACGGCTATCTTCCGTTAAGAGCAAACGCTGCTTAGTCATGACTTCATCCTTTAGATTCTCTTCTAACAATGCTTCCAACTGTGATGTCTTGATCTTCTCGACAAGACTAGACACTAGTTCGATTCTTGAATGGGTAGCTCGAATGCTTCCGCTATAGTCCTTCCGACTTAGCGCATCGGCCACCACGTTCGCCTTACCTGGATGGTAAAGCAATTCACAGTCGTAATCTTTCAGCAACTCGAGCCACCGTCTTTGCCTCATATTCAACTCTTTCTGACCAAAGACATATTTCAGGCTCTGGTGATCTGTGAAAAGAGTACATTTCGTGCCGTATAGGTAATGTCGCCAAAGCTTCAAGGCGAACATCACCGCTGCTAACTCAAGATCATGAGTTGGATAATTATACTCGTGTATTTTAAGCTGTCTCGAGGCATAAGCGATTACCTTGCCTCGTTGCATCAACACACAACCCAATCCCATCTTTGAAGCGTCTCTGTAAACCACGAAATCTTCCGACCCTTCAGGTAACGTCAAGATCGGAGCTTCACACAACTTATTTTGAAGGATCCGGAACGCCTTCTCTTGGGTTTCGGTCCATTCAAACTTCACATTCTTCCGAGTCAGAGCTGTCAAGGAAGAAGCGATTTTGGAAAAGTCTTGAATGAATCTCCTGTAGTATCCCGCCAGACCCAAGAAACTTCGGATCTCGGACGGACTCTTAGGAGGCTCCCAATTCATCATAGCTTCAATTTTGGAGGGATCTACTTTCACTCCGTCCCGAGTGACTACGTGCCCCAGAAATTGTACTTCTTTAAGCCAAAAGTCGCACTTGGAAAACTTGGCGTACAATCTCTCTTTCCTCAATACTTCCAGAACTTCACGTAGATGCTGCTCGTGCTCTGTCTCACTTCTGGAGTATACGAGTATGTCATCAATGAATACGATGACCGACTTGTCGAGGAAAGGTCGGCACACTCTATTCATCAAGTCCATAAACACAGCTGGTGCGTTCGTCAGGCCAAAAGGCATCACAAGGAACTCGTAATGGCCGTAAAGCGTTCTGAACGCTGTCTTCGGAACATCTTCTTCTCTTACCTTCACTTGGTGATAACCTGAACGTAAGTCGATCTTGGAAAAACAACCCGCTCCTTGAAGTTGATCGAACAAGTCGTCTATTCTCGGAAGCGGATACCTGTTCTTCACTGTAGCTTTGTTCAACTCACGATAGTCAATGCACATTCTCATTGTGCCATCCTTCTTCTTGACAAATAAGACCGGAGCTCCCCAAGGTGACGAACTCGGTCTTATGAATCCCTTATCCAATAGCTCTTGGAGTTGTGCTACCATCTCTCGCATCTCCGATGGCGCTAAGCGATAAGGTGCTTTAGCGATCGGTGCAGCGCTAGGCACAAGATCAATCCGAAACTCTACCTGACGATCGGGTGGTAACCCGGGCAAGTCGTCCGGAAAGATATCTGGAAACTCACGCACGATCTTTACATCTTCCAGCTTTGATTTCTCAAACTTAGCATCGATCACATAGGCTAGGAAAGACGAACATCCTTTTATTAAACACTTGCGTGCTCTTGCCATTGTGATAATTGCCACTTCACCTTTCCTCTTTTCACCATAGATGACCACGACCTCTCCAGAGGGGTTGGGAAGTCGGATCATCTTCTTGGAACACACGAACTCGGCCTGATTGTTTGACAACCAATCCATACCGATTACCACATCAAAACCCCCGATTAACATCGGTAATAGATCGATCGAGAATTCTCTCCCTTCGATACTAAGAGTACACTGCCTCAGAACCTCGTGGATCAGAACTTGACTACCATCGGCTATTTCTACCACTAATGCATCCTCAAGACTAGTAGTGGGCATAGCAATTTTCTGACGAAACAATTCAGATACGAAAGAGAAACTAGCACCCGTATCGAACAAAATACGAGCAGGTACAATGTTTATAAGAAAAGTACCCGATACCACATCAGCGGATGCTCTAGCCTCTTCGGCCGTCATCTGAAATGCTCGGCCCGGAACCTTCGGAGGGTTCTCCTTCCTTGCTGGCGCGCTACCCGACACAAGCTTCGGGCAATCCTTCCTCGAGTGTCCCGGTGTCTTGCACTCAAAACAGATGATCCCCCTGACCGGGCAATCTCTGACAGTATGACCAGGCTTCCCACACTTGAAGCAAGTTTGTGAATTGTTGTAACAGTTACCGTGATGCTTGGTCCGACACCTCAGGCACCACTTAGCTTCCTGATAATTGCTAAAGTTGCGGTTCCCAACAAAAGGTCGGGTCCGCTTGGGAGGTACTGAACTGTTCTCCCACTTTCTCTTTTCAGGAACCACCATTGCCTTCTCAGATTTGCCCTTCGCGAACATTTCCTCCATGAACTGAGCTTCCTCCACCATCTCTCGGAGGTTAGAAGCTTTGAAACTATGGACCATGGATTGCATGTCCGCTGGCAAGCCGTTGAGATAAGCTTTCATTTTATCTTTCTCTGTTGGGGCAGCGTGCCCCACCAGACCCAGCTTCTCCATAAACTGACGGGTGTACTCCCTCACCGTCAGACTTCCCTTTACCAAGGACCGGAATTCTTTCTCAATTCGGTCCATGGTCCTCTCGTTGCAAAACTCTTCTAGTAGCTTCTTCTTGAACTCGGCCCAAGACAACTAGGCCAACACTTCAGGAGATAGAGTGGATTGGATGATATTCCACCAGATGAGTGCAGTGTCCCTCAGTAATTGGGTACCGAACCGCACCCTCTGATCATCACCACATTCGGAAGAGCCAAAAGCTTGCTCAACCGCTCGGATCCACTTAACGCACACCACCGGGTCGTCAGAACCGAAGAATTCTGGCGGTCCGCAGCCCAGAAAGGACTTATAGGAACAACTCTTCCTGTTTCCCGGAGCACCAACAATCCTGTTCTCCTCAGCCCTGACCCCTGTACCAACGCCTCCAGAACCTGCTACGATGTTTTCCACAACCGTCTCACTTCTATGATTGTTCACATCACGGTCCTCAATCACTTTTAGCAGAAACTCTTGCTGCTTTGCCATCTCTTCCCTCATTGCCAACATCATGCTGGCCATCAACTCAGACGGGGAACTAGCATCCCTGATTACTGGGTGGGACGAAGCCAGGTCCACACGCGGAATGACCTCTGGCCCCCCCACCTAGTATTTGTTGAACTGGCGGACGCACGACAACCTCAACTCCTTCCGGCTGATCAGCTGTGGAGGCTGTCGCTTCCAGACCGTCAACATGAGTACGCGGTCTACCACGTGTATTCACCATGCTGAACAACTTCACAGAACAAAGAAAGAGATAAGAGAGAGAGAGATAGGAAAAACACGAAAGGAAAACGTACTACCACATTATCAATTGTCATATCAACAGCAAATCAAGGACTCTTACGTACAAATCATGGTGACGAAAGGAATAGTGCTTGGCCATAAGATATCAAAGGATGGAATCGAAGTGGACAAAGCGAAGGTGGTCGTAATTGAGAATTTGCCATATCCAAATTCGGTCAAGGGAGTAAGAAGCTTCTTGGAAAACGACGGTTTCTACCGGCGATTTATCAAGCATTTCTTAAAAAATTACTAAACCTTTGTGTTCATTAATTCTTAAAGATGCTACATTTGAATTTACTAATGAATGCATGTATGCTTTTGATAGGTTGAAGAAAGAGTTGATTTAAGCACCAATCCTCACGGCACCTATTGGAGTCTTCCGTTCACTCTCATGTGTGATGCGAGCCATATTACAGTTGGAGCGATATTGGGCCAAGAGAAAGACAAGAAGATGCACGTCATCTATTTTGCTAGCAAGACACTCGATGAAGCTCAAATCAATTATGCCACAACCGAAAAGGAATTACTCGCAATTTTCTATGCTTGCGAGAAATTCCGGTCATATTTGGTTGGTGCTAAATTGATAGTCTATACCGATCATGCAACTCTGAAGTACTTGATGGCAAAGAAAGATGCTAAGCCAAGACTCATCCGGTGGGTGTTACTACTTCAAGAGTTGGATTTAGATATTCTGGACAAGAAAGGGTCAGAAAACACAATGGTCGATCACTTATCAAGACTCGAGGAGAATGGAGAGAAAGACAATTCTATCATCAATGATTCTTTTCTGGACGAGCAGTTACTGAAGGTAAGTCATTCAGAGCCCTGATATGCAGACTTAGTTAATTACTTGGTGGGGTTGGTCATGCCTTACAATCTGAATTCACATCAAAGGAAGAAATGCCTTTCAGATGTAAAGCACTATTATTGGGATGAACCGTATTTGTACAAGTTATGTGCCGATGGGATGATTCAAAGGTGTGTACCAGACATGGAGAAGACCAATATTTTGCACCATTGCCATGCTTTAGAGTGTGGAGGTCATTTTAGCACAAACCGAATGGTGGCAAAGGTACTACGATCCGGGTTCTTTTGGCCATTGATGTTCAAGGAAGTCCGGGAGTTTATTTCTCGTTGTGACCGCTGTCAGAGAGTTGGCAATATTTCTAAGAGGGATGAGATGCCCATGAAGGTATTTATGGAGGTTGAGCAGTTTGACGTGTGGGGGATTGATTTCATGGGGTCGTTCCCGAACTCATACCGTAATGAGTACATCTTGGTGGGAGTTGATTATGTTTCTAAGTGGGTCGAAGCAATCGCAAACCCCATAAACGACTCCAAGGTGGTGATCAACTTTCTGCGGAAGAATATTTTCTCACGGTTTGGAGTTCCAAGAGCACTAATAAGTAACATAGATAGTCACTTTTGTAATCGGTACCTTAACACAATATTGAAGAAGTACTCGGTGAAATATAAGGTCACTACACCTTACCATCCTCAAGCAACCGGATTAGCCGAGGTATCAAACCGAGAGTTAAAGCAAATCCTGGAGAAGACAGTAAACGCATCTCGCAATGATTGGTTATCTAAGCTAGATGACGCTCTTTGGGCCTACTGGACGACATTTAAGACACCACTCGGGACCACACCGTACCGATTGTTATTTGGGAAATCATGCCATTTACCTGTGGAATTAGAGCATCGAGCATATTGGTCAATTAAGCAGCTGAACATGAGGTTAGATGCGGCCGGAAGGAGAAGATTATCACAATTAAATGAATTAGAAGAGATCCGGTGGGATGCATACGAGAATGCAACGATCTACAAGGAACGAACTAAGAAATTCCATGACCGACAGCTTCGTGAAAAGGTAATTATTCCAGGTATGAACATTTTTTTGTTTAACTCACGTTTGCGCTTGTTCCTAGGTAAACTGAAGTCGAAGTGGTCAGGATCGTTCAAAGTGGTGGAAGTGTCTCCCTACGGTGTAGTCGAGCTTGAAGGAACCGATGGGCATAAGTTTAAGGTAAATGGTCAGAGAGTTAAACCATACATCGATGATGAACCCACCAATATCTCAAGTGTGTACCTGAATGAGCCTAAGGAGTGAATATCGAGAAAGGTCGAGCCACAACTTTAAACAAGGCGCTGGGTGAGAGGCAACCCACCGTAGGTTAGCTTTTATTTTTGGCACCATTGTTTGTGTGTTATTTTCTTTTATTCTAGTTTTACCTGGAGTAGCAAATTCGAAGAAGTTCTGAGCGAAGAGCAGAAAAGACGGAAACTGAACAGTGCTTGGCGCGTTTTCCACGTGGACCAAGCCGCGCCAACATCCGCGCGGGAGAAGAAACATGAACATTCTAGTGCTAGGCGCGCATCACCATGCTAGAGCACGCAACATTGTTCGCTCAACAAACCAGTGCTTGGCATGTCTCTCCGCGCAGATCAAATTGCGCCACCATCCACGTCGAAGCCTAAAGGATTCGAGACTCCAGTGCTCCGCGCTTCCCATCGCGTGGATGTAACCGCACGAGCGTCCACGCCCGTACCCTGTGCAGGTATAAAAGGGGGATTTCGGCCTTAACCACCATTTTTCCAAACCCTAACACTTCTAAGAGCCGACTTCTCCCCAAAAATCACTTCTAAGGCATAAATCGACCATATCGTGCAAGATTTTTCACTCTATTGCATATTCTATCATCTTCCAATCACTCAAGGTATGTCCCCTTCTTGATTTCTCACTTTTTCTTGGAGATTTTTGGACACATGATGAAGGTACAAGGCAATCCTTCCAAATGTATGCAATCTATGATGTTAGTAATGTTCTTAATGGGATAAAAGTTTAAAAACATTCATAATTGCTTGTATTTTGGGTTTATTGCATGAAAGTTTTGTGATTTTTGGTATAGTTATCTCATATCTAGAAAGAGGTCTTTGTTGTTGGGTATTGTTTCATCAAGTTTTGGGGTTCTTTGGGTCATTGTATGACATATATGTGGTTGTTATTATTGCTAAATACATGACCCGGTGTAGGAAAATGCCTAGAGACAAATTGTGGAATGTGCTCTAATTGATGATGTTGTTATTGATTCTTGTGTGTGATGTAGGGTTTGTCATTCTAACACCCCATTGCAACCACTATGATGGGGTGTCGTTTTGATCATCCACACAACACCCATTGCAAACTTTGGTTTGGGGTGCCCCCGAGTGGTTTGAAAGTTATGAATATATAGTTGAACAAACCTAATCCAAAGATTAGGTTTGGGGTGGCATAAATAATAATGTATCTATTGGATGTTCCTTTTCAGGCAATATGGTCTGAACCAACCCAGATACGGCAGGACGATGGTTTTGACTACTACAACCTCAGCCGAGGTGAGCGCGAAGCACTAACCGAAGTGACAAACTGTTTGAGTTTTAAAATCATTTATAACTGTAAGTGTACGGTGTCGTAACATACAGGTCGAACACGGGCAAAACGAGGGAAGAAGCACAGATTTACTCACGATAATAACTAGTTGCACGCAATCAATTTTCAGAGATTTAATTAACGCTAAAAATCAAGTAAACATAACTAAACACTTAAACTACGCTAAACATAACGAAACTAAGAATCAAAAAAGACTAAGCAAACAAACAAACCTTGGAAACAAGTAGGACTAGATTACTTGTAACAACCTCAAAAATCAGAGTAAATTAAAATCTGAAAACCTGACAATATGACGAAAGCAATTCCATTAACTTCCCATAAATGGGATCAGTCCTAAGACTAAACAATTCTTATACAAGGATTTCATCAAAAGAATGGGACTTAACAATGCCCAACAATAATACTTAAACCATCTCCAAAACCCCGAGACTCAAAACTCGTCTCTCCAACAAAAACCCCGGCACACACCGCTAATGGAAACCTGTTATACACATCATTTGAGAAAAAAATGTCAGACTATAAAGCCTGGTGAGAACATACAGTTTATAAAGCTCAAAAGATATAAACATCAGTATCATACAGAAATCTTTTCATAAAGGTTTAGTTCGTAAAGATAACATTTCGCCACAACCGGGCCTCTTCGGTCCAAAACTCTTAAACGGTGATAAAATGACCATTTTACCAAGGAGAGTGGTGTAACACAAAGTAGACCACAAATCCGAGTTATGAGCTAAACACTTGGAGTCCTCAGCAATGAACCCAGAGTCCGTGCTACGAGGTGAGATCGCGCTACCAAGGGAAACCAATGTATACTCCTTCACTAGGATCACCATGAACCATGGCTAGTAACCGGCCTCACATAACCGTACCATAAACTCATCACGGAACATGTGATCCATAGCTACATATTTGGGGAATATAGCCTCCCAACAAAACAGTCTACTCCAAAACCTAGGGATCCACTAGCAATGGTACGGACTCGTCACAACAACATATGTGACCAACCATAAATAAATATATGGTTACAAGTACATTTTATAAACAAAATGCTACTCCCAGTTCAACTTCTGGTAAGAATGAAAATCATTAAAATGAGTTCATAATCATCCTTTTCAAACGATCACACATAATGTGCAAGTAAAATATCATTTTACTTCAATAAGGCGGAACCCGTCATTTTGGTCAAATCTGATCGGGAACCCCGAGATTCACCAAAAACTTCATTTATAACAAAATGTAGAGAACATAAAATCATACCGTAGAAATACTTTAGATTTCACAAATAAGAGTTTTGATATGTATAAAGTTTGTAAAATGTAGTAGGAACTCACCGATAGGTTTTTGGAATAAAACCTAGAAAACCAGATAACGATCACGGCGAAGAGGTGAAGCTTAAAACACCGACCCCTTGCTAGAAACGACGAAAACTAGCCACCAAACGAACCTTCGAAGATCGAAAGATAAAAGAGAGAATAAGAGAGAGAGAAAGAGATATTTAGATTTGAGAGAACGTGAATTTGGGAAACTGAACCCTCTTTAAGCGGTCAATGCAACTTCACGGGTTATGCCGCGACTTCAACCCGCGGCATAACTCGCCCGTGTCCAAAAACCTTAAAACATCCAGTGGGTTACGCGGGTTATGCCGCGACCTCTAGTCGCGGTGTAACTCGCGTAGTTCTCAAAATCCAATATCCAACAGAGGGTTACGCGGGTTGTGCCGCGACCTCTAGTCGCGGTGTAACTCGCGTAACTCACTGTTTCTCCCCAAACTTCACAAAACCAAAAACTTCAACCAACCAAACACGAAGCTAACGACAAAAGCTTAACATAGGGATAACAAGGTTACACAACAGAAGTCCGGGGTGTTACATTACTAACTAAAACAAGAATCGAAAAACAAAATAATTAACGCTAGGAACTCAATTTGAAAGACATTAACTTATACACTAAGCTATCTAAAATGGTGGATATCGGTTTGGACTTTTCAAAGTGGGATTTGTCAAATTCAAACATTACTTTTGTCCCTCTTTCAAGGCGACAAAAACCTTTCTTAATTGAAAATCGATTAATTCTAAAAAGAAGCTTTAAGCAAGACAAATTATTCCCAAATAATCAAAACATCTATTTTCATGATGTGATAAAAATCACCAATTGGTTAACCCAAGTCAAAATCAAATTTCAATTTAGATCTCAACTGTTAAATTCAACAAATACCGATTAGTGATTATTTAACAACCCCCAACTTCCGTTAGTCGGCTAATCAAACAACCATTTTATCGAGAAATCATTTACTTAAAAACAACCAATCGATACAAATCAAGTTCTTACCAATATTCAACCTAAACTATGGATTAGCCAAACATAAATTGAAGAAACATGAAATCACTAAGAACCAAATGAAGAAAAACTAAGAAAACAAGATATTAAAGTAATAAGAAGATTAAACAAGAACTAATTTATATAGAAAGGAATTTAGAAAAGATAAAACGCAAAAGCCCTAAATCTAGATTATCAAGAACATTAAACAATAATAAAATATAGTCTAACAAACATGAACTATAACCCAATATTGAAGAAGAACAAGAAAGTAAAAACTATACTATTGATTTCATAGACTAGACAAAGCCAAAATCAAGGAAAAAGAAAAAAAAATATAAAAATACTTGGAGAATCTAAATCTATGAACCACATATGTGCAGGAAATTAAAATCAACAATCAAAACTCAAATATCTAAACTATAAACATGAATAAAGAAATAAAAGAAAGCATAAAACGGAGAAGGAGATACAATTACTCTCTAATTCATAGATTCATGCTCAAAATCGAGTTCAATCCATGGCCATAGCTGCAAATCCAGAGTTTGTAATCTCTATTCCCCAAAAGAGGCTAAAAATCTACTCTAATATGTTAAGGAAACCCTAAAGTTGGTAAAGAGTATAATGGGGGATTCATCCCTAAAACACAACACCATAAACCTTAAATATCCATGCCCAAATGACCGAGATAACCCTATCTAAAAACAGAATTTTGGGACCAGCAGCGCTGCTCGCGGGCGCGCTTTTTAATGCTTGCGGCCGCGAGAAGTGCAAAATTGAAAACTTTCAGATTTCCTCTTGCTCGCGGCCACGCAGCCAAATGCTCGCGGGCGTGAGCAACTTCCAACTTCTTTTTCTCCATCTGTTCCGCTTGCACTTCTTTCCTTCTTCTCTTTCTCGATTCCACACACACCTACACATTGAAAACACTTGCAAAAACATGATGTTAGAGCATAAATCTGTTGGATACAAGATCAAGAAGACCAAAAGTCAAAGTTCAAGAAGTCAAAGCTGAGAAAGTCAAATCTCATCAAAGTCAAAGTCTTTTGTAATAAAAGTCATAGTATTGTATTTGTTTGTTTCCTTATTGTAATTAGTTATAGGTATAAATAGTTTTCTTTTCTTTGTAATTAGTAGAGAACTTAATTGAATCATTTTCAGTTGTATTTTAGAGAGAGAAATATCAGAGAGAGAGAGAGAGTTCGTTAGAGAGAGATTGTAGAGAGAGAAAGTGTAATCTTGAAATTGAAAATGAAATCAAACAGGTAATTGTTTGTGATATCTTGTTTTGTTTGATTAATCTTGAATAGAAGCTAGAATCTGGGAATAACAATTGGTATCAGAGCAGATCCAAATCGAAATTTCAAGAAAAGTCAGAATGTTCGTATCTGTGTTCTTCGAGGTTCAGATTTGATTTTTGAGTTTTAGTAAGTTTTTGGAGTTGTAATCGATTAGGTTTTGTTTGGAAAGTGAAATCGATCGAGTTTGTATAGAAAGATTTGTCAATAGCACTGTAATCAATTCGAATTTTTGTGGTTTTTGTGTTCACGAGTTCTTGACACTGTGTCTATATCAAATTTGTAATTTTTGTGTAATTGATCGAAAATCAGTGTTAGTTTTGTGTTCGAATTAGTTAGACGAGTGAATTGTCGAAGTATAGTGTTGAATTTCTAGGTCTAAATGAGTTTTTGGTGCGATTTTTGTTCGATTTTAGAGGTTTGCGTGTCATTCATTAGGTTTGCGGGTCATTCATCAGGTTTGCGGGTGTTCATCAAGGATTGAGTGTGTTCTTAAAAGTTTGCGTTTCCTTCATTAAGAGTTGAGAATCGAGAAGTTCAAGTTTGCGTTTCATTTGAGAATCGAAAAGTAAGAATTGCGTTTTTAAACAAACGCAAAGGGACAAACGCAAAGTAGAAGTGTTTGGGATCAGAGACAATTTGTGGTTTGCGTTTGCAACTAGAAACGCAAAGTGTATCTTGAGTTTGTAACTAGAAACGCAAAGTAGTGGTTTGCGTTTCCCTCTTGAACCGCAAAGTAGTGGTTTGCATTTCCCTCTTGAACCGCAAAGTGGTGGTTCGCGTTTCCCTCATGAACCGCAAAGTAAGGGTTTGCGTTTCCCACATGAACCGCAAAGTAAGGTTTGCGTTTGTCACTTGAAACGCAAAGTAAAGGTTTGCGTTTGCCTCTTGAAGCGCAAAATGTAGAGGACTTAGACAAATTTTTCAAAACTATAATATGCCCTTTAATAGTGAATTTTTTTTCTCTAGGGGCGCTGCCTCTCGACCCCGCAAGGGCGTTGCCCCTTGACCCCACCCGCTAACCGGGTAGCGGGACCCCCGTGCTAAGTCTGCCTAGGGGGACATAGTTCTTTTTATAATCAAAATCTCTGAAGTTTTATTTCAAGTTTTTCTATATTTTTTTTTGATTTCATTTGGACTAACGATCAGTTCTAGTTTCTTATTGATATATTTTTCAAACAGGTTTTTCAAGATGACTTCAAAAGATGCACTTTCAATTGGTACTGATGTGAAGCCTCCTGTACTGTTCAAAGGAGAGTATGAACAATGGAAGGATCGCTTTCTGAATTTCTTAGACAGACATGCAAATGGAGAGAATATTCTGGAGTCAATTACAAATGGTCCTATGGCACCTATCATGGTTCGAGTACCTGTTAATGATGAATCTGAAAATGTACATGATGATGAGGAAAGAGAAGAAAGACAGAACTTGTTAAAGTGGATTTTTCTCAGTATTCTGAAGAACAGAAAAGAAGGTACAAAGCAGACAAGCAAGCAAGATCTCTTTTACTCCAAAGCCTTCCTAATGATATCTACATCAAGATTGATAGTTACAAGCATGTTGCTAAAATGATGTGGGATCATTTGGAAAAGATGATGATGGGTTCCAAGATCGGGAATCAGATAAAAGTGGCCAACTACATCAATCGCTACGAGGAATTCAAGGCCAAAGAGAATGAGAGTTTGGAAGAGACATATGAAAGATTTACTATGCTTCTGAATGAACTAACAAAGAATAAAGTGACAAAGAAGCAGATAGAAAACAATGTCAAATTTCTTAGCATTCTACAACCTGAATGGAAAAAGCATACTCGTAGGATGAAACAAATGAAGGATCTCAATGACATTCCTTTACATGAAGTGTATGAGACTCTTAAGCAGAATGAAGAAGAAGTGGAGGAAAAGAGAGCTGAGAAAAAGAAAGCAGAAACAGTTCCTGAACCTATTGCGTTGGTAGTAGGAGAGAAGGAGAAAGAAAAGAAGAAGAAGAAAGTTCTTATTAGTTCTGAATCTGAATCTGCATCAGATGGTGATGATGGAGAAATTCTGAAACAGGCCATGATTTTATTGACTCGTGCTTTTCAAAAGAAATTCTACAAGAAGCCGGGATCAAATTCTCAAAGGTATTCTTCATCAAGTTCTAAGAACCATGAGCATCGTGAAAGAGTGGAAGGAAAGAGATATGAAGAGAAAAGATATGTGGAGAAGAAACCCGATGAGAAGAAGAAGTTCGTGAATGATTACACTGCTGCTGAAAAGCCAGCAACTGACTCAATCAAGTGCTACAATTGTGGCAAGATGGGTCATTTTGCTAAAGATTGTCGGAAGCCGAAAGTACGCAACTCTCAGTATTATCAGAACAAATTGCTTTTGGCAAAACAGCAAGAAGCGGGTGTAGCTTTAATGGCTGAAGATGAATTTTGGCTGGATTATTCCGAAGATGAAGATGAAAAGAAAGAAGAAACAACTCATCTCTGTCTCATGGGAAAAGACGTAAAGAATGACGAGAGTGATGATGAGACATCTGATGAGGTATTAAATTTAACTCCAACAGATTTCATTACCAAATTGGAAACCATGGTGGTTGAGCTTCAACAATTACAAAATAATTTGAAATAGGAAAAACAAAGAGTTGCTAAAAAGAACAAGAAGATCTTTGAGCTTAATACGTTTGTTATTTCAAACAAAGATCTTATTGATTCTTTACGCAAGTCTGATTTTAATTTTAAATCTCAAGTAGATGGTTTTGAAAAGACGATTTCTGAGTTTGAAGCTAAAGTGTCTAAATATGAGTTTGAGAAGAAAGAATCTGCACTAACTGTTTATAAACTGCAGGTTGAAAACAAGAATTTAAATAAGAAGGTAAATGGTCTGGAAGCAAAACTTTATGCGAGAGGCCAAACAGATCAAACCATTTTTCTCAATGCACCAAATGACGAAGCTGATGTTAAAGAGAAATGGGGACTTGGTTATGAAAACCCCCATTATCTTAAGAAAGCCATCAGAAAACAACCAGCACTTTATAACTATGATTTTCTTGCTTGTGCTGGTAAACATACTCATTTAAAACCCAAATTTGTTACCAAATTACCGGAAGAAGATGAGGCCAAAGAAACTGAAAATAGAAAGAATAAAAAGAAAATGCAACTACCGTTTAACTATGTAAAGTTAAATGATAGTTATCTTTCAGAAACACCAAAAGTTTTTTCAAACGACTATTTTGTTAGTTATTCTGCTTCTGAGATGAAGGCTAAACCTACAATTGCAAAGGTTTATGTTCCTACGTCTATTCTTGAAAGCAAAATAGTTGAGCTTGAAAATGTTTTATCTGATGAAAAACTTTTGGCTGATATTCAACAAAATGTATTTTCTACAGTTATAAAGAACACCGTTTTTCAATCTAAATCTACAAAGTGTTCTAAATTTTCTAAGGCACCTCAATCTTCATCTGATCAGTTTGATGACTCATTTGAGTCTGCAAATAATTTTCTAATTTCTGATAATAGGTGCATGGAAGAATTCGATATGTTTGATGTCAATACTACACTTCCTGATCATTCTACTTGTCTTGTAAATGACAAAGTGTTACCAAGTGGTGTTAATATTGATGAATTATCAACTAAGGTTGGTGAATCAGTTTCTGTAACTGCTGATTACTATGCTCGAGGTAAGAAACATAAGAAACAGCGATTACAGAAACAGAAATACACTGGTACACAAAAGAAAACTCACTCACAGAAATCTGCTTTTCTTAATAATTCTATATCTTATGTTTCAGATTTAAGAAAGAAAAAGTTGAAAGCTCGATCAGTTTCTGATAATTCTTTTACTAGCCAAGTTAGTAGTGATAATGATGTAATTGATCAATTTGCTTCAAATAAACAAAACCTTGTAACTTCTTACAAGAAATATTCAATAAAGCAATTGATTCAATTATCTTCTATTCCTACTACATTTTATTCTAATTATCGGCGAACTGGTTTTGCTTATTCTCATAATTCTTCTAATTGGTATGGATCTTATCATGTTAACTCTTCGAGATCAAATGTTTTTCAAACCTTTCAAAGAAAAGGAGGATCCATATTTAAATGGATACCAAAATCTTGTGCTAAACTGTTAGGACCCGTTTTTTAATGGGTACCTAAAATTGTTATTGCCTGATTTCTCTTGCAAACCCGGCATATGTGGTACTTGGATAGTGGATGTTCCAAGCATATGACTGGGCAAAAAGCTTTATTGTCTAACTATACAGAGAAATTCAGTGGAAATGTCAGATTTGGGAACGATCAGCTTTCACCTATCTTAGGATATGGTGACATCATTTAAGACAACATAACGATAAGTAAGGTGAGTTATGTCGAAGGCTTGGGGCACAACTTATTCAGCATTGGTCAATTCTGCGAT
The DNA here is from genome assembly GCA_023525745.1 of Arctium lappa. NCBI lineage: Eukaryota > Viridiplantae > Streptophyta > Magnoliopsida > Asterales > Asteraceae > Arctium > Arctium lappa. The sequence continues at coordinate 27,412,388 of CM042062.1, forward strand.
AAAAGGTTAGAGGTCAACTTCAAGTCTAAGAGTTGCTCAGTTCGTACTGAAGACGACACAGAACTCTTAGGTGGACATCGAAAGACAACCCTCTATACCATCAATCTTTCCAAAGTACAGATTGACAATCAAGTATGCTTGATGACAAAAGCTTCAACGCAACAAAGTTGGCTCTAGCACAGACGTTTATCTCACTTGAACTTTCGTTATATCAACAAGCTGGTTCGTGGGAAATTGGTCAAAGAACTTACTGAGCTGAAATATGAACGAGAACACTTATGCGCAGCATGTCAAAAGGGTAAGATGAAGAGAGCCGCTCATAAACCGAAGCCTGAACCAAGCACTAGTTCTCCGTTAGAATTGTTACATATGGATTTGTGTGGTCCAATGAGAACTCAGAGTTTGGGTGGAAAGAAATACGTGTTGGTTATTGTGGACGATTACTCAAGATACACGTGGGTCAAATTTCTTCGATCAAAAGATGAGACGCCCGAAGTTCTCATTACCTTCTTAAAGTCGACCAAAGTGAAAATGCAGCGACAAGTCAAGTTTCTTCGAACGGACAACGACACAGAGTTCAAAAATAAGATAGTTGAAGAATATCTCGAATTGGTCGGGATATCACATCAGTACTCTGCTGCTCGAACGCCTGAACAAAATGGAGTAGTCGAAAGGCGAAATCGGACACTAGTCGAGGCCGCTCGGACTATGCTTAGCCAATCGGACTTACCTCTATTCTTGTGGACAGAAGCTGTGTCAACTGCATGCCATACTCAAAATCGATCCATAATACACCGCCGTTTTCAGAAGACTCCATATGAGCTGATCAACAACAGAACACCGACTATCAAATATTTTCACGTATTTGGGTGTAAATGTTTTGTGCTTAATGACAGAGAGAGTCTGAATAAATTCAGTGCTAAGGCGAACGAGGGTATATTCATTGGTTATTCTTCAACATCGGTAGCATATCGTGTTTATTTGAAGGAGTCAAAGAAAGTTGTCGAGAGCGTCAATGTCACATTTGATGAAGATATGGCTTCTGATCAACTCAGTTCAGAACCCGTTATCATAGGAGTATTAGCTTCTGGGCATATCAGTCCAGAACCTGTTTCTACAGCGAAAGATTCGGCTAACGCTTCTACATCTAATTCACATTTAACTGATTTAGATTTGTTATTTGAATTCTTTTATGATGAGTTTCTAGGATCTAATATACCTAAATTTGTTGTGACTGACAGGTCTGAAGACACAACTTGCAATCATCCAGTTACTTCAGATGTCATAACTGAACAAGCATCCCATGTTCAGACATAAACTCACAGTCCAACATCTACTCCTACAGTTGAAGATGTACAAGTAACTGCTGAGCCAGAAGTAACTGTTTCAGTTGGGTGTAATACATTGTCTACTCAACAACTAGAGTCTGCTGTTCCAACTGATGCTTCTGCACCTGAAACTTCAACTGCAAAACCCCCTCCTGTTATTCAAACTGAAGATTCTGATAATGGATTTCTAGATGATGATCATGTTCAATCAGTATCTACTCCACTTCCTCATGAGCATCGCTGGACCAAAGAGCATCCATTACACCAAGTAATTGGAGATCTCAACAAGTCAGTTCAGACTAGGTCAGCGACTCTTAACCAATGTATGCATGACTCATTTCTCAGTAAGATTGAACCCACTCGAGTATCTGAGGCTCTTGCTGATTCGGACTGGGTATCTGCAATGCAAGAAGAGATTAATCAGTTTGAAGCCCTAAAGGTTTGGAGATTAGTTCCTAAGCCAGAAGGAAAGACCGTGAAATGAACTAAATGGGTATTCAAGAACAAAAAGGATGAAGATGGCGTCGTCATAAGAAACAAAGCTAGAATTGTTGCCAAAGGTTACCGACAAGAGGAAGGCATTGATTACGATGAGACGTATGCTCCGGTAGCGCGTATAGAGGCAATCAGAATGTTTCTAGCCTACGCCGCTCATAAGAATTTCACAATCTATCAGATGGATGTCAAAACAGCCTTTCTGAATGGCATTCTTAAGGAGGAAGTGTACGTGTCTCAACCAGAAGGGTTCGTCAATCTAGATAAGCCAGATCATGTCTACATCTTGGACAAAGCCCTTTATGGATTAAAACAAGCCCCTCGAGCATGGTATGACGTCTTATCCAAATTCTTGGTCAAGTCTGGTTTCTCCAAAGGTAAGATTGATACCACTTTATTCATCAAGAAGGAAAAAGATGATATTATTCTTATTCAGATATATGGCGATGATATAATATTTGGTTCTACTAATCCAAAATATTGCAAAAACTTTTCTAACCTCATGGTGTCATGTTTTCAAATGAGTATGATGGGAGATATGAATTTCTTTCTCGGACTACAAGTTAAACAACTTTCTACGGGGATTTTTATTAACCAATCTAAGTACATTTTGGACATTCTTCGGAAGTACAAAATGAAAAATTGTAAACCAATTGGAACCCCGATGGCACCTGGTACTAAGATCCACACTGATCCTTCGGGTAAAAGTGTTGATGTTTGAACATACAGAGGTATGATAGGTTCATTAATGTATCTTACATCGAGTAGACCAGATATTATGTTCTCAACATGTTTATGTTCTAGATATCAGGCTGCTCCCAAAGAATCCCATTTGGCTGCTGTCAAACGGATTTTTAGATATCTAAAGGGGACTGCAGACCTTGGTCTGTGGTATCCTAAGGATACAGGGTTTCAACTGACTGCTTATTCAGATGTAGATCATGTAGGTTGCATGTTGGATAGAAAGAGTACTTCTGGTCACGTTCAATTTCTTGGAGACAAGCTCGTTAGCTGGGCATCAAAGAAACAATTATGTGTTTCCACATAGACTGCTGAAGCTGAGTATGTAGCTGCTGCCAGTTGCTGCTCTCAAGTCTTGTGGATGCGAACACAACTACGAGACTATGGACTCAAATTTAATAAAATTCCAATCTATTGTGACTCGAAGAGTGCGATTGCAATATCTGCTAATCCTGTCCAACATACGAAAACCAAACACATTGATGTCAGGTATCATTTTATAAAAGATAATGTAGAAAAAGGAATAATTGAACTTTATTTTGTAAAAACAGATTATCAACTTGCAGATTTATTTACCAAACCCTTAGATGAAAAGAGATTTAATTTTCTTGTCTCTAAGCTTGGTATGTTAAATCTTAAGACGTAATCAGTTGTTACCTAATAAAGTTACATATTGTTATTTTTCATCATTTTCTTTATCTTTATGTTTGAAGGATATCTGCACTTTAATTGTTTGCTCATGATCTCAGGGGGAGTAAGAGAAGATTTTAGATGATCTACATTATTTTGAGGGGGAGCATAACTAATTTCTGCATTTTACTTAACTGACAATTTTTTCTAATGCATGATTTTAGGGGGAGCTTACAAGTCAAATCAAAAGGAGTAAGACTATGATTTTTGATTATTTCTGATCAGAACTCGTTCTTTAATCGTTTTACTGTTTTTATGTTCTTTTATTTTCGAATAATTTTTGTGAATAAATTTTTTTGACTAGACTTTGAAACTTATGCAGGATGAGAGAGGATGACACGATCATATCTTTTTGACTTAAGCATGACTTCATGAGATTTAAGACAAAGCTAAAAGGTAAATTTCTATCTTAATCTCAAATATATATGAAAGAAGGACAACTTTCAGATATAGAAAACATGTTCTGAAATGTTCAAACCACTTCCCGATTTTTAAACAGATTTTATAATTTGGAAGTGTGATTTTAAATGTTTTCATTTTATTTTTGTGCTTAATTGATAAATAAACCGTGTGTTTCCAAAGATAAATACTTGCGTATTGTCTTTTCTACATACTTTCAGGTATTCACACACATCGGTTTAATTTTTGATCAAATTGTTCTTACCATGTCTCAAAATTGAAACAATTTTTCGATGGTAAGACACCCCGATTGTACTTTAAAGAATTTTGAGAGATATTTCATTTCGAAACGTCATTTCAAGAAGGTCTATATTTTGTTTCGTATAGACAATATCCATTATTTTTTACCTTAAGCTTTGATTGATATATCATTCTTTTCTGATCATTTTCATACAATGTCAGATTTTCAAACAAGTCTCTTGCATTCATGTTCATTCATTCAATTAACTTGTTTGAAAATACTTCCATGTTTTAAAATGATCATATCTTCATGATTATATTCTGAGCATACATTCATCTGACATTTGTATATGAGCTTTAACTGATAAAGTTAAATCATCTGAGCAACATTATGCTTTTATAGGAAATATGGGTTCTTTGTGCTAGGAATTAACTGAACTTCTATGGAATCACGTTAACCAGTGATTTCTAGCTAAGAAGTTAATCCATAGAGATTGAGTGTGAGGAGTCAAAAAGAAATGAGTGTGGGTTGTGCGATGAGGTAAAATGGAAAAGAGAGTTTGGTTAGTAGTGCGCTTAATGAGTAAAAAGAAAGAGGGTGTGAGATCAGAGTAAAAGAATATCAAACTCTTCACCAACTACTTTCTGAGCCGGGCAGCCACATTACTAATGTTTCACAATTCTTTCGTGAACATTATTGAAACATGCAAATAGCCCATGCCAACTCTTGCTTAAACCCCACAAACCACTCATTATCTTCTCAAAAAGAAAATGTTTCATATTTTTCTGGGGACGCAACATATTATCTATCAGGTTTTCATTTGGAAAATCTGGATATTGAAAAAGAAGGAAGTCTGCCCCACCTTCGCACTTCAATCATGCACGTTGAGTCTGTGTTTATCTACTGTTGTCTCAGTGGTTTACACAACTTTGAGCCTTATTGAAAAGCAATTATTTGTGCTTAATTCTTTCTACACATGCACGAGCACACAAATAATTTGTTTCTTTGTCATAACATTAATAGAAATTGCCTTTTTGGTGTTTCGATGATTGGATGGAATCCCTGGGGGAGTGAACATCAAAAAGATCCTTTATATTGTGTATTCGTTACACACAGTGACTTCGTGTTACTGACAGGCATTTTAACTGATTCATTTGTTGATTCAGGTGTTACCTTTCTTATTTTGTCTGGATTTGAAAAGATCTAGATGAATATCTTGGTTACGAATCGTTGACTCAGTGGCTCTTGAAAGATTAGTGGCCAGAACGGAAAAAGACATTTCTTGGTGAAAGTTTTGATGATACCGATGCTCGTGTCATCAAAAAGGGGGAGACGATTTAAAGAAATGTCAGAATCAGAAATTTCAGAGTTAAAGAATTAAAGAAGATAAAGTTCAAAGTTTGAGAGTTTGGAAGATTATTCAAGCAAAGTCAAAGATATTTGAAGATGTGCTGATTTTGCTGAAATTTTCTTTGGAGAATATTTGTTGAAGCAATTTGAGCTGAATCTGAATATAATTTCTTTCAAAAGTTTGAAAGTATTTTGTGAAAGTTTTGGGGAGATTGTTCATTGTTTGAAGACAGTTTTGGAAAGAATCCTGATAAAGAAAAAGGGGAGATTGTACTGACAGAGCTTAAAGTGAAGACTGAATTGCTAGATCTTTCAATAGTGATCTTGAATCCAAAGGGGGAGATTGTTAGAGCATAAATCTGTTGGATACAAGATCAAGAAGACCAAAAGTCAAAGTTCAAGAAGTCAAAGCTGAGAAAGTCAAATCTCATCAAAGTCAAAGTCTTTTGTAATAAAAGTCATAGTATTGTATTTGTTTGTTTCCTTGTTGTAATTAGTTATAGGTATAAATAGTTTTCTTTTCTTTGTAATTAGTAGAGAACTTAATTGAATCATTTTCAGTTGTATTTTAGAGAGAGAAATATCAGAGAGAGAGAGAGAGTTCGTTAGAGAGAGATTGTAGAGAGAGAAAGTGTAATCTTGAAATTGAAAGTGAAATCAAACAGGTAATTGTTTGTGATATCTTGTTTTGTTTGATTAATCTTGAATAGAAGCTAGAATCTGGGAATAACACATGAATATGTATGCGACAAAGTAATTGGCATCGAAAAGAGAAAAACTAAACAAAAAGGTAAGAAAAATGCACGAGACATGCTAGAACCTAACACCAAACGATGCAATCTATGCTATAAAATGAGAATAAAACGTGCGAAACTAAATACCCACAAGCTAAACCTTCCTTGTCCCTAAGGAAGAATCTAGACTAATTTATTAAACGGAACAGACGAAAAGGGATAAGGAAAGGGAAGAAAAAAAAGCGACGACCTCCACGATTATCAAAACGAGTTAATACACGACATCACTAAACATGACCTAATGATTTGGTTTTCCCATGTATAAATGTGACTCATTACCAATCGCTCAAATTAACAATAGTAGAAGAAACACATATTTACCAAAGTGTCAAACCAACACAACACCAAGCCAAGCATATTACAAAAAACGTACAAAATAAGATTTTGCTTACATTACCGCAACCACTAAGGGATGGGAGAGTGATCTACAAGAATGGAAGCTCATAGTTTCGTAAGATTCACTCAAGTGTGTTTTTGGGATGTGTATCCACTCAACGCCTTCCCAATCGAGAAATAGGAAATGCACTTTTGACACGTTTGAAACAATTCTCAAATCTAAAAGTTTTTTTTTTAAAATTGCATGTATCGAGGACTTTTGCGTAAGGCTAAGGGCTATAGAAGAGTTAGGAGTGCTTATCGGGTTATGAGGATTTATTTTGGGTTTTAGGGGTTTGTTTTTGTGCATATTTAGTCTATTCCCTAATGTTTTCGTTGGATTTACGACTTATTTTGCATTTTTAGGCAAAGACTAAATGCAATTTTTTTTGTTTTTTCTCTTTTTCTCCTTTTTCCCTTTTTTTTTCTCTTTGTTTTTTTTTTTGCCTAAGGTATTGTGAACCCACAAGCTATGCTTGTTTTAGGGATTCAACAAACTGTTTTATTTTTTTACTAAATGCCTAAATCCATGTCAATTCGGGAAGTTTTAACCTTAATGTACATTTTTTTTTGTTGTTTTATGGGTATTCAAATGAAAGGCTAGCGTTTAGGCTCAAAGTGGTTACACAGGGAAAATATTTTTGTGTTTTTTTTCTTCAACCATTGGAGATAAATTAGGAAATGATGGCCTCTATGCAATTTCACAATCATCCTAGACGAGAACTTTGTCAAACACCTAAAGATACACCTCGATGGGAGGTAACACACAAGAAGAAAGAAAATAGGATTGATTATGAATGTGTCAATCCAATACGGCCCAAATTCTCACAAGGTGTCCATTCAAGTAGTCACGAGTGTAATGTAGGGGGACTACGATAAGAAAGCTAATCCTAGAGGTAACGTGTAGCAATATACTAGGTGGTGCATGCAAGTGACCAGCTAAAGCAAAACAATGTTTCTCAAAAAAATCATTACAACATGGTTATATGTCACAAAATACACTAGTACACCTAACAGTTGGATCATGCTAAGTGAGAGATAGTTACTACGAGCTCTAATAACGTGGAGATACGTCAAAAATATTTTTGTATTTTTTTTGGAGGGGGGGGGGGAGAATATACAAGCATAAAAAAAAAGCTAGACTAAGCAAAAAGAACTAAAAGGAAGAAGGAAAATATCCACCCACAAGCAAAAATGAGCATTGTCGTCAATGCTCGGGATAGAATGCATGCATGCAATGCAACTAACTAAATGCATCCTATATGCAAAAAGGAAACTACAAAAAAAGGTAAGAGAAAAGAAAACACCCACCCACAAGTTATGCTTGTGTAAGAGTGAGGGGAAAGAAAGAAAAGAAATGCCAAGAACTTGCGCTGCGGGAAATGACCGACGCCAGCGAAGTGTTTGTGAATATCCCGAAACAAAAGTTGTGTTTGATGAGCATCAGTGGCTACTACCTTTAATCGTGCTCATTTTATAATTTTAAATGGGCCGATTGGGAAGTTTAAAAATCTCAGGTCGCCCGCGCCCGTGCCTTATAATGCTCGCAACCGCGAGCCTACACCAAAAACAAGGCAGTGGCTATGGTCGCGACCACTCCTTATAACCCTCGCGCCCGCGACCTTACCTTAAAAATAAGGCAGAAGCTTTGGTCGCAACCATTGCTTATAACCCTCACGCCCGCGAGGAACACCCAAAATCTAGACAGAAAATCAGGTCGCGGCCACGCAACTTAAAGCTCATGCCCGCGACTAAGACAAAATTTCAGATTTTTTTGTTTTTGTTTTTTGTAAAACACAAATGTTTGTTTATTCAAAGCAAAGCCAAAAAAAAGTAGAAAAGGTAGGGAAACGCATCCTAGTATACCATAAGCTATATCTATGTTACTCTAATTGCCTCCCCGACAACGACGCCAAAAACTTGTTTGAAGTTTTGAAATCATTTGTAACCGCAAGTGTACGACGTTGTAGCATACGGTTTGAACACTAGGAGACGAGGGAATAAGCACCATTTTACGCACGATAATAGCTAGTTGCGCGTAATCACTTTTCAGAGATTTAATTAACGCTAAAAATCAAGTAAACATAACTAAACACTTAAACTACGCTAAAATAACGAAACTAAGAATCAAACAAGACTAAGCAAACAAACGAACCTAGGAAACAAGTAGGACTAGATTACCAACTAAAACAAGAATCGAAAAACAAAATAATTAACACTAGGAACTCAATTTGAAAAACATTAAATTCTACACTAAGCTATCAAAATGGTGAATATCGGTTTGGACCTTTCAAAGTGGGATTTGTCAAATTCAAACATTACTTTTGTCCCTCTTTCAAGGCGACAAAAACGTTTCTTAATTGAATACCGATTATTTCCATATCGATTAATTCTAAAAAGAAGCTTTAAGCAAGACAAATTATTCCCAAATAATCAAAACATCTATTTTCATGGTGTGATAAAAATCACCAATTGGTTAACCCAAGTCAAAATCAAATTTCAATTTAGATCTCAACTGTTAAATTCAACAAATACCGATTAGTGATTATTTAACAACCCCCAACTTCCGTTAGTCGGCTAATCAAACAACCATTTTATCGAGAAATCATTTACTTAAAAACAACCAATCGATACAAATCAAGTCCTTACCAATATTCACCCTAAACTATGGATTAGCCAAACATAAATTGAAGAAACATGAAATCACTAAGAACCAAATGAAGAAAAATTAAGAAAACAATATATTAAAGTAATAAGAAGATTAAACAAGAACTAATTTTTGAAGAAAGGAATTTAGAAAAGATAAAACACAAAAGCCCTAAATCTAGATTATCAAGAACATTAAACAATGCTAAAATATAGTCTAACAAACATGAACTATAACCCAATATTGAAGAAGAACATGAAAGTAAAAACTATACTTTTGATTTCATAGACTAGACAAAGCCAAAATCAAGGAAAAAGAAAAAAACCATAAAGTTACTTGGAGAATCTAAATCTATGAACCACATATGTGCAGGAAATTAAAATCAACAGTCAAAACTCAAATATCTAAGCTATAAACATGAATCAAGAAATAAACGAAAGCATAAAAGAGAGAAGGAGATACAATTACTCTCTAATTCGTAGATTCATGCTCAAAATCGAGTTCAATCCATGGCCATAGCTGCAAATCCAAAGTTTGTAATCTCCATTCCCCAAAAGAGGCTAAAAATCTACTCTCATATGTTAAGGAAACCCTAAAATTTGTAAAGAGTATAATGGGGGCTTCATCCCTAAAACACAGCACCAAAAACCTTAAATATCCATGCCCAAATGACCGAAATAACCCTTTCTAAAACCAGAATTTCAGGACAAGCAGTGCCGCTCACGGGCACGCTCTTTAATGCTTGCGGCCGCGAGCAGTGCAGAACTAAAAACTTTCAGATTTCCTCTTGCTCGCGGCCACGCAGCCAAATGCTCGCGGGCGTGAGCAACTTCCAACTTCTTTTTCTCCTTCTTTTCCACTTTCTACACCGCTTGCACTTCCTTCCTTCTTCTCTTTCTTGATTCCCCACACACCTACACACTGAAAACACTCGCAAAAACATGATCATGTCCGCGACAAAGTAATAGGCATCCAAAAGAGAAAAACTAAACAAAAAGGTAAGAAAAATGCATGAGACACGCTAGAACCCGACACCAAAAAAATGCAATCTATGCTATAAAATGAGAATAAATGTGCAAAATACCAACCATCAAGTGGACCAACGCCGAGAACTGTTCCACAAACGCCCAATTTATTCTAAACGGGGGATGAAGCTGAACGAGATACATAACCAACGAGTCCGGAAGATTGCAGAGGAAAGGGGATGGCAAAATTATGTGGACCAACCATAGCTATATGATCCGGCTTTAGTCCTAGAATTCTACGCCTCCATGATCCCACCAACATTTAATGAATACCATTCAGTGTTGGTTGGTGATAAAGTAGTTCGCCTAACGATGGACGAAATTTGTGCCCACTACGGAGTCCCACATCCCGACGACCTCGGGATGACTTATGGGATATCGCCCATCCAAGGAGTCGGAGTACATGGAGATCACAGCGAGGTGTTGTCCTCGGCGTTGCGTAGGAGTGGCCGGTAGCATTAGGTTCCAAAGGAAGATGAAATCAAGAAAAGCGAGCTCCGGTCCGAAATTACTTTATGGATCATAAAATGCAATTTAGTTCCTTCTACGCACGAAACCACAGTTGATGCCTACACGGCAAAGATCCTCTATTGCGTCCAATTCAACTTACCGATTGATATAGGCCACATCATTCAACTACAAATGATCGATGCAACTTCTGACAACAATACTATTGGTATCTTGCCTTTCCCTTCACTAATTACAAAGTTTTGCAAGGATGCTGGTTGCGCTGTTGGACCCACTCTCTGACCACTCGCACCCTTCGATTGAGTCACTTACAATGCTCAAGTCTACGTGGCCGAAAGATTTAATAGGCGGAATGTTGTCTCCAACGAAGAAATGGATATACCGGCTGGGGTCGACGATTTGATGCAAATGATGAAGACGATGAGGACTATCACCCGACAGCTGACAATCGAGAGGCATCATTATCGACCGACATTCCAGGGCTTGCATGATTCTTCAACAACCACTTTGACTTGATGGAGCAAAGGATGGATCACCGTTTCACAGAGATACGACAGTTGATCACGGGAGAGCCAGATCCAAATGAAGCAGGTCCTTCAAACCCGCCACCTGCCAGATGACAAAGGAGGCGACCTCCGAGTGCTTCAACATCTCGCCTCTGCGCACGTGACGATTGAGGGTTGATCAATTGCAATTTATACTTTCCTTTGAACTCTAAACTTGTCTGTTTAATTTGGATGACTGTACTTAAACCGCATATTTCGTGTTTTCTTCTGCTTGCATATAATTGATCGTAACATTGGGGACAATGTTGTGTTTGGTTTGGGGTTGTCTGTCGAGTCTATCATTTTTTTATCTCAGTGGATCAAGCAATCACTAAGATTAATGTTTAGAATGAACGATCCTTTTACTTAAACCTAGTATGGAGATTCGAAACACTAATTTTTGAGAGGTGAATCTGTAAGGGATAATATAGCATTAAGATGAACTTAGGTGAATACATGTAGCAGAGACATTAGTGGAGACCACCAGTGAGATTTTTGATCCTTACGACTGCTAATTTCGATTCTGAGAGACAAAATGTGCAATAATCAATACACTCTGCGATTAGTCCTTTGGTCGTCATTATAGTAGATCTCGCTATAATTTGTTTCTATTATCAAAGACACTCATAGGAATAAGAAGTGAAGATTTTGCCCTTTTACTCTACGAACCATAAGTGAAGATCCCAGTCATGATTGATGTTACTTTATCTTGCTGATTCATGAGAAAATTGTTATAACTCAGCCTTTTGCCGCCTGTCATCTTCTACCCTTCGGTGGAACTCTGTGGTAATCCTAGCGACAACTTCACTGAACTGTCCATCCATCCATGGAAGTGCTTAGAAAGACAACTAGATTAAAAAAAATCATAATAAACAGTTGTGCAAGTCGATAGGCCTATAAAAGGGGTGTGGGTAGTGTAGTAAAGAAAATGCAAGAAAGAATTGGAGTGGTAACCAGTTGTTGTTTAACAGCATGCCTAAATTGCCAATCTTATACCCTTCATTCTTAGCAACAACCGTAACACTTTTCAACCTGTGAAAGACCTGGATCACCTTATGGAGAGTTTAGGAAGTGAGGTAGAGCAACACTACTAGTCCTATGTCTTGGTAATTCCTCTTGAGATCAAACTCTTTCGCACATTTACGCGTTCTTCTTCAATCGTTGCTCAGGCATGCTCTCGAAAACTTTTATACTCAATTTCTAAAAGCATGGCAACAAGTGGGAAACTTAGGGCTCGAGTGAAGAGAGAAACTAGTGAAGTTGGGTCGAGGCGAAATCCTTTTTGTGCATGTTTGACTTAGGATCAGATTAGTGTGGTGTGATCCTGTCAGTTCTTCTCTCAAAAGATTTGTTATCTAGAATACCATAGTAAGGCTAGTAGAGGAGTAGTGCGCTTTGCAATTAATTTCTGGTGATTGTTGTGTTGACTAGAGATTATTAATGACACACTCGACAGCACAAAATTGCGATTGGTTGTTTTTTTTTCCGTTGTTTTGCTTGGGGACAAGCAACGCTCGGTTTGGGTTTATTGATAATGTCGTTTTCGACATTATTTTGAATCGTAGATTGGTCCTTTCGTTGCAAGTTTCCAAGTAAAATAGTAATCTTTAACGAGTTTTTGTGAGAAAAGTACAGGTCTTTGGGGTTTTACAAAGCCAGAAAACTTGTGTCAGTTGGAAGAGGAATTTGGCATTTTAGGCCATTTTTGGATTGAGAAGACAGTGCCTTGCACGACTATAGTCACGGTCCCATCCATGCGGCCATCCGCGCGGGTTCTCGGACAGTGCTTTGCTCGGCTCTCAGCGCGATTCCATCCGCGCGGTGGACCGCGCCAAACTCCTGACTGTTACATTTTTTTTTCCTATATCAAATAGGTTGAAGGGAGGCTGTGAGATCACTTACTAGAGAGAAAAAGAGGCGATTTGTGAAAAGCAAAAAGGCAAGATTTTGGAGGTAGAGAAGGAGTATTGGAGATTGGAAGAAGGAGATTCAATGGTTACGGGTACGAAGGATTTGAGGAATTGCTTCTTCAGGGAGTTTTATCACTTTAATTCTTAGAAGATGTTTTGTCTTTAAAACTTTTGTATTTCATTTATGCTTTTGAAAACCCCCAACATGAACTAATTTCTTCATGTTCGGGGGTTGGTTGAATCATGAACAATTATGCTTGTAGTTATGTAGAAGCTTTGATTTTGGGTTTTGTGCTTGATGAAACATATGAGACCGCTCTTAATGTGTGTAATAGTCTGATCAACTATTGGATGATCTGTTAAATCTTTAATTCTTTGAGAAAAGTTTTTAGGATTTGTCTTGTCTCTTATGTCTTGAATGCAATTGAGATAGAAATATGATTTTTCATTCTTGTTGTTAGTAATCACTAAGCTTTTCAACTTATGTATTGTGGAGATCGAGAGATAAAGCAAGGGTTTGAAAAGAATTCATTACAGCTTGATAAAGTGTTTTGATGTTGTGATTATGCTTTTCATTGTTCAGTCCAATCCAAGTTATGTATTTACATAGATGCAAGTTTTATGTTCACGAGGATTCCAACCCTCTAACTCTTTTTCCTCAATCTTCCAAATCATTCCCAACTTTTCGTATTGTCCTTATTTCTGTACCAAAGTGATTAATAACTTTTTCAACAACAATCCAACCTTCATTAGTCTAATTAATAATTAATATAGTCATTGTGGTACTCAATACCAAGTTCCTTAGGTTCGATACTTGTACTTCCGTACGTAATACTTGATCCGACACCGTATACTTGCGGATCGTAAAAGGGGGGTGTAAACCCGCCATATCAGCGGCGAGCTAGGTCTCATGAATCCCTTCTCGAGGAGTTCTTAGAATTGGGTCATCATCTCTTGCATCACCGTCGGGGCTAGACGATAAGGATTACGGGCGATCGGGGCGGCACCCAGAGTGAGGTCGATATGTAACTCCACTTGGCGCTCCGACGGTATCCCCGGTAGATCTTCTGGAAACACGTCCGGGTATTCACGCACCACCTGCACATCTTCCATCTTCTTTTCAAGTTTCGCGTCGATAACGTAAGCCAAGTAAGAAGTACACCCTCTGGCCAGGCTCTTTCGCGCTTTGAGGGACAAGATGATCATGTTGGACCTTTGATTCTTCTCTGTAACACCCCGAATTTTAGACCTCATTTTTATAGTTAACACTTGTGTTTTATATTTTAAAAGTTTCCCGAACTGAACTAGTGATTTTAAGGTTGATTGGGTCAAATTTTAGCGTCACAACGGAATAGGACATCGGCCGGGGTGGGACCCGCCACTGTGCCCCGCGATTGTGCCAATGGCACTGTCGCCGTGGCACTATAGGGCGAGGCCAGACGGGGTTTTCTCATTTAATGCCATTTTTTAGGGTTATGTTCCTTGTTTGAGAATTCCATCCTAGAGGATGTCCATACACAGTAAAGGTGCGATTTTCACACACTCTCTCCTTTTCCTCTCCTCTCCTCATTAAATGGTTGGTGGGTAAATCATTAATGCACGGTGATTATTAGGGTTCTAAGGTTATAGGAGCATTCACTCCTCCAATATTTTAAGATCCAAGTCTCATTTCCTCCACTCCAAGTTTCTAGGGTTTTCAACATTCTAAGGGTTTTATATTACAACCCTACTTGGTGAGTCTTCTAAACCTTGTCCATCTTTACTTGCATAATTACTTGCTCATATGAAGGTTACAAAGTGTTCAAGTTGAATAAAGCTAGGGTTTTGTGTATTTGCCATGTATGGGGGATTAGACTCTTGTGAGAACTACTTGATATTTAACGGCTTTCCTATGTATGAAATAATGTAATTGGTAAATGTTGTGACAAAAGATCGTTTGTATGTATATGGGAAATGGGTTGCATTTATTCTTATCAGCAGTTGGAATTATATCACCGGTTATGGTTACTAAATTGTCACGTAAGTAGTGGGGTAAAGATATACGCATGAAATAAGCTTTAATACGCCTTTTGAATGAAACGTGTACATTGCATGGAAGATGTCACTTATATTTGATCATGGTCTAAATGTGGAGGTTATGTCTAATCTCTCGTGCACGAGGAATTAGATGGTTCAAATATATAACTCAAATTATTGGCCTTTGGGTCTCTAGCGAGTAGGCAATAGGTGACGCAAGTCTCCGAGTTGTAACTCGTCTACTTTGGATAGGCATCCATGTCCATAAGTCCTTGAGGTGTAAATTGACGGAGTAAGCGCTAGAGGCATAAATGGTCCAAGGATTGTGATGTCTAGCATGGCATGGGAACTAGGACCGGGATGTGTGGTGAAATCCAATAAACATCACGGGTGACTCCTCTCACGTGTTCTCGTCACCCAAGATGGCAACGGGTCTCCCCCGTCACTCGGGAGTTTTCTCTTGTGGTATTGTACAGGAAATGATTGTTCATCCTAATTAGGATGATGACATAGGTCCGATCTAAGGGCGCACCGGTAACACTTAATTACGTTGCTAGTACTTCCTTTATAAAATATGAAATTCTTATTATATCTCTAAAAATTTAGTCTAATGCTTGTGTTTGTGTGTAATGACTCACAGGTTCGGTTAGCGATGTGCATAGGGCACCTTGATTCGTCAGAAGCACATCTAGTAGCACCTATGGACCGGGCATTTTTGGGAGTTCATGAGAAGAGTGTTTTGGAGACATAGCAGCACCCACATTTAATCTAGTTGGTTTTGTTGTTCTAGATTAATTAGGTTGTTGTGTATTATGTTTCATTTGTCGCTACTATATTCTTTAAAAACTAAACCAGGTAGTTGGGTTTTAGTTGTTTATTTATTAAAGGTTTTAAACCCTTATTTTTAGCCGTCATATTGCCGAATTTTTAAGTTTTAAATTTACCCAATTTTTAGGGTGTTACAAGTTGGTATTAGAGCTCTAGTTTAAGTGAACTAGGTATGAAAACTCGATGCCTAGACTTAAGTTGAGACCATTAGGTTATGAATGGTGAGATTTGGGTAGAACCTTAAGACGGGACGACCTTAGAGTCAACCGAAACTACGTAGTTGAGAATTATAAAAGTGGCAGCAAGAATCTTTATGTAGCGTATGTTCATAATTTCAATTAGCTACTGTTATTCTGAAGGTTTGATTACATGGATATGCTTGAATTGCTATGATTATAATAGTCGATACATCGTAGTAGTACGTTTCTTGTGTAAAATCTTGTATAGATATCCCTCACTCTCTCTCAACTGTGTAGCAGACGACAATGGTAAACACTCGAAGTCAATTGGAGGTCCACGATGCAACGACCTCCATGGCTAATCATCCTATTGTGACAACAACCGTCTTGCCCCCACCGAGTCAGAACGTGTTGGACGGGGGGCCCGAACACATTCCTCGACACAATCTGGAAATGGAGGAACCGATCATGGAAGAGGTTACAGCGTAAACCCGTATGATGGACCGAATGATTTTGGTCATAAATAGGGCCATGGCTCAACAACAAGAGGTGTTCCTAAGGTTGCTTGAAGATCGGGATGCTAATAACCCTAGGCATGAGACGATCGCAGAGAATATACTCGTGGCGGGATCCAGGGGTACCAGACCCGAAACTCCCATTAATGAAACCGCAACTCCGAAGGCAAGGCAACCGTCGAAGACTTGCACCTTCAAGGCTTTCGTTAGATGTCGACCGTTGGAATTCAAAGGCTCAGATGATCCGGTTGTCTACATGAACTGGATCCGAGAGACGGAGCAGGCTTTCAGATCGAGTGGGTGCGGTGAGGGTCAAAAAGTGACTTTTAGTTCACAAATGCTGAGGGGGACGATCCTTACTTGGTGGAACATCTATGCCACAACCCTTGAAGCCTCGGTATTGGAAAAATTAAGTTGGTCAACTTTTAAGAAGAAGCTATTGGATGAGTGTTGAAATGAAAGATCAATGGGTCAGATGGAGGAAGAATTTCGCAACTTGAAGAAAGGAGATATGTCGGTAAAAGATTACAACTTACAATTCATGGACAAGCTGGGGTTAGTGGGACACCTAGTCCCAACAGAAAGAGAAAAGATCAAGGCATACATAAAGGGGCTATCGTCAGATATGAGGAACATGGTTCGTGTGTCCAAAGCCGTAAACCTTCGTGAAGCGATAGAGGAAGCTCAGTTGATTGAGGATGCCTGCAAGCAAGACATGGACAAAAAGTCGAAAGTGGTAGAAAAGAGGAAGTGGGAAAACCCGCCAAGCTCGTTCAAGAATCCGAGATTCCTACCAAGTGGGAGAAGTTTCGATAATCACTGGGAAGTAAAGTGGTGTTCTAAGTGCAAGAGCAAGCACTTTGGTTTTTGCAACCCCAATCCCACTTCATGTTTTAAGTGTGGCAAACCGGGTCACACTAGTCCAAATTGCCCCATCAAAGGACCGATATGTTTCAAGTGGAAGGAAGCGGGGCATGTGAGAAGGGATTGCCCTAAGCTAAGGGGGGAACAAGAGGAGGAAACCCAACGGTTCAACCAAAGAAGGAAGTCAACCCTAAAGTTCAAGGGTGGGCCTTTCAAATGAGGAGGGAGGAAGTGAAGGAAACCACCGATGTGGTGTCGGGTACATTTTTACTCAACTCCCTTTCCGCTAAAGTGTTATTTGATTCCGGTGCCAATTTCTCTTTCGTATCAAATGAGTTTTGCAAAGCCTTGAATATGCCTATTAGCACTCTTAGTGATGCCTTAGTAGTGGAAGTAGCAAATGGAGAACAAGTAATATTGCGCGAAGTGTTAGAGAAATGTCACCTAGATGTTAGTGGAGAACTCTTTGAAGTAGACCTACTCCCCATGGCAATTGGGAGTTTTGACATGGAATTGGGATGGACTGGCTGGCACTGCACAAGGCGGAGATTTTATGTTCGAAGAAGTTGATCAGATTACCGACCCCCGACGAAAATTTCGTCTTTGTTTACGGAGAGAAACGGAAGGGTGAAGTGGCTCTCATTTCATCCATCAAAGCAAGGAAGTGTTTGATGAAGAGTTGCCCATCGTTTCTAGCCTATGTGTTGGATGGCAAAGCTAATAAGAAAAAGATCACTGACGTGCGGATAGTAAGGGAGTATGTAGATGTTTTTCCTGACGATCTCCCAGGTTTGCCGCCCGACCGCCAAGTAGAGTTCCGGATCGATCTAGTTTCGGGAGCGGCACCGATTGCCCATGCACCTTACCGTCTTGCTCTGACCGAGATGCGAGAGATGATGTGACAACTTCAAGATATGCTAGAGAAGGGATTCGTGAGACCGAGCCCTTCACCTTGGGGAGCTCCGGTACTCTTCGTGAAGAAGAAGGATGGGTCAATGCGGATGTGCATCGACTACCGGGAGTTGAACAAGATGACCGTAAAGAACAAGTATCCATTACCCCGAATAGACGATCTCTTCGATCAATTACAAGGAGCCGAATGTTTCTCCAAAATCGATCTCCGATCAGGGTACCATCAGGTGAAGGTTTATAGAGGAAGACGTTTCCAATACCGCCTTTAGAACCCGCTATGGTCACTATGAGTTTTTGGTTATGCCCTTCGGGCTAACCAACGCGTCGTCCGCATTCATGACTTAATGAATCGAGTTTGCCGACCCTTTTTAGATAAGTCGTCATTGTATTCATCGATGAGATTTTGGTATATACAAAGGATGATGGGGAGCACGAGCGTCACCTCAGAGAGGTATTAGAGGTGTTGAGGAGCGAGAAGCTTTACGCCAAATTCTCTAAATGCGAATTTTGGTTGCACGAGGTTCAATTCTTAGGACACGTGGTGTCTAGCGAAGGAGTAAAAGTCGACCCGTCGAAAATTGAAGCCATGATGAATTGGGAACCACCTTGGAGTCCTACTGAAATTCGGAGCTTCTTGGTTCATCCAAGACTTATCCAAGATTGTCTCTCCATTGACATCGTTGACACGGAAAAATGTGAAATTCCTTTGGACCGAAAGCCAAGAGAGATCCTTCTGAACCCTACAAAGAAAATTGTTTGAAGCACCGATCCTGTCCCTACCTGAGGGGACAGAAGATTTTGTGGTCTACAATGACACGTCTAAGATGGGGTTAGGGTGTGTCTTTGAGCCGAAGCTTTGAGCCGGAAGGAGTATAGCGGTGGCGTTCAAACTAATTTTGCTAGGGTGGAAGTCGTCTCGAGTTTAATAGACCAAATCAAAACGTCTCAAGCGGAGGCCTTGCTTGAAGCAAATCTCAAAGACGAGACTATGGTAAAACAATGTCTCCAATTGACCGAAGATGGGAGAGGTTTGAAACTATTCCAAGCTCGAATTTGGGTGCCGAAGATCGGAGGATGTCGAGACCCGTTATTGGAATACGCGCATAAATCCCGATACTCTATTCATTCGAGAAGTACGAAAATGTACCTGGATTTAAAGCTTAACTATTGGTGGTCGGTGATGAAATTAGATGTGGCTAGTTATGTGGAGCGATGCATAACTTGCCTACAAGTGAAGGCGGAACACCAACGACCATACGGTAGTCTACAATCCTTGGAGATACCGGAATGGAAGTAGGAAAACATCACCATGGACTTTATAACCAAGCTACCAAAGACTTTGAGAAGTCACGACACTATTTGGGTGATAGTGGATCGATTGACCAATAGCACACACTTCTTGCCCATGCGAGAAACTCTGTCGATGGATAAACTGGCCAAACTTTATATAGATGAAGTGATTTCGAGGCATGGGGTGCCACTTTCCATAGTATCTGACCGGGATAGTCTCTTTACTTCTCATTTTTGGGATAACTTACAAAAAGAACTGGGTACGAGAATCAAACTGAGTACCGCTTACCACCCGCATACAGACGGACAAAGCGAGAGGACCATCCAAACCCTCGATGACATTTTGAGGTCGTGCGTCATGGACTTCGGGAGAAGTTGGGATTCACACCTCCCATTAGTAGAATTCACCTACAACAAAAGTTATCTCTCGAGCATTGGTATGGCGCCGTTCGAGGCATTATACGGGATAAAATGTAGGGCGCCTGTGTGTTGGCTGGAAGCGGGAGAGAAACGGTTTGCTGGACTGGAGATCGTGCAAGAGACGGCCGATAAAGTGAAAGTCATTAGGGAGCGATTGAAAGCGGCCCAAGATCGTCAAAAGAGCTACGCGGACAAAAAGAGAAGGTCGGCCGAGTTCCAAGTGGGAGAGCGGGTAATGCTGAAAGTCTCGTCGTTGAAAGGGATAATAAGGTTCGGAAAACGCGGGAAGCTCAATCCCCGTTTCCTTGGACCTTTCACTATTATCGAGCGTATTGGACTTCAAGCCTACAAACTGGATCTTCCGCCCGAAATAATACCAAAGCACGCGCTTTTCCCAAAAAGGGAACAATACACACCTATTATAATTATAAGTTTGTAATGATAAAGAAATGTGGGATAACAACCCTTTAATCTAATTCCTGTCTTGAAAAGAGATTATGACAAGTTTTTATCTAAGTCCCAAAATGAACATCTTCTATTGGTGTCCCAAGATGCTCCCCAAGCTCTCATCTAAGGCTTGCTAAACCTTCTTAGCAGTCACGCCGCTAGGACCTGAGATACACATCAAACCAATCAAGTGTTAGGCCAAAAGATCCTAGTGAGTTGAACAATATCATAATATATTCACATAAGAGACAATTAATACACATAAGAGTCCATAGAGGAATGAATGGGGGAGACCCAAAACACCAACGAGTTTCACCTCAAGAGTCAATGTACCTTGATGTTCACTCTCATGAGCAACATCCCGAAGGCTCGACACGTTTGAAGACTACCTCCAAGGCATTACTCCAAATGGTGGAGATATAGGCACATACCGATAAGGTGACACCCCAAGACTACATCCTCCTAGTGCCTACTCGTGGTTCATCTAATATATAAACCATCATCATACATATTTCACATCAAGTAAAATGCATATATGAGATCCCAAATAATTCCAATCCCAATTTAGGTCAAAACCCTAAATCATGTAAGACTCCATGTACATTCTTCAACCATATATTTCTCATGAAAATAATCGAACATTTACCAACAACATAGTAACATCATGATCTCTTCCAAGGTTAGCAACCCAAACCCTCAACATTTCCCATTATAGCAAGTTCATCTCTATAATTATCAAATGATCAATATGATGGAATTAAGCATGGAAATGATGAAGGAAAACATATAAAGATGTGTATATCATTTTAAAAATAGGTAGAATACTCACTATCTAGGTTTTTATAAAAACCCTAGAAAAATTGCAAAGTTCTAGCAATGTGAAGAAAGTGAGGAGAAGGCTTGAATCCTAGTTGCCAAGCTTCAATAAATGATCCTCCAAGTGAAATGAATGCTACCAAATCGAAACCCTAGGGTGGAATTAATGAAGAGAGAGTGATGAAGGAGAGGAAATACCATAGAACTCACTCAAAATCAGAGCCTTAGTTTAAGGGATCCAGGTGACCGGACGGGCCTAGACTTAAACTGGTGAAGTAGAAATACAACTAAGAAAAATAGGATGACCATAGGAAGACGAGTAATAGGGTAGTGAGGACTAGCATGTAAGGTAAATTTGGAATTACATTTGGCCAGTGTAATTATGAATTTACAGATACATGTGTGCGCTTAACTTGCCTTGTTACGTTAGACAAGTTGGATTGATGTGGCGTGTTTCTGTCTTTTCAGTAAGCATGTCTGAGTGAGTAACAAGGAGTAGACCTGCGCCGGCAGCTGAAGCAGTGCTGGTGAATGAAGTTATTATGGATGGACCAACAACCACTCCTAAGTCGGATGCCACTCGAGGAAAGGGTCGTGGCCGACCTAAGGGGAAAGGAAAGACGACTCGGAAGGCAGTCACCCAAGTGGAGGAATGCGAGGAGGGGGCTGGGAGGCATAAGACGGTACGTGTAGGCTGTCGAGCAAGGAGCGTAGAAGTCAATGTTGAGCAAGAACTCTCTCTTCAAGAGAGTTCGACTACTGTGAAAGGAAGGGGACGGTCGAGGAACCGTGGTGGAGGTCGGGCACAAGCTTTCGTAACTCAAGATACCTTCGCTAATGAAATGGGGAAACTCCAGGAAACTCTACAAGCTTTATTGGCTCACGAGACTAAAGAAGCATTGGCTAGTAAGGAAAGAAGTGAAGAGAAAAGCACGTCTGAGATGTCTGAACCGCCAGTGACTATGGTGGGCAGTCACTCGCAATCGACCCCGATCATAGCTGCTACAGCGTTGACGGAGAAGGGATGTAGCTACAAATCCTTTGCGGCATGCAAGCCTCCTATCTTCAAGGAGGAATGCGATCCGATTGTGGTTATCAAGTGGATTGGCGAGATGGAACTGACCTTCGACACCAGTAAGTGTGCTGAAGAGGACAAGGTTGTTTTTGCTTTGTCCATGCTGAGAGATAATGTCGTGTTTTGGTGGGAGGCGGAAACTGGGGGTAGAGGTTCAAAGGCAGCAAAGGGAATGGTTTGGGAGACTTTCGTTGCCAAGGTCAAGAGACAGTTTTGCCCTTTAGTAGTTGTTAAGAAATTAGAAGAGGTGTTCCTGACTTGGAACAAGGGGAGATGACGGTTCGAGAGTATACAACCAAGTTCCTCGAAAAGGCGTGTTTTGCCAAAATTTACGTGCCAAATGAGGAACGGTGGGTGGACAGGTATCTGTTTGGTCTGAGAAGCAATATTTGAGAGTTGGTGGCCGCGCGAGAACCCACTACCTTTCAAGCGGCCATAAATGCAACAGAAATGACTGAGAACGACAAGGTTCATCAGATGACAGAGAGAGGTAGTGAGAAGAGGAAGTAGGAAGGGCCAGCTTGTGACCCTAAGAAATTTAAGAGTGCAAGACCCGAGTAGAAGACAACGCCAAGGTTTGAAGGCAAGTCGTGTGGTAAGTGTAATCAAATGCACAAAGGGGAGTGTATGATGGATAGGGATGGTTGTTATAAGTGTGGGAAGACGGGACACATGGCTTGGGACTACCAAGGACCAAGGTCATGTTATCTATGTGGTTCTCCGGATCACATCAAGACGGATTGCCCTCAACTGAAGAAAGGAGCTACCGGAGGTGTGGGAGGACGAGGAGGAGAGAGGAAGGTGGAACTATATTGAGAAAGAGCTAGGGCATTTAACATGATGGCGAAGGAGCAGATGATAGTCGAGTTTTAGTAGGGGAGGTTAATGAGGGGTGTAGAATTGACATTGACGGTCATTCCTTCCTGTTGCGGCTATACCCGATGGGTATGGGGGAATTCGACGTCGTTGTGGGGATGTACTGGTTGGCGTCTAATGATGCCAATATTGTATGCAATAAGAAGTTGATCCGTATATCTTTACCTAGTAAGGAAGAGGTAGTGGTATATGGAGACCGTCGGGATAAGAAGTCTTGCTTGATCTCGATGATCAAGGCTAGACAGTGCTTAGCAAAGGGGTGCGTGGGGTTCTTAGCCTACGTGTTAGATGTTAAGAAGGAGAAGAAAGGACTTGAGTCGGTCCCGGTAGTGTGTGAATACCCGGAGGTGTTTCCGGAAGACCTGACGACTTTGCCTCCCGATCGGCATGTGGAGTTCAGAATAGATTTGATGCCAGGAGTAGCACCAATCACAAGAGAACCCTACCGTTTAGCACCGACCGAGATGAAGAAGATGATGACTCAACTACAAGAATTGCTCGACAAGGGATTCATTCATCCCAGTACGTCACCGTAGGGAGCGCCTGTGTTGTTCGTCAAGAAGAAGGATGGATCTATGCGAATGTGCATACTCTATCGGGAGCTCAACAAGGTGATGATCAAAAACAAGTATCTACTACCAAGAATCCATGATCTCTTCGGTCAACTGCAAGGAGTGAATTATTTCTCAAAGATCGACCTTCAATCGGGTTATCATCAGTTGAAGGTAAGAGAAGAGGACGTGCCTAAGACGGCTTTTCGTACGAGGTACGGGCTCTATGAGTTTTTGGTCATGTCATTCGGTTTGACTAACGCTCCAGCTGTGTTCATGGACCTGATGAACCGAGGGTGTAGTCCACTTCTAGATAAATGTGTAATCGTCTTCATTGACGACATACTAATTTATTCACGGTCCAAGAATGAGCACGAGACACACCTGCGATCGGTGCTGGAATTGCTTAAACGCGAGAAGTTGTATGCTAAATTCTCGAAGTGCGAATTTTGGCTGAGAGAGGTAGAATTCTTAGGACACGTCGTGTCGGAAGAGGGAATCAAGGAGGATCCAGCGAAGATTGAAGCTATCAAAGGTTGGGAAGCGCCAAAGTCTCCATCGAAAGTGAGGAACTTCCTTGGATAGGCGGGTTATTATCATAAGTTCATCCAAGATTTCTCGAGGATAACAACGCCATTAGCAACCTAACAAAAAGAAACGTCAAGTTTGTTTGGTCGGAAGTTCAAGAGAATGCGTTTTGTAAGTTGAAGGACAGTTTGAGTAGTGCAACCATTTTATCCTTACCCAACGGGTCGGAGAGATTCGTGATTTACAACGATGCTTCCAAGTTGAGATTAGGATGTATGATAATGCAAGAAGGAAAGGTAATCACTTATGCGTCTCGTCAGTTGAAAGAGCACGAGAAGAACTACGTGACGCAGAATCTGAAGTTGGCAGCTGTAGTTTTTGCTTGGATGGTTTGGAGACATTATCTGTATGGAGTTAAGTGTCAGATTTATACTGACCACAAGAGTCTCCGACATCTATTTAACCAGAAAGAACTGAATATGAAGCAGCGAAGATGGATGGAGATGTTAAGCGATTATGATTGTAAGATCCTTTACCATCTGGGTAAAGCCAATGTTGTGGTCGACGCTCTGAGTCGGAAAGAGCGGGTAGATGCAACGAAGGTAGTGGTCTTTCGAGTCGAAGCAACATCCAGGTTCTTGGAGGAGGTCAAGAGATTCCAAGAGGAAGCACTCATGAGTGAAAATTTGAAGAGCGAGAGGATTGTCGGGATTGTAACTGCATTGACTTTAGACAGTCGCGGAGTGAGATGTTTTGGTGACCGAGTGTGGATTCCGAAATTGGGCGACCTTCAGAAGAAGGTGTTGGAAGAAGCGTATAAGTCACAAAATTCCATTCACCCGGGAATAAATAAAATGTATCGAGACCTGAAGCAAAGTTATTGGTGGTCGGGTTTGAAGAAAGACATCGCGAACTTCGTCGAGCGATGCCTGATGTGTTTGAAAGTTATAGTCGACAACAGCGACCGTACGTGGAGCTACAACCATTGGAAATACCGGTATGGAAGTGGGATGAAATCACGATGGACTTTGTCACGGGACTTTCGTGATATCCTAAAAGGAATGACGCCATTTGGGTGATAGTGGATCGACTCACAAAATCAGTGCACTTCCTACCGATTAAAGAGGCATACCCGTTGGAGAAGTTGTATATAGAAGAGATTGTGTCCAGGCACGGAGTTCCGTCGTCCATAGTGTCAGACCGAGATGGCCGGTTTACGTCATCTTTTTGGAGGAGCCTACAAAGAGAGTTAGGTTCGCAACTCAAGTTGGGTACGGGTTATCACCCACAAATAGATGGTCAGAGTGAGAGGACCATTCAAACGTTGGAAAACATGCTTTGTGTTGGATCATAATTGTATTCAAGATTAAAGGGTCTAAACTGTATTTGATTCATAGTTAAAGTTAAAGGGTTTAAAGTGTAATATGTTAATAGTTATTTGTAAATGGGCCTAAAGTTTGTTAGAAAGCCCATTAAGGTTAAAGCCCATATGGCCTAGGTATTTAAAGTTTTGTTTAGTTTAGTTTTAGGTTTAACTCTGATAATTTTCTAAATAGTAACCATACGTTTTCTCTGTATTCAAGGGTATCAAGAACACACAAGGGTTTCATTATTTATTCAAGGGATTGGTATGTTAATCTAATCTTTATATCTCTTGATTATTATTGTGTTTGTGTGTTAATTATCAACTAGATTAAACTGGGATAACAAGTGGTATCAGAGCCAAAAGAATCAAATTTTTTTTGAAGTTACTATTCATCGATACTGTTCATCGATCACTATTCATGCGAAGTTACTGTTCATCTGATTTCATGAATCTAGGTGCGTTAATGTTTAAAGATTGATCTGATTAGGTGTGTTTTGCGTTATTAAACACTATCTGATTGATTAATTACATTGAGAATTAACAAGTGATTGAATTTGTGATTTTGAGTTTTCTGGGTTCGTGAAAAGTTAACACTGTGTTCTTCAAAATCGAATGCTTAAAAATTGAAATTGATCTCTGAGTTTGATTGTATTGTGATTGGTTTATGTTTTGGAACACAAAGGTATAGTTTTTGCATCAAATTTCTGTGTCTTGTGTGATTTCTGGGTTAATTATCTGAGTTGTTCATCGACTTTCTAGGTTGGTCAAGAACATACCGGTCGAACAATCTATCCGTCTAAGCTATATCGATCGAATAATCATTATCGGTCGAAGGTATTTTATCGGTCTTTACCCTTTATCGGTCAAATCTCACTATCAATCCTTAGCTTTACCGGTCATAGCACCTTATCGGTCAAAGCATAGTATCGGTCCTATCACTTACCGGTCGAAGCAAGCTCCCGGTCGAACTCTCTACCGGTCTTTACAAGTTCCCGGTCGAACTCTCTACCGGTCTTTACAAGTTCCCGGTCGTACTCTCTACCGGTCTTTACAAGTCTCCGGTCGAAGCACATAAGTCTGCGAAGGGGGACAAAAGTTTTGTGCTTGATCAGAATTTTCCTAATTTCATTCTTCAGTATTATTTCTTTGTGTTTTATACTGTGCAAATTCTGCACTTAATTATTTTTTGGAAATTTATTTTTCTGAAAATTTTTGAGTGTGGTTTTTATTTTGATTCTAACGATCTCATCTTGTTGGTTGTCTTGGTACAGATAAGTTTAATTACTAACAAGTGGTACAGCTAAGATGTCGAACCCGCTTCTCTCGATGGGCTCTCGGTCTAAGCCTCCTGTCCTCATGGCTGATGAATATCAGCAATGGAAGAAGAGAATGATTCAGTTTCTGAATCTCAAGAACAGAGCCTACATGGAATCCATCATCAATTGTCCAGTAAATCCAATAGTCAGAGTACAGGGTCAAGTAGAAACTGACACATCTCTAGAAATTCCTGATAGATATGTCCGTAAACCTTATCAGTACTTCTCTGAAAAGGAGAGAGATCAGTACAAGATAGATGAAGAAGCTCTCATTTATCTGACTATGGCAATTCCGAATGACATCTACAACGGTGTAGACAGTCGGAACTCTACAAAAGAAGTCTGGGATGAACTATCAAGACAATTTGAAGTAAGTGAAGCCTCTATCCAAGCTAAGCAGAATCTGTGCATAAATGCATACGAGGGATTTCACGCAAAAGAAGGAGAAACACTGCTAGAGACCTACAACAGATATAATATTATTCTCAATGACTTGCGGAGGAATAACATCTCTAAGTCTGCTTCGGAGATAAATTATAAGTTCATCAAGAACTTAAATCCGGAATGGAAGAACTTTGCCATCAACCTTCAGTTGTCAAAGAACATGGCTCAGGAAAATGTCACTGATATCTTCTCTACTCTTTCACAAAATGAGGATGAGGTGAGAACCATCAATCTTGAGTCCAATAAACTAAAGGATTCTGTGGCTCTCATAGCCGACAATGCTCCTGTATCATCTGCAAGGTCAAAGAGAAAGATGTCTAAAGCATTAGTTACCGAAGTTACCGACTCTGACTCTGTTTCAAGTGATGAAGAACTGGAGATTGATTCTGATCCAGATATTCAGAAGTTCTCTGAGGACTTGGCTCTTATTACTCGAAGATTCAAGAAGACCTTTGGCAAGAAAAAGTTCTACTCAAAGCCAAAGTATGAAGGGCACAAGAAAGAGAAGGCTGAACTGAGATACAAGCCAAGGCACTTATTGCCAAGAGAGGAAAGACGAGAAGACAGGAAGGAAGACAGAAGAGAAGATAAGAGAGAGAAAAGAAAGAAGACAGAGCTGATGAACCAGGAAGATGCTACAACTGTGGAAAATTTGGGCATTTCTCAAAAGACTGCAGATTCAAGAAGGTCAAGAATTCAGACTATAATGCGCGAAAGTCACTTATTGCCAAGAAAGCTGAAGAAGGAAAGGTGCTCATGGCTGAAGAAGAAAAATGGTTGTTCCAAAGTTCTGATGACGACGAGCAGGCACACTTCACCCAAGTTTCCTACATGGCAAAGTTGGACGGTGACGATGAAGATTCTGAAGCGTATTCTGAAGACGCAAACTCTGAGGTAAGTGATAATTATGAACTGATTGAATCTCTTATGGCCCAAATACATAGCATGAAAGATGAATTTGATTTATTGAAAGGAAAACTTAGCGCCGCACAACAATCAGTATTGAGTTTTCGTGATGAAAACGCTTTGCTGAAAGTTGTTGTGGAAGAAAAAGAAAAAGAAAAAGACGGTTTAAAAGCTGAAAAGGATTCGTTGAAAAGCAAAATATCTGATTTAGAAAAGGATCTAGTGAATCTTATTGCTGAAAAAGGTGAGTTCAAAATAAAATTTGAAGTTTGTTATAAAGAAAGAAATGAAGTTTTCACCAAAATCAAGCAACTGGAGGATATTAATATGAAACGAGGTCAGACTGAGCAAACATTAAATCTGTTGACCAATAAACTCCAAGACGAAAGGTTTTATAAAATTAAACCTGGTTTGGGTGTGCCAGTTAATGATGTTTTGAAAAAGGCACCGGAGCATTTATATAACTTTGACAAATTTGGCTCCGCAATTAGACCCATTCCAAACATTCGTGCAACTTTTGTTGAAGCCAGCACTTCTAAACCTTTTACTGAGACCAAAGGTCGAGAAGAATTGGGAGAAAACAAGTCTTGTCACACTGATTCTCAAAATGCTTTTAAATCAGTTGGTTTTAAATACAATGATTTGAACAAAAGCTATGCGACTCAAAAGATTGAACTTACTGAGTTTGAATCATTGTTTACCACTTCTACTAAAGAACCAGTCAGCAATGATACTGTTCCACCTGAGACTGCATGCAAATATGATGAGTATGAATCGGATATTGATCCCTCTACTATACCATCAGTTTCAAATCCCATTGCCTCTAAACCTTTACTTGTTGAAGAGGTTGAGGAAGAAGCTGTCATCACGAATGAATCTTGTGTTCAAAATGATAAAACGGAGTTTATTGAGTCCATGACTGAAGAGTTATTTTCTGAAATGATGAATGCTTCAGACTCTGATCCTGTTTCTATTCCAAAGGAGTCGAATTCTGTGAGTGATCATACATCTGAATTGATGAAGCAAATTGATTTGCTGCAACAGTCTCTTGATGAGGTTGAAGATGAAAACTTTGATCTCAAGTTTAAACTTGAAAAATGTTTGAAACAAAATCAAGAGCTTTGCACTGAGATCAATGATTTGAAAATTACGTTGTTTAAAAATGCTTCAAATGATAAATAGATGTTCAATGATCCAAGCTGGAAGGTAAGAACAAATCCAGAATTTGATGCTCCTACAAAACCTTCAGTTGTTTACTCTGATTGCCCTGGATACCCACCGAGTATTTTTCAAAAGGGTGAGACTTCAAATAGCACTAGAAAAGAACCACCTTCTAAGTTAGAGACTAACAAGGTTCCTGTTTTTGTTTCAGATATAAAAGGAAATGGAGTAGGGAGGAGTAAGAAGAATAAAGATAGTAGTTTGAATAAGAATGATAGGTTATCTAGTGAAACTTTTGCTTCAAATAGTTGTACTTCAGACAGTGTTATTTTGAAAAGTAATTCCTTTGATGAACATTAATGTAAGGTTTGTTATGATAAATCTAAGTTTATGAATTTTGCTCGAAAGAATCTATATTGTAAACACTGCTGGGATAACTCATTCAAATACTACTCCCCTCCAAAGTCCAAACAGATTAAGAGAAAAGCTAAACTAAATCCGAAGTCTAATTCTAATTCTTCCGCACAACCCAAAGTGTTTCGAGCTAAGGTTGCCAATCCCACTTCTAAAAAGCACTTTCAGGAATTAAATGTCAAAACAGTTTGGAAATGGGTTCCAAAACCCAAATATGAATGGCGAGTTACAGTTAAACCTGCTGATATTCCTGAATTGCTTAAAGCTAACAGCGAAGGACCCATTCTGATATGGGTACCTAAGCAAAACTAATTTTTTTTATGCAGGCCTGTCGACTGTGGGTGATAGATTCCGGATGTTCACGCCACATGACATGATTCAAGCACCTCCTACATAACTATGTGGAGGAGCCTGCCGGAGCAGTTCGTTTTGCAAATTCTGAAGCAGAAGGAAAAGTCAAAGGATATGGCATGCTAGATAATGGAGTAGTGAAGATTCAGAAAGTGTTATATGTAGAAGGACTTGATCATAACTTATTCAGCACCAGTCACTTCTGCGACATGAAATATCAAGTCCGCTTCACAACCACTCATTGCTATCTAGAGGATCCCGATGGTTACGAAGTCTTCAAAGCTGAGCGCCATGGAAATCTATACTATGTAGATTTTCCTACACTGTCTGCCACACGTCCAGTATGCCTACTAGCCAAAGCTTCCAAAGCACAATCGTGGATGTGGCATCGATGTTTGTCTCATCAAAATTTTAGATCTATAGCGAAGCTATAGAGACAAGGTCTGGTCAAAGGTCTACCAGAAATGAGGTTCGAAAAAGACTCACTATGTCCTGCATGTGAGTTGGGCAAAATGAAGCGAAGCTCCTTCAAGTCCAAAGCTGAATCATCGACCTCATATGCACTGGAACTTCTTCATATGGACCTTTGTGGCCCAATGCGCACAACATCTATCAACAAAAAGAAATATGTGTTGGTAATGATAGATGACTACTCAAGGTATACATGGCTCGAGTTTCTTCACAACAAGTCAGATGCACCAGAGTTGATTATCGCTTTCAACAAGCGCATTCAAGTACGCCTTCAACTGCCAGTCAGAACCATTCACAGTGACAATGGCACGGAGTTCAAGAATGACACCCTGAAGAGTTATCTTACTTCCGTGGGTATTTCACACAATTTCTCCGCAACCTACACTCCACAGAAAAACGACATTGTTAAACGGAAGAACCGTACTCTGGTTGAAGCAACTCGTACTTTGTTTGCTTACTCGAATCTACCCATGTACCTTTGGGCTGAGGCAGTCGCTACAGCATGTTTTACTCAGAACCGCACCATTGTGGTCAAGTGATTTAATAAAACAGCATATGAGTTAATCAACAATCGTACACCTAACATCAAATTCCTTCATGTTTTCGGTTGCAGGTGTTACATTCCTAAAGAGCGTCAAGGATTATCAAAATTCGATAAGAAAGCGGATGAAGGATATCTTGTTGGATACTCTCTGACATCCAAAGCTTATCGAATCTACATTATTCGAACCAAGACGGTTGTTGAGAGCATGAATGTCTCCTTTGATGAGAATTCTACAAGGACTTCTGGACACAACAATTCAGAACTCGGTCATACTGACAAAGCTTCTATTCACTCCCGAATAGAACCAGCTTCTCAAGGATCTACTTCTTCTAACTCAAACTCTACTTCATCTGAGTTAGATTTATTGTTTATTGATGTCTTTGATGATATATGTGCAGACTTTCAAAAAGGCATATCAACATCGATAACAAGTGGTACAGGCTCGGAGGTCCCTACTATATCTGAAGACATATTTGGACCGTCCGAAGAAGAAGTCACTGAAAGTTCATCTCCATCAGGTAGAACTCAACCATTAGTTTCTGACTCTACTAATACTGAATCTGTCTCAAAAGATATTTTATTTGGAAACAAAGTCCCGAGTACTTCAACTGCTAGTCCAGAATCTTCAGTATCAGAAACACCAGTACCAGATGTCCTGAGTACATCTATGGAGTTACCTGCTGTGCACGATGAAAACGATGCGTCTAATACGCAACAAACATTTGAATCCTTACCAAGCATACATCGATGGATTAAGGATCATCCCCTGGACAACGTGATAGGTGACGTACAAAACGGTGTCACGACAAGATCCGCATCTGCCAACTTCTGCATGTTTTCAAGCTTCCTCAGTTCCTTAGAGCCAAAGAAAGCATCAGAAGCTCTACGTGATCCATTCTGGATTTCTGCTATGCAAGACAAGCTTATGCAATTCGAAAGGAATAAGGTTTGGCGCTTGATCCCACTACCTAAAGGTAAATATGTTATTGGAACAAAGTGGGTTTTCAGGAACAAGAAAGGCGAAGCTGGAGTAGTAGTGAGGAACAAATCTCGCTTGGTCACAAAAGGGTACTGTCAACAGGAGGGCATTGACTATGACGAAACATTCGCCCCGGTTGTAAGGATCGAAGCCATCAGAATCTTTCTAGACTATGCAGTGCACAAAAACTTTCCAGTCTATCAAATGGATGTAATGTCAGCTTTCCTGAACGGCGTTCTGCATGAGGAGGTCTACGTGGCTCAACCTGAAGGTTTCGTTGATCCTCATCACCCTGATCATGTCTATGTTTTAGACAAAGCACTGTATAGTCTTAAACAAGCACCACGAGCCTGGTATGAAACTCTCACTAAATTTTTACTCGCTTCTGGTTTCAAGAAAGGTACAGTTGATACAACCTTATTTCTTAAAAGCCAAGGTGAGGACTTGATTCTCATTCAGATTTATGTTGACGACATAATATTTGGGTCGACAAATCAGAAATTTTGTAAGAACTTTTCAAAGATAATGGAAACAAAGTTTGAAATGTCGATGATAGGTGAATTGAACTTATTTCTTGGTTTACAAGTAAAGCAATTACCCGATGGCATATTTATTAATCAAGCTAAATACATAAAAGATATTTTGAAAAAGTTCAATATGTCAGATAGTTCAGTCATGAAAACACCAATGGCTACTGGTACACTCTTAGACGCAGATCCCTCCGGGAAACCTGTTGATCAAAAGGGGTATCGTAGCACGATTGGTTCTTTACTTTATCTAACTGCCAGTCGCCCAGATATAATGTTTGCCACATGCTTTTGTGTGAGATATCAGTCTAATCCTAAAGAGTCGCACTTAACTGCTGTTAAGTGAATCCTTAGATATCTCAAAGGTTCTCCTAATCTAGGCCTTTGGTATCCAAAGGATTCTCGTTTTGAACTAACTGCCTTTACAGATGCTGATCATGCAGGATGTAAGCTAGACCGGAAAAGCACCTCTGGATCATGTCAATTTATAGGTGACAAACTTGTGAGTTGGACTTCAAAGAAACAAAACTGTGTTTCAACATCCACTTCCGAGGCTGAGTATGTAGCTGCTGCTAGCTGCTGTTCTCAAGTCCTCTGGATGACGACACAGTTAAGGGACTTTGGATACAACTACAAGCGTGTTCCTATTTATTGTGATTCCAAGAGTGCCATATCTATAACTGCTAACCCGGTACAACATTCGAAGACTAAACATATCGATGTACGCTATCATTTCATCAAGGATCATGTAGAAAAAGGTAATATTGAAATGCACTTTGTTCAAACTGACTTACAGTTAGCTGATCTTTTCACCAAGCCATTGGATGACAAGTGATTCCATTTTCTAATCAGCAAACTTGGTATGTTGAACATGTCTTAAACCTTACTCATGATTTAAGGGGGAGTATTCTCAGTCTTGACTTTGTGTTCATTTTTATTCTTCAACTGTTGCTAACGAAAGAGGAATCATTTTCACAAATGATTACCATTATGTCTTTCATTTATGCAGGTTTGTTCAAGTGACTATGGCTTCTAATCACATCAGATTAGGACCCGCACCTCAGTGTTTTACTTTATTTTTCTGTTTTTTGTTAAAAAAAATTATTTACATTAAGTTAAGGGGGAGAATAGATGTGATTCTAACAGATTTTTGGATACTTAAATGCTTATCTGACCGTGTGTTCTTAAAGATAAAAACTTGCGTTTTATCTTGTCAATATACTTTGTCAAGTATTCATACACATAACGGTTTAGAATATTCTATTTGACTTTGTTATTACCATGTATCAAAAGATAAATCTTTCTATGGTAATACTCACGTTATTTGTATTCACTGTTGATTGAATCAAACGTCATTTCATGTGCTTTCATTGAAAATATATTTATATATTGTTCATATAAACAACATTCGTTTTTGATTCTCCAAAATCTTATTCTTCATGATAAAATGATATGAGCTTAATTGTTAAACTCTTTTAGTTTGAGGGGGAGAATTGCATCGTCAAACATAACTGTTTTGACATCTCCGAAAGTCTTATTTTTCATGTAACAAGTGGTATTTGTGCTTACATGTACAAAAGACCGTTGAACAACATGTTCTATTAGGAAAATACATAGGATTCAGTGTGAGAACTTAACAGAACTTCCATGGATTCACGATAACCAGTGTTTCCTACCCAGGAAGTATTCCCTGAGTGATTGGGGGGAGAAGGGTCAAAAGAATTGAGTGATGGTGTGTGAAGAGGTAAAATGGAAAAGAGAGATTTGTTAAAAGTGAGCATTAAAAGAAAGAGGGTGAGAGAACAGAGTAAAATATATTAAAATCTGCACCAAATTCTTTCTGAGTCGGGCAACCACATAATCTGATTGGTTCACATTCTTTGGTGACCATCATTGAAATAGGCAACTACCCCATGCCATCTCTTGTATACAACCCCACCAGCTACTCATTCTTTTCTCAAAAAGAGAATGTTTCACATTTTCTGGGGAAGCAGCACATACGCTATTGGTTCTTCATTTGGAAGATACTAATATTGAAAAAGAAGGAAAGTTGCTCCACCTTCGAACCCTTTCTCATGCATATTGAGTCTTTGTATTATTTGTTGCTGTCTCAACAAGTTTACATTCTTTGAGCCTATAATGAAAAGCAATCATCTATGCTTAATTCTTTCATACACATGCACGAGCACATAGAAATTTGTTTTCTGTCAGAACGTTCATAGATAACCATGTGTTATTCGATGATTGAATGGAAGACCTGGGAAGTCAACATCAAAACCAACTCCTTATATAGTAACTTTGTGTTACTCAGTGACTTTGTGTTACTGACAGGCATTCTAGCTGAGTCATTTGTTGATTCAGGGTTACACTTATTAACTGTTTGAATTTGAAAAGATTTGAATGGTTACTAATTTCTATTTTAATCTAAAAAGATTGAAATAATCACTCTTTCCATCTGGGAAGACTGCTCTTACTTCTTACAGGGCTCATTACATGAAGAAAGTGCTACATTGAAGTATATAAAGACAAAGGGGGAGATTGTTTTGAAAAGTTTTGGTGATGATGATTCTCACCACTCATCAAAAAGGGGGAGAATATATTAAGGGGGAGAATATAATCTGCTGAAGATTTTCAAAGTTTTAAAGATTTGAAGATTTAAAGATATCAAGTTTTGAAGCTATCAACGTCATATCTGGAGTTTTTCAAGAAAAGAGAAGACAAGTGAAGACCTGAAGACTATTGTCAATTTTTTTTTTAATCTTGAATCTAGAGGGGGAGATTGTTGGATCATAATTGTATTCAAGATTAAAGGGTCTAAACTGTATTTAATTGATAGTTAAAGTTAAAGGGTTTAAAGTGTAATATGTTAATAGTTATTTGTAAATGGGCCTAAAGTATGTTAGAAAGCCCATATGGCCTAGGTATTTAAAGTTTTGTTTAGTTTAGTTTTAGGTTTAACTCTGATAATTTTCTAAACAGTAACCATACGTTTTCTCTGTATTCAAGGGTATCAAGAACACACAAGGGTTTCATTGTTTATTCAAGGGATTGGTATGTTATTCTAATCTTTATATCTCTTGATTATTATTGTGTTTGTGTGTTAATTATCAACTAGATTAAACTGGGATAACAAGTGGTATCAGAGCCAAAAGAATCTAATTTTTTTTGAAGTTACTATTCATCGATACTGTTCATCGATCACCATTCACGCGAAGTTACTGTTCATCTGATTTCATGAATCTAGGTGCGTTAATGATTTCAAGGGCTCGTGGGAAGTTCACCTACCTTTAATAGAGTTCTCTTACAACAACAGTTATCATGCGAGAATTCAAGCAGCACCGGTCGAGGCTTTATACGGACGCAAGTGTAGGACACCCTTGTGTTGGAAAGAGGTGGGAGAACAACAAATTGGCAAGTCCAAATATAGTGCAAGTGACGGCTGATAAGGTGGGCCAAATTCGAGAAAGATTGAAAACAGCGGAAGACCGTCAGAAAATGTACGCAAATAAGCGAAGGAATCCAATCGAGTTCCAAATGGGAGACAAGGTGATGCTAAAAGTCTCGCCTTGCAAAGGAGTTTTACGTTTTGGAAAGAAAGGGAAACTGAGATCGAGGTTCGTTGGACCGTTCGCTATTATGGA
This sequence comes from Arctium lappa, assembly GCA_023525745.1. Classification (NCBI taxonomy): domain Eukaryota; kingdom Viridiplantae; phylum Streptophyta; class Magnoliopsida; order Asterales; family Asteraceae; genus Arctium; species Arctium lappa. Next base: position 27,448,833 of record CM042062.1, read on the forward strand.
GCGTCTCGGTGAGGTAGCATACAAAAATCGACTTACCGGAGAATCTAAGAGGAATTCATCCTACGTTTCACGTGTCGAACTTGAAGAAATGCTTAGCAGAAGTAGACATCATGGTACCTTTGGATGATATACGGGTGGATGAGAAGCTAACCTACGTAGAGGAACTAGTGGCTATTTTGGATCATAAGGTGAAGAAGTTGAGAAACAAGGAGATCTGACTCGTGAAAGAGCAGTGGCAATGTCATAAAGGACAAAAGGCGATTTGGGAGTTGGAATCGGATATGAGAACTCAATATCCCAGTTTGTTCAGTGACGGAATTCCGAGGACGGAATTCTTTTAAGGGAGGGATGTTGTAATAATCGTGTTATTTTCTACCCAAAAAATATAGGTGGGTTTGGCTAATGTTTTAAAGATGAGGGGGCTTATGGTGAAAGTGGGTAAGAGGAATTAAAACCCTAGGTCCTAATCATTTGGCATTTGTTGGAGGCTGAGAAGTTTTGGGGAAGAGTAGGCAATTTTCGAATCAAGGCAAGGAGAGACCAAATCTGATTTTTGGAAAGGAAAATCCGCATCATTCTTTTCAAGGTAAGCCTCAAAACCTTTGTTGTGATGATTATCAAGTTTTAAGAGGGGTTTCTATACATTGGAGGTATTTTGGGTAATAAATCTGGAGTTCATCTTCTTCCTAGTTTCTTGGGTGAGGAATCTGTTTATGATTTTTCCTCCCCAAATATTGAGAAGGGATTTTGATTGTTCTGTGGTAGTTGAGTTCCCAAAACCTTAGATTGATATTTAATCGGAGATTGGAATATTGTAGATCCCAGAAACAGTGCAATCACGATAATAATCAAGAGATTAATCACAATTGCTGGTCATGTGATTAGATTTATCAGTAATGGGTTTAAGTTTACAGAGAGAACTTCAAAAGGATTAGGTAAACCTTCTAATGATCATTCTTCTACTTCTAACCCTAAACCTCACTAAAACACACCTTAAATACCCAAGGCTTTGGTCTAAAGCCCAAATGTAACACCCGTAAATTCATAAGGTAAGTATTTTGTCTCCCTTCACGCATCAATTTCGCTTATGTGTGAATATGTATCTTTGTGCGCATTTTATGATCATGAATTATGTTAAAATGTCATATATTGATTTACCGTCTCTAATCGTACAATCCTTGTGCTCGTTATCATTTTCGGGCTGTTTCGGGTTTGATCTTCTCTTCTTCTTGAATCTTTGAAAAACTTTGGTGTTGCATGTCTTCATGACTTTCCAAGCTCCCCCTTGAATAAAGCTCTTGGTATTCATAGTTTCAACTTTGTAACTAGATTCAATGTACAATAGCCTCGACTAAACGCACTATTGAGAAACTTTCAACTGTAGAAACTCAACACATCGGATCAACACACAAGAAAGATAATGTGTGAGTTACGTGACATTCCACGGTGCATCTTCAGTTTAAAACAAAGAATATGTCTATGAACTGCGAGTTGAATTGACTTTCAACTTAAGAACTTGTTTCAATCAGCTCGTAGGAGGAATAAACTTGTAGCAAACACCACTTGATAAGGGATAAGAAGAAACAATCACACCAATTGCAGAAATGCAATCTTGAAATCCAATGGCTTTTCAACCTCAGATTTAAGAAATTTTGTTACCCCCCTCAACTTTTGCTAGATCCCCTTCAACATAATGATTTGTGTCTTTTAATTGTGTGACATTCTCCCCCTCATGATGATTAGGAGCATCCTGAGCATCATGTAACTTCAAAGACTAACCGGATGAGTAGCAAAAGCTCAGATAAAGCGATTCAGTAACTAAAGGTAACATCTAACGCAGAGACACAAGATTAATTGTTATCACAACAATTAAAATAATTGTGTGGCCTATTTTCAGAGTTGGCAAAGGGGTATCTCTGATAGGACTTCCAATTATCACTAAAGTAAAATATTAAAAAAATTACTTCTCAAACTGTTCCGACAATATCACAAAGATATACAAGGGGAATCACAAAGATTCGTGCGTGTGTGAAAGAACTATAAATCATATCGATTACGCTCAAAGATTGATTCAACCTGGGTGATAAACCAAGATCTATCTAATCTATGTGAGAGAAAGTATTGAGAGAAAGAATAAGACGTAAAAGTTCCATATGTATTCCAATATCAGCGCAAATGTTACAAACTGAAATGTTACTTACAATGACATGCTACAAAGACTGAAAGTATTTATACCCTCACACAATTACAAAGGAAACAAACAATACAATATTGACTTTGACTTTACCTGAGAGTTTGACTTTCCAGCTTTGAATTCTTGTACTTTGACCTTTAGTCTTCATGATCTTGTATCCAACATATTTCTGCTCTAACAATCTCCCCCTTTGGATTCAAGATCATCACAAAAAGATTTAGCAAATCAATCTCCCCCTTTAGTTGCATTGAAGAACTTTAAATCTCCCCTTTAAGCTCAATCAGATGGTAGAAATATTCATCAATAATCTCTCTAGTATTAACACAAGACTCTTTCAAATATCGGAAAGAAATTATCTTCAGATTTAGCTCAATTTGCTTCAACAAATAATCTTCATAGAAAATTTCAAAAAAATCAGCACAAATTCAAACATCTTTGACTTTGCTTGAACAATCTTTCAAACTCTCAAACTTTGAACTTTATCTTCTTCAAATCGTTAACTCTGAAATTTCTGATTCTGATATTTATTTAAATCATCTCCCCCTTTTTGATGAAACGAGCATCGGTATCATCAAAACTTTCATCAAGAAATGTATTTGACCCTTCTGATCTGTCCAAGAGCCTCTGATTCCTTGCCAATTCGAACAATGTATTCATCCAGATCTTTTCAAATCTAGAAAAAATAGAAATGTAACACCTGAATCAACAAATGAATCAGTTAAAAGGCCTGTAAGTAGCACGGAGCCACTTTGTACAACAGATGTACATTGGAAAGGAGCTTTTGTGATGATCACTCCCCCAGGGCTTCCATTCAATCATCGAAAAAGCACAAAGGAATTTTCTATGAATGTTATGACAAGAAAACGTATTCTTTGTGTGTACGTGAAAGTGTTGAAATGATTGAAGCTACTCAAGCTTTTTCAGGCTCAAATTGTGTAAACTACTGAGACAACAATAATTCAACACAGACTGTTGGGTATAAATATGCTAAGTATGGTTTATGCTGCTGATTAATGTTGCTAAGCGATTACTACTGCTAGGCTATCAAGATTACTACTGCTAGTAGAATTAATACTGCTTGAAGAGTTAGTGCTGCTGCTTGGAGAGTTAGTACTGCTGATGATTAATGCTACGGAAGATGGTTAATATTGCTGAAGAGAATTAGTGCTGCTTCTAAAGATAAAGATGATTTGGAGATAAAAACAAGCTGGAGATAAGACTGAAGATAATTATGGTATTGATGCTGAAGATCAATTGTATTTTTGATAATTATCTTGTATTCAGTCTTGTATATATAGTATAGAAGTATTTGATAGAAGCAGAATTATTCATTCATAGTTTTTGTTTTTAGAGAGAATTAACCTCAAGACTAGTTTAGATCCTTTCTATAGAGAAGTATAGAACGTCTGTTGAGCTTGTTCAACAGATTGAGGTTTTGTGATTTGAGTTTGATATACTGTTTCATTGATTGTTAGTGTTAAAGTGTTTTTCCGCAACTTCTTTAGCATTGATTCTGAGTGTGTGTGAATTAAGTTCTTGTTTGAATTTCGATCCTGATAAGTGGTATCAGAGCATTGTTAAACTCAGAAAAACAACAATCATCATGGACGGTTCAAGTGATAGTGTTCTGGTCTCAAAGGTTCCACTGCTCAGATCTAATGAGTTTGACATGTGGAAGATTAGGATCAGGCAATACATCCTTCTCACAGATTACTCTATGTGGGACATCATTGAGAATGGCCCATCTAATGAAGGAAAGATTGGAGCAGATGGAAAAAGAATCCCACCTAAGACAGATGGAGAAAGGAAGATAAGGTAGACAAAGATGAAAGCCTTGAGCACACTGCTCTTGGCTATTCCTAATGAGTATCAACACCAATTCTGCAACTGCACTGATGCCCAGATGCTTTGGAATGCTCTAGAGAAGAGATTATCTGGTACCAAAAGTACCAAGAGAAATCAGAAGGCAATATTGAAGCAACTATATGAAAACTTCACGTCAACTAAGAATGAGTCCACGACTCAAACTTTTGACAGGTTTAACAAGCTGATTGGTGAACTAACAACTGTTGGAGTGCATATTGATCAAGATGATGTAAACAGAAAGTTCTTAAGGTCCCTTGGAGATGAATGGATCATGTATACTGTCTCCTTCAGGAAGGATGACAGGATGGAGGACAAAGAACTAGACGATCTTTATAATGACTTAAGGGTGTTTGAGGCTGAAGTTGAAGCCAAGAAAAGACCATCTGGATACACTCATAATGCTGCTCTTTTATCATCTTCTTCTTCTACTGTTTCTGCTGCTAATACAGAATCAGTTAGTACTGCTTATGTATCTAAGCAGGATGTATCTAATGACTCTGTATTAGAAGCTTTTCTTGCTAGTCATGATAATTCTGGTTTAATTAATGATGATCTTGGACAGATTAATGCATATGACCTTGAGGAGATGGATATAAAGTGGCAGATGGCCATGCTAACTATGAGGGTCAAGAGATTCATAAAGAGGAATGGAAGGAACAGCTTTTCTCAGAGGAGAGAAGATGGTGTTGGGTTTGACAAGTCAAAGGTGGAGTGCTACAAGTGTCACAAGATGGGACACTTTGCAAAAGAATGTAGAGGAGGAACTCCTCAACAATATGGCAGCAACCACCAGCAAGCACATTCCTCAAGCTTCCAAAACAACAGAAACTCCACTCAAGCTCTTGTTTCTCAATAAGGAATGGGATTTGATTGGAGTGATCAAGCAGAAGAAGCTGTTCAGAATCAAGCCCTGATGGCAGAAGTCTCAGAATAATCAAGCACAGATATTCCAACAGAGGTAAAAACTAAACTGTGCACTGAAGAGTGTCTTCAGACTGTTAAAAAGTACAGGGATCATAACCAAAGCATGTGTGACGACCTTAAAAGGTTAGAAAGAGATATAAGAGAGTATAAAGTGATTGTTGAGAAGTTTGAAGATCAAATCAAGGCTTACAAGGCCAATGAACTTCAGCATTACTATGACACAAATTACTGGAAGTGGGAGAAAGATCAATTAGAGATCCAAATAGAAAAATCTAAAGAGGAGTGTGAGAAGATAAAGAGTGAGTATGAGAAAGCTAAGCTTGATATTGAGAAGTTTTCTTATGCTTCCAAAGAAATAGACTCTTTGCTTAAAGCTCAAGTTCATGATAAGATCAAGAGTGGTATAGGATACAATGCAACACCTCCACCTTATAACAATAATTATATCCCTCCCTCTTCAGATCTCTTAGAGAACCAAAACAAGAAGGACTTACCTATAGGAGCAACAGAAGTAGATCCTATAGATAGTGTGGTGGTTGAAGAAGAGAATGAGGAAGAGAATTCTAAGAATAAGAATGCAGAAGAGATTCCTGTAGAAAATCATATCCTTACCAATGAAGGGGGAGGGGTAAACCATTCATCAAGAGTGAACAGGTGGATAGCTCAAAGAGAGAAAAGGGAAAGGTACAGGGAGTCCACTATATGCAGACCACAGTTGTAAATCCCTGTACTTGTAAACAGCGTCAGCCCCAAAAACATGATAAAACAAGGGGTAATCAAAGAAACTGGAATAATCAGTGAGCACAAAAACAAGGGGTTGATCTGAGTAAAATCAATAGACCAAAACCTTTCTTTATTTGTGGAAAGCTTAACCATATTGCCAAATAATGTTATTTCAATCCTATGAACCAGAGGATAAACTTTCAAAGACATATACAAAATCCTGTTGGTTATAGGAATCAAAGAAGGAATCATATGGCTGAAAATGTAAACAGAGCATCTTTAAAAGCTCATGCTCAAAACAAGTTTGCAAAATCAAAGAAAAATACTCCAAATAAGTCAAGGAGTAACTTAAAGAAAAATAAAGCAAACAACTTTGTTCAGGTTTGGGTTCCAATAGTAAAGAAATCTGTCAGTACTGCTACTTCAAATAGTACTGCTGACAGAAATAATGTTGCTGCAAGCAATACTATTGCTAACAATGTTAGTACTGCTAATCCAATTAGTACTGCTATTGAAGTTAGTACTGCTAATCCAATTAGTACTGCTAATGATGTTAGTACTGCCAATCAAGTTAGTTCTGCTTTCAGTAACAGACCCATTATTGTGACAAAGTATTCAAGCCATAAGATTCCCCAGTCTGAAAAGCTCATCAAAACTGATTGTGAATATGTTGATGAGAATGGGAAACCCAAGACCACTTTGGCTTGGGTTCTTACTAAAAACTAACTGTTCCACTTTATGTGAAGGGCAACCAACAGCAAAAAGGGAAAACCATTTGGCATATTGATAGTGGTTGCTCTAGGCACATGACATGCAACAAGTCATGCCTACAAAACTTTAAAAGAATTGATGGAGGACATGTTGCATTTGGTGATAATCCATCTGGAGGAAAGATTAGTGGAAAAGGTATTGTGTCAAAGGGTAAGATGACCTTTGAGGATGTCTACTATGTTGAGCAATTCAGATACAACCTCTTAAGTGTATCACAAGTTTGTGACAAGAAACATAGTATATTGTTTACTGATACTGAATGTATTATCCTTGCTAAAGGGTTCAATGTAGTTGATGAAAGTATGATACTACTGAGAACACCAAGAAAGGACAATGTTTATTGCTTGGATTTAGAGAATGTATCTAATGACTCATCATTTAATTGTCTATTTTCAAAAGCTTTTGTTGATGAATCATCTCTTTGGCCCAAAAGGATGTGTCACATGAACTTTAAAACAATGAACAATCTTATGAAAAACAACCTTGTAAGAGGTTTACCACAAAAGGTATTTTCATGTGATGATCATTGTGTTGCATGTCTTAAAGGCAAACAACACAAAACTTCTCATAAGTCCAAAGATATAAATACAATCTCTTCATCTCTTATTTTATTGCATATGGATCTGTTTGGTCCTACAAATGTGATGAGTATTGGCAAGAAATCTTACTGCTTAGTTATTGTTGATGATTTCTCTAGATTCACTTGGGTCTATTTTCTGAGGACAAAGGATGAGACAAATGGGCTGATCAAATCCTTTATTCTCAGAGTTGAATACCAAACAAATCAAAGAGTTAAAATCATCAGGTCTGATATGGAACTGAATTTAAAAACCATGATCTAAACAACTTCTGCGAGGAAAAAGGTATTGAGAGACAATACAGTGCTCCTAGGACCCCTCAACAGAATGGAGTTGCTGAGAGGAGAAATAGGACATTGATTGAAGCGGCAAGGTCCCTGTTGGCAGATTCAAAACTGCCAGTTACATTTTGGGCAGAAGCAGTTAATACTGCTTGTTATGTTCAAAACAAGGTTCAAATAGTTAAATCTCAAGGCAAGACACCATATGAACTTTTTAACAAGAAGAAACCTTTTATTGGATTTTTTAAACCATTTGGGTGTCCTTGCACAATTCTGAATACCAAAACTCACTTAGGCAAGTTTGATAGCAAAGCAGATGATGGATTTCTGGTTGGTTACTCATCCCAATGGCTTACAGAGTATTTAATACCTCTTCTACAATAATTGAGGAAAGTGACAATGTCAAATGCAATGAGAGCACACCAAATAAACCTGGTACAGACCCTGGTTGGCTTTTTGACATTGATTCACTAACTAATTCTTTGGGTTTCAGTTATGAGAATAATGCAGGAACAAGGACAGAATCAGTACAAGACAATAGTCAAGAGTTTGTGCTATTCCCAATCTCTACAGCAGATTCTATAGAAATATGTGTTCAAGAGAAGAAAGATGCTTCAGATTCAAAGGATACTGAAACTGCTCAGAATGAAGAGGAGAGAGGTGAAAAGGAGGATCAACTTTTGACTTCAGAACAGCTAGAACCTGAGAGGCCTGCATTGGCAGAAGATGATACTAATGATGAAAACTCCTCAGTGTTTGGTGGCAGCTCTCCTGAAAAGAATGACTCTAATCTGGATGCAGAGATTAATGAAGAGGCTATTCATCAAACAAAGGTGCATAAAGATCATCCTCCTCAGTTGGTGATTGGTGACATCAATTCTCCAATCATCACAAGGAATCAGAGTAAGTTGGGAGGATTAAAAGACATACAATCAGGCTTACTATCTTGCTTTCTATCTCAGGTTGAGCCCCAAAAGGCACATGATGCAATGAAAGATCCAAGCTGGATAGAAGCAAGACAAGAGGAGCTGCTGCAGTTTGTACTACAAAATGTATGGGATTTAATAGAACTGCCTAAAGGACACAGAGCTATAGGGACAAAATGGATTTTCATAAACAAGAAGGATGAGAGAGGAATAGTTATCAAGAACAAGGCTAAATTGGTAGCACAGGGGTACACTCAAGAAGAAGGAATTGATTATGAAGAGGTTTTTGCACCAGTGGCTAGGATTGAGGCAATTAGGCTGTTTTTAGCCTATGCTTCTTTCATGAAGTTCAAAGTCTACCAAATGGATGTGAAAAGTGCTTTTCTATATGGCAAAATTGAAGAAGAAGTATATGTCTGTCAGCCTTCAGGGTTTGAAAATCACAAGTATCCTGACAGAGTATACAAATTGAAGAAAGCACTGTATGGACTACATCAAGCACCAAGAGCTTGGTATGACACCTTGTCTACCTATCTCTTGGAAAATGATTTTGAGAGAGGAACCATTGACAAGACTCTGTTCATTCAAATGAAGAAGAAGGACATCCTGTTAGTGCAAATCTATGTGGATGACATCATCTTTGGATCCACAAAAGATCAGTTGTGCAGAGATTTTGAAGAATTAATGCATAAGAGATTCAAGATGAGTTCTATGGGTGAACTTACTTTCTTCCTTGGGCTACAAGTTAAGCAGCAACAAGTTAGAAGCTTCATAAGCCAAACCAAGTATGTGCAGGACATTTTAACCAAGTTTGGGTTCTCAGATTCCAAGCCTGCAAGCACACCCATGGAGAGACAGAAACAGATTACTGCAGATCTTGAGGTGGAGGATGTGGATGTTCATTATTACAGATCCATGATTGGCTCTCTCATGTATCTCACAACTTCTAGACCAGATATCATGTTCCCTGTTTGTGTGTGTGCAAGATTTCAAGTTAGGCCAAAGCAATCACATTTTCAAGCAGTCAAGAGGATATTCAAATATCTCAAAGGTCAACCCAGATTAGGACTTTGGTATCCTCATGACTCACCATTTGACCTCCTTGCATATTCAGATATTGATTTGGGTGGAGCTAACTTGGACAGAAGGTCTACAACTGGAGGATGTCAGTTTTTGGGTGCAAGACTAGTATCATGGCAGTGTAAGAAGCAAACCACAGTGTCCACTTCAACAACAGAAGCAGAATACATAGCTACTGCAAGTTGCTGCTCACAAGTGCTATGGATTCAGAATCAAATGATGGACTATGGTATGACATTTCTTCACACTCCTATTTTCATAGACAACAACAGTGCTATTAGCATTGTTAATAATCCTGTCAAGCATTCAAAAACAAAGCATATAGAAATAAGGTACCACTTTATCAAAGACTGTAATGAGAAGAAGCTAATTCAGGTTCAGAAAGTACACACAAGTAACCAGTTTGCTGATCTATTCACAAAATATTTAGATGTGGGTAGGTTCACATTCTTGGTCACAAGTGTGGGCATGATGAACAATGAATAAGTATATTCTCATTCTCTTTATGTACCTATATAGATTCCTCCTTAGTTACTTTCATTAAATTGGTGCTATTAACCCTTGTGTGTTTAAGTGTTTCAGATTGTTTTGATTGGATACTGGGCACTTCTCGTTCAATTAATATTGCTCACTGCATTGCTCATAATAATAGTTCAAAATTGGTTAAGTATGGTTACTACTGCTAGGTGGTTTATATTGCTAGTGCAAAGTTACTACTGCTTGCCTTTTTATACTGCTAATCATTGTTACTACTACTGATACATTTTAATACTGCTAGTATGCGTTAGTACTGCTAGTATGTGTTAATACTGCTAGTCTGTGTTAGTACTGCTAGTTTGTATGAATGCTGCTAGTCTGTGTTAATACTGCTAGTCTATGTTAGTACTGCCAGTATGTGTTACTACTGCTATTATGAGTTAATACTGCGAGTTCGTTAATACTTCCAGGGTAATTAGTACTGCTTCTAACTTACTCCCTTCACCTATAAATACCCTGTGTGACCGCCAAATTACAAACGGCTCTTTGAATTTCTACTAGTGTACTCTCTCTCTCTCTCTCTCTCTCTCTCTCTCTCTTGTTCTCTTGAATTCTCTCTTACTAGTGCGTAACCCTAGCTTCGACCAATCGCTCAAGAAGATGGTTGAACTGATGTTTGTCGATGAACACAATGAATTGGCAATGCTACTCAAACCAAAGCAAGCAGAGGGATTTCATCAGATTGTGGATTTCCTAAGATCCTCACACATAGCCCACGCATTAACTGTCAATCCCACAATCTGTGTGGAACACCAAAGGCAGTTTTGGGCCAATGCTGCTATTCATACTGAAGATGGCAATAAGGTCATCAAAACAAAGGTGTGTGATAAACCCTTGACAATCACAGAAGGAGTTATTCGCATTCATCTACGACTAGATGATGCCTCAGGTATAACCTCTTTACCTAAGGAAGATCTCTTCCAAGCTCTTAGTAATATGGGGTATGAAGGTCCCACTGATGTCTTCAAATTTTTCAAGAACAGATTCTCACCACAGTGGAGATTCTTTATTCATACCCTTCAGCACTGTATTTCAAGGAAAACAACTAGCTGGAGTGAGTTCAGAAGTACCATTGCTTATGCTATGGTCTGCTTAGCAACCTCCAGGAAGTTCAATTTTTCACAAATGATCTTAAATGACTTACTGTCAAACCTAGATACCAAAACAAAATCTTTTTATATGTATCCCAGGTTTGTGCAAGCTTTACTGGATAAAGAATTGACGGATTTACCTCATTTTAATGAGGTATATGTACCAAAGGTCCCGATTGGGAAGGTGTTTTCTAATATGAGGAGGCCTAGTAAGGACTTCTCAGGTATTGACACACCATTGTTCTCTACAATGATGGGTGTGTCTCCTTCCCATGGTGAGGCATCAGTGTCAAAGCCCTCATCTGGCAACCAAACTGATGACCTACCCACACCACTCATTTCTATTAACATCCCTCAGTCCCTTCTTAAAAAGCCAACATCACCCATCACTCATACTTATATAAGGAAAAAGGTAAAGAAGGTTCCTTCCCTTCTTGTACCTTCACCTACAAAGCCTTCAAGCCCTCTAATGGAGCATTCTCCATTAGAGAATATCCAAAGGGAAACCACATGGGTGTTTCCCAACCCCAAGAAGGTGCTCAATAAGGAGAAGGAAGAGCATATGGGCTGTAAGGCTCACACTACTGACTCTGGACAAAGTGCAGGGCAGGACAGTGTGAACATATCTAAGACCTTCCCCATGGCAACTTTGGGTGAGCAATCATCCAAAGGTCCCAGGTGCCAAGAAACCAAGGGGGTGGAGGGTGCTTCTACTAGGCAGAAGACCTCTACTACTAAAAGATCCAAGGATCCTTCAAGGGTGGTAAACACACCCAAAGGAGGTGAGGACAGATATAACTACCAGGAATTGATGGATACTACGGGAAACATTAATCTTGATGTCATCAAGCAAGGCTCAGATATAGAGGAGATGAAATTGATAATTCTGTCTCAAGAAGTGCAGATTACCAAATTGAAGAAGATGGTGATGAAGTTGGTTTAGAAAAAGAAAAGAAAGCAGTATGTCTTGAGTAAGAGAGGAGATGCTTTCAACAAGGGGGAGAAACAAGATGAAGGGGAGAAACACAGTCCTATTGGTATGGAAGCTCAGTTTGAGGGGGAGCTGAATAAGGAAACAGAAAATAGCAATGCAGCAAAAACATCATTGTCCAGAGAGGAAATGGAGATTGCAGAAACCTTGGTCAAAACTAAGAATGACACTCCCAAAGCCACTCAAAAGGCTAAGGGAGTAAGAAGGAGGTTTAGAAAAGAAAGAAAAAGAGGTCAGTATGGAGGATGCAAAGAAAAAGGAAAAGGAGAAGATGGTTGAATCTGAGCAACCTTTAAAGAAAAAGAATCAGATAGAGTTAGATAAAGAAGTGGCCAAACAGCTTCAAGCAGAGTTGGAAAAGGAAGAAGAAATTCAATCTGCCAAAGACAGAGAACTTGCACTAGATATGGCTAAAAGGTTGAATGAAGAGTTTCAAAAGAGTTTGAAGACTGCAGCTGCTGCCAAGATAGTCACAAAGAGGGCTTCAAGGCAAAGGCTGGCATTAAAACAAAGACATAGACAACCCTCAAAGACCTTCCTGGCTAATCAAGAAAGGAGGAAAATGTTAAACTTCCTAAAAGGAGCTCTTGGAGTTCCTGAAGGAATGTTTACTAACATGGCCTATGGTAGGATAGAGGAATTGTATTCAAAGGAGATGGCAAATCTGAAAGGGGACTTCACTCAAAGGGTTGAGTTTGAAAGACAAATGAAAGAGAGACATGATCTCAATATCCAACAACCCTTTCCTGAGAGTGAGGAAACCACTCCTTCAAAAGAAAAGGCTGAAGAAAAGAAGGAAGAACATGCTGACGTGGAAGTCAAATCTGCCAAGAGAGTGAAAACAATAGCTTCCAAGAAACTGTCTAAGAAGCCAAGGATTGCAGAAGCTGAGAAAGATATAGAACCATCTGTTACAAGTCAAGCTGAGCAATCAAGTCAAAGTGCACAACAACCAAGTCAATCTAATGTGCATTTTGAACTTTACATGACTGTAACTGATAATGATCCAGTGAAGGCAGATCCTATTTCAGTCCAAGCCCCTGAAATCATCCACTGGGATATTCTTGAAGATCAAGGCAAAGAATATTTCAGAATCAAAAGTATGGGTGACATTTTGAAGTTTACTCTACTTGGGGGAAGATAGTCAGATGTTGTTCCGGTCAGACTTGGAAAAAATGTTTAAAGTGGGAATTAATCTGTATGAGGATGTGCTGAAGACTCCAGGGATGAACATCAAGAAACTAGCAATGGGGTATTTATGCATGATGTTCAGTCCAGATCTTGTCAAGCATGTCATCAAAGATGTCTTCAAGTCTATGGACAACTGGATGCTCATAGAAAGGTGTGGGGTGTATATCTTGACCATAGATAAAAGCTTTCATGAATATTATCTGGTGGATAAGATATATGATCACAGCCTAGCCAAGCTACATGGGATGCGGAATGCCAAACTAATCTATCCTCGAGGCTCAGAAATGGCAAGGATTGTGGTTAGCAGGATCATCAATCAAAGTCTGGGACTGGATCCAAATTTGGGCAACTGAGCTGAAGTGTTGAAAGCATCATTAAGACCATATCATGAAGAACTTAACTTCTCTTTCTGAAAAGTTAAGTTAGGGGGAGATTGTTGGGTTTAAATATGCTAAGTATGGTTTATGCTGCTGATTAAGGTTGCTAAGTGATTACTACTGCTAGGCTATCAAGATTACTACTTCTAGTAGAATTAATACTGCTTGAAGAGTTAGTGTTGCTGCTTGGAGAGTTAGTATTGCTAGTAGTTAGTACTGCTGATGATTAATGCTGCTGAAGATGGTTAATACTGCTGAAGAGAATTAGTGCTGCTTCTAAAGATAAAGATGATTTGGAGATAAAGACAAGTTGGAGATAAGACTGAAGATAATTATGGTATTGATGCTGAAGATCAATTGTATTTTTGATAATTATCTTGTATTCAGTCTTGTATATATAGTATAGAAGTATTTGATAGAAGCAGAATTATTCATTCATAGTTTTTGTTTTTAGAGAGAATTAACCTCAAGACTAGTTTAGATCCTTTCTATAGAGAAGTGTAGAACGTCTGTTGAGCCTGTTCAACAGATTGAGGTTTTGTGTGTAATCATCAAGTTGAATCAATATAAACTTGTGATTTGAGTTTGATATACTGTTTCATTGATTGTTAGTGTTAAAGTGTTTTTCCGCAACTTCTTTAGCATTGACTCTGAGTGTGGGTGAATTAAATTCTTGTTTGAATTTCGATCCTGACACAGACTTAATGTGCATGGTTGAAGTGCGAAGGTGGGGCAGACTTCCTTCTTTTTCAATATCCAGATTTTCCAAATGAAAATCAGATAGATTATGTGTTGCGTCCCCAGAAAAATATGAAACATTTTCTTTTAAAGAAGAAAATGAGTGGCTGGTGGGGTTTTAATCAAGAGTTGGCATGGGCTAGTTGCCTGTTTCAATAATGTTCACCAAGAATTGTGAAACATTAGTAATGTGGCTGCCCGAATCAGAAAGTAGTTGGTGCAGAGTTTGATACTCTTTTACTCTGTTCTCTCACCCTCTCTCTTTTTAATCAATGAGCTCACATCTAACCAAACTCTCATTTCCATTTTACCTCAACACACAACCCACACTCATTTCTTTTAGACTCTTCACACTCAATCACTATAGATTAACTTCCTGGGTAGGAAACACTGGTTAACATGAATCCATAGAAGTTTTCATGTAAGTCCTAGCACAAAGAACACATAATTTCCTATAAAACATATGTTGCTCAAAGTGATTTAACTTGAACAATTAAAGCTCAAATACAAATGTCAGATGTTGATATGCTCTGAATATAATCATGAAAATATGAGCATTTTTAAACATTGAAGTATTTTCAAACTAGTATATTGAATGAATGAACATGAATGCAAAAAACTTGTTTGAAAGACTGACATTGTATGAAAATGATCAGAAATGAAATGATATATCAATTTAAAGCTCATGGTCAACAAAAACAGATGTGTCTATACAAATCAAGATATAGACAATTCTTGAAATGAATGAATCGAAATGAAGTGACACTCAAAAAGCATTGACGTAAAAGCGGGGTGTCTTACCGTCAAAAAGTATGTTTCAAATTTGAGACATGGTAAGAACAATTTGAACAATAAATCAAACCGATGTGTATGAATACTTGAAGGTATATAGAAAAGACAATACGCAAGTATTTATCTTTGGAAACACACGGTTTGTAAACACGTAAGCACAAATAAAATGAAATCATTTAAAATCACACTTCCAATTCATGAAATCTGTTTAAGAATCGGGAAGTGGTTTGAACATTTAAGAACATGTTCTCTTATGATTGAAAGTTGTCCTTCTTTCAACCACATATGATATTAAGATAAGAAATTAACTTTTTTCGTGTAGTCTTATATCTCATGAAGTCAGCTGAAGTCATAAAGATATTATTATGATAGCTTCTCTCATTCTGTACAAGTCTCAAAGTCTAGTCAAAGCAACTTTTATTCACAACATTTATTCAAAAATAAAATGAAATAAAGCAGTAAAACAGTTTATAGTACGAGTTCTGATATGAAGTAATCAGAAGTCATAATTTATTACTCCCCCTGAAATTATGCATCTAAAATTTGCCAGAGAAAAAGCACATGATAGAGATCAGATACAACTTCCTTTTGAATTGTAGATCGTCATATCTTCCGAATACATAATTCCAAAAAAATATATATATGTACTCCCCGATGAAAGTTGATTTCCTCATCTGAATATAGGAGTACATCTTCATATCAGCCCGGGAGTATTATCTCTTTTGATCATTGAAGTACGAGTCCTAAACTTTTGTGTTTAGAAATCAAACTCTGTTAAAGTACGGGTTCTAAGTTGATTTACTTAGAAGCCTTTGTTCTCCTACTCCCCCTTGACAGTAGGTGTCTGCAACACAGAATCAACTTTAGGCTTTGGTACCCACTAGTATTTGGGTCCATGAATGTTAGTTACAGTTTGAATGGGAGTAATTGAATAAGAACCATACCAGAAATGATCACTGGTCTTGTGAATAGGATCATGTTTACGGCAATAAGAACAATAGTATTTCTTACCTGACAACCTGATTAATTGATCTCTCGAGTAGATATGATCATGTTTACCTTTACGCGCATTGTTCTTCTTGGCTTTGTGTGTAAGAACACATGATTTCTTTCCTTTCAGCTCATCTTTCTTCTCATCTTCAACTGGTTTCTTCTTCCAAACCAGTTCTTCTTCTTTATATCTTCTTCTTCTCCTTCTTTGTGTATCTAAACCATCTACATTTTCATCAAAGAAAATGTTAGTACTACGAATCTGATCATATGATTTAACTGACCTTTGTGAAGAAACAGTTTTCTAATTTGAACTTGAGGCTGTCTTTTCAAGCTCTTTAATCTTTGAAGCAAAGCTGTCTCTTTCTTTGACAAGCAGGTCAATCTTCGTCTTGCATTCAGACTTCGTTTTCTTCTCTTTCAACACACACTAAGAAAGTTTAGATAACTTCTCTGTTAGCTCCTTTATTTCTGTCTCAAATATATTTCTTTCTTCTTCAAATCTCTTTTCAGCATTGTTTCACTGGCCGGATATTTCTTTGAAGAATCCAACATTCTTTTGTTCAATGGACTTCTTTTATTTTTCAAACTTCTCTCTTTCAAGGATGATTACTTACTCAAAGTCAAATACTTGTTGAGAAAGATTTATACATTTCAACTCAACTTCTTTCTTCTCACCAGCACATTTTTCTTGAAAAATCTGAGAACTTCTTTGCAAATGATTTCTTTTTAGTCTCAAAATCGGATTTGTCTTTAGCAAGCTTTTGCTCCAAATCAGATATTTTCTTTCGAAACTCAGCATTAGCATCCTTCAGACTCTTAATCTTCTCCTCATAACTTTCAACGGATGCTTTCTGGATTTGGATAATCTGATCTTCCAAGTTAAAGATTTTTCTTGTCAGCTTTGTGTTCTCAGCTTTCAAACTCAGTATTTTCTCATCATTCAGCCTAGAAGTCTATTTCAGAAGATCTTCATTAATTGACTTTAATGCACTAACTTCTTCTCTCAGTATTTTACTTTCATCATTATATTGTTTTGACTTCTTTGAGTAGAACTCCACAAATAAAGCAAGATTTTTGTTCTCTAATTCGAGCTTTTCAATCTTCGCTTCAAATCAGAAAAATATCCCATCTTGAATTATCTGATACAAAAAGAACTTGACAAAAAAAAAGATCGTTAATCCAAGATTAACGTTTGAAATTGGCGCAAACCTAGAAATGCGCTAATAGGCCGTAGCGCAAAAGATACTTTGCGCTATGTGAGGCTGGCGCGAAATTCAGAAACTCGCTAACTGAAGATGGCGCAAGTAGGTGGCGCAAGAAGGTGATGCAAGTAGAGTTTTGCGCGAGGAACTGATGGCGAAAACCAGGGCCAACCGGTGTGGGTGTTGCGACCGGTGTCACCCCCCTGTGCCGCCCGGTGTCTCCTCCGACCAGTCTCCCCCGACCGATGTCTAAGCTTCGACCGGTCTCCCTCCTTCGACCGAGGCGCAAAAACTAAGATCTATTAAATTTTCGCTAATAGATGAGGCGCAAAAAGAACTTTGCGCAGAACACTGAATCTGAAGACGATCCCATGAGACTGGCGCAAAAGATAACGAACTGGCGCAAAATCAAGATCTGGCAAAAATTTTGATAAAACCTTCTAAATCTAAACACAAACTCAAATCTAATGGTTTTTAACCACTCAGATATGATCGATTACACTTTTCTAATCAAAATTTACAATCAATTACAATCAAAAATCATAAAAATGTAGAACTCAACGAACAAACAGTATCCTGAAGTCGAACACACTAATATCTCGAAACCTTGAAATTGACCTCCAAAAACCGTTTTTCTTGCGAATCGATGTGAAACAAAAATATTCTGCTACTGAAACCGGATCCAACGAACAAATTCTCAAGAAAAAACAATCAAAATTCAATCTGAATTTGATGAAAAATCAAAAAATAAGATTTCCTTGAAAAAAAAATCAAGAAAATCAATCAAATTTTCTGATTTAAACTCAAATTCAAAAATAAAATCTTGTTTCTCTCAATCCTCTCAAAAAAGATTAGTCTCTGATACCGATTGATAAACCAAGATCTATCTAAATCTTTAGAGAGAGAAAGTAGAGAGAGAGAATAAGACGCAAAATCTTCATATGTATTCAATATCAGTGCAAAAAGTTACAAACTGAAATGTTACTTACAATGACATGCTACAAAGACTGAAGGTATTTATACCCTCACACAATTACAAAGGAAACAAACAATACAATATTGACTTTGACTTTACATGAGAGTTTGACTTTCCAACTTTGACTTCTTGTACATTGACCTTTAGTCTTCGTGATCTTGTATCCAACATATTTCTGCTCTAACACTGGGACGTAGGTTATAAATCAATAGACATAGTGAGATGAATATGAAGTTCGGAGACCGGAGCTGATGTATTCCTTTTTCAATATCTAAGACCTCCGAGTGAGGAGTAGATAGATTATGTGCTAAATCTCCGTTCATATATGAAACAAGTATCTTTTGTGAGATACTTGAGTGGTTGGGTGGGGTGACACAAGTTATCGACACTGTGTCCATGTCTGTTTCAATATCCATCTTCAAAGAACGAGAATGAATAGATCATGTGGTAACCCGGATAACTGACTCGGTTTGGTAAGGAACAATAATTCTTTTATGTCCTGTCACATCCTCACCATATTCTTTTCGCTCCGAACTCATCTATCAATCTAGACCCCTCACTGATATCTATGAATTGGATGTGTTTCTTGGGTAGGTCTTTCCGGTTCTGGATGGACCATAGAAACATTAAAAGCCCTAACACTCCTTTAACTCGCCAAAATAAAACATTGAAGTAAAATTTCTAATTTGAGATAATTAGAAATCAAAAACATTTAAGATCGAGTCCCGAACTGAAGTGTTCAGAAGTCAATATGAAAAATAAACAACATGGTACTCCCCCTCAAAAGATGGCCTAACCTTTGATTGTAGTCATGTAATGTGAATAATATGAATTAAATAACACATGACATTCTTGCAAAACAGATTAGGAAGATTTTGGTTTTGGTATACATGTTGTGATGGATCCTTGATGGTTAGTTGACTTAGCTTTTAAGCTATTTCCACAGTGAGTGCAACAGATCTTTGCTCGGTTTAGACTGATCAACTTTCCTGTAGAATAAACATAAGTAGGTGAATCAGTCTTGGAAATAGATGACTTTGTATCAACTACAGGCGAATCATGAGACTTGTTTCCTTCACTGTCTTTTGTAGTTGGTTTCTTTCTCCAAACCATCTTTACTTTTCTGAAAAAATGATTATCTGAATAATCATTAAGCTCTCAATCAGAGGAACTGGAGTAGTAAGTATGTCTTTTGTTAGAGATGCCGGTCTTTCTTTGTTTCTGTGAACGTCTTTTAGACTTTTGCTTTGAACATTTATTCACATAAACCTTTTGAGAGGCAGATGTTGAACATTCGCCTTTATAAAATTTGACTGGTGGCTCACCAGTTGAATCCAAAAAATCAACATGACTCGGAAGTTTTGGATCGAAATCAAACTGGTCTAACTTACTTGGTCTGAACATACCTCTGAATTCAAGAACGTTGAGAATTTCATTTCCTCATCAGATGTGACATTATCACGTGTGGGAGTCGGGAAAATGGATGGATTTGTGTTTATCAAAGGATCATTTGCGGAAGCATTTTGAAAATCAGAATGGCGATCCTTTTTTAAACACTCCAACTGAGACTCTTTTCCTTTATCAGAAGAATTTGGTGAAGAATCACCCAGAAAATCTTTACAGGAAGATGTATCTGAGGGTGGAGAAGAATGTTCTGACAAATTAATTTTCTCCCCTTAGAGTAAGTCAAGTAAGTCAAGCTTGCTTGAAGCTCAGCTTCGTGAAGTTGTTCTTTTAGCAGATCTGCTGCCAAGGCAGACAATTGAGAAGTGAGCTTGTTTACCTTTGTCAGAAAGTATTCTTTTTCCTCCCTAGATCCAGATTCCTTTTGATTGGAATTGATGCACTCAAGTTTAGATAACAACTCCTGCTTTTCCTTTTGAAAATTGATTCTTTCCAGTTCAAATGACTCTTCTAGATGAACAATTTTCTTTTCTAAAATTAGAGGTGAAACATAGATCTTGTGATCCATCGATTCCTCCTCAAGTTCAATGGGTTTTGAATAGAGTTCAGCCTGAGAATAGCTTCGAAAATAGTCATTTGACAGAAAATTGGGTTTATCAGTGTTATATGACGCATTCAATGAGTCATACACAAAAGGAAGTTGCATCGTGACAGTATTTTTTCTTCTCAAAGTTTCTAGTTCGGGATTCTCATTATCAAGTGACTTGATCCATCTGATTTTGTACTCTGGATAAGTTTTGTCCAATCACAAAATTTGGAAGCATATAAAGTGGGTACATTGGACAAAGTTGTTTTAAAATAATGAGGGTTGTCATATCTGATTCCCCATTCATGTAACACCCTCAATCTGGAAATAGCAACTAATTTAAAATTTTCTAATTACATTGATAACTGAATCATCTACAACAACAAATTAAGTTTTAACTTCAATAAACACATTTCAATCCTTATACGCGATCTATAAAAGGTACGGATGTTACTAAAACCCAATAACAGTCACTATCTCCAACTGCGGAAGACTTCACTAAACTACTCACCTTCAAAACATGTATTTCTCAAATAAGATGCAGTAAATGCAAATCATGACCAAACGCTCTACATTGAGCTATTAGAATCGGACAAGTGTCCACAAGACCCAACAAAACCAAACCGAGCCATAAGCTCATCAAATCCAAAGACCCAATGTTGAAAATCATAAAATGAAATCAAACGTAAACAACCCGCATTATGTAAACCCATACTCCATAATATATAAACTAACTCCAACATAGTTTAGATTGGGACAACTATTTTCTAAGTGTATTATATCATTTATCCTTTCAAAACGTCCCATGACTTAAAATCAAATACTTATCTAAAACATACAATAAAATGCATTTATACTTCAACTTACTTCATGACATCAGTTATCAAAATACCAATGTGTATAATTTTAGTTGTCAAAATGCTCAAAATCCCAAACGTGGGTGTTTTACAAAGTTTATAAAACCAAACACTTCAAAATAATCAAGATCCGTCAAATAACTCAACATTTGATGATTTCATGTAAAGCATATAAACACTTTAAAATAGGCATTTTGGCATGTACACCATTTTCACAAATCAACTTGAACTCACCTTGCTAGATTTAGGCTAAATCTAGATTTTACCCCAACTTGAGCTTTCTTGAAGAAATCTGAATCCATGAGAAAAATCCTTCCAAAACCTAGATCCACAAATTTCAACCATAAATATACTTATTCAACCCTTTAGAATAGTTCCCCAATCATTTTACATCAAAATCTCCATTTTGGCCAAAACCCTAATTTTTGACCTAAAATCTCCAAAATCTTCCAAACTGAAATTAGAGAAACCAAACACTATGAAATCATAAATGAAGCATTTATATCACCTAATAAGGTTTAGAAATGGAGAGGATAAACTTACCACTTAGGTTTTGGTGAAAACCTAGAAAACTCTACCACGAAGCTTGAGGTTGAAGAAGAAGATGATGAACCCTTGACTCTAGCTTCCAATCTTCACCACTTGATGATGAAACACTTCAAGAGCTCAAGGATTTGACCCAAAATGAGTTAGGGTTTGAGGGGAAGTAAGGGGAAACATTTTGAGAGAGAATGAGGAAGTTTGGGGAGGTTAAAATGAGAAATAAGGCTGAAAATCGCATCATTTAACATTCTGGTACCCGTAGGCTATAGTGCCAAGCTATTGTGCCAGTGGCACTATCGTTGGCACAATAGCCAAGATTGTACCTTGATGTCCTTGGCTCTGGCTATTGTGACGGCTATAGTGACATTATCACAATCGTTGTCACAATAGCCAAGAGGGTACCGAACGCTGTTTTGGACATAACTTCTTCGTTTTAGCTCCGTTTTCGCTCCGGAAAGGACCGTTGGACTCATACTTGAATCCTTCATCCAACAAGACTATAAAATCTAGGATCCAACCCCAAAATCCTATCTCTTCTTTTTTCCTTAAAATACCGGTTTTTGTATTAATTTGAAACGATACTTTTCAAAAATCGGGGTGTTACAATCCTCCCAACCTTAAAAGAGATTTCGTCCTCGAAATTTGGCACCGACCAAACACCCAATGTCGCCTTTAGCAAGATAAATGTGTTTTTTTTCCGAAAGGGATACTTCCACGGTGTCTTGCCTCGAATACGAAACTGATTACATTCTGGTTAAGGTTGTTACTGTACTTCTCCTAACGAGTCGTCAGAACTAGATTTCAAGGTTCAACATACTTTACTGTTGACGGAATGAACATTGAGTCCTTATGAAATTATTGTTCTAACATTAAGATCTCGGTTGCCTCCCAACCTTAGGTTGCACATACCACTTCAAGAGTAATTTGCGACTTTAACCAACCATTTCCACCAAGGGTGCCCAAAGCGAACTTTACCTTTAAATACTTCCAATTAACTCTCAGCGAACCGCGCTATACCCCTTGCTTGCCTTCAAAACTATAACAACCTTTGTAGCAACAAACTAATTACAGTTGACTAAACTCCTTTCGATTCTGAGTATTCGCAACCAAGTTGACTTTACCCGAGTGGTAAGGAATTCGTATATAGAATTGCTGAGCCGATCACCCGCTATTGTTATAAAAACGATATTTCTAATTGCGATAAATCAAGATCTCCTCAATAAACGATTTCTACTTACGTTCTACCTCGACATCCTCACCAGATTTCCCAATAATCCATACCATAAAAGATTTATCGTCCCCTCCTTGACGAAGTTCCTAACACTAGTTTAGTCTGATCCCATTTACAATAAATGACATCTGCAGACAGAGGATTACGCCAAACACCACGGTTATACAACTCTCGTAATGCATGCAAGCATCGATTGTTAAATAAGCAAAAACCTCGGTGATTACAGGATTACCAATGGTCGATCCCTAATTGCCAGCATCTAATATCCTTAAGGTTATCACTTAATTTGCAGACACCAAATTCAACGAAAAGGCATTGAAGCACCCAACACAGTCACTGTCCTCAAAATCGAATGTCGACACTTGTTGTTGGATCAAATAATTGTATTCAAGATTAAAGTTAAAGTTCAGGGTTTAAACTGCAATTGTGTCAAAGTTATTTAGAGGGTTTATTGTGTAATAAGCTAATAGTTATTAGTTATTTGGCCTCAAGCCCATTAAGCTTAAATCCTATATGGCCTAGGTATTTGTTGTTTTAGTTAATTAGTTTTTAGGGTTAACCTTTGATAATTATTCCAATCTACAAATCTATTATTCTCTGTATTCAAGGGTATCAAGAACACACAAGGGTTTCATTGTTTATTCAAGGGATTGGTACGTTTTGTTAATCTTATTATCTCTTGATATTATTGTGTTTGTGTGTTAATCAACTAGATTAAACTGGGATAACAAGTGGTATTTGCTCCACAATCAGACCCATTCCAAACATTCGTGCTACTTTTGTTGAAGCTAGTGCTTCTAAATCTTTTACTGAGACCAAAGGTCAAGAAGAAATGGGAGAAAACAAGTCTTGTGACACTGATTCTCAAAATGTTTTTAAATCAGTTGGTTTTAAATACAATAATTTGAACAAAAGCTATGCAACTCGAAAGATTGAATTCACTGGGTTTGAATCATTGTTTACCACTTCTTCTAAAGAATCAGTAAACAATGACACTGTTCCATCTGAGACTGAATGCAAATACGATGAGTATGAATCGGATGTTGATCCATCTACTATACTATCAGTCTCAAATCCCATTACTCCTAAACCTTTGCTTGTTGAAGAGGTTGAAGAAGACACTGTAAACACGAATGAATCTTGTTTGAAAAATGATAAAACGGAGTTTATAGAGTCCATGACTGAAGAATTATTTTCCGAAATGATGAATGCTTCAGACTCTGACCCAGTTTCTATTCAAAAGGAGTCAAATTATGTGAATGATCATACATCTGAATTGATGAAGCAAATTGATCTGTTGCAACAGTCTCTTGATGAGATTGAAGATGAAAACTTTGATCTCAAGTTTAAACTGGAAAAATCTTTGAAAGAAAATCAAGAGCTTTGCACAGAAATCAGTGATTTGAAAATTACTCTGTTTAAAAATGTTTCAAATGATAAACAGATGTTCAATGATCCAAGCTGGAAGGTAAGAACAAATCCAGAATTTGATGCTCTTATAAAACTTTCAGTTGTTTACTCTGATTGTCCTGAATATCCACCTAGCATCTTTGAGAAGGGTGAAACTTCAAGTAATTCAAGAAAAGAATCACCTTCGAAGCATGAGACTAACGAGGTTCCTGTTTCTGTTTCAGATATAAAAGGAAATGGAGTTGGGAGAAGTAAGAAGAATAAAGATCTTAGTTTGAATAAAAATAATAGTTTGAATTCTAGCAGTTGTACTACAAACAATATTATTTTGAAAAGTAATTCTTTTGATGGACATAAATGTACGATTTGTTCCGATAAATCTAAGTTTATGAATTTTGCTCGAAAGAATCTATATTGTAAACACTGCTGGGATAATTCTATCAAATACTACTCCCCTCCAAAGTCCAAAAAGAGCAAAAGAAAAGCTAAACCGAACCCTACAAATTCTAATTCTAATTCTTCTACACAACCCAAAGTGTATCGAGCTAAGGTTGCCAATCCTTCATCTAAAAAGCACTTTCAGGAATTAAATGTCAAAACAGTTTGGAAATGGGTTCCAAAACCCAGATATGAATGGCGAGTTAAAGTTAAACCTGCTGATATTCCTGAATTGCTTAAAGCTAACAGCGAAGGACCCATTCTGATATGTGTACCTAAGCAAAACTAATTGTTTTTGTGCAGGCCTGTCGACTGTGGGTGATAGATTCCGGATGTTCACGCCACAAGACAGGATTCAAGCACCTCCTACATAACTATGTGGAGGAGCCTGCCGGAGCAGTTCGTTTTGCAAATTCTGAAGCAGAAGGAAAAGTCAAAGGATATGGCATGCTAGATAATGGAGTTGTGACGATTCAGAAAGTGTTATAGGTAGAAGGACTTGATCATAACTTATTCAGCACCAGTCACTTTTGTGATATGAAATATCAAGTCCGCTTCAGAACGACTCATTGTTATCTAGAATATCCCGATGGTTACGAAGTCTTCAAAGCTGAGCGCTATGGAAATCTATACTATGTAGATTTTCCTACAATGTCTGCCACACGTCCATTATGCCTATTAGCCAAAGATTCTAAAGCACAATCGTGGACATGGTCTGGTCAAAGGTCTACCTTAAATGAGGTTCGAAAAAGACTCACTTTGTTCTGCATGTGAGTTAGGCAAAATGAAGTGTAGCTCATTCAAGTCCAAATCTGAATCATCGACCTCATCGGCACTGGAACTCCTTCATATGGACCTTTGTGGCCCAATACGCACATCATCTATCAACGGGAAGAAATATGTGTTGGTAATGATAGATGACTACTCAAGGTACACATGGCTCGAGTTTCTTCGCAACAAGTCAGATGCGCCAGAATTGATCATCACTTTCATCAAGCGAATTCAAGTACGTCTTCAATTGCCAGTTAGAACCATTCACAGTGACAATGGCACGGAGTTCAAGAATGACACCTTGCAGAGTTATCTCATCTCTGTAGGAATTTCCCATAATTTCTCCGCAGCCTACACACCACAGCAAAACGGCATTGTTGAACGAAAGAATCGCACGCGTGTTGAAGTAGCTCGTACTATGCTTGCATATTCAGATCTACCCATGTACCTTTGGGCCAAGGCAGTCACTACATCATGTTTTACTCAGAATCGTACCATTGTGGTCAAGCGATTTAATAAAACTGCATATGAGTTAATCAACAATCGTACACCTAACATCTAATTCCTTCGTGTTTTCGGTTGCAGGTGCTACATTCTTAAAGAGCGTCAACGATTATCAAAATTTGATAAGAAAGCGGATGAAGGATATCTCGTTGGATACTCTCTGACATCCAAAGCTTATGGAATTTACATTATTCGAACCAAGATGGTTGTTGAGAGCATGAATGTCTCCTTTGATGAGAATTCTACAAGGACTTCTGGACACAACAGTTCAGAACTCGTAATTAAGGACAAAGCTTCTATTCACTCCAGAATAGAACCATCATCTAAAGGATCTATTTCTTCTAACTCTAACTCTACTTCATCTGAGTTAGATTTATTGTTTATTGATGCCTTTGATTATATATGTGCACATTTTGAAAAAGGCATATCAACATCGATAACAAGTGGTACATGCTCGGAGGTCCCTACTATATCTGAAGACATATCTGGACCGTCCGAAGAAGAAGTCACTGAAACTTCATCTCCATCAAGTACAACTCAACCATTTGTTTATGACTCTACTAATGTTGAA
Organism: Arctium lappa; assembly: GCA_023525745.1. Taxonomy (NCBI): domain Eukaryota; kingdom Viridiplantae; phylum Streptophyta; class Magnoliopsida; order Asterales; family Asteraceae; genus Arctium; species Arctium lappa. The sequence goes on from CM042062.1 coordinate 27,475,379, forward strand.
TCTGTCTCTACAGATAGTTCGTCTGGAAACGAAGTCCCAAGTACTTCAAATGCTAGTCTAGAACCCTCAGTATCAGAAACACCAGCACACGATGTCCCGAGTACATCTATGGAGCAGCCTACTGTGCACGATGAAAACGATTCGTCCAATACGCAACCACAAGTTGAATCCTTACCAAGCACACATCGTTGGACTAAGGATCATCCCCTGACCAATGTGATAGGTGACGTACAATCTGGTGTCACGACAAGGTCAGCAACAACCAACTTCTACATGTTTTCAAGCTTCCTTAGTTCCTTAGAGCCAAAGAAAGCGTCTGAAGCTCTACGTGATCCCTTCTGGATTTCTGCCATGCAAGACGAGCTTCTACAATTTCAAAGGAACAAGGTATGGCGCTTGATCCCACTACCTAAAGGTAAATCTGTTATAGGAACAAAGTGGGTTTTCAAAAATAAGAAAGACGAAGTCGGAGTAGTAGTGAGAAACAAAGCTTGTTTGGTCGCAAAAGGGTACTGTCAATAAGAGGGCATTGACTATGACGAAACATTCGCCCCCATTGCAAGGATCGAAGCCATCAGAATCTTTCTAGCATATGCAGCGCACAAAAACTTTATAGTCTATCAAATGGACGTAAAGTCGGCTTTTCTGAACGGCGTGTTGCATGAGGAGGTTTACGTGGCTCAACCTGAAGGTTTCGTTGATCCTCATCACCCTGATCATGTCTACATCTTAGACAAAGAATTTATGGTCTTAAACAAGCACCGCGAGCCTGGTATGAAACTCTCACTAAATTTCTACTTGCTTCTGGTTTCAAGAAAGGTACAATCGATACTACCTTATTTCTTAAAAGGCAAGGTGAGGACTTGATTCTTATTCAGATTTATTTTGACGACATAATATTTGGGTCGAAAAATCAGAAATTTTGTAAGAACTTTTCAAAGATAATGGAAACAAAGTTTGAAATGTTGATGATGGGTGAATTAAATTTCTTTCTTGGTTTACAAGTAAAGCAATTACCCGACGGCATATTTATTAATCAAGCTAAATACATAAAAGATATTTTGAACAAGTTCAATATGTCAGACAATTCAGTCATGAAAACACCAATGGCTACTGGTACACTCTTAGACGCAGATCCCTCCGGGAAACCTGTTGATCAAAAGGTGTATCGTAGCATGATTGGTTCTTTACTTTATCTGACTGTCAGTCGCCCAGATATAATGTTTTCCACATGCTTTTGTGCGAGATATCAGTCTAATCCTAAAGAGTCGCACTTATCTGCTGTTAAGCGAATCCTTAGATATCTCAAAGGTTCTCCTAATATAGGCCTTTGGTATCCAAAGGATTCTCGTTTTGAACTAACCGCCTTTACAGATGTTGATCATGCAGGATGTAAGCTAGACCGGAAAAGCACCTCTGGATCATGTCAATTTATAGGTGACAAACTTGTGAGTTGGACCTCAAAGAAACAAAATTGTGTTTCAACATCCACTGCCAAGGCTGAATATGTAGCTGCTGCTAGCTGCTGTTCTCAAGTCCTCTGGATGAAGACACAGTTAAGGGACTTTGGATACAACTACAAGCGTGTTCCTATTTATTGTGATTCCAAGAGCGCCATTTCTATAACCGCTAATCCGGTACAACATTCGAAGACCAAGCATATCGATGTACGCTACCATTTCATCAAGGATCATGTAGAAAAAGGTGACATAGAAACGCATTTTGTTCAAACTGACTACCAGTTAGCTGACCTTTTCACCAAGCCGTTGGATGAAAAGAGGTTCCAATTCCTAATCAGCCAACTTGGTATGTTGAACATGTCGTAGACCTTACTCATGATTCTAGGGGGAGTATTCTGAACTCTACTATTGTGGTTTATACTTCAACAGTTGCTAACGATCAAGGAATCATTTTCATAAATGATTACCATATTTTCTTTTATGTGCAGGTATATTCAAGTGACTATGGCTTCTAATCACATCAGATTAGAACCCATACTTCAGTGCTTTTTTTTTTCTAATTAAAAAAATATTATATTAAGTTAAGGGGGAGAATATCTGTGATGCTAACAGATGCTTATCTGACCGTGTATTCTTAAAGATAAATACTTGCGTTTTATCTTGTCAATATACTTTGTCAAGTATTCATACACATAACGGTTCAGAACATTCTATTTGACTTTGTTATTACCATGTATCAAAAGTTAAATCTTTCTATGGTAATACTCACGTTCTTTGTATTCACTGTTGATTGAATCAAACGTCATTTCATGTGCGTTCATTGAAAATATGTTTATATATTGCTCATATAAACAACATTCGTTTTTGATTCTTCAAAATATTATTCTTCATGATAAAATGATACGAGCTTAATTTATCAAACTCTTTTAATTTGAGGGGGAGAATTGCATCGTCAAACACAACTGTTTTGACTTCTCCATATTTTATTCTTCATGTAACAAAGTGGTATATGTGCTTACATGTACAATAGCATGTTGAACAACATGTACTTTTAGGATAATACATGGGATTCAATGTGTGAGGTTAACAGAACTTCCATGGATTCACGATAACCAGTGTTTCCTACCCAGGAAGTATTCACTGAGTGATTGAGGGGTGAGGGGTAAAAAGATTTGAGTGTTGGTGTGTGAAGAGGTAAAATGAAAAAGAGAGATTGGTTAGAAGTGAGCATTAAAAGAAAGAGGGTGAGAGAACAGGGTAAAAAAATATCAAACTCTGCACCAAACTTCTTTCTGAGTCGGGAAGCCACATAATCTTATTGGTTCACATTCTTTGGTGACCATCATTGAAATAAGAAACTAGCCCATGCCATCTCTTGTATACAACCCCACCAGCTACTCATTCTTTTCTCAAAAAGAGAATGTTTCACATTTTCTAGGGAAGCAGCACATACGCTATTGGTTCTTCATTTGGAAGATACTAATATTGAAAAAGATGGAAAGTTGCCCCACCTTCGAACCCTTTCTCATGCACATTGAGTCTTTGTATAATTTGTTGTTGTCTCAACAAGTTTACATACTTTGAGCCTATATTAAAAAGCAATCATCTATGCTGAATTCTTTCATACACATGCACGAGCACACAAAAATTTGTTTTCTGTCAGAACGTTCATAGATAACCATGTGTTATTCGATGATTGAATGGAAGACCTGGGGAGTCTATTTTAAACCAACTCCTTATATAGTAACTTTGTGTTACTCAATAACTTTGTGTTACTGACAGACATTCTAACTGAGTCATTGGTTGATTCAGGGTTATACCTACTAAACTGTTTGAATTTGAAAAGATTCGAATGGTTACTACTTTCTATTTTAATCTGAAAAGATTGAAATAATCACTTTCTCCATTTGGAGAGACTGTTGTTATTTCCATACAGGGCTCATTACATGATGACCATATTCAAAGGAGGAGATTGTTTTGCAAAGTTTTGATGATGATGATTCTCACCACTCATCAAAAAGGGGGAGAAGATACAAAAAGGGAGGATTATCAAAGAAGGAGAATATAATCTGAAGACTGCCGAAGTTTTGAAGCTATCAACGACATATCTGAAGAAAAGTGAAGACAAGTGAAGACCCGAAGACAATTGCAAAAAAAAATTTAATCTTAAATCCAAATGGGAAGATTGTTGGATCAAATAATTGTATTCAAGATTAAAGTTAAAGTTCAGGGTTTAAACTGCAATTGTGTCAAAGTTGTTTAGAGGGCTTATTATGTAATAAGTTAATAGTTATTAGCTATTGGGCCTCAAGCCCATAAGCCCATTAGGCCTAAAAGCCTGCGTATTTAAAGTGTTTATTAGTTTAGGTTTTAGGTGAATCCTCACAATTACTTTCATAATCATATAGTGAGGTAGCAAGTTTTCTCTGTATTCAAGGGTATCAAGAACACACAAGGTTTAACTGTTTATTCAAGGAATTGGTATGTTATTCTTGATCTTATTATCCCTTGATTATTATTGTGTTCTGTGATTGTTAATCAACTAGATTAAACTGGGATAACACTTATACTCAGAATGTCTACACTGTAAACGTGGATATACCACCACATATTTCATTCCAGATTGGCATCGAAGAATTAAAGTTAACACCTATCACGACACTAAAATTCAAACAAATAAATCACCATATTTTCCTTATTCCAGATGATTCACCCGGATGGCACCCATCCAACCCATACATAATGTCAAAACCAATCCATCAGTTCATAGCCAACCATAAGCAAGCAACACCTAAAGCTTAATCCGCATAATTCACCGAAACGAAGGATCACCACTTAAATGGTTGGGAGAGTACATAAATCTAATACATCAATTATCCATGTGTACACCGGTTTGTAAAACTGAAATCCAAAATTCAAAACTAACCATGAATCAGACCCTCCGACACTTCAATTCCCGAGGACTCCTCTAGTCCTCAGTTACAACTCCTTTCACGATAAGGGTTTAAATCTGTAGCCCTAATGAGTTCAAGGTTTTTCAACTAATATGTCAATTGAAATTTTATAAAAGTTTCAAATACCCAAGCTTTATAACAATTAATCGTATGAGTAAAGTCCACTACCGATTTCTCGATAGGCGTGCAAAATGGTCATCAAAGTCACACATATAAAGCAATTTCAAAATTCGTTTGTTCCCTACTCACGTTAATAATGGCAATAACAAAAGATGCGCAACAAAATTTTCAAATGAAGTACCATGGTCCTAACATGCATCGATTTATACTATGTACATGAAAATAATCTTTTGTATTATACATGTGTAACAAATGTTTGTACTATCTCCCAAAAGGGAGCTTCACAATTTCAACTTCAAAAATCTTTACTTTAAACCACAAAACGTCGTGGAATAAAATTCTCGACAACACGTGTATACGTCAATTTATTCGCCAAATTTAGTAAAATGATAGGTGTGTGTGAATTTGGTCAAACGCAAATCAATTTTAAATCGAGTTCAAACCTTGGGCCGCACAAATAAAATGCATTTGTCCAAAAATAGCAGCTACAATGACATGTATACCGATAGCTCATTTAATGCATTGCGGAAAATTTATGACAGTGAAATCAACAACTAAAGCATGTCCAGAGTATAAATCAATTCAAATACTATGTAGCATACAACTAATAACACGTGTATAAAACCCAAAAGGGAAATCATACGACATTCACGCTTCCAAAATAACACATGGGGTAATATATACTAACAAAACTCTCAAAACGTCTCTTATAGTTGCGAAAATACCGGTGCAAGACTCGAATGAGGCAAAAATTTTAAACAAAACTCATAAGTTAACGTACACAATAAAGCAAGTATACGCGTTCCAAAATTTTATCTACACGACATAGAATGTCGTAAAATAAAACACCATAAAACCCAACTGAATTTTTATAAAATTCACTAACGCTAAAATCAGCGGTGTCAAGATTTTCGTTTCCCGACATAAAAAGCATAAGACGACAATATGTCTAAAAACATTAGAATTCTAAGACCACAACGTAAGATAAAACGACCATTTTCAACAAAACTTGCATCGGACACGACGCCAAATAAACTCGTAAATTTACACGCAACAAAATTAATTTCAATGTTTACCCACGCGCCGAAAAACGTCGCAAAATAGCACTCCATAAAATTCAACGAAACTCGTATAGACTAAAATTCCCAAAAACTCCAACGCAATAACATGGGAACAACTTTTTCTTTGAAACCTTAACATACGTGGAGGAGATCCAATGTCAAGGTTAAAATTTCACAGTTACTTGTCCAATACTCCAAATAACATTAAAACACGGATATCACAACACCCGAAATTAGCGTTAGACACGAAACGAGGATGAAGGGATTCTCGATAAAATTTGCAACCACGTGCAACAAAACAATTTCATGCATGCTTAAACTCACTATTTAAAATCTGATGAGTGCTAATGCTTTACCAAGACTTCATAATATAACTCATTAAATTTTATGCTTCGAAAACATGAGAAACAATTTATGCAAACTTATTTTAGAAATAAATTGTGTGCATGAACTGGGTCAACACTCAACATCTTAAGACTACGCTTCTCAATTTTTCGTCATACTATTGTCATCCGGATGATCAAACTTCTTAAGGCAGTCTTCAAAGGTTTCATCGGTCCGCCTTATGATTTCTCCTAGAATAACGTCGATCCCAAGAGTCTACGGTTCTAATCCAACCAACCATTCCGACCTGAAACGGTCCACTTATTGCAATCACCATGTTTACTGTCACTCCAAGTGGCGATTGCTAAAATCATCAACTCCTTCTAACGGCTACTCATTGAGAACTTCTTCACTACCCCAACGGTCATCATACCAAGGCAGTTCAAGCATACACATGTACCATGTAGGTTCACCATAACACTGGCCAGGTGCAATTATGAATGTGTTGTACACGACCATCCTTGCTACCCTTGACATGATTTCCGTTCCTAGTGACCCAACGATCTCAAAACATCCAATCTTAAAGTGCCTATTGGTGTAATTTCTCTCTCAATCACCTAAAATAACGCTAGTTTGAGTCTAGGCATCCAAACTCAGTACCTAATTCTCTCAAACTTATGCTCTGATACCAACTTGTAACACCCTCAATCTGGAAATAGCAACTTATTTAAAATTTTCTAATTACATCGATAACTGAATCATCTACAACAACAAATTAAGGTTTAACTTCAATAAACACATTTCAATCCTTATACGCGATCTATAAAAGGTACAGATGTTACTAAAACCCAATAACAGTCACGATCTCTAACTGCGGAAGACTTCACCAAACTACTCACCCTCATGTAAATCTAGTGCTCATCTCTTCATAGCACCGCCAGAACCAAATCCCAACTGGACCTGATGTACATGCCGACAAATAAAAGGTTAGGCTTAACGCTTAGTGAGCTCAAGAGTTTTCATCATAAACGTATAAAGCAGAAATAATATCTAGATATTAAATCTAGATATTATTATAGGTAGTGTGTTAGACACACTTTAGATTTAGATATTGTGATATCTCTATCTCTCTAACAAATCAGATCATAATTCACACACAAAAACACACACTAAAAGGTGTAATTCAGAGAGAAAAACAGAGAACACAAACATAGCTTGAATCGATCAACCTTGTAACCGTTGTTATAATCAATACAGGTTGGTAATCGTTATTGTGTTGTTTCTAAGAACTTGATATTAGTATTGTGGATCGACAATTGGCTTAAAGCCTAGTGAGCTCAAGAGTTTTCATCATAAACGTATAAAGCAATAAACTTAAAGAATGTTATTTAAATCGTGATTTCCAAAATGATGACACGTTCCATCTGAAACGACCAAGACGAAATACATTAAATCTGAAAACAATCTCTTTTTCAACATTCACCCTCTTCGTGATTAAAATCATAAGACAAATGTTTCTTCAAATATAAATCCAAAACCCAAAACTCGCGTAATACATAACTGACACTTTAATAAACAAATACTGAAAACGTGGATAAACTGTATCATCCAAAATATTCCAAAACATGGATAAAGTTCAGTATGTAAAACCCAAAAACATGGATAACAATCCATACCCAAAACGTCACCGAAAACATGGATTATAAAACTCCATAACCAAAACAACTCCATTGCACTAACTAAAACATTACATGACTCAAAACGAATGAACTAACACATTCAAAACATGTAATTCTCAAATAAGATGAAGTTAATGCAAATCATGACCAAACGCTCTACATTGAGCTATTAGAATCGTACAAGTGTCCACAAGACCCAACAAAACCAAACCGAGCCATAAGCTCAACAAATCCAAAGACCCAACGTTGAAAATCATAAAATGAAATCAAACGTAAACAACCCGCATTATGTAAACCCATACTCCATAATATATAAACTAACTCCAACGTAGTTTAGATTGGGACAACTATTTTCCAAGTGTATTATATCATTTATCCTTTCAAAACGTCCCACGACATAAAATTAAATACTTATCTAAAACATACAATAAAATGCATTTATACTCCAACTTACTTCATTACATTAGTTATCAAAATACCAATGTGTATAATTTTAGTTGTCAAAATGCTCAAAATCCCAAACGTGGGTGTTTTACAAAGTTTATAAACTAAACACTTCAAAATAATCAAGATCCGTCAAATAACTCAACATTTGATAATTTCATGTAAAGCATATAAACACTTTAAAATAGGCATTTTGGCATGTACACCGTTTTCACAAATCAACTTGAACTCACCTTGCTAGATTTAGGCTAAATCTAGATTTTACCCGAACTTGAGTTTTCTTGAAGAAATCTGAATCAATGAGCAAAATCCACAAATTTCAACCATAGATCCACAACCCTAACTTCAACCATAAATATACTTATTCAACCCTTTAGAATAGTTCCCCAATCATTTTACATCAAAATCTCCATTTTGGCCAAAACCCTAATTTTTGACCTAAATCCTCCAAAATCTTCCAAACCGAAATTAGAGAAACCAAACACTAGAAAATCATAAATGAAGCATTTATATCACCTAATAAGGTTTAGAAATGGAGAGGATAAACTTACCACTTAGGTTTTGGTGAAAACCTAGAAAACTCTACCATGGAGCTTGAGGTTGAAGAAGAAGATGATGAACCCTTGACTCTAGCTTCCAATCTTCACCACTTGATGATGAAACACTTCAAGAGCTCAAGGATTTGACCCAAAATGAGTTAGGGTTTGAGGGGATGGAAGGGGAAACGTTTTGAGAGAGAATGGGGAAGTTTGGAGAGGTGAAAATGAGAAATAAGGCTGAAAATCGCATCATTTAACATTCTAGGACCCGTAGGCTATAGTGCCAAGCTATTGTGCTAGTGGCACTATCGCTGGCTCAATAACCAGGATTGTACCGTGAGGTCCTTGGCTCTGGCTATTGTGACGGCTATAGTGACATCGTCACAATCGTTGTCTTAATATCCAAAAGGGTACCGAATGCTATTTTAGCCATAACTTTTTCGTTTTATCTCCGTTTTCGCTCCGGAAAGGACTGTTGGACTCATAATTGAATCATTCATCCAACAAGACTATAAAATCTAGGATCCAACTCCAAAATCCTATCTCTTCTTTTTCCCTTAAAATACCGATTTTTGTATTAACTTGAAGCGACATTTTTCAAAAATTGGGGTGTTACAATTCAGGATTGGAGTCCTTGAACTCTTTGGGTGTGTTCATATGGAATGTTTGATTAGTTTGACCACATTTGTAAAACTTAAGTTCGAAATCCTTTAACTTGTCAGTCAACTTTTTGTTTTCATTTTTGAAAAAGATGATTTTATTGACAATATCGGTCCTCTCATTTTTTGACACACGAAGCTTGTCAGTCAGTTCATCTACTTTCGTCTTTAACTCCTTTGACTCTTTTGAAAAGATCTCACATTGTTCTTTTAGACTTGAAATTTCGCACAATTGTCCAACATTTTCTACAAGTAGATCATCAAGGGTCTTATGCAGAGTTTCAACCCTAGTTTCTAAACGATAAACTTTCTCTTTTAGCTCAGAAGAAGTTAGATGAGACATTGTTACCTGAAAAACTTGAAGTCCAAGGGTTAAACTTGACAAGATATGAAACTTTAAAATGCAAGGACCAAAAGTGATAACGAGTGAAACTTGAAAGTTTAGGGATTAAACTTGACAAACTTTGAAACCTTTGAAGTACGAGGACCAAAAGTGACACTAACTGAAACTTAAAACTAGAAGGACTGAAAATGATAGAAAGTAAAATTTAAAGGAGAAGGACCAAAAATGACATAAATGAAACTACCAACTAAAGGGACTAAAAGTGTAAAACTTGAAACTTCTAAGAGACTTAACTGAAAACTAACAGAAAAAGGACTAAAAATGAAATAAAACTAACCAATATAACGAAGTAACAGGACTAACGAAGACTTAACGGAGAATGACTAAAATGTAAGAAATTTAACCGTCACTTAACGGAAACACTATTCGTCGTCTTCTTTGATGAGCCAACCTGCAAAACTTCGAAACGGGTTAGAAATATTCAATGCAAAATGATCATTAAAACTCTCTGATCACTCCTTAACAGATTAACACTCAAACGGTCAACCCACGATCAAAAACGAACCAACTGAAAACTTTTCGAAAAACGATCAACAACTTAAAAACTCGGTATGGGTTAAAACTTCTCGACCAAAAAAGATCGTTTGTGTTCCCTTAAGCTCCCTCAACTGATTAAAACTTGAAACCAATCTTTCAAACTATCGAACGAAGCAACCGAAAATTAATCGAAAACCCAACGAAAACTTAAAAGCTTAACATGGGTTGGAACTTTTCGATCAAAATTGTTCGTTTAGATTTGGTAAGTAACCCTTAACAATTTAAAATCGAAAAGATTCGTCCACGGTCACGGCCGAATCAACCGAAAAATTTCGAAAACCGAATGAAAACTCGAACACTTGAACGGTATCAAAGTCCACAAACCCGAGACATAACCGGATGTGGCATTTAAAACTCAAAACCCAGTACCAAAGATGTAACTCCCGGTTGATATGTTTCCCAAACCTGGATCGGTCCAAAAGAAAATTCAACACTCCCGGATGGAGATAGCAAACTCGATTACAGTGGCTTCAAACTCCTATTGATAACTAACCGGATTGCAATTCTCAAAATCAGAAACCAATTTAAAAAAACAAAACATAACCGCCCTCTAATTCTTAGTTTTGCTTTATTTATAGCTAAATGGAGAACAAATTATAGTCCAGAGAATCGTTGTGCAAATTCATAATGAATATTTCCAATTCTTAGTTCCACCGACCCTCTTTGTAATAAGCTTGCAAAACTTCCAAATAATCAAAAAAAATTCACAGCCTTCGTTCTCAAATTAATTCCAACTTTCATCCATTCAATTTTAATACCATATAGCCGTCGTTTGCAAAGATTGAACACCACTGATTACAACTTTGATTCCACTGACCAAACAAACAATATTTAGCACCAATCACATGAATTTAATTGAAAAAGGTACGGATGGTAGTCGTTGTACTCCCGGATGAAAATTAAACTCCCGGTGGTTAATGAACCCGGTATTACCCGGGAGTTGGCTAGGCATTGGAACCCGGGACCAAATTTGGTATTGGGGAGAGGGTGGTACCGGGAGATGTAGGTTACCGGGAGACAGGGTATCGGGAGAGCAGGATACCGGGAGAGCAAGAATTTGGGATTGGTGTTCTTCGAACAATTCGGCGATAACTCAAACAATCGAACAAAAATCAACCTTTTAACACATAAATCAATCAACGACTTTACCTATGAACCTTAAACTCGGATTTAATTTCAAGAAAAAAAAACACTAAAACCACAAACTAACCACTTCAATTTGATGAACACAGCATGAAAAAACAAAAATTCTAGGTTAATTCAATGGCGGCGATTAATCAGAAAGACACAAAATCACTTTTTAAAACCAAAAAATTGAAAACGGATTTTGTTTATCAAAGCCCAAACAAACACAAGCACGGATTCAAATCGAATATGATGAACACGATAGAACCAAAGTCGATTAACAGTAGAAGTCAATAAAAGAGATTTAGACAAACCTTTTGATCGCATCGAATAAAAATTAATTCGATCCGGCTCTGATTCCAATTGAAGATCCCAGAAACAGTGCAATCACGATAATAGTCAAGTAATAATCAAAAGATTAATCACAACTGTTGGTCATATGATTAGATTTATCAGTAAAGGGTTTAAGGTTTACAGAGAGAATTTCAAAAGGATTAGGTAAACCTTCTAATGACCATTCTTCTACTTCTAACCCTAAACCTCACTAAAACACACCTTAAATACCCAAGGCTTTGGTCTAAATCCCAAAGCACATTACAGACAAACTAAGCCCAATAACAATAAATAAGACTTATACAACGCTTAAATAATAAAACATTTAAACTCTATAAATGCGTTATATATTTTTAACGCACTAGGACTTTCAGTCCTAACAAATATACTCTAGCGGCTAGGTGTATTGTTTCCCTAAAACCCTATTGAGCGTCGCCGACTGTAAAAACCGAGCTTGGCCAAGGCAACAGCCGGGTTTGGTCTCGGCAACAGTGTTAGTGCACAAATATATGTTGGATACAAGATTATAGAGAATGAAGATAAAAGTAAAGTCAAAAGCTCAAGTCAAAGCCCCTTCAAGCAGAAAGTCAAAGTCTTTGTAATAAAAGGTTAAGGTCAAAGTTAGTGTTTTGAGTGTTTAGTTTTATAAGGGTTTTCTGTTTGTAGACTCATATGACTAAGAGAGGCTAAATGTACGCATTTGTCTAGAGAGAGAAAGTATTGAGAGTATTTTATACTATTCATAATTGTGAATTGAAATAGAATTGATTTGTTGGATTTAATTGTTTTGTCATCATAATTTGCACTGATTGTGGGACACACAGTTGATATCAGAGCATACGAAAATTCAAGGAACATGGTCTAATTTCAAGAATTCTTGGTCGTCTTTTCAAGAACACGCAAAGTATCTGTGGAAATTCAATTGTTGCGATTCAGTGTTGTTTTGATCTTATATTTGTTTGTTTTCGAGTCGATTTAGCCTCTAGAACACTTTTCATTTGAATTGCAATGTCAAATTCACATCTATTTGGTGTGAATTTTGATTCTTGTTATTTTTCAGTTCGAGTATAGAAACGTGTTGTTGTTGGATCGAATTGTATTTTCTTATGGGGCGTTTGGTTCGCAGATTCTGATGGAATCTGATGGAATTGAAATGTCTAATTCATTTGACCAAATTCAATTCCCTTGTTTAGTTCATTCTTTTCTATGGAAGGAATGTGTGAATTCCACCAAATTCCACAAATGAAGGATTTGAACATTCCATCCTAAAACCCAAGGATTTCAATGGAATGGAATCTTATATTTTGATAATTCCAAATTTACCCTTTACTCCAAACTAAACTCTACTAATACTGATTATCAACAAACACCAACTATCTCTCTCATCTATATCTTCCTCTCTCTCCTCTCTCTGCTCTCGTTATCTCTCTCTCCTCCCTCTCTCTCCTCTCTCTTTATCTCTCCTCTCTCTCTCTTCCCTCTCTCTCCTCTCTTTATCTCTCTCCCTCTCTCCTCTCTCTCCTCTCTCTCCTCTCCTCTCTCCTCTCTCTCCTCTCTCTCTCCTCCACTCTCTCCTCTCTCTCCTCCACTCTCTATCTCTATCCTCTACTCCCTCCTCTCTCTCCCTCTATCCTCTATCTCTCCTCTCTCTCTCTCCTCTCTTTATCTCTCATCTCTCTATCTCTCTCTCCTCTCTCTCACCTCCTCGCTCTCTCTCTCTCTCCTCCCTCTCTTCTCTCTCTCTCTCTCTCTCTCTTCCCTCTCTCTTTATCTCTCCTCTCTCTCCTCTCTCTTTCTCTTCCCTCTCTCTTTATCTCTCCTCTCACTTCTCTCTCTCCTCTCTCTCATCTCTCTCTCCTCTCTATCCTCTATCTCTCCTCTCTCTCCTCTCTCTCCCTCTATTCACTATCTCTCCTCTTTCTCTCCTCCACTCCCTCTCCTCTCTCTCTCTATCTCCCCCTATCTCCTCTCTCCCCTCCTCTCTCCTCTCTCCTCTCCCCTCTCTCCTCTCTCTCCCTCTCTCTCCTCACTCTCTCGGCATCATTCATGTGCTAAAATAATAAAAACAATTTTTGTTAAAAATTAAACTATTTAATGACTATTTTATTAAAGTAATTTTTGTTTAAAAAATTAAAATAATCAAATAGGGTATTTTGGTCATTTACCAAAATTCCATTCCAATTCCGAAGCTACAATCTGTGAACCAAACAGAAAAATTTCAATTCATTTAACAGATTCCATTCCAATTCTGTCAACCAAACAGGTGGTCAAACCTGACAACATTCCATTCCAATTCCATCAAAGTCAAATTTCTTTGACAAATTCCATTCCATCCAAAAACATTCTGCGAACCAAACGCCCCCTTAGTGTTTTTATAGCAATCTTTTGATTGTAATCTTGTTAAGACACAGTCTCATTGGATTCAAGATCATCCAATATAAAGATCGCAATCTGAAGCTAAAGCCGGAACGTCGACTCTCGATATAAAAGTCTATGTCTATTTGTAATAAATGTCAATGTAATCAATGTATTTGTTTATTATTTTAAAAGTTAACTTAATATCTTGTATGTTAGATATTAGTTAACTTAGGTAACTTAGTTAGTTATATATTAACTTAGTTAGACGTAATATCTATTTGTTAGATATTATGTAGTTATATTAGTTTAATACTACAACTTGCTCTTGCAAGTTGTTAGGTAGATTAGATTTAGATAATATATATTCTAGATATTATCTAAGTGTATCTCTCAATCTCTCACACATCAGATAAAAACACACACATACAAACACACACTTAAAGGTGTATTTGAGAGAAAATCATAGAGAACACAATCAAAGCTTAATCGATCAACCTTGTAACTCGTTTGTTATAATCAATACAGGTTGGTAATCATATTGTGTTGTTGTTTCTATAAACTTGATAAGTATTGTTGGACCGACAATTGGTATCAGAGCCTGATTAAGATCAAAAACAAGTTTATGAGAAAAACGACTCTATGTTCTTGAACAAAATTCGATTTTGTGATTTTGAGTGTTTTAGGTGTTAGAATCGATCAGGTTGTGATCGTACTACTTGCTAGATCGATTTGTTGCTATTTAATTTCACTTTAAAGCTTAAATCGAGGTCCAATTTGGTGATTAAGTGGTATGAAAGTCGAAGAACAAAAACTTACTGTGCCATCGATCTTATTTCGAAAAAGAGTGTTTTAGTGAGATCGAGTGCTTAAATTCAGTTCTAGAAGTGATTCTAGACACATTGGTAGTGTTTGGTTGTGCTAATCATTGCAGGAACAAATTTTAGACGAATTTTTGAAGTTCAGGACGAACACCCGCATTCCAGAGGTTGAATAACCCGCATTTCTCAACTTTGCGGGTCCAACTACATACGAATTTCTCTATTGTGCGTGTCTCAAGTGACCCGCATACCTCAAGTGTGCGTTCCTCACTAGACCCGCATTCCTTCAAACTCGGGTCCTCAAGCACCCGCATTCCTCAAACTCGGGTCCTCAAGCACCCGCATTCCTTACAACTCGGGTCCCAAAGCACCCGCATTCCTCAACCTCTCGGTTCAAAGCTCAGACCCGCATACCTCAGACTCGCATTTCTCCTTATTCCATACTTAGAATTTTTTTTTCTGAGATTTTTTCGAAACTTAGATTTTTTCTGAGATTTTTTCTCCGCATTTCTCCTTATTCCATACTTAGCGGGACCCCCGTGCTAAGTCTGCCTAGAGGGACAAAATTTCTTGTGTGATCAAATTTTACCTAGGTTAACGATCATATCTGTCAAGTTTTTCTCTTATATCAAACAGGATGACATCCAGAAAAGCCCTTGCAATAGGAACTGACACCAAGCCACCAGTTCTCTTCAAAGGAGAATACGAACAGTGGAAGGATAGGTTTCTAAACTTCATTGACAGACACGAGCTGGGTGATTATATCAGAACATCTATTGAAGAAGGGATTATGACACCACCAATGACGACTCGTGTAATTGATAACGTGCCTACTCAGGTTGAACTGAAGTATCACGAGCTACAAGATGATAACCTCAAAAGAGCCAAAGGCGACAAATTATCAAAGTCATACATCTTACAGGGGATCCCAAATGAAATATACGTCAAGATTGACAGTTACAAGGCTTCAGGTAAAGAAATGTGGGATCAGCTCGAGAAAATGATGCTGGGTTCAAAAATTGGAAATCAGCTGAAGATCTCCAACTGCCTAAATAACTATGAAGAATTTAGAGGCAGGGTGGGAGAAACCTTAGAAGAAACCTATGACAGGTTTGTGACATTGATGAATGAACTTAGCAAGAACAAAGTTCACAAATCTCAAAATGAGCTAAATATCAAATTCCTTAGTATTCTTCAACCTGAATGGAAAAGATTTGCTCGTCAGATGAAGCAAATTAAAGACTTGAATGAGATTCCACTTCACGAGGTGTATGAAACCCTCCGTCAGAATGAAGAAGAGGTGGATGAAATTCTGGATGAGAAGAGACAGAGAGGAAAGGTAGTTGAAGACACAGTCGCCCTTGTAGTTAGAAAGAAGAAGAACAAGGCGACTGTATATGAATCAGATGAAGAAAATGAAGGTTGTGCAAACTCAGAATCAGATGAAAATGATCAGCTGAAGCAAGCAATGATGATGCTGACTAGTGCCTTTCAGAAAAGGTTCTACACAAAGCCAACATCAAATAATCAGAGATATTCATCTGGTCCGAACAACTACATTCACAAAGAAAGGATTGAAGGTAGCAGATATGAAGGGAAGAGATTTGAGGGGAGAAGATCAGAGGAGAGGAAACCTGAAGAAAGAAGGTTTCAGTCGGAAGGAAAGAGGATAGAGGAGAGGAGACCGGAAGAAAGGAAATTCAAAGCTGAAGGATCAAGTCAGCCAGAACCGCCTACATGCTACAACTGTGGTAAACCAGGTCACTATGCCAAAGACTGCCGCAGATCAAAACTCAGAAATTCAGACTACTACAAGAACAAGATGCTTCTTGCAAAACAACAAGAGGCAGGCAAGACATTGATGGTTGAGGACGAATACTGGCTCGATCACTCAGATGATGAAGAAGAAGATGATGAAGACAGAGAAGAAGCCGTCAACATGTGCTTGATGGGCAAGATCGAATCAGATGCTAAAGCTGATTCTGACAATGAAGAAGAGGAGGTATGTAATCTTTCTGATTTAGAATTCATGAATAAAATGCATGCCTTGAGTATGAAACAAAAAGAGTTAGAATCTAATCCTAAACAAGATAATGGTGTCATGATAGACAAAAACCAATTGATACAGAAACTTAGCAATGAAATTGCTGAGAAGAAAGTATTAATTGAGATTTTACATAAAGAAAATGACACCAATGCAAAGGAAAAGACAATAATTCTAAAAGAGAATTTTGATCTTAAATCTCAACTTCTAAAAGGTGCAATAGATATTTTTGGGCTTAAAAAGTTGCATGCTTCTTGTACAAAAGAGAACTTTTCTTTGTTAGGAAAACTAAAAAGTTTGGAAGAGAAGTTGTATAAAATGGGTCAAACTGAACAGACTATTTTTCTGAACAAACCCAAAGAGGAAACAGAGAGATGGGGAATCGGTTATAAGAATCCTCACTGTCTAGAAAAGGGGATGTCTGAAGTTCCTGGACTTTATGATCATCTAAATATGCAATTAGCCCGCAGACTCCCCGCGTTTAAAACCTTTTGGACTAAATTGTCAAAAGAGGATGAAGCCAATGAAACGGAAAAACGGATGAAATCAGCTAAAGTTCATCTTCCATTTTATTATGCGAAGTTGAATAATAGTTATGATGAAAACCCAATATATAAAAAGAAGGAACCACTTTCAAGTGATTTCTTTCCAAGTTATTCTGTAAAGGAAATGGAGGCGAAGCCTATCAAAGGTAAATTATATGTCCCTCCTCTCGTTTTAGAACGTAAAATTTCTGAACTCGAGACTTCCTTATCAGATGTAAGACTTATGGTAAATATTGAACAAAGCATTTTTACAACCGTGTTTTCAAATTCTGTTCTTTCAAAAGCTTCAACCTCTAATGATTTGTCTGGTTCATCAAATAAAGGAATTGCTTTTTTGAACTCTGACGGTAGTTTAGATGATGGTTCCAATCTCTTTGACTTTAATACACAACTTCCCAACCATTCATCTTTTGTGAAGAAAACTTTAAGAAAAACCAGTAAGCCTGTGAACAGTGCAAAATCAACGAAAGCTTTCGTTGATAAATCTGTCTCTGTGAACGCTAAGAGTGCTAAAGGTAAGAAAATATCTCAGCATTCACAGAAACCGACCACTACTGGTAATTCCAAGAAGAAGCATTTGTTTGTTGCTCCAAGGTCTAACTCACCAGCTTTACATGTTTCAGATCTGAGAAATCAAAGGCCAGAAGCAAATTCTCTGTGGCAACCCAAACGGAACCTTGACAACACCGTCTTAACGTCTAGTAGTGTTAATTGTAATAAGACTTCGCTTACTAAAGATGTTGTAATTGCTGATATTGCTGTTTTGAACCCAAAACTTGCTGTTTCTCGTAAACAATATACAATGAAGCAATTATTTCAGTTTTCTTTATCTGCTGGAAAGTCTTCTTTTTATGATAAACATATATCTATATCTTGTCAAGATTCTGAAGATTGGTATGGAAATTACCATGTGCATTCATCTCATACCAATTCTTCTCATGCATTTCAAAAGAAAATAGGATCCAATTTGAAATGGATACCAAAATCATGTGCTAACACAGTAGGACCCAAATTCCAATGGGTACCTAAGGTGAAATCTGTGTTGCAGGCACACAAAGCTTTTAGAGAGAAAGCGACTTCTGATTATGTACAGATCAGGACTCGTTCTTCAATGTCAAAAATAGGTTTTTGGATAATGCAGTTCAAAACCCAAACATCAAAGATCAAAAATAGGCTTTTGAACAAATCAGTTCAAGACCCGCACTTCGATGACCAAAGTGGATATTCCAATGTTGTCATATACAAATCTAAATTTCTAATTTCTCTTATGCAGACTAGTCATACGTGGTTCTTGGACATCGGATGTTCCAAACACATGACAGGTCAAAAAGAGATACTGTCCAATTACAAAGACAAATATTGTGGAACAGTAAGATTTGGCAACGACCAGTTTTCTCCAATCATGGGATATGGTGATGTACAACATGGCAATGTAACTGTCAAGAGGGTGAGCTATGTAGAAGGCTTAGGACACAACTTATTCAGTATAGGCCAGTTCTGTGACAAAGATTTAGAGGTCAACTTCAAAGCCAAGAGTTGTTCTGTTCACAATGAAGAAGGCGAAGAACTCTTGGTCGGTACACGAGAATCAGACCTCTACACAATCAACTTATCAGATGTCCAGACTGACAAACAAGTTTGCCTACTATCGAAAGCTTTGATGCAACAAAGTTGGTTATGGCATCGACGTCTTTCTCACCTCAACTTTCAGTACATCAACAATCTGGTCAGTGGAAAGCTCGTCAAAGGACTTCCAGAGCTGAGATATGAAAGAGAACATCGTTGTGCGGCTTGTGAGAAGGGCAAGATGAAGAGGGCACCTCATAAACCGAAGCCAGAACCAAGTACCAATGATCCTTTAGAGTTATTGCATATGGATCTATGCGGTCCAATGCGCACTCAAAGTTTTGGTGGCAAGAAGTACATACTCGTGATCGTGGACGATTACTCGCGATACACATGGGTCAAGTTTCTACGTTCAAAGGATGAGACACCTGATGTACTCATTACATTCCTGAAGACGACCCAAGTGAATCTGCAGAAACCGGTCAAGTTTCTAGGAACAGATAACGACACAGAGTTCAAGAACAACAAAGTTGAAGAATATCTCGAATCTGTCGGGATTTCACATCAATACTCTGCTGCTCGAACCCCTCAACAAAATGGAGTAGTTGAAAGAAGAAATCGAACGCTAGTCGAGGCTGCTCGTACTATGCTAAGTCATTCCAACTTACCTCTATTTTTGTGGGCAGAAGCTGTTTCGACCGCGTGCTACACACAGAATCGTTCCATGATACATCGGAGATTCAAGAAGAATCCTTACGGTTTGATCAACAACAGAACACCGACAATCAAATACTTCCATATATTTGGATGTAAGTGTTTCGTACTAAACGATAGGGAGAATCTCAACAAGTTCAGCGCTAAGGCAGATGAAGGAATCTTCATTGGATATTCATCAACAGCGACTGCATATCGTGTCTATCTAAAGAAGACAAAGACGGTGATTGAAAGCGTCAACGTCACCTTTGATGTAGAAATGGCTTCCGAACAACACAGTTCAGAACCCGCAATAACAAGAATACTAGCTTCTGGGCAACTCAGTCCAGAACCTATGTCTCAAAAGAATAAATCAGATGAAGCATCAACTTCTACTAACCATTTATCTGATTTAGATTTATTATTTGAATTGTTTTATGATGAATATCTCGGATCTAATGTAAAGAAATCTGTTGTGGTTGACAGGATGGAAGACTTAACGACTACTCATCCAACCAGTTCAGATGTTCCAATTGAATCAAATGCCCCGATTCAACAAGAGATTACAATTCAAATGTCGACTCCAACAGTTGAAGAAGTTCCATGTGATAAAGAGACATAAGTAGCTGCAACAGTAGGAGATTCTGTACAGATCCATCTACAGCCAGTTCAAGTTGTACCTGCTGAGCCTTCTGAACCTGCCACTTCAACTGAAACAATCAATCCTCCTGAACAAACAGAAGAAGGTACAAGTGGATTCATAGATGACACAACTGACATACAGTCATCTAATCCACTGCCTCATGAACAAAAAGCCAGATAATTGGCGATCCATCAAAACCGGTGCAAACTAGGTCAGCATCAATGAACCTGTGCATGCATGACTCCTTTCTAAGCAAGTTCAAGCCAACACGCGTATCGGAAGCACTTGCAGATCCAGAATGGGTGATCTCAATGCAAGAAGAGCTGAATCAGTTCGATGCACTTAAAGTCTGGAGACTCGTACCGAAGCCTAAAGGTAAAACCATTATAGGTACGAAGTGGATCTTCAAAATTAAGAAAGACGAAGCTGGTACCATCATCCGGAACAAGGCAAGACTAGTAGCCAAAGGATACAAACAAGAGGAAGGAATAGACTATGACGAAACATATGCTCCTGTGGCGCGATTACAGGCAATCAGAATGTTTTTAGCCTACGCAGCCCACAAGAACTTCACGGTCTTTCAAATGGACGTGAAGACAGCATTCCTGAATGGAATTCTGAAGGAGGAAGTCTACGTCTCTCAGCCAGAAGGTTTTGTCAATCAAGAGAAGCCGAATCACGTATACATTCTCGACAAAGCACTCTATGGTCTGAAACAAGCACCTCGAGCCTGGTATGATGTCCTTTCTAATTTTCTAGTCAAGTCTGGGTTTTCCAAAGGTACGGTGGATACCACTTTGTTTATTAAAAAGGAAAAAGGCGATATAATTTTAATTCAAACCTATGTACATGATATTATCTTTGGTTCTACAAATACTAAGTACTGTAAGAACTTCGCAAACCTTATGGTGTCTAGATTTCAAATGAACTTGATGGGAGAGATGAATTTCTTTCTCGGTTTACAAGTAAAACAGTTTTCTACGGGTATCTTTATCAATCAATCAAAGTACATTAGGGATATTCTTCAGAAGTTCCAAATGGAAAATTCAAAACCGATTGGTACCCCAATGGCACTAGGTACTAAGATTGGCAGCGATCCTTCGGGAAAGGCTGTTGATATTAGGACTTATCGAGGGATGATAGGTTCTTTAATGTATCTTACGTCGAGTAGGCCAGATATAATGTTCTCAACATGTTTATGTGCACGATATCAGGCCAATCCTAAAGAAATCCATTTGTCTGCTGTAAAGCGCATTTTCAGGTATCTAAAGGGCACTGCAGATCTCGGCTTGTGGTATCCTAAAGATACTAGTTTTGAACTAACAACCTACACAGATGCAGATCATGCAGGTTGTATGTTAGACAGGAAGAGCACGTCAGGACATGTGCAGTTCCTCGGTGACAAATTAGTAAGTTGGGGATCAAAGAAGCAACTTTGTGTTTCAACTTCTACGGCCGAAGCAGAATATGTAGCTGCTGCTAGCTGCTGTTCTCAGGTCTTATGGATGCGAACTCAATTGCACGACTACGGTTTCCACTTCAACAAGATCCCGATCTACTGTGACTCCAAGAGCGCCATCGCAATAACGGCGAATCCTGTTCAACACACGAAGACAAAGCACATAGACGTCAGGTATCATTTTATCAAGGATAATGTAGAGAAAGGAACAATTGAACTTTTCTTTGTAAAGACTGAGTATCAACTTGCTGATTTGTTCACCAAACCTTTAGACGAAAAGAGGTTTACCTTTCTAGTCTCGAAGCTTGGTATGCTAAATCTCAAAGTATAACCAGTAATTACCTATAACAGTTTTCAAATTATATACTTTTTAATCCTTATCTTATTCTTAAATCTGATTACTATCTGCAAGTTAACATTCTGTTCATGATAGAAGGGGGAGTATGAGATGAAATTGACATCTGGTCAATATTACTTCGAGGGGGAGCTCATAAAATTTGCATATACCTTTTAAAATGTCAAAAATTTTTGTAATGCAAGATTTTAGGGGGAGCTCTTCAAGTCAAAAAGGGAGTACGGATATGACTTCTGATTACTTCTGATCAGAACTCGTACTTTAAAAGTTTTACTGCTTTTTGATTTTTCAATATAAGTGAATAATTATTACTTTGACTTGACATTAGACTTTTGCAGAATTTTTGAGAAAAACTTACAAGTTCATATGTTTATGACTTTATGCTTAGCTTCATGAGATGAAAGATCACTCGTTAAGGTATAAACCTTTATCTTCATCTCACATATGGTTGAAAGAAGGACAACTTTCAATCATAAGAAAACATTGTTTTTAATGTTCAAAACACTTCCTGATTTTTCATCACATTTTATATTTTGGGAGTGTATTTTAAATGTTTTCATGATTTAAATTGTGCTTTAACTGAAATAGTTAAACCAATCTGAGCATCACATGCATCATAGGAAAACAACGAATCATTGTGCTAGGTATTAACACAACTTCTATGGAATCACCTTAACCAGTGATTTCTACCCAAGAAGTTAATCCTTAGTGTTTGAGTGTGAAAATAGAAAAGGAATGAGTGTGATTAGAGAAAGCAAAAAAAAAGTTTAAAAGAAAGAGCGTGTGAGAGCAGAGTTAAAAGAATATCACAACTCTACACCAACTTTTTCTGAGTCGGGTAGCCACAATTCTAGTGATTCACAATTCTTTGGTGATCATTATTGAAACAGGCAACTAACCCATGCCAACTCTTGATCAAACCTCACCATCTACTCATTTTCTTCTCAAATAGAAAATGTTTCATTTTCAAAGGGGATGCAGCACATATGCTATCTGATTTTCATTCGGAAAATCTGGATATTGAAAAGAAGGAAGTATGCCCTACCTTCGCACTTCAATCATGCACATTGAGTCTGTGTTTAACTTACTGTTGTCTCAGTGGTTTACATAATTTTGAGCCAATAAGCAATCATCTGTGCTTAATTCTTTCAACACAAGCACGAACACACAAGGAATTAGTTTCTTTGTCATAACGTTTATAGAAATTACCTTTGTGGTGTTTCGATAATTAAACGGAAGCCCTGTGGGAGTCAACATCAAACAACTCCTTTCCAAAGTGTATTCGTTACACACAGTGACTTAGTGTTACTAACAGGCATTCTAACTGATTCATTAGTTGATTCAGGTGTTACACATCTAATTTGGTTGGATTTACAAAGATCTGGATGAATCTCTTATGAATTGACGAATCAGGGGCTCTTACCGCAAGATTGACATTTCTTACCACTAATTTTGATGAAGTCGTTGCACTAAACATCAAAAAGGGGGAGAATGACTACAACAACAAATGGCAAAGATCACATGTTTCAAGAATCACGTCCACTCTTCAAAAGGGGAGATTATTAGATTGAAGACATGCTGAGTCAAGAGCTAGAGAAAAAGATTGCATCTTCTGAGCTAAAAGAGAAGATCAAATTGCTACATCATTTTCGTAATGATCTTGATCCAAAGGGGGAGATTGTTAAGACACAGTCTCATTGGATTCAAGATCATCCAATATAAAGATCGCAATCTGAAGCTAAAGCCGGAACGTCGACTCTCGATATAAAAGTCTATGTCTATTTGTAATAAATGTCAATGTAATCAATGTATTTGTTTATTATTGTAAAAGTTAACTTAATATCTTGTATGTTAGATATTAGTTAACTTAGGTAACTTAGTTAGTTATATATTAACTTAGTTAGACATAATATCTATTTGTTAGATATTATGTAGTTATATTAGTTTAATACTACAACTTGCTCTTGCAAGTTGTTAGGTAGATTAGATTTAGATAATATCTAGAATAGATATTATCTAAGTGTATCTCTCAATCTCTCACACATCAGATAAAAACACACACATACAAACACACACATAAAGGTGTATTTGAGAGAAAATCATAGAGAACACAATCAAAGCTTAATCGATCAACCTTGTAACTCGTTTGTTATAATCAATACAGGTTGGTAATCATATTGTGTTGGACCAACAAATCTGTTCGTGAAATGTTCTAGAAAGTATCTGCAATTTTTTCATAGGAATTCGTGAAGATTTGAATCGAGTTCAGAGGAAAAGTTGATTTTTTGGACAAAAACGTCAAGAACACGCAAGATCTAACGAACGCGCAAAGCACACTCTAAAAAACACGCACGTCAAAGAAACTTGCTAACAGTGAAGAACTCACAAGCCTAATCGTCTGAAAAGTCAGAACGTGCTCATATCAGTATGCGTGTTTCTACTGTTTGATTCTTTGTTTTGCGTGAAGTTATGTTTGCGAGAAGTGATTGTTTGCGTGAAGTGAAAAGTCAAAAAAAATTCTAAGTGTAGAACGCGCAGACGCATTGCGCGAAGTGGCATTCTCAAGAACTCGCAAGTAGTTATCTACACGAAGAAGAAACTCGCACGTTTCAGTGTGCGCGAACTTAGATCCCGCACGAGCTTGTTTGCATGAACCTTGTTCTTGCATCCTTCAGTGTGCGCGAACCTCAAATGCGCACATCACTGTTTACGCGAAGTTCAATTTCTTTGTTCTACGAGTTTTGTACTTAGAGAATATTATGTCTTAGTGCATTATTAAAGATGACTTCCAGAGAGGCTTTTGCTATAGGTACTGATGTGAAGCCCCC
The DNA here is from genome assembly GCA_023525745.1 of Arctium lappa. Lineage (NCBI taxonomy): Eukaryota > Viridiplantae > Streptophyta > Magnoliopsida > Asterales > Asteraceae > Arctium > Arctium lappa. The sequence goes on from CM042062.1 coordinate 27,500,326, forward strand.
AGTTCTGTTCAAAGGAGAATACGAATAGTGGAAAGATAGATTCTTGGATTTCATTGACCGGAATGACTTCGGAGACTACATCAGATTATCTCTTACAGAAGGAATGATGAAACCTCCTACGAAGACTCATACTACTCAAACTGATGGAGAGGAAGTAGTCAATAAAGAGTACCCACTGCCAGTTGAGAAGTACACTGAGGAACAAAAGAAGAGATTAAAAGTTGACAGGGATTCCTGATTTCTGCAAAGGATTCCAAATGAGATATATGTAAAGATAGACAACTATAATGCTACAGGGAAGCATATGTGGGATCAGCTTGAGAAAATGATGCTCGGATCTAAGATTGGTAACCAGCTTAAAGTATCTAACTGCCTCAACAACTACGAAGAGTTCAAAGCAAAGGAGGGATAAAGTCTTGAAGCCACTTATGATAGATATATGACTCTTCAGAATGAGCTCAGCAAAAATAAGGTTATGAAGTCTCGGATTAAATTAAATGTCAAGTTTTTTAGCATTCTACAGGCCCGAATGGAATAGGTTTACTAGACAGATGAAACAGATGAAAGACCTGAATGAAATACTACTCCATGAGTTATATGTGTAACACCCGCAATTTTTGGTAAGTAATTGTCAACCGGACGTTTCTGTGACTTGTAAGCAGTGGGGTTTTGCTGGGAAATGTATTGTTTAAATTCCCCCGGAGTATCGGGAGTATTGTCAGTGAAAAGGTCGGGTTTTGGGGCTCCGAAATGGTTTCGCGACAATGCCCGACGACTAAGACAAGTCACAGTCGCATGGGGCATAGTCGCAGAAGTGAAGCAGAAGCTGAGGGGATTCATGCGACATTGACCAGCGACAATGCCCTGGGTATTGTCGCGTGGCAATGTCTCCCAGTAGGTGCAGGGGGCTGTTAAGTCGGGATTCTCAGCATTCTTTCTCATTCTCTTCTCCAAAACTCTCTCATTCTCTCTCAAATCGCATTTTCTTCATTACCCCCAAACCCTAACTCATTTTAAAGCCATTTCCATGGATTCCAAGGTCTTTCTTCACCATCAATCTTGTGATCTCAACCTCTTGTGCTAGTTCATGTTTCCTCCCACCATTTCTTGAAGATTTCTAAGTTTTCTAGGTTTTCACCAAAACCTAAGTGGTAAATTCATCCCATCCATTTCTAAACCCTAATATAAGTTGTAAATGCTCCTTTGATGATTTCCTAAGTATTATGTTACTCTATTTTTGGTTTGTAAGATTTTGGAAGATTTGGGTCAAAATTAGGGTTTGGACCAAAATGGAGATTTTGGTGTAATATGTTTGGGGAATGTTTCTATATGGTTGGGTATGGTTATTTACGTTTGAAAATGTGTGCATCTAGGTTTTGGAAGCTTGAGTTGAAGAGTTGGAATGGATGTCTTCGAAAAGTTTTGGGTGAGATCTATGCTTTCGGAGATCAATGGTTGGGGATTAAAACCTAGGTTTAACTTAACCTAGCAAGGTGAGTTCAAGTTGATTTGTGAAAACGGCGTACATGTCAAAATGGTTATTTTAAAGTGTTTTACATCTTACATGAAATTTGTTAACTGCTGATCAGTTTGGTTATTTTGAAAGTGTTTGGTAACTTTTTGCATAAATGAGATTATTTGGTTAAAAGTGCATTTTTAGTGTTGTTTGGGTAAAAGGTTTAATTTTATGTTATGGGACGTTTTGAAAGGATAAAAAGCATAAATCTATTTGGGAAACCTTTTGTCCCGACTTAAACTGTGTTGGAGTCCATTCAAGTATTTTTGGAGCGTGTGATTGCATGGCATGGGGCGAGTGCGTCTATTATTTGAAAAGCGTTAATCATTGGTCAAAAAGAGGTTTTGAGTATTTCGGCTCGATGTCATTTTAAAGGGTTCTTGAGGACGCTTGTCCGGTTTTATATGGCCCAATGTAGAGTCCAGTTATGACGTAAGTACTAATGCGTTGTTTTGCGTGTTGAGCTTGGTTATGGGCTCAAGTGCTTTGGTCATTCATGTGTAGTCCGGTAAGGTTAGACTGTGTTGCATTGGATCCATAGGCTCATAAGTCAGTCCGTTTTGGATGGTCGATTGGGTATTGCGGGTGACCTTCAGTACCCATGTTTTATGACCGGAAACTTTACAAGTATGCATTAAGAGGGGTTGAGTCTGGTAGCGCTACAGGCAAAGTAGGCGCTAGGACCCCCGCCGCTTGAAGTAATGCCTGAGAGGTAGTCTTTAAGTGTGTCTGGCCTTTGGGGTGGAGTCCTTCGGGATGTTCATCAAGGTCAACTTTACTTGGGGTGGGCTTGTAAAGAAGTCGTAGGGACACCTGGCTGTGATGTCAGAAGGTGTCATGCGATTAACGTTGCTTGGGTGGCATACTTTTGTGTTCCCTCCACCCTCAACGGATACGGGTTTCCCCCGTTGTCGGCTATCAGTGTTTTTAAATATAAGGATGCTTTACTTTATTGTCTTTGAGGTTTATATGGTCGACAGTAAATGAGGACCTTAATATTGGACCATCCTCCTCGTATATTAAGGTTTGAATGAATTATGTCAACACCGTGTCTTGGTAATTAAAGTTTGTTCGTTTATGGTCGTGTGAGTATTGGACCTAGTGTCCATGTTTTCGGACGTACGGTATACATGGTTTTGATGGTGGTTAATATTTCGAGTTGGTTTAAGTTGCATCAATTTACAAAGCAAGTTTTAAATGAGGTGTCCATCTTTGAAAGTGCATGATTTTGGAAAAAAGTCGTTTCTACGTTTTAAAGGACACCAATTGACTGGTCATGGTTTCAAATGAGGTTCTTTCTTCTAAAGATATATTTACCCATGTAAAACTCTTGGACTCACTAGGCGTTAGCCAAACCTTTTTATTTGTCGGCATGTGCATCAGGTTTCGGTTGGGGTTTGGTTCTAGCAGCTATGAAGAGTTGAGCTTAGCTTGTGCAAGTGTAAGTAGTTGGTGAAGTCTTCCGCAGTTTGGAGATAATGACTACTATTGGGTTTTAGTAGCACCCGTTCTTGTTATAGACTGTATGTATGGAATGAATGTGTATATTGAGGTTAAATCTTAATTTATGATAGTGGATGAATCATTTATTGGTGTATTCTGAAAATTTTAAATTAGTTGTTATTTCCATATTTGAGGGTGTTACAATATGAGACTTTGAGACAGAACGAAGAAGAAGTAGAAGAGATTAATGATGAGAAAAAGAAAGCTGAGAAAGTGCTAGCAGATCTAGTGGCTTTAGTTGTGAAGAAGAGAAAAGGTCGGTGAGCTTAAAGAAGAAAAAGAAGGTGATAGTATCTGAGTCTGATGAAGTTGAAAGTGAAGAAGATTCTGATTCTGATGACTGTGAGAATCTGAAGCATGCTATGCTACTGTTGACCAAAGCCTTCCAGAAGAAATTCTACAAGAAACCAGGGTCAAACAGTCAGAGGTACTCATTAAGAAATCAAGAAATTATGAGCACAAGTAGAGAGTTGAAGGAAAAAGGTCTGAGGAGAAACGACCAGAGGAGAAGAAATATGGATACAGATCTGAGGAGAAGAAAGAATCTGTAAAGTGTTATAACTGCGGTAAAGTAGGCCTTTATGCTAAGGATTGTCGGAAACCAAGGTCCGCAAATCGGAATACTACAAGAATAAAATGCTTTTGGCTAAGCAGCAAGAAGATGGCAAAGAATTGATAGCTGAAGACGAGTACTGGCTAGATCATTCAAAGGATGAGGACAAAGAAGAAAGTGCTCACATGTGCTTTATGGGGAAGAAAGAGAATGAAGCAGATTCTGATGTTGAAGATAATGAAGAGGTATGTGATATGTCTGAATCTGATTTTCTAAATCAAATGCAATCCATGATGATTGAACTTCAGGATTTGCATTCTAAGCTTAAACGCGAAAAAGGTATCATTAAAGAGAAAAACCAATCAATATTGAAGCTCAACAATGATATTGTTGAGAAGAATGTATTGATTGACGCTTTACACAAAAACATTGATACCTGTGCGAGAGAAAAGACTGTAATTCATAATGAACTATCTGAAACTACTTCTAACTTTAAACTGTGTGAACTGGAGATCAAAGAGGTTGCGAAAAAGTATTTAACTTTTAAGAAAGAAAACAAATATTTAACTGAGAAAGTGAGTGTTTTAGAAGAAAAACTTTATACTTTAGGTCAAACTGAGCAAACCATTCATTTGAATAAACCAAAAGAGAGTAGTGAGTGTTGGGGTATTGGTTACGAGAACCCACATTATCTGAAAAAGGGTATTTCCAAAGTGCCTGCTTTGTATGATTTGGTTTTCTAAAATTGGCACCTCAATACCCTAAACTCAAAGTTAAATGGACTAAACTATCAGATGAGGATGAAGCTAAGAAAATTGAGAAAAGAAAGAACAAAACTAAAATGAACTTCCAATTCAATATGAGAGGTTGAATTCAAGTTACAGCTCTACACAGTCAAAATTTCTTTCTAACGATTATTTTCAAAGTTATTCTACAGAGGAAATGGAGGCAAAACCAATTGAAGAAAAGATTTATGTTCCTCCACTCGTTTTAGAAAGTGAAATTTCTGAACTCGAGAACACTCTTGTAGAAGAAAGAATTTTGACCGGGTTAGAACAAATGGTATTTTCAACTGTTTTCATTAATACTAATTTTTCAAAAACTTCCAAAGCTTCAAAATCAAATGATATTAATGGTCTGTTTGATGAAGAGTTTGATTTCCTAAACTTTGACGGTTGTTTTGATGATTGTGTTAATAAATTTGACTTTAATGCAAAACTTCCAGATCATTCTCAATTCATCATTAATTCAAATGGTTTACCTAGTGTGTACGAGAAAGGTGAATCATCAACGAAAGTTGATAAACCAGTTTCTGTGGATACCAAGGATGCCAAAGGTAAGAAGAAAAATAGGCATTTACAGAAACGGACTACCACTGCTAAATCAAAGAATAAACAATCTTTCAAATCTCATAGTTCTAACTTTCAAAGTTCAAATGTTTCAGATGTGAGAAAGAGAAAGACTGAAGTGAAATCAGAGTGGAGACCAAAGCGGAAAATTGATGAGACTCCAAATCATGTTCTGATATTCGTTGTAATAGAATGACTGATAGTAAAACTAATGTAGTTGGTAATGTTGCTTTCAATAAACCAAAACTTGTAACTTCTTAAGATCATTACTCAATAAAGAAATTACTCCAATTATCTCCGTCTACTAAAAAGTCTTCTACATATCGTCGGAATGATTTCGTATCTCGACAATATTCTGACGATTGGTTTGGATCATATCATGTCTATTCTTATCACTCTATTGGTTCAAAACTTTTTCAAAAGAGCAAAGGATCCAATTTCAAATGGATGCTAAAATCATGTGCTAACACTGTAGGACCCATCTATAAATGGGTACCTAAACCAATTGTTTCCTGATTTCTCATGTACAGACCCATCATATGTGGTACTTGGATTCTGGTTTCTCCAAGCATATGACCGGGCAGAAATATATTTTATCTAAATATATAGATAAATTCTGTGGAAACGTTCGATTTGGAAATGACCAGTTTTCACCTTTTTTGGGATATGGTGATGTTGTACAAGACAATGTAACGATCAAGAAGGTGAGCTACGTTGAAGGACTAGGACATAACCTATTCAGCTTTGGTCAGTTCTGTGATAAAGACTTAGAGGTGAATTTTAAGGCCAAGAGTTGATGCGTTAGAACTGAAGATGGTAAAGAACTTTTGGTCGGGACGCGGAAGTCAAACCTCTACACGATTAATTTGTCAAAAGTCAAGACTGGTAATGAGGTGTGTCTACTTTCAAAGGCCTCTATGCAGCAAAGCTGGTTATGGCATAGACGGCTATCTCATCTCAACTTTCAGTACATCAATAAGTTGGTCACTGGTAACTTGGTGAAAGGACTTACAGAGCTTAAATATGTTAAAGAACATATGTGTGTTGCGTGTGAGAAAGGCAAGATGAAAAGATCTTCTCATAAGCCTAAGCCTGAACCGAGTACAAGTTATTCATTGGAATTGTTGTATCTCTATGGTCCCAATGCGAACTCAAAGCATCAACAACAAGAAATTTGTTTTAGTGATAGTGGACGATTATTCAAGATACACTTGGGTCAAATTTCTAAGATCGAAAGATGAGACGCCCGATGTCATCATCTCATTTTTAAAGACCACTCATGTGAATCTGCAAAAGACAATAAAGCTTCTTAGAACTGATAATGGCACAGAATTCAAGAACAAAAGTGTTGACGATTATCTCGAATCGGTCGGGATAACACATCAATTTTTTGTTGCTAGAACACCGGAACATAATGGAGTTGTAGAGAGGCGAAACAGAACCCTAGTGGAGGTTGCTCACACAATGCTGAGTTAGTCAGATCTATCTCTATTTCTGTGGGCTGAAGTTGTGTCAACTGCATGCTATACTCAGAATCGCTCCATTATTCATCGCATGTTTGGTAAAACACCATACGCTTTGATTAATAATTGAATACGTAGCATTAAACATTTTCATATTTTTGGATGTAGGTGTTTTGTGTTGAATGATATGGAGAACTTGAACAAGTTCAGTCCGAAAGCTGATGAAGGCATTTTCATTGGATATTCTCAGACATCTGCTGCTTACAGAGTACTTGAAGAAGTCGAAGATCATTGTTGAGAGCATAAATGTTACATTCGATGAAGAGATAGCTTCTGTTCAAAACAGTTCAGAACCCGTGATAACCGGTGTATTAGCTTCTGGGCAAATCAGTCCAGAACTTGCGGTTAATGTTACTAAATCTAATAAAGCGTCAACGTCGACATCTCGTTTAACAGATTTAGATTTATTGTTTGAATTTTTCTATGATGAATTTCTTGGTACTAGAGTGACTAAACCTGTTGTGATTGACAGATCGGAAGATTCGAGTAATCATCCAATCACTTCAGATATCTCCGCTGAATCAAATTCCCTGATTCAAAAAGAAATTCAAATTCAAACGCCTACTCAATCAGTTGAAGTTGTACATGTTAATGAAGAGCCAAAAGTAACTCAATTAGTTGCATGTACTACAATGCCTACTCAACAGACATCCAATGTCTAACCAACTTAAGCTTCTGCACCGATTATTTCAATTAAACCCCTTACTGAACAACAAGAAGATGAAAGTGGATACTTAGATGATTATCATGATCAATCTACATCTAATCCACTCCCTCATGACCATAAGTGGACCAAAGAGCACCCAATACATCAAATCATTGGAGATGCATCCAAGCCGGTAAAACTAGGTCTGCGACATTAAACTGGTGCATGCATGATTCCTTTCTGAGCAAGATAGAGCCTACACGAGTATCTGAAGCTCTAGTTGATTCAGATTGGATAACAGCAATGCAAGAAGAGCATAATCAATTCGAAGCGCTTAAAGTTTGGAGACTCATGCCACGACTTGAAGGTAAAACAATCATTGGTACGAAATGGGTTTTCAAAAATAAGAAAGATGAAGATGCTATCATGATAAGGAACAAAGCACGACTTGTTTCTAAAGGATATAGGCAAGAGGAAGGCATAGATTACGACGAGACTTATGCTCCAATTGTGCGAATAGAGGCAATCAGAATGTTTTTAGCCTACGTTGCACACAGGAACTTCACAGTATATCAAATGGATGTGAAGACTGCCTTTCTGAATGGCATTCTAAAGGAGGAAGTCTACCTCAGCCAGAAGGTTTTGTCAATCCAGATAAACCAGATCATGTATACATCCTTGACAAGGCTCTTTATGGTTTGAAACAAGCCCCTCGCGCTTGGTATGACGTTCTATCCAAATTCTTAGTCAAGTCAGGCTTTTCTAAAGATAAAATCGATACTACTCTTTTCATTAAAAAGGAGAAAGCTGATATCATTTTAATTCAAATATATGAGGATGACATCATATTTGGTTCTACTAATCCAAAGTACTGTAAGAATTTTTCTAATCTCATGGTGTCCAGATTTCAGATGAGTATGATGGGAGAGATGATTTTCTTTCTCGGATTACAAGCCAAACAATTTTCTACGGGGATTTCCATTAATCAAGCGAAGTACATTTTTGATATTCTGAAAAAATTTAAAATGGAAAATTGTACTCCGATTGCAACCCCGATGGCACCAGGAACTAAGATCGGAGCTGATCTTTCGGGAAAAGTTGTCGATGTTAGAACCTATAGAGGGATGATTGGTTCTTTGATGTACTTGACGGCTAGTAGTCCAGATATTAGGTTTTTTACGTGCTTATGTGCTAGATATCAGGCTTCACCTAAAGAATCCCATCTTTCAGCGGTAAAGCGTATATTTAGATATCTGAAAGGCACTGCAGATCTTGGTTTGTGGTATCCTAAAGATACTGGTTTTGAGCTCACAGCGTTTTCAGACGCAGATCATACAGGTTGTATGCTTGACAGGAAGAGTACTTCGGGACACATACAATTCTTAGGCGATAAACTCGTGAGTTGGGCTTCGAATAAACAACTGTCTGTATCTACTTCAACAGCTGAGGCAGAGTACGTAGCTGCGGCTAGCTGTTGTTCTCAAGTGTTGTGGATGCGGACACAACTCCGAGATTATGGTTTCAAGTACAACAACATCCCAATTTACTGTGATTCAAATAGCGTTATTGCAATATCTGCAAACCCTGTTCAACATATGAAAACCAAGCACATCGATGTGAGATATCATTTTATCAAAGACAATGTTGAAAAAGGTACAATCGAACTTTACTTTGTAAACACATATTATCAACTTGCTGGTTTGTTTACCAAGCCACTTGAAGAAAAGAGATTTAATTTATCATTTCAAAACTTGGTATGTTAAATCTCAAGACTTAATCTGTTGTTACCTAGTACAGTTTAAAGTTTGTTATTTTTCTTCTTCTCTTTACTTTTAATCTGAAAGATATCTACACTGAAAGGTTCTGTTCATGATTTCAGGGGGAGTGTGAGACAAAGATAAGATGATTTACATTTTAGGGGAAGTTAGAAAATTTTGCATATTTCTTACACTAATATATTTTGTCATGCATATTTTCAGGGGGAGTAAAAACAATGACTTCTGATTACATCTGATCATAACTCGTTCTTAACAAGTTTTATTGCTTTCATGTCTTTATTTATCAATAAATTTTGTGAATAAGACTTTGTGCTTTGACGTTTTTTGACTGAATGCAGATTTTGAGGGGGAGCTTACATGATCATATCAATCATGACTTTCGAGTTGACTTTATGAGATTTAAGCTGAGCGTAAGGATCATTCTAAACTTAATCTCATACATGTTTAAAAGAAGGACGACTTTCTGATATGAAAACATGTTCTTAAACGTTCAAACCACTCTTAAAAATAATTTCATTAATTTAGAAGTGTGATTTTAAATGTTTTCAGTTTACATGTGCTTTCATGATTAACTAGCCGTGTGTTTCCAAAGATAAATACTTGTGTATTATCTTTTCCGTATATTGTCAAGTATTCATACACACCGGTTTAGTATATTTGTTGACTATGTTATCACCATGTCTCAAATTAACCAATTTTTCGATGGTGATACACCTCGTTTGAACTTCATTGATATTTGAGCGTGATTTCATTCAAAACATTTATTTCAAGAATGTCTATAATTGTTCTTATAGACAACATCCAATTTTTCATGACCTAAGCCTTGATTGTTAAATCATTCATATTTGATCTTTTCATACAAAGTCAGATTTTCAAACAAGTTTCTTGTATTCATTTCATTCATTCAATATACTTGTTTTGAAAAATTCTTCATGATTAAAATGCTCAAATCTTCATGATTACATTCATGAGCATACATTTATCTGACATGTATTTCATTTTGTGCTTTAACTAAAAAAGTTAAACCATCTGAGCAACATTTTGCTTATAGGATAAAATACATGGGAATTGTGTGAGGACTTAACAGAACTTCTATGGATTCACGTTAATCAATGTTTTCAACCCAAGAAGTTATCCTTGAGTGATCGAGAGGCGAGGAGTCAAAATATCTAATTGTGGGTATGTGTGATGAGATAAAATGAAAAGAGAGTTTGGTTAGAAGTGAGCTACAATATTAAAAAGAAAGAGGGTGAGAGATCAGAGTAAAAAAATATCAAACTCTGTACCAACTTTTTCTGAGTCGGGCAGCCACATTACTGTTGTTTCACAATTCTTCGTGAACATCATTGAAACAGGCAACTAGCCCATGCCAACTCTTGACTTAACCCCACCAGCTACTCATCTTTTTCTTAAAAAGAAAATGTTTCAATTTTTCTAGGGATGCATCACATAATCTATCTGGTTTTCATTTGGAAAATATGGATATTGAAAAAGAAGGAAATTTGCCACACCTTCGCACTTCGATCATGCACAATTGAGTCTGTGTATTACTTTTGTTGTCTCAATGGTTTACACAATTTTGAGCCTACTTGATAAAGCAATCATCATGCTTAATTCTTTCATACATAAGCACGAATACACATGAAATTTGTTTTTCTGTCTAAACGTTCATAGAATAAACTTGTGTTATTCGATGATTGAATGGAAGACCTTGGGGAGTGAACATCAAAAAGCTCCTTCCCAATGTGTATTTGTTACACACAGTGGCTTTGTGCTACTGACAGGCATTATTAACTGATTCATTTGTTGATTCAGGTGTTACACTCTTATTTGTCTGAATCTGAAAAGATTCGGATGAATACATTATGAATTGATGGATGGTCAGAGGCTCTTGTGATAAAGATCAATGGTCAGAAAAGATTAATGACATTTCTTGGTGAAGTTTTGATGATTTATGTGCTACATCATCAAAAAGGGGGAGAGACTCAAGAAATGGAGTTAATTTCAAGAAATGTTTGTTGAAGAAAAGCTTGTAATGGTTTTTGGAGATATTGTTTCAAGAAAGATGATTTGGAAAAATTTTATTGCAAGATTTTGTCAAATAATGAAAGTTGTGTGGAGATTGTACAGAGTTGAAAGAGAAAAGTTCATAGAATCCAGAATGTTCACTGAAATTTACTGAAATTTTCTTTGAAGTTGACTTGTTGAAGAAAAGAGAGTTAAATCTAAATATAATTTCTTTCTGGAGTCTGAAAGAGGTTTCTACAACCTTTGAGGGAGATTGTTAAAGATTCTCGAAGAACACACTCACAGACTTTAGGGAGATTACAGAAAGGTTGAAGATTGCTTAAACAAAAGAGAAGAGTGTTCTATGATGCTGAAAGTTAACTTTTGTTTATCTGAAAGGGGAAGATTAAATTTGTGAAAGAAATCTTGTTAGAGCAGAAAATATGTTGGATACAAGATCATGAAGATCAGAGGTCAAAATACAAGAAGTCAAAGCTGGAAAGTCAACTCTCAGTGAAAGTCAATGTCATTTTGTAATAAAGTCAAAGTCAATGTTTAGTGTTTTGTAATTGTGTTTTTGTTTCTTTGTAATTGGTAGAGGGTATAAATACCTTGTGTCCTTGTAATGCTTCGTAAGTAAGTCATTATAAGTCATTGAGAGAATTCAGATTGTAGTGAAGAGAGCAGATTAGAGAAAAGGTGATTAGAACATTATTCTAGTGAGAGAAAGTGAGATTTGTAATTGTTTCATTGTTGATTCAATGACATATGACTACGATTCTTGATTGATTCTGTTTTACGATTAGAAATTGATAAGAGTTGGGAATAACAATTGGTATCAGAGCAAATCCAATTTGAAATCAAATCAAGAAATGGAGTCAACATTCTGTTCAACGAGTTCATAGATCGATTTTATTTTTAGTGTACTTTTTGAGTCTGTAATTGATCAGGTTATGTTCGTTTAGTGTTTTTGATCGAGTTTGTATAGTTTGATTTGTCAATTGCACTGTAATCGATCTTGAATTGTTATTTTTGTCAAGTTTGAAGTTTACGAGTTCTCGAGCACTGTATTGAATCAAATTGTAATAATTTGTGGTTTAGATTGAAATTCTTTCATAGGAAGTTGTTCTAGATGTGTAAGTGATCAATCTGTCAAAGTCTCGAATCGAAATTTGAGGTCTAGGTGTACTTTCAGTTGATTCAGAGAAGTTTTTATTCATAGGTCTCAAGAACTCGCAACCAGATCTGAAGAACTCGCAAGTTATCTTCAAAAACTCGCAGAGTGTTTGAGTTTCGCAGGGTTCTTAAAGAATTTCGTAAATTTTTAGATTTCACAGGATTTTATTTTTCTAAAAATTTTACAGGTGTAAAATTCGCAGGTGTGTATATTGCGAATTCATGAGGATTCGCAAGTCATTGTGTTGAGAATTCGCAGTGTTTTTCTGGAAAATAATTTCTAAGTAACGATTTCGCAATTCAGTGTGTTGCGAAAACCCTGGATTCGCAGATCTCTTTGAGCGAAAAGTTTTTCGAAAATTTGTCAGGATAGGATTCGCAGGTGTGAGGTTTACGAATCTTGAAAATTCGCATTAGTCTGATTAACGAATTCTTGATTTCTTAGTGCTTGCGAGTTCTTGTTGTATCTTGCGAATTCTGTGTGTCTTTGTGTGGTTTACGAATTCTTTGTGTTTGTTTTTGTGTTATCTGCGAATTCCTTTAATCACTTTGGTGTTTGCGAATTTCAGACTTGGTGTTTTTAGAAATTTGATTTTCTGAATTTTATTTCTAAGTTTTTCTGTATTGTTTGATTTCATTTGGACTAACGATCATATTCAAGTTCTTTTTGTAATAGAATGACTGCAAGAGAAGTTCCAATGCTGTTTGAAGGAGAATACGAACAGTGGAAAGTTAGATTCTTAAAATTTACAGATGCACAAGTTCTAAGTTTCTACATCAGATTTTTATTGATAAAAGGAGTGAAGAAACCTCAAATTCCAATAGAAAAGTGTACTGAGGAACAGAAGAGATATCTGGAAGCTGATAGAATAGCTAAATATTTCTTGCTGCAAAGTATGACTGATAATATTTTTAGTAAAATTAATATCAACAATTCAACAGCGAAGGAGATGTGGGATTATCTTGAATGGAGGATGATAGGATCAAATATGTCATCAAGAGTTAAGATGTTGGAAATTGAGAACTCTGATCTAAAAGAGACGATTTCAAATCTGGAAACTCAAATTGTTCAAATCCAACTACAAGCAAAGTCTGATTAGCAGAATGAGGAGAAAGTTAGGGATTTGGAGAGTGCAAATGTTGATCTTCGTAAGAAGATTTTTAATCTGGAAGATGCTAGTATTAAGCTTCAAAAGAATATATTTGATTTGGAACAAAAGATAGTCAAAGACAAAGATCATTTTGAGATTGAAAAGAAATCTTTTGCAAAGAAGTTCTCAGAGTTTTCAAAGAAGAGTATTGAAGAAAAGAAGACTGTTGAGCTTAAATGTATAAAGCTTTCTCAGCAAGTTTCTGATTTTGAGAAAGTAATAATCTTGGAAAGAGAAAAGTTTGCCAAGGAAAAGAAGGCCGTTGAACAAAAGAATGTTGGATTCTTCAAAGAAATATCCGGCCAAAGAAAGGATGCTGAGAAGGATTTTGAAGAAGAAAGAAATATGTTTGAAGTTGAGATAAAGAAGATTACTGACAAGCAATCTGAACTATCTAAGAGTGTACTGAAAGAGAAGAAAACGAAATTTGAATTCGAGACGAAGATTGGCCTTCTCGTCAAAGAAAGAGACAGTTATGCTTCAAAGATTAAAGAGCTTGAAAAGATAGTTTCAAAGGTGGTGGTGACTGAGCAAACGACTCCAGAGTCACAAATCCACACACCTAGAAATAATTCAGTTGACTTCAAAAAAGACAGCCTCAAGCTCACATCAGAAAATTGTTTCTAAAAGAAGGTAGTTAAATCTTATGATCAGATTCGTATTGCTAACATTTTCTTTGATGAAAATGTAGATGGTTCAGATACATATAAAGGAAGAAGAAGAAGAAGAAGAAGAAGAAGAAGAAGAAGAAGAAGAAGAAGAAGAAGAAGAAGAAGAAGAAGAAGAAGATACAAAGAAGAAGAATTGGTCTGGAAAAAGAAACCAGTTGAAGATGAAAAGAAAGATGAGAAGAATAATGAGTTGAAAGGTAAGAAATCATGTGTACATACACATAAAGCTAAGAAGAACAATGTGCGTAAAGGTAAACTTGATCATATCTACACGAGAGATCAATTAATCAGGTTGTCGGGTAAGAAATACTATTGTTCTTATTGTCGTACACATGATCCTGTTCACAAAACAAGTGATCATTTCTGGTATGGTTCTTATTCAGTTACTCCCATTTGAACTGCAACTAACACATATGGACCCAAATACCAGTGGGTACCAAAACCAAAGACTGATTCTGTGTTGCAGGCACCTACTGTCAAGGGGGAGTAAGAGAACAAAGGCTTCTAAGTAAATCAGCTTAGGACCCGTACTTCACGAAGTTTGACTTCAAAACACAAAAGTTTAGGACTCGTACTTCAGTGATCAAAAGACCTTACTCCTGTGTTGATCAGAGATTGTACTCCAATACTCGAATGAGGAAATCAACCATAAAGGGGGAGTACATACTTTTCTGAAATATTTTGCATCCGATAGATATGATGAACTACATTTCAAAATAGAATTGTAGATCTCTATCATGTGCTTTTTTCTGACATATTTTAGATGCATAATTTCAGGGGGAGTAAAGGTGATGATTTCTAATTAATTCAGATCAGAACTCGTACTTTCAACGTTTTATTGCTTTATGTCATTTACATTTGAATAAACTTTGTGAATAAATTTGCTTTGACTAGACTTTGAGACTTGTGCAGAATGAGAGAAGCTATCAAGGTCATATCTTTATGACTTCACCTGACTTCACGAGATTTAAGACTGCAAAGAAAGGTTTATTTCTTATCTTAATCTCATTTATGGTTGAAAGAATGACGACTTTCAATCATAGAAAACATATTCTTAAATGTTCAAACCACTTCCCGATTCTTAAAAAGATTTCATGAATTGGAAGTGTGATTTTAAATGTTTTCATTTTATTTTGAGTTTGAACGCTTAACAAACCGTGTATTTCCAAAGATAAATACTTGTGTATTGTCTTTTCCATATACTTTCAAGTATTCACACACACCGGTTTGATTTTTTGTTTAAAATGTTCTTACCATGTCTCAAATTTGAAACATATTTTTCGATGGTAATTCACCCCGCTTGCAATTCAATGAATTTTGAGCGTTATTTCTTTTCGAAGCGTTTCATTAAAGAATGTCTATATTTTGATTCATATGGACAATATTCATTATTCTTGACCATAAGCCTTGATTGTTATATCATATCATTTCTGATCATTTTCTTACAATGTCAGATTTTCAAACAAATCTCTTGCATTCATGTTTATTCATTCAATTTACTTGTTTGAAATATCTTCCATGTTTAAAAGTTCTCATATCTTCATGATTATATTCTGAGCATATATACATCTGACTTGTATTTGTGCTTTAAATGTTCTAGTTAAACCATATTGAGCAACATTGGCTTTATAGGAAAATATGGGTTTCTTTGTGCTAGGACTTAAATGAAACTTCTATGGATTCACGATAACCAGTGTCTCCTACCCAAGAAGTTTTATTTATAGTGATTGAGTGTGAGGTGTCGAAAAGAAATGAGTGTGGGTTGTGTGACGAGGTAAAATGGAAAAGAGAGTTTGGTTAGTAGTGAGCTTCAATGATTAAAAGAAAGAGGGTGTGAGAACAGAGTAAAAGAATATTAAACTCTGCACCAACTACTTTCTGAGTCGGGCAGCCACATTACTAGCGTTTCACAACTCTTTGGTGAACGAAATTGAAATAGGCAAATAGCCCATGCCAACTCTTGCTAAAAAAACCCCACCAGCCACTCATTTTCTTCTTAAAAAGAAAATGTTTCATATTTTTCTGGGGACACAACATATACTCTATCTGGTTTTCATTTGGAAAATCTGGATATTGAAAAAGAAGGAAGTCTGCCCCACCTTCGCACTTCAATCATGCACATAGAGTCTGTGTTTATCTACTGTTGTCTTAGTGGTTTACACAATGTTGAGCCTTTTATAAAAGCAATCATCATATGCTTAATTCTTTCTACACTTGCACGAACACACAAGGAATTTGTTTTCTTGTTATAACATTAATAGAAATTTCCTTTGTGGTGTTTTGATGATTGGAAGGAAGCCCTGGGGGAGTGAACATTAAAAAGCTCCTTTCCTATGTGTATATGTTACACACAGTAACTTTGTGTTACTGACAGGCATATTAACTTATTCATTTGTTGATTCAGGTGTTACATGAATATTTTGTTTGTATTTGAAAAGATCTAGATAAATACTTGGTTACGGATTAACGAATCAGTAGCTCTTGGACAGATCAGAATGGTCAAAGACATTTCATGGAGAAAATTTTTGATGATATAGATGCTCTATTCATCAAAAAGGGGGAGATGAATTACAGAAATGTCAGATTCAGAAATTTCAAAGTTAAAGATTTGAAGAAGATAAAGTTCAAAGATTGAGAGTTTGTACAAGCAAAGTTGAAGATTTCTGAAGATGTGTTGGATTTACAGAAATTTTCTTTGAAGATATTTTGCTAAAGCAATCCCGAGCTAAATCTGAAGATAATTTCTTTCCAAAGTCTGAAAGAGTTTCTGTGATAGTTTTTGGGGAGATTATCGAAGATCGTTTCTATCATATCTAGGGAAGATTGTTAATGTTCTTCAAAGAGACAGACTTGGGAAGAATACAATCAAAGAAAGAGAAGATCGCATTGTTTGTACTCAAAGAAGAAAACTTGTTACAAAGGAAGAGATTGTATTTTTTGGAGCTTAAAGAGAAGCCTGAATTGCAAAATCTTTAAAAGATGATCTTGAATTCAAAGGGGGAGATTGTTAGAGCAGAAAATATGTTGGATACAGGATCATGAAGATCAGAGGTCAAAATACAAGAAGTCAAAACTGGAAAGTCAACTCTCAGTGAAAGTCAAAGTCATTTTGTAATAAAGTCAAAGTCAATGTTTAGTGTTTTGTAATTGTGTTTTTGTTTCTTTGTAATTGGTAGAGGTTATAAATACCTTGTGTCCTTGTAATGCTTTGTAAGTAAGTCATTATAAGTCATTGAGAGAATTCAGATTGTAGTGAAGAGAGCAGATTAGAGAAGAGGTGATTAGAACATTATTCTAGTGAGAGAAAGTGAGATTTATAATTGTTTGATTGTTGATTCAATGACATATGACTACGATTCTTGATTGATTCTGTTTTACGATTAGAACTTGATAAGATCTGGGAATAACAAATCTACAAAGGGGGAGATTGTATTGAAAATCTTTTTGGAAGATGATCTTGAATTTAAAGGGGGAGATTGTTAGTGCACAAATATATGTTGGATACAAGATCATAGAGAATGAAGATAAAAGTAAAGTCAAAAGCTCAAGTCAAAGCCCCTTCAAGCAGAAAGTCAAAGTCAAAGTTAGTGTTTTGAGTGTTTAGCTTTATAAGGGTTTTCTGTTTGTAGACTTATATGACTAAGAGAGGATAAATGTACGCGTTTGTCTAGAGAGCGAAAGTATTGAGAGTATTTTGTATTGTTCATAATTGTGAATTGAAATAGAATTGATTTGTTGGATTTAATTGTTTTGTCATCCTAATTTGCACTGATTGTGGGATACACAAACAGTTGGGCTTGGCCTCGGCAACAACCGGGCTTGTCCAAGGCAACAGTCGGGTGTGACCTAAGGCAAGAGTCGGGTTCGCCAAATTAGATGCGGGTTTCGCCAAGAGCGGATGTGGGCTTCGGCCCAACCTCACGCAGGTTTCGCTAAACTAGAAGCGGGCTCCGACCCAACTTCATGCGGACCTCGGATTAGCCAGGTGCGGGCTTTGGCCCAATCTGAGGCGGGTCTCGGCCAAGAGCGAGTGTGGGCTGCACCCATGAGGCGGGTGTCGCCCAACCACATGCCGACCCGGGGTGGTCTCCAGCAGTTAACTTAACACTTTTCCGACCGGGTTTTAATCCATTCCTTCCTTTAAATTGTTAACCCGAAATTATGTAGTGTCCCATTAATCGGAATCGGTAAGCTCGATCCTGTCATTCAGGAACTTATACTATATAACCGTGGGTAGTGAACCAAGGGCTTAGTTGAGAGGTCGTTTTGCTTGTGAGGTCTTTTTAGCATCTCATTATTCTATCAATTCCCTCGTAGGTTGTGAGGACTTTAGAACGAGATCACGAGCAGCGACCAAGATGAGTTTTCTTAACCGTAGCCTTATCGTATAAGATTATGCAATAACCTTTTATGCGAGATTTAAATAAAGGCTAATTATATTCTAACGATTATTGCGAGTCATGTGAATTATGATTTTATTATATACATATATATATACATATATATATATATATATATATATATATGTGTGTGGACATGTATGCATACATCGATGTGAGCAAGATGGACAAGTCGGGGGGTGTCCCGCCTGTGCTCATACCGGGGGGGGGGGGGGTGTCCCGTATATGCCATTGGGGGGAGTGTCCCAAGTAAGGCGGTATGAGTCAGACACGCCGTTACCTTCGGTGACGGTAGTGTGTGTCGGAAGCGTAATTGAGAACGTGGTGTTTTATATTTGAAATGACATGGTCCATTTACTTTAAAATATTTTCTACGATGTTTGAATTGTTTTGAGGGAATTCACTAGACCTCCCCGTCTAACCCTCGCTCTTTTAAAACTAAAACCCTTTTCAGGCAGGCGTGAAGTAGGAGGATCTAGCAAGGGTAAAGAGAAGGTGTGAGCCGTTGCCAAGATAGAAGACCTTCTTTTAGTCATTTATTTCTTTTATGAATCTCAGTTGTGTAATAGGTTGCTTATCCATGAACCTTAAGAATTTTGTGTTGACTTGGGGCCGCTTTTTGGCATGGATTTTTATATATCTTTGCTTATGCTTAACTATTAAGGGTTGGGTTGTTATATTTAATTTCATTTTAAACACTTATTTTCCAATTATTTTGATAGAGTTCATTCCTCAAAACATCACATGTGATAACGTGAGTTATTTTATCTTGAGACCTGATGATAGCATTTAAAGATAATTTATCTTTCAACAACTTCACATGTAATTAAATAAGGTTAAGAACGAAGTACATTACATAAATGGTTTCAGAAGTAGTTGAGAATACAATAGCACCTATCTCGATAAAATACTGGTTTGATTGGCACACCATACAACACATTACACATTAAAAGTGGACAATATCCAAAATTCATATATTCTTGTAGCATTTAGACTAATGTTAATCAATTTCTTTGCAAAACAATTACGGATGATTTTCAACTCTGGAAATTGATGGATTTTACTCAAAGTTGATGGTATAATGGGCAAAATGCATTAAAACATAATGAAATTGCTTTCTTTCGTATTTAAGGGTGTTTGGGACTGTTTATTTAAAACAATTTATTCTTTTTTTATAGTGTTTATCAACTTATGTGGTGATAAAAAGGAGTTTTATAAAAAGTGTTTGGATTAGTTTATTGTGGTACAAAAACGTAATAAACTAATAAGTTGTTATTTAAGTTTGTTTGAGATTGCTTATACATGTAAAATAACCAAAAAAATCATAAGTTGTTTCAAATAAGTTGATAAGTTAGAATGATTTAACCTATCAATAACTCGTTATTAGCGGTGTGGAAAAGCTATAAGCACTATAGCTTTTCCTCAATCGAAACACAAAAAATAGCTTATTAGCAGTAAGAAAAAGCTATAAGCCAATAAGGAGTTTAAATAAGCAATCCCAAACACCCACTACTAGAAAAATGGTTATACTACCCGGTAGGAAAAGTATATATTATCCGGTTATATAACCGGGTCCTATTAGGGGGCGGTAGTAATGTCACTATTATACTACCTGGTTGTTCAACCGGGTTGTATTTACCTAATAGAGCCCGGTTTCTATTATTCCATCGGGTAGTATGTAGGTAAGAATTGGCATAATGTTGCTTAATATAACTCGGTTCTTTTTAAGTAACCGGGTAGTACCTTTACCGATATGATTAATGGAACCCGGTTTTTTTAAGAAACCGGGTAATATCTTTGCCAATATGACTAATGGAACCCGCTTTTTATAAGAAACCGTGTAGTATCTTTGCCAATTATGACTAATGGAACCCGGTTTTTTAAAAAACCGGGTAGTATTAGTATGTTTTTCAATTATCAAAGAAGCAGAAGCATCTGATCGGATCGATACTAGAAATCACAGATTACGTGTAATATGAAAATAAAAATTAAAAAACACTCATAATTACACATGGTATACCACAATAATCAACGAAATTGTAGATAAACAGAACATATATGTAGATTTGTTAAGCAATTTCGCATCTCAAAAAGGACAAACTTATTCCAACGTCAAAACACACTCTCTATCTACTTATACTCTTTCGTTATAATCCAGCTACCATATCCACATAACATACCTCCACAAACTACTCATGAATGAACAACATACCAATATCACTTCACTAGATGTTTCAGATAAACACTCGAAAAGTGGGTAGCCCATGTCTTAGCTATATCATCCAACGTCCTTTTTGTAAGGGGTGTTCAGTCGTTCCATGGTACCTAGATGGAAAATAAAATATATATTGTTAAGTTATAACCACAAGGTTAAGTGCAATAGACAAAATGAAAACATTATTCACACATACATAACCTTTTCGGGAAATTTGATTGTTGATACGAGGAAAAATGGAACATGAAGTACATAACATAGTACCCCACACTCCCAACCAGATTCTTGTTGATTACACTAAATTAGAAAAACAAAAGTGTGTATTAGAGATATTCAACTATGAAAAAAAGTTATATGAATGTAGAGTGAGATGAATTACATGTGAGAACTCCCATCTAAATGACCCTGATTTATCCGTTTCACACGGCCCTCCTTCTTCATGATACCTCGTAACCGCCCTAAAAGAAACATAAACAATAGTAGTGTTAAATTAAATCAAATGAAAGGTCAGTTTTATACCAATTTAACAATTGCTTACGTTTCTACAAGTTTTTTGACAATGTATGTGTCGGTTGTCTTTCCTTCGGACATTAATGAATCCAGTATATAGACAATACGAAGGCGAGGGCAAATCAAAATCAAGCTCCAATGATTGCTAGTAATGTTTAAAATTAGTATAATCTTGTAACGTATATATCGTAAATCAATAACAATAAATATGGTAGCATATGGTACCTCTGTAAGTATGGTGCGAGAAAAAACCATAGTTCTCTATTGTGAGAGATCGCACTAGCAATGTTAGTTATGACAAGATCAACGTTTCTTTGGCATAAGTCCACATAAATCGAGGTCGGATATATGAAACCACATATGTTGTTCGCCTTGTTTTACATATTCTCATGTAAGAACCTACAAGACACAATGATCTGATAAAGTACAATATTTTTAGAATATAAGATTGAATATTGGTAATATAGTAATGATTGACTTACATCTGGTACCAAGCGATAATAGAATGATCAAGCCAAGCATTCTTCACTAAAAAAATGTATGTCCTCACGAAAAATGGTGAAGTCAAATGATTGAGCTCCAAAGACCCCGGACGCGGCATGAACTTCAATCCCTTGTTTTGAATACGGGCGGGACTCCCAACGTCTATAAATTTCTTGTAACTCTTTTGGCCTCTGATTCAAATATTGCTCCGGGATCCCACTACTAGCTCGCACATGTAGTCTTTTTGGAATGCTTTTTTTCCGCATTCCCTGTTGTGGACTCTTGGTCGGTACTAGTTGTGTGGAAGGTAAAGAGACTACCGGCTTAGAAATAAGTATTGTTTTAGAGGTCTGTTAACAAGTTAGAAAACACAATATGTCAAGTATATAGGTCTCTATGTATTTTATTATATATATTATATATATGTGCGCGTGTATGTATCAATTACCTTTGCGCCATCAAGTTCGTCGAAACAATGCACCGAGCCACTGCTACTCTTCTTTATCCCTGCGCTTCCAACATGTATGTCATCGTGCTTGGACATTTGTTGCAAGCAGATTTGAAAGTGGGCATCAAATAACCTTTTTTCTCCTCAAACTCATTATTTATGCTCTTTCGACTCTCCATCGTGTAGGCATCCAATGACCTGCTTTTCTCTTCACACTCAACATCGAATGACCTTCTTTTCTCCTCACACTTGGCATCGAATAATCTTTTTTTCTCCTCACACTCAACATCCAATAACCATCTTTTCTCCTCGCACTCAACATTAAATTCCATTCTCTTTTCCTCCTAGTCTATATCCATCGGGGTTTGACTTTTTCTCTTTTTCTCTAAAATCCCCAGAATGCCCTGTTTCAAACCAATTGTATGTCCGACTCCTCTAGTGCGACCACCGTGCTCGGGTCCTAGCACCTCTATAAGGGTATCCACTCCTGGCCCCGGAACCCAAAGCCCTTGCGAAATCTGCCTATCTTTCTCAATCTTAACAATTTTAATAAACAATTATTTAATAAACAATTTTAAATGAAGCATATAAATAAATTAAAATATGAAAATTTCTCTTACAATCTCATCAGCTAATTGTTGAAGGTGTGCTGGTAACATTAACGTCCCATCAGCTGTTTTAACTCTCCTAGCTAGCAGAAAATTTATTTCCCGCTCGTCTTGTAAATTGTGTAATCTTGACGATTTACTTGGATCGGTCATCTTTTTTTTCCACTCAGGTACCATTACACGATATGGGCGTCCACCTAACCGTGGAGGATTAGTGTTTAGCATTCCATTCTTTCTTCCTTTTTCACTTTTTTCCTGCGTATAAGAATAGCTAAAGCAGTTAGAAACAATTCAACATAATAATAAAATGAAAATATCATTAGTTCTAATAAACCAGAAATTCCTTTGTTGATTTCAGGGAACAAAACTCTTCCCATGTCTCCCGATCGAGATACGGGTATACATCACAAGGATTGCGATCTTTCTTAAAGAAATCGGCAAGAAGTCTTTTTTTGAAGTTCCTCCATGAAATATGGGCTCCTTTAAGCACTGGAACTCTGTATGTGTCATCTTGTATGTTCCAATGATTCTGTTTTTTGCAAAATAAGTATGTTAGTTGTCATTAACATATATAAATAAAACCATCACCATATGTAACAAGTATTGTATGTCATACCTTGATAGTGTGCCATAACAAATCCATTTCACTTTTATCTACCTTGTCCCAAGCCGGTTCATTGATGGAAATTATTAATCTTGTGGTGACCCCTACCCAATACTTGAATTTTGTATAATATTTTCCAATAGCCCCACCATTCTTATCGAACTCGATATGCAAATCTTGTGTCTTTTTATGGTGTTTCATCAATGTGATACTTCTTTTACGCCTTTATTGTCTCGGTTGGGAATCATGGATCCCTTCTATGTTGCGTGGTTGAGAACCATAGCTTGCCTCCGTGTAACTTGGTTGAGAACCTTGGCTCCCCTCTGATGATGACTCACTTTGGTCCGACATGTCTAAACTAAATAAAAATTACTTTTATAAACTACTACTGAATCATATAACTAAAAAAGTTGGTAACACAATTTCCTACATGTAATTGATAGGCCTATTAATCAAATTAATATCTAATCGAAGAGACTAAAACCATATACCAAATGACATAAGCAAAATAGAAAGAATTTTAAAGGTTTTTGTAACAACGTGTCTTCACAACTAAAACGATCTATAGTTCATGTTCGATATTTAACATAAAAACAACCATATAAGATCAAAAAATTTAAATTGTTGAGCTGATTCAAATAAAAACCATAAATAAGAGCAATGGACCTACCAATTAGTAACAAACTATATATATACATTGAAAAAAGTTCCATTTCTTCCACATGTAATATTAATTGTTTGGAAACGGTGTCGAGTTCAAGCCAGAGACGAAAGGCGGGGTTCCTAGGGTTTGGGAAGGGGTGGTGTCGGCGTTCCAAGGTTGTGAGATAGGTGACAGCGCACGATTCAAGGAGTTTCTTGGTATGGTTCTGTCTCCCTCGTGTTTCTAAGGTCTCGTTGAACAAGAGTAACCTGACTTCGACACTCAACACCTTTGGTTCTGCCGGTGGTCTTCGTTTTCCGTTATTAGGGTTTCTTGGGTACAACGACTACCTTGGCTTCGAGGTAGGCCGTTGTGTTGCTATGGAAGGCACTCCCAAAGGCTGCGGGGCGTACCCTCTGTCACCAGAAAGTGATTCAGATGATTCGAGTGAGGAACCCACGGTGGCTGTGCATGGCATACCCATGCAGACTTCATAGCCTTCTAGGGTTCCAGTATTTGAAAGACTCTCGTACCCTTCTCTTGGTACGGTGGTAGGTCAACAAAATGACCAAGGAACATTAGAGAAACCGAAATTTGCTGAAGTGGTTGGGAAGACGTCCATATCGTCCCTTGATTTCTTTCCTTTGGAAGATAAGAAAACCGTGGTGTTATCCCTCCATGCTGAGCTTACGGAAGAGGTAAGTAAATCGTTTAACACAACTATATATGGGTATTTTTTAGGTGCGCTCTTGCACTTTCCGATGGTAGAACGGTGTGTTAAATTGGCCTGGGGAAAGTATGGACTTAACGATGTTATGATGAATGCTAACGAGATTTATTTCTTTCGGTTCAATGATATGGGTGGGTGTGCCCAAGTCATTGAACAGTCCCCTCTCATGGTGCGGGGCATTCCTCTATTTGTTCATGCTTGGAACCCCTCCAAGGGGTTATCAAAACCGTCACACACGGAATGCCCTCTGTGGGTGAAACTCCACAATATCCCTTTGGTGGATTTTAATTTAATCGTGAGGGGGTCAGCAGAATTGCCAGTGTTCTGGGGGTTCCTAAGCAAATGGATAATTGTACGGCAGACATGTGTGCGAAGAAATGAGGTCGTCCGGGGTTTGCAAAAGTGCTTATTGACACTTGGGTAGTTGGAGAACTTAAAAGGGAAATCGAAGTTCTAATCCCAAGCGTAAATGGCAGTGAGGAAGAGAGAGTGCGGGTCCAAGTGGAGTACTTGTAGGAACCCAGTCAATGTTCATATTGCTGTGTTTTTGGACATAAAACTAGTTATTGTGTCAAAGCGGTTATAGCGACCAAGGGAAATAATATTAATGGTAAGAAAAAACAAGTTGATGCTGATGGTTTCACTAAAGTGGGCACCAAACAATGGAAACAGAAACCAAACAAGGATGGAGTGCCTAAGAGAAGTGATGAGGGTACTAGCAGAACTAAGGATGGTGACCTTATCAGTAATGAAACGGTTGTTGCAAACGTCCAAAATGTTGGCGTGGGTAACTTCGAGACGATGGCTGACAAAGGGAACGGGGCTGCTACTAGAGGACATTCGACCGAGCCCGTTAATGAGGACACCCTCACGTGTACAAATTCAGAAATGGAGACGGTCCAAGGGACAAGTAACCCACCGAATGAGAAGAGTAGAAGTTCAAAGGATGGAGTAGCCATGCAAGCCGAGAACTTGTTGGGAGAAAGCGAAGTGGTAGGTAATATATCTCACGATGTGGATATGGGGAAATCGGTGGGGGATGAGAATGGGAAAAAGCATAGCAAGTCGGGAATTAACATTTCTCCTCCATCGCGTGATCAACCTCGTGGGAAGGGAGGGGAGTTGAAAGTGGGACAGGGCGCTAAGCCAATCAAAGGTATTCTAAAAAAATCCAAACCGATATGCGGCATTGGCGAAGCAAGGAGGTAAAGGCGTGGGTAATGAGAGGTCGTCTAAAAATGGTGCCTCATGATGAAGCTTGCAACTTGGAATATTCGAGGACTTTGTTCTCGTACGAAACAAATGGAGGTACGCGATTTTATTCACTCTAATGGAATTTCGTTTTGTGCTATTTTGGAAACTAATGTTCAAGAGAACAATTTAGAAAGTATTAGTAATTTTATTTTTGGGCGGTGGAATTGGATGTCCAATGTTATGTATTCGGTAAGGAGTACTCGTATTCTATTTGGATGGGATGTTCAGGTTATGGATATTATGCTTCTTGAGGGCAACGCGCAGTACATGCATTGCCAATGTAGAATTCGTGGTGAGCTAGACCCTCTTTTCCTTACGATTGTGTATGGTATGAACACGGCAACTTCTCGGCGGGTCCTTTGGTCGGGCTTACGAAAAGCCAAAGCTATTATGGGTGATCAACCATGGCTAATCATGGGGGATTTTAACTCCATGTTGTTTCCCCATGATGGTTGTGGTGGTTCGTCCAGGAGGTGTCAGGACATGGATGAATTTTTCTTGTGCATCGAAGATATTGAAGCTTATGACATTCGATATATGGGGATACTGTTAGGTCCTAAGGCTTGAGCTTCCCAGGAGGTCACCCATCCTAGGATTGCTCTCGCCCGAGCACGCTTAACTTGTTAGGATCAAGCGCTTACCACTACACCAAAAGCAATTGCTGGTGGTGAAGGCGCAACTTTATTTCCTTAAACCATGGTAGCGCAAAGCCCCGTACTAAGCGACATGCGGACATGAGGGGTTGCACCACTTTCGTGGAGCCAGCGGGTCGGGCTGTTAGTCCCGGCCAGTTACGTACTCTCGAGTCAAAGGTAAGGGCGCTGGATGCTTGCGGCATTCCCAGCAAATGTTGGGATTTCTCCTCAACAATCCCCCCCCCTAGAATTTGCACACTGGGAGACTCGAACCCGCGACCTCGCTCTGATACCAAATGATAAAGTCCAATCAAATCATTATAAGAACACAATCAAGAACAATGAAAATCAAAGAGGAAATCACAAGTGTATTGATATCACAAGTGAAAGGGTTACAAGGTTTCTCTCAAAGGATTTTCACTCAGATTACAAAAATGACTAGTTCTCTTCAAAACAAAACAAGGAAGACCTATTTATAGGTCAAACAAGAAATAAAGGAAAGCTAACAAAAGTCAACATAAATGATCTAAACTAAAATACAGTAACAGATACACTATACTTGGTGCCAAAAGCCGCAGGGTGACGTGGGAATTGTTCGCAAACTTGACAGAATTCTGGGAAACAATGAGTTTTGTGACAAATATCAAGATGCTACAGCTCATTTCCATCCTCGGAGCATCTCTGACCATGCTCCTGGGGTGATTACGTTTAAGTGTGGAAGGAGAAAATAAGTGTGTGGCTTTAAATTTGATAATTGTATTGTTGATCACCCCAATTTTCTTCAGGTCATCGATAATTCTTGAAAGGAACCGTTGCATGGTACGTTCACGTATAGATTACTATGTAAACTAAAACGTCTGAAAAAGCCTCTATGGGTTTTGCGTTCTTCATATGGTGATATCTCAAAAAGGGTGAAGGACTTGAAAATGGAGCTGAATGTTGTCCAAGAGGTCGTAGATCGTGATCCTTCAAACTTGATTATTTTGGAGGACCTTGCTCATCTTATGTTGGCTTACCAACAATCCAGGATTGATGAAGGGGTGTACCTTAAGTAGCGGGCAAAAATTAAATTGTTGCATGAGGCCGATGGCAACACTAAATTCTTTCACCAAGTTGTGCGTGAAAAACGTAACAGTAGCTTTATTCATTCGGTATGTGACATGAATGGCGATTATGCCTATAATGAGGAAGTTGGCCAAGTGTTTGTGGACTACTTTGCTTCTATCATGGGCTCCAGAGACCCACGAGTGGAACCAACCATGCCTCCTTCATTGTTTACGCAGAAACTCTCATTACCTGATGCTCTGGATATGATACGCCCCATCACGGATTATGAGATCCAATCTGCGCTTTTTCACATTGGCAATGATAAAGCCCCTGGCTCGGATGGTTTCAATTTCAAGTTTTTTAAAGCTTCATGGCCGATTGTGAGGAATGATTTCCTTATCGCAATCCATAATTTCTTTTACTCTGGGAAAATGGCTAAAGAAATAAACCACACTCTTTTATGCCTAATC
Organism: Arctium lappa; assembly: GCA_023525745.1. Taxonomy (NCBI): domain Eukaryota; kingdom Viridiplantae; phylum Streptophyta; class Magnoliopsida; order Asterales; family Asteraceae; genus Arctium; species Arctium lappa. The sequence continues at coordinate 27,528,246 of CM042062.1, forward strand.
CCGAAGGTCCCCAATGCTACTAGAGTTACGGAATTCTGGCCTATTGCTTGTTGCATTGTTCTTTACAAGTGTATCAGTAAGATTATTTTGGATCGCATTAAAGCTTATTTGGATCGTCTGGTTAACTCTACCCAATCGGCGTTTATCCCGGGGAGAAGAATTGTGGATAACATATTGATGGCGCATGAACTTGTGCAAGTGTACCAACGATCGGAGGGAAGTCCGAGGTGTGCTTTCAAGATCGACATACATAAATCCTATGACATGGTGAGTTGGGATTATATTATTAATATGCTTCATGGTTTTGGATTTCATCCGGTCCTCATCTCATGGCTAGATGAAATGCTAAATACCACTTCTTTCTCTTTGGCGATCAATGGAGGCACTCATGGTTTCTTCAAGGGTGCTAGGGGGATCAGACAAGGTGATCCGATCTCTCCCTATCTTTTTACTCTTATTATGGAGAAGTTTTCCATGATTCTCAATGATTGCATTCAGGAAGATAGTTCTTTCGGGTATCATGCGGGATGCCAAGAACTTAATATTACTCATCTGTGCTTTGCGGATGATCTCTTTGTGTTTAATAGAGGTGATCTGGCTTCTGTTGAGGTTCTGAATAAGGCGCTCGATATCTTCTCCTTACGATCGGGGTTGAACCCAAATGTTGCAAAAAGTGAAGTTTTCTTCGGCAATGTTTCTAATGACCCGAGGCATGCCATTTTTAATTGCCTTCCTTTTCGTACAGGGGTGTTTCCTATTAGATATCTTGGAGTTCCTCTATCTCCAAAAAGGTTGAAAGTGGTGGATTTTGCTCCGCTTGTGGCTAAAGTTACTCGGAAAGTGCACAATTGGAAAATGAAATTCCTTTCGTACGGGGGCAGGAAACAACTCATCATCTCAGTTTTACAATCGATACAAATTTATTGGATGTCTGTGTTTGTTATCCCGTCTGTCATTATTCATGAATTGGAGGCGATTTTCAGGATTTTTCTATGGGCTCAAGGGGGCGATGTGAGGGGTAAATGTCGCCTTGCGTGGCAAGAAATGTGTAAACCAATACAATGTGGAGGTCTCGGTCTTAAGAGGCTTGCGCTTTGGAATCGAGCCTTGATTACTAAGCACTTTTGGGACCTTCTTACCCGCAGGGCCTCAATGTGGGTTAGGTATATATATACTCATCATGTGGATGTTTTTCCGTTATGGAGGGTTACAGAAAAGCGCTCGTGGTCTTGGGTGCTTCGTGGGATTATGGGATTACGGCCCCATCTGAGGCAATACTTTGTATCTATTATCGGTGATGGTAGATCTACGCATGCGTGGGAGGATTCTTGGCTCTCTATTGGTTGTCTTGCCTCTCATCTTTCCTATAGATGTATTTCCTCGACTAACTTCTCGGTTGATGATACGGTTCGTTCAGTTCTTGAACGAATAGAGGGTGCTTGGCCTATGGCTTGGGTGGAAAGATGTCCTGATTTGAATACCATTGCCATCCCCACTTACAATGATGCGTCCTCAGATGTGATATGATGGAAGAGTTCTTCTAATGGCCTCGTGGAGTATTCGGTAAAGGAAGCATGGCGATCTATGGAAGGTGTTCAGCACCCAGTTCACTGGGCGAAGATGATTTAGTTCAATGGTTGTGTCCCGAAGCATGCATTTTGTGCGTGGTTAGTTTTCCATAAACGACTACCCACACAAGATAGAATTGGGATGTGGAAACAAGAACCACCGGATTTTATTTGCCCTTTTTGCAAGGAGAGGCCGGACTCGCATGACCATCTTTTCTTTGCTTGTGGGTTCCCTAGGGAGATTTGGAGGAAAGTAAAGACCGAAATGGGACTTCATGGGTTTCCGGAGAATATTTATACTTTAGGTGACAATTGGACTAATGGGATCAATATTATTCGAACGATGGACCAGAAAATTGCTCTTTCAGCTACTATCTACTATATTTGGCAAGAACGAAACAGGCGATTGTTCTGTCAAAACGAAAGACCGGTCGGCCAGTTAGTGCGTTCGATCAGCGACGTGGTGATGCAACGATTGACTTGGAAGCATCGTATGAGGAATCCTGGAGCGTACAATGCGCGTTAAGTCTTTTGGTTTTTGTTTGGTTTACCGTCGTGGCCTGGTTTGTTACTTTTGGTTGTTTCGTTTGTCCCGCTTTGTTGGTTGGTCGTTTGTTGTTTGTTTTCCTTGGGGCCTGTCCCTTGGTTATTTTTTAGGGGTCGTTTCGTGACCTTTTCCTGTTCTTTGCTTTCTTTTTAATATATTGCCCGGTTTTCCGCTCAAAAAAAATATTAATTGTTTGAAATCTTAAAACTTAAAAAGGTTTTAAGTGGTAACTATATGGCATTAAAAATCATTAGAGATTCATATAATCGTACAAGTTACGAAAAATATTTTTTAATTATAGAAGTCATTTGTTTTACAAACCTTTTCCCTATTCATGTGCACATCACTATTACCTGTAGGATATTACATGAAGGAACAATTTGAACTTCCTTTGCATTTAAATAAATATAGCAAAACTACTTACTAGACCAACGTCAGTATGGATCATGTTAAGTTTAACTAAACTATTCTCATGTGCTTATTTCAAGCACTACTCTTGATTATACAGTCACGATATAAGAAGTTATTAATATAAATATGCAAATCATCAAACAGTGTAGAGTTCATAACAAACCTGTATACAGATCCACTCCACCAATCCTATCAAAACATCATCACTAGTGGTTATTTTCTTCTTTGAATTCGTGGCTCCTCCATTGATGGATCATCGATCAAAATGTTACCATTGATGGGTACAAGAGAAAACAATAGATTCTTAGAGAAAGCAACAATGATCAATATTTTTCTAGAGAACGATAAAGATAATGATTAGACTTCAGAGAATGGAAAATACTAACATAGACAGGAGGAAAACTGATCTTTCCAATATGATCTTCACCGGTAAAACCAAATATACCAACAACCTGCCTAAGTCCAGCAAAGAACCATGTTTAAAATAAAAGGCTTGAATAGATAGCATTTTAGTACAAGTTCTAATTGGTGCCTACCCTTACCTCTCTTGATGTCTGCATCTAGGTACAAGTTCTAATTGGTGCCTCCAAAGGTCTCTACATTGGAGATGACCAAACCACCTTCAACAGTGTTGACTTAGGGGCTGTTTACCGAACTCTTATCGGGTAAGCACTTACAGGCACGCAAGAGTTATCACCCTCACTTACCTTATCGGGTAAGATTCTTGGTCATGAAAATGGATTGTGGTACACGTCTTTTATACATGCATACATATATGTGTGTGTATGAATGTGGGTATCATACTATCATATGCTTTTATTAACATTTTAAGTAAACATTATGTGAAGTGCAGTTCTGCAATATAATAACATATTTGGATGTTTTAAAATTATGTAAAACAATTTTCCATTTTTGTAATTTAAATAGCCAAGAAAAATCGTGTACAAGTAGGCACTCGAATGGTAAAGCAGATCCAAGGATACATTCCTGGACAATTAATGCAAGAAAAACATACATAGGTAGTTGGGACGAAGTCATTGGTGGGTTGTAGTTTTTACATACCAAGCTCTCAGAGATACATTCCTGGACAATTATAGCATCCCACTAGTAATTGAACTTTTCCTATCAATACTTAAATTAACAATAACTGACTAGAACATAACGTTGATTTTTATAATTAGAAAATCAATAAAACCACGAGATATATGTAAAAACAACAACTTAATTATAAAGGTCTAAACTTTATTAATAAAGTAGTAAACTTTATTTATAAAGATTAACAATTACTTAAAAAAAGCAGAATTTATAAGTATTATAATGTGAACCTAATAACGAATCTATCCTTCGGGATAGATCGTTTAGAAGAAAGGGTAGAAGATAGACTGTCCACTCTACTGGACGAATGTAAAGAACTGTGCAAAAAAACTGTAAACACCAACCTGATTTCGCAGTCAAAGAAGAAGAAGAAACTGCACGGTATAAACCTGTCCTTAAAGGTTTTGGCGACACTCTAAAACAGCTGTGAGTCTACTATCGCTTAGCCCAGGATTTGATGCAGTATTAATCTAACACTAACAGCTATAGTGTTTGATTATCAGTACAAAGCTTCGACAGAAAATTAGTAGCAAATAAAAGTGTGCTGCAGTTCGTGAGACAGAGCACAGATCGAGAGAGAGCAGATGGCGAGAGAGAGAGATAGCAGATTAATTTCTGTGTTTTTAACCTATAATCGCATGCCTCTATTTATACTTGAAAATACTAGAGAATAATCTGGGAATATTCTCTAAACTCCTCCCCAAGAATCAGGATTGGAGTTAGAGTTGGAGACTAAGTCTCCAACTGATTTGCAGCAAATAATCCCACGTTTTTATTAGCTGGAAAAATTAAAACTTTATCTGAAAAGTTAATTATCTGCTCATTATCTGATTAAATAGAATTTTATCTGCTTAAATTAATTAACTTCATTTAATTAATCTTTTCTCTATATCTCGATCCTCTAAAAGAAAGCTCGGGGCGAGGCTCCTCAGGTCCGATGCGAGCGTGCGAAGTGCAAAGTGCGTGTCATTTCGCGAGAACCGCGGCCGCGGCCGCGCCCTCGGCCACAACCACACGCGCGCGCGTGCATTGCACTTCTTTGAGACCCCCACCATAAGCCCATCATTTTACTCAAGACCCACTTGAGAGTCTAGGCTTATAAACTCAAGCTTCTTTTGTATTTCTACCAATGTGGGATGGAAACATTCCAACCTCACACTCAAATTTCCAACAATCCCCCACCAGGTTGGAAAGTTTTCTGCCTTTCAAGAAAAGTGATGTCAAGTGGTGTCACTAAGATTAAACCCCCCGTTTAATGTGAATAAGCGAGAAGGAATCAATTCAGAAGTATCCTTAGGATTTAAACTTTGAATCTTGTAACTACTTCGGCTAATTCACACACATCATCTTTTGTCTTTGCATTCTCACTGAGCGCGAATATGGCCATGCGCTAAAAATCCTATTTCATGACTTTTTAGAAGAGAAGCCATATCTCTCCATTTGAGGCGGCACCACCTCTCAGTCATATAGGTAAAATTCTATAACATCTTCGTTGCTAAGATGCCTCTAAATTTTGTTAAGAGATTTTCCTCATCCTAGTTCTCGGCAACGACGTACTATCATATACCTTACATGGGTCTATCAATTGATAGTACCTTTTATCGGTCAAGTGACTTGTTGTTACCCATTAAACTTGATAGATAGGAGCGCAAAATTCAAGTTGGGTTCCCATCACTAACCGATTCTGAGTGGTTTCAGACCCATGTCTCTGGTAGTTGATCCTACTAAGTCTCTCGTCAGAGGTTTAGTCAATGGATCTGCCAAGTTTCCACACGACTTGACATACACTATACTAATGGTACCATTTTGGATCAATTCTCGAACATAGTTATGTCGTAGACCTATGTGTCGAGACATCCCATTATACACGGCATTGTACACTTTTGACAGTGTGGCCTCACTGTCACAATACATGGGAATCGAGGGAGCTGGTCGAGGCCACAAATGGATATATGTCAACCGATTTTTTAATCTATTCAGCCTCTTTTCCTGCAGCTGCCAAGGCAATGAGTTCGGCTTCCATTGTTGAATGGGCGATACAAGTTTGTTTCTTGCTTGCCCAAGAAACCGCTCCCCCAGCTAGAGTATAAATCCACCCACTTGTGGATTTAGAGTCACCTGAGTGATTTATCCAACTGGCATCAGAATATCCCTCTAATATTCCTGGATGTTTAGAGTATGTCAGTTCTAGGTTACTAGTCCTTTTCAAGTAACCTAATACTTTACTAATTGCCTTCCAGTGCTCTGGACCCGGATTGCTAGTATATTGACTTAGTTTACTCACAGCAAAAGCAATATCCGGTCTACTGCAATGCATTGCATACATCATGCAACCTATATCACTAGCATATTCTAGTTGAGCCATTGTTCTTCCAAAGTTTTTATCAAGTTTTACACATGAATCAAAAGGTGTGTTAAACTCCTTTATATTCAAGTGTTGAAACTTTGTCAGTATCTTCTCAATGTAGTGTGATTGACATAAGGAGATTTGTGATCCTGACCTCTTTACTTTTATTCCAAGAATAGTGTCTACTTCTCCTAGATCTTTCATTTTAAAGATAGAAGAGAGAGAGTTAGTCCTTTGTTTCAAGGATACCCTCAAGGTTAGTACCGATGATCAACATATCATCTACATAAAGACAGATTACCACAGTGGTATGAACCCGAAAGAAGTGATAGTCGTATCAAATCTTTCATGCCACTGTTTAGGTGCTTGTTTCAACCCATATAGAGATTTAACAAGTCTACATACCTTGTTCTCTTGTCCGGGTATCACAAACCCTTCAGGTTGCTCCATATAAACTTCTTCGTTTAGATAGTCATTCAAAAAGGTTGTCTTCACATCCATTTGATGAATGTACAATCCTTTTATAGCTGAGATTGCTATAAGAGTTCGAATAGAACTAATTCTAGCAGCCGGAGCATAGGTGTCGAAATAATCGACACCCTCTTTCTGTCTATATCCTTTAGCCACTAATCTTGCCTTAAAAGTTGATATTGATCCGTCTGGATGCAACTTCCTTTTGAATACCCACTTGGAACCTATGGGTTTCACTCCCTTGGGTAAATCAGCCAATTCCCAAGTTCCATTCCCTATAATGGAATCCATTTCATCATTTATTGCTTCCTTCCATAGTGGAGCGTCCCTTGAAGACATTGCTTCTTTAAAAGTCTTAGGATCATCTTCGATGTTTATCGATAAAATGACTTCTCTAGTCACTTTCTTTTGTGTTCCTTCTACTAGGTAGGAGAAGAAATCATCTCCTAGACTTTTCTCTTTTCTTACTCTAGTACTTCTACGTGGTTCGTCAACCTTGTTTGAGGTTTTCGAACTATCATGAGAAGTACTTGGAAGATTTGTAGCCAAATTTCTTTCAGAGTTTTCAGCATCTTCTGAAAACTTGTCTTCAAAGAATTCCACATCCCTGGACTCTACTATAACTCCTGATTCCTTATCTAACAACCTATAAGCCTTGCTATTTCTAGCATATCCCACAAATATGCTTTTAATAGCACGAGCTCCTAGCTTGGATCTTTTAGGGTCAGGAGTCCGATAGTAGGCAACACAACCCCAGACTCTAAAGTAGTTCAGATTGGGTTTTCTTCCTTTCCATAGTTCATATGGGCTAGTTGGGATCACACGACTAGTGATCCGGTTGTGAATATGACAAGCGGTCAATAGGGCTTCTCCCCACAAGTTGTTTGGCAGACCCGATTGGTTCAACATGCAGTTGACCATTTCAACAAGAGTACGATTCTTTCGTTCCGCCAAACCATTCTGTTGAGGGGTGAACGGTGAGGTGCGTTCATGTTTGATACCATTCTCTTCACAGAAAGTATCAAATTCTCTGTTAAAGTATTCCCCGCCTCTATCTGATCGAAGTATTTTGATTCGTTTTTCAAGTTGATTTTCCACTTCAGATTTATAAAGTTTAAAAGCATCAAAAGCTTCGTCTTTTGAATGTAAAAAGTAAACGTATAAATACCGACTGAAGTCATCACAGAATGTAATGAAATACCGTTTACCACCACGGGTAAGTATTCCATTCAATTCACAGATATTGGAATGAATCAACTCAAAAATAGTAGTCTTCCTTTTAACTGATCGAAAAGGTTTCTTTGTAAACTTCGATTTTACACATGTTTCGCATTTTCCAAAAACTTTGTTGTCAATTTTAATTAATCCTTTGTTTTGCATTTTTTCAATATTTTTAACATTTGTATGTCCCAAAGTCTTATATCATAAAGTCAAAATTGCAAAAATGTTCATAAGAATTAATGTCATTGACAACTAAAATTAAAAAAAAAATACATCAATCACTTGAAGCAAAAACAGAGCTATCTCCAATCGATCCATAGTCACTGTCATCGGTGGTGGAATTATCGATGGGATAAGGGCACCCATGTTCGTAATCCGAGTTAAGATCCAAGCGATACATCCCACCTTGGAAATATCCTTTCCCAACAATTCTCTTTCTTTTCTTAAGAATTGCCTTTCATCTCCTGAATCTTACTTCATACCCATGTAGGTCAAGTTTACTTACAGATATCAAGCACTTGTGGATAGATGGCACGTGAAGCACATTACTCAGGGTGAGGTCATCTCCGGTGGAGAGGCACAAGCTTACCATACCCACACCAACGACCTCAGCTTTTTCTCCGTTTGCCACTATCACTTTCTTTCCGTCTCGAACTGGGAGGTATGACAAAAATTTGTCCTCAGAATCACACACATGTACAATGGAACCAAAATCTACATACCATCCCCTAGCGGCAACTTGTCTATTCATCTCGGTAACCGTAGCAATACTGTGTCTCGTCTCTCCACAGACTTGACTCTTGCGTGGTCTTTTGAAACGTTGCCCTAGGTTTGGTTTTCGACAGGCAAAACTTTTAATAAAATTGTGTACTTTAATCGTAAAATTTTGACTTAAAGTCAAATCACAATTATATAAGGATTTAACTTTTATCCACATATCAAGACCATAAGAGTAACCTTGAGACTTTAATAGTCAGAAAACAATAAAGTTGAAGACTATATTAATAACGATAAAAGATTCACTAATAAATAATTAATCCTTTAAAAATCCGGAATATTTAAAACAGTTTAATCATAATTATCCATATAGTTGGATCTATCCTTCACGATAAATTCAACAGGCACTTTGAGTTTATGTGGTTAAATCTTACACGATAGATTCGATCATAATTATCACATCGGTTAACTTACCCAAAAAATACAAAACCTTTAAGATTGTTGATTTTTATAATTAGAAAATCAATAAAACCACGAGATATATGTAAAAACAACAACTTAATTATAAAGGTCCAAACTTTATTAATAAAGTAGTAAACTTTATTTATAAAGATTAACAATTACTTAAAAAAACAGAATTTATAAGTATTATAATGTGAACCTAATAACGAATCTATCCTTCGCGATAGATCGTTTAGAAGAAAAGGTAGAAGATAGACTGTCCACTCTACTAGACGAATGTAAAGAACTGTGCAAAAAACTGTAAACACCAACCTGATTTCGCAGTCAAAGAAGAAGAAGAAACTGCACGGTATAAACCTGTCCTTAAAGGTTTTGGCGACACTCTAAAACAGCTGTGAGTCTACTATCGCTTAGCCCAGGATTTGATGCAGTATTAATCTAACACTAATAGCTATAGTGTTTGATTATCAGCACAAAGTTTGGACAGAAAATTAGTAGCAAACAAAAGTGTGCTGCAGTTCGTGAGACAGAGCACAGATCGAGAGAGAGCAGATGGCGAGAGAGATAGATAGCAGATTAATTTCTCTGTTTTTAACCTATAATCGCATGCCTCTATTTATACTTGAAAATACTAGAGAATAATCTGGGAATATTCTCTAAACTCCTCCCCAAGAATCGGGATTGGAGTTAGAGTTGGAGACTAAGTCTCCAACTGATTTGCCGCAAATAATCCCACGTTTTTATTAGCTGGAAAAATTAAAACTTTATCTGAAAAGTTAATTATCTGCTCATTATCTGATTAAATAGAATTTTATCTGCTTAAATTAATTAACTTCATTTAATTAATCTTTTCTCTATATCTCGATCCTCAAAAAGAAAGCTCGGGGCGAGGCTCCTATGCGAGCGTGCAAAGTGCAAAGTGCGCCTCATTTCACGAGAACCGCGGCCGCGCCTTCGGCCTCGGCCACGGCCTCGGCCACAGCCACGCACGCGCACACGTGCGTTGCACTTCTTTGAGACCCCCACTATAAGCCCATCATTTTACTCAAGACCCATTTGAGAGTCTAGGCTTATAAACTCAAGCTTCTTTTGTATTTCTACCAATGTGGGATGGAAACATTCCAACCTCACACTCAAATTTCCAACATATAAAGTTCTGAATCTTCCACCGTAAAGAATTTGATCGAATTCAGCAGTACTTGAGATTTTTTTATCAGCCAAGCAATCAGTGCTTCTAAAATCATCACCATCTTCTATTGAGCACCTTTTACAGAGCCATATAAAATTTAAAACATATTCATGCCCGAGTCAACTGGACAATTTTACAGTTATGGCCTTAGATATGATTGACAAGATCATGCCTAAGTCAACTGGACAATTTTACAGTTATGACCTTAGATGTGATTAATTAGATGGAACTGCATACCATGATAAATCAGGGGCAAATTTCTCATCAATGTCGACTAGACAATTCTTTCAAGTCATCAATTAAAGGGGCCAAATACACATCAATGTCGTTCCCAGGTTGTTTGGACCTTGAATTAGCAATGACATCATGATATATTTCCGTTTCATGCATAACCAAGGTGGAAGATTGTAGATTCATAGAAGAATTGGCCATGTGTTGTGTCGACTACTCAAGTTTCCAAACCAATTAATTCCATCTGAACTAAGCCCGAACCGTATATTTCTAATTTCTTTTCCAAATTCTTCAAAATCAGAATCAATGTTCCTCCACTGAGGAGAATCAGCCACATGTCTCATCTTCTCGTCTCTTTTACGATCTTTGGCATGCCAACATAACCATTTTGCATCTTTGGCGTTCGCAAATAATCGTTTTGTAACACTCTAAAATTTGGGGTAATTTTAAAAATCGAAAATTCGACAACATAACATTTATAAATAGGGCAAACCATCCATAATGGCAACTGTGAGCGTTTACAAAACCTGTAACAATAAATAGGGAAACGACAACAAACTAATCTAAACTACATCTGGCCAGATTACATTGGTTGTCAACCCAATACCAAAAGAATAATTGTTTAAATGTTACAGCTTCCAAAATAACTATCATCCAAAAATGCCCTCAAGAGACTACGCTCTTCGCTCAACCCCTTGACGACCCGCCGCTAAGGGAACCTGTTATACACATCGTTTGAGAAAAAGCGTTAGGCTTAAAGCCTAGTGAGAACATACAATTTATATGAATATAGAAAAGAATTAGTTGCAACGTAAATATTGTTTTCTTCAACATTCTTGTAAAAGGTTTGGTAAACATATAGTGACCTTCCGGTCCAGACCTCATCTTGCGACGACGGGTATAGACCTGAATCCAAGGATTGCGGTAGAACACTCAGTAAGCCACTTTCCAAGTTTTGAGCTCACCGTACTAGGATCAAGGCCGTGAACCTGCCGGTCCAAATAACGATGTGGGAGGGTGGCACCCGATGATCCAAGTCATGCTCATTCACTAGGATTTACATTTACGACCCACGGCTAGTATCCGGTCCCACATAACCGTACTAAGTTGCCCTCTAGGGTCCAATGTCTCAACTAGCTACATACGGGAGTTACCCCCAAATAATAAGCCAACTAAATACCTATGGATCCATTAGTAATAGTCTAGACTCGTCACAATCACACATGTGACCAACTATAATCAAACATATAGTTCGTAAAACCATTTAATTTCCAAATCACCATTTAATGGTTAACTGCTGATAAGAATCACAAGCCCATATATAATCATCATAAGGCTAACATCTCAATCCCAAAATGTTTCTTTACCAAATAAACCTTTCCATAATGGAAACCATTGTATAAAAACATGAATTTCTTTATATAGTAACCATTTGTTTCCTTTCCACAAAATAACCTTTTTCACTAAAACCTTCTTAAAATGTTTAATCGTAAACTTGGCTAGAAGCCAAAAGTTAAACATTTATTCAACATAAGATAACAACAACACGTTTGTGGTACTAAGACATGTATTTAACCATCTTTTCACAAAAGGGGTGAGAAACCCTAAAAATCTCCTAAAGTTGTCAAGTTAGGTCAAAACTCATCAACATTAATAATGTAAACAAGGAGATGTTTAGTAGTCAAAATATGCATTTTGATGTGTATAAAGTTTAGCAAAAAGGAAATATGAACTCACCTTGGGGTTAAACACCAAAACCCTAGAAACTTCTAGTTGAAGATCTTTACCAAAGCGTATAAACACCTAACCACCACCATTAATGAGGAGGGAGAAGGTTGGATGAAATAATAAATGAAGAGGAAGTTTTAGGGTTGGAAACTTACCAAGAACAGCAGAGCAAAACGACCTAGACCTTTCCCAAAAATCAGATAAATGAAATAAATTCGGAGTTGTCCGATTTATAGGTCCGCCCCCGCTGGCGATAGTGACAGGCGATAGTGCCACTGTCACTATCGCGGGGCATACTCGCGCCGAATGTACCGTGACCCATAGGCCGACCGCGATTGTGCCCCCGGCGATAGTGACACTGTCACTATCGCGGGCATGATCGCGCAGAAGGTACAAGGCCTCAAAACTCCAGATTTCTAATCCGCGACTCACGAGCCTACAACGCTGGAAAAGATTCTACGGAAAGAATTGAAATATCCCGAAAAGTCGCAACCAGACAAGTTGGTAATCTAGATTATTACAAAACAAAAATACGGGTGTTACAATCCTCCCCAACTTGAAATCGATTTCGTCCCCGAAATCCTAACTACTCGAACAGGTGAGGATATCTTCGCTTCATATCCTCTTCGGCTTCCCACGTCACATTGGCACCTCGATGATGCTTCCATTGAACTTTGACCATAGTGACTTCTTTGTGGCGAAGCTTCCTTGACTTCTTCTCCAAAATAGCCTCGGGCACTTCAACACAACGGTTACCCTCGTCCACTCTAATCTCGGAAAGAGGGATAACGCTCTCCTCTTCCGCCAAGCATTTCCGAAGGTAGCAAACGTGAAAGGTGTTGTGAATCCCGTTCAATTCTGAAGGAAGTTCCAACTGGTATGCTTGCAAGCCCACACGCTTAAGCACTTTAAACGGTCCAAGGAAACGGGGACTCAACTTCCCGCGCTTTCCGAACCGGATGATGCCTTTCCATGGTGACACTTTCAACATCACAAGGTCGCCCACTTGGAATTCCATCGGTCGCCTCTTCTTATCGGCATAGCTCTTTTGCCGATCTTGAGCCGCTTTCAACCTTTCCCGAATGCCTTTGACCTTATCGGACATCTCTTGCACGATTTCAGGTCCGGCGAACTGCTTCTCTCCCGCCTCAAGCCAACATACGGGAGTTCTACACTTCCGCCCATACAAGGCTTCGAACGGAGCCATACCGATACTCGAGTGGTAGCTATTGTTATACGCAAACTCCACCAAAGGTAGGTGAGAGTCCCAACTACCCCCGAAGTCGATGACGCAAGATCTTAACATGTCTTCTAGCGTTTGAATTGTTCTCTCGCTCTGACCGTCGGTTTGAGGGTGGTAAGCCGTACTCAACTTCACGCGCGTACCAAGCTCTTTCTGCAAGCCATCCCAAAAATTTGAAGTGAACCGACTGTCGCGATCGGATACAATAGACAATGGCACTCCATGCCTCGATACCACTTCATCGATGTAAAGTTTCGCCAACTTGTCCATCGGTAGCGTCTCCCGCATGGCCAAGAAATGAGCGCTCTTGGTCAACCGGTCGACTATTACCCATATGGTATCGTGACCTCGAAGAGTCTTGGGCAACTTAGTCACAAAATCCATGGTAATATGCTCCCATTTCCACTCGGGGATTTCCAATGACTGAAGACTCCCATACGGACGCTGATGCTCGGCCTTTACTTGCAAACATGTCACACAACGCTCTACGTAACGGGCCACGTCAAGCTTCATCACCGGCCACCAATAATGTAGCCTCAAGTCTCGGTACATCTTTGTACTAATCGGATGAATGGAATACTTGGACTTGTGTGCATCTTCAAGGAGAAGTTCCCGATTGCCCCCAACCTTGGGTACCCACACACGACCATTGAACAACTTCACTCCACGACCATCCTCCGTTAAGAGCAACTGTTGTTTTGTCATGACTTCATCCTTGAGATTCTCTTCCAACAATGCTTCCCTTTGAGATGATTTGATCTTTTCAATGAGACTCGACACAAGTTCGATTCTTGATAGGGTGGCCCGAATGCTCCCGCTATAATCCTTCCGACTCAACGCATCAGCCACTACGTTCGCCTTACCGGGATGATAAAGCAACTCACAATCATAGTCCTTAAGTAACTCAAGCCACCGCCTTTGCCTCATATTCATCTCCTTCTGATCAAAGACATACTTCAAACTCTTATGATCTGTGTATAAAGTACACTTCGTGCCGTAGAGGTAGTGTCGCCAAAGCTTCAAAGCGAACACCACCGCCGCTAACTCCAGATCATGGGTAGGGTAATTCTTTTCGTGAATCTTGAGTTGCCTCGACGCGTAAGCGATTACCTTGCATCTTTGCATCAACACACAACCCAAACCCATCTTTGAGGCGTCACTATAGACTACGAAGTCCTCCGACCCTTCGGGTAGTGACAATATTGGAGCTTCACACAACTTCTTTTGCAATGTCCGGAATGCCTTCTCTTGCGTTTCGGTCCAGACAAACTTCACATTCTTCCTAGTCAAAGCCGTCAAGGAAGAAGCGATCTTGGAGAAGTCTTGTATGAATCTACGATAGTAGCCCGCCAAACCCAAGAAACTTCGGATTTCTGAAGGACTCTTTGGAGGCTCCCAGTTCATCATCGCTTCGATCTTGGAGGGATCTACTTTCACTCCGACTCGAGTGACAACGTGACCCAAGAATTGAACTTCTTCAAGCCAAAAGTCGCACTTGGAAAACTTGGCAAACAAACTTTCTTTCCTCAATACCTCTAGGACTTCGCGCAGATGTTGCTCGTGTTCTGTCTTGTTCTTGGAATACACGAGTATGTCATCAATGAATACAATGACCGACTTGTCGAGGATCGGTCGGCACACCCTATTCATCAAATCCATAAACACCGCTGGTGCGTTAGTTAGACCAAACGGCATCACAAGGAACTCGTAATGGCCGTAACGTGTTCTAAAAGCCGTTTTCGGAACGTCTTCCTCTCTCACCTTCACTTGGTGATATCCCGAGCGCAAATCGATCTTCGAGAAACAACCTGCTCCTTGGAGTTGGTCGAATAAATCGTCGATCCTCGGGAGTGGGTACTTATTCTTCACCGTAGCCTTATTCAGTTCGCGATAATCGATGCATATTCTCATGGTGCCATCCTTCTTCTTGACGAACAAGACCGGAGCTCCCCAAGGCGACGAGCTCGGTCTTATGAATCCCTTTTCTAGGAGCTCTTGGAGTTGAGCCATCATCTCTTGCATCTCCGACGGCGCTAACCGGTAAGGAGCTCTTGCAATTGGAGCCGCCCCCGGTAGAAGATCAATCCGGAATTCCACTTGACGATCGGGTGGCAAACCAAGCAAATTGTCCGGAAAGACCTCGGGAAATTCGCGTACCATTTTCACGTCCTCGAGTTTCTTCTTCTCGAGCTTAGCGTTTATCACATAAGCTAGAAAGGACGGACATCCTTTCACCAAGCACTTCCTCGCTTTAGCCATGGTGATGACCGCTACATCTCCCTTCCTTCTTTCGCCAAAAACTACCACCATGTCACCATCCGACGTAGGAAGTCGTATTAGCTTTTTGGAGCAAAGGATTTCAGCATGATTGTCCGCCAACCAATCCATACCGACCACCACGTCGAATCCACCAATGACCATTGGCATCAAGTTGATTAGGAATTTCTTTCCTTCGATGCTAAGGGTACAATCTTTCAAGACATCACGGATTAACACTTGCTCCCCATTAGCGATCTCTACCACTAAAGCATTCTCTAGACTATTAGTGGGCATGGCAAGTTTTTCACGAAACACAACCGATATGAAAGAGAAGCTGGCACCCGAATCAAATAGTACACGAGCAGGCACGGAGTTTAGAAGAAACGTACCCGATACCACGTCAGCGGATGCCTTGGCCTCATCGACCGTCATCTGGAAAGCTCGGCCGGGAACTCTAGGAGGGTTCTCTTTCTTCTCCGGGGCGCTCCCTGTTCTCCACTTTGGGCAATCCTTTCGAAAATGTCCCGGCGTCTTGAACTCGAAGCAAACAATTCCTTTGATCGGGCAGTCTTTGACCTGGTGACCGATCTTACCACATTTGGCACAAGCCATGGAACGAGAATTACAGTTGCCGTAATGCTTGCTCCTACATCTTTGGCACCATCGTGCTTCTTGCCGGTTGTTGAAACTCCTATTCCCGACAAAAGGTTGATTCCTCCTTGGAGGTGCGGAGTTGCCCTCCCATCTTCTCTTGTCACCAACAAATACCGGTTTCTCCGCCTTACTTCTCGCAAAAATTTCTTCCATGAATTGAGCTTCTTCAATCGTTTCACGAAGATTGGAAGCCTTGGAGTTGTGGACCATGGACAACATGTCCGCCGGTAGGCCGTTGAGGTAGGCCTTGATCCTTTCTTTCTCTGTTGGGGCTACGTGCCCCACCAAATCGAGTTTCTCCAAGAATTGACGAGTGTACTCCCTCACTGTCAAGTTCCCTTTTACCAGAGATCGAAACTCTTTTTCGATGCGGTCCATAGACCTCTCGCTACAGAACTCTTCCATCAGTTTTCTTTTAAACTCGACCCAAGACAACTGAGCTAATACAGTAGGAGAGAGAGTGGATTGTGTAACATTCCACCAGGTGAGCGCCGAGTCTCTCAGTAGTTGGGTGCCAAACCGCACTCTCTGATCGTCTCCACATTCTGAGGAGCCAAAAGCTTGCTCAAAAGCTCTAATCCACTTCACGCATAGGATTGGGTCGTCAGAACCAGAGAACTCTGGCGGCCCGCATCCTAGAAAGGATTTGTAAGAGCAACTTCTCCCATTTTTCTGAGCACCCACGACTCTGTGATCTTCCGTCCTGATACCCGGATCGGTGCCACCAGAACCAATCACAACGTTCTCGGCAACCGCCTCGTTTCTCTTGAGGCTGGCATCACGATCCTCCAACATCTTCATGAACACTTCTTGCTGCTTCTCCATTGCCGTCGACACCATTTGCATGATGTTGGCCATCATGTCGGCTTGAGGGTTTACCTCCTGAACCACCGGATTCGTGGATGCCAACTCCACTCTTGGCACTTGCTCCACCTCTCCCGTGAATATGGGTGGCATACCTAGAGGAACGACAATCGTTGTCCGAACTACGGGATTCCGTTCAGGCGAGCTGTCATCACGCAAATCCCCATAGACTAACGGTCGACTACGAGTGTTCACCATGCTAGAACAATGGCTGCCACACAAGCACGAGAAAGAGTAAGAAAGAGGTTAACCGAAACAAATACGGAAGAAACGTACTACTAATCCAACCAATTGTCATAACATTAGCAAACTAAGTACACTTACATAAAATATCCTCATAATAACATTAGCTAAGTGAGATTATGAACATATAACACATAAGGGTCCTCGTTATCATTATCACAACGTTTGGTGAATATAACTTCCGTCGACTCTAAGGCTATCCCATCTTAGAAGTTCTACCCAACTCACGATCATTGCCTAACAATACTCAGTCTAAGTCTAGACATCTTACATTCATGCCTAGTTCGCTTAAACTAGAGCTCTGATACCAACTTGTAACACTCTAAAATTTGGGGTAATTTTAAAAATCGAAAATTCGACAACATAACATTTATAAATAGGGCAAACCATCCTTAATGGCAACTGTGAGCGTTTACAAAACCTGTAACAATAAATAGGGAAACGACAACAAACTAATCTAAACTACATCTGGCCAGATTACATTGGTTGTCAACCCAATACCAAAAGAATAATTGTTTAAATGTTACAGCTTCCAAAATAACTATCATCCAAAAATGCCCTCAAGAGACTACGCTCTTCGCTCAACCCCTTGACGACCCGCCGCTAAGGGAACCTGTTATACACATCGTTTGAGAAAAAGCGTTAGGCTTAAAGCCTAGTGAGAACATACAATTTATATGAATATAGAAAAGAATTAGTTGCAACGTAAATATTGTTTTCTTCAACATTCTTGTAAAAGGTTTGGTAAACATATAGTGACCTTCCGGTCCAGACCTCATCTTGCGACGACGGGTATAGACCTGAATCCAAGGATTGTGGTAGAACACTCAGTAAGCCACTTTCCAAGTTTTGAGCTCACCGTACTAGGATCAAGGCCGTGAACCTGCCGGTCCAAATAACGATGTGGGAGGGTGGCACCCGATGATCCAAGTCATGCTCATTCACTAGGATTTACATTTACGACCCACGGCTAGTATCCGGTCCCACATAACCGTACTAAGTTGCCCTCTAGGGTCCAATGTCTCAACTAGCTACATACGGGAGTTACCCCCAAATAATAAGCCAACTAAATACCTATGGATCCATTAGTAATAGTCTAGACTCGTCACAATCACACATGTGACCAACTATAATCAAACATATAGTTCGTAAAACCATTTAATTTCCAAATCACCATTTAATGGTTAACTGCTGATAAGAATCACAAGCCCATATATAATCATCATAAGGCTAACATCTCAATCCCAAAATGTTTCTTTACCAAATAAACCTTTCCATAATGGAAACCATTGTATAAAAACATGAATTTCTTTATATAGTAACCATTTGTTTCCTTTCCACAAAATAACCTTTTTCACTAAAAACTTCTTAAAATGTTTAATCGTAAACTTGGCTAGAAGCCAAAAGTTAAACATTTATTCAACATAAGATAACAACAACACGTTTGTGGTACTAAGACATGTATTTAACCATCTTTTCACAAAAGGGGTGAGAAACCCTAAAAATCTCCTAAAGTTGTCAAGTTAGGTCAAAACTCATCAACATTAATAATGTAAACAAGGAGATGTTTAGTAGTCAAAATATGCATTTTGATGTGTATAAAGTTTAGCAAAAAGGAAATATGAACTCACCTTGGGGTTAAACACCAAAACCCTAGAAACTTCTAGTTGAAGATCTTTACCAAAGCGTATAAACACCTAACCACCACCATTAATGAGGAGGGAGAAGGTTGGATGAAATAATAAATGAAGAGGAAGTTTTAGGGTTGGAAACTTACCAAGAACAGCAGAGCAAAACGACCTAGACCTTTCCCAAAAATCAGATAAATGAAATAAATTCGGAGCTGTCCGATTTATAGGTCCGCCCCCGCTGGCGATAGTGACAGGCGATAGTGCCACTGTCACTATCGCGGGGCATACTCGCGCCGAATGTACCGTGACCCATAGGCCGACCGCGATTGTGCCCCCGGCGATAGTGACACTGTCACTATCGCGGGCATGATCGCGCAGAAGGTACAAGGCCTCAAAACTCCAGATTTCTAATCCGCGACTCACGAGCCTACAACGCTGGAAAAGATTCTACGGAAAGAATTGAAATATCCCGAAAAGTCGCAACCAGACAAGTTGGTAATCTAGATTATTACAAAACAAAAATACGGGTGTTACAATCCTCCCCAACTTGAAATCGATTTCGTCCCCGAAATCCTAACTACTCGAACAGGTGAGGATATCTTCGCTTCATATCCTCTTCGGCTTCCCACGTCACATTGGCACCTCGATGATGCTTCCATTGAACTTTGACCATAGTGACTTCTTTGTGGCGAAGCTTCCTTGACTTCTTCTCCAAAATAGCCTCGGGCACTTCAACACAACGGTTACCCTCGTCCACTCTAATCTCGGAAAGAGGGATAACGCTCTCCTCTTCCGCCAAGCATTTCCGAAGGTAGCAAACGTGAAAGGTGTTGTGAATCCCGTTCAATTCTGAAGGAAGTTCCAACTGGTATGCTTGCAAGCCCACACGCTTAAGCACTTTAAACGGTCCAAGGAAACGGGGACTCAACTTCCCGCGCTTTCCGAACCGGATGATGCCTTTCCATGGTGACACTTTCAACATCACAAGGTCGCCCACTTGGAATTCCATCGGTCGCCTCTTCTTATCGGCATAGCTCTTTTGCCGATCTTGAGCCGCTTTCAACCTTTCCCGAATGCCTTTGAACTTATCGGACATCTCTTGCACGATTTCAGGTCCGGCGAACTGCTTCTCTCCCGCCTCAAGCCAACATACGGGAGTTCTACACTTCCGCCCATACAAGGCTTCGAACGGAGCCATACCGATACTCGAGTGGTAGCTATTGTTATACGCAAACTCCACCAAAGGTAGGTGAGAGTCCCAACTACCCCCGAAGTCGATGACGCAAGATCTTAACATGTCTTCTAGCGTTTGAATTGTTCTCTCGCTCTGACCGTCGGTTTGAGGGTGGTAAGCCGTACTCAACTTCACGCGCGTACCAAGCTCTTTCTGCAAGCCATCCCAAAAATTTGAAGTGAACCGACTGTCGCGATCGGATACAATAGACAATGGCACTCCATGCCTCGATACCACTTCATCGATGTAAAGTTTCGCCAACTTGTCCATCGGTAGCGTCTCCCGCATGGCCAAGAAATGAGCGCTCTTGGTCAACCGGTCGACTATTACCCATATGGTATCGTGACCTCGAAGAGTCTTGGGCAACTTAGTCACAAAATCCATGGTAATATGCTCCCATTTCCACTCGGGGATTTCCAATGACTGAAGACTCCCATACGGACGCTGATGCTCGGCCTTTACTTGCAAACATGTCACACAACGCTCTACGTAACGAGCCACGTCAAGCTTCATCACCGGCCACCAATAATGTAGCCTCAAGTCTCGGTACATCTTTGTACTAATCGGATGAATGGAATACTTGGACTTGTGTGCATCTTCAAGGAGAAGTTCCCGATTGCCCCCAACCTTGGGTACCCACACACGACCATTGAACAACTTCACTCCACGACCATCCTCCGTTAAGAGCAACTGTTGTTTTGTCATGACTTCATCCTTGAGATTCTCTTCCAACAATGCTTCCCTTTGAGATGATTTGATCTTTTCAATGAGACTCGACACAAGTTCGATTCTTGATAGGGTGGCCCGAATGCTCCCGCTATAATCCTTCCGACTCAACGCATCAGCCACTACGTTCGCCTTACCGGGATGATAAAGCAACTCACAATCATAGTCCTTAAGTAACTCAAGCCACCGCCTTTGCCTCATATTCATCTCCTTCTGATCAAAGACATACTTCAAACTCTTATGATCTGTGTATAAAGTACACTTCGTGCCGTAGAGGTAGTGTCGCCAAAGCTTCAAAGCGAACACCACCGCCGCTAACTCCAGATCATGGGTAGGGTAATTCTTTTCGTGAATCTTGAGTTGCCTCGACGCGTAAGCGATTACCTTGCATCTTTGCATCAACACACAACCCAAACCCATCTTTGAGGCGTCACTATAGACTACGAAGTCCTCCGACCCTTCGGGTAGTGACAATATTGGAGCTTCACACAACTTCTTTTGCAATGTCCGGAATGCCTTCTCTTGCGTTTCGGTCCAGACAAACTTCACATTCTTCCTAGTCAAAGCCGTCAAGGAAGAAGCGATCTTGGAGAAGTCTTGTATGAATCTACGATAGTAGCCCGCCAAACCCAAGAAACTTCGGATTTCTGAAGGACTCTTTGGAGGCTCCCAGTTCATCATCGCTTCGATCTTGGAGGGATCTACTTTCACTCCGTCTCGAGTGACAACGTGACCCAAGAATTGAACTTCTTCAAGCCAAAAGTCGCACTTGGAAAACTTGGCAAACAAACTTTCTTTCCTCAATACCTCTAGGACTTCGCGCAGATGTTGCTCGTGTTCTGTCTTGTTCTTGGAATACACGAGTATGTCATCAATGAATACAATGACCGACTTGTCGAGGATCGGTCGGCACACCCTATTCATCAAATCCATAAACACCGCTGGTGCGTTAGTTAGACCAAACGGCATCACAAGGAACTCGTAATGGCCGTAACGTGTTCTAAAAGCCGTTTTCGGAACGTCTTCCTCTCTCACCTTCACTTGGTGATATCCCGAGCGCAAATCGATCTTCGAGAAACAACCTGCTCCTTGGAGTTGGTCGAATAAATCGTCGATCCTCGGGAGTGGGTACTTATTCTTCACCGTAGCCTTATTCAGTTCGCGATAATCGATGCATATTCTCATGGTGCCATCCTTCTTCTTGACGAACAAGACCGGAGCTCCCCAAGGCGACGAGCTCGGTCTTATGAATCCCTTTTCTAGGAGCTCTTGGAGTTGAGCCATCATCTCTTGCATCTCCGACGGCGCTAACCGGTAAGGAGCTCTTGCAATTGGAGCCGCCCCCGGTAGAAGATCAATCCGGAATTCCACTTGACGATCGGGTGGCAAACCAAGCAAATTGTCCGGAAAGACCTCGGGAAATTCGCGTACCACTTTCACGTCCTCGAGTTTCTTCTTCTCGAGCTTAGCGTTTATCACATAAGCTAGAAAGGACGGACATCCTTTCACCAAGCACTTCCTCGCTTTAGCCATGGTGATGACCGCTACATCTCCCTTCCTTCTTTCGCCAAAAACTACCACCATGTCACCATCCGACGTAGGAAGTCGTATTAGCTTTTTGGAGCAAAGGATTTCAGCATGATTGTCCGCCAACCAATCCATACCGACCACCACGTCGAATCCACCAATGACCATTGGCATCAAGTTGATTAGGAATTTCTTTCCTTCGATGCTAAGGGTACAATCTTTCAAGACATCACGGATTAACACTTGCTCCCCATTAGCGATCTCTACCACTAAAGCATTCTCTAGACTATTAGTGGGCATGGCAAGTTTTTCACGAAACACAACCGATATGAAAGAGAAGCTGGCACCCGAATCAAATAGTACACGAGCAGGCACGGAGTTTAGAAGAAACGTACCCGATACCACGTCAGCGGATGCCTTGGCCTCATCGACCGTCATCTGGAAAGCTCGGTCGGGAACTCTAGGAGGGTTCTCTTTCTTCTCCGGGGCGCTCCCTGTTCTCCACTTTGGGCAATCCTTTCGAAAATGTCCCGGCGTCTTGAACTCGAAGCAAACAATTCCTTTGATCGGGCAGTCTTTGACCTGGTGACCGATCTTACCACATTTGGCACAAGCCATGGAACGAGAATTACAGTTGCCGTAATGCTTGCTCCTACATCTTTGGCACCATCGTGCTTCTTGCCGGTTGTTGAAACTCCTATTCCCGACAAAAGGTTGATTCCTCCTTAGAGGTGCGGAGTTGCCCTCCCATCTTCTCTTGTCACCAACAAATACCGGTTTCTCCGCCTTACTTCTCGCAAAAATTTCTTCCATGAATTGAGCTTCTTCAATCGTTTCACGAAGATTGGAAGCCTTGGAGTTGTGGACCATGGACAACATGTCCGCCGGTAGGCCGTTGAGGTAGGCCTTGATCCTTTCTTTCTCTGTTGGGGCTACGTGCCCCACCAAATCGAGTTTCTCCAAGAATTGACGAGTGTACTCCCTCACTGTCAAGTTCCCTTTTACCAGAGATCGAAACTCTTTTTCGATGCGGTCCATAGACCTCTCGCTACAGAACTCTTCCATCAGTTTTCTTTTAAACTCGACCCAAGACAACTGAGCTAATACAGTAGGAGAGAGAGTGGATTGTGTAACATTCCACCAGGTGAGCGCCGAGTCTCTCAGCAGTTGGGTGCCAAACCGCACTCTCTGATCGTCTCCACATTCTGAGGAGCCAAAAGCTTGCTCAAAAGCTCTAATCCACTTCACGCATAGGATTGGGTCGTCAGAACCAGAGAACTCTGGCGGCCCGCATCCTAGAAAGGATTTGTAAGAGCAACTTCTCCCATTTTTCTGAGCACCCACGACTCTGTGATCTTCCGTCCTGATACCCGGATCGGTGCCACCAGAACCAATCACAACGTTCTCGGCAACCGCCTCGTTTCTCTTGAGGCTGGCATCACGATCCTCCAACATCTTCATGAACACTTCTTGCTGCTTCTCCATTGCCGTCGACACCATTTGCATGATGCTGGCCATCATGTCGGCTTGAGGGTTTACCTCCTGAACCACCGGATTCGTGGATGCCAACTCCACTCTTGGCACTTGCTCCACCTCTCCCGTGAATATGGGTGGCATACCTAGAGGAACGACAATCGTTGTCCGAACTACGGGATTCCGTTCAGGCGAGCTGTCATCACGCAAATCCCCATAGACTAACGGTCGACTACGAGTGTTCACCATGCTAGAACAATGGCTGCCACACAAGCACGAGAAAGAGTAAGAAAGAGGTTAACCGAAACAAATACGGAAGAAACGTACTACTAATCCAACCAATTGTCATAACATTAGCAAACTAAGTACACTTACATAAAATATCCTCATAATAACATTAGCTAAGTGAGATTATGAACATATAACACATAAGGGTCCTCGTTATCATTATCACAACGTTTGGTGAATATAACTTCCGTCGACTCTCAGGCTATCCCATCTTAGAAGTTCTACCCAACTCACGATCATTGCCTAACAATACTCAGTCTAAGTCTAGACATCTTACATTCATGCCTAGTTCACTTAAACTAGAGCTCTGATACCAACTTGTAACACTCTAAAATTTGGGGTAATTTTAAAAATCGAAAATTCGACAACATAACATTTATAAATAGGGCAAACCATCCATAATGGCAACTGTGAGCGTTTACAAAACCTGTAACAATAAATAGGGAAACGACAACAAACTAATCTAAACTACATCTGGCCAGATTACATTGGTTGTCAACCCAATACCAAAAGAATAATTGTTTAAATGTTACAGCTTCCAAAATAACTATCATCCAAAAATGCCCTCAAGAGACTACGCTCTTCGCTCAACCCCTTGACGACCCGCCGCTAAGGGAACCTGTTATACACATCGTTTGAGAAAAAGCGTTAGGCTTAAAGCCTAGTGAGAACATACAATTTATATGAATATAGAAAAGAATTAGTTGCAACGTAAATATTGTTTTCTTCAACATTCTTGTAAAAGGTTTGGTAAACATATAGTGACCTTCCGGTCCAGACCTCATCTTGCGACGACGGGTATAGACCTGAATCCAAGGATTGTGGTAGAACACTCAGTAAGCCACTTTCCAAGTTTTGAGCTCACCGTACTAGGATCAAGGCCGTGAACCTGCCGGTCCAAATAACGATGTGGGAGGGTGGCACCCGATGATCCAAGTCATGCTCATTCACTAGGATTTACATTTACGACCCACGGCTAGTATCCGGTCCCACATAACCGTACTAAGTTGCCCTCTAGGGTCCAATGTCTCAACTAGCTACATACGGGAGTTACCCCCAAATAATAAGCCAACTAAATACCTATGGATCCATTAGTAATAGTCTAGACTCGTCACAATCACACATGTGACCAACTATAATCAAACATATAGTTCGTAAAACCATTTAATTTCCAAATCACCATTTAATGGTTAACTGCTGATAAGAATCACAAGCCCATATATAATCATCATAAGGCTAACATCTCAATCCCAAAATGTTTCTTTACCAAATAAACCTTTCCATAATGGAAACCATTGTATAAAAACATGAATTTCTTTATATAGTAACCATTTGTTTCCTTTCCACAAAATAACCTTTTTCACTAAAAACTTCTTAAAATGTTTAATCGTAAACTTGGCTAGAAGCCAAAAGTTAAACATTTATTCAACATAAGATAACAACAACACGTTTGTGGTACTAAGACATGTATTTAACCATCTTTTCACAAAAGGGGTGAGAAACCCTAAAAATCTCCTAAAGTTGTCAAGTTAGGTCAAAACTCATCAACATTAATAATGTAAACAAGGAGATGTTTAGTAGTCAAAATATGCATTTTGATGTGTATAAAGTTTAGCAAAAAGGAAATATGAACTCACCTTGGGGTTAAACACCAAAACCCTAGAAACTTCTAGTTGAAGATCTTTACCAAAGCGTATAAACACCTAACCACCACCATTCATGTAGGTTTGCATACTCATTTTTGTATAAGATACAATCATTTGGACATGCATGTATCCTTTCAATTTCCAATCCCATTCGACACATCAACTTTTTTGCTTGGTATAAAGAAACAGGCAACTCGTTACCTTCTGGAAGCATTTCATGCAAGATCTCTAATAGACTAGTAAAACTTTTATCACTCAAAATATTGCTTGCTTTTAGGTTAAACAATTTCAACACGGCAGAGAGTTTGGTAAATTTTATACAACTAGGATACAATGGTTTTTCAGAGTCGGCAAACAACTGCTGAAATTTTTCATAATCCTTATCAGCAACATTATCCTCCACATCATGCAACATGACATTTAAATTATCATGGCTATCATTGTCTGAATCACCATTATCATCATTTAAATCATCATTATCATCATCATCACAATCACGAACAAATGTGTTACGATCATCAAAATTCTCACCATGTTGTGACCAAATTGTATATCCTTCCATAAACCCACGACGTATTAAATGCCCTTGAATTACATGATATTCCGTAAACTTATGAAAATTTTGACAATCTTTACAGGGACACCAAATATAAATTTCTCCTTTGTTCACCCGATTATTCTCAACAACTTTAATAAACTCATCCAAATACGTCAAATATTCAACAGTAGCATGTTGTATTTTGTACATCCAAGTACTACGATCCATCTATAATGTAGAAAATAATTATAAATGAAATGCATGGAATTTATTTATAAAATAAATGGTTGGTGGTCATCCTAACCCACTTTTTGAATACCTTGTCTCATATGTGAATGTGTATTAATGGATTGGGTATTTAAGAAAAATTCGGCAGCATTTCCCCTTGACCCCCCAAGTATGCGTGTGATATACATACTCGAAGGAGCAATGGGAAACGCTTACCAAATTTTTCTTAAATACTCAATCCACTAATACGCATTCACATCCTAAATGAGACAAAGTATTCAAAAAGCAGTCCCAAAACGGGGACTATCCGAAATTAACCTCTATTAGATTAATTTCGGACGGGTTTAAACTTAAGGGCATATGCAAAATAATTATAGTAAATGAATGTTATAATGGTAGTAAGAAATATATATATATATATATATATATATATGTGTGTGTGTGTGTGTGTGTGTGTGTGTGTGTGTGTGTGATTACTAATAAAAGAACAAAAGGTTGAAATGACAAAAAATTACCGTGTATCGTCGATTCGATTAATCAAATGAACAAAGTAATCTTTGACCTCTGATTGCTCAAACCATTCTATAACATGCAAAACCAACACAAATTTTAATTATGAACACACATATAGCATAATAACAAATACATATGTAACAAATTGATGATGAACATATATATATATATATATATATATATAGCATATGCAACTTTATATGTGACAAAGAAAAGAACCTTTTTAAGAAATTCTTGAAGAATGTGAACAATATCTTGAAGAATGTGAGAAAAGGAAAAGAACTAGAGAACAAAGATGTGAATTTCATCAAATGGGTGTTTGACGGCTAGCAAGTTAATATTATATCACATACTACCCGGTTGTTTATACAACACCGGGTAGTATAATGAAAACATGGAACCCTAAAAAAGCACATACTACCCGGTTGTTTGTATAACACCGGGTAGTTTAATGCATACAAGCCACACACATACTACCCGGTTGTTTGTAAAGCACCGGGTAGTTTTATAAGAACATGCCACCAATTAATCAAATACTACCCGGTTGTTTGTAAAGCACCGGGTAATTTTATAAAAACATGCCACCAATTAATCAAATACTACCCGGTTGTTCGTAAAGCACTGTGTAGTTTTATAAAAACATGTCACCAATTAATCAAATATTACCCGATTGTTTGTAAAGCACCGGGTAGTTTTATAAAAACATGTCACCAATTAATCAAATACTACCCGGTTGTTTGTAAAGCACCGGGTAGCTTTATAAAAACATGCCACCAATTAATCAAATACTACCCGGTTATTTGTAAAACACCGGGTAGTTTTATAAAAATATGCCACCAATTAATCAAATACTACCCGGTTGTTCGTAAAGGACCTGGTAGTTTTATAAAAACATATAACTATTACTAAAATACTACCCGATTTTTCGTAAAGAACCTGGTAGTTTTATAAAAACATATAACTATTACTAAAATACTACCCGGTTTTCTCTATAACTGGGTTGTATTTAGAGGGTTATATTTACATTTTTGTAGTAGTGACCCTCTTAGTGTAATAAATATTTTTTTCTCAATTAAAATAACAAAGTTTAAACAAATTGTTTATTTTTGTCTCAATTTTTTACGAGTAACATGATGACCGTAATATTTGATGTGACGTAGATGTTAAGTTTATCGTCATCTTCGTTGTAACAATTTCGTAAACTGGTATCTACGTCATCAAATATTACAAGATTAATATATTACCGATCAAAATGAATAAAAAAATTGTTTTTCAAAACTTTCGAATAAGTTGACAAACATCCTTTCATAAACCCCTTTCACAAGTCGATTAAACTTTATTGAAACAATCTCTTAGGGGTTGTTTACCAAAATTTATGGGTAAGTGTTGATCGGGGTAAGAGGTCTGATTGAAGTAAGAGGTTTGTCTGTGATAAATACTGACTCAAATTGTTGTTTACCAAAATATTTTGTATTAAGTGCTGACTTAAAGAAAATGACCATTATACCCTTTTCTCTATGTTAAAGGTTGATCGAAAAATTATTATTTATTAATTATCTTGAATTATGTGATAAACCTAAAAGCTTTATCTACCAAACCTTTTATATTTTTTTTATTCTTTTTAATTTAGTCAATTATATGAGTACTCAAGTAATACAATTTAGATAATTTAATATAAAATAATAATTTTAGCTATTTAAAATCATGCTTTTATTAAAACTACATATCTCCAAGTACTCACAGCTATCCTCCACTGACAAATTGACACTGCAAAAGTAGCGAGACCCATCAAATAATTAGCCAGACCCATCATCTCCTCAAAACAGAGCTCAGTTCCAAAAATCCCATAACTTTATCCTTCTTAAAAGCCCTAAGAAATTCTATCATCCCTCCTAAACTGTTGGTAAACAAGGTGGATGGCGCACTAAAAAACAGAGAAAAAGAGTTGTGTGATCTAAGTTTTATCCAAAATCAAGCGGGGTGCTTCTTTGGTGTAAGGGGTAAATAAGGAAAGTTCATCTCTGGACAGATACATCTCCATCTCTATCCCTGGTCAGAGCACGGTCAGAGCATTATTGAGGGTCAGAGCTTTATTTTGTTCAGTAAACACTCTACCTCTTACTTAGATCAGAGCTTCTTACCAGTAAGAGGTGTTAAGAGGTTAGTAAACAACACCTTAGGGGGTGTTTGGTTGGAGGTATTGAGGGGTTTGGAATGGGAATGGGAATGAGAATGAAAAATGTTGTTTGGTTTGACATAATATAATGAGTCCATTACCCCAAACTCATTAATTTTCATTCCTGACCAAATTGGGGGGAATGAAAATCTTATTCCCGCTCAGTCACCTTTTCTCATACACCCTTCATCTCTCGATGTCTAATGAAACATATCTTTTATTTTCGTGTTGGATGTCACATATTTGTATTAAAAAAATATTACACAAAATAATTTTTTATTGATTATATTGGTTTAACCAAACAATATCAATGCAATGCTTATTCCTATTCTCATTCTACTTCATTCCCATTTTCATTTTCATTCATATTCCTTAAAATGAACCAAACGTCCCCTTAGTCTTTTGAAATAGACGAACACTTATCCAAATGGGATATAGGGGGCCTTTCATGGGAGACCCTTGTATTTCGTGGTAACTGTGAGATCCAATCTCATCCATCCATTTAATTAATCAACGGCCTAAAATAAATAATATAAAAAATATTTAAAAAACTGATTTTATACCACTAAAAAAGGGTAAATTTGTCAAATAACATTATAATTTATCCTTATTTGATTTACGTGGCAACCAAAAATTTAGGAATGGATTCAGTTGTGATACACTTCAAAAATTGAAACATAGCTATCATCGACTATCAAAAAAACCACCAGCTATTCAAACCTAGTTTCATATGGAGAGAATCGATTGAAAAGGGGTAAGGATCACAACATCACATAACGATACCCTAAACCCAAAATACATTGTGTTACACCGTGATTACCACTGTGATGCACTCAAAGTTACTGTGTTACACTGTGATTACTATTGTGATGCACTCAAAGAGCATTGTGTTACATTGTGATTAACATTGTGTTACACTGTGATTATCGTACAAATGTGATACCCATTATGATACGACAGTGATACCAACCGTGATACAACTGTGATACCAACTGTCACTACTACAGAAATAGGTATTTTAAACGGTTGTTTTAGACATTTTTAAACGGTTTTACAACCGTTTGAAAGGGCACCGTTTGAAAAGGTCAGGGGATTTTTTAAACGGTTTTTGAACCGTTTAAAAAAGTCACATTTTAAAACGGTTTTTAAAAACCGTTTAAAAAATAAAATAATGCTATATGCTGCATATGGGACTCAATCTTGGAACCATAGCCATGCAAACCCACAACACTTACCATTCCACCACAACTTATTCTATGTTTATAGAAGCACCTTTAATTCTTTTATTCATTTTTTGTCCAACTTTGTACTCCTAACTTCAACTTTAGATTCGGCCCAGATTTACTCCAAATTACCAAAAAATCAAAACACGAACATTGTACATCTGTGTGTTAGGTTTCCAGATCATCTTGAATCACTCAAATCGGAGATCGGACAAGTGAGATATGATCAAAACGCCATAATTGCGCAAATTTGTAAAAAATTATCGTTTTGTTCTTTTTCGCTCCAAATTGTTCCAAACCTATCAAAATATAAAAACGCATTAATGTAGTTCGATTTTACCCTAAATTTTTAAAGGCTTTTTTAAACGGTTTTGTGATAGTGAAAACGTTTGAAAAAGTGTTTGGCCTTTATAAACGGTTGTTTCTAGAGAACCGTTTAAAAAGATGTATGTATTTTAAACGGTTGTATGAAAAAACCGTGTAAAAAAGTTAGGCGGCGTTTTAAATGGTTTTGTTCAATTATCCGTGTGAAATACGTATATCTT
Source organism: Arctium lappa (assembly GCA_023525745.1). NCBI lineage: Eukaryota > Viridiplantae > Streptophyta > Magnoliopsida > Asterales > Asteraceae > Arctium > Arctium lappa. The sequence continues at coordinate 27,559,244 of CM042062.1, forward strand.
TTTAAACGGTTTTTTATAACTACCGTTTAAAAAGGTCATATGACTTTTTTAAACGGTACCACAACCACAAAACCGTTTAAAAAAAGTCTTAAAAAAACGCGGCCACCTTTTTAAACGGTTTTTTCAAAAAAATTTAAAAACCGCTTAAAAATGTGCGATAAAAAAGTCATTTCTGTAGTAGTGTGTGTTACATTGTGATTACCATACAAAATCCTCTATTTCTTCATCTTCTTCCCCATGTTGCCTGGAAAAATGGATCTGGGAAGATGGGTTTTTTAGTGTTTACAACTGTAGATTTTAAAAGTAGATCGGAAAAATGGATAGAAAACAAGATATGACAGTGAAAAGTGTTAGAATGTGTTTACGAAAAAGGATCTTACATAAACCCATGTACCACGTCTTAACACGTCAAAATAAAAATAAACTGCAGGTTGCTACTGTTATGGAAGAATTGAAACGAGATGAATAAAGAATAATGTCAATGATGGAAGAGATGAATGCAATCGATACTATGTTTAAAATTCAATTTGACCAAATCATATTATCAAAACAGATGCTCTCTTAATTAGTTAGTTGAGATAATGAAGGAAACAAAAAATTTAATTTATCATTGATTGATATCTTTCTGTTACAATTTTGATTTTAATATTAAGTAATTTAGTAAAAGATAAAATATCCTTCATTATTAATTTAAAAAAAATAGATGGATGGTTGAGATTGGATCTCACAGTTACCACAATTTAATAGGGTCTCATTTGATTAGTTCCATGGGACATATATGTTTGATTTAGTTTTTAATTTACAATAATATGTGAAAACAACATTTGTAGAATTGTAGTCTGCAACACGTCTTTATTTTCAATTTTTCTAACTAGATACAGTTAAATTTTTTAAAAGATTTCTAAAATAGAATACGATCGGGTTAGTATAGGGGTGTTCAATAAAACCGTTTGACCGTTCAAACCGGTCGAACCAAGTCAAATCGGACCGTTTTTAATGGTTTGAACGGTTTGGCGGTCCAGTCCGGTCTGAAAAATAGTCAAACCGCTCGGTCCGGTCTGGTCTACGGTTTGACCCTTTTTTGAGCGGTCTGGACCGAACCGACCGCCAAAAATACGCATGTATCAATCATATTTAGTTTTCATGTCATAGGATCAACTTTTATTGCTCAATGAAAAACATAAAATATTTATGTCTTTAGTTTTCATTTAATCAATTGATTGTGTTATCTAAATTGACAAAGTTCTAAGATCCGTTAAAAATTCAAATCTAAAATCCAAATCGTCTTTCGACTCTCTCAAAATTTGTTCAAAATTCAACCATTGTTGGTGGACTTGTTTAACTTTTTTTCAACTTACTCAATGTTTTTTTAATTTAATATATAAACGTTCTTCTATAATTCGATATACTATTTTTTTAATAATGTTATATTGGTAGAAAATTTATTTTGGATATAGAGTTTATGTTTTTTTAGTTTAAACTTTAAACCTAAAAAAGACTCAAACCGCTTAAACCGGTCAGAGCAGAAAGCCGTTCTGTGGTCCGGTTTGGTCACTTGCTACCAAACCGCTTGGTTTTAAAATTTTCTAACCCGCCATTTATGATTTGGTTTGTGGTTTGGAGGGTTAAACTGTCCAAACCGGACCACAAACATCCCTAGTTAATATATTTAGATTAAATACCAACAATTAAAATTATTATATACTCTTGTTATAGTTTTATTATAGACCATCTAATCTAATAAGTTTGTTTCGTGAGTTATATAAAAAACCAATAAATTAATATTTTAGTTTAAAATAATTATGTTAAAATATATTCTACAAAAAACACGTATTTAATTAACTAGCCAACGCCTTATCAGCAATTCGGTCACCGACTTATCACTTATGGCCAAACCTGCATGGTCCACAAGTAAGCAATAAGTGTTAGGGTCTGTTTTTTTACCTCTTAATTATTTCATTAAGAGACAACCTCTAAATCGATAAGAGATGAATTTTGTTTGACAAAACAAAAAAGGTCTGTCTCTTAATGGTTTCAAAACCCTTTGAATGATTTTGAACCTTGACCCTGCACACCTTTAAGATCCCTGATTTCATTCTAAACAATTATCAAACAACCATATTTCATTTCGCACTATATCATAAGAGCCTCTTAACCATCACATTCACTTGCCATGGTTTTTTCAATATTAATTTACAAAATTAATTTATATAAACCTATCAGAAAACTGAAAGGTTTTGAGCAAACCTACTACCACATGATATAGGCAACGGAAGCATATTTAAAATTATCATGTGTAGCAATACAAAATAACATTTTTTCAGGATACATATGTTCTAGATAATTAACTACAAAAGAATGAACCAATATTACTTACTTGTTGATTGTGATTGTCGAAAACCACAATGATAAATCAAACCTTTGATCTTGCCTCTTGGATGTTAAGGACCAATAGTATGAATCCCTCTAGTGGCTCACACTTAAGAACACCAAATACCAACAATCAAGAAGAAGCTTAAACCCTAAACCCTTATTAGGGTTCACGATTTTGGGAGAGAGGGAGAGGGGATCGACGGCTACTAGAGAGAAGGAGAGAAAAACCAATTAGGTTTTGACCCCTAACAGTTTATTTATACTCCTCTCCTACTTCTATATTTTACACTTAACCCCCTTGAACATGCTCATTAAAACTATTTTAACCAATTATCGTTTATCCCTTCATATAATTAATCTAATTAATTATATTTTTGCTTACTATTAATTTATCATTAAATGATAAATTAATAAACCAAATGTTTCCCTTTATCCTTCCGATTGTTTATTTGGGTCTTAAGGACAACCCAAAAAGACCCTACTATTATTAGAAATATTACCAATAGTTAATGACATTGGACACTATATCCAACAGTCTCCCACTTGGACAAGTTATTAACTCTATTTAGTTCAACACTTTCAAATAATCAGCAGAGAGCAAACCATCCAATGCAGCTGCCAAACTTTAATAAAGATTCGGTCCTAAAACAAGTGATTTAATGTTCCTTTGTTCTACAAGATATCATATGAACCTGAGACATGGATAAATGTCTATCTCATGGATCAAGATTATGTTTCCCGATTTCCGATATGTGTTGAATTCATCAGACTACTCAATCGAGGGGTTTGGCCAAACACTTAATGTCAACACCAAATCATCGAGGGGCCCATGGATATCGCTTCTCCTGTTTAGGCAGAAGGAACAAATAAACTTTGACTACACAGTTCATTTCTACTCACCATATTATACATGGACATATCCTGTATAGCTGCCAGTTACGGTCAACGTTGGAGCACACCAAAGCATAAAAGAATCCTAGAGCAAAACTCTATGTATCTCCGTTTGAAGAACATAAAATATTATTATCTCAAAATTACTCTGACTTAATCCATGGAGTAAACGTTTGAGTGCGGGTTGTTCCAATACTCAAATCACTATTAAGTACTCATGAGTGTTAGTTGCATTCTCTATGCTTCTAGCACTCCATTACAGTCTTGAATCACTACTTACTTCCAGGAGTATGACTGACTGTGGAGGTTTAAGTAAATTAATACTCAGGAAGTTGGTTCTAAACATGCAAAACGAAACACGCTAATAAATTAAATGTAAATGGACGCAATCCAGCATATATTATAATCTCCATATGTTAGCTCCATCTGCCAAGTTTAGAAGTGTTGAAAAATAGGCTAAGTATGGAAACTTCTGTTGTTTGCTCAAGATCGTCCAAGTCACCACAGAGGATACAAAGCTCAGAGGTAACTCCGCAGAAGACGTACCCGAGGTCAAACCTGATGATGATACTCAGATCACAGAGCCTCTGTGATCACTCACAGAGCCTCTGTGAAGGCTAACTTCTGGAGGTCAGTGTTGGAGTTATTCGCAAAGATGGTTCAAGACAAAACCACGTGTAGAACATGTGATGCCTGTTGTACGAAGATTCTGAAGATCGTTAATGGGCGTCCCACGATGTTTTACTTTCCAGGTAGCATTCCTTCTATGGATTGTCAGCCTTTGTCTTGTACTATTGTTTGTTCCCCTTCCTATATGAAGGGAGCACCTCCTGTTTTGTAAACAGGAGCGAGCACACACAAATAGCAGTCTATATAATCCTTGAGCATATTAGCTCACACTTGTACGTGTTCTTAGTGTTCTTGAGTGAATTAATGAAGCATATGACTTAGTGAAAACATTGTTACTTATTGTGCTTTTCATACTATATGCGTGTGTGTTTACTACCTTTATAAATTTATCTTCACTACATATTGAAACGCTTCCGCACTCATATTTTTCAGTTTACCACGCAGTGAGATAGTTAAAAGAGTTTAGAACATAAATCTGGGATCAACAATTGGTATCAGAGCAAAATTTGATTTTCAATATCAAAGGATCTTGTTCTATACTTGTTTCCAGTATTCAAGGTAGTAGTTTGAGTCTGTTCTTCGTCCTGAACACCATTCACAATCACACTCTGTTTTCTGAAGCTATATCAACTAGTTTGGTATAGATACAGGTACAAGTGTGCTCTTCACACTCAAAGTCAGATTCAAAGCTCGTTGGTTGGTCATTTGTTCTCTCTGTTCATACACTCATCATCTCTAAGACCATTACTGTTGTATTCTCTCTGGTTCGTGTTATACTCTGTTTTTCTCTCCTAACTAAAATGGAAAACATTGTTAACTACTTCAGTGCAGGATCTCTGTTAACTACTAAGGGATGAATATCCTCAGTGGAAGATCAGGATGGTGCACTTCCTTGAAGGTGTGGATCCTGGTCTGGTTGAGTTTCTTCACAATCCTCCTTTCATCCCAATGACAATCGTTCCTTGTGTTACTGCCACTGCAAACACTCTTGAAGTTCCCGAATACCAGCATCCCAAACCTGTCATTGAATGGACCGAAGAAGAAAAGGCACAACATGAACTTGTAAAGAAAGCCAAAAGATTAATCATTATGGCTATCCCAAACGATATCTTCCAATCTCTTGATTCCTGTGAAACATCGAAAGACTTGTGGTTGGAGTTGGAGAAACAGCTTGAGGGTGGTGCTAAAACCCTCAAGAACAACAGGGCTTTATGCATAAATGAATAATTTGCATTTAAAGCTCTGTCGGGTGAATCCATTCAAAGCACATACAACAGGTACAACTCCTTATTGAACAAGTGCAAGATGTATGGGATCCACAGAACCTCTGAAGAAAACAATGTCAGATTCCTTTAGAGCCTGAATGATGAATGGCTTCATCTAACCATGTCCATGCAAGCCACATTGGATCTTGATGTATGGTCCATATCTGATCTCTTTGGAACACTGATTAGCCAAGAGAACAGAATTTCCAAGTTGATAACCTCTGTCGGAGGTCCTCTGGCTCTTGTAGGAAGTGCCTTAGAAGGCAAAGACAAGGGAAAGAAGGAAAAGGCAGCTGAGGATGCGCAGAGGAAGAAAAAGAAGAAGGTGCTTGTAGCAGAGAGTGAAAGTGAAGAAGGATCTGAGGAGGAGATTGATATGGATGCTCTGGCCAAAACGCTTGCACTTATGACCCGACAATTCAATCGTGGTTTAAAGAAGAAGCCAGAGTACAGAGGGAGAGAAGAAAGAGATTACAGAAGCAGAGGATATGGTGAGGTGAGAAAGCATGGAAGAGAAGAGTCTGAGGAGCAAAGGCAAGAAGAAAGGAGTGGACAGAGGTGTGACGACAAAGGTGGTGACAAATTCCCAAAGCAAACTGAAGGCTGCTTCAAATGTGGGAAACCAGGCCACTTCGCCGTAGAGTGCAGGTCTTCTGCCAATAAAGGGAAACCCACAAGAGACGCTGCTTTCTACAAAAAGAAAGCAGAGTACTATACTCAGAAATCCCTAATGGTAGAACAACAGAACCTTGTGACCGATGAATCCTCTAATGAAGGAGAAGACAACGCACTCTTCTGTGGAATGGCAGAACTCCACTCTTCTGACGACAAGAGTGAGGTATCCACTTCTGACTCTTACAACTCGAACTCTGAAAACAAACTTCTTGAAATACAAAATGATCTTCTTGCTTATAAAAACACTTGCTCAGAACTTGAGAAAAAGCTTGCCTTCTTTGAAAGAGAAACTAGACTTCTTACCCAAGAGAAGGATAAGCTTTACCTTGAAAGAAAAAATCTTACCTCTGATCATATTTTGAACAAAAAGGGTCTCAAGGAGAAAATTTCAAAACCTGACCAAGATTTGAAAGAAAAGGTCAAAGAGTTAAAGAAAAGTGAGAGCGATCGATTAAATGCCATTTCCCTGAAAAACTTTTTTCAAAAAGAAAGAGAAGTCCTTCATCAAGATCTGTTCGACAGAGATCTCCAAATTAAGATGTATCAGGATGCTCAAAAGGTCCATGAAAAAGTCAACACCCAGATCGGCAGAAGAGGAATAGGGTTCGAGGATATTGACCCTTACACAGGAAATAAAAGAAACAAATCTTTATCAAACATCTTTATCAAACATCTTATGCCCTGTGGCAAGTACAAACGATCAATTTCCTTCAACAGAAAATGATCTACATTAAGATGAACGTGCTCCTGAGTTAGCCACAGAAGTTTCCATTGATCACCTTGTTAGCTCCATCTACCAAAATTAGAAGTGTTGAAAAATAGGCTAAGTATAGAACCTTCTGTTGACTGCTAAGTCACCACATAAAATGCAAAGCTCAGAGGTTACTCCGCAGAAGGTGTACCCGAGGTCAAACCTGAAGATGATGCTCAGATCACAGAGCCTCTGTGATCACTCACAGAGCCTTTGTGAAGGCTAACCTCTGGAGATCAGTGTTGGAGTTTCTTGCAAGATAGTTCAAGACAAGACCACGTGCAGAACACGTAAGGCCTGCTGTACGAAGATCCTCAAGATCAATTAATGGGCGTCCCACGATGTTTTACTTTACAGGTGGCATTCCTTTTATGGATTGTTAGCCTTTGTCTTGTACTATTATGTGCTCCCCTTGCTATATGAAGGGAGCACCTTCTGCATTGTAGTGAAGCGAGCACACACAAATAGCAGTCTGTATAATCCTTGAGCATATTAGCACACACTTGTGCGTGTTCTTGGTGTTCTTGAGTGAATTAATGAAGCATATGACTTAGTGAAAACGTTGTTACTTATTGTGCTTTTCATACTATATGCTTGTCTGTTTACAATCTTCATAAACTTATCTTCACTACATATTGAAACGCTTCCGCACTCATATTTTTCAGTTCACCACGTAGTGAGATAGTTAAACGAGTTTAAAACATAAATCTGGGATCAACAATTGGTATCAAAGCAAACTTTGATTTTCAATATCAAAGGATCCTGTTCTATACATGTTTCCAGTGTTCAAGAAAGTAGTTTGAGTCTGTTCTTCGTCCTGAACACCATTCACAATCACACTCTGTTTTCTGAAGCTATATCAACCAGTTTGGTATAGATACAGGTACAAGTGTGCTCTTCACACTCAAAGTCAGATTCAAAGCTCGTTGGTTGGTCATTTATTTTCTCTGTTCATACAATCGTCATCTCTAAGATCATTATTGTAGTATTCTCTCTGGTTCGTGTTATACTCTGTTTTTCTCTCTAAACTAAAATGGCAAATACAGTAAACTAAAAGGATCCCACTCTACTAAGGGATGAATATCCTCAGTGGAAGATCAGGATGGTGTACTTCCTTGAAGGTGTGGATCCTAGTCTGGTTGAGTTTCTTCACAATCCTCCTTTCATCCCAATGACAACCGTTCCTCGTGTTCCTGCCACTGTAACACACTCTTGAAGTTTCTGAATACCAGCATCCCAAACCTGTCATTGAATGGACTGAAGAAGAAAAGGCACAACATGAAAGCCAAAAGATTAATCATTATGGCTATCCCAAACGATATCTTCCAATCTCTTGATTCCTCTGAAACATCGAAAGACTTGTGTTTGGAGTTGGAGAAACAGCTTGAGGGTGTTGCTAAAACCCTCAAGAACAACAGGGCTTTATGCATAAATGAATACTTTGCATTTAAAGCTCTGCTGGGTGAATCCATTCAAAGCACATACAACAGGCACAACTCCTTATTGAACAAGTGCAAGATGTATGGGATCCACAGAACCTCTGAAGAAAACAATGTCAGATTCCTTTAGAGCTTGAATGATGAATGGCTTCATCTAACCATGTCCATGCAAGCCACATTGGATCTTGATGTATGGTCCATATCTGATCTCTTTGGAACACTGATTAGCCAAGAGAACAGAATTTCCAAGTTGATAACCTCTGTCGGAGGTCCTCTGGCTCTTGTAGGAAGTGCCACAAAAGGCAAAGACAAGAGAAAGATGGAAAAGGCAGCTGAGGATGCGTAGAGGAAGAAAAAGAAGAAGGTGCTTGTAGCAGAGAGTGAAAGTGAAGAAGGATCTGAGGAGCATATTGATATGGCTGCTCTGGCCAAAACGCTTGCACTTATGACCCGAAAATTCAATCGTGGTTTCAAGAAGCCAGAGTACAGAGGGAGAGAAGAAAGAGATTACAGAAGCAGAGGATATGGTGAGGTGAGAAAACATGGAAGAGAAGAGTCTGAGGAGAAAAGGCAAGAAGAAAGGAGTGGACAGAGGTCAGACGGCAGAGGTGGTGACAAATTCCCAAAGCAAACTGAAGGCTGCTTCAAATGTGGGAAACCAGGCCACTTCGCCGTAGAGTGCAGGTCTTCTGCCAATAAAGGGATACCCACAAGAGACGCTGCTTTCTACAAAAAGAAAGCAGAGTACTATACTCAGAAATCCCTAATGGCAGAACAACAGAACCTTGTGACCGATGAATCCTCTAATGAAGGAGAAGACAACGCACTCTTCTGTGGAATGGCAGAACTCCACTCTTCTGACGACAAGAGTGAGGTATCCACTTCTGACTCTTACAACTCGAACTCTGAAAACAAACTTCTTGGAATACAAAATGATCTTCTTGCTTATAAAAACACTTGCTCAGAACTTGAGAAAAAGCTTGCCTTCTTTGAAAGAGAAACTAGACTTCTTACCCAAGAGAAGGATAAGCTTTACCTTGAAAGAAAAAATCTTACCTCTGAGCATATTTTGAACAAAAAGGGTCTCAAGGAGAAAATTTCAAAACCTGACCAAGATTTGAAAGAAAAGGTCAAAGAGTTAAAGAAAAGTGAGAGCGATCGATTAAATGCCATTTCCCTGAAAAACTTTTTTCAAAAACAAAGAGAAGTCCTTCATCAAGATCTGTTCGACAGAGATCTCCAAATTAAGAGGTATCAGGATGCTCAAAAGGTCCATGAAAAAGTCAACACCCAGATCGGCAGAAGAGGAATAGGGTTCGAGGATATTGACCCTTACACAGGAAATAAAAGAAACAAATCTTTATCAAACATCTTATGCCCTGGACAGTTTCTAAAACCAAGTCTTCCAAACCTATTATCCACATTCAAGAGGCGTAGAACCTCTGAAGGACCACATCTGAGGAAACCTCTGCAAATGGCAAATGAAGGGTATGAAAACAATGATTTACCATCCGCACTCTCATCAAAGAGAAAATCTATTCCAAAGAAATATCTGTCTCAAAAACAGATAGGATTCTTCAGATTTGGTCACCCAGAAACCCAAACTCAAATGATCACCTGCCTCGTATGACAAAGTGGACCAAAAGTCACCCACAAATCCAAATTATAGATGACCCATCTGACAAGGTCCAAACTCGATCAAGTACTGCAAATTTTTGTTACTATACAAATTTTGTGAGTATCATCGAACCCAAAAAGATATCAGAAGCTCTTGAAGATCCAAACTGGGTAGAAGCTATGCAAGAGGAGCTTCTACAGTTTGAGAGAAACGAAGTATGGACCCTAGTGCCCCTCCCAAAAGGAAAACGGCTATAGGAACCAAATAGGTCTTTAGGAACAAGAAGGATGAAGATAGTGTGGTGGTCAGGAACAAAGCAAGACTGGTGGCCAAGGGATACTGTTAAGAAGAAGGCATTAACTATGAAGAAACCTTTTCCCCTGTGGCACGACTAGAAGCTATAAGGATCTTTCTTGCCTTCGTAGCCCACAGAGGTTTCAAATTATATCAAATGGACGTCAAGTCAACCTTTCTGAATTGGCAGATTCAAGAAGAAGTATATGTCCAACAACCACCAGGGTTTGAGAGCTCTAAGTACCCAAATCACGTATATTTCTTAGACAATGCTCTGTACGGACTCAAGAAAGCCCCAGAGCCTGGTACGATAGACTCTCAAACTTTCTCCTTGCTAATGGTTTTGAAAGAGGTACAACTGATACTACTTTATTTTATAAGAAGAGAAAAGGTGAGATTCTTCTTGTACAGATCTATGTTGATGACATTATTTTTGGGTCTACAAATGATTTATACTGCAAAAAGTTTGAATCATTGATGAAGAGTGAGTTTGAGATGAGCATGATGGGAGAACTTACATTCTTCATAGGATTGCAAGTCAAACAAACCACAGAGGGGGTTTTCATAAACCAATCAAAATATGTCTCTGACATACTTGAAAAATATAAGCTCTCTGACTCTTCACCAATGAAGCCTCCTATGGCCACATGATCCAAGCTTCATGCAGATCCAGAAGGCAAGTCTGTGGAGTGTAAACTCTACAGAGGTATGATAGGGTCTCTATTGTACTTAACCGCAAGTCGACCCGATATAATGTTTGCCACATGCCTCTGTGCAAGATTTCAAGCTAACCCCAAAGAATCTCATCTATATGTTGTAAAGAGAATCTTTAGATACCTGAAAGGGACCAAAAATCATGGGCTTTGGTATCCGGAGAACTTTGGCTTTGATCTGGTGGCTTATACAGATTCAGATTACGGAGGATGCAAGCTAGACAGAAAAAGTACCTCTGGGAGTTGTCAATTCCTTGGAGGGAAATTGGTAAGTTGGACCTCGATGAAGCAGAATCGTGTCTCAACCTCTACGGCCGAAGCGGAATACGTTGTCGCTGCTAGTTGTTGTTCACAAGTTCTGTGGATGAGAACCTAACTTAGAGACTATGGATTTGACATCGAGAAAATCCCCATCATCTGCGACTCCAAAAGCGCCATTGCGATCTCCGCCAATCCTGTGCAGCATTCCAAGACCAAGCATATCGATATCAGGTATCACTTTCTGAAACACCATATGGAGCATGGGACAATAGAGATGTACTTTGTGCTCATAGATTACCAACTTGCCGACCTTTTCACGAAGGCATTGGATGAGAAAAGATTCACTTTTCTAGTTGGCAAGATTGGTATGCTTAACATGGGTTGACCACAGAGCCTCTGTACCCTTGCACAGAGCCTATGTTGTACATATTTACTTTTCTGCAACTTATTCCTTGTTTGTAAATAGTTTCTTAAGCTTTCTTTATTATTCTTTTTCGAATCTATGTATTGTACAAGTCTTATCTTTAAATGATCCAAGCATAGTTGAATGGGGAGCAGACCGAACCAACAAAGAACGATCTTGACTATTCAAGGGGGAGCAAGACAGCTCTGTGCGACATAGACTACAGAGTGAGGTTAGTCCATCTGAACCAAGGGTCAAAACTTTTTCTCGAGCATTATGCCCTCAGAAAGATCCCACTTTGTACCCAGTTTTCTGTCAAAACTTTGAAATGATCAAAACTTTGAAAATCTTTCCTTAAAAGGAATTTTTTGGTCTCAGAACCTCTAAGGTCAACCACAGAGCCTCTGTGATCTATCATAGAGCCTCTGCACCTCAAAACTGAGAACATTTGACCGATGCACTCCTCTAAAAGGAACTCGATCATTTCCTCACGGCTTCTGTCATTCCCATCACTTGAGAGATTCAGGTCATTTGCTACGGGTTATTTCTTTAACATCAATGTCATGTGAAAATAGTAAATGCTACGCGTGTGAGAATAGGGTGGCGCACGTCCTAGATCGTGCACCGCCATCATCTGACGTGGCAATATTTTATTGGTTCGTAATCTGTACCATCGTTTTTTGAAACGGCCTCTTATCCGTTACCACTCATTACGGATTTCAAATTTTATTTTTTACCGCCTAATCTTTTTACCCTCTCTCTCTGTATGCATTAACTCCTTCCATACCCTACATCTTTTTACCTGCAATCTTTTTCTCTCAAGAATTCTTTCACAAATAATTTTTCTTCTCCATCTCTTTCCATGGCATCTCAATTTGCTTCTGCCAAGAACGCCAAGGATTCTTCTACATCAAACAAATCAATGCATTCTGAGGCCAAAAAGGCCGATTCCCATTCTGTTGAACAAGAACATGTCCTCACAAGCAGAATGCTCTCCTTCACACACCATGATTACCACTCCAGACAACTAAACCTCAAGCCTAGCAATCATTATGTCATCTTGGAACCCAAGGGATACCCCAAGGAAGCAGCTCCTTTCTTTAAATCCTAAAAAACCACATCCTCACCAGAGCCCTAACCCTAAAAAGAACTTATATCCCTGAAACTTACATTCAACAATTCTGGTTGAGTGCTAAGCATGAAAAACTGGATCATTATGGCTACTGTATCATGAGTTATGCCACTCATCCCTCCACAACTCAAATACTGGACCTTGGCATAAACCGCAGAAGGGTCACAGAGGTATTCGGGCTTCCTACCAAGACCCAATTGAACCTGTCAAAATACTCTGACGAGCCCTCTGATGATGAAATCCTAGAGTTTCTCAGGTTCATAGGGTACGCTGCACCGATTTCCAGGAGAACTGATTTCAGACGCTAGAACCTTCCACCTCTATGGAACATTCTCTTTTCAATTCTCAATCGCTGTTTGACTTGCAAAGTAGGTAGTCCTGACCAATCTAGCCATACCATACTTTCAATAATGTATGGTATGTACTATGATTTGCCATTGGACTATGCAACACTAATTTTCAGGTAAATCATAAACGCGGTCATAGCCAAACAAGAGGACCAAGCTCGAGGCACAGAGCCCAAAAATCTCGTTTTCAACAGGTTCTTTGCGGTTCTGTTAGGAGACGCTCTGATAGGAGAAGGGAACCTACCCTCAGAGGGGTAAAATGATCAAAGTCTATGACATGAAGTCGCACAAGCCAACTGTTCTAAAGACTGGATATCCTGGAGCAAGACCTCTGCCGACCCGCATTCTAGCTTACTTGGGTAGTGAAGATGCTGCTAGGACTTACATTCATGGGCACAGGACTCCTGCACCGAGTCCTGCAACCCCCCCACGTGTAGGATTCCAAGTGGGAGAAATAGTTGTTTACCTTAGGACAGAGGTGGGTGAGGCAGCTGAAGTAGAAAAAGCTTAAGAAACCCAAGTTAGGACAGAGGTTGTAGTTGGGGTGGGGGAAGAGAAGCTTAAAAAGAAAAGAAAACACAAGAAGAGAGTCGCAGAAGAAGGGGCTCCAAAATCACCTTCAGAGGTTGCCAAGCCGAAAAAGAAGGCTAAGAGGTTAACCAAAGTAGCAACCTCTGAACATGCCACTCCACCAGAAGCGGATGAACCTGCAGATTCAGAACAACCTCTGCAGAGGAGAAGGAGAAAAGCCCACATCATTGAAAGCTCTGAAGAAAGACCCCCTAGCCCTCTCCATGTCGCAATGGACATAGCTAAGGAGATACAGAAGCAGCACTCTGTGGACTTAGGTGAAACCGCAGACGTTGAGGTACAAGACATTACGGGCCTTTCAAGCTCTGATGATGAGAGTGTCAAAATCTCGGAGAAGGAGATAGAAGAAAAAGATGCCTTTGGCACACAACCTAAACCAACTCCCAGTGCAACCCATGTTACTACCCCTGCAGTTCTAGTGCAGAAGGGTATTGAAGAAGGACCGCACAGTCCGAACCCAACCCTAACCAACCGGACAGAGGATATTCCTTCATCCTCTGTGCCATTTCTATCTAGGGAACCAAAATCCACCCCATCCTCTCAACAGGATGTTGGTGCAGACGTAAGTGTTCATTCGCCCAAGGACACGACACATATGCATGCAAAAGCATTTGTTGCCTCTGCCACACACAAGAGTGACCCCCAAACCACCTCAGAGTTGGTGGTACGAGAACACATTGATTCTGCGTTTCTAGAACAACCACATGATTCATTCAAAAAGGATCTTGAAGGAGTCTCTGAACCCTCCTCCAAGAAAATTATTGACAGAACTCCCATAGATGCTTCCTCTGTGGAACATCAAGGATTGGGAGGAAATCCTCCAGAGCTCATCTTTTTGTCAGGCTCTGAAGGTGCCAAACACTCGTTCGCAAAATTTGGAACATTTGTTGTTCCGGAGGTTACCTCGGACACCTTTGTCAGGAAGGGCGAGTTTAAAGCCTTTGTTGACATGGTGCTCCAAAAATTTGACGAGTTGAAAAGCTCTATCACAAGGGAGTCCCAAGCCAACTCCCAAATCCTTGCAAAGGCTCTTAAAGCCAATACAGACGCTCTGAAAGCTCTTCATCAAACTTCACTGCAACATACAACAGATATCAAGAAGCTGACAGAACGCACCCTATAACCAGAACGGACATTCGGGATTGTGAACGCTCAATCAACATTCAGACTGATACAATTAAGACCCTAAGGGATATCTACATGAATGAAATGGGAACTTTTGCAACCAAGACCGTTCAATCAGGGGTGGATGACCTGACCAAGCTTCGAGATGAGATCAAGGATATAACTCGCAGTGTTAAAGTCCCATTCCAACCACAGGCGTCCACCTCTGCACCCCCACCTTCAACCTCTGCAAATAACCTCTCTGCCTTTGCAACAAAAACGGACTTAGAAACAATGGGGAGAATGGTTCTAAGCAATCTCAACCTCATTGGCTCTGACATGTCTCAACAGGGCAAAAAGGTGGCAGACGATTTGAAGAAAACTGTAGCCACGATCAGGTTCAAGTCTGATCTGGAGGTCAACAAAACGTCAATGGCTACAGAAGATGTTCTAAAGAAGATCACGAGGCATCGTGATGATCACCTCTGCAAGAGAAGAAAAACGAAGGCACCTGCGACTTAACAAGCTCAGGCATCACAGAAGAGGGTTCACCACGATGATCAGGATCCAAATGCCTTTGGCCCTGTTGATCCAAACTCTCTCAGTGATTTGATAACGACCGTCTTCTATACTTAGTGAAAATTACGTTTTAATATGTATTAGTGTTTCACCATCAGCAATCAGACTGAGTCTGTTCAGTTATCGCTGATAGTCTTTCTTATAGTCATTTCTATGTATCAGTGTTTCACTATCAGTGATCAGACTGAGTCTGTTCAGTTATCACTAATAATCTTTGAAGTAAACAGCTAACGTAATCCCTGAAGACAAGTCTCGCGTCAACATATGTTCATAGCTGAATCGAAGACGAAGCTGCTGAACAAAGAGAAGTCTACTAGTGACCTGATGCGGATATCAGTGAAGCAGACAACTCTACATATACGCGAAGGAACATGAGAAAAAGCTTCAGCGATAGTTGAACCTCTTTATCTCTGAAAGAAGAGATACTCAGCAATCGAATGATCACTTAGCTTATGTCTCAAGTTTCCTTTTGTCTCTCCTTGCACAAACTAGTACTATGTGTCAGAACGGACATGTCTCTGCCACCATACGTACAACACCTCTGTCAACTACACTGTTCATTGTCCGGCCGAAAGCATGTCTCCCAAAAAGTCAGACTTCCAAATCAAATCAGTGAACGCCACGTGTAAAGTGCCCTGCCATGCATATAATGCATAGGGTATAAATAGGAAGTTCGCCTCTTCATCTGAGGGGTGCTAATCCTTGAACCTCATATAGAAACCCTTGTTTTCTATATCTCTAAATCTCCCATTCTCTGAATTTCTTGTGCAACCATCTTAGTGTTTCTTAAGTTTGTTTAGATTGAGTTTGTCTTAATCTTATTCCGCAACAAACTTGTAAATTGTGTTTGATTTATCAATAAACAATTTATTAAACTTTAAATTTCTGTGTTTGTATTCAACCCCCCCCCCCCTTCTACAAACTTGTTAAGCACCTTCGGGACCAACAAGTGGTATCAGAGCAGTTTGTTTAAACTAATAAACAAGATCTTGCTGTATACTCTTCCTTGCTATTCTAAAATGGCACTAAACACAAACACAAACTACTATGATAATGGTTCACTTTCTAAACCTCCTCGATTTAGCAGAGATAACTTTTCTCTATGGAAAAATTGAATGATGCTATTTCTTGAAGGTGCGGATCCTACTATACCTGAATATATAGAAAATGGACCCTATGAACCTGTTAGAATTATAGCAGCAGTTCCCGCTACTGCCACCACAGAAGCTGTCCCTGAACGATATGTCATTAAGGAAATAAGATAGTGGAGTGATGAAGATAAAAAGAAGGTAGGAATAGATGCAAGAGCAAAGACCATTATTTCAATGGCTCTGCCTGATGAAGTTTTCCATTCCATCATGCATCTGAAAACTTCAAAAGAAATGTGGGAAACCATATGTGTTCAATATGAGGGCACCACTGAAATCCAAGAGACTCGAAAGATTAACTTGGTAAGACAGTATGAAAGTTTTATCGCTGGTAAGAATGAATCTCTTTCTGACGTTCATCAGTGGTTTAACTGCCTAATCATTGACCTAAGAACTGTTGGTAGGACCTATTCTAATTCTGAGGTCCTAACAAAATTCTTGGAATGTCTTCTTGAAAGCTGGGACAGTTATTCAATATGTCTTAAGCTTACAAAAGACTTAAATTCTCTTTCTCTCAGCACTCTGTATGGAATATTGCTCAACTATGAGCAATCTAATCTCCTGAAGAAGAATCTTGTAAAAGATTCTAAAGACTCCAAAAGCACTCCTGTTGCTTTAGTCTCTTCAGAGATAATTCCATCTCAGCGATCTACTCTCACCATCACTGAGTTAGATTCTGAATCTGAGGATCTATCAGACCCTGATCTTTCAGAGTTTGATGAGTCCTTAGCACTCTTGACAAACTCTTTTAAGATATTTGCAAGAAATGAAACTTCCGAAGAAGTAAACCTCTCTCTCTTACTGAAAAGACAAAATCAACTCCGGTTGATAAGGCTACTGCCACTTGCTATAACTGCGAAAAGATTGGACATTTTGCTAGTGAGTGCAGGTCGAAAAAGGTCTTCAAACCTTCTACCTCAAGAAAATCCAGTGATGACAAATACCATAAGCTGAAGAACAAATATCAAAAGCTGAAAAGCTATCAACGAAAAGGTAAAGGTCTCATTGCTGAAGAACACGACTGGGCTGAATCAGAAGAATCATCTTCTGATGAAGAAGAAGTCGCTAATCTTTGCCTCATGGTTGAGATTAAAGAAGAAGTGGAAAAACCATCTGAACCCTCTATGAGCTACATATCATCTCAGGTATCTATCTCTACAAATCCCTCTCTGCCTGAAGCTGAGAGAAGTCGCGTTATTGATGTGCTGACGATTGACCTTTATAATGCTCTAAACGACAAAACTCAAGCTGAGAATAAAAATGTTCATTTAACTCAAGAGATAGAGAAATGTCATGAAAAGATCAAAGAACTAAATCTTTTAGAAGAAAAGTTGAAAGATCAAGTCATTATAAATGAAATCATCAGCATTGAACGTGAACAAGCCATCGCTGCTCTAAAAGCAGAAAAGGCTCATGTTGAAAAATGGTGCAAATCATCAACAAAAATCTCTGAGATAATAAATGCTCAAACCCCTGAAAGTGATAAAATTGGTCTTGGTTTTTGGACACCTCAGGATGATCCTAAAGAAGAAAGTTCCTCGCTTAAGTTTGGAACGTTTGTCACCTCTTTCTTTGACACTTCTAATAATCAATTCTATCCTTGCTCTTCTTCAAATCCCATCCCTGAGGAAAAATCCAAAGACACTATGTCTGCGGATAGAGGAAAGTCCATTCTCCTTCCTCAGAAGGCAACCAGGAAAGCAAAGCTGATAGTTCCTTCTAAACGATCAGCTAAGCAATCCTCTAGCTCTGTGATTGAAATTTTTGATCTCTGTCCTCCAAAGCTAAAGATTGACCTTAAACCTACGAGATCTGAAGAAATGAAAATTCCTCCCAGATCTCAAGAGAAAAGTCTTCTTGGACTTGGACCTCCTCATCTTAAACTTGCAAAACCTTCTACTTCTGGTCCTAAAACCATTTTCAAATACAGAAAATGTTATCACTGTGGTTTTACTGACCATATTGCAAGTAAATGTCCAAATGCCACCAAAGCTGATAAAACAGCTAAAGTGAAGAAAAATGCCTCTAAAGCTGAGAAGGTCACCAAGGTTGAAAAATCAACCAAGGTGAAAAATACCACTAAGGTTAAGAAATTAACCAAAGTGACGATTACCACTGAAGCTGAATCTTCATCTGCTGAGAAGACTGCTGAACCTTCCTTATCCACTAACTCTGAAGGACCCATTGAAAAGTGGGTACCAAACAACGCTTAATCTTCCTTATGTGTGCAGGGATCAAAGGGCATCTGGTATCTCGACAGTGGATGTTCTCGACATATGACTGGACAGAAAGACCTGCTCACTGAATACAAGGAAGAGAAAGGTCCCTCTGTGACCTTTGGTGAAAATGGAAAAGGAATTACCCGAGGGTTTGGTGTCCTCGGCAATGGGACAACTACCTTTCGAAGAGTCGCTTATGTAGATGAACTGAAGCATAACCTTCTGAGCATCAGTCAGCTATGTGATAAAGACTACGAAGTTCGCTTTTCTAAGAAAGCATGTTCAGTGGTAAATGAGAAAGGAAAACTTGCTCTCAGTGGCTATCGCAGAGAAAATGTCTATGTAATCGACATGGACTCTACGACCACTGAAAACTTATGTTTTCTCTCAAAAGCCTCTTCTGATGTCAACTGGCTATGGCATAAAAGGCTTTCTCATCAAAACTTCAAAACCCTGAATTCTCTATCATCTAAGAAACTGGTGTCTGGTCTTCCTCAGCACTCATATGCTAAAGAATCTCTCTGCTCTGCATGTGAAAAAGGAAAACAAATAAAAGCTAGTTTCAAGTCTAAACAAGTTTTCTCAGTGACAAGTCCTCTTCAGCTCTTGCATATGGATCTGTTTGGCCCTGTCAACATCCAATCAATAGCTGGAAAGAAATATACGCTTGTCATTGTAGATGAATATTCTCGCTACACCTGGGTTATCTTTCTTCGTTGTAAGAGTGATACTCCAGAAGAACTAATATCTTTTGTTAAAAAGATGGAAGTGCTGAACAATCTTACTGTTCGTTCAATAAGAAGTGATCATGGAACTGAATTCAAAAACAGTTCCCTGAACAATTTCTTTAAGAACAAGGGAATCTCTCACAACTTCTCTTCAGTAAGAACACCTCAGCAAAACGGAGTCGCTGAAAGAAGAAACAGAACGATCATAGAAGCTGCTAGATCAATGATCAGCGATTCTCATCTCCCTACGCAATTTTGGGCAGAAGCTGTAAACACTGCATGTTTTACTCAAAACAGATCGCTGATAATAAAGTGATTTGGGAAGACATCTTATGAACTTTTTCTTGGAAGAAAGCCTTCTATCAGCTTTCTTCATATCTTTGGTTGTCAGTGCTTTATCTTAAACAACAGAGATCAACTTGGAAAGTTCGACCCAAAAGCTGATGATGGAATATTTCTAGGATATTCCTCCATCTCCAAAGCCTACAAAGTCTTCAACAAGAGAAGACAAATCGTAGAAGAAACAATTCACGTCACTTTTGATGAAACTCGCTCAGCGAACTCTAAACCAATAGCTGACAATGAAGAGTTAAATGCTTGGATGCTTTCTCACTACAGAGAAACATAACCTTTCTTCTCAAACCATCAGCATTCTGATCCTCCAGTCGCTGATGATAATCCAAACATTATACATTCTACCGCTGAAACCACCTCATGGGTTTTAGCAGAACCTCTAAACACACTACTACCATCAAATCTGCCTTCGTCTGAAAACCTCTCTGATGAACCTTCTCAACAGTTAATTGCCGATGAACCTCAAACGTCCTCATCAGTAAACATTCCAACTGTTGATCCATCCTCTGAGTTAAGCAATCATACTCCTGCTCAGCGATGGACCAAAGATCACCCAATAGAACAAATTCTTGGTGATCTCGAAGCAGGTATTCAGACACGATGAAGCTCAGGTAATATCTGTCTCTTTGTAAACTTTCTCTCTTTAATAGAACCAAAGAAGACTGATGATGCCCTCGGAGATCCAAACTAGGTCAGCGCTATGCAAGAAGAGCTAACTGAATTCTCTCGAAACAAAGTTTGGAATCTCGTTCCTAGACCATCTGATAAAACTGTTATAGGCACCAAATGGGTGTTTAGAAACAAGTTAGATGAACATGGAACTGTAATCTGCAACAAGTCTCGACTTGTTGCTCAGGGATACAGACAAGAGGAAGGCATAAAATATGATGAAACCTTTGCCCCTGTGGCCAGGCTCGAAGTAATTCGACTATTCCTAGCTTATGCAGTCTATAAAGACTTCATCGTTTATCAAATGGATGTAAAATCAGCGTTCCTAAATGGAAAGTTGAATGAAGAAGTCTATGTAGAACAACCTCCAGGGTTCTATGACCCTAAGTATCCAAATTATGTTTATAAATTGGATAAGGCTCTCTATGGTCTAAAACAAGCCCCTCGTGCTTGGTATGACACTCTCTCATCTTTTCTTATCTCTGAAAATTTTGAACGTGGCAAAATTGATAATACGTTATTTTTCAGAAAGATAAAAGGTCATATAATTCTTGTACAAATATATGTTGATGACATAATATTTGGTTCTACTAACCCATCTCTGTGTACTCGCTTCGCTGAAAGAATGAAGAAAGAATATAAAATGAGTATGATGGGTGAGCTGACATATTTTCTTGGTCTTCAGATTAAACAATCTGACAAAGGTACTTTTATCTACCAATATAAGTATGTTAAAGATATGCTGAAGAAGTTTGATCTTACACAAACTTCAGCGATGAAAACTCCTATGGCACCACCCCTGACACTTAACAAAAATCCTTCTGGAAAACCTGTTAATGTCACTGTCTATAGAGGAATGATAGGCTCCCTACTGTATCTTACAGCGAGCCGACCTGACATCATGTACTCTACTTGTTTATGTGCACGCTATCAATCTGAACCCAAGGAATCCCATCTGATCGCTGTGAAGCGAATTTTCAGATATCTAAAAGGAACTCCTAACCTCGGTCTTTGGTATCCCAAAGACTCAGGGTTCGATCTAACTGGTTATTCTGATAGTGATTTTGCAGGCTGTAAACTCGATCGAAAGAGTACCACTGGTGGATGTCAACTCCTGGGAGGAAAGCTGGTAAGTTGGACAAGCAAAAAGCAAAACTCAGTGTCCACTTCCACAGCTGAAGCTGAATACGTCGCCGCTGGAAGCTGTTGTTCTCAGATCTTGTGGATGAGAAATCAACTATTAGACTATGACCTTCAGCTGTCAAAGATTCCCATCTATTGCGACAGCACTAGTGCTATCGCTATAGCAAATAATCCAGTGCTACATTCAAAGACAAAACACATCGAGATCAGATATCATTTTATCAGAGATGATGTGATGAATGGTGATATTGAACTTCACTTTATCCCTACTGACTTTCAGCTTGCTGATTTATTCATCAAACCTCTTGATGAGACAAGGTTCAACTTTCTCATCAGTGAGCTTGGAATGCTGAACCTCGAAGAATAATTCTTCAGCGTTCATGTATTGTGTCAGTAATCAAAAGTTCCCCTTTCATCATTCTCTGATAAACATTCTGACTCTCAGGTATGTTCTCTCCATCCCCATAACTGAATCTTAACTCAGTTAAGATGTTTTTTTAATATAAACCTTAATCACTGAACCTTTCTTCAAATGATTAAAAGCTTTTTTGAAAATAAATTTATCACAGATATTTCTTGTCAGTGATCCTTTTAAAAGAAAATCTATCCCCATCTTTACTAACAAGGATACTTTTTAAAACAAAAATCTATCGCTGATTTTTCTTCAGCGATAATTTCAAAACGGACAAATGAACAGTCTCTCTCTTCTATGACGTCATTTGAACCGACAATCCACGACATGCCTTTTTCTGACACGTTCGTCTGTTGCTCTTCTATCCAATCAACATCGTGGGACGTGTCCATGTCATGATGAGCATTTGTTTTCCCGCTTCGCTCATTCTCTCTCCTCTCTCTCACGTATAAATAGAATGTTTTTCCATTCTTATCATTTTTACGCCTTCTGCAAATACTTTCAAAGCAAGAATACTCTCTCCAGCATTCTAGCATTCTCAAGCATTTGCATCATTTCTTCAAAGATCACCAGGTTATTATTGATCTTTTTCTAATTTCTTATCTTAAATCTTTTTACATGAACCCCCATTTATGGGTTTATAAGACTCTAATCTCATAAGATCATCTTCATTTTTGATTTTATTCTTTATTCAAAATCAATGTTTTTTTTTCTTGTTCTGAAATCTTGTTCTAAGATAAACTGTTTTAATCTGCAAATATGTTGATTTCCTATGTTTCTTTCCTCAAATAGAAACTAGCAAATCTTCTTTATTTTTAGACTAAAATTTCTTTTCTACTCGTTTATCTACTCCCAATTCAGAATGACTTAATCTGCACTTGTCGCCTCAAAGAACGTCAAATTCGCCATTTCTGACTCTGAGCTCCCAAAGAACAATCATCTTGCTCGCCTCTATTTTGACGGTGTCAAGTATCCTCATCTGAAGGAGGTCGCAATGTTTCTGAAGCAATCTTGCATTGCTTACGCTATCACTGTGGATCCAACACCCTCCAAAGCTCTTCTCCAGCAATTATGGTTTACTGCTGATGAAATCTCTATCACCAACAAAAAGGGTGAACAGGTTCCTGCTATCTCCTTCAGCACTCAACTTGAAGATCAAGAGGATGATTCTCATCAAGATGACGATGATGACGATAAAGAAGATCAATCCTTATGGTGTTCTTCAGCTGTCACTTCATCAGCGATAGCCTTGAAAGAAGTTATCAAAGCAGGGGGGAGACAAGAGAAACCTTCAGGAACCCCTTCCCAAAGCAAAGGTGCATCTGCTGAGGGAACCCTGAAGATGATTTCACTACCTGAGGAGAATCCTTCTCAGGTATGCCTTACTCTTGTTCCCTTATCTTACTATAAAAATCCTACCCCTGTTTCTTTCTAGCCTTTATCTCTCTCCTTCCCTAAAATAAATCTAACCTTTTTCTTTTTCTGAACAGACAGTTCTCTCCCCTGCTTAAGGGTAAAGAGCTCCAAATAATCCCAGCTGCTGAAGCTGATGACCAAATAATCCCAATCTCTGTCCGAGAGATTGATGAAGAGGATGAAGAAGAAGAAGAAGAAGAGTCCCTGCAACATCATGGAAGGCCCTCTAGACCATCTCACTGGTCAGAGGAAGAGAGAAAGAAAAGAACAGAGATAATCTCTCATATGGAGAGTCAACGACGAAAGGTCCCCTCTCAATCATCAGATCTGAAATTCCTGACTGAAGCTGAAATTGAAGAATCCGTCAGGGCTGAGAAGCTGATTGCTGACTGTCAAAGAGATGCCTCTCTGGCTCTCAAAATTCAGTCTTCTCAAGTCAAAGACAAGAAGCTGAAACGCAAACCAGTGGAAGTTCAAGCAGCTCTGTTGAAAGAGATTGAAGAGGAACGCTCCAAAGAAAAAACGGTCATCGATAATACAGTCGATTGGTGCAAACAAAAAATTGACTATCGCTCTAATCCAATGAAGATCGTAGCGGTCGCTATATCTGGAAGAAAGAAGAAGGATAAACTCTCTGTCACCATGGAGATTACCAGAGAGGATGGAAGTTGCAAGGCAATGTTCATTTCAAAGCTGTAAGACTTCGGCTACATGGAGTGGCTTGAGTTCAAAGATGCGCTGAAGAAATAAAAGTCAACATACAGAGGCTACGTTGAAAGGGTAAATGATGCTCTCATCAACAAAGTCACTGCTATACTAAAGGTGCCATCTACTCTTCCTTCAAGATCCATGCAAGTCAAGAGAAAGCCTGTCTCCTCCTCTTCTGATAATGTCGCAGTGATCAGAAATGAAACCTCCATCAAATTCTCAAGAGAAGCTCTGTTCGGTCCTCCTCCTGATCTTTCAGTTCTGGATCTCTCTCTGCCTCCTGGCGGACCATATGCTGCAGGACAAGTTCTTGATGAACCTTTTGGAATCTTCTTCAGAGATGACGAGGAACAACTCAGATTTCAAAGGGTCTCTGAAATCCCTATCTGTCCCCTCGCTCTTCTCAAGGATCTCATGTGCCTATGGTATACTCTCTCTCCTGCTGCTGAGCCAATCATAGCGATTATCTGCAAAGAATCTTTAGAGCGAAGGCAAAAAGGAGAAGAAATATCTGAGTATTTGATCAATCCTCCTAAACCCTCTTTAGATAGCTGATAGATTAGTTTTCTTACTTGTAATCTATTAGTTTAACTTACAGTAGTTAGTACATCACTTGTACTTGTAATTTTTCATTCCTTGTAATTCTTTTCTTGGATTAATGAAAATTTCAGTGAAGTACTTAACTCCATCAGTGCTGTAAAAGATCCCTCAAAATAGTAATTGGGACATGTATGTTATGAGTCCTGATTATTCCATCATTTTGAGCTACAAAGTAATTTTCTTCAGTTACTTTGTCATTATCAAATAGGGGGAGATTGTTGATCCAAACTCTCTCAGTGATTTGATAACGACCCTCTTCTATACTTAGTGAAAATTACGTTTTAATATGTATTGTTAGGTCTGATTTTATAGTAATCATTGTATTTATAGGGCTTGGTCAATACTGTGTTTAGTGCTTATCAGTATTGTATCTGACCAAGGGTATTTAAGTCCCTTTGGTCTTGTTCCTTTGTAAGAGTTACACGAACAATATTGAGAATTACTACTATGCGCTCCCTAGTCTCTCTCTCTCTCTACTTTCTCTCTCTAAGGATTTAGAGATCTTGGTTTATCAATTGGTATCAGAGCAAGATAGATCTTGAGAGAATTGAGAGATTAATTTTCTTAATCTGAATTTGTGATTGAAATTGAAAATTTGATCGATTTTCTTGAATTTTTTCAAGAAAATCTCGTTTTCTTGATTTCTCATAAAATTTGGATTTGTTTGTGATCGTTTTTGGTTGAAATTGATATTGATATCATTAGTTGCGTTTTTGATAATCGATCATGTTTGATTCATATTGTTTTGCATAAAATTCAAGTTTAGATCTTCGATTTTGCGATTTTGAATTTTCTGGAAAACAAGTTTTCAACGTACTGTTTCATTCACGAGTTTGAGATTTAGTGGTTTTTAATCGAATTTGATAATCAAAAGTTGTTAGATTGTTGTTTTCGAGCATTTGTGTGTGATTTCTTGCTTTAATTTCTTTGTTAGAATCGATTTTACTTGTTATTTTTGATTTTCTGAAGTTTGCGTTTCATTCAAAACACTTTGTGTTTCATTCAAAACACTTTGCGTTTCATTCATCATAGTTTGCGCGTGTTCTACTAATTTTGATCTTGTTTTTCAGGTTTTCGCTTCAAGCCTCAAACGCAAAGTCTCAGTTTGCGTTTCTAGCCTAACACGCAAAGTCCAACTTTGCGTTTCCTTCTACACCCGCAAAGTTCACTTTGCGTTTCCCACTACACCCGCAAAGTCTATCTTGCGTTTCCCATTGCAAACGCAAACCTCAGTTTGCGTTTCCCTTAGCACCCGTAAAGCTCAGTTTGCGTTTCCTTCTTCACCCGCAAACCTCACTTTGCATTTCCTTCTAGACCCGCAAAGCTCTTGTTTCCTGTCTTAGTTAAAAATAAAAATAAAAGTCTGGAAATTTTTTTAGTGTGTCATCTAAATTTTTTTTCTTTTTAAACTTTGTGTCATTTCAAGTGTTTTTCAAATTTACAATTTTTAATATTTTTTTTCTTTCTTTCAATTCATACTGATTTTTGTTTTTCAGATTCATCAGCAATGAATTCTGCAAAATTTGTTTTTCAAGCTCAGTTCTACACAAGTGACCTCATGATGTCATTGGGCAAAGAAACTCGTCCACTAGTACTAATCGATGAAAACGAGTTTACACAGTGGCAAGATCGGTTCTTGAACTTTATTGAACGACAAAAGAATGGAAATGATATGATGACCATTTTATCTAAAGGACCATTCGACAAACCTAAATTGGCTTCTGGATTTTACAAGTCTACTAAAGAGTACACTAATGAAGAGTTGACTGCTTATCAAGCTGATCGGGATATTAAAGCAAATCTAATGTTGGCCTTGCCAAACTCTGTATACAACAAGGTTGACTGTTTCAAAACTCATCCTAACCTGATGTGGCAACAGCTTGAGAAGATTATGCTTGGTTCTTCAGTAGCTACTCAACTCAGGCATACTCGATACATGAATAAACTTTGAGGAATTCAAAGCCAAGGACGGGGAGTCACTGAAAGCTGTATTTGACCGTTTTTGTACCGTCATCAATGATCTTCGGAAGATAAAAGTTGAAAAGTCTGAGCTTGAGACAAATCTGAAGTTCCTCAACATATTGCAACCAGAATGGAATAAATCATGCCACAAATTGAGGAACGATGTCAGAATCTCAACTATGCATATTGAAGAGCTGTATGAGATTATGCTAACTGATGAGAGCTTGGTATTAGAGAAAAAGGCCAAGCTGGATAAAAAGAAGAAATCAGTAGATCCGGTTGCTATTCTCACGAAGCAACTGAATGAACAAGCGTTGTCTGATAACACCGGGTCAACTGATGACGATGGAGAAGCCTTATAGAAAGCTATGATTCTTCTCTCTCAACATTACCAAAAGAAGTTCCAACCGAGATCGGGTTCCAACTCTTGTCGCTTTACTTCCGGTCCTAAAGTAAAAGTACCCGAACCCAAGACTGCTGCTTGCTACAACTACGGAAAGCCGGGTCACATCTCAAAGGAGTGTAGAGCAAAGATGATTAAGGACTCAGCTTATTACCGAAGGAAATTGGAGTTGGCTGAGAAAAGAGAGAATGGAACAGTTTTGCTGGCAGAAGAAGAATTTTGGCTGGATTATTCCGATGATGAAGCATCGAACGTCGAGATCGCCCATTTGTGCTTAGTTGGAGAAGACCAGTCAGATGATTCTGACACTGATGAGGATGAGGTATATTCTGAATTTGACTACAACTTTATTACCTCTCAGTTTGATATCATGATTAATGCTTTGTCTGATTTGCGCTCTAAAATTTTATCTGGAAAAGTTTTAAACTCTGAAAAGTCAGATTTAATTGAAAAGCTGAAAATTTCTTTGAAGGATGAAAAATCTATTTTAGAAAATACTAAAGACATCTTTCAAAAGAAATTAGATGCTTTGGAAAATTCTAACAAAACTTATCTTGAATCTTTGACTGACATGACCAAATTAAAAGATGAGTTTTCAGATAAAATAATTAAGTTAGAAGAAAAGCTTTATCGAAGAGACCAATCTGAACAAACAATCTATATGAACAAGTCGAGGAGTAAAGAGGCTTTAAAACAGAGATGGGGACTTGGTTTTGATAATCCTCAATTTTTAAAAAAAGTAATTGACGAAGTTCCCACCTTATATAAATACGATTATCTGACACTTGCTCATTATGCTCCTCAGTTCAAATTTCATTGGACTAGTGAAAAGGAAGTGTTAGATCTCGAAAATGAGAAAATGATATATAAAAAGAAAAATGAAATTCCTTTTGTTTATACGTCCGAAAATGCCAAATATTTTCCGAAAAAATCAAGAAGAGGAAGAAAAGTTTTAAATGATATATCTTCTGTTAAATCTTCAGTATCCAATGATTTTATTCCTTCTTATGCCCCTGATTCTGATAAGGAAAATATTTCTCCAATCATTTATGATTCGAAGAAATATACTCCTCCGTTAATTTTAGAAGGAAAAATCATAGATCTTGAAGATCAGATAGAAGATCAAAATATTTTGAAGAAAAATTGAATCTGACATTATTCTTTCTTTTATGACTTCTAGTCTTGAAGAAAATTTATTTTCTCAAAAATCAGATTCTATTTCTAGTCTATCTTCTGATTCTAAGGAAAATAAAACGGAAGTTTCAAATTTTAAAATCTTTTCTCAAAATAATTCAGACTCCGAGGCAAATTCAGATTTATTAGTTGGTCAGATTGGTTGCTTGGATAAATTTATTTCTTCTGATTTAAATATTTCGTCTAAAATTCTTGATAATTCTTTTACGCTCAATGATCAATTTTATAAACCTAAGCGTAAAAGAAGAAGGTCAAAGAAGTCGAAGAAACGAGATACAGTTCTTTCTGACTGTTCTAATTCTTCCGATACTATTATTTCAGATAGGACTGTGAGCCAGTCAAAGAAGCAAATCTGGAGAACTAGGTGGACATCAACTGATTCTATGTTTGATGGAGATCGATGTGTAGACAAATTTTATAATAATGATTCATTTGCTGTTTGTAATAAAGTTTCAAAATATTCTATAAAACAAATGTTTCAAATTTCCAAAAATGTCTCATATTCGTCTTCTGATTCTAGTTCAGATGATCATGTTTTATCTTCTGATGGTTGTGATTATTTTTCTGATCCTATTCCTCGAGTTTGACCTGTTAAATCTGATTATTGTTTCCCCATAAGAATTGCAACTAACAAACATGGGCCCAAATTCAAGTGGGTACCCAAATCTTTATCTGATTCAAAGTTGCAGGCATCACATGTTAAGGGGGAGTAAGGGAATTTTGGCTTCTGAGTAATTCAGCTCAGGACCCGTACTTCATAGACTTCGACTTCTAAACACAACAGTTTAGAACTCGTTCTTCAATGATTAAGCTTTTGACTTAATGAGATACTGTGAGTACATCAATTTTAATTCTGTTGCATTTATCTCTGATAATGATGTTATTCCAGTTTTTTCTCAATGTTTCTTGAATCTGAGCTTGTTTATCTTTCTTTTGAATTTGTATTACCCATTTTTTTCTTCTAATATGAGACACAAATTTATTTTCTTCTATGTAAAAGATGAAATAGTTGAATTTTATTTTGTTCCAACTAAATATTAATTAAAAGTTTAAATCTTTACAAATTTTATTCTATAAAGTAAAGTTTTACATTTTTTCTTTCCTTTGAATAAAATATGTGTCTAGGATAAATTTTCAAGTTCTTTTGTTTATATTAAAGTTTTTATATGGTCAAATTTCAAGTCTTACAAAAGTCGAAAAGTCAGCAACATGTTTGAAACTTTTATTTCTGCTTTAAAGATATGTGAGTCGGAATTTTTATAGTTTACTTTGCTTAGACTATCTAAACGATCAAAATTTTAGATTGGAATGAAAATATGGGCTAAGCATTTAGACGTTGATCTGAGTGATTGAGATGAATATTAAATTCTTAAAATACAGAAATCTCTAAGTTTAAAAGTTTGTACCTGTGACCTTTCTGGTTTGGGAAAGTAAGTTTCTCGGGATGCTTGTCATCTGGTCCCCTAAGGTCAATTGGTCTGGGAGTGATCGAACAGAAATCCTTCAATAGAACCAGATCGAAAGTCATGTTCTACTGGTATGAATGGGTTTAGGATATGTCGATGTAGCCTTTCTGATCTGGGAGAGTAAGTTCCAAGGGGTGCTTGACATCTAGTCCCCTAAGGCCAACTGGTCTGGGAGCGGCTGACCCAAATCCTGCAATAGGGTCAGATAGAAAGTTACGTTTACGACATGTTCTTTACTTAATAAACTTTTTGATCAAAAGATGCCAAAGTGCACGAGCTTAAAAGATGCCAAAGAGCACACTCATGTTAAGATGCCAATGAGCACAATGCTAAAAGATGCCAAGAAGCACACATCTCATGATACTTGGTGATATGTTTGAGTTGCGATAAATCTGTAAATTTATGAATATCTTAATTCTTGATGGCTTAGTGTGAGTACATGCAAAGTTCTCTATAATATTTTTAGAATTGCATTTTCTTGAAGCTAATCGAAGATTCGCATGTGAGCACACTTAATAGACTGCTGGAAGTTTTGAAACTGAACATGTTTTAACTTGATATGCAATTAAACTCGTTCTTTTATCTTACAACATATGTTTGATTTCAAATGATTGATAAATTTGTGATATTTTACTCTGTAGAATTTAATTTGTTTAGTGTTTAAAATTTTATATGTTTAGTTTTTTCAAAATTTACATTCAGTATATTTTTCTTTCTACATTAATTTCTGATCACTGTGTTCTCATAAATATATTTTAATGGGTTTATGCATTATTCAAGGGGGAGTGAACAAAGAGATGTATTTCAAAGATTATATCTGTTTTTGAGGGGGAGTGTCTGATTTTCTTTACATGAATGTTATCTCGAATTGTCTTATCTAATGCATTTGTGTAGGGGGAGTTAAAGAGCTTTCAAAGGTAAAATTTTTCTAAGGCAGCTTTGCGCTTCACACATGGCCCGCAAAGCTTGTTTTGCGCATCAAGCATTGACACGCAAACCTTGCTTTGCGTATCAAGCATGGCACGCAAACCTTGCTTTGCGTCTCCCATGTGGAACGCAAACCTTAGTTTGCGCTTCCTGCAGGGAACGCAAACCACCCCTGTTTTCTCTGTTTCTTTGATTTTGCAGATCTTTCGTTGTCTCGTCTCCAGCATTCCCATGACCAAGTTGATCAAGATCATCATGGTCATGAGGGGGAGAAGTCAAGGAGAAGATAAAGAGACAAAGAGCTTAAATGTTTATCTGCTGATCAAGATTCGCTCAAAGATTCTATTCTCTCGGCTACAACAAAATCTTTTGCTGTTCCTGCTCCGAACACCACAGTTCATTCAAGATCATTCAAAAGAGGTGTATCGTCTTGAGCTTAAGCAGCAAAGAAAATTTTCAATCTGCAAGATGATGAGAAGAAATTTTTTCTTAAAAGTCAGAAAGCTTCTGAAAGTCGCTTTGTTGGTCCGTGCTATTATAGAAGACAATTTTTGAAGACCAAAGAGCCAATGATTACTAAGGGGGAGATTGTTAGGTCTAATTTTATAGTAATCATTGTATTTATAGGGCTTGGTCAATACTGTGTTTAGTGCTTATCAGTATTGTATCTGACCAAGGGTATTTAAGTCCCTTTGGTCTTGTTCCTTTGTAAGAGTTACACGCACAATATTGAGAATTACTACTTTGCGCTCCCTAGTCTCTCTCTCTCTCTACTTTCTCTCTCTAAGGATTTAGAGATCTTGGTTTATCATGTATTAGTGTTTCACCATCAGCAATCAGACTGAGTCTGTTCAGTTATCGCTGATAGTCTTTCTTATAAGCATTTCTATGTATCAGTGATCAGACTGAGTCTGTTCAGTTATCACTGATAATCTCTGAAGTAAACAGCTAACGTAATCCCTGAAGACAAGTCTCGCGTCAACATATGTTCATAGCTGAATCGAAGACGAAGCTGCTGAACAAAGAGAAGTCTAATAGTGACCTGATGCGGATATCAGTGAAGCAGACAACTCTACATATACGCGAAGGAACATGAGGAAAAGCTTCAGCGATAGCTGAACCTCTTTATCTCTGAAAGAAGAGATACTCAGCAATCGAATGATCACTTAGCTAATGTCTCAAGTTTCCTTTTGTCTCTCCTTGCACAAACTAGTACTATGTGTCAGAACGGACATGTCTCTGCCACCATACGTACAACACCTCTGTCAACTACATTGTTCATTGTCCGGCCGAAAGCATGTCTCCCAAAAAGTCAGACTTCCAAAGCAAATCAGTGAACGCCACATGTAAAGTGCCCTGCCATGCATTTAATGCATAGGGTATAAATAGGAAGTTCGCCTCTTCATCTGAAGTGTGCTAATCCTTGAACCTCATATAGAAACCCTTGTTTTCTATATCTCTAAATCTCCCATTCTCTGAATTTCTTGTGCAACCATCTTAGTGTTTCTTAAGTTTCTTTAGATTGAGTCTGTCTTAATCTTATTCCGCAACAAACTTGTAAATTGTGTTTGATTTATCAATGAACAATTTATTAAACTTTAAATTTCTGTGTTTGTATTCAACCCCCCCCCCCTTCTACAAACTTGTTAAGCACCTTCGGGACCAACAGGCCCTGGCCATCATGAGGGGGAGAAGGCTCCAGCATCAAAAAGTTTTGCAGTTGTCATCGCCGCAACTCCTCTTCGAGCCCTACAGAGAACATCCTTAGAGGTACACAAAACGCAAAACCTCAAGTCTTGTGCCTCTGAGGATACAAAACAAATTGCTCCATTTGTCCAAGGCACAACCTCTGTAGTGTCACAGAAAGGAAAGGTGAGTGTTGGCTCTGAACACATTGTAGAAGGGCTCACAAAGTTCGTAGAACCTTCAAGTCCTGAACTTATACCCACTGCACACCCACGCCTATTGTACAGTTTCAGAGCCTTGATCCCGTAAACACAGAAGATACATCAGAGACCCCTTTACAGACAGAACAAAGAACTGAAAGCCTCTGAACCTGACAGGAAAAAGACCTCAGAACAGAAACAACAAGGGGATAGGGTAAAAAAGATCGTTCAATCAATGGATGCCATGAGAATTCCAATCCCAAGGCCTCCACCAAAAGAACTTAAGTTCCAAGAGAACATTCATACCTATCTCTACAGCGCAGAGCCCGAGGCAATCTTCTTAGCACCAAATTTGCATCCCCTAATCAAAGAGGACATCAGAAGACGTTTTGAGCAAACTGCACAAGAAAGGAATGAAGTGTTCTCTACAGAAGATATCAAGACTGTAATGAGGATCTCTCTACACTCCTTCGCCAACAAGTCAATCATGTATGCTAAATACTTAGTTGAGAGAAAAGATGGGAAGTAGTACACGTTCACAGATACAGACTTAAAGAACCTCTGCGCCTACGACCTTCCTCAACTACATGCCTTCACAGAGCAAAGACTTGAAAAGCGAAAGGAGTACATGATAGCAAATGGCAAGATCAAGGAGGTGATGCGCGAACATGTCAGATATCATAGAAAAATGGATTTCGAGGTAGCTCTACAACTCGGAGTCGGGAAGTTGTTGATCACCAAACCAAATGACCAATTCCCCAGAATCGAAAATGTTCCATCAAACTCTCTAATCACAGAGCCTAAGTTCGGGTTCATCTACAAAGACGATGATGGGCTTAAGAATATGTACAGGCCAAATCAAAGTCACAAGTACTCGAACAACACTCTGCTGAAGATAAAGAACACGATTGTGAGGAAGAAGGGCACTGAGACTATGCAAGCGGGACATGCAGAAAGGATGATCGAACAGATTGATGCTCAACTGAAGTACAGGGATCTCATTCTATCGATGAAGAAAACTCAAGCCGAAAGCTTTACCAATCCGATAAATGATTTTCCTCAATGACTTCTGTAATTTTCTTTTTGCTTTTCATTCATGTATATGCTTCTTAATGTAATTGCCTTCCGGCATTTTTCTTTTATGAATGAAAATCTGTATTCAGAAGTTAAGTTCCTTTCACCTCTTTTTGTTTCTAGCTTAGCCAACACCTCAAATTTCAAAATTTTATTTTTCAACACTTAGGGGTAGATTGTTAGCCCCATCTACCAAAATTAGAAGTGTTGAAAAATAGGCTAAGTATAGAACCTTCTGTTGACTGCTAAGTCACCACATAAGATGCAAAGCTCAGAGGTTACTCCGCAGAAGGTGTACCCGAGGTCAAACCTGAAGATGATGCTCAGATCACAGAGCCTCTGTGATCACTCACAAAGCCTCTGTGAAGGCTAACCTCTGGAGATCAGTGTTGGAGTTTATCCGCAAGATAGTTCAAGACAAGACCACATATAGAACACGTGAGGCCTGCTGTACGAAGATCCTCAAGATCAATTAATGGGCATCCCACGATGTTTTACTTTACAGGTGGCATTCCTTTTATGGATTGTCAGCCTTTGTCTTATACTATTATATGATCCCCTTGCTATATGAAAGGAGCACCTCCTGCATTGTAGTGAAGCGAGCACACACAAATAGCAGTATGTATAATCCTTGAGCATATTAGCACACACTTGTGCGTGTTCTTGGTGTTCTTGAGTGAATTAATGAAGCATATGACTTAGTGAAAACGTTGTTACTTATTGTGCTTTTCATACTATATGCTTGTGTGTTTACTACCTTCGTAAACTTATCTTCACTACATATTGAAACGCTTCCGCACTCATATTTTTCAGTTTACCACGTAGTGAGATAGTTAAACAAGTTTAGAACATAAATCTGGGATCAACACACCTACCTCGCATGACAAAGTGGACCAAGAGTCACCCACAGAGCCAAATTATAGGTGACCCGTCTGACAAGGTCCAAACTCGATCAAGTACTGCAAATTTTTGTTACTATACAAATTTTGTGAGTATCATCGAACCCAAAAAGATATTTGAAGCTCTTGAAGACCCAAACTGGGTAGAAGCTATGCAAGAGGAGCTTCTGCAGTTTGAGAGAAACGAAGTATGGACCCTAGTGCCTCTGCCAAAAGGCAAAACGACTATAGGAACCAAATGGGTCTTCAGGAACAAAAAGGATGAAGATGGCGTGGTGGTCAGGAACAAAGCAAGACTGGTGGCCAAGGGATACTGTCAAGAAGAAGGCATTGATTATGAAGAAACCTTTGCCCCTGTGGCACGACTAGAAGCTATAAGGATCTTCCTTGCCTTCGCAACCCACAGAGGTTTCAAAGTATATCAAATGGACGTCAAGTCAGCCTTTCTGAATGGGCAGATTCAAGAAGTATATGTCCAACAACCACCAGGGTTTGAGAGCTCTAAGTACCCAAATCACGTCTACTTTTGGACAACGCTCTATATGGACTGAAACAAACCCCCAGAGCCTGGTATGATAGACTTTCAAACTTCCTCCTTGCCAATGGTTTCGAAAGAGGTACAACTGATACTACTTTATTTTATAAGAAGAGAAAAGGTGAGATTCTACTTGGTATACGGAGAACTCTGGCTTTGATCAGGTGGCTTATACAGATTCAGATTACGAAGGATGCAAGCTAGACAGAAAAAGTACCTCTGGGAGTTGTCAATTCCTTGGAGGGAAATTGGTAAGTTGGACCTCTAAGAAGCAGAATTGTGTCCCAACCTCTACGGCCGAAGCGGAATACGTTGTCGCTGCCA
The DNA here is from genome assembly GCA_023525745.1 of Arctium lappa. NCBI lineage: Eukaryota > Viridiplantae > Streptophyta > Magnoliopsida > Asterales > Asteraceae > Arctium > Arctium lappa. The sequence continues at coordinate 27,594,377 of CM042062.1, forward strand.
GTTGTTGTTCACAAGTTCTATGGATGAGAACCCAACTTAGAGACTATGGATTTGACATCGAGAAAATCCCCATCCTCTGCGACACCAAAAGCGCCATTGCGATCTCCGCCAATCCTGTGCAGCATTCCAAGACCAAGCATATCGATATCAGGTATCACTTTCTGAAACACCATGTGGAGCATGGGACAATAGAGATGTACTTTGTGCCCACAGATTACCAACTTGCCGACCTTTTCACGAAGGCATTGGATGAGAAAAGATTCACTTTTCTAGTTAGCAAGATTGGTATGCTTAACATGGGTTGACCACAGAGCCTCTGTTGTACATATTTACCTTTCTGCAACTTATTCCTTGTTTGTAAATAGTTTCTTAAGCTTTCTTTATTATTCTTTTTCTAATCTATGTCTTGTACAAATCTCATCTTTATATGATCCAAGCATAGTTGAAGGGGGAGCAGACCGAACCAACAAAGACCGATCTTGACTATTCCAGGGGGAGCAAGACAGTTCTGTGCGACACAGACTACAGAGTGAGGTTAGTCCATCTGAACCAAGGGTCAAAACTCTTTCTAGAGCACTACGCCCTCAGAAAGATCCCACTCTGTACCTAGTTTTCTGTCTAAACTTTGAAATGATCAAAACTTTGAAAATCTTTTCTTAAAAGGAAATTTTTGGTCTCAGAACCTCTGGGGTCGACCACAGAACCTCTGCGATCTATCACAGAGCCTCTGCACCTCAAAACTGAGGATATTTGACCGATGCACTTCTCTAAAAAGGAACTCGATCATTTAATCTCACTATCCTCCCTCTTAAAATGCTCTTTTGATCAAAACCTTGCCTATGACCTCAGAAGCCTCTTATCCACAGAGCTTCTGTCATTCCCATCACTTGAGAAGTTATTCAGGTCATTTGTTGCGGGTTATTTTTTGAAACTCACTGTCATGTGGGAATAGTAAATGCCACGCGCATGAGAATAGGTGGAGGCGCACGTCCTAGATCGTGCACCGCCATTATCTGACGTGGCAATATTTGATTGGTTCGTATTTGTACCGTCGTTTTTCAGAAACGGCCTCTTATCCGTTACCATTCATTTCGGATTTCAAATTTTATTTTTTACCGCTTAATCTTTTTTTCCCTCTCTCTGTATATATAAACCCTCTCATACCATACATCTTCTTTTTACCTGCAAATTTTTTTCTCTCAAGAATTCCTTTGCAAAGAATCTCCCTTCTTCATATTTTACCATGGCATCTCAATCTGCTTCTTCCAAGAACTCCAAGGGTTCTTCTGCATCGAACAACTCAATGCATTCTGAGGCTAAAGGTCCGATTCCCATTCTGTTGAACAAGAACATGTCCTCACAAGCAGAATGTTCTTCTTCACACACCATGATTACCACTCCAAATAACTAAACCTCAAGCCTAACAATCATTATGTCGTCTTGGAACCCAAGGGATACCCCAAGGAAGTTGCTCCTTTACTTCAAATCCTGAAAAACCACATCCTCACCAAAGCTCTAACCCTAAAAAGAACTGACATCCCAGAAACTTACATTTAACAATTCTGGTTGAGTGCTAAACATGAAAAACTGGACCATTATGGCTACTGTGTCATGGGTTATGCCACTCATCCCTCCACTGCTAAAATACTGGACCTCGGCACAAACCGTAGAAGAGTCTCAGAGGTATTCGGACTTCCTACCAAGACCCAATTGAACCTGACAAAATTCTCTAACGAGCCCTCAGATGATGAAATTCTAGAGTTTCTCAGGTTCATAGGGTACGCTACACCGATTTCCAAGAGAACTGATTTCAGACGCCAGAACCTTCCACCTATGTGGAATATTCTTTTCTCGATTCTCAATCGCTGCTTGACTTGCAAAGTAGGAAGTCCTGACCAATCTAGCCATACCATACTTGCAATAATGTATATCAAATACTATGATTTGCCATTGGACTATGCAACACTTATTTTCAGGGAGATCAGAAACGCGGTCATAGCTAAACAAGAGGACCGAGCTCGAGGCACAGAACCCAAAAATCTCGTGTTCAACAGATTCTTTGCAGTTCTGTTAGGAGATGCTCTGATAGGAGAAGGGAAGTTACATGCAGAAGGTAAAATGATCAAAGTCTACGACATGAAGTCGCACAAGCCAACCGTACTAAAGACTGGATATCCTGGAGCAAGACCTCTGCCAGCCAGTATTCTAGCTTACCTGGGTAGTGAAGATGCGGTTAGGACTTACATTCGTGGGCACAGGACTCCTGTACCGAGTTCTGCACCCCCCCCCCCCACGTGTAGGATTCCAAGTGGGATACATAGCTATTTACCTTAGGATAGAGGTAAGTGAGGGAGCTGGAGTAGATATAGCAGAAGAAACCCACATTAGGACAGAGGTTATAGTTCACGAGAGTGGGGTGGGGAAAAAGAAGCTTAAAAAGAAAAGGAAACCCAAGAAGAGAGTCGCAGAAGAAGAGACTCTAAAATCACCCTCAGAGGTTGCCAAGCCGAAAAAGAAGGCTAGGAAGTTAACCAAAGTAGAAACCTCTGAACATGTCATTACACTAGAAGTGAGTGAACCTGAAGAATCAGAACAACCTCTGCAGAGGAGAAGGCGAAAAGCTCACATCATTGAAAGCTCTGAAGATAGAATCCCTAGTCCTCTCCATGTCGCAATGGACATACCTAAGGAAGTACAGAAGCTGCACTCTGTGGACTTAGATGAAACCACAGACGTTGAGGTGCAGGACATTATGGGGCTTTCAAGCTCTGGTGATGAGGGTGTGAAAATCTCGGAGAAGGAGATAGGAGAAAAAGATGCCATAGGCACACAACCTGAACCAACTCCCTGTGCAACCCATGTTACTACCCCTGCAGTTCTAGTGTAGAAGGTATTGAAAAAAGAACCGCACAGTCCAAACCCAGCCCTAACCAACCGGACAGAGGATATTCCTTCATCCTCTATGCCATTTCTATCTGGGGAACCAAAATCCACCCCATCCTCTCAACAGGATGTTGGTGCAGACGTAAGTGTTCATTCGCCCAAGGACACGACACATATGCATGCGGAAGCATTCGTTGCCTCTGCCACACACAAAAGTGACCCCCAAACCACCTCAGAGTTGGTGGTGTGAGAACACATTGATTCTGCGGTTCTAGAACAACCACATGATTCATTAAAAAAGGATCTTGAAGGAGTCTCTGAACCCTCCTCCAAGAAAATTATTGACAGAACTCCCATAGATGCTTCCTCTGTGGAACATCAAGGATTGGGAGGAAATCCTCCAGAGCTCATCTTTTCTTCAGGCTCTGAAGGTGCCAAACACTCGTTGGCAAAATCTGGAACATTTGTTGTTCCAGAGGTTACCTCGGGCACCTTTGTCAGGAAGGGCGAGTTTAAAGCCTTTGTTGACATGGTGCTCCAAAAATTTGACGAGTTGAAAAGCTCTGTCACAAGGGAGTCCCAAGCCAACTCCCAAATCCTTGAAGAGGCTCTCAAAGCAAATACAGACGCTCTGAAAGCTCTTCATCAAACTTCACTTCAACATACAACAGATATCAAGAAGCTGACAGAGCGCACCCTGTAACCAGAACGGACATTCGGGATTGTGAACGCTCAATCAACATTCAGACTGATACAATTAAGACCCTAGGGGATATCTACATGAATGAAATGGGCACTTTTGCAACCAAGACCGTTCAATCAGGGGTGGATGACCTGACCAAGCTTCGAGATGAGATCAAGGATATAACTCGCAGTGTTATAGTCCCATTCCAACCACAGGCGTCCACCTCTGCACCCCCACCTTCAACCTCTTCAAATAACCTCTCTGCCTTTGCAACAAAAACGGACTTAGAAACAATGCGGAGAATGGTTCTAAGCAATCTCAACCTCATTGGCTCTGACATATCTCAACAGGGCAAAAAGGTGGCAGACGATTTGAAGAAAATTGTAGCCACGATCAGGTTCAAGTCTGATCTGGAGGTCAACAAAACGTCATTGGCTACAGAAGATGTTCTAAAGAAGATCACGAGGCATGGCGACGAGCACCTCTGCAAGAGAAGAAAAAGGAAGGCTCCTGCGACTTACCAAGCTCAGGCATCACAGAAGACGGTTCACCATGATAATCAGGATCCAGATGCCTCTGGCCCTGGCCATCCTGAGGGGGAGAAGGCTTCAGCAACAAAAAGTTCTGCAGTTGTGATCGCCGTAACTCCTCTTCGAGCCCTACAAAGAACATCCTCAGAGGTACACAAAACGCAAAATCTCAATTCATGTGCCTCTGAGGATACAAAACCGATTGCTCCATTTGTCCAAGGCACAACCTCTGCAGTGTCACATAAAGGAAAGGTGAGTGTTAGCTCTGAACACATTGCAGAAGGGCTCACAAAATTCATAGAACCTTCAAGCCCTGAACTTATGCCCACTGCACCCACACCTGTTGTACAGTTTCAGAGCCTTGATCCCGTAAACACAGAAGATACATCAGAGACCCCTTTACAGAACAAAGAACTGAAAGCCTCTGAACCCGACAGAAAGAAGCCCTCAGAACAGAAACAACAAGAGGATAGGGTCAAAGATATCGTTCAATCGATGGATGCCATGAGAACTCCAATCCTAAGGCCTCCACCAAAAGAACTCAAGTTTCAAGAGAACATACACACCTATCTCTACAGCGCAGAGCCCGAGGCCGTCTTCTTAGCACCAAATTTGCATCCCCTAATCAAAGAAGACATCAGAAGACGTTTCAAGCAAACTGCACGAGAGAGGAATGAGGTGTTCTCTACAGAAGATATCAAGACTGTAATGAGGATCTCTCTGCACTCTTTCGCCAACAAGTCAATCATGTTTGCTAAATACTTAGTTGAGAGAAAAGATGGGAAGCAGTACACATTCACAGATGCAGACTTAAAGAACCTCTGCACCTATGACCTTCCTCAACTACTTGTCTTCACAGAGCAAAGACTTGAAAAGCAAAAGGAGTACATGATAGCAAATGGCAGAATCAAGGAGGTGATGCGCGAACATGTCAGATATCATAGCAAAATGGATTTCGAGGTAGCTCTACAACTCGGAGTCGAGAAGCTATCGATCACCAAACCAAATGACCAATTCCCCGAAATCGAAAATGTTCCATCAAATTCTTTAATCACAGAGCCTGAGTTCGGATTCATTTTCAAAGACGATGATGGGCTCAAGAAGATGTACATGCCAAATCAAAGTCACAAGTACTCGAACAACACTCTACTGAAGATAAAGAACACGATTCTGAGGAAGAAGGGCACTGAGACTGTGCAGGCGGGTCCTGCAGAGAGGATGATCGGACAGATTGATGATCAATTGAAGTACAGGGAACTCATTCTATCGATGAAGAAAACTCTAGCTGAAAGCTTTACCAATCCGATAGATGATTTTCCTCAATGACTTCTGTAATTTTTTTTTCATGTATTCGCTATGAAATGTAATTGCCTTCTGGCATTTTCCTTTTTGAATGAAAATCAATATTCAGAGGTTGAGCTCCTTTCACCTCCTTTTGTTTCTAGCTTAGCCAACACCTCAAATTCCAAAATTTTATTTTTCAACACTTAGGGGGGAGATTATTAGCTCCATCTGCCAAGTTTAGAAGTGTTGAAAAATAGGCTAAGTATGGAAACTTCTGTTGTCTGCTCAAGATCGTCCAAGTCACCACAGAGGATACAAAGCTCAGAGGTAACTCCGCAGAAGACGTACCCGAGCTCAAACCTGATGATGATACTCAGATCATAGAGCCTCTGTGATCACTCACAGAGCCTCTGTGAAGGCTAACCTCTGGAGGTCAGTGTTGGAGTTATTCGCAAAGACGGTTCAAGACAAAACCACGTGCAGAACACGTGATGCCTGTTGTACGAAGATTCTGAAGATCGTTAATGGGCGTCCCACGATGTTTTACTTTCCAGGTGGCATTCCTTCTATGGATTGTCAGCCTTTGTCTTGTACTATTGTTTGTTCCCCTTCCTATATGAAGGGAGCACCTCCCGTTTTGTAAACAGGAGTGAGCACACACAAATAGCAGTCTGTATAATCCTTGAACATATTAGCACACACTTGTGCATGTTCTTGGTGTTCTTGAGTGATATAATGAAGCATATGACTTAGTGAAAACGTTGTTACTTATTGTGCTTTTCATACTATATGCGTGTGTGTTTACTACCTTTATAAACTTATCTTCACTGCATATTGAAATGCTTCCGCACTCATATTTTTCAGTTTACCACGCAGTGAGATAGTTAAAAGAGTTTAGAACATAAATTTGGGATCAACACCATATAATAATCTCCAAATCAAATACAATTTATTATGTTTTCAATACATCAAACAACAACTAAAACATTCAAGGTATATTGATAATTCTAACACCTATGGCTTCAGTATGATACTCATGTTTGGGTCGAGTTAATGCTCTTGTGAAAGGATCCGCCGGATTCTCTTTAGTCGGCACTGTACTCACCATGATCTGATTCACAAGTGGAGTCAGCCACCGTGTCCTATTTGGAACTTTTCCATGTCACAGCCCCACCATTAAACAAGAACACCCATCCTGACTGTGAGTGGGAATCATCCCGATCTGTCTGGAAACTCGCATCACCTGTTACTCGTAATTCATCCTTTCCACCGTAGACCAAGAACATGTCTTTAGTCCTCCGAAGATATTTAAGAATGTTCTTTACGGTCGTCCAATGACTTTCGCCTGGGTTCCCTTGATATCTACTCACCATGCTTAAAGCAAATGAGATATCAGGTCTAGTACATGTCATGGCATACATGATCGATCCTATAGCAGATGCATATGGAATTCGACTCATCCTGTCCAGTTCTTCACTAGAGCTGGGACATTGATCTTTACTCAATCTTATGCCATGTTGTATGGGCAAATACCCTTTCTTGGATTCACTCGTATTGAATTTCTTCAATATCTTATCCAAGTATGTACTTTGGCTAAGTCCAATTAAACGCTTGGTTCTATCTCGATAAATTCTTATTCCAAGTATGTATGTTACATTTCCCAAATCTTTCATAGCGAAACATTTCCCGAGCCAGACCTTTACATCTTGCAACATCGGAATATCGTTTCCTATGAGTAGTATGTCATCAACATACAAGACTAGAAATACAACATTACTCCCACTAGCCTTAACATATACGCAAGACTCATCTTCGCTTTGAGAAAATCCAAACTTCTTGACGTTTTCATGAAAACAAAGATTCCAGCTACGAGACGTTTGTTTAAGTCCATAAATGGATCTTTCAAGCTTACACACCTTATCTGGATACTCGGTATGTACAAAACCTTCAGGTTGTGCCATATACACATCCTCGTCAAGTTTCCCATTAAGGAAGACGGTTTTTACATCCATTTGCCATACTTCATAGTCATGAAATGCAGCTATGGCAAGTAATATCCTGATAGACTTAATCTTTGCCACTTGTGAGAAGGTTTCATCATAATCAATCCCTTGAGTTTGAGTGTAACCTTTCGCAACCAGTCTAGCCTTGAATGTGTGCACATTCCCATCCATGTCGGTCTTCTTTTTGAAGATCCATTTACACCCAACTGTCTTGCGACCTGGTGTATGATCAACCAATTTCCAAACTTGGTTATCGTACATAGATTGAATCTCGCTCTCCATGGCCTCTTTCCATTTGGCAGCCTCAGGGCCTGCCATCGCTTCCTTGTAGTTGGATGGCTCATCCGCACTATCAAATGTTTTATCATTGACTAGTATATCTCCTTACTTTATAATATGAAAACCATAATAAAACTTAGGAGGTCGATTAACTCTACTAACTCTACTAGTTCTGCGAAGAGGTGGTGGAGGTATGTTAGTTTCCTCAACAGGTGGTTCAACCTCATGTTGAGGGCTAGTGTCAACTATAGGTTCATCATTGGTTGTTTCTTGAATTTCTTCAAGATCAATACTGCTCCCACTATCCTCTTTGAAAATGAGCTCCCTTTCTTGGAAGACTCCCCTTCTAGCTACAAATACTTTATTCTCAGAAGGTTTGTAAAATATATATCCAAAGGATTTGTAGGGATAACCAATGAACCGACACTTCTCTGCTCTAGGTTCTAGATTGTCGTTAGTTTCGCGCCGAACGAAGACTTCACAATCCCAGACCTTTATATGTGCTAACGAGGGACGAGTCCCAGTCCACATTTCAGAGGGCTTCTTTGCAACCTTATTAGTTGGAACGAGGTTTAAGATATGAGTTGCAGTTTCTAAGGCATAGCCCCAGAATGATATTGGAAGTGTAGCACGACTCATCATGGACCGAACCATATCAAGTAGCGTTCGATTTCTTCTCTCAGCTACACCATTGAGTTGTGGTGTTCTGGGAGGAGATAATTGTGAAACTATTCCACAATCCCTTAGATAGTCATAGAATTCATGACTCAAGTATTCTCCACCCCTGTCGGACCAGAGCATCTTGATCTTCTTGCCCAGTTGGTTTTCTACTTCGTTTTTGAATCCTTTGAACACTTCAAAGGTTTCCGATTTATTTTTCATCAAATAGATAAATCCATATCTACTGAAATCGTCAGTAAAGGTAACAAAGTATCTCTCACCGTTTCTCATGGAAGATCTGAATGGTCCACATACATCTGTGTGGATTAAGTCCAACAGATCCTTACCCCTTTCCATTTGTCCTTTGAAAGGTGCTTTTGTCATTTTGCCAAGTAAGCAAGACTCGCATTCTTCATCCGACTTTAAGTCAAATGATTCCAAGATCCCGTCCGATTGGAGCTTGGCGATGCGTTTCTTGTTTATGTGGCCAAGACGATGATGCCATAACGACGATTTATCCAATTCACTATTGGAGGAACCAACATTTAGAGTTAAGTTATTATTATTTCTACCAGCACAGATCACGCTTTCATACACACCATTACAAGGAGAGGCTTTAAAATAAAAACAACCATGTTTATAAACCAAAATGCAACCATTATCAAATTAAAATTCAAAACCATCCTTGTACAATGCATGAAAAGAAATAATGTTTCGAGTCATTTCCGGCGAGTAGCAACAATCTAATAACTTTATTGAAAAACCACTACTAAGCTCGAGCTCAAAATCTCCAATCTTGGTAACAGCGGCAGTCATCCTGTTTCCCATGATCAGATTTAGCTCCCCATGTTTCAATGTCCTACTTCCCTTTAGTCCCTGAAAATTAGAGCAAATGTGAATACCACATCCCGTATCAAGGACCCAAGAGTTAGAAATTGAAGTAATATGGAGTTCAATCATAAAAATACCTGAGGTGCCACACCCTTTGACCTTGTTCTTTTTCAATTCCTCCAGATATTTTGGGCAGCTTCTCTTCCAATGGCCCTTTTCTTGACAGTAAAAGCATACGGCCTCTTTAAGGTCACTTCTGGGTGGTATGTCAGAAGAATCAGCTTTTCTCTTAAGGCCTTGGTTGCGAGGAACAACTTTAGCCTTTCCCTTCCCTTTGGGATGAGAAACTTTCTTCTTCTTACATCCACCTTCCCTAATGGCCAGGACGGGAGCAGTTGAGTGAGCACTTTGGGTCTTACCCATACTTGCTTCCGCAGATCTCAACATGCCATGGAGCTCCATCAAGGTCTTGTCCATATTGTTCATATTGAAGTTCACCATGAACTATTTATATGCCCCATTAAAAGAGTTCAGCACCATGTCAATAGCAAGTTCTCTTGGGAAATTGACACCTAGATTGCCCAACCTGTCAATGTACGCTTTCATCTTTTGCACATGCGCACATACAGGGGCATCGTCCTGTTACTTACATTCCACAAGCGATTTTACGACATGGAACCTTTCTTGCCTCGCTTGCTTCTGAAACATTTCACGAAGCTGCTCATTCAGTTCAAACGCCCCCATGTTCTCAAAACTCTTTTGAAGTTCCGGGGACATGGACGCTAACATGAGACATGCGACTTTTGTGGATTCCGCGAATTGCTTGTTATATTGAGTTACCGCTTCAGGGCTTGCATCATCATTAAGTATAGGAAGATCCTCATCGAGCAAATACTCTTTGTCTTCGTACCTCAAGCCAATTCTCAAGGCACGAATCCAATCCAAGTAGTTTGGCCCAGTCAGCTTATCTTTACTTAGGATAGAGAGTAACGTAAGGTTGGATGTTGAGTGAGGAGGAGGAGGAGGAGGAAGATTTTCAACCATCTGTAGATATAGTTTTAGTTAGTTTGATTTTATTTACCCGAAAATATTTAACAAGGGTTAGGATCCATATTTTACTCTATGATGCGAAAAGGGATGCCGTAATCACATCACAAAGTTATTTAGGTAAACAAATGCTATTTGTTAATTTCATTCACTATGAAACTCCTAGGTCTTTTGAGATTCATTGACTTATGTCAATGGCATGTTAATCTCGATTATGCTTATCTTCTATTTGTGACTGGGATGCCGAGGATCACAAACTAGATGGTGAATCGACCATGCAAAAAACACATGGACCCCTCGGCTCAAGTACGCTTGAGAATCAGGAGCGCCACATCATTTTCGACTATAGTTTCACATTAACGTGTCAGCAAACCGCACACGCTCCGTTAACAAACTATAAGAATATGTGTGTTCTTTTCATGGGTAGCATAAGACTTTCACATTTCTTAGTATATCTAAAATGGGATTTTAGTTTTATACTTTATAGTTAATACTTTTAACTTGTCATATTGACCTATCAAACCTTTTCAGTAATTCCACTAGTCCACACAAGAGGCGGTGAGTATGGTAACGCATGGCGTTTTAAAAACCATTGACTCATTCGGCAACCATATTATAGGCAACCTCCTTAAACCTCCTTAGAGTGCTTATAGTGAGTACGTCCAGTCTCGGTTTGACTATCAATGTATAGTTTAATTTTATATATATAATTAAGGTCTATTATATATATATATATATAAATTGAATGGAATTTTAAAACAATTTAAAATTATGATTATCTAATTAATTCCAATTAACCATGTGATGGCACATTTAATAATTAATATAATCGTTTCCATAATTAATTCCAATTAAATATGTAAGGATACATGTTAATAATTAAAATAGATATTTAAAATTATGATTATCTAATTAATTAATGTAAATATTTGACATACAATTTATATTCACTATATAAATAATGTTAATATTTATCTTACAATATTATTCAAACTTAAATACATATGTAAGATTATCTATTCAATATTTGCCAAAACTCAAATTTATGTATTTAAGGCAAGTTAGGAAACTAGCCAAAAACAATTAGGGTGGTTTAACATTGCATAAAAAACGGCTACCCTATACCCTTTAGGGATTTCGATAAACATATAGGATTTAAATAAAAATATAATCGCTAATAATACAAACTTTTTATGCAAGTTTTTAAAAAAAACTTAGTTTCTAAAAAATAGGTTTTTCTATTTTTCGAAAACTTTAAACCAACACAAATAGTTTTGCAAATCAAATTAAAAATACTTTTGAGAAAATATCTGAGAACTATGGCTCTGATACCACTGAAAGGTTTTGAGCAAACCTACTACCACATGATATAGGCAACGGAAGCATATTTAAAATTATCATGTGTAGCAATTCAAAATAACATCTTTTTAGATACATATGTTCTAGATAATTAACTACAAAAGAATGAACCAATATTACTTGTTGATTGTGATTGTCGAAAGCCACAATGATAAATCAAACCTTTGATCTTGCCTCTTGGATGTTAAGGACCAATAGTATGAATCCCTCTAGTGGCTCACACTTAATAACACCAAATACCAACAATCAAGAATAGGCTTAAACCCTAAACCCTTATTAGGGTTCACGATTTTGGGAGAGAGGGAGAGGGCATCGACGGCTACTAGAGAGAAGGAGAGAAAAACCAATTAGGTTTTGATCCCTGGCAGTTTATTTATACTCCTCTCATGCTTCTATATTTTACACTTAACCCCCTTGAACAGATAAGCTCATTAAAACTATTTTAACCAATTATCGTTTATCCCTTTATATAATTAATCTAATTAATTATATTTTTGCTTACTATTAATTTATCATTAAATGATAAATTAATTAATGATAAATTAATAAACCAAATGTTTCCCTTTATCCTTCCGATTGTTTATTTGGGTCTTAAGGACAATCCAAAAGGACCCTGCTATTATTAGAAATATTACCAATAGTTAATGACCTTGGCACTATATCCAACAAAAACTATTTAAATTTAAATATATAATTAATAAGTAGATATGTTTATCAAGTTTTGATCGAATACATAAAACGAAATACACATTTAATTGCTATATTATTTAGTTATCTTCTATTTTTTATTATAACCATGTTTGAATTAAATAAAAACCATTTTTTTTCTAAAAAGTTCTTTCAATTGTTTTTTTTGTTATAAGACATGTTAATATTTTTTCAACAAAATTGTTTTGATATCAACTTTGTTAAAGAAATATGAAGACGAAGTCAAAATATATATATATATATATATATATATATATATATATTTTTTTTTTTTTTTTTTTTTTTTTTGAAAGGCGAAGTCAAAATATATAAATAAAAGAATTGAAAGAATAAGTTGATAGAAAAGATTTGGTTTTTATTTTTATTTTTTCTTACATAAAAAGTGTAACACCCCCAGTCCCGCGTGGCTGAGGACAGGATATGTGTCTCACTTTTGACCCGGAACACAAATATAAACTAATTAAGCATTAGGGTCGGTATCAAGAAATTAAACACAAACCCAAAAGATAAATTTATGGAACCTCAAATCATAAACACAACCGGTAAATATAAAGCGTATAGCACCTGAACAACAACTAAACTATCAAAAGATCCACGGGTTGTAACTTCAGGTCTACTCGGTCAGTTCCCAGAATTTCCCCGAATCTTTTCTACTGAACCTGCCGTGTCAGAAACAAAGAACACGACTGAGCACAATTGCTCAGTGAACGGATTAATTACAAATATAAAGAATAATAACGGAAACAAAATCAATTTGTAGCAGAAACAATCATAATAGTTTGACATAACATAAGTCAAAGTATAAGTCAACACATGAGTTATAAAATATTTTTAAACAAAAATAAATGTCGTACGGCATCGTATTAAAACAAATTACAAGACCGGTTTCCCAGTTCATAATCACAAAGAGGATTCAACGGATGAAACCCTCAATGTGTCACAAATCCCACGGGAGGATCAATCCACATGGGTTGTGGGATGAAGTGCGGGTACACACATTCATTCCCGTACGCAACAAATGCGTATCATAATGCGCATATCCTAGGACCAGTCCATACGCCCCCACCCATGCCTAGGTAAAGCTCACACTATAGAGCACCAGTATAGGGACACTGTGGTTTACGAGCACCACAGAGCATCACAATGATCTATGCCCTGACCACTGTGTCATACAAAATTATAACATCAAGTGAAAATCATGAGAGTTAAAAGAAAATAACCACCATGAAATCTATATATCAAACGAACTTTATGGTTCAAAAATATCGTTGAAGGACAATGTTCAATATCAAAATCGTTCAACTAAAGTCTAAAATGACTTTTCAAGCCTCACATGAGAATAATAGTTGAATGAACATGAATGCTTCCAAAGTATCGTTTTTCCAAAATAAGTTCATAAAGTAGACACAAAATTATAGGAATGTTGTTGTACAAAGGAATATCGTATTTCAACATGATAAAGGAATTTCGAATTCGAATTACATGCACTTACTTTTGTAGTGTCATGATGAAATTGTATTCCCATATTCAAATCAAGCAATTTTATCTCAATATAAGGTTTGACAGTATCAAAAACTAGAGAGAGAGTAGAGAGAGAAAGTCTTCAATCAGATTATCTCTAAAATCAAATATTACAAATGAGCTCTTAGTGTTACATGATTACAAACAAAACTAACTATTTATACCCTCTATGAAACTCTCAAGTAACTTGAACATGGATCCACTTAAACTCTCAAGTACTTAAACACTCAAGTACTTAAGCACCCTCTAAAACTAATGTTGACTTTTTACATTTTGACTTCCTTTGACTTCTCAAATACAAGACTTTCCTAATTAAATCTTGTATACAATTAATGCACTAACATTCTCCCCCTTTGTATTCAAGATTTAAAAATTTTTGACACTCGTCTTCAGCGCTTGATTCTTCAACTTTTGTCTCTAACATCTTTAAAACTTTGAAACTTTAACATTCTTCAGTCTTTCAATCTTTGAAGAATCTTCAGGTAAGCTTGAAAAGTCTTTCACATTGCATCTTTGGAGAGTCAACAAGTCTTGAACACAAATACGAATCTGAATTCTTAAAACTTTTGAAATTCCTTGAATCTTTGAAACTTCTTTGAAAAATTCATCTTTGAACTTTGAGGAATCTCTGATCATGTATCTTCATCTTTTATGATCTCTGGATCGTCTTCGGAAAAACAAACTTTCACGAATCTTCTTCAGAATCTTTTAAAACTTTCATCTGGCTTTGACTATCAGAATTATCTTCACCATTTTCATCAGAAAGACTTTTGAAGCATTTCTCTCCAAGTCTTTGTTTGAAATTGATCTTTGTAAATGTCTCCCCCTTTTTGATGATTGTGAGCTTCATGATCATCAAAACATTTTCAATTTCAACATTATCTTTGATCACCCCCTTTGTATTCAACTAACAATCTCCTCCTTTATGATAATTTGACAGTTTCCATCATTTGATCTGAGTATCTGAATCATGAACTGTATATACCCGAATCTTTTCAAATTCAGATATAATGAACTTGGTAACCCTGATTCAACAAATGAAATAGTTAGAAGTGCCTGTCAGTAACACGGAGTTACTGTGTACAACGAATGTACAATTTAAGGAGCTGGTTTGATGATGACTCCCCAGGACTTCCATTCAATCATTGAAAAACACAAGGTTTATCTATGAATGTTCTGATAGAAAAACAAATTTTCTGTGTGCTCGTGCTTGTGTATGAAAGAATTTAGCACAATGATTGTGTTTCATAAGGTTCAAAATGTGTAAACTGTTGAGACAGCAACAGGTATTACACGGACTCAATGTGCATGAAGGAGGTGCGAAGGTGGGGCAACTTTCCTTCTTTTTCAATATCTAAATCTTCTGAGTGGAGACTAGATAGCAGATATGTTGCATCCCCAAAGAAAACGAAACATTTCTTTGTTAAGAAAGAAACGAGTGGCTGGTGGGGTTAATGCAAGAGTTGGCATGGGCTCACTGCCTGTTTCAATGATGGTCACCAAAGAATGTGAACCAATCAGATTTTGTGGCTGGCCGGCTCAGAAAGTGATTGGTGCAGAGTTCTGATATTCTTTTAACTTTGTTCTCACACCCTCTTTCTTTTTAACATTAAAGCTCACTTCTAATCAAACTCTCATTTACATTTTTCCGCTCCACACAATGAGAAAAACTCAACCGGATGAGTTATCTCCCCCACTCTTTGATGACCCCTCACCCCTCAATCACTCTAGGATAACTTCCTGGGTAGGAAACACTGGTTAACGTGAATCCATGGATGTTCTATTTAAGCTTACACATGAATCCCATGTAAGTCCTAGAAAGAATAGTGGCTCAACAGTTTAGCTTGAACAGTTAAGCTCAAAATGATAACAGTGTCAGAATGTATACTCATGAGATTTGAGCAATTGAACTTTGAAGATTTCTCAAAACAAAGATATTGAATGAATGAAATGAAATCAAGAGAATTATTTTGAGAATCTGACAATGTATCAATCAGATCAAATGAAATGGTTAGGGTATCAAAGAATTGGATATTTTGTTTATATGAACAAATATAAACAATTTAATAATGAACGCACAAATTTGAAAATGATGATTGATGTTCAACAACATTTGAAAGCAAACGGGAGTATTACCATCGAAAAATTGGATCGTTATGAGACATGGTAATAACAAATTCAAATGAAGTACTGAACCGATGTGTGTGAATACTTTACAGTATAAAGACAAGATAATACGCAAGTATTAATCTTTGGAAACACACGGTCAGTTAAACATGAAAGCTCAAAATTGAAAAACATTTAAAAGCACACTTCTTAATTCATGAAATCTTTTAAGAATAGAGAAGTGGTTTGAACATTTAAGAAAAACGTTTTTCATGCTTGAAAGTTGTTCTTCTTTCAAACAATCAGAGATCTAGATCAGAAGATTTTTACCTTTAAGCTCCCCCTCAAATCATTGATAGATAGATTTTTGTCTATTAAGCTCCCCCTGGATATTTTCAAAATATCCTTGTCTGAACATTAAGAACGGGTCCTGATCTGTCATGTGATCAGAAGCCACAATCTTGACACTTAAGTTCGGGTTTTGAACTGTTGTGTTCAAAATCCATAAGTTCTTGACTTTGAAAATCAAATAGAACCCAGATCACATCAAATAGAATTCGCAGGCTGTTCATGAACTAGAACGAGAAAGTAAAACTCTAAGCTTCAATTGATCAGAACGCGCAACCTGCAAATCAAGTAATTGAAATCAATTAGAATTGAACAAATCAATTAATTGAAATCAATTGAAATATCAATTTGAGTTTGTACTAAACGCGCAGGTCAATTGGAATTTCAATTAGGTTGAAATTGAAACTCACAGAAGGCTGTAATCAAACGCGCAGACCAAGTTAGTTGAAACGCGCAAATTCAAATTTGCTCAAAACGCGCAAACTTAATCAGCCTAAAACGCGCAAATCGATTTGGGATTCTGAAACGCGCAAGTGTCTGAAACTCTCAAAACCAGTTAGAATTTCAATTGAAACTCGCAAGTCAAAAGAAACATCAATTTGAACATCGATTAGTTGCAGATTGAAATTGAAAACTCAATCATCAATTTGAACATCGATTGAAATTGGAAACTTCAATTTGAACCTCCCGATTGAATCTGAAAATCAAATGCTTGAAACGCGCAAGCCAATTTAAACTCGACCCTAAAACACGCAGATTGAAGAACTGCAGAACGTACAAATCGAATTGATGTTGAAACGTTCAGATTGAAGGACCTAAGAACGCGCAAATCGAATTGATGTTGAAATGCGCAGATTGAGTTTGCGTGTTCTTCAAAACTTTTGCAGATTCGATCCAAAATACTAAATGTCCTGCAATTTGATTTTCCAACAAATTCACAGCGATCGAAATATAGATTTAATCAACTTTCTATCAATCCAAACTAGCTAAAACAGAAAATTACAGTGCTCATTAATCAATACAGTGTTCGATAATTTTTGACAATTAGATCCAAGAAATTTCAAAAATTGAAGATGATCTTGTGATTAATCCATGTAATTAAATGAACACAATCTGTTCTAAATCACAATTCGATTGTCCTATAAGTGTTTGTTCAATCAAAGAACAACAAACAACTTTGAATTTTGATTTAATGAAAAAAAAATCAAAAGTCGACTATATGTTCTTGATTTCTTGAAAACTTTCATATTTGATCCAACAAATCAATTCAACCTGTTTCACAGATCAATATGTGATATAATATGAATCTGATGAAACCAATTTCACAATTAAAGAGCAACAATTCCATGAGAATATGTGAAAATGATCAAATTTCAGTGTGTTCTTGACATTTTCAAGAACATTTAATTGTGTGATCTAAAAATTCAAATTTCAATATGATTTTCTTGTGAAAATCTTTCTGAAAAATGTATGGTACCGCTCTGGTACCAATTGAAATTGTATTCCCAAATTCAAATCAAGCAATTCTATCTCAATATAAGGTTTGACAGTATCAAAAACTAGAGAGAGAGTAGAGAGAGAAAGTCTTCAATCAGATTATCTCTAAAATCAAATATTACAAACAAAACTAACTATTTATACCCTCTATGAAACTCTCAAGTAATTTGAACATGGATCCACTTAAACTCTCAAGTACTTAAGCACCCTCTAAAACTAATGTTGACTTTTTACATTTTGACTTACATTGACTTCCTTTGACTTCTCAAATACAAGGCTTTTTACAAGGCTTTCCTAATTAAATCTTGTATACAATTAATGCACTAACACATGATTTAATCATGGAATGGATAATCTTATCAAGGGATTATCCTCGTATAGAATGAAGTAGGGAAATCCGTACCTGATATCCAAAAAGTGCTTAAAACGCTTCCACAAAGACTTAGTTTATCCTAGATCATACGCGACCCTAAGTCATATCGAACACACATTTAACACCTAATTAGAATCAAGGTTCTAAATGGCGTGAGGCGTGGCGTGGCGGCGAGGCCAAGCCTCAAGCTAAAGCCACGGCGAAGTCATGGCGTTTTCAAGGCGTGACTTATGGCGTCAAATTTCTAATTCATATATAATATTATATAAAAAAACGTATGTTTTGTAGTGTTAGTCAATGAGTCAATAGTAATAAACAAGTTAAATTAGGTTATATATTAAAACCTTGCAAATAAGACATTAAAAACGTAAAAAAAAATATCTCATTACGATAATTGCGCATTAGGCCATGGCATGCCATGGGCTTAACGTGGCGTGACACACAAGCTTTGGTGTCATGGCGCGCCATGGCGGCGAGTTTTTTAGAACATTGATTAGAATATGATTTAGTCGTTCCTTTCTAAACAAGGTTGTAACTACACCTCTCGGGATTCCATAACAATTGGACTCATGAAGATTGAAGCTACGATCTATTTGCTATAAGGTAAATAAAAACAGCAGCAGATTTTCGAGTAGCTGCAGACCAGCAGTTAAAAACTGTATTTTTGAACAACTTCGACTTAGATTCAATTCTCGGTGTAAACTACAAAGTTGTAAAGGACATAAATAACTTTCTAAATGTAAAATTTGAGCTTTTTTGGACTTACGGTTGATTTTATACGAATTTTTGAAAACAGGGACAGAAAGTTAAAATTCACAGAATTGTAAAAATGGTTGTGGCATTTTATCAAACACCTTGTGGGCAATAAACATTGAAGCTCAAAACCATTTTAATGGTTCCATTAATTTGCCCACTTTTGATACCAAAAGTTAACCAAAACCCAAATTTAACATTATTATCATATAATGAACCAAATACCACAATTTATCAATCTTTACATCTAAGAAAAAATCCTTAAGAAAACTAAGATCAAAATTTTGTAATCTTACCTTCAATTCTTGGTCTTTAAGTTCAAAGTTACAAGGAAATCATCTCCTAAGCTTCCTTTAACCTAATACATCAAGATTTTCACAAAAGGGTTTCAAAACCTCAAAACCCATAAACACAAATTTGAAGAAAACTAAAAACAAATTGTACCTACATGTAGCTCTCGATGAGTAGATCATTTCTCTGATTCGGTTTCTCAAAAGATTCAAACATCAACCAAAAATTCTAGAGAGATGAAGGAGGTTGTTAGATGGAAAAGAGAAAGAAAAAGATGAAGGAGATGGATACGTTCATATGAAGAAGAAAAAAAAATCAAAGTCTTGTGTTTTATTAACACTTTGGCCAATTGACAAAAATAGTCCTCCAAGTTAAGAGATATAGAAATTTAGACTATGTACAAGCTATTTGAGCTTGGTACAAGTCTACGATGCGTGGATATTATAAAAAGCACCAAACATACAACTTTTATATAGGTTTAAAATTAAAAACTGCAAAATAAAATACTCGTTATATTTTAGCTAAACGTAAAGCTCTTATTCAAAACCAATAAATTGCACGTATCAAATTTGATCCACTTTTCAAGCTATATCTTTGAATCAATCTTTAATATTCTCCCTTAATTCAAAGGAAACCCAAAAAAAAAAAACCAAGATTGCTTAAGTACCCAACCTTACTTTGACGAAAACAATATCACACAAGATGTGATGTTTGTTCCTAATTTCACCCATAATTTGCTCCATATTGAGCAACTGATGACTAGTGGATAGGAAATTTTGTTTGATGATGGATGTTACATTATTAGAGATTGAAAATTTTCACCAAAACATTGTGAACGTTTCAGCTACTACCAATAGAATGTTTTCTTTGGAAGTTTCAATGGTTCAAAGGTACAATGCAACACCTGTGAATCCCAAAGGTAGGGAAAATCTCCCGTTAATATGGAACCATTCACGTATTAGATTTCTTAGTTTATTTGCAAATATTAAACTTTATCGTAAAGATTATACCATGTGACCATCCATCTATAAAATCGAGCGGAGAAAATCGGGCCTCGGGGGTGTAGTGCGACAATGACTAGCGATAGTGCCCCTGGGCACAATCGCCTATCAAAGTCGCGGGTGGGAGACCGCTCACGGTACACCCTATGCGACAATGACTAGTGATAGTGCCCTTGGGCACAATCGCCTGTCAAAGTCGTTGATATTGTACCGAGATTAGGGCAAGGTTGGCGACGGTGCCAACGACAATGCCACTGGCAAAGTTGCCGGCGGGCATGTCTGGATGTATAAATTAACCTTTGACGAATTTCACTCTCATTTCTTCCAAAATTCAGTATTGTGCCCGTTTTTTAGAGCCCCTTAGGCGATTTCCTCCTCTTGAAACCCTCTCATCATTTATTACAAACTTAAGGTTTGTTGGGAACATTTATTGAGCATTAAAGGAGCTTGAAAGAGCATTTAGTGAAGGATTTCAAGCTAGAATCAAGTCTCATCTTCCTCTTCAAGAAAATCTAGGGTTTGCCAAGTTTTCTAGGGTTTTCTATAAAAACCTAGATTGTGAGTTTCTAAACCTTGTTAAAACTAGATACATGTCAATAAATGTGTTCTTCATCCTTGTCTTATATTTGTGCAATTTCTCACTACTTGGTAGTAAGTTCATAACTCATTATATTGCAAATCCTTGGGGTTTTAGTGGAAAATTGTCATTGGGATATCTTGAAAATCATAGTAGCTTTATTTATTATATGAAATGTGGTACTTGATATTTATATGCAATTATCCATCTTTTAAGTCTATGACTTAACTTAGGGTTTTTGACTCTAAATGAGACTCTTGGGGCTAAATGCCTACACTTTGTGGTTTGGTACATTTATTTGTATAATGGGTAGCTTTACCCTTGGAATGCTTATATAAAAGATTATATGCTCACTTGGCAAATCTCGAAAATCTTAGTATTTCGTGTATGGCTATTTGATTATCGAAGTGGTTGGACCACAAAGTGGGTATTAATGTTTGATACATCTTGCTTGGAGTAAGTCGTATCTTTGACATAATTTAAATTGGATGAACCAATAAGTAGGCACCAAGAGGATATAATATTGGGCACCACCTTGGAAGTATGTGTCTAGATCTCCGTCATTTGGGGTAGTGCCTTGGAGGTAGTCCTCAATGTGTCGGGCCTTTGGGGTGTTTCCCGTAAGGGTGAACACCAAGGTATATCGTCTCTTGAGGTGAAACTTGTTTGGTGTTTTGGGTCTCCCCCATTGATTCTTTGTTATGACCATTATGGCGTTTATTGATTTATTGCTTTCATTATGGTTATATATTTTGTTCAAACTCACTAGGCTCTTTTGGCTTACACGTGCTTGGTGTCGACATGTATCTCAGGTTCTAGCGGTGTTATCTCTAAGAAGACTTAGCCGGGTATGGAGCAAGCTTGGGGAAATAATTTTTAGGATGTCCTTCTTGAAGAATTCTATTTGGACAATAGATGACAACTACTTGTAATCTTACCTTCTTGTTAGAGATTAGATTAGGTGGTTGTTACCTCTTACCGTTAAATTACATAAATGTAATTAAACAGGTATATATTGTTTCCCTCTTTGGGAAGACTCGCGTTTTGACATTTATATATACCAGATTTCCATTTTTGGAAATTTTTGTTTACCCAAATTTTGGGGTGTTACATATAATGTCGCTATTAGTCGTGATAATGTGACGAGATTGTGGCATTTACGTATGGTAAAAAGAAAAAGATTTTTGGTCGATCGAAAATGAAAGCCTTGGTTTTTTATGAAGGAGGTGTTATGGAAAGCAATGTAAAAACCTTTGCTTTAGGAAAGGCTTGGAGAGCCTCTAAGAGCTAATGCATACTGATTTATATGGATGGGCCTATGAAGGTAAAATCGCTTGATGGTAGCACATACTTTTGTTGTTGTTTACGAATTATTTACAGCCATGTGAGTTGAGTGTACATCTTGAAAAATAAGTTGGAAGTTTTTGATATGTTTAAGTTTAATGCCTCTATCGAAGAAAATGTGGGTTTTAATCATGATACTTCAAATAAACAAAGGAAATGATTTTGTCTCAACAACTTTTAATGTTTGTTTGAAGAACATTGAATTTGCATGGAGCTTACATCACCATCAGAGGTCCCATATAAGCCTACCTTTACAATGCATACATTTCATGAAGGAGCACCGTCCCATAACCATTACATAGATTTTTCAAAATTTATTCAACAAGTCCTTCTAGTTTAATTTAGGTTTCAAGTTTACCTCTTTGTCTTTGTTTCTTTCATTTATATACCCAAGTGCTAGATCTTAAAAATTCAATATGTAAAATACTCATGCTGATTAGCTATTTTACTTTCCGGTGTTCATGAAAAAAAAATTAATGTAAGACTCGGTTTTTAAAACGTGTAATTATTCTTACCCGAATTGAACCGTAATTAAAATTGGTAACCAAAGATAGTTGAGGGGATAAACCATCAATTAACCAAACTCTTTAAAAATAAAAAAATAATAATAAATAAATATATATATATATATATATATAGAGAGAGAGAGAGAGATAGGTTCATACGAGAATGATAACGATTTAAAGGAATAAAGGGACAATTCTGGACCAATCATAATTAAGAAATTAATAATTGTTTATTTTAATAAAAAATGGTATAAATGTCATTTTTCATTAGTAATTGTTTATTTTAAGAAATTAGTAAATCATGTCCTAAATTAATGGGTTTCCAGTCAACATGTTGAAGAAGAGATTAAAGTCCACACAAATTTCTCCCCAAATTCCCTTTCTCCCTATTTTGGTGACCATCAAGATCGGTCGTTCCATCCTATCGTCCATGGCAATGTCGCAATCCACGGTGGCTTCCACCACTCCTCCGCCGGCAATACCACCTTCACCACTCTCTGTCGCGACAACATCTCACCGACACTCTGCGAAGACTGCGTCAAAAACTCAATTCCGTCACTCCGTCGCACCTGCCACAACCAAACGGAGGCGGCTGTCTGGTACGCCGATTGTAGGGTCCGTTACTCCGATCGGAAGATCCTCGGAGTGCTCGACAATTGGACCTCCGGTAACTTATCCAACACGGCGATTGTTGTCGACGTTTCGAAGTTCAACAAGGCGTTGAGTGATCTGACCACTAGGTTAAAGGCAGAGGCCGCCGGCGGTGATTCGGTTCGGAAATTTGCGTCCGAAAATGTGACTTGGGGACCGGATTCGCTCACGATCTACGGCGTTACGCAATATTCGCCGGATTTATCGAGAGATCAGTGTGATAGATGTATAAATGGTACGGTTATTGGAATCCATGATTGTTGTATAAATGGTACTATTCTGTTTTTCCATATCCAATTTATATGGAAACATTTTGTCTAATATTTAGAACAAAATCACATATGATTTTGGTGTTAAGTATTATAGTCAAGTTATTTAGTACAAAATCACATATGATTTTGGTGTTAAGTATGAATTTGGTGTTAAGTATTTAGAACAATATCACATATGATTTTGGTGTTAAGTATTATAGCTAAATTATTTAGTACAAAATCATATATGATTTCGGTGTTAAGTATGAAGTTGGTGTTAAGTATTTAGAACAAAATCACATGTGATTTTGGTGTCAAGTATTATATCCAAGTTATTTAGTACGAAATCACTTGTGATTAACATGATAAAACCAATTTTGAATTCATTATAGCAGCGAATCACTTATGATTACCATGGTAAACGAATTTTGAATTTTATAGCAGCAGATCACTTGTGATTAACATGATAAACCAAATTTGAATTCATTATAGCAGCGAATCACTTGTGCTTACCATGATAAACGAATTTTGAATTTATTTTTAGAAAAAATGGGGAGAGATTGAGACGTGTTGAGATAAATTAGGAAGAGATTTCTTTTTTTATTTGAATTAAATATTATAATCCTTTTTTTTTTGAAGTTAATAATGTCTTAAATTATCCAAAACGTAATATGACTTTATTGCCCTTTTACTCTTAATTTTAGAAACTATTATTTTTGGAATTAATTTAAAAAATGATTGGCTGAGAATTGTCCCTTTATTCTTTTAAACACATTATGTTCTCGTTTGAACCCACCCCTATATATATATATATATATATAACATATTAAACTATCACAATTAGAGTAAATTTCAATACCATCGTCTTCTTCATCATCTATGACCTCCATACTCATTTTCTTTTTTCTCTCTCTAGAATCAAACTTCTCTTTATATTATCTCTCGATTCGTTGAAGAAATCAACGAAATAATTACATATTCGGAATCTACACGACGAACCCTTCTTAGAGGTATAAATTTCTTTTTATGTTATTTAAGTTGGTAGGTTAAGGTAGTTGAAGTTGGTTGGTAGATTATAATTTAATATTACAAAGTTATAATCAAATATATGTTTAGAAATACTTAGGTTTGTCAAAATTACAAAAGGATAAAGTTTAGAATCAAAATGATGATAATTGTATCTATATGTATAACCGCACACCAAGTGTTCGGTTTAATGCCTAAGAGAATAAAGTTTTGTGATTAAACTTAAGATAATAACCTTTGAGTTTTATGTTATGCGAGTAATAGTAATTTATGGTTTAAATAGGCAATCGATCGGGTTAAACTTCATCATGAGTTTCGGTTGATCACGTGTTACATCTCAATTCGATTAAGGTATGGATTTCATTTCTTTTGAATCGTGGGCAACTATTTGTTGTAGTTGACCCTTCCTAAAGGTGGTTCACCGCCTTGTGATTAATCAACCAAACGTGATCAACAAATGTGTAATATATTATACACACACATACACATTGATTTTGATTTATTGAATCAATTGTTTGAACATTTTGATGTTTTATTAAAATGTGCCTCGTATGGAATTGTTTATTAAACTTGTGAAGTATATTGACCTTGATTTTTTTGAACGCCATTTGGGTAAGTCACATATGTTTAGTTTGCGTTGTTTTTAGAACAACCCAATAAATGAGCACATTATTTGGGATGTCTTCTATGGCGACTTTGTTGTCATGGCATTCTGTAGGTGAACTCAGTTCACCAGAGTTAAGCCCATTTGTGGCTTACGTGAACCCACTCTGGGGACTAGGCCGACTTTGTTGGCTCTAGGGTGGATGGATCGATCCTAGAACTTTTACCCATAGAATATGTGATTGTGGTTAAATTCACGGGGGATTCGTGTGTGTGTGCCCACATGCCGACCCAATAGTTCGTGTGGCTGATCACCCCACGAACACAACAGGAATTGACGGACTTTATTTATATTACGTTTTGAAGTTAAAATGTGAACCGTTCTCGAAATTCTTGATTTTGATTTTGAATATTACTGAACATTTCTTTTGCTATGAACTTGAGTTTCATGAACTTTCGTCGAATGAATTTTTAAGTCTTTCGCTTCGTTATCGATGTTTTTATTATTATTTACGAATTTATATTATAATCCATTCACTGAGCCCTGTGCTCAGCCGTGTTTTTTTTTTCTGACACGACAGGTTCGAAGTGACGTTTACGGGGACGGGACTTGAGATCGAACGTGAAATTTTGGAGTTCTTAGAGTCACCTTATCATATAAACGTTCTAAGTTTATAAACACTTTTTGAAGTGTAATATTTTGCATTGTAATATATGTTTAGAGTTTATTAATAGCTCTGAATTAGTTGTGTATTATGTTAAGTCCCGTTCGTGACATCGTCCGTTCCGGACCACGGGGACGGGGGATGTTACAAATGTGGTATCAGAGCATATATATCGACTTGTAGATGAACCAGGTTTGACCTGTGAGGAGTGGGTAGACATTAGAATGGGTAGACTATAATTTAATTCTATTTACTGATTTTCAATCCGTAAATGTTTTGAATTTTAATTTTGATATTGTTTTGTGTTAGAATGTCGAGACGTGGTCGCCCACGCAAATCCAGATCTTAACTTGAGGGTAACCCAAATCCCAACCCAGTGGAGGGTACTAGTGAGCCTAATATTGCTGATGTGGTCTGTCAGACCATGTCAAGTATGATGCCTACATATCTTGAACAGGTCATCCAGGCTATGCGACAGAGAGCACAAAATCTTCTTCCAAATCCAAATCTTGTTCCTACAACAAATACTGGAAATTCTGGATCAAGTTTGGGTAATCCAACGGGAGAAATGCATACATGGCTAGAGAGGTTTAATAAACAGAAACCTTAATTTTTCTCAATGGTCGTAGATTCAGTAGATGTCGAACACTGGATTCGGCACATCGAAAAGATTTTCAATGTCTTGGATATCCCAGATCAGTACAGAGTCCGATTGGCTACTTATAAGTTTGAGAAAGAAGCCAACAATTAGTGTGAAGCTTGCATCCAAACTGACCCATCTGTTAAGAACTTATCTTGGGATAACTTCAAATAATTTTTTTTAATCAATATTTTATGGCGGCAGATTGCGATGCTTATATGCGAGAATATTCAACAATCCAGCAAGGCGAGGAATAATTTGTTGCCGACTACATGGCTCGTTTTCTTAAGTTTTCTCGTTTTGCAAGAAATACTGCAGGCACTCAAGCACAACAAGCCAACAAGTTTAAATGGACACTCAAATCGAAGTATAAGGATAGTCTCTTGAATCATCCTATTAATATCGTTACTGAGGTGGCCGACGCAACAAAAAATATTGATCGGTCACAACAACAACGGTTAGCTTCACGAGTTGACAATAAGAAACGTATACCCGAATCTTTCCAAAGTAACCCTCATTTTGTAAAGCCAAAGTCGAGCATTTACCCACATAAAAGTTCAAGTCAATTCACGCCACAACTTCCAGTGTTGTCTAGCAGTAGGAGTCAAAATGTTTCCAGCCCAATTAATATTTGTGAATTGTGATCGGTGCAATCTTCGACATCGGTTGGGTCCATGTCTAAAGACGACCTGTTCGTGTTTCAATTGTCGAGAAGAAGGGCATATGGCCAAAGATGGTCCTAAAGCTCAGACCACAACTGGTAAAGGAAAAGGAAAACAAACAACTACTAGTGGGCGAGTCTTTGCATTATCTGGCGACAAATCTCAAGCGGGTATGATTTTAGGCCATGTTAACTTAATTGATTTATCTGTTTATGCCTTGTTTGATATCGGGGCAACACACTCTATTGTTTCTGAACAATTAGAATACCGGTTAAAACCTTATGAGCAAACCACCGAATTTCCAGTTGTGATATCTACCCCTATGGGTGGTTCAGTCTGTGTGTTAACTCGATTTTCAAATTGTTCATTATTTATTGGAGATCGCATAAGGGAGGTCACTCTACTTCCAATGCATATGTCCCACTTTCAATTAATATTGGGTATGGACTGGTTGTCACATCACCATGGAACTATAGACTGTAACGCTAAACAAATATTGTTTGGGGATATTGACAAACCAGAGGCAATCTTCCAAGGAGGCACTCCAAAAGAAGATGTTAGCGCTTTAACCTCTATTACTGTGAAGCAGTATACTTGGCAAAGTAACGAAGGATTTCTGGCCTTGTTACAAGATCCCGAACAGGTATTCCCTACTTCTGCACCCATACCTGTTGTTTTCGAATATCTTGATGTGTTTCCCGACGATCTACCGGGTATACCACCAGTCCGGGAAGTCGAATTTACCATCGATCTAGTCCTGGGAGCTTCTCCTATTTTCAACGCTCCCTATTGAATGGATCCAACTGAAATGAAATAACTCAAAACTCAACTCGATGATCTATTGAAGAAAGGTTTCATTCGACCTAGTGTCTCACCATGGGGAGCTCCGGTTCTCTTTGTCAAAAAGAAAGATGGTACGATACGTCTTTGTATTGATTACCGGGAGCTTAATAAAGTAGTGATTCGTAACAAGTATCTGTTGCCGAGAATCGATGATCTATTCGATCAATTACAAGGAGCACGATACTTTTCCAAAATAGATCTTCGGTCTGGGTACCATCAACTTCGTATCCGAGATTGTGATATTCCGAAAACCGCGTTCAGAACTCGCTATGGGCACTACGAATTCTTAGTAATGCCTTTCGGGCTAACTAATGCTCCGGCGGTCTTTATGGATGTTATGAATCGAGTGTTTAAGGATTATCTCGACGACTTTGTTATCGTATTTATCGATGAAATATTGATATACTCAAAGTCAAGAGAGCAACATGATCAACAACTTCAAATCGTTTTGGAAACTCTTCGAACGAAAAAGTTATACGCAAAACGTCCCAAGTGTGAATTCTGGCTTGATCAAGTATCTTTTCTCGGATACGTAATGTCTGCGGAATGTATCAAAGTCGATCCAACGAAAATTGAAACCGTCACTAAATGGCCTCGACCTACGAACGTATCTGAAGTTCATGGTTTTCTAGGTCTAGCCGGTTATTACAGACAATTCGTTGAAGGATTCTCTAAAATATCTCTACCGTAACCAGATTACTCCGAAAAGGAGTCAAATTTAATTGGGGTTCCGAACAAGAATCTAGTTTCGAGGAACTGAAGCATCGATTGGTTATCGCGCATGTTCTTGTATTACCATCTGGCACCGGCGGGTTTCAAGTTTACAGTGATGCTTCAAAGAAAGGTCTCGGTTGTGTTCTTATGAAAAACGGAAGAGTGATTGCATACGCGTCACGTCAATTATAGCCTTATGAGGTCAATTATCCGACTCACAATCTCGAATTGGCTGCGGTTATCTTCGTACTTAAAATTTGGCGTCATTATTTGTACGGTGAGACATGTGAAGTTTTCACCGACCACAAGAACCTTAAACACATATTTACTCAAAAAGAGTTAAATATGCGTCAGCGAATGTGGCTCGAACTTCTAAAGGATTACAATGTTCATGTACAGTATCATCCGGGTAAGGCTAATGTAGTTGCCGACGCCTAAAGTCGTAAAGTTGTGGGACGGGAGTACCCCGAGTTCTTTAATCGATGTAAGTTTCCTATCTAAATTCGATTTCGGGGATGGAATCTCTTTTAAGGGGGGAATAATTGTA
Organism: Arctium lappa; assembly: GCA_023525745.1. NCBI lineage: Eukaryota > Viridiplantae > Streptophyta > Magnoliopsida > Asterales > Asteraceae > Arctium > Arctium lappa. The sequence continues at coordinate 27,623,565 of CM042062.1, forward strand.
AGACTCGGTTTTTAAAACGTGTAATTATTCTTACCCGGATTGAACCGTAATTAAAATTGGTAACCAAAGATAGTTGATGGGATAAACCATCAATTAACCAAACTCTTTATAAATGTAAAAATAATAATAAATATAATATCTATACTATATTATAAAAAAGACATAAAAAACTCTTAATTACAACTTCTAAAACATGGAGTACCACCATTTTATGCATAAATTCTTAAAATCTCTTAATTTACAATCTACAATGCATGATGTACAAATGTGAATGCATACTCTTTGTATGATAGAAAGTTTCATTTTAGGAGTAGATAGTTTATGTTTCCTAAACTATTTCAACCTTCCGGACTTCCCTAAAATTCAATTTTCATTCAAATTTCAAAACAATCAAAAGGTATGAGATAAAATTTTAGAGCTCCATCCCAAATTCAAATCACCTAAATCTCTAAACATGCTCCGAAACGCTAAAATGTCTCATCCCATCCCAAATTTAAATCGGTGAAATTTATCATTTGTATTCTTAAAAATTGTTCAACTCTTCTACTTTCTGTAGGTGGTCATCAACGCAGGGAGAAGAGGTACCTGCTTTGGAAGTTTCAAGATACAGGGTTTTTGGTCCTCAGGATTTTTGGTTTTGTTTTGAAGATCGATTTGCGATGTCAGGGAATTGCTAGGTTGTAAGAACTCTTTCTTGCAACTCAAAATTCAAGTAAGGTTTTTCCTTTTCTAAGTTCTGTTTTCGATTAGGTAATGGAGACTGTAAGAAGTTCTAATACTTGGGTATTAGATTGATGTGAAAAAAAAAATGAGAATACTTGCTTTGGGACAGCGTGAGTCGTTAACATAAAACTTGATTTCTGTTTTTACTACCAACAACGAAGTGCCATCATGGTTGATGTTTTTACAGGACTGGAGATTATGGTATATCTTATGCGTACACACACACACACACATACTGTTGAATCATACTTCGATGGTACAACGAGTAGTGGCTAGGAGGATTCGAAGAAGCTACAACTTTGTTCCTTCCGTGTTCGAATCGCTCTAAACATGAATGGTTATCTTAAATCTCTCCCTACTACCAATCTTTGTCTGGTTATTAATTTTTGATGTGGTTATTAATTTTTGATGCTACTAATAAATAAATCGTTAAATAATTCATAATTGTTTTGTCATATGTATTGTTTCTGGATGCGTAACAGGACTTGATTATGAATACAAAGCAGTTAATCTGCCCAAAGGAGAACAACATAGCCCTGGTAACAAATTTTGTTTCTTCACTTTAACCTAATGAATATAGATTTGCATGATATTAATTGAAGAGTCAGTTTTAGCTACATTGATCTCTCTAACGATATCAATATCGTTAAAATATGAGATCAAAAGTGTTTTGGGGGTTGCAGATATGTTCTTGGTTGGAATTGGAACTGCAATGCTTGTATTTGAGTTTCATTTTGAAGGTTTCATCTATAACATAGTCAAAAGGGCATGTTTCGCTTCCATCTATAACTGTTTTTTGTCTCCAAGTGAAACAAAGACAGACCGTATTTTATTTATAATTTATGGGGATTTTGGGTTCCTGATCTCAATGTTGTTTCATGTTTGTATGTTGGTTTGAATTTGATATATGTTTTCATTTGATCTTTTTGGAGCTTGTTTTGTTTAACAAATATTTATGATAAATTTACTTTGTATCTATTTGATTCTAATTACATAATAACACCCATGAGACACTCATCAACTAATCCGAAATGAGTTTGGCTTTGGTCTGTCAAATTTTGATTTGTCAGTTCCAAAGCTCAAACAAATCTTTCATGGAACTAAAGTAAAAATGGTTTGTTCATTGTTCTTTATTTTGCATTATTTTTTATCCAGTATCTCACTTGTGAAAACATTCAGACTAATATTATGTCCAGTCATCATTCAGACTAATTGCATTATGCTGTACGTTCTTTGCTCCTTTCAACCTCTACCGATCTATTTGAAAAAGTTACAAGTTGCTCTATTAAAAAATTACGGTTGGCTATCTAGAGGCAATTACTACAATTGGAGACACAACAGGCTCATCTTATGAACATGTTGCAGGTATGCTTTCTGAGAAATGTTCCACATACATAAATACATGCTCTCTTGTTAAACAGTTTCTTGATGTCAAGGATTTCATGGGTGTATCTCATGACCTTGACCCTATAGTTTGGAGTGTTGGGGTGCCTTGGTTTTTTAATATAGATTGGTTGTTATATTTCTATGATGGGAACCGATTTGTGGTTTTTGATCCTGGTTGTGGGATTGTCATTTTGGTTTTATGTATGGTTGTAAATTGTTATGGGGATCACTATGCTCAAGGTTTATGGCTGTTGTTACAGAGGTTATGAAATGACCTCATATGGTTTGATGTATGGTTTTAAATTGCTATGTTGGTTTTAGTTTCTACTTTGAAAACTATTTCTAATTTTATTTTTTAGATTATGCTTTGAAAGTTATTTTTAGCTTTAAGTTTCGTTTTCTACTTTAAAAGCTCTACCTATTTTTATTTCTTGTGGTTTTATGCATTATCTTATGATGTCGAGTTTGATGATTCATGTATAATTTTTTTCCAGGATAGGAATACTTGCATTTGGTAGGAAGTATCCAACTATCCACCACTGTTGTTGCAGGGGTGAGTCCTTGGTTATGTAGCCGTATTCATTGACCAATCATCATTTTTTTGGAAGGATGTCTTAGGCTATGTATAGACTAATCCGTCAAATTGTGATTGCAAGAAATCAGCTCCAATAAACTCAATGACTGCAATTGTTGTGTATGCCTGGAATTGAACCCTTGATGAATTATCATCATCTCTTTTATAGACTTGTTTTCAATATATATTAAATAAAACTTCAAAAAAAACATATGTTGATTACTTCTCTTACTTGAATTTTAATTATATCGTGTTGAGCACCCTCAAATGAACCTCTCCATACATATATATATATATATATATATATATATATATATATATATATATATAGAGAGAGAGAGAGAGAGAGAGAGGGAGGTTCAAGGGAAAACCTCAAAAAAACGAAAAACTAAGGAACACCCTGGTAGCCTTCCATTTGGACGGTATGTACTTGTGCATACAGGTAAATTGTAACATGCACAAGTGCATATGCACAAGTGCATAAGGCACACGTGCATAAAAACCAAAAAACAACTTAATTTACCTGTATGCACAAGTGCATACCGTCCAAATGGAAGGCTACCAGGGTGTTCCTTAGTTTTTCGTTTTTTTGAGGTTTTCCCTTGAACCTGACCCTATATATATATATATATATATATATATATTACTTACCGAGTTACTGCATAACTAGGAAAATTACATACTAAAGTTACTGCATCAAATTAGAGTTGTTCCTGCATTAGATTATAGATTAGTTTGTTTATTCCTTTTGCAATCATAAAATTTGGAAATGCTTTGAATTGAAATTTTGAGTTTCATCTGCATTTTAGTTTGCATCATTTCCCTTCTAATTTGCATTGTAGTCTTGCATCATTTTAGAGTTGTTCCTTCAATATGTCAAAGTTTGCATTTTAACCGTCAACCTTCAATACGAGAGTTGTTCCTACCTTAGTTTATGCATATATGATTCTAATTTGCATTTTAGTTTCTGTATAGTTAGATTTATGCATTTCAACTTTTGCATTTTAGTTTATGCAAAATTAGACGCATCTTGGTTTTTGCATAATTAGGAAAATGACATACTATTACAAAGGGTCAAACTCTTTGTCTATAATTTGAGATAACTGAAATCAACCATAATACATACCGTTTAAAATTAATAAAACAGTTGATAACATAAGCAGGTCAAAGTTTTCACAGGACGTGGAATAGAGTTGCTTCAAATTCTTCAGACCTCCAAAGCTTTCCAGTTTCAAGCCCGTTTACTTAAAAAGTAAATTGACCACCATTGTTGTTCTTCCACGAACACGGTAATACCAAATTTCAGTGTATGTTGGTTTGAGTAGCAAAAACTAACAATCGGTTTCAACCCTAATGTTGAAATCGTTTTGCACTTTATGATTTCAATATTTGGGTTTACTTTCCCTCAACCTTTTCAGTAGCATAACTCAAAATGATTCTGACACCGGATAAAACATGCTACTGCAAAAGAAGCTTACCTTCATTTGGAAAAGAATCATTTTGCACTTCAATCGGTAGGCATTATCGTGGGATAAAACATGCTACCGGAAGTAGTTTATCAATTTTGCACTTCATGTTATCAAAATCATTTTTCACTTCACAGCTGATATTTCTTTTATTATTATTCTAATTTGTATGGCTTTGGTGATAGATGTTGATATTTATAGCTTCGTCTAATGGGCCGCTTACCATACACTTACCGACTAAGCGCTTAATGAGTGTATTACCTTACCGAGTGAGCATAGTAAGAATCGAGATTCTTACCTGATAAGTGATGGTGGTGACTCTTACCTGAAAACTTGTATATGAATTCAACAAACCTCTTAACAATTTTCTACGGCATTGTTGTATTTTTTCTCTTGTACATTCGTTGTTCTAATCGGGAATTATGTCATTTCATGTTGACTTCTTTGTAGAAACATGTTTCCTTATGCTCTGGATGTTAACTTGACAAGGAACTTGAAAATTATCTCTACTAACTTATTATATGAGATGGGTTTTTACATAAACTTGTAGAGTTGAGTTTCATGTGTATTCATATCATGTTTATTTGTGATGAAATCTTATTGTTAGTTTGTTACTTTGGTATTTTGAAGTTGAAGACAGATGGTTCTTCAAGAATGGCAGCTGCAAATCCCCTTACTGGTGTTCACAAGATTTCAACCCAAAAGGTAATGGGTTATCAACTGCCTTTACACTGAGATACAGACCATGTATGGATTTGGTGGTGCTTAATTTTGTTTTGTATGTTGTAACTTGTGTGGGGCTGATTTTCTTAAAAGTTTATCTAAAATCTACTATGCAACTCAGTGGTTTGTGTTTTCTTAATTTGTGGTTCTTAAAAGTTCAATTACATTTGGATTATATTCTCTGCTCTTTTTCATCTTTGTGGGCGACATCATTTTTTGGATGTTTCTTCTTATTTTTAAAATTTTACTTAATATTTTCATCCGGTGAATTTGGGATTTGGGGTCTTATTTCGTCGGTTTTTTATGAAGTGTTTAACCAAACCATTGATTTCTTTGATATTTTCTAGATTGCTAATTCATTATGATTATATTGCCCTCACAACTCTTGCAGGAAATACATATCTTGACATTCACTTTCTCATGTGATGGCATCACGACCAATGTTTTAAAACCCGGGTCGACCCGGCCGGTTCAACCGGTTGAACCAGGAACCGGTCGAGAGACCGGGTCAACTATCACCGGGTTTTTGGGGATTTATTAACCGGATCGAACCGCCGGGTTTTTTAGAGAACCGGTTGAACCGATATGATTGAACCGGTAAAAACCCGGGTTGACCCGGTTAAAAAAATAATTTTTTTATATTTGTGTTTTTTATGTTTTTAGATTGATATAAAACTTGTTGTTATGTGTTTTTTTTAATGTTTTTGGATTGATGTAAACTTTTTGTTATGTGTATTTTTAATGTTTTAACTTGTGGACATCAAATTTTTGGTTTTATATATATACATATATAGAGGGACGATCATACGAGAAATTAAACATTTTGCGAGAAGGCGAGAAGTGTTTAATCATATATGATTACACGACTTGTAAGTGTGTTTAATCATGTATCGTTTATGTATTGCCAATATAACATGTGTTTAATCATATATGATTAAGCTTGTGTATCATATATGATTAAACATTTCTCGCCTTCTCGCAAAATGTTTAGCTTCTCGTTTGAACCTACCCCTACATATATATATATATATATATATATATATGCAAGAAAATGAAAAATACATAAATTTTTTGAAACCGGGTCAACCACCCGGTTGAACCGGTTGGACCGTGACCCGGTCACCACACCGGGTCAACCAAAAAACCGGTTTTTAAAACATTGATCACGACTTGCAAAAAGGGTCACCTTATGCTGACAATTGTACTACTTTTCATCTTGTTATAGCCGATGTAGTGATCAAGTTTTCCAGGGGGTTGCACCTTCATTCGGAATTGATGACCTGTTCATGATGCTCGAAGACTTGTACTTTTCTGTTTTTATGCTTTGAAAATGGATGTTTGATCCAACAGGGGTTGTTTGGTGTTTATTCAGACTCTTGTCTTGTTGGTATTTTTTTTAAAAATGTAATAGGATGTAGCATTATGTCTCCTTTAAAAGTGTACTCAACATAAAGATAAATTCTTATTTTTGTAATAGGATGTAACTGGGGTTTTAATTGAAAATTTTAATTTGTAAACTAGAAAAGCCTTCTCTTCACTCAGGTGCTTTTTTGGAGAACAATCTGTTATTTAAGTTTTCGTCTTTGGAAGCCCCTTCTTCACTCAAGTTTACAGTTAATTTTACCATTTTCATCTTTGTTAGAATTGTTTGCATATAGTGAATTAAACATGAACATAACGATTGGCATGAATCTTTTTGCAATTACCATCTTCCAATCTAAACCGAAGATTTTGAGTAATATCGTGAATTTGAAGTCAAAATGAAGGCCTAAAAGTTTGGTTTATGATTACATGTTATCCTGGTGCAGATTGCTACCGAGTTAGGAACTACTATGGATTTGAACCTGAATCTTTGCACTTTTACTTCTTGAACAAAGTCGAGGTTTAGTTCGTGTGAAATTACGGAGAACCATCTGAAAGTTGGTAAAAAAGCCAACCTCCGATTCTTGATGTAATCGTGTTAGTGGCACTTACGGATCGTTTACCCAAATGCTTACTCGGTAAGCACTTACCGATTAAAATCAACACTCTAACACATGGCCGCTCACCCAAACGCTTATCCGGTAAGAACTTACCGGTAAAATTCGACACTCTAACTTACTTTACCGGGTAAGATTGTAGTCCATCAAGAAGCTATCGTATGCAACAATTTACCCGGTAAGCGCTTACCGGGTAAGAGTCGTCACCTCCACTTACCGGGTAAAACTCTCCCATCCTTCTATCGTTCTAACCGGGTAAGATTCTCGGCCCTTGCGATGTTCATCCGGTATGGTAAATGAGCCGTTAAGCACTTACCGGGGTAAGCATTTAGTAACTGCCCCTTACTTTACCAGATAACAGTAGTCCATCAAAATGACATCATATGCAACAATATATATGGTAAGCGTTTACCGGGGTAAGAGTCGCCACCTTTACTTACCGGCTAAGACTCTACATTCTTTTTATCACTCAACCCTTGCCACGTTCATTTGGTAAGGTAAGCGTTAAAGTAAACGAAAAGTTAAATCATCTGACCGTGCTAATGTGAGATTTTATTCTAAGACGACAATTCAGGCCACGATTCATAATCTTGAGATGCAGGGGTTTTTATATGATTCACAGGGTAACGCTCCACTTGCTCCTCTCGACGATTCAGGTAGATGCTCTCAATTTCTTATACGATTCTAATTTTTTGTTCTCGATTTCCTGTTTTGTTTTAGGTTTCTCCATTTCTAATCTTGATTTTTAATCTCGATTCGGCTCATCTCGCTTAACCGGTCCTTGCCAGTCTAAGGGCTTTTTATTATCCATTCACAATAACTTTCACACCTTGCTCACCGGTGCATTGCACGGACACAATACTAGTATATATATAACATATTAAACTATCACAATTAGAGTAAATTTCAATACCATCGTCTTCTTCATCATCTATGACTGCCATAATCATTTTCTTTTTCTCTCTCTAGAATCAAAATTCTCTCTAGATTCTCTCGATTCATTGAACAAATCAACGAAATAATTACATATTCGGAATCTACACGACGAACCCTTCTTAGAGGTATAAAATTCTTTTTATCTTATTTAAGTTGGTAGGTTAGGGTAGTTGAAGTTGGTTGGTAGATTATAATTTGATATTACAAAGTTATAATCAAATATATGTTTAGAAATGTTTAGGTTTGTCAAAATTAAAAAAAGGTAAAGTTTAGAATCAAAATGATGATAAGTGTATCTATATGTATAATTGCACACCAAGTGTTCGGTTTAATGCCTAAAAGAATAAAGTTTCGTGATAAAACTTAAGATAATAGCCGTTGAGTATTATGTTATGCGAGTAATAGTAATTTATGTTTTAAATAGGCAATCGATCGGGTTAAAATTCATCCTGAGTTTTGGTTGATCACGTGTTACATCTTAATTCGATTAAGGTATGGATTTCATTTCTTTTGAACCGTGGGCAACTATTTGTTGTAGTTGATCCTTCCTAAAGGTGGTTCACCGCCTTGTGATTGATCAACCAAACGTGATCAACAAATGTGTAATATATTATACACACACATACACATTGATTTTGATTTATTGAATCAATTGTTTGAACATTTTGATGTTTTATTAAAATGTGCCTCGTATGGAATTGTTTATTAAACTTGTGAAGTATATTGACCTTGATTTTTTTGAACGCCATTTGGGTAAGTCACATATGTTTAGTTTTCGTTGTTTTTAGAACAACCCAATAAATGGGCACATTATTTGGGATGCCTTCTATGGCGGCTTTGTTGTCATGGTGTCCTGCAGGTGGACTCGGTCCACTAGAATTAAGCCCATTAGTGGCTTACGTGAACCCACTCTGGGTACTAGGCCGACTTTGTTGGCTCCCGGGCGGATGGATCGATCCTAGAACTTTTACCCACATAATATGTGACCGTGGTTAAATTCACGGGGGATTCGTGTGTGTGTGCCCGCACGCCGACCCAATAGTTCGTGTGGCTGATCACCTCACGAACACAACAGGAATTGACAGACTTTATTTATATTACGTTTTGAAGTTAAAATGTGAACCGTTCTTGAAATTCTTGATTTTGATTTTGAATATTACTGAACATTTCTTTTGCTATGAACTTGAGTTTCATGAACTTTCGTCGAATGAATTTTTAAGTCTTCCGCTTCGTTATCGATGTTTTTATTATTATTTACGAATTTATATTATAATCCATTCACTGAGCCCTGTGCTCAGTCGTGTTTTTGTTTTCTGACATGACAGGTTTGAAGTGACGTTTACGGGGACGGGATTTGAGATCGAGCGTGAAATTTTGGAGTTCTTAGAGTCACCTTATCATATAAACGTTCTAAGTTTATAAACACTTTTTGAAGTGTAATATTTTGGATTGTAATATATGTTTAGAGTTTATTAATAGCTCTGAATTAGTTGTGTATTATGTTAAGTCCCGTTCGTGACATCGTCCGTTCCGTACCACGGGGACGGGGGATGTTACAATTAACTTAGTGAATTATATTACCAGATGAATTTAAAAATAACATTTATGGAAACACCTATAATTTTTTTCCGGATCTTTTTGGTAAACAAAAAGTCAAGATATAATAAAATAAAACATAAAATTACGAGTAATTAAATAAGATGGATCATATCACGTAATTGAAGGAAGTATATGGTGTATTGTGGCAAACAAGGTTTAGATATGTAGATTGATATCAATGAAAGGGGAGCAAACACGTCATGACTGTAAACACCTGTTTCATGTCCTGATTGGACATACCTTTGGCTTTGTCCTTCCTAGATACAACTCGATTTTTACCCAACATTCAATGAAAAATGTTGCTCCAAATTTTTTCACAGGGCAAATAAATCACAGCCTCAAATACTTTTGGATCGTAAAATGGTTTTAAAAAACAATGGAAACAACATTATTTATCGTTAGTATTTTACAACAAAGTATAACTGTTGGACCCCCGTTAACTTATATTCGTAGCTCCGCCCTTGATCACCATATACACCAAAACAAAACTACAGTGATAGCATAAAGAAATAATTGTATCATTGTGGAAATGGCCAGAATACTGATGCAAGCAAAGAATCTTCCCATTAATTTTAGGCAGAAAGTTGTTGCAACAATGTTGTATCTCCTTAGACTATGTTTAGCAAACTAGCTGATAAGCTAGCTGGTGGCTGATAAGTCACGTTTGGCAAAAACTAGCTTATAAGCATATAAAATTAATGTTCTAAAATGGCGTGAGGCGTGGCGTGGCGTGGCGTGGCGGCGAGGCCAAGCCTCAAGCCTTAGAAGCCACGGCGAAGCCATGGCGTTTTCAAGGCGTGACTTATGACGTCATTTTTCTAATTCATATATAATATTATATATAAAAACATATGTTTTGTAGTGTTACTCAATTAGTCAATAATAATAAGCAAGTTAAATTATGGTATATATTAAAAAACTTGCATATAAGACATGGAAAACGTAAGGAAAAATCAAATATTGCATTACGAAATTGTGCATTAGGCCATGGCGTGCCACGGGCTTAACGTGGCGTGAGACACAATCCTTGGTGCCATGGCGCGCCATGGCGGCTGTACGGCGAGTTTTTTAGAACACTAAAAATTACTAAAAAAACATCTAAAAAAGATAATCAGTTACAATATTTAATAATATAATTAAAAATGATTTATAGTAATCTAATATATTAATTAATACAAATATGGTAGTAAATAATATAATATGTTAATTAAAAGAATTTAAAATTTATTATTATTATTATATATATGTTATAAATTTCGAATTTTAAACCAAATATTTAAAAAATCTACATTAACTTATAATTTTAAATAACCGTTACATATAATATGAAAAAAATAATCAAATAATAATTACAAAAATAATAATAATTGATAACTAAAATATATTGATCAATATTAAAAAAATTGATATAATTATCAATAATTTTAAATATTTAAAAATTAATATTAATGTATAATTAAAATCTATATTATAATTTTCAGATAATATTTATTAATTAATAATAATAAATTTTAATAACTAATATTTATTTATAATTAATAGTTAATAGTATATAATAATGAATATTAATGAGGGCATAATTGGAATAATCACAAATAGCTAGCTTATGTCTATCCAAACATGTACCAAAAAAATAAGCTAGCTCATTTTTGCCAAACGATGCCTTAAATTTATCGCATACTAAAACCATTCAAAGTTCAAAATTGAACACTATATAAACCTTGGACATGTAGAATGCCCAATTTGATGAAAAATCTTAAGGGCATATATTTGTTGGATATTTTTCTCGCTCCAAAGCATATAAAAGTGTCCAAAAATATAAGGTTCGGCTTGCTGTAAATAATTATGCTTAACAATAAGGTATTGATCTCGACAAAACTTTTTCCTTGTTCATCTCGAAACTTTGAGAACCTTCTTAGCCTTGGCTGCTCAATTACATTGGTGTATGCCACAGTTTGATGTTAATTCAACCTTTTTAATCACTATAGCTTGAAACAAAACAAGCATCATGAGAATGATACTTTCAAATTGGTTCTTATTCTCTTGAGAACGAAGTCAAAATGAATCCACTTTTTACATTTTTTTTATTTCAAAAGGCAAATATTTTTTGGTTGTTTGTCCTTACGTAGATTATATGATATAATGTAGAAGTACTTTCACTTATTCTCACGAAATGAAAATTTCTCACGTGATCATTGAATCTGTTGTCAAGATCTTCTTTTGTAGAACACAAAAACGTATAACAAGACAAGGATTTTACATTGGCCCTTTTTTTCCCCTTTTAAACAATCGAAATACACAAAACATGTCAAAAATGACTCTTGAACTCATTGCAAAATACTCTGTTAATATCAGTTTGGGTCAAAACCACTAATAGGCTCGTGCTTACCACAAGGTAAGATAGGGTTTGTTTGCTTAACGAATAAACGACAAATTAATACGAAATTACACAATTATGAAGAAGACTATATCATTAGATCTTGGTGTCACATTCTGAAGTATTGTTATAACCCGATACACATTCAAAACCTGCCAAAAACATAATTACTTTCATAAACCATAAGTTCATAACCATATCTTCTCGGGGTTGACCTACATAAAAAGCCTCGAATGCATGGGCTACAACTCAATTGACTCATCCCAGTAGAAACAATTTTTGGGGTCCTAAAAGTGCAACCACTTTAAATAATGTGTGCTACCTTTAGTTAATAAAAAGTGGTTCCAACCTAGCAGTAGTGCTATTACATGTGGTATTATAGGTCATCGGATCAATTCATTGAGAACCACAAAAAAGTTGAGAATCGTAAGAACTTGTATATTCGTTGATGCATATACACTCATGAATCTCTATGAGTATATGCACCGATGCATATATATATAGGGGTAGGTTATTATGCAACCTTTTACATGGTGCAACCCATGCAACCCTTCTATCCACCACTCATTTTATTTTCACATTTTTTTAATTAAAAAAGGTAAAAATAAAATGAGTGGTAGATAGGTGGGTTGCATGGGTTGCACCATGTAAAAGGTTGATAATAACTCACCTATATATATATATATATATATATATATATATATATATATATATATATATATATATAGGGTGCGTTTCTTTTGCAAACCAAACAATTTGTACAAACTATGCAAACCAATCTTAGCCGTTCATCAAGTCTAATGAATATATGATTTTATTATGTTTACTAATTTAAAATCATGATTATAATGAATAAACTTAACATTTCCTAATTTAAAATCATGATTATAATGAATAAACTTAACATTTTCCATATATATCACAATCATTATTAATGAATCATAATCATTATCCATAAATATATCTATTGTTTCCTAATATAGTGGTTTGCATAGTTTGTACAAATTGGTTGGTTTGCAAAAGAAACGCACCCTATATATACACACAACTTCAACCCTTGCTACTTTGCTGCATAATACATTATCAAAATATCCATTGATGCATATACATTATCAAAACATATATTCCATCAATGAGTCATCATTACATATTTATTACGTATGCATGTATATATATATAGACTAGATGAAATAACATAAAATAATGATAAACTAATGAGAACATCTCTAATAGATTTCTTATAACAGAGAGAAAAAATAGAGATTTTAGGCTATTTTTATTTCCTCCAACATATTCTCTAAAATACAGAAAATATGAGAGAATAAATCTTCAAATTTGGGAAGTCCCTAAAATTAAATGTTATTTTTTTATTGTTTCCACCAATGAGATTAAATGTATTATTATTTTATATAAAATAATTTAAAAAGTTTATTTTCCTAATATACCTAACGTTGAAATCTTTATAATAGAGAGAAAATGTTGGGAGTTTATTTTATTTTTTACTTTATTTTAAGGGCCGTTTACCAAACACTTACCAGAAAGAGTCACCCCCTCACTTACCTTATGGGGTAACATTCTCAACCATCAAAATGGATTGTTGGTGAGCGCCTCTTACCGAGTAAGCGCTAACCAGGTAAAAGTTTCCCTCACTTGCAAGGTAAGTTTAAGATTCTCGGTCCTTGCTACGCCTCTTAGTGAATAAAATAATCGGTTCTTGTCATGGTAAGGAACACCTGGTAAATGTTTGGTAAACAACCCAAAGTTCAACACTCGCTTTTGTAAACTGTCAACGGCTATTTGAAGGACTCTGTAGTTTGCTTCAAATCTCAGTTGGTTTGTACCGCGTGTATTTGATAAACTAATTTCAGAGAATGATTGATTCTACACACACTTAGCTTCGGGAAGAGAGGGGGAGGGGGGGGGGGTCTTCCCAGAATCAGTCACTCCACCCTTTCCATCCCCATACCTTACTTCCGAATGAAATATATATAGTTTGGTTGATTTAAAGCATGGACAAGAAGTTCATATACATTGGCCTTAAAGAACTTTCATAACATTTTGCAAGCTATGCAGGAATTTGTACATGCAAAACACAATTTCATCCAAAAACCTACCCCGGATGTGAACACAGACTGCTGCTCGTTTAGTGATTTAAATCCGAGTACGCGAAAGAAAAAGAGAAATAAGTGAATATATATAATAGATAGATATATTTGTACATATGCTGATGGTGATATGCACATGTATTTTATGGACTCACAGACAACATTCTATAGCAGCACCAGAAGCCCTAAAAGCTATAGAGAGGTACCTTTTAAACCAACATTAAGCTTTATACTCGTTCACACGGATCCATTTTGTAGAGGACCACTTGTTCCCCTTGATAACTGGGCAGCCACCTATCAAAGGATAACAGATGTTTGAAGTAAAGTTAATGCATGTGTCATGGTAAAAAGAGATGCAAATGCACTACAGCAAAATCGGGTTTATAAGACACCAAAAATGTCTAATTGTCCTAATAGATTGCTTTATAGGATTAAGTTTATAGGACCAAATAGTTATTAGTCCTACGTAAGAGTATTACAATAAGTTTATAAGACATTTTTGGGCACCTTAACAAGTTTTTACAATACTAGTAAAATAAAGTGTCATATTGATTTCTTCACATGACATTATTTGAAAAAATATTATAAAAACAACTGTCCTGAAAAAGATTTGTTTCACTTTATTTTAGAAGTGTTCTAAAAGATCTTGTTAAGACACCCAAAAGTTTCCTGTAAACTATTGTAACACTTTTACTAATGTAAACTTGAAGTGTTTGGTCCTATAAACTTATTAGTACATTTAGACATTTTTGGCATTCTATAAACCTGATTTTGTTGTAGTGTATGGATCGATTGATATATTAACAATTACTGACCATGTAAACTTGAAGGATCTACAGATGCATCAGGTTTCATGCTCCAGAAAAGCAACGCATCCCCCATTTTTGGTTTAACAGACAGTCCTTCTTTGCCACATTCAGATAGTTCATTCCACCAAGGCATTGCACTGATATTCCCCTTTGCAGATGGGAACACTGTCTCACCTCCTTCTTCAACGTCTGAGCTGCCGTCAATGTAAAAAAGATGAGATACAATGGAAAAATAATGAGCAAAATTACCCAGAGGAAACGCATCACTTACAGGTACATCAGAACTGTAGCCATACGTTGGCCCCCATTCTTGGTGTTAAATTCATCTTGGAAGTAGTCATAGTGAGGCTCGTATTTCTGTCCCACTTCGTAGTGTAGAATTTGCAGTCCTTCCCCATGTTCTGTATAAAAACTGATTTTCAGACCACCCCCCAATTAAGTAGATAGAAGATACATTCAGGGGCGGACCTAGGTATGAGGTAGGGGGTGCACGTGCCTAATCTAAACGCAATAGAAAGAAAAAATAGATGTCTTAAAGGTGCAGCCGTTTTAAGTTGTTGTGTGCTCCCTTAAGTTAACAAAAAGTGGCGGCAGCCTACAAGTAGTTTCATTACATTGGTATTATAGGTCACAAGTTCAAATCCGTTGGCTCTCTCTAATTTTTTAGGGTAACAGCAGCAGAAAAGAAAAGAAACCACTTGGACGTTGCAAAAAACCGCTTATATGTCATCTTTAATGAAACTGTAGTTTTTACAATTGATATTTACTTCATTCTATATTATGTCAATTATTTTGTGCCTCCGCTCGAAAATTTTTTTGGTTCTGCCTCTGAATGTGTTACACAGTTGACAAATTGAAATATTAGGCTACATAAGCACCTTTTACACAGAAGAAAAGGTGTGTGCCCATGTAGTACTAACAAGATAAAAATCGTAAACCAGAGGGTCGTTGGCCCAGCGGGTTACCGGTGGAGCCCATCCTCCTAGGAGATGAAGGGTTCAAACCTCACCGAAGGTGATGAGTGTGTGAGTATTTGTTGTATATAAATATTATATATCTGAATTATAATCGTATTGACAGTGGGAAACCAAGTATACAGGGGGACTGGTGTGACATGTATATAAGTAATGAGTACATAAATGAACTTTATGGACATGAAAGAAATTTGAAGGGATCTTCTGTGCTAGCAATTTGGCCAGCCAGAAACTTTTATATATAGCCAAATTGAAGATGCAATCCAAGTGTCAACTGTTTCACAAATGGAAAACCCACAAAACTGGCCTTTGTTTGGTCCATTTTCAGAAATGGGTACCACAAACTAGAAAAGCTGCTGTTTTATTTTTGCCTTTTTCAGAGTACATTAGGCTGTAAACTAGGAAATACACTGAAATTGAAGGTATACTAATAAGTTACCAGAAGAATGATGATGCTTAGTAAAATGCCTACCTACAGGTAAAAATGTGAAATCTGCAATCCTTTTCTCTATGGTCCGGATTATTTTATCACGTCCACGAGCCAAAAATGTGCCAGAACTCGTACGAACCCTAAATGAAAGAGGTGAGATATATCCGGTTAATTTAAATAGCGAGGATGCTAGAAAGATTATAAAAAAGTAACAAAAACAATAAAAGAGAACTCAAAAACTGCAAGTAAATAAATAAGAACAGGAACATTGAAGAACTAGCACACCTACTATCTTTGCTCTTGCCAGTCTCGCTATCAACAACAGTTGACTTCTCCATATGAGGTTTAGCAAGGTTAATTAGATACTCGCACTCGTGCTGGGACTGCCATGAGAAACATACAAAGTTCAGTTCGGTGAGTTCACTGTCAACGAAGTTTTGTTTAAGGCACACATGAGACTTGGTTTCTTTACCATTTTTTAACTTAGTCTGATTAGTCAGGATGGCATTATAGCATAACTTTTTGTAACAGAACAACAGTAAGGACACATACATTTTCGCTTGTAAAAGTAGAATTGTTAAGAGAGAGTCAATTACGAAGCATGTCATACATGCCCGATCTTGGAAACTGAGCACATGATACTCAAAAGATGGATTACAGGTCCAAGTAAATGAATTCGTAAACCAACATCTAGGATGAATTGGAGTCTTCCATAGCTAGATTAAAGACCATCGAATCTATTTTATGTGGTAAAAGATACCACAACTAAGGAAACTCTAAACTCAAATCATAGCTCATGATAAGGGGATCATAATCTTAAGACAGTGAAACGAAAGTAATTTTAAACTCAAATAAGTAACTAGCTCCTTTCCAAACCAAAAATTAGTATACTACAATATACTGAAACCTTGCTTACTCTAAAATAGACAAAAAGAACATGGAATGCAGTATAGAAAACACAACCAACCAGAATTCATACTTCCTATAAACAGATATTTGAGCGAACACTTTTCTCCATGCAAGGACAAGGAGGTAGTGTTTCTGAACTGCAACTATATTTAAATGTACAAAAACATAAAGTAGAGAGAGAGTAGAAAGAATGTTGATATTGTATTACTTGTCTTGTCATACATGTGAGAGGAACCATCTTTTTAGAGGTAGTTTAGAGTAGTTATAGGAAGAGCAAAAACAACAGTATAGTAATATGCTGCGAGTCAAGGAATGCATAGGTCTATTATCCCCCCCACAAGCAAATTGTGTCCTCGACATGAAGCTTGAAGCATAGAATTACCAACCAAAGATGAGATTATCCGTTGGTGAGAATGTCAGCAAGCTGTTGTACTGTTGGTATGTTAGATAAAACCACGTGAAATATAGATCAACCTCTATATGTTCTGTACGTTGATGGAACATTGGATTGGCAGCCAACTACGTAGCCCCAATATTGTCACACCATAGAGTAGGAGGATGAGCGGATGATACTTGAATCTCCTTAATCAAAGCCGGGAGCCAACAAAGCTCAACAGCTGTCAAAGCAAGAGCCCGATATTCAGCCTTGGTATTAGGAGCAACAGTATGTTGCTTTTCAAAGCTCCAGCTAATTAAGTTGCTCCCAAGATATATGCAAAAACAGTTGGTAGAATGTTGATCATCAGGATAGCCAGCCTGGTCAGTATCAGAGTAGGCATCAAGATGAAAATAAGTGGACTTGTGAATAGTGGGACCATAATCGATAGTGCCCTTTAGGTAGCATAAGATGTGAGACTATAAGGCTTGCACTTACTTAACTCTGTGCAATGAAGAATATCATTAAGATACCCCTCCTGACTTGAGCGAAGACCTTGAGAAGTAAAATCAACATATGTTCCAAGAACGTAACTCCGTCTGCCCAGGCCTTTTATGCAAACTAGGAGAGTATTACTGTAGTATGTGAATAAGATATGTAATAAACACTACAGAGTTCTCTGTAAGGATGATATCATCAACATAGAACAAAATAGAACATGGATGATCCCCCACAGAATAAATGACAAATGAGGTGTCGAAGATACCCTGTCGAAAGCCAAACTCACAAGACCAGATGAAAGCTTTTCAAACAAGACTCTATGAGATTGTTTAACACTATATATAGCTTTCTCAAGGAGGACATGATGTAGCCGCAAACTGTTCATAAGACCTGGTGGTTGAGTCATGTACATAGCTACTTTGAGACCACAATTCAGAAAAAACATTATTTACATAAACTTGCCGAATGTCCTATTCATGAGAACATACAATAGATGGTACAAGTCGAATTGTAGTTGGCTTAACATGACTAAATGCCTAAGAATAATCAATCTGATGCAATTCAATTGGGAAATTGCATTAATTCTGTCGAGAGATTGTGATTTTTTGCTTCTTCTCCAACTATTCGAGATGCTGGTGTCTCCTAACAACTGATTTCAATAAACGTGCCCCCCCCCCCCCCCCCAACGAAGTCTCTTATAGTTCCCTAACTTCCTCTAACCACCCAAGGCTCCTCATCACAACCAATTCACATCCCCTTATTACAACAAATGAAAAGACTATTCTACCCTTTAATTCTTTCCCCTTCTATAATATGTAAGACGAAACCTACTCGTATCATTACCCCCCCCCCCCCCCCACACACACACACAAAAAAAAAAAAAAAAAACTTCACTTTGTCCTCAAGGTGAAAACCTATAAAATAAGTATTTATCATGTCATAATTCTCCCACAAAGCTTCAAATGGTGGTAGCCCATGCCATTTAATCAAGACCTCGAGCTCTCTGTTTGTTGGTCTGCAATACAATACCAACTTGGGTTCGACTATCAGCACGTCGTCTTCATTCAACTGCTCCAGAATGTCTCCCGACGATAAGATTGAACCCCGAGCTTCCCGTAATTGCGACACATGAACAAAAAGGGTGTGTGACCAGGGACGGATCCATAAATTTTTTCATACGGTGGCACTATATAATATAGACAAAAAATAATTACAAAAAACACGGTTTTTATCGACGTGTTTTCATCTTTTCACCGACGTTCAATATTACCCGATGTGTTTTTAGCCTAATTCCACAATTTCGAGGGATTTTTAAAGTTGTTTGCTTGATTTCGAGGGATTTTTAAGTTTTTTTTATCGATTTCAAGAGATTTTTTTGGTTTTTTGGTTGATTTCGATAGTTTGTTTTGGTTTTTTGGTTGATTATGAGGTACGGTTGCACCTTCTTGAAGTTTTCAAAATAATACGGTACTTCCAAAACGATACGGTTGCACCTTTCACGAACCTAAATTTTTTTACCCTTCGTCGGAGAAATAATACGGTGGCACGTGCCAACGTATTCCATACATTAGATCCGTCCATGTGTCGAAACTGTCCATAAAATCTAGCAACCAATTTTTAATTGACTTGCATTCTCAGAGACTTATATGGTTGTAGTTTTAAGAAAGCCATCTCTCCCACCCGGAATTCCTTATCCGTCATATGTTTGTCTCCTTGATCCTTCATCCATTGTTGCGCCTTAATGATTTGGACTCAGAGTTTTCATCCAAGAGAAAATCCTGCTTGAGCAATAGGTCCTCTATGGATTGCAACTCAGCAAACCTTTCCGTATACTCCAAAATTCTTGGGGGATCTCTGCCATTTAATACTTTAAAAGGGGAACGTTGTAACAACCCGTGGAAGGAGGTGGTGTTATACCAAATTTTTGCCCATGCTAACCAATGCTTCCATTTCTGAGGGTGTTGAGCGGTGAAGCATCTCAAGTATTGTTCCAACGTTTTGTTGACCACCTTGAATTGACGGTCCGACTGAGGGTGATAAGTTGTAGAATTGGAGACGAAATAATCACATGGGAATTCCACGTAACTTGATAACCTCCTTGACAAACAACGTGGCAACCGGGTGTTTTAACGGCACAAAATGAGCATATTTAAGTTTGTCCACAAACACGAGAACCGTATCTAATCTCCCAGACTATGCTGTTAATATCGGATATCGGTGGTATATCGGTCGGGGACTATTTGAGATATCGAAAATACCAAAAAAAGGTGGCAACCTTTACAACCCCCTTCATCACCATTGATCTTTAATCGGACGACCCATATCATTTAGATGCTTTAATCATTAATTTTTAATTATTAATTAATTTTTTCATAACAAAATTAAGGGTTCAAGGGGTAAATATGGAATAACACTAAAAAAATCTGTGTAATCATAGAAACCCAGATTCATTGCAATCCTTCTTCGAAATACACTCCACGATTATGATACGGTTTCCCATTAATCACACCAAGAAATTAGAAACCCGATTCTCCGGCAAGATCTCTAGTCAACCACCCCTACTACATCTTCATCGTCTCCGGCAAGATTCCCGGCCAACCACCCCAACTGCGTCTTCATCATCTCCGGCAATATTTCCGGCCAACCACCCCCGCTGCGTCTTCATCAAATCTTCATCTTCAAGCATTCATGAGCTGAAATAGGGTTCATGTATTCATCAAATCTTCATCTTCATCATCTCTACAACGGACTTCCAGAATCTGATCACAAAGATCAACAGACGGTATGGGATCATCAGAACAGATCGTAACGACTCTTGTACAAATCCCAAAATAGAATTACGTTAAGATTTTCATCATCATTTCCGGCCAACCACCCCCGCTACATCTTCATCATCTTCGGCAAGATCTCCAGCCAACCACCCTCCACTGCATCTTCATCATCTCCGACGAGAACTCCTAAACTTCGTCATCTTCTCGTAACGAAAACTCCATCTCCACCATCGTAACAATAAATCAAAGAATATCTTTTCCTTCGATCCAGAACCTTGGATATGGAGGCTTTGATGTCATTCGATGATTTTGGAACTCGTCTCCATCGATCTGGAAACCATCGATTCTGCTTTTATGATTCTGGGTTTCATTTATGTTTCACGAACCGAAACAGGGTTCATGCATTCATCATCTCTGGCCAACCACCCGGTACATCTTCATCCTCTCCGGCCACACGATGAAAATGTTTCAAATCAATGAAACGATGAAGACAACTGGAAAAATGGAAAGAAATAACTACCCAATATAACTTCCTTATCATTAATTGGAATATGCATAAAAATCGAGATTATCATAATAAACCGAATGATAAATTAATTCATTAAATCCGATTATATATGAAATGACATCATTACCCTTTAATCATTAAAAATTTATAAAAAAAAAGATTTATATCTTAAACATGATCCAACGGTGATGAAGGGGGTTGCAAAGGTTGCCACCTTTTTTTGGGTTGCAAAATATCGGCCACCTATATATATATATATATTTGTTTATAATTGTCCAATTTAATAAACTATGTTCGATGTCAGAAATATGAATTTCAGTAGAATTCATATGAAGATCATTTTCTTCATTGATTTCATTGTCAAAACTATTCTTTTTAAAAAATAAATTCATCTTGTTTATTAAAATAAAAGTATCTTTGAAAATAAATTTGATTTATTGAAAATTAAGTATTCTTATGATTATTGGACTATTAACTGGACCACCTATCACTGACCTGGTACGGCTGGACGTCTTACAACTCACTGCGTCACTTACGCTACTCCAACGGCCAAGGCTAAACCAACGGCCAAGGCTAAACCAACGTTGGGCTAAAACCAACGCTAATATCCAATTATCATGAAAAGACTTCATTTTCTGGTAAATCATTTTTATCTCTAAATAACTTTGATTTAAATAAATAAGATTAGATTTCATTTTATAAAAATCTTCATTAAGACAATAAAATACAATTAAAAATATGATTAACATATATATATATATACATATATATATAGGTGGTTTCATTTGCAAACCACCATAAAATTGCAAACTTTGCAACCCACTTCCTAGTCGTAGATTTCATCAATCAATGTCAAGATTAAATTGAGTTATTTATGGTAATTAAAATTAAAATTTAATATATTTAATTAATAAAATTAGAGAGTGAGGGCAAAATCGTATATTGTAATTTCAAGACATAATTAAGGAAAACGGATGAAACTGTAATATTTTTTGGAACATGGTCAAGATTGTAGATGGTTACCAAAATTAAAAATTAATATATCTAATTAATTAATAAAACCGGTGATGTAATCATGATATTTTTGGGAACATAATTAAAATGAAAAATTAATATATTTAATTAGAAGCCTTGATGTAATGAGTCTGGTGTCTACCGTGATGAACTTTGTGATGTAAATATGCAGAAGAGAATTATACAAAGTGTTGCTTCAGGAAACATGGGTATTGAAAACCTTAAAAAGCCGTAGGTTCCCAATTTTAAAAGAATTCCCGCCAAGATGAATAAGATAAAGGCGGCTAATTCACACGCATCTGTTGGAGGAAGGAATGGACAGGTTAATCCATAGTAGAAGGAAGAAGTTGTGAGACCTTTTCAAATCAATAAGGTATGGTTAAGTTATATAGACGAGAATTATGATTTGTTGCGTTGAGGCAATCATTCATCCAGTGAAAGAGTAGCCCCGCCTTGCTTTCTTTGAATAGGCCTAATCTTTTATTAGGAAAGAGAAAATGGCAGCAAATTGATAAACCCATGATGAACTGTGATGAAAACTAAGTGAAGTTGTGATGAAAATGGATATGAAACCGAGATGAAACTGAGATGAACGGAGATGAAAACGGAGATGACACGTAGATGAACGGCGATGAACAGAGATAAAAACGGATATGAAACCGAGATGACACGGAGATGAAACGACGATGAACGAATATGAACGGCGATGAACATAAATTAACCCTAGATAAGTCGAGAGTTAATCGTGACGGCATCAATCGAGTTGAGCAACATATATACTTATGTATCCATCTGAAGCATCCATGAAAGACACAACTTCAAGATGTTGATATGAAGCTGCAAATACGCGTTAATATGGAGCAACACTTCATTCATCCACTTTTGTTTGCTAGATTGATTTTTAATTAAAACAAATAAACACCATAATTAGTTGGTTATTAATTTAAACATATCCAAAAATAACAGTAGATGATAATTACCATAAATAAATGGATAAAATAGAAAAAGACAACCTTACCCTTATAATTAAAATTTATAAAAAAAAGAAAGAAATTCATTGATTGGTTAGAATTGGCGTGCAAAGTTTGCAATATAATAGTGGTTTTCAAATGATCGCTCCCGTGTGTGTGTGTGTGTATATATATATATATGTATGCATCCATAAACATATCATATGCATTAACTAAAAACATAGTTTCAACATCAAAACATCAACTTAAACAAGTTTCACAAAACAAAATAGGAAAAGTGTTCATAGACGAGCTAATCGCAAGCAATAGGTTCAGCATCCGAATCAACATCATCTAATACATTCACTTCTTCGTTTAGGTTAGCTTCCCAAAATAGGAAAAGTGTTCATAAACTGAAGAAGTCGTTGATGTAGAAGAACAGTAGAAGTCGTCGATGTAGAACAGTAAAAGAAATGGACTAAATTTAGAAAAACCTAACTTATACCTCTCACTAATTAAAAGGCCCAACTATAACTCTCACTAATTAGAAAAAAATCCCAACTATAACTCTAACAAAAAAAAACTTAAAAGGAAAGCCCAGCTCGGTAGACAATCAAATAGGCCCAAAAAATCATTACCAAAAAATGGGTATATCGGACTGATTTTTTGGTCAAAATATCGCCGATATATAGGTCAATATCGCTGATATTCTCGGTCCCGATATAAATAGCGATATTTGGTCACCGATATTTTGGCTAGGAGCGATATCCGATATATCGATGATGTATCGGCGATATATCGTGATATTAACAGCATAGCTCCCAGACTTCGGTAATCCTTCAATAGAGTCGTTATTTCATCCCATACTTTCAATGGTAGTGCAATCGGCTGTAGCAAATCCGGCTGGTGACCCTCCAAACGATTTACTGCGTTGGCAAGTTTCACAATTCTTGACAAACTCCTTTACATCTTTTCGCATTCCTGTCTAGAACAGTTATGTTGATAGTCTTTGGAAGGTTCTCTATATCCCAGAATGACCCCCCATAGGAGAATTGTGGAACTCTTCGAGGATCGTTGTGATTAACATTGAGATTCGTGGTAACACCAATATGTTTTTATACCGCCTAACTTCGAACCCTTTATGTTCTACCTAACCTTCTTGTATTTCTTTCATTATTCTTCTAAACACCTCGTCTTTGCATACTTCATCTCGTATCACATCCCAATGTCGCCATTGCGGCCCTCCCATCACCGAGCATTCAATATCTCTTCTTGATAACGCGTCTGCTACCAAATTATGTTTACCCACCTTGTAAACAATATCGAACTCGCAACCCAACAATAAAATCACCCATTTTTGTTATTGCGGTACCGCTACTCCAATAGAAACTTGAAACTTTGCTAGTCTATATGGACCATAAATCTTCTCCCCATTAAGTAAGCTCCCCATTTATTAATAGCAAAACCAATTGGCATTAACTCCTCGTATATCGCTTTATGCCATAGAATGCCTCATGTCGTCCTTCGTGCATTAGGGCATTACCTAGACCACCACCACCTTATGCGTCCGTTTCAATGATAAATGGTGAGTTGAAGTTTGGAAGAGCTAACATCGGTGCTTGTGTCATTGCTATTTTTAACTCCTCAAATGCGGCTTGGGCTTTCTCGTTCCATTTGAACCTCCTTTCCTTAACAAGTCTGTGAGTAGTCTAGCGATATTGCCATAACCCACAACAAATTTCCTATAATATTCGGTTAACCCAAGAAACCCCTCAATTGAGTGATCATGCTAGTGAGGCCATTTCAGCATTACTTCCATCTTGGTGAGATCCATGATCACCCTTATCCGGAGATAATATGACCCAGATACCCGATTCGTTGCAGCCGACACTCGCATTTCTTTCTGTTTGCATATAGTTGATGTTGGTGCAGCACCTTCAGAGCCAACTGCAAATGTTTCAAGTGCTCCTCTTCCGACTTACTGCAGACGGGTATATCATCAAAAAATACAAGTATGAATTTTCTTAAGAACGGTTTAAAGATGGCATTCCTCGACGATTGAAACGTAGCTGGTGCATTCATTAGACCGAAAGGCATAACCAAAAACTCGTAATGCCCAAAAGAACCGGGCTAAAAAAAGAACTAGGGTCTGATAATTACGGCATTCAACATCTCTTTCACCAATTTTTCCATCTCATTTTTTGATATTGCGGATACATATAAATTCTAACATTGATAGGTTCTACCCATTGTCGTAATTTGATCGTGTGCTCACTTTCTCTAACTCTGCGCCTGAAAGTTCTCCTCCGCTTCACTTCGTGCAATTGTCGATCATGTCATTGCTCTAATACCAATTGATGTGTTTCAATTGGGAAATTGCATCAATTATGTCGAGAGCTTGTGATTTTATTGCTTCTTCAACTATTCGAGATGTTGGTGTCTCCTTACAATGATCTCAATAAACGTGTCCTCCCTCTTCCCCCGCAAATAGTTCCCTAACTTCCTCAAACCACCCACGTTGCTCATCACAACTGAAAACAACTCACCACCCACGTTGCTCATCACAACTGAAAACAACTCACATCCCCTTATTACAACAATTGAAAAAACTATTCTACCCTTTGATTATTTCCCCTTCTAGAATATGTAAGACTAAACCTACTCATATCACAATCCCACTTGTTTGATGAGACCCTTTAGCAACAAATCTAGCTTTGTAGTGGCTAAAAATACCATATGAATCTCATTTAATCTTGTAAACCCATGTACACCCAAGATTAACATTGGATGCGGCAGGTACCAACTCCCATGTCCAGTTAGTAGTTAAGGAGGAAAAATCTGCTAACATTGCATATGCAACAGGGAACTCTTACTAAATCGAGAAAGGGTGGGTGGTTCGAGAAGAGGAAGAGATTTTGAAAATCGAATTACAATTTGCTTGATATACAACTAGATAAGGAAGAGTTCAAACTTACAAATGTGATCTCGAGTTCTAGTAAGTAGTAACTGTGGGATAACGAGAAGGGTAAAGTCAAAAGACAAAGAAATTGGCTATGGAACAACTGAAGACGTGGACGAAGAGGATGTAGGTTGAAGAAAAGAAGGAAAAAATTAGGTATAACAACTTGAGTGGGGCACAAGATTTGGGAGAAGTAGAATTTACAGTCTCTATGGGAAACACTTTTCTATAGATACTACGTGACGGGGCTACTATAAACTTTATTTGTAATAGGGCCCTTAAAGATGTAGCCATTGATTGGTTGCATATCCCAGAAAGATGCAAGTGACTTGGTGATAATTTTTCATGCCGAGTGGTTCCTCAATATGGAAATCATATACACCTACACGTACAGGAGAGTAGAGGAGTAAAATCTAGAACAATTTTATATAATAGTTTAAAGGGATATGTTTTATGGAGTTTGGATGATGGCAGGTGATTGATGAGAAAAGCAATTATGCCATAAGCGTCCAATCAATAGAATTTGGAAAGTGTGGCTAGGGTGAGCAAGGTAAAAACTCATATCAGAAAGATGACAATTTTTTGATATGTATGGATACGAAATACAATATAATGCCAGAGTCATTACGAAACTATTCAAATGTCCATGGATTAATTAAGGATCCCCATCACATTGAAAATTTTAATGGTAGTAGAAAGTCAGAGTAGATTCTCATAGTGCAATTTGAAGTACGGAAGGAGTCAATGCTTGAGATCTATATGAAGAGGATACAGACAAGTGAAGCAGCTAAAATCATTAATAAATGTGATGAAATAGCGAAAACCACTCCGAGATACAATGGGTGAGGGACCCCAAATGTCACAATAAATGACATGTAGAGGAGTGCTACATTGAGTCGATACAATGGTAGAACTTGCTATTTATACACAAAAAAACGAGATTTTAATTCTGAATTATTTGCGGAATATAATTGAAATAAAGAAAGACGAACCCAAAAGGATAACCTAACTTATGCCATAATGCAAGAGACTTGTGCAAATAATGCAAAAGCCAATACTGAATAGAGATTGTGAGAGTCAAGTTGAACGTGGTTCAGTAGTTTCCCGATCCTTCAAAGGAAAACCAAAGTGTGAGAATTGTACCAAAATAGGAATTATCTCAAGCTAACTGAAAAATGAAGAGTAGTTTTTTGTTAAACCAGGATATTGGTTAAACGGAGAATGCAATTAGGTGGTGCTAGTGTAGAATGATCAACATGCATGAAAGCAAGTTGCAATTTCCCACGGTGATCTTGTCATGTACAGAGAATGGTGTAGGATTAGGTGCAAATTTGATGTATGTTGTCATGTGCATTGTGGCACCCGAGTCCGGTAACTAGTCAGTTAAGGGATTGGATGTAATTCGTACCCTTTCCCAATTGTCTCTCTGAAGCAGTTGGAAGATAGTTTCGATATTATGGTGTCCTAGGAGTAAAGGAACCACACCAAACCATCTCAGACCGGATGGTGTAGATGTGCCATATACGTTTGTGAATGTGGGTTAGCTTGACCCCGAAAAGAAACCAAAAATATAGTTATTTAATGGATCACAAGGACTTGCATGAGAACTTAGACCAAAACCATTTAATTGGTGATTTACAGGCCTAGTATGATGGTCGATTGTCGTGTTGTTGAGGTTGTATGAGTTAAGCATATTGCTTGGTCCAAGTGCATACCAACCAGACATATCAAAACAGTCGGCCTAGTGCAACCATAGTATTAAGCCCAAGTGAATTAATAAATCCAACCGGTTTATGTAATCAGACCCTAGCCATGAGACACAATTCCCACTTTGCCAATTCAAAACCAAAATTAGGTTTTGATTCGTGCGAGAATGCGACTATCGCTATGGGCCAAGGTTGTCGGGAATACCGTGTATCATGATCATACATCTGAGCTCGGTGACTTGTTCCCCGGTGGCAGCTCAATCACGACCATTGTCAGTCGTTGTTGTTGATTGGTTTGCCTAAAAACACGAACGACTATTGTATCTGCTCTGATACCATGAAAACTATACTAAAAGGAGAGTGAGTAGAACGAATGTTGTATTTTGTATTACTTGTCTTGTCATACGTGAGAGGGACCAATCTATTTATAGGTAGTTAAAAGTAGTTACGGGAAGAGAAAAAACTATGGTAACATGTTGTAAGTCAAAGCGTGCATGGGTCTATCAATGCATCTTCATTTAATAAAATGGCCTCTTAGCAACAACAACGCACACCTTTTTTGGTTCTTTCCAACTAGTGAACGTACCCCCTCCTTTCTCCATTAGTTGTCATCCTTTGATTTCAAATCTCAAAATTTTGCCAAAATTATAATTACTTTTCTCTTACAATATTTATGCCCATTCTTTTCTATTTATAGTACTTTTGACGTACTTATCAATCTGTCCTTGAAGATTAAATATCAATAATTGGAAACTGATGATTGTTCGATAGATCATTTAAGTACAAAAGCTAAAGTAATCACCTAGTAGAGTTAATAGGGACTATGTTACCGAATGAAATTCACTTTTTGCTCAACTCTAAGCATTTTGAGATAAGAGTGCTTCTGCTTTGACTTGCACTTCATTCTTAGACAAGGCAATAACTTATTTTGATGTGTAGTCTTACACCCAGGGGGCATAGTATGACACACTTTTATGGTTATCAGCAGTTTTCTTTGTTTTTGTCCAAATTTATATCCTAATTAAGGGACACAAGAGTTTTCTTAATTGTGTGTGTGTGTGTGTGAGAGAGAGAGAGAGAGAACTCTGCTATATTATACGCAGAGTTTTTTTTTTTGCATTTCTACAATCCCCGGTTGAGATATTGGATTATAATTTATGACCCTCCCCTTGGTATATTCCCCAAAAGAGCTCCCATGTATATGGTGTTCTCGTCTTATGCTTTGAATTTCCCATGCAATTACTCATTATGTCTTTTCTGCATTAGTCATATTCGTAACAAATTGATACCAAACTAAGGGGCTGTTTGTTTGCCTCTTAATGATACCATTACAAGGTAACCTCTAAATCGGTCAGAGGATAATCTTATTTGGCAAAAAAATTAACCTTTGAATGGTTCCAAATACCTCTAAGCGATTTTTCATCGAGGGCCGGCCTAAACCATTCAGAGGCGCTTTTTTCCTAGGTACTGCCCTTTCAAGCCATGGCTCCTCTCACGCCTATCTTTCTCGTATCGTTGGATCTCATCTCCTACATCTTGTGGTATCTTTGATTACTCTTTTCTTTTCTTTTTCTTTTTTGCATCTGTTTTAATGGTTTGTCTATTTCATTCTTGAACTTGTTTGTTGGATCTCGTCTTTTTTTTTTCTACTGTATCTTCGACCCTATTTATGTGTAAAAGTTCTCGAGTCCTTTTTTACGAAGGAAAGGGAAGGAAAGTAGAGGAAAAGAAAAAATGTTCTACTATTCTTGAGTTTTTTAAGGAGGGAAAGGAAAAAGAAGAAAAGTAATGTTGATTTTCCTTCCAAAACTTTCCTCCCAAATGTGGGAGGAAAGGAAAGGAAAGGAAAGAAATAAAAACAATTATAAATATTTATAAAATTACACATCTACCCATCAATTATAATCCACTGGAAAATAAATAAGAGTATATTTGTAAAAATGACATCTTTCCTTTCCTTTTCTCCTGCTCAAGAATATGAAATTTTTTTATTTTATTTCCTTCTCTTTCCTTTCCTCTCAAGAACACAGATTAAAAAAATTCTTTCCATCCCTTTCTTTTCTTCTCAAATTCGAGAACACAATGTTTATCATTCTGCATCAAATCATTTAGAATCTACCAAACAGCCCCTTATATGAGAAATCTTTATGAAGAAAGCCTAAAAACCAAAAAATCATAAAAGGCCCTAAACCCCTAAATTTTAAAAAAAAGTCTCGCACCATTTATGCATAAGTGACCATAATGAATAAGAGGCTCTATATGATATAGAGCAAAATGAAAAATGGTTGTTTGGTAAATGTCCTAATTGAAGAGTCTGAATGACCAAAAAATTACCATTTTAACCCTCTATGAGATTTGGGGTATTGAATGAAATATGACCGTTTGGTAAGTGTGTTGAATAATTAATATCGTATTTGTAATTTGTATTTGCAATGCAATATATGGAAATTTATATATTTTTTGTAATTTGTATTTGCAAAGTTATAGATATGTAAAGTAATTCATTAATTCAACACACTTACCAAAAGGTTATATTTCATTCCATACCAAATCTTATAGAGGTTAAAATGGTAATTTTTTGTCATTCATTCTCTTCGTTCAGGACATTTACCAAACAGCCATTTTTCATTCTGCGATAAATCATACTTCTTATTCATTCTGGTCACTTAATCATTTAGCATCGAATCATTTAGCATCTACCAAATGACCCCTTATTATGTTATTCCTCAATTTTTTTAGCAATGGCTTAGAGTTCGTCAACAATTGATATCAAGAAGTTCAAATGGAGTGATAGTTTCACCCAATGGTAGATTAGTATCATGGTCATTCTTATACAACATATTTTGAAGAAAACTCTATTTGGGAGGTGAAGACCGGTAGAGATGCCATGTTCATCATCCCAAATATGCCTGGTATTGTAGGAAAACACAACTACAGCTTTACGATTGACATTAGAGGATATGTATATAATGAAGTCTCTTGAATATAAGTTAAGGTTAAGCAACAACCCTTTATTCTTCAAATGTTGGTAGGTAGTAGGTACTTCTTTTAAGATCCATACTTACGAATTTATGTTATTGTTTCTAGTTTGAATAGAGTTGATGGTAACATAGAAGACATAAAACCCTAAATAAAAAAACATATAAAAAACATATAAATGTTTTAGAGGTAACATGATGGTGGACAAGGACTGTTTTTTTTGTAACCGTGGGTTTCTGGGTCAGCTTACGCATACCGACTAATCCTCCGGGCGACCACCAATGGCCTGGAGTCATTGCAGGTGAACCTCCTAGATTTAAACTTGGGGTAGATGAGATTTTTCCCTATATAAGGCTTAACCAGTGCGCCACAACCCAAGTGGTTGTGGACAAGGACTGTTGCAGCTGTCAAGACTAGCCTGTTGAATAAAGAGAACCCAGATCTAGAGTTGACATCTTGTGGTCATGATGATCAATATACAGAAATGCAGTGTGTTTTTTATTATCGCAATAAATAATTGTGTGATACCACATTTACAAAATGCTTCCAAACACAATTAAAAGTAGATATATATTGGCATGTATAAGATTTGAATAGGACCAAAAAAAATACTAACCAGGAAGTTATGATATATAACGGCTCGAGGCTCCCATGAGATCACTTCAACCCACTGATCTGCTATGTCTTCTTTACTCTCACTTCTGAATCAAACAATGCCAGTCCAATTTAATACCGAACCAGATCGCACAAACAGATTCGAACAAAAATTCAAAGTAAACCCGAACTGACCTGTCAACAGTTGTAGTACGATGAACGATGGAGCTGAGATCATGAGCTTTCGGAGAACTATCTGAAGTGTTTGGAATCGAAAGAATTCCGAGAGCGAGAAGGATTAAAACGAAGAATGAACAGATAATCGTGATTGAGAAGATAAGCGTCGAAGATGAAGATTTCCGAAAGGATCCCCGGGGTAATGATCTCCCTTTTGACACCATTTTTACAATACAGATCGCAAGAAAAGCCCTAAATCCAATTGGAGACGAAGACTTTCGGTTGATACAGAGGCGAAACGTTAACCAGGTTTCTCAGCTTTCATGTCATGTGCTTTGATCGCTGAGTAATAACTGACCCACACTTTCTATTACCTTTTTCCAATAAAGGGAAATTTGAGCTGGGTAAAAATGAATAAAATCTATCTCCTAAATCATTCGGTCTCATTCATGTCTATCAATCACAAGAATATACATAATCGACAGAATATAAATTTAAATCAAATAAAATTAAAACTATGTAAAATCTGACGTGTCTTAATTTCATTGATAGGACATGAATGAGAATTGAAATTTTTGGACAACGGATTTTTATCAGGATAAAAATATGTTAAATGCGAAACATTATGTATCTCGAATCAAAAGTCAAAGAACTTGACTTTCTATCTTTCATGTTTTATTTATTTTTCATTTTATTTGATGATTTTATATGGTTTTGAGAGAGTGTAAGAGTTTTTGTTGTTATCAACTTTATTGAAAAATTTGTTATATTAGTAAGACTCAACATTTATCATGTATTTAAATGTGATTATAGTTAGGTTTATGAAGTTCAAACGTAAACTTTTAAAAAGTTATGTATATGGTAATAATTTGTATTATAAGATAGCGTTTGATACGCATACATGATTGAACATGACTGGATATGACTGCATAGGTAGGACTAGACCGGACAAGTGTTTGTTTGATATTTGGTACGAGTAGGGGGAGTATTCAGATATGTACACACTTCAAGGGGGAGCTTACTGTGAATGTCTGTAAGTGTGTGTGTGTGTATGTGTTAAAAGTTTTGAAATCTGAAAAGTTTTTCGAAGAGAAAAATATCAAGTTTTGTGCTTAAAATGATTTTTATGGAAAGTTGTTATTTTTGGAAAGTGGAAAGTTTGTTTGGAAAGTTTCCATTTTTAGAAAAATCTCAAAAAAAATCTAAGTACAGAACGTGTACAAATGCACAATGTACTCTTCGGTCTGCGAGTTCTCACTTCGCGCACACCAAAGGCTGAGCAAAGTAAAGAACTCGCACATAGTGCTCTGCGTGTTCTGACTTCGCGCATGATACGCTATGCGAGTTCTTTCCTGAATCACCACTTCGAGCAAATACACACAACTTGTCAATTTTTTGCGACAAGTTCCTACTTCCTTTGATCTGCGACAAGTGGGACATCCAATCTATTTGTGCCACGTGTCCAACCCAATCCTGAGTATAAATTTGAGTGTTTCTCACTTTTTACTCTCATTTATCTCAGACATCCTTGCGCCTTCTACACTTAGATTTTTTTTTCTCTCGATCATATTTTGCGACTTTCAGACATCGACTTTGTGTTCATCGATTCAGTGTAGGTTTTGGGATTTCATGCTCGTATTTTTTATTGTATTCATATTATTTGTGATTGTATTGTCGATTATCTATTTTTGTTCGTTCGATTTTAGGGTTTTGTTCATGATTGACTGTTTATCTTCTTAAACCTCTGTCGAACCGAACCTTTGTGTTTTTTGAATTTTGGACTTATAAATGTTGATTATCTCTTGAATTAAAACTTGATTTTGTGTTTGGGTTTTCAAAATCGAATCCATTGGTGCGCTTTCTAACTTGTTTGCAGGTTACCTTGACTTGGGATTTTGATTTTATGGACTGTTGGATTTCGTATATTTCTTGGACTATTGCATTAATTTTGGAACTGAAATCATATTAAAAAGTTCAAATTAATATCTTAATTCAGTCTAATACTTAAAATCGAACTCATTTCAAGAAAAAAAAATTAAGCTTACAAGTAAATCAGTGGATTTGATGTTTGAAATTTCAAATTTTGAACATATTGAACTTTGCGTGTTCTTGACATGAATAGTGCATTATGAGTGTTCTTCACATGAACAATGCATGTTGAGAGTTCTTGGCATGAACAGTAGGTTGTACATGTTCTTGACTTGAATTCTAAGAGTTTTCGAACTCTGCGAGTTCTTGCCAAGAACATTACACTCTGCGTGTTCTTGAAAATGAATTTTGAGTGTTCTTGGTTTTTGAGAGTTCTTGGGATATATCAATCATTTTGAGGTCCAATTCAAATTCGCAAGGGTTTTTGCTATTCTTTGTTGTGTCAAAAAAAAAAATTCAAGTATTTTTGTTGCATTTGTCTTCTGTAACAATCTGTGCTTTTCTTTCTGTGTATTAAAGTACATCTTTCTGTACTTTGTCAATTTTCTAGTCCTTTAGTCTAAGACTTCTAGACTTTGAAAAATTTTCAATTTTTTTTTTGAAAAACAAGGTTTTTGGACTTAACTGACATATTGGATTTCAATCCAATACTTTTGATTTTTTTTAAGGTATTCTCAATGGCCAATAAAAATTCCATTGACCCGTTTGTTCAAATGGATGAGAATGATCCTAATGTCTCAAAATACACTCATACGCCCTCATCCAGGTCACACTTTCAATCAGCTGTTGGTGGTGATCCTGACATTGCACTAATCAACCCTTCAGAATATCTGTTGTTGTATCCAAACAACCACCATGTGGATCTTGATACTCTCAATATCAATCCATTGGTTTTGGACATTCTGAAAGGCCATCCAATTTTCTATGCAATGACGGGCACTGCAAATGTGCCACTTATCTATCCGCAACAAGCATGGAAAACTATTGACTATGTGTTGGACAACAACAACCACAAGTACTTTGACATCCGGATAGACAACTTCACTTCCATTCTGACCTACCGAAGGCTCAGACTTATTCTTGATCTTCCGGAAGCCAACTCAAGAGAAGGAAGAACCACTTTTGACCCATATCTAGTTGATTCAGAAATATTTAAAGGTACTCGAGCCTTAGGATATGTGGGTCAGCTCACCAAGATCAGTGAGTTCAAGAAGACAAATCTACCACCATTCTATTATCAGATGTTTCCATCATCAAACGGTGTTTGACTTCAAGGCATTCTGGTTTGGGCAACACCAACATGCATACACTCAGACTCTTTCATGTCATTGTGTACGATCTGCACGTGGATTATTCCATTGCCTTTTGGACTGAGTTGTATGACAAAGTGCTACTCAAGAGAACATCAAAGAAGCCTATATTTGTGCCCTACCAAAGATTTCTACAACTCATCATCTGAAGTATGATCAGATCCAATAGAGACATTCCCAAAAGAATAAATCATGAAGTTGGACCTGAATTCTGCATGAGGTATTTGCAGAAGCAAAAGCAGTCCTTCAACTTCTCAATGCCAGTACCTGAGGCCCTACTTGCTTATGTTGATCCGAACTCCAAGAGTGTTAGGGAGTATAGAGAGTCTATGGGATTACCAGAACCAGTTATCCCTACCCAGGGTTCAATCCTTAGGAGAGAGGAGTCAGTGAGGGTTCAATCTACCGGGGTGGTAATTGAACGGGGAGAGCAGAGGGAAAATTCCGAGAGGGGAAATGAAGGGGGTCAGTATTCAAGACCAGTGGCTGTAGAGACTCAGGCTATTAATGCCATACATCAAGTAGTCTCTACATCTCAACCTGAGCAGGTCATCATTCAATAGTTGGGCCCTCAGGAAGAGAATGGCAATGAAGGCTTG
The DNA here is from genome assembly GCA_023525745.1 of Arctium lappa. Classification (NCBI taxonomy): domain Eukaryota; kingdom Viridiplantae; phylum Streptophyta; class Magnoliopsida; order Asterales; family Asteraceae; genus Arctium; species Arctium lappa. The sequence goes on from CM042062.1 coordinate 27,658,928, forward strand.
AACTCTGAAACTGAGTTGGATCGGGCAACAAGTTCTTCAAGTGACACAGTTCCATATGCTACACCTGGTCCAGATGATGATAATAATGATGATGATGATATGGGCCACAACTTTGGATTCATAGATGATGTTTCTTTACATGATGATGCTATGGAAGTTGATATGACAGTTGTTGATACCACTGTTGAAAATGTGATTGGTGATATAAGGCGGACTGAGGGAGATCTAGTTGAAGATAATGAAAATGTGAGGCTGAGAGTGAATGAAGAAAAAGAATATGGGGAGCGTGTGTACCCAAACCTACGTATCCAGAAGGGCAGTCGCATCTGCCACCTCGCTGCATGTGTTGCGAGCAGGTGTTGAAAAAGACGTTAGTAGCCCACTAATGCATTTGCACACCCTAGCCACCCATTCTATTGCCTCACAACAGGCTTTAGTCTCAGATATGCACAGGGAATTAGCATAAACGTTATCTAGCTTTCACTCGGAAAGTATTTGATATTGAAAATAGAGATCATCAACCCCATATCTCACTTCCTTTGAATGCATAATTGAGTCTAGCGCCAATTGTTTTTCCATCACTTATTCCTAGGACACTAATACAGTCTGCTACAATCAAAAGTCTATGTGCTCCGATCGGAACATCCATAGTAGCACCACAATCTGGTCTACGAGGATTGGATGGAAGTCCTGTCACAGTTAACACCATGCCAGCTGTGAACACAGGCCACACTGTTGATTCTTCAACTGTTATGCCAACGGTGAGTTTAAGTAGCCCCGATGTTAGTTTCCCGGACTTTGTGTCCAAGGAGCAATTAGACAGTGCCTTAAATACTGTCGAAGACCGTTTGTTTGATCGTATTCAACAGGAGAATGATGATGTTAAGAGGATGCTGAAGGGTAAAAATACAGTGACTGAGGAGCCAGTTCGACCACCTCCACCTCCACCTGTTTAGTCGGTAGATATGTCAATGGAGGAGTTGAAATCTTTGTTATATGCAAAGTTGTTATCTCAAGCTCCTGTTGATCAGACAGAAGTTGATTTGGTTGGATTATTAAGGTCTCAGAAATCTCAACCTACTGCTCCTGCTGTTCCACAAGATGTTGTTACCAGTTCTGAGTTTCAAGCTTTTAAGGAAGAAGTTGTACAGAATATTCAGGAATTGACAAAGGTTGTTCAACAATCTTGCAAGTCTCAAGAAGTTTTAAGAAAAAGACATGATCATGATTCTAATCAGGATCATGAGGGGGAGATGAACAAGAGACAGAAAACTACTGGAGATTCTGATGTTGCTCAAGTTGTGAATGTGGAAGAAGAAAATCAGAATTCTCAAGAGAATGTTGACAGACAAAATGAGCAAGTTGATCAAAGAGAATGCACAGAGATTGTTCTATATGTGAATCAAGATGTAGAACCAAGGGTTGAAAATCCTAAGGTTGCTACAAGGGAGGAAATTTTGTTGATTACAGGTCTCAATGTTGATGATGTTATAGATCTTACTTCTGATGAGGATGAGGATTCAAATGAAAAGTATGATCAATTCTGGAGGATAAAGGAGAAAGAAAAAGAGAATTTGATGAATGATGATGATGATATTCCAGCTGACGAAGCTAATGTCCTAGATACGTTACTAGAATCTCCTGAGGATATTTAGCTAAGTCTCGTTCACAATGACATTCCTGAAGTTACAAGTGAAGCTCCTGTTATCCCTTCCTTCAAAGAAATCAATTTTCCTGAATCTTCTGAAGTTCATGTTAGTCAGAGTATGCCCAGTCCAGCAAGGATTCCTAGCCTAATGCAAGATGTGCAAAATGTTCAAAGCCCTGAGCAAAATGTCCAATCAGTTCAAGGTGACCCAATTGAAGGTGAAGGTGAAAAGCAAGAAGATGAAGCAGTTCATGTTCCAATCATGCCTGAAGAAGCAGGTCCTTCATATGTTCCTGAAGCACCTTTTGTGCCCTCTGAAGCTGACATAAGGCACATAAGACATGCTCTCAGAGTTCCATTTCTAGAGGAACAGATGAAGAAATTTTTTGTTCACAGAGTAAGGGAAATGGATAAGTACAAAGTTGTAGGTGTTCAGAATCAGCCTAAAGAATATCAGGAAGAATATGCAAATATGATGAATTGGCTAAGACAGGTAGAGCATGTTGTAAAGAACAAATTTGGAATAGTCACAGTGAGAGAGGTTAGACTGAAGAAGTTCATGCATATCTGGTATCCTGAATTCTTTGTCCAAAGAAGAGATTTGAGTGAGTGCAGATTTACTAAGGCTGATTTCTGCTTTCTGAATATTGATGATCTTGAGTTTCTATATCATCACTTTAGAAATTTGGTCATAAGAAGGGAGAACATCATCTTTGCATTGGAATCTGTTAATCATAAAATCCCAATCTATCAAGCTAATTACTCAAGATTAAGCATTAAGATCAAGAACTAGAGAGAGAAAGTCTAGAGAGAGAAAGTAGATCTTGAATATCACAACACTCTAGACTATTACAGTATGCATAAGTCTCTAATTCGTTATTACATGATTACTAGACAAACCTATTTATACCATACAACAAATACAAAGCCTTAAAGGCTAAGGAAACTAAACATGTTAAAACTAACTATTACAAGGTCAATGTTGACTTTTATACATTTGACTTTCCTATTAAATCTTGGATACAATATTTAGACTTAACAATCTCCCCCTTTGTATTCAAGATTTAATAAAAATTTGATACTGAACTTCAGCTCTTGATTCTTCAGCTTTTGTCTCTTTGAAGCTTTCACAGTTTTTACTTTTTCAGCGCTTGAAGAATCTTGGAAAGTCTTTTTCTCTTTATAGCTTTGGAAAGTCAACAAGCCTTAAACACAAAACAAACTTTCTTGAAATGTTGATAACAGCTTTGGAAAACTTTAATACTGAAAAATCTTTTTTCTTTGATCAAACTTGTATCTTCATCACTTTGATCTCTGAACCATCTTTGGAAGAACAAGCTTTCATGAATCATCTTGATTTAACTTTGAACATTCTTCCTTCAGAATCTTTTGGCTTTGAATTTTGAACTCTGAAATTGAATCTTTATAATTCTCCCCCTTTTTGATGATGTGAGCATCAGATCATCAAAATTTCTTCAATTTCAACTCAGACTTTGATAACCCCTTTGATAAATGTTGTGCTTTGATCTGAAGAGCCGAATCATGAACAATATATATCCGAATCTTTTCAAATTCAGACATAATGAGCGTGTAACCCTGATTCAACAAATGAAACAGTTAGGAATGCCTGTCAGTAACACGAAGTTACTGTGTACAACGGATGTACAATGTAAGGAGTTGGTTTGATGTTGACTCCCCAGGACTTCCATTCAATCATTGAAAAACACAAGGTAATTCTATGAATGTTCTGACAAAAAAACATATTCTTTGTGTGCTCGTGCTTGTGTTTTGAAAGAATTAGCACAATGATTGTGTTTCATAAAGGCTCAAAATATGTAAATCACTGAGACAACAATGATTGTACATGGACTCAATGTGCATGAGAAAGGTGGGGCAACTTTCCTTCTTTTTCAATATCAGTATCTTCCAAGAGAAGATCCGATAGATTATGTCCTGTTTCCCCAGAAAATGTGAAACATTCTCTTTTTAAGAAAAGAATGAGTAGCTAGTGGGGTTATATGCAAGAGATGGCATGGGCTATTTGCCTATTTCAATGATGGTCACCAACGAAATGTGAACCAATCAGTAATGTGGCTGCCCGGCTCAGAAAGATGTTTGGTGCAGAGTTCTGATATTCTTTTAACTCTGTTCTCACACCCTCTTTCTTTTAAACATATAAGCTCACATCTAACCAAACTCTCATTTTCATTTTATCTCAGCTCACTCCCACACTCAATTCTTTTAGACCCCTCTCCCCTCAATCACTCAAGGATTTCTTCCGGGGTAGGAAACACTGGTTATCGTGAATCCATGGAAGATCTATTAAGCACTCACACTGAATCCCATGTTCCTAAAAGTACATGCTGGTCAATGATTATTCTTGACATGTAAAGCACAAGAAATCATATGTCAGTGTATGTATGCTCATTGAAAAATATAAATGAGATTTGAGCATTTGAACTTTGAAGATTTCTCAAAACAAGAATATTGAATGAATGAATATGAAGTCAAGAGAATTGTTTTGAGAATCTGACAATGAAACAATCAGATCAAATCAAATGGTTAGGGTATCAAAGAATTGGATATTTGTTTATATGAACAAATATAAACAATTTATCAATGAAAGTACAAATATGAAAAAGATGAATGATACTCAACAATTTTGAACTTCAAACGGGGGTATTACCATCGAAAAATTGGTTCGAATTTGAGACATGGTAATAACAATTTCAAAGAAAATACTGAACCGGTGTGTGTGAATACTTAACAGTATATGGATAAGATAATACACAAGTATTGATCTTTGAAAACATACGGTCAGTTAAACATTAAAGTGCAAAAATTTTAGAAAAACATTTAAAAGCACACTTCTAAATTCATGAAATCTTTTGAGAATAAGAAGTGGTTTGAACATTTCAGAAATTGTTTTTCATGTTCGAAAGTTGTCCTTCTTTCAAACAATCCGAGATCTAGGATCAGAAGATTTTTACCTTTTCGGCTCCCCCTCAAATCATGATCAAATGATTTATTTCTTTTGAGCTCCCCCTGGATATTAGCATAATATCCTTCTTTGATCGTTGAAAAACGGGTCCTGATCTGTCATTTGATCAGTAGCCACTTTATTCATATTATTTATTTAAAAAAGAAAGAACATAAAGCAGTAAAACAGTTATAGAATGAGTTCTGATCTGAAATAATCAGAAGTCATCACCTTTACTCCCCCTTAAATTAAGCATCTGAAATATGTCAGTTAAAACAGGATAGAGATCAAACACTCCCTTTGAATTGTTAGACCATCAATATCAGAAAAATTTAGCAAAGAAAAAATTTAGGATAGAGATCAGATCAATTCACTCGGGATGAAGACCATCAATATCCATCGGATGCAAGCATACAGGAGTAAGGTCTTTTTGATCACTGAGGTCCGAGTCCTAAACTGTTGTGTTTAGAAGTCAAACTCCGTTAAAGACCGGGTCCTAAGCTGATGTGCTTAGAAGCCATAATCTTTCAGCTTTGAAGTCCGGGTTTTGAACTGTTGTGTTCAAAATCCATTTTGACATTGAAGTCCGGGTCTTGAGATGATTTACTCAAGAGCCATTTTCTTTCTTACTCCCCCTTGGAGTGAGGTGCCTGCAACACAGATTCAGGTTTCGGTTTTGGTACCCACTGGTATTTGGGTCTAGAAATGTTAGTTGCAGTGCGTGTGGGGGTCACAGAGTAAGATCCATACCAGTAATGATCATTTGTTTTATGAAAATGATCATGTGTACAACAAATAGAACAATAAAATTTCTTACTGTTAGGTGCTTTGTTCTTCTTTGCTTTGTGTACATTTACACATGATTTCTTCTCTTTCAGCTCATTTTCCTTATCAATTTGGACTGGTTTCTTTTGCCAAACCAGTTTCTCATTCTTGAAACTTCTACTTGGATAAGTATCTGAACCATATAAAAAATCATCATAGAAAAGGTTAGTGCGACGAATCTGATTAAATGATTTGACTGACCTTTTTGAAGAGACAGATTTATGATTTGAACTTAAAACAGAATTTTCAAGCTCTTTGATCTTTGAGGCGAAGTCGTCTCTTTCTTTCACAAGCTGGTCAATCTTTGACTTGAATTCAGACTTCGTCTTTTGCTCTTTCAGCGCATCTGCAGACAATTCAGACAATTTTGAAGTTAGCTTCTTGATTTCAGATTTAAAAATGGATCTTTCTTCCTCAAATCCTTTTTCTGACTCTGTTCTCTGGCCAGATAATTCTTTAAAGAACCCTACATTCTTCTTTTCTATGGCCTTCTTCTCTTTATCAAACTTCTCTCTTTCCAATATCAGTACTTTCTCAAAATCTGATATTTGTTGAGAAAGCTTAAGGCATTTAAGCTCCATTGACTGCTTTTCCTCAAAACATTTGTTTGAAAAATCTGAAAACTTCTTTGAAATTTTTTTCTTTTCATTTTCAAAATCAGCTTTATTATCAGAAAGCTGTTTTTCCAAAACAGATAAATTCTTTTTAAACTCAGTGTTTTCAGATTTCAATTTCTTAACTTTCTGCTCATTGCTCTCAACAGAGACTGTCTGCTTAATTTTAGCTTCTAACTCAGAAATCTTTCCTTTTAGATCTGACACAACTGTTGGCCCTATCATCGTCCATTCAAGATAGTCCCATATCTCCTTTCCTGTTGATTTGTACAAATCTTTTCCTGTCAACTGATATGTATCTATGTGATCTTTAATCTCATGACGAATACTATTCAACAGAAAAGTTCGAGCCATATAATCAGCATTCTTTCTTTTCTCTCGACCCTCAGTACAATCTTCTGTTGGAGTATGAGGTGTCATCTCTCCTTCAGTCAATGACAATCTGATATAACAACTCAGCTCATTTGTATCTACAAATTTGAAAAAATCAGCTTTCCACTTCTCGTATCTTCCTCTAAGCAAAATTGGTGAACTCATCTCTCTCTTAGAAATAACTTGATGAGAATGATCGTTCCCAAACTGTATATCAGAAAATCAAAAATCAGATCAAATTGAAATCTTAAAAAAAATATTTCGTGAAAATTGAAATTTGAACAATACTTGTTATTTCGCAATGTAGAAAAAAAATATTTCCAAAGATGACCAAAAAATATTTCCACTCTTTTTTTTTTTTTAACAAAGTCTGAGGAATTCGGGTCACAAAGGAATTCGGGTCACAAAGGAATTCGAGTCACAGAGTTTCAAGAAATGCGTGTTAAAGCAGACCCGCATTTGTAGTAATGAGTGTTAAGGCAGACCCGCATTTGAAGTAATGCGTGTTCAGAGTGACCCGCACTTGTAGAAATGCGTGTTCAGAGTGACCCGCATTTGTAGAAATGCGTTTCCAAAAGAAAATCAACAACTCATAATAGGATCATCATTTCATGACCCGCATTTCAGATGAATGACCCGCATTTCAGATGAATGACCCGCATTTCATGTTTTTGACAGATTCAAACTTAAATCAATCGAAACCTGCAAAATTGATCTCAAAAATTTGTCAGCATCATCGAAAAACAGTTCTAAACATACAAATACATTCAATTTTCGATTAAAACAACAAAACAAAGGAATTCGATCAAGAACAGAGGTCAAACTCGTTTTCAAGAAAAACTAAAAAAAAATCAAAACTTGACATTGATTTTGAACGAATTTCGATATGGAATCTAAACAACAATCAATCACTACACCAAATCGAACACAATGAATCCATTTTCTTTCATCAAAAACGATTTTTCACATGAAATTCGGATGAACAGTAACCAACTCAATTTCTTGAAAAAACTTTTGAAAAAATCAAATTTTCTATTCTTATCAAACAAATTTCAATTCAAACTTTGATCAAATCATTTCTGAAAAGTTTGGTTCAGCTCTGATACCAATTGTTAATCATAAAATCCCAATCTATCAAGCTAATTACTCAAGATTAAGCATTAAGATCAAGAACTAGAGAGAGAAAGTCTAGAGAGAGAAAGTAGATCTTGAATATCACAACACTCTAGACTATTACAATATGCATAAGTCTCTAATTCGTTATTACATGATTACTAGACAAACCTATTTATACCATACAACAAATACAAAGCCTTAAAGGCTAAGGAAACTAAACATGCTAAACCTAACTATTACAAGGTCAATGTTGACTTTTATACATTTGACTTTCCTATTAAATCTTGGATACAATATTTAGACTTAACAGAATCCGTCAAAAGATTTATGAGGAGGCATATCTTCTATACCTATTGTTATGATTTTCAGCTGGGAATTGAAACGAATCAGAAGAAGGTCAACATGATCAAGCCAAATCTGACCTTATCTCACATTGACAACTATGATCTTTTCACTGTGCTTGAAGAACCTGAGTTGGGGGTAGTCTATAAGAATGGTGAAAATGAGAAGAGGTTCTTCAGAGTTTCTGAATTGCTAAGTTCTCTGATGGAACTCTTAAAATTATCAGACTGTAGCTTGACTCTAGGTACAAAGAAAGTGAAAGAAGAAGACAGTTAGGTGAAGATCATTTGCCAAGAAGGGTAAAGTTGGTTATGCTGAGGATACTTGAAGCTATTGATGACATAATCTCCTTTAGAAGAGGAATCAGGAATTTTGAATCTCTTCTGGGAATTAGGCAAGCAAGAGTTACAAGGTGGAACAGATAATGTTTTTGTTATTTGATCTAAAAGGGGGAGATTGTTAATGTAATGTTTAGATCAAATAGGTTCTTTCAATATGTTGACTTTTGTTAATGAGCTTGTGTAGAGGTCAAGGATTGTTTGACCCTATATAAGTGTTTTGTTTCTTTATGTCTTGTAACATGTACTCAAACTGTTGGTCCCGAAGGTGCTTAACAAGTTTGTAGAAGGGGGGGGGGGGGGTTGAATACAAACACAAAATTTTAAAGTTTAATAAATTGTTTATTGATAAATCAAACACAATTTACAAGTCTGTTGCGGAATAATATTAAGTAGAACCTAATCTAAACAAACTTAAGAAACACTAAGGTGGTTGCACTAGAAATAGAGAATGGGGATTGGGAGAGTATAGAAAATAAGGGTTTCTATATATTTAGAAAGATGAAGGCAACTCTCCAGATGCAGTGTTGATCTTTCTATTTATACCCTATGCATTAAATGCATGGCAGAGTACTTTATACGTGTCCTTCATTGATTGGCTGCATGGGTCTGACTTTAGGAGACATGCTTTTGGTTGTATGATGAACAGTGTAGTTGACAGAGTTGTTGTACGAATTATAGAAGAGGTATGTCCGTTCTGACACATCGTACTGGGTGTGCAAGGGAAAGACAAAAGATACTTGAGGCATAAGCTAAGTGATCATCGATCGCTGAATATCTCTTCCTTCAGAGATACAAAGAAGTTCAGCTATCGCTGAAGCTTTTCCTCATGTTTCTTCGCGTGTGTAGATTTGTCTTTGCTTCACTGATATCCGCATCAGGTCATGAGTAGACTTGTCTTTGTTCAGCAGCTTCGTCTTTAATTCAGCTATGAACATCTTTTGATGCAAAGCTTGTCTTAAGGGATTACGTCTAACTGTTTACATTAGAAATTATCAGCGATACTGAGCATACTCGGTATTTAACCGCTGATAGTGAAACACTTATACATATGAATGTTTACAAGAGATATCATCAGTGATAACTGAACAGATTTAGTATGATCGTTGATGACGAAACACTAATACATAATATTAAACGTAATTTTCACTAAGTATAGAAAAGGGTGTTTATCAAATCACTGAGAGAGTATGGATCAACACAAGCTTTGTGAGATATATGACAAATTCTCTCTCTAGATTTTATCATAATCTTGTGCTTATTGATTGATTTGCTTAAATATGAAACTTATAAAATGAAAGCAAAAAAGACCAAAATACCCCTCACATAACTTGTACATGGGGAATTTAACGACACATAAACCGGTTTTATAGGTCAAACAAATGTATTTAATAAGTTTTAAAAAGTCAGGAGATTTATTTATTAAGAAATGTTTAAGGACTTGATATCATTCAAAGTCGGAAAGTCCTTTCAATTAGTAAAAAAATTAGTATGAATATATTAGTGATCGAAATTTTGAAAACTTTGAACACTGAGTTAAAAAATGGGAAAACATATCACTATATATAAGGGTGTTTTGTTGAGAAAAGCTTGTTGTATGTGGATCTGTATTAGAACAACCTTTAATAGACAAAGAAAAATGAATAGTGATGCAATTATACACATCTAAACACTATCGTTGTTCACAAGTAATAAAATGGTAAGAACTAAGTATCGTTCCACAGGGAAAGTAAGCTCTAAAATCTAAAGAAAGTCAAACTTAGAAAAGTCAACTTCAGAGGATGAATTTGAAGAAATATCTTTGTGAGAATTAATAGTAGACTAATAAGCAGTAAATAGATAATAAACAGTAAGGAGACAATACAAGGTATAAAGTTCAGTTGAGACTTCCAACAAACAATCTGATGGACGGGTGTTGCAACACAGTTTAAATAAAGGTGTTGTTGCAGCAGTAGATTCAGTAGCTTAGAAAATGAGGTTTAACATCCAACCATCAACTAAGAGTCACTCAGAGAGAGGTTTTAATAAGCACTATTCCACATATCTCAAGTATCACCCTTGTGATATGGTCTAAACGGCCGATCTCTCCTCTTAAGTTGCATGGGATAGGAATAAATATCCATTTTTGAGTATCTTAAAAAGATTACTTCCATGTCATTGAAGTGGGGTATGTCAAATGGCTTGAACCCTCAAGATCATTTGGTCAGAATATTTACTAAGTGTTTATCTCTGGACTGTGTATCCAGAGATCTGAACAAGAGTATTCAGAGTTTGTATGGCGAGAAATATTCTAAGTTTTCAAGTCTAGAGTATGATATCAGAGATCTGGATCGGTGTCTTCAGAGTTCTGAAGATGTGCATATCGCCTAAGTACTAAAGTGTGGATAGGACTACAAAGATATGAGGTAGAGTATTCAGAGTTCGGCCAGATCAAGTACAAGACCTTCCAGAGATATGAAGAAGGCTTATCAGAGTTCGACTAGAAAGTCTCAACACACTTGTTTAGACTTTGAGAATTAGAAGATTTACTTTGATAATGCTTTTGAAGACATGAAGACCCGAGGATACTAGAACACATGTCAATGTTTCATTTGTCTTTCATGTAACTGTATTGTAACTTTAGCTTTACTTTCCTTGTATAAATTTGGTTAGCTAGAGTTTGTTAGTTAACTATCCACTACTTTGTGCACATTACATTTTGGAATATTTCTCTCTCTATATTCTTGTAAATTCTCTCAAGATCAATACATATGACTTTCTGGATCTAACCCACCGTTCTTGAATAATTGTGTTCTTTATTCTTATCTGTTCTTGATTAGTATACATAATTGGGACTCACACACTTTAATACTTTTAGCAAGTGGCCACTTGCCAAGAAGATGTTTGATTATTATAAACTTGAAGGAAAAATCAAAGTAAACTTTAATTCATGAGCAATATCCACTTTATGTAGTTTTTAGACCTCAACTTCCTTTTACACCCTAGCTAAGGGATTAGCCTATCATCACTTGGTGTTAATCCTAAAATCCCAATTACATCAAGCCAATTACTCAAGAAATATGACAATTAGATCAAGAACTAGAGAGAGAGTCTAGAGAGAGAAAGTAGATCTCGTATTCATAAGTCTGAAAGATACACTACAAGCTCTGTTGTTGTTACCAGATTCTTACAAGCCAAACCTATATATACCAACCTCTAAACAAGACTTAATGGCTAAGTAAAGCTAAACATACTTTGACTATTACATGACTTTGACATTGTTGACTTTCACATTATTGACTTTCCATATTAAATCTTGGATACAATATTTAGACTTAACAATCTCCCCCTTTGTATTCAAGATTTAATAAAAATTTGATATAGATCTTCAGCTCTTGATTCTTCAGCTTTTGTCTTTTTATTTTTGAACTTTGACGCTTTCACAGTATTCAGTCTTTTGGCCTTTGAAGAATCTTGAAAAGTCTTTTTAATCTTTGAAGCTTTGTAAGTCAATATGCCTTGAACAAGATCATAATTCTTGAAACGTTTGAAAACCTCTTTGAAGAAACTTTCTTTGGAAAAACAAACTTCTTTGTATCTTCATCACTTTGATCTCTGGATCATCTTTGGAAAAACAAACTTTCTTGAATCTTTGAATTTGAATTTGAATTTGAACTTGAAATTGAATCTTTATAAAATTCTCCCCCTTTTTGATGATATGAGCATCATTATCATCAAAACATCTTCAATTTCGACACAATCTTTGATCACCCCTTTGTATTCAAATAACAATCTCTCCTTTGACAGTTGGCGCGCTTTGATCTGAGAGCCGTCAATTCATGAAAGATATATATCTGAATCTTTTCAAATTCAGACATAATGAACGTGGTAACCCTGAATCAACAAATGAAACAGTTAGGAATGCCTGTCAGTAACACAAAGTTACTGTGTACAACAAATGTACAATGAAAGGAGCTGGCTTGATGATGACTCCCCAAGACTTCCATTCAATCATTGAAAAACACAAGGTTTATCTATGAATGTTCTGACAGAAAAACAAATTTTTTGTGTGCTCGTGCTTGTGTATGAAAGAATTTAGCACAATGATTGTGTTTCATAAGGCTCGAAGTATGTAAATCACTGAGACAATAATGATTGTACATGGACTCAATGTGCATGAGAAAGGGTCGAAGGTGGGGAAACTTTCCTTCTTTTTCAATATCAGTATCTTCCAAGATAAAAACCAATAGATTATGTGCTGCTTCCCCAGAAAATGTGAAACATTCTCTTTTTAAGAAAAGAATGAGTAGCTAGTGGGGTTAATGCAAGAGATGGCATGGGCTATTTGCCTATTTCAATGATAGTCACCAAAGAAATGTGAACCAATCAGTAATGTGGCTGCCCGACTCAGAAAGATGTTTGGTGCAGAGTTCTGATATTCTTTTAACTCTGTTCTCACACCCTCTTTCTTTTAAACATATAAGCTCACATCTAACCAAACTCTCATTTTCATTTTACCTCTGCTCACTCCCACACTCAATTCTTTTAGACCCCTCTCCCCTCAATCACTCAAAGGATTTCTTCCAGGGTGGGAAACACTGTTATCGTGAATCCATGGAAGATCTATTAAGCACTCACACTGAATCCCATGTTTCTAAAAGTACATGTTGGTCAATGATTTTCTTGATATGTAAAGCACAAGAAATCATATGTCAGTGTATGTATGCTCATTTAAAAAATATGAATGAAATTTGAGCATTTGAACGTTGAAGATTTCTCAAAACAAAGATATTGAAAAAAATGAAATGAAATCAAGAGAATTGTTTTGAGAATCTGACAATGTATAAAATCAGATCAAATGAAATATCTAGGGTATCAAAGAACTGGATATTTTGTTTATATGAACAAATATAAACAATTTAGCAATAAAGGCACAAACTTGAAAAAGATGAATGATGCTCAACAACTTTGAATGCAAACGGGGGTATTACCATCGAAAAATTGTTTGAATTTGAGACATGGTAATAACAATTTCAAATAAAATATTGAACCGGTGTGTATGAATACTTGACAGTATATGGACAAGATAATACACAAGTATTGATCTTTGGAAACACACGGTCAGTTAAACAATAAGCTCAAAAATTTTAGAAAAACATTTAAAAGCACACTTCTAAATTCATAAAACTTTTGAGAATAAGAAGTGGTTTGAAAATTTCAGAAATTGTTTTTCATGTTCGAAAGTTGTTCTTCTTTCAAACAATTCGAGATCTTGGATCAGAAGATATTTACCTTTTCAGCTCCCCCTCAAATCATGATATAATGATTTAAATCTTTGAAGCTCCCCCTGAATATTAGCAGAATATCCTTCTCTGATCATTGAAAAACGGGTCCTGATCTGTTATGTGATCAGAAGCCATCACCTGTACTCCCCCTATAATTTATGTATTAGTAGATATATCAATTAAAACAAGAAAGAGATCCACAACTCCTTCTGGAATGCGGTCCGTCATATCAGGAAAATCTATCAATGAAAAGTCTAGGATAGAGATCCATAATTCCTTTTGGAATGTAGTCCATCATATCTCTCTATTGCAGAAAGAGTGTACTCCCCCTTGAAGGTTGATGTCCTCATTTGAGTGTTGGAATACGATCTCTTATGATATCACGGGAGTAGAGGGCTTTTAATTCTTTGAAGTCCGGGTCCTAAGTTGATGTGCTTAGAAGCCATAATCTTTCATCTTTGAAGTCCGGATCTTGAGCTGATTTACTCAAGAACCATAATCTTTCTTACTCCCCCTTGACTTGTGTTGCCTGCAACAAAGAATCGGTTTTCTTCTTTGGTACCACTGGTATTTGGGTCCAGAAATGTTAGGTGCAGTTCGTGTAGGGGTTATAGAGTAAGAACCATACCAGAAATGATCACTGGTCTTGTGGATGTGATCATATGTACAACAGTAAGAATAATAATATTTAGTACCTGAAAACCTGAGTAATTGATCTTTTGAGTATTTGAGGTTAGGTTTACCTTTATGCTCTTTGTTCTTCTTTGCTTGATGAGGATGTACACATGATGTCTTTCCATTCAGCTCTTCTTTCTTGTCATCTTTGACAGATTTCTTTATCCAGACCATTTTCTCTTTCTTGTAGCTTTTTCTTCTTGAAGATGTATCTGAACCATCTAAATATTCATCAAAGAAAATGTTAGATCGACGAATCTGATTAAAATATTTAACTGACCTTTGTGAAGAGACAGATTTCTGAGTAGAACTTGAAACAGACTTTTCAAGCTCTTTGATCTTTGATGCAAAGATGTCTCTTTCTTTCTCAAGTTGGTCAATCTTCTTTGAGAATTCAGACTTCGTCTTTTGCTCTTTCAGCGCAGAAGCAGACAGTTCAGACAACTTGGAAGTTAGCCTTTTGATTTCAGACTCAAAGATGGATCTTTCTTCTTCAAATCCTTTTTCTGAATCATTTCTCTGGCCGGATAATTCTTTAAAGAATCCTACATTCTTTTGTTCTATGGCCTTCTTTTCTTTCTCAAACTTTTCTCTTTCCAAAATCAGTACTTTCTCAAAATCGGAAATTTGTTGAGAAAGTTTTATGCATTTAAGCTCAACTGACTTCTTTTCTTCAAAACATTTCTTGGAGAAATCAGAGAACTTCTTTGAAATTTTTTTCTTTTCACTCTCAAAATTAGCTTTATCTTCAGCAAGCTGTTTTTCATGATCAGATAAATTCTTTCTAAGCTCCGCGTTCTCAGATTCCAATTTCAGAATCTTCTCAGCATTCTGCCCAGAAGATCTTTTCAGAAGATCTTCATTGATGATCTTTAAAGCACTGATTTCTTCTTTTAGACTGATAACTTCTGCAAAATACTCTCTAGATTTTTGCGTGTGGAAGTCAATAGCATGACCCAGATTAATGTTCTCTAGTTTCAGCTTTCTATTCTTCTCTTCAAGATCTGAAAGAAATCCCATGATTAAAGAGTAATCAGCTTAATGTGAATGATCGTTCCAAACTATATATCAGAAAAACAAAAATCAGATTGAGCTGAAATCTTGCACAAAAAGAACTTTTGTCCCCCTCCGCAGACTTAGCACGGGGGTCCCGCTACCCCGTTAGCGGGTGGGGTCAAGGGGCAGCGCCCCTAGAGAAAAAATTTTCACACTTAAAAGACATATTACAGTTTTGAAAATTTTGACTAAGTATGGAAAAGACACTGTTTGCGCAAGAATGAGTTTTGCGTAAGTAATGAGTTGCGCAAACCAAGTTTTTTTCGGAATCAACGTGATGCGCAAAGACAAGTTCTCGGGATAAGCGTGTTGCGCAAAGTAGGTTTGCGTAAATGCCTTGATGCGCAAAGTGAGCTTTGCGTGTTAGCCTTGATGTGCAAAGTGAGCTTTGCGTATGCTGAAGAATGCGCAAATGTGATTTTGCGTATTAGCCTTGAAGCGCAAAGTGAGCTTTGCGTGTTAGCCTTGATGCGCAAAGTGAGCTTTGTGTGTTAGCATTGATGCGCAAAGTGAGCTTTGCATAGCTGAAGGATGCGCAAATGTGATTTTGCTTATTAGCCTCTTTGCGTGTTAGCCTTGATGCGCAAAGTGAGCTTTGCGTACTCCGAAGGATGCGCAAAAGTGACTTTTTCGGAACCCGTGGAATACGCAAACTGGACTTTTCGTAATAACGTTGATGGCACTCGATGATTCTTGCGCAAACCAGATGAACTTGCGCAAACCAAATATGAACTTGCGCAAATCAAGGATGAACTTGCGCAAATCAAGTTCTTGGCTTTTTCTAACTCAAATCGATCCAAATCTGCGAATTTGAACTCAAGAATTTATCAGTAACATCGACAAACAATACTAAACACAGATTTGCTATCAAATTTCGATTAAAATCACCAATTCGTATATTTTCAATCAAGAACAGTGTTCGACCGAATATTTCAAGAAAAACTCAAAATTCGAAAATTGACATCGAAATTGATAGAATTATAAAATGTAATCAGAACAAGAATCAATCACCAACACAAATCGAACACAATGAATCCAATTTCTTTCACAAAAAACGATTTTTCACACAAAATTCGTATGAAACAGTGAAGAACACGAGTTCGTGAAAAAATCCAGAAAATCAAATTTTCGAACTAAAAATTAAGATTTCAATCCAAATCATTGATCAAATCATTCCTGAAAAGTTTGGTTCAGCTCTGATACCAATTGTTAATCATAAAATCTCAATTACATCAAGCCAATTACTCAAGAAATATGACAATTAGATCAAGAACTAGAGAGAGAGAGTCTAGAGAGAGAAAGTAGTTCTCGTATTCATAAGTCTGAAAGATACACTACAAGCTCTATTGTTGTTACAAGATTCTTACAAGCCAAACCTATATATACCAACATCTAAACAAGACTTAATGGCTAAGTAAAGCTAAACATACTTTGACTATTACATGACTTTGACATTGTTGACTTTCACATTATTGACTTTCCATATTAAATCTTGGATACAATATTTAGACTTAACAATTGGTTTGCTTGCAAACTGAAAAAGACCATTTGAATGGAAAGAAGTAACATATATTACTCAGATATTCTATTGGTCTCAACCATCAGATTTATTAATAATACAACTAGCATCCGACCCAACACTTAGAAAGATAATTTTAACACTTATCTTGTAATGAGCGCATCCGATGAACAACATACATCGAATATAACTTAAGTAATCTATGATTCGAACACTTTCTTTCTAAAGAAGAATCATATAGTTCAAGGCTTCGGATACATAGTCAACATCGGGTCTCTAACTAAGAACGTTTTGTAGGATCAGATCTTAGATTTTATCAAAGCATTATTCGAATGATAAATCTGATTGAAGTATCTAAGACTTCAATCTATCGGATTTATACCACATCTACATAAATTCTAACTTATTTAGCATCCAATAGAAACACTTCATAAAATATTCTATAGTTGGAATCCGATCTATAACTTAAATTTCAGAATAAAGAAAAATAGGATTTTTACTTGTAAAAGTCTTGTAACTACCTGTATTGATCCAAAGAGCAAAATGCCTTAACCAAAATCGAAGACTAGTTGAAGTGAGGTCAAGATCATCACCAAAGTGAATTGATTTGTCATCTAGCCGAAAGAAGATCAAGGAGAAGATAAAGTCAACTAGTAGTCTGATAAATACTACTATTGGCTAGCCGGATTTTATTGTGCAAACTTGTTCAGCAAGGTTTGGCTTACCAACTCTCTCAAACTCCTATGCTATATGCGAACATGCAAAACATGTCATTCAAAGTAAATTCTAAAGAACTATTTTATTAGTGCCATACTTTCTTTACTGTTCCCTCTACATATGAAAGGATGAGATGGATGAACAAGTATCTACATCAATTACAAAGGCTGAAGTGAAAAGTACAAGCATGCATGGATCAACAAAATAGATGAAAACACATATTTAAGTTGGAAGATATCATTTACTGCAATGGTGGCTATAAAAGGTCACCCTAGTCATTAGTTGTTACTCACCCGTTTTGAAAGAACTTCTTTGTGATAGTTACTTAGGTAAAATCGGTGTCACCATATGAGAGACTATCTTAGTACTTCAGATATGAAAGAGAATCTTTTTCCTTCTGGGTGTTAACAAATTTGTCACCAGTCAGATTGTTTAGGATCAGTTTTTACCTTCCTAGCTTCGGTAACAAATATGTAATTTTATGTTTTAATAAAAATATAAACAGAAAGTGAAAATATGTGGTGTTTGTATTCAACCCCCCTTCTACAAACACAACTTGTGTAAGTTTTTGTATTCCAGACCAACAAATGGTAAGCGGTTTGTTTAATTTCATAAGCAAAGAACCGAAATGACTTCCACAGCCAATGGCAATGGCTCTCTATCTAAACCTCCTCGTTTTCAAAAGGATAACTTTTCTCTTTGGAAAAATCGGATGTTACTCTTTCTTGAAGGAGTTGACAACCAAATTCCTAATGTTCTAAAAAATGGCCCATACATTCCAACTTTTTTTTTTGTACCTGGTGATAGGGATGAAAATGACAAAGTAGTCGGACCTGGGAGACAAATCATCAAAACTCCAGATATTTGGACATAAGAGGATAAGAAACAAGTTGTTGTGGACACAATAGCTAGAACTATCATTGTGATGTCTTCCTGATGATGTTTACCACTCTATCATGAATCTTACCATTGCAAAAGACATGTGGAACACTCTCACTATGTTGTATGAAGGAACATCTGAAGTCAAGCAAAGAAAGAAAAGCAGTCGCATAAGACAACACAAACTGTTCGTATGCAACAAGAAAGAATCTCTTATTGGGGTATACAACAGGTTCAATTATCTTCTAAATGATCTCAAAGTTCATGATAAAATCTTTGATAATGCTGAGGTTTTATGCAAATTTATGGACTGTCTACCTGACTTTTGGAAAAACATAACTGTGTGTTTGAAAACTTCTAATGATCTTCATCATACGCCTCTCACTACTTTGTATGAAACTTTATACAACTATGAGCAAACTAAAGTTTTAAAGAAAAATATCTTTAAGAAACTAAAAGTACAAACATTGCTTTTGTTTTTTCGAATTCCAACAGAGCAAGATCAGTTTCACATGCTATATATGACACAAAGTCTGAATACTCTGAGGAACATTTTGAAAATTCCACCATAGTTCCTAATAAAGTCTTTGATGATGGGATAGATAAATTATACATGCAAGCCATCTGCAATTTCTCTCTTTATTTGCTTCGTACTTCAATAAAGTTTCCAGACAAAACAACTTTCAAAGAAGGTAAAAAAGAAGATTCTCAAAGAAACCATCATTTATCAATCATTCCTTGTCCCCTCATGAAAGATCTAATGATGAGTGCTTTAACTGTGGAAAGAAAGGACATTTTGTCACCGATTGTAGATCCAAAAGGTCAAAATCATCCTTCTCTAGAACATCTCAAGGATCTCAATCTTCTTAAAAGTAATAAGAAATGAAAAGCAAGAATAAAAACATAGATCCAAGGAATCTCAAAGAAACGAGAAACACATGATGGCAGAAGAACATGTCTTGGAAGAGCATTCCTCCTTATCCAACAATGAACAAGAAGAAAAAGAAAACATGTGCTTTGTGGATCGTCTATATGAGCTAAATGATTATGAAAAACTCAAAATGAACGTCTCTTCATTAAAGGATTGTGAGTGTCAGTCACCTTCAAACAACATAGTTACAGTGTTGCTGCTGCTTAGATTATTCCATTATTAGACCAGATCTATGGTAGCCTATGCTGAAGTTGAAATGCTCTGATGTATGCAGATCAATCCAAAGTTATGTGCAAACTTTGAAATATGTTTATGATAGTTCAACTCATACAGAATTTGATGTGCAATAGTTCAGATTTAACTTTTTGTATGTAATGTTGTCGATTAATTGATGAAAGAGCTAAAAGAGACGATTCAAAGTTTGGTTATGTGATCAGTGTTATGGTGGATGTTGTATGCAAGTGAAAGTCATGTTCATACAGATTTCGAATGCTTTATAACTAACAGACAGGTTGATGTTTCATGTTATGCTTATGTGCTGTAAAATGCACAAGATTTTTGTTCCAGAATTATGGAATTGATGGTTCAGAGTTAAAACAATAACAAGTTTGACAACTTTGATATGAACTATTTGATCAAGAGGCTGTCCAGATTTCAGTTATTTATCCAGAGTTTGGTCAATTCATCTAAGTGTTACAACCTTGATCAAGAGTTTTCAAGAATGGATATGTTGATTCAGAGTTTTGATCTTTCATTTACATATTTTTGATCACGTTTATCTAGAGTTTTGACAACTTTATGTGCATATTCTGACTTTTGTTCTTGAGTTTCCAGTGGTTTGTGCATCCAGACTGATCGAAGGCTGTCAGATTTATTCTTCCAGATTTGATCAATGTTAATACATACTTCTGAAGATGTTCTAGAGTTTTGTTCAAGAGTTTTCAGAGTTTCAAGTTTGTGATTCCAGAGTTATAGCCTAGTTGATCCAAATTTCTATCATAAGTTTTCCAGAGGTAACACTTAGTGATTTTTGAGTTCAGACTATTCTCAGATCAATTCTATATAATAAGAGTTTTCACTCAGAGTATTCAAAGTTTCAAGCCCTTTATATCCAGACTTTGTCCTAGCGCATCCAGATTGTTGCCTTGGTGTTTCAAATGTTTTTAGAGTTTGATTTCTCTGATTTCAAAGGTTTCTCAACTCTGATTTCAAAGGGATACATCTCTGATCTTGAAGGTTAAGTTTCAAATTTGCTGGAAACTTTGCGCAAATGTAGCATTTTGATTATTTCTACCTCCTCAAAGGTCCAAAATTGATGAGTCCAGATGCGTTGGATTGTCAACATGCTACAGCTACGACTCCTACAGTTCCTAAAAGAAAAGTGCCCAAGACTTATGAGTTCTACAATAAAACTGATAAGGCTCTTGTTGATATTGATGAAAAAGCATTGACTTTTCTGACAATGGCTATCCCTAATGATGTGTATAACAGTGTTGATAGTAGGGATTTGGCAAAAGCTATGTGGGATGATCTAGAACAACAATTGCAAGGGTATACTAAATCTATAAATCCAAGAGGAAACAGATCATCAATGCTTATGAAGGTTTTAAGGCAAAGGAAGGTAAAACTTTAACTGAAACCTATAACATGTTTAATATCATTCTAAATGATTTATGTAGAAATGGGCTGTTAGTACACATATTTGTTAGATACAAGATCATGAAGTCTGATGTTGAAAGTTCAAGCAAGTCAAAGTTCAAGTCAACTCTCAAACAGAAAGTCAAAGTCTTTTGTAATAAAAGTCAAAGTCAAAGTTAGTGTTGTAAGTGTTTTGTTTTGTAAGAGTTTTGTGTTTCTGTTGTGTGCGCGTTTTGTGTTGCGCGCACATTGTGGTGTGAGAGTTTGTCCCTTGGTTTAAATAGGGATATGACTCTGTGATATACATGTAGCTTTATCAGAGTGGTATACGTGTTCCTGAGTTAGTGAGAGAAAGTTGTGAGAGTTTACTTGTAATCATTCTGTGATTGTGAAATAATAATAAAGATTGATGGAATTGATTGTTGTCATCTGATTTACATTGTTTCTGGGAGTAAGAATTGGTATTAGAGCATACAAAATTTAGAAAACAAGGATCAATTTGAGAATCTTGAATCGATTTTCAAGAACACGCAAGTCTACTGGGTTGATTTGATTTTTGAGATTTTGTGTTGTTTTGAAGCTGAAATTAGTTGTGTTGTATTCGATTATGTGTCTAGAATACTTTTTGTTTGTAATGTTTTGTCTAATTCACTACTAGTTGATGTGAATTTTTGAATTTTGTTGAGTTTCAGTTCGAGTTTCTTAGTCGAACTGTATCTAGATCAATTAGCATTTTTTGTTGTTTTAGATAGAAATCATTTGTCTGTAATTGGTTCGAATCATGTTCAAGATGATTTCTGCAAAGTTTCAGATCAGTTGGTGAAGTATTGAATTGAGATTGAGTCGAAAAGTTGAGTTTTTGAAAGAACAAGTCAAGAACTCGCAAGATCTCAAGAACGCGCAACTGAAGAACTCGCAGATATTGAAGAACTCGCACGAGATTAAGATTCGAAAACCATGAAGAACTCGCAAGCATTGTCATACGATAAGTAGAAACACGCATAAGCCAGTCCTTTATTTCTGAATTTTGACGATCATAAAAAGTAAAGCCAAAGATGACTTCCCGAGAAGCTCTCGCGATCGAAACAGATGTAAAGCCACCAGTACTCTTCAAAGGAGAGTACGAGCAATGGAAAGATCGTTTTCTAGACTTCATTGATCGACATGATTTGGGGGAGTATATCAAAATATCTTTGAAGGAAGGTGTCATGAAACTTCCAACAAAGACTCATACTGTAGGAGAACCTGGAGAAGAGGAACAGAGAGAGTACCCACTACCAACCGAGGAATACACTGAAGAGCAGAGAAAAAGAGTAAAAGTTGATAGAATGGCGAAGTCATTTATTTTACAAGGCATCCTAAATGAGATTTATGTAAAGATTGATAGCTACAATGCCACAGGCAAGCAAATATGGGATCAGTTAGAGAAGATGATGCTCGGATCAAAGATAGGAAACCAGCTCAAAGTCTCCAACTGACTTAACAACTATGAAGAGTTCAAGGCCAAAGAGGATGAAACTTTGGAAACTACATATGATAGATTTGTGACTTTACTGAACGAGATCAGTAAGAACAAAGTAAAGAAGTCACAGATTGAGCTTAACATCAAGTTTCTCAGCATTCTCCAGCCTGAGTGGAAAAGGTTCATTAGACAAATGAAACAGATGAAAGACCTGAACAAGATTCCACTCTACGAGGTATATGAAACTCTGAGGCAAAATGAGGATGAGGTGGAGGAGATAGAAGAGGAAAAGAAAAATGCTGAAAGAGTGGTTTCTGATCCTGTGGCTCTGGTAGTGAAGAAGAAGTCTGTAAGTTTGAAAAAGAAGAAGAAGGTCATAGTTTCTGAGTTAGAAGAGGCTGATAGTGAAGATAATTCTGATTTCGATGACTGTGAGAACTTAAAGCAGGCCATGCTGATGCTGACCAAAGCCTTTCAGAAGAAGTTCTACAAAAAGCCTAGTTCAAACAATCAGAGGTATTCGTCGGGCTCACGAAACTATGAACACAAGGAGAGGATTGAAGGAAAGAGAATAGAAGAGACAAGGCCTGAAGAGAAGAAGTACAGAGCTGAACAGAAGAAAGAGTCAGAACCAACTAAGTGCTACGATTGTGGCAAACTCGGACACTTTGCTAAAGATGGCAGACGATGAGTTCTGGCTTGATTATTCCGAGGAAGAAGAGGAGAAAGAAGAGAAAGCCCATCTGTGCTTTATGGGAAAGACTGAGTTTGAAGCTGAAGCGGATTCTGAATGTGAAGAGGACAATGAAGAGGTATGTGATATATCTAAATCTGATTTTCTTAATGCTATGCAAGCAATGATGATTAAACTCCAAGAAGTAAAGTCTAAACATGAATGTGAAAAAGGTATCATTAAAGAAAACAAACAGTCAATACTGAAACTTAGCAAGGATCTTGCTGAGAAGAACATATTGATTGAGGCCTTACATAAAAAAACATTGATACCAACGCAAAAGAAAAGACTATACTTCACATTGAATTATCTGAAACTACTTCAAAGTATAAACTGTGTCAATTTGAAGCTAAAGAGATTGCTAAAAAGTGTTCTTCAATTTCAAAAGAAAACAAGTCTTTATCTGAAAAGGTGAGTGTTTTGGAAGAGAAACTGTATATATTGGTCAAACTGAACAAACCATTCATCTAAACAAACCTAAAGAGAGTAGTGAGTGTTGGGGACTTGGTTATGAGAACCCACACTACCTTAAAAAGGGTATTTCAAAGGTGCTTGCGCTTTATGATTTCGGATTTTTAAAACTGGCACCACAATACCCTGAACTTAAAGTTAAGTGGACCAAATTGTCTGACGAGGATGAAGCTAAGGAATAAGAGAAATAGAGGAACACAACTAAAATGCAACTTCCATTTCGTTATGAGAACTTGAATTATAGTTATAGTTCTGATAAATCAAAATTCCTTTCTAATGACTATTTTGAGAGTTATTCTTCAAAAGAGTTGGAGGGTAAGTCTATCGAAGGTAAGATTTATGTACCTCCTCTCGTGTTGGAAAGTAAAATTTCTGAACTCTAGAATAATCTAGCCGAAGAAAAGAATTTTGATGGATTTAGAACAAATTGTGTTCTCCACTGTGTTTAATACTTCTGATTTTTTTAATCTTCTAAAGCTTCAAAATCCGATGATATTTCTAGTCTACTTGATAAAGAGTTTGATTTTTTAAACTTTGAAGGTTGTTTAGATGAGTATGTTGCTCAATTTGATTTTAATGCTAAACTTCCTGATCATTCCAAATTTGTGATAAATTCTTTTGGATTACCTAGTGTGTATGAAAAAGGTGAAACATCAACGAAAGTTGAAAAAAACAGTTTCTGTGAATTCCAAGAGTGCCAAAGGTAAAAAGAAGAAATCTAGGCATTCACAGAAACAGAACACCACTGGTAAGCCAAAGAAAAAGCAATCTCTCAAAACTCACAGTTCTAACTCTAAAGTTTCAAATGTTTCAGATGTGAGAAAGAAACGGACTGGAGTGAAATCAGCATGGCTACCAAAGCAGAAGATTGAAGAGGCTGCTAAATCATTTTCTGAATCTACTTGTAATAGAGGAACTTCTAGTATTTCTGATATAGTTGAGAATATTGCTTTCAATAAACAAAAACTTGTATCTTCTTACAAGAAATATTCAATAAAGCAATTGTTCCAATTATCTCCGTCTACTAGAAAGTTTTCTAATTATAAAAGAAATGATTGTGCGTCTCGACAATATTCTGATGATTGGTTTGGCACATATCATGTATATTCGTATTATTCTCATGCTTCAAGTGATTTTCAAAAGAAAAGATGACCCAAATTTAAATGGGTGCCAAAATCTTGTACTAACTTTGTAGGACCCAAATTTAAATGGGTACCTAAAGTTGTTGTTCCCTAATTTCTCATGTGCAGACCCGTCATATGTGGTACTTGGATTCTGGTTTCTCCAAGCATATGACCGGACAGAAAGATATTTTATCTAATTATACAGAGAAATACTACAGAACAGTTCGATTTGACAATGACCAGTTCTCACCAATTCTGGGTTATGGTGATGTAATTCATGATAACGTGACGATTACGAAGGTGAGCTATGTTGAAGGATTAGGGTATAACCTGTTTAGCATTGACCAGTTCTGTGACAAAGATCTAGAGGTAAATTTCAAGTCCAAAAGATGTTATGTGCGTACTGAAGATGGTAAGGAACTTTTGGTCGGCACGCGAAAGTCTAACCTCTACACGATTAACTTGTCCAAAGTCCAGACTGACAATGAGGTATGTCTACTATCAAAAGCCTCGCTACAACAAAGCTGTTTATGGAACCGAAGGCTTTCTCACCTGAATTTTCGTTACATCAACAAACTGGTCACGAACAAATTGGTGAAAGGACTTCCTGAGCTTAAATATGTGAAAGAACATTTGTGCACAGCGTGCGAGAAGGGTAAGATGAAAAGAGACCCTCAGAAGCCAAAGCCTGAACCTAGTACAAGTTCTTCACTTGAGTTGCTGCATATGGATCTCAGTGGTCCTATGCGTACGCAAAGCATTAACGACAAAAGTATGTACTAGTTATTGTGGACGATTACTCGCGGTACACATGGGTAAGAATTTTGAGATCAAAAGATGAGACGCCCGAAGTCATCATCACATTCTTAAAGACTACCCAA
Organism: Arctium lappa; assembly: GCA_023525745.1. Classification (NCBI taxonomy): domain Eukaryota; kingdom Viridiplantae; phylum Streptophyta; class Magnoliopsida; order Asterales; family Asteraceae; genus Arctium; species Arctium lappa. The sequence continues at coordinate 27,684,513 of CM042062.1, forward strand.
GTGAATCTGCAAAAGCAAGTCAAGCTTCTACGAACGGACAACGACACAGAGTTTAAGTACAAATTTGTGGAAGATTATCTCGAATCAGTCGGGATAACACATCAATTCTCTGCTGCCAGAACGCCAGAACAGAACGGAGTTGTAGAAAGACGGAACCGAATGCTAGTCGAGGCTGCTCGCACTATGCTAAGTCAATCGGATCTACCTCTGTTTCTTTGGGCCGAAGCTTTATCGACTGCTTGTTATACGCAAAATCACTCCATAATACATCGCCGGTTTGGTAAAACACCTTATGCTTTGATAAATAATCGTACACCTAGCATTAAACACTTCCATATTTTTGGATGCAAGTGTTTCGTTCTAAATGACAGAGAGAGCTTGAACAAGTTCGGACCGAAGGCTGATGAAGGCATCTTCATTGGATACTCTCAAACATTTGCTGCCTACCGGGTGTATCTAAAGAAGTCAAAGACAGTAATTGAGAGCGTTAATGTAACATTCGACGAGGATTTGGCTTCTAAACAACACAATTCAGAACCCGTAATTACAGAAGTACTAGCCTCTGGACAGATTAGTCCAGAACCTGTGCCTAAAGCTACTAAATAAGATGAACGGCATCATCGACATCTCACTTATCTGATTTAGATCTTTTGTTTGAATTGTTTTATGATGAATTTCTTGGAACTAAAGTGTCTAAACCTGTTGTGGTTGACAGATCAGAAGATTCACGAAGAAATCAACCAACCACTTCAGACATATCTACTGAATCAGATTCCCTGATTCAGCGAGAGATTCCAATTCAAACGCCTACTACAACAGTTGAAGCTGTGAACGTTAACGAAGAGACAAAAGTTGTTGAATCAGTTGGTTGCACTGTAACGACTAATCAACAGCTAGATACTGATGTCCCAACTGAAGCTTCTGCACAAGAAACTTCAACTGTACCCCTATCAATTCCTGAGCAAACTGATGAAGCTGACAGTGGATATCTAGATTATAATCATGATCAATCTACATCAAATCCACTCCTTCATGAACATAAGTGGACCAAAGAGCACCCGATAAGCCAGATCATTGAAGATCCATCTAAACCAGTGCAAACTAGGTCTGCTACATTAAACATGTGTATGCATGATTTCTTTCTGAGCAAGATAGAGCCAACACGCGTATCTGAAGCTCTAGCTGACTCGGATTGGGTGACTGCGATGCAAGAGGAGCTGAATCAGTTCGAAGCGTTAAAAGTCTAGAGACTTGTGCCACAACTGGAAGGTAAAGCTATCATTGGTACAAAATGGGTATTCAAGAACAAAAGGACAAAGATGGTATCATAATCAGAAATAAAGCACGACTTGTTGCAAAAGGTTATCGACAAGAGGAAGGAATTGACTCTGACGAGACTTACGCTCCAGTGGCACACATCGAAGCGATTAGAATGTTTCTTGCATATGCTGCCCACAAGAACTTCACAGTCTACCAAATGGACGTAAAGACAACCTTTCTCAATGACATTCTAAAGGAGGAAGTCTACGTCTCAAATCCTGAAGGCTTTATCAATCAAGGGAAACCGAATCACGTCTACATTCTAGACAAAGCACTTTCTGGTCTGAAGCAAGCCCCTCGAGCCTGGTACGGAGTTTTCTCTAAATTCCTAGTCAAGTCGGGCTTCACAAAAGGTAAGATCGATACTAATTTGTTTATTAAAAAGAAAAAAGCTGATATCCTATTAATTCAGATATATGTGGATGACATCATATTTGGCTCAACAAATCCAAAATACTGTAAGAATTTTTCAAATCTCATGGTGTCACGTTTTTAGAAGAGTATGATGGGAGAGATGAATTTCTTTCTCGGATTACAAGTCAAACAATTTTCAACGGGGATTTTTATTAATCAATCAAAGTACATTTTCGATATTCTTAGAAAATTCAAAATGGAAAATTGTACACCTATTGGAACCCCAATGGCACCAGGATCTAAGATTGGCACTGATCTTTCGGGAAAAACTGTTGATGTTAGAACTTATAGAGGGATGATTGGTTCTTTGATGTATTTAACGTTTAGTAGGCCAGATATCAGGCTAATTCTAAAGAATCCCATTTGTCTACAGTCAAAAGGATCTTTAGATATCTGAAGGGCACTACAGATCTTGGTCCGTGGTATCCTAAGGATACAAGTTTTGAACTGACAGCTTACTCAGATGCAGATTATGCAGGCTGTATGCTGGATAGGAAAAGTACATCGGGGCACATACAATATCTAGGTGATAAACTCGTTAGTTGGACATCAAAGAAACAACTTTGTGTTTCCACATCAACGGCTGAGGCAGAGTACATCGATGCTGCGAGCTGTTGTTCTCAAGTGTTGTATATGAGGACACAAATACGAGATTATGGCTTCAAATTTGACAAGATCCCGATATACTGTGATTCTAAGAGCGCTATTGCCATATCTGCTAATCCTGTACAACATACAAAGACCAAACACATAGACGTACGATATCATTTTATCAAAGATAATGTGGAAAAAGGTACAATAGAACTTTATTTTGTAAACACTGATTACCACCTTGCAGATTTATTTACCAAGCCTTCGACGAAAAGAGATTTAATTTTCTCATTTCTAAACTTGGTATGTTAAATCTCAAGACATAATCAGTGATTACCTACTAAAGTTTTCGTTATTGTTAATGTTATTGTTATTTTTCTTCATTTCTTTATTATTTAATCTGAAAAGATATCTGCACTTTAAGGTATGTTCATGATCTCAGGGGGAATGAGAGAAGATGATCTACATTCATTTGAGGGGGAGTTCATATTTCTGCATATGTTTATCACGGATAAATTTTTGATGCATATCTGTAGGGGGAGTTAAAAGACAAGGAGTATGGATTATGACTTCTGATTATATCTGATCAGAACTCGTACAATCAAAGTTTTACTGCTTTCTGTCATTTACTTTTCAATAAATATTGTGAATAAATCTTTGCACTTTGACGACTTTGTGATTTTTGCATAATTGAGAGGAAGCTTAAATGTTCATATCTAATATGACTTAGAGCTGACTTGATGAGATTTAAGACTGAGCAAAAGGTTTATTTCTAATCTTAATCTCATACGTATCTGAAAGAAGGACAACTTTCAGATATGAAAACATGTTCTTAAATGTTCAAACCACTTCTGATTCTTAAATGATTTCATGAACATAGAAGTGTGATTTTTAAATGTTTTTATTTTTAACTTGTGCTTAAATGTCAATAAACCGTGTGTTTCCAAAGATAAATACTTATGTATTGTCTTTTCCATATACTGTCAAGTATTCACACACACCGGTTTAAAGTTTTGTTGAATATGTTCTTACCATGTCTCTAAATTGAAACAAATTTTCGATGGTAAGACACCCCGTTTGAACTTCAAAGAATTTTGAGCGTGATTTCATTTCAAAACATTTCTTTCAAGATTGTCTATATCTTGATTCGTATAGACAATATCTGATTTTTACAGACCTAAGCCTTAATCGATAAATCATTTCGATTCTGATCTTTTTCATACAATGTCATATTTTCAAACAAGTTTCTTGTATTCATTTCATTCATTCAATATACTTGTTTTTGAAAAATTTCAATGTTTAAAATGCTCAAATCTTTATGATTACATCTATGAACATACAAACATCTGACTTTTATCTATGTGCTTTAACTACAAAGTTAAACCAGTTGAGCATCATATAATTATAGGATTACATGGGTTGATTGTGTGAGATTAAATAAAACTTCTATGGATTCACGTTAACCAATGTTTCCTACCTAAGAATTTAATCCTTGAGTGATCTAATGTGTGAGGAGTCAAAATAACTGAGTGTGGGTTGTGTGATGAGGTAAAATGAAAAAAAGGAGAGTTTGGTTAGATGCGAGCTTCAAGATTAAAAGAAAGAGGGTGTGAGAACAGAGTAAAAGAATATCAAACTCTGCACCAACTTTTTCTGAGCCGGGCAGCCACATTTCTAGTGTTTCACAATTCTTCTTGAACATTATTGAAAAGGCAACTAGCCCATGCCAACTCTTGATAAAAACCCCACCAGCTACTCATTTTCTTCTTAACAAGATAATGTTTCAATATTTTAAGGGGACGCAACACATAATCTATCTGCTTTTCATTCGGAAAATATGGATATTGAATAAGAAGGAAGTCTGCCCCACCTTCTTACTTTGATCATGCACAATCGAGTCTGTATTATACTATTGTTGTCTCAATGGTTTATACAATTTTAAGCCTTATAAAAAGCAATCATCAGTGCTTAATTCTTTCAAACACTTGCATGAACACACAAGGAATATGTTTTCTTGTCATAACGTTCATAGAAATTCCTTTGTGGTGTTTCGATGATTGAATGGAAGACCTGGGGGAGTGAACATCAAAAAGCTCATTTACAATATGTATTCGTTACACACAGTGACTTCGTGCTACTGACAGACACTTCTAACTGATGCATTTGTTGATTCAGGTGTTACACTCATAATTTGTTTGAATTTGCAAATATTCGGATGAATATATTCTTTGGATCGACAGATAATCAGAAGCTTTTGTAAAAGATCAGTGGTCTGATCAGATCAATTTACAGATATTTCTTGCAAAGTTTGGATGATTTCAATGCTCCAATCATAAAAAAGGGGGAGACAATATCAATAATTGTTAAAGAAGGGAGAGATATTCAAGAAATGTGGTATGATAAAGAAAGTTTGGAGCTTAACGGAAAAATTTATGTCAAGTTGAAGAAAGATTGTTGAAGAATTGTTGAACACTGAAAGAGATAAATTCAAAGATTTCCGAAAGCAAGCAATTTTACTGAGGTTTTTCTTTGAAGATAATTTGCTAATGCAAACTGAGTGAAACCTGAAGATAATTTCTTTCCAAGTGTCTGAAAGAGGTTTCTAACCATCTATGGGGGAGATTGTTAATATTTTTGAAGACAAACATTGGGGAGATTACAGAAAATTGTGAAGACTATTTTGTTAAAGTTCTACAAATGAGGAGATCACAGAATTTTTGAGCTTAAAAAGGGAGATTGTATTGCAAAATCTTTTTGAGATGATCTTGATCCAAAGGGGGAATTTGTTAGTGCACATATTTGTTGGATACAAGATCATGAAGTCTGATGCTGAAAGTTCAAGCAAGTCAAAGTTCAAGTCAACTCTCAAACAAAAAGTCAAAGTCTTTTGTAATAAAAGTCAAAGTCAAAGTTAGTGTTGTAAGTGTTTTGTTTTGTAAGAGTTTTGTTTTTCTGTTGTGTGCGCGTTTTGTGTTGTGCGTACATTGTGGTGTGAGAGTTTGTCCCTTGGTTTAAATAGGGATATGACTCTGTGATATACATGTAGCTTTATCAGAGTGGTATACGTGTTCCTGAGTTAGTGAGAGAAAGTTGTGACAGTTTACTTGTAATCATTCTATGATTGTGAAATAATAATAAAGATTGATGGAATTGATTATTGTCATCTGATTTACATTATTTCTGGGAGTAAGAATCTGAAGAAGACTGATTCAGATATAAATTACAAGTTTGTGAAGAATTTAAATGCTGAATGGGATACTTATTCTGTGAATCTTCAGATGAGTAAATATATGGATGAAGAGAGATTACATGATTTGTTTGCAATTCTTAATTAGCATGAGGGCAAGGTTATGCAAATTAGTGCTGATAAGAAGATGGTTGCTGAGTCACTTGCTCTGCTCACTGAGAAGCAAAACAGTTTAAAGAATAGTTCTTCCAAGCATTCTAAAACTTCACTGTTATGTGAGATACCGGAGTTGTCAGTTGGGGATTCTGATGGTGAAGAGGATTCTGATGAGGATCTGAGGAGATTTGTTGAAAACTTGGCCTTGTTGACAAGAAATTTTAACAAAAGGTTTGGCAAGTTCTAAATTCAAACCTGATTTCTACAAGGCTGACAAGTTTATAAAGGGAAGTCTGAAAAGAGATTGTTTGAGAAAGAAGAGAAGAAATAGAGAAAGAGAAATAGAAATAGGAAGAGGAAGAAAAGAATAATCGTTGTTTTAACTGTGGTAAACCAGGCCATTATGCGAGAGATTTTCGTATGAAAAAGGTGAAGGATTCAAACTACTACATGAAGAAAGCTCAGCTGGTAAGAGCAAAGAGAAGGGAAAAGCTCTAACGGCTGAAGAAGAAAATTGGTTGGATGATACATTTGAGGATGAGGAAGCTCATTTCACACAAGTTCACTATAACTTGATGGCTTCACTTAATGACAATGATAGTACTGCTAAGAAGGTAAATTCAGAGTATGAATCTGAGGTATATTCTTTAACTGAAAATGATTTTTTTGAAAATGAAGAAGTTCATAACTTGATTTCTCAAATTAATCTTTTGAAAAGTGAGTTTGATGATTTAAAAGAAAACTTTAAGTAAGAAAAGAGTTTGGTTTTGAGACATGTTAGTGTATAGTTGTATCCAAGATTTAAGTAGAAAAGTCAAAGTCATGTAAAGTCAAATGGTGTCAAAGTCTTTTAACTCAACCTTGTATTAGTAGCCTTTAGTGTGAGTGTTAGTAGACTGGGTAAGACATATGAGAGTTTCAGTCCTGTGAGAGTTTCATGTAATTCATTGTATTCATCCTTGTGAGATATACGACTTGTTACTTTCTCTCTCTACTCTCTCTAGATTTTTCATAATTGTCATATCTTGAATTAGTGACCTAACAATTGGTATCAGAGCAGACCAAAATCATTCAGATGGATTGACACTGAAAGTCCAAGATCTCTAAATCTTAGTGAGAGAAAGTAGAGAGCGCCAAATGTAACAGTATTCAATATGAGTTCAAAAGTTACAAAACAAAGGCACCAAGGGGACTTAAATACTCCAAGGCCTAAACATAACAGATAGGCTAATTAAACACTGTTCAGACCACAGATAATAAGTACATTGATTACTATTCAAAATAGATTTAACAATATCCCCCTTAGTAATCAATGACGATCTTCTCTTTGACGAAGTCTATTCAGTCCAAGCAACACTTCTAGGCGTCTTAGAGTTGAGCGGAAAATCAACTTCTCACCAATAATATTCAATGTCTTCTTGAGAAGTCGAATTTCATCATTTTCAAACTGGAATGCATTTATTCTTGTCTCTAAAAATCTTCTTTCAGCAGCTTTTAAACGTTGCTCCATCTGTAGCTTGATCACCTTCAAGGTTCCATCAGAATAATGACTTATCTCTTCAAATATGAGGAAACAGTTTTGACTTGAACCATTCCTGTAGATAACTCCAAATGGATCTTGAAGAATGGTAAATAGTGGATAAGAGTCTAAGTTCGACAAGCTACGATTAGGCCTTAGAAGATTAACCACCGGCTGAAAGCTTTCAGCAGCCATTTGAAAATCAAACTCTATAGAATCTGATTTGGCGCTGAATAAACCTTTTGATCACAAACATAGCTTGAGAGACATCTGGTGTTCTATGATAAAGATCCTTAAAATGATTATACAAAAATTCAATGTCATAAATAGATAGATCATTAAAATCTGCCTCCGAGAAAGTATATAACTTGCAATATCTTCTTTCCACTTTAAAATCTGGATACCAGATATTAACAAACTTATTTATCGTGACGCTCATAACCCAGACAATCAGATGTGGAGAAGAAACAAGATTCTTTCCACGGCGCTGGCACTTGATGAACATTAAGTATTCATACTGATAATCATCAGACTCCTTTTCAATCCCAAGAATTGCATGAATGTTGATCTGTCTTCTTCTAGAAACAAAAATATTACTCTGAGATTCTTCTAGAAAAGCAGATCTTAACCTTGAAGCCATATGCCGTAGATGAAAACTTCTTTGTCTCTACTGTCTAGATAAAGCTGGTCCTTCTTCTAGGATAGACGGTGGAATCACAGGTTCAGAAGGAAGAACATCATCTTGTGCTCTGGACGACTGACCAACATCAAATATTCTTGAAGGAGCAGTGGTAGTCAGAGCTTTACCATCAACAGGAGTAGAAGTAGCTAGAGAAGTTTTAGGAACTTGAGTATCTTCAGGAATCTCATCTTGAGAAGGAAGATCACTGTACAACATGTTTGAAATTTCTTCATCCTTAGCATCCATAAAAACAGTATCATCTTCAGTATCAGACAATACAATGATATCCTCATACTCTTCTTCCTTTACTTTGCAAAGCTTCTCATATCTGATGTCATCGCCATCATCTGAGTTGATCTCTATGAAGTTTGCGAAGAAGGATCTCATGTCATTTGCTATCTCAGAGTCATCTAAGTCATATGACCTTGTTGCAGTGTCAGGATCAACATAAACGACGATCTGCATATTGTTCTCAATATTATGCTAAAAAATGTTCAAAGAATTAGACATTACAGACAAATCTACATTTTCTATCATAATGTTCACAAGATCTTCAACACTGCAGTCTTGAACATTATCAGCACTCTTATCTTTGTCAGCTGCCTCTTCTTGCGTTTGATCTTCTCTAACTGACAAATCCTCCACCATTTGTCTCTTAGTCATCTCCCCCTCATGATCTTGATGATCTGGATCATCCTGGTCATGTCTTCGTTTAAGAGATGGACCTGCTTCAATTCTGCAGTCCAGTTCATGACGATCAAATCGGTCAGAGAGAGCGGTTAGAGCTTGAGTCATGAGAGATATGCCTTCCTTGATTTCCGAAAAATTCGTCCGAGCTTTAGTACGGAAAGAAGTGAATTCCTCGTATAGCGTAGAAACCGAGTCAGGTGCAGAAGTAGAAGCTGGAGTCGGAGTTGGAGGCGGATTCGGTAGAAAAGTCCGTAACAAAGAGATCAAATCTTGATTTTGCTGTTCTGGTGGCGACAGAGAAAGAATACGAGCATAGAGCAGATCAGTCAATTCTGTAATCAGAAGATCTTGAACAGAATAGCGTGAAGTAGAAACAGGAGGAATTGAAGTTGATACGCCAATAGATTGTGTAAATGGTGGAGGAAGCGGAATAGAAACAATCGCAGGAGCAGTAGTAGAAATAATAAAAGACGGTTCTCGGATAACTACCCAGATGGTCTTCTGAAAGGAATCTCTTGTGGAATCGAAGTAGCATCAATCTCTGGCATCTTACCTTTGAAGAGAGCTCGCAACTTCTGAATTTCTACATTCTTTTGTTCTTCAAATTGTTCGCTCATCTGTCGGATGACCTCATTCAGAGTTGTAAATTTTTCCGACGTATCACGTACTGCAACTGAAGAATTATCGACAGTAGAAGTAAGCTCAGGTGCAGAATGAGAACATGTTGTACCTTGAACCCGATGGTGAGTGGTAGCATTGGCAAAAGCTAGATCAAGCTCATCAACTTGAATATCAGCCACTTTAGGATTCATAGATACAAATTCTTCTTCAGACAAAACATCTTCTTGAACTTGCACTTCTGGTTCCCTAGACTTCCTTTCATAAACAAGAATACCAGGCTGGTCACCATCATTACCACCATTACCATCAGTGTCATCATCATCATCCCCATCTTCATCTCCAGCAATATCATCACCAGCAGCATCATCATCAATATCATTACCAGCTGAGTCAGTGTCGATAGCGGCAAGAACATTACCTATTTGTTGATTGGCAACAACTGCTTCAACCTCTTGATCAGCAACAACGACTTCAACCTCTTGATCAGCATGAAAAGATGCATCTTGTTCATCATGAGACGGTTCAACTTGATCAGCTTCCAAAAAATCATTTTCCATGAAGTATTGAACAACACTGTCATCAGTCATATCAGCATAATTTGCTATTAAAGCATAAGGAATTGTCATCGAGTAGTTAAAAGACTGCTTCGGTTTCTGAATGTATGTCATCTCAGTATCCGGAACTTAAGGCCAAGACAATCGATGAGAAATAGCAGAATTACTTCTGAGCATACTGCGAACAATCAGCTTCATATATCGGACAAACGGAATAAACTTGCGCTTCTTATGCGTCAGTTTGTCTTGCACTCTCTCTGAAAGTTCGGTCCAGAATATATACGTGTAGTCGACATGCAGGTCATAGACAACTACATGGAACAATCTGAGATAGTGAAGACTCGCATTGTCCGTGCCAGAATGTTTCGATGTAAGGCACCTGTTGAGAACAGAAAACAATGCATACCAGACCGGAGGTAGATTGGATTTGTCAAAGTCACTTACTCTATTTAAAGCACCAAGATATCCCAGATTACGAATACCTTCGAGAACATCCAATTCAGAAGGAAAGGTGTCATAAGACGTGCGGCCCGGTCATGAATTTGGTTCAGGAAGTTCTAAAATCAGCCGAAGACTCTTGTATGATGGAAAAGAGTCAAACTGGTTAATCTGTAGATCGAATCTATGAGGTCGAACAAGCTCATTCTTGGTGATAGTGTGCCAGGCCTGTTGAAGATAGACATCAGAAACATCTGTGCAATAAGTGAGAGCCGGAGCTAGAGGATGTCCTTTGAGAATGGCTCGTATCACTGGATTGATCTTGATCCTGTCAAAATCCATGAATTAGTTGTTGGGCTTATATGGGAGCACATATAGCATCGTGGGAAACACGTCATTCGGTGATCGACGTGAAGCAGAAAGATTCGCCCCAACAGAAGGTACAGACGGCATAGGCGTCTCATGAGAAGCACGATCAGATGGGTCATCAAGAATAACATTCTCGTCTTGAATCACGGGATCTGTGTTGGTTTGAGAAGCCATGAGAATACCTAAGAAACAAAAAAGAAATTAGACAATGAAAGAGAAAATGAAATACACAAAAAAAATGAATTTTTTTTTCTAAGTCTGGTTTGCGTGACAAGCATGAGACGCAAACTGAGGTTTGCGCGATGACCTTGAGGCGCAAAGGAAGGTTTGCGTGACATACGAGTGGCGCAAAGCAAAGTTTGCGTAGCAAGTACATGGCGCAAAGCAAAGTTTGCGTGATGTACTTGTGACGTAAACTGAACTTAGTAAAATTTTCATTCATAAGAGAAAACACTAAGGTTTGCGTGACACAAAAGTAACGCAAAGGTAACTTTGCGTGACCAACAGGTAACGCAAAGTAAACTTTGCGCGACCAACGTGTTGCGCAAACTACACTTAGAGATAAAAACACAAGAAACACAAGGTTTGCGTGACCTACCGGTAACGCAAACTTAAGTTTGCGTGACCCATGGGTAGCATAAAGTGAACTTTGCCTGACCAACTGGTAGCGCAAAGTTGACTTCTCACAACCTCAAAAACGCAAAACGCAAAACCCTAGAAAAGACAGTTTGCGTGAGTTCATCTTTTGAGTTCGAAAAATTCAAATAAACCGGGTTAAAAGTAAAATGGGTGATTCGAAAAACATATAGAAACATTTATAAACAAATTTCGACCAAAGAAATACTGATTAACAGCAGTATGCAACCCAAAATGTTAAAAAATTTCGAAACCAAAAGATGAACATACGCAAAGTCGTATAAACCCAAAATCAAAGCAACTAAACAACAAAACGAAATTAGAAAACACATACATGAGAATCGAATTAGGGAACTAAGACAAACCCAAGATGCAATTTCAACAAATAAACTCGATCTGATGAAAGAGACAATGAACAGTAGAAATAAATCGCACAGTAAGAAAATCGTAAAATGAAATAAAAAACATATAAGAACAAAGAAATACAAATCATAACCACAAATCAAAGAGTAGAAGAAATAGAAAAACTTACCAATCCGAAGAACAAGACTGAAATCACAGAGAAAAATCGCACAGAGAAAGAATAATAAACAGTCAAAGTTCAAATGAGAAAGAGAGCGAGAAAAAGAAACACGAACTAAACGAACACTATTTATACTAAAAAAAATAAAGAACACTAAAAAATAACACTCTTTAAAAAAATAAAAGTACATAACATTTAAATTTTACCTGTCAAGCCCTTTTTACTCCCCCTATACAGATGCACGAGATTTAACAAGTCAGTATATCATTTGTATAGGAAAACCAAAAATACATACCTGATGAAATATTGATCAGAACGTTTAAACACTGTATCAGATAAAGTACCTGACCACTTTATTTACTCCCCCTCAAAATCAGAAGATATCAGATTTCATTCAGATATTCTCTCCCCCTTGAAATAAGCACAAACCAATTTGACAAAAAATATGGATACTCAAATATGAAGACATCAGTGTAAAAAGAAAATTATACTGAATATAAATTTTGAAACAACTGAACATATAAAATTTTAAACACTAAACAAATTAAATTCAACTCAGTAAAATATCACAGATATATCAATCAGTTGAAATCAAGTATATGTTGTTGAATACAGAGACAAGTTTCATTGTATCAAGTTAAGATATGTTCAGTTTCAAAAACTTCCAGCAATCTATTCAGTGTGCTAGCATGCGAACTTCAATTAGCTTCAAGAAAATGCAATTCTAAAAATATAATAGAGAACTTTGCATGTACTCACACTAAGTCATAAAAAATTAAGACTTTCACAAATTTACAGGTATATCGCAACTCAAACATATCACCAAGTATCATGAGATGTGTGCTCATTGGCATCTTTTAGCATTGTGCACATTGGAATCTTCACATGAGTGTGCTCTTTGGCATCTTTTAAGCTTGTGCACTTTGGCATCTTTTAATCAAAAAGTTCGGTAAGTAAAGAACATGCCGTAAACGTAACTTTCTATCTGACCTTATTGCAGGATTTGGGTCAGCCGCTCCCAGACCAATTGGCCTTAGGGGACTAGGTGTCAAGCACCCCTTGGAACTTACTTTCCCAGATCAGAAAGGCTACATCGACATATCCTAAACCCATTCATACCAGTAGAACATGACTTTCGATCTGGTTCTATACAAGGATTTGGGTTCGATCACTCCCAAACCAATTGACCTTAGGGGACCAGATGACAAGCATCCCACGGAACTTACTTTCCCAAACCAGAAAGGTCACAGATACAAACTTTTAAACTTAGAGATTTCTGTATTTTAGATATATAATATTCATCTCAATCACTCAGTTTTACATCTAAGTGCTTAGCCCATATTTTCATTACGATCCATAATCTGACTTTTTAGGTTTTCTAAGCATTGTAAGCTATAAATATTCCGAATCACATATCTTTAAAGCATTTTCAAAAGCTTCAAACATGTTGCTGACCTTTCAATTTTTGTAAGACTTGAAATTTGACCATATAAAACTTTAATATAACAAAGCAACTTGAAAATTTATCCTAGACACGCATTTTATTCAAAAGAAAGAAAACCTGTAAATCTTTTACTTTATAGAATAAAATTTGTAAAGATTTAAACTTTTAAATTCAACATGCCGAGTTTTGAAAGCAGAAAATTAAAACGTTTTTCATCTAAAGCTTTTGTAAAGATATCAACAAGTTGATATATTCAGTTGGGACAAAATATAATTCAATAGTACCTTCTTCCACATGATGCTTTATGAAATGGTACCTCATATCTATGTGTTTGGTCTTTGTGTGCTGGACCGGATTGACTGATATCGCGATTGCGGATTTGCTGTCACAATAGACGGGAATTGTTTTGTATAGCATTCCGTAATCACGAAGTTGTGTCTTCATCCAAAGCACTTGAGCACAACAACTAGCTGCGGCGACGTATTCTACCTCTGCAGTTAAGATAGAAACACAATTCTGCTTCTTCTACGCCCATCTTATCAGTCTATCACCAAGAAATTGAAGGTGACCTGATGTGCTTTTCCGGTCTAACTGATTTCTACCAAAATCTGCATCAGAGTAAGCAGTTAGTTTATAATCAGAATTTTTAGGATACCACAAACCTAAATATGGAGTTCCTTTGATGTATCGAAATATGCGCTTAACTGCCAACCGATGCGATTCCTTTGGTTTAGCTTGAAATCTGGCACATAGGCAAGTAGAAAACATTATATTTGGGCGACTTGCTGTTAAGTACATCAGTGATCCGATCATTCCTCGATAAGTCTTTACATCCACAACTTTTCAATCTGGATCGAGTCAAATTTTAGCACCATGAGCCATCGGCGTGCCAATTGAAGAAGATTTGTCCATCTTGAATTTCTTCAATATGTCAAACACATACTTCGATTGGTTGATAAAAATACCATTTGGAAGCTGCTTCACTTGTAAGCCGAGGAAGAAATTAATTTCTCCCATCATGCTCATCTGAAACCTGGAGGTCATAAGATCAAAAAACCAAGTACATAATGATTGATTAGTCGCACCAAATATAATATCATCTACATAAATTTGAACTAAGCATATATCCAAGTTAGAATGATAGATAAAAAGAGTGGTATCTATAGATCCTTTGGTAAACCCGGATTTGACCAAGAAGGCCGACAACTCATCATACCATGCCCTCGGTGCTTGTTTCAGGCCATACAGTGCTTTATCGAGATAGTAGACATGATCAGGATGTTCTTTGTCAACAAACCCCTCTGGTTGAGAAACATAAACTTCTTCTTTCAGTTTACCATTGAGGAATGCTGTCTTGACATCCATCTAATACACAGTGAAATTGTGATAAGCAGCAAAAGCGAGAAACATACGAATAGCTTCTAATCTTGCAATCGGCGCGAAAGTTTCATCGTAGTCGATTCCTTCTTCTTGTCGATAACCCTTGGCAACCAGTCTAGCTTTGTTACGAACAACGATACCATCTTTGTCTTTCTTGTTCTTGAATAACCACTTTGTGCCAATTATGCTTTTTCCTTTCGACCGTGGAACAAATCTCCAAACTTTTAGCGCGTCAAATTGATTGAGCTCCTCTTGCATCTCTATTATCCAATCCGGATCCTCCAACGCTTCAGATACTTTAGTGGGTTTAATCTTGCTTAGAAAACAAGTGAAGAGACATTCGTTAGGAGTAGACGTCTTGGAACGTGTAGACACACTTGCTTGAGGATCACCAATAATTTGATGAATAGGATGAGATCTTGTCCATTTGGTGGTGTGAGGAAGAGGATCAATACTTTCTTGTACAACTTCTAATTGTTGAGAAGGAGGTTCAGAAGCTTCTTTGTCAGATGAAGAAACATCAACAGTTTCAACTGGAGGAGGAGGTATTTCAACAACTTCAGAATCAAACTCTGGAAGTGTTGGTGGAATATCAACATCTTGTTCTGCTTCTTGAACTGGTTCTGCTTGTACAGATGTTTTTTGAACAGATGCTTCTTGCCCATATTTAGTATTCACATGCTCAGATTCTGATTGATCTTGAGGGAGTTTAGAAATAACTTGAATAACATCAGTGTCAGAGATAGATGCAGCGGAATTAGGAGTAGATGCGTTCACAGTTTCCTGATTCACAGAGGAAGCATTTTCAGAATTAGATTTAGGTACATCATCATAAAAATTTTCAAAAAGAAAATCAAGATCAGAAAGATTAAGCAAGGAAGAAGAAGGATCCTGATTTGACGGTTGAATTGCAGGTTCTGAACTGACTTGTCCAGAAGCTAAATTCCTTGTAAGTGCGGGTTCTGAGCCTGATTGACCAGAAACCAAATCTGCAGCTTCGTCAAATTTGACATTGACACTCTCTATCACTTTTCTTGCGGAAGTAAGAAATACTCTGTAAGCTGCAGAAGTAGAAAAATACCCAAGAAAAATACCCTCATCTGCCTTTGGACTAAACTTGTTGAGATTGTCTCGGTCATTCAGAACATAACATTTACACCCAAATGACTTGAAATATTTGACATTCGGTTTGATATCGTTCATATGATCATATGGTGTTTTGTTGAATCGGCGATGCAGAATTGATCTGTTCTGAGTGTGACATGCAGTTGAGACAGCTTCAGCCCAATGAGACAAAGGAAGACCAGAATAAGCAAGCATTGATCTGGCTGCCTCGACAAGCGTTCTGTTTCTTCATTCAACAACCCCATTCTGTTGCGGTGTTCGAGCAGCAGAAAACTGTTGTTGAATACCTTGATCTTCGTAGAAAGCTTGAAGAGTGTTGTTCTTGAATTCAGTACCATTGTCTGATCTGACAACTTTGACTGCTTTTTGCTTGTTAGTCTGAATTGTTTTTGATGAGGTTGATGAGAATGTCGAGAGTTTCATCTTTAGACTTGAGAAACTTAACCCATGTATACCGTGAGTAATCATCAACAACCACCAAGACATATCTTTTCTTTCCGATACTCTTTGTCTTCATCGGTCCGCATAAATCAACATGTAGTAAATCAAGAATGTCCGAAGTGCAGGGTTCAGGCTTTGGCTTATGGGGAACTTTCTTCATCTTTCCTTTCTCACAACCTTTTCAGAGGTGGTCTTTCTGAAAACGGAGTGTTGGGAGACCTCTCACTGAATCAGTCTTGACAAGGCGATCCATGTATTTAAAGTTGAGATGAGCTAGTCGTCGGTGCCATATCCAACTTTCATGAACAAAAGCTTTAGAAAGCAAGCATATATCTGATGGGATTTTAACCTTGGAAAGATCAATGGTATATAAATTGGATCTTCTTTTTCCAACCAGTAAATCCCTGCCACTGTCATTCTTCACAACAACACGTTTAGATTTGAAGCTAACTTCAAGATCTTTATCACAAAATTGCCCGATGCTGAATAAGTTGTGGCTAAGACCTTCAACATAGCTGACTCGCTTGACAGTAATATTGCCTTGAACAAGATCACCATAACCTAGAATGAGAGCAGTCTCGCAGTTTCCAAACTTAACACGACCGCAACATTTTTCTTTAAAATTTGAAAGCAGTGATTTGTTGCCCGTCATGTGTTTGGAACACACCGAATCCAGATACCATAAATGACTAAGCTGCACATACAGAAACTACACAGATTTAGGTACCCATATGCTTATGGGTCCCTTCTTGTTAGATTTGTGTCTTTTATTTTTTGAACATTTATTTCTAGACAACTCATGAATGCAATCATCAATTGAGGAAGAAACATAATCATCAAAATCAGAACTAGAAGAAGAATATGAGACATTCTTTGCAATGTGAATCATTTGCTGAATTGAATATTTTGTATTTTTATTACAAAAGGCAAATGTATCAGTATGACAAAGATTCTCTACACATTTATCCTCTAACAGTTCATATTCTATTGATTTCTGCTTAATCCTCCATATCAGCTTAGTAACCTCTTCACAGTCCGATCTGAAACAGAAAAATCAGAAGAATTAGAATTTTCAGAAAAGACATTATCTTGTTTCCTTGACTTCTTTGACCTTCTTCTTTTACGCTTAGGTTTATAATACTGATCATTTAGCATAAAAGAATCATCAACAATTGAATTGGAAGAAGAAAATTTATGTAAGAAATCAAGCCGAGCATTCGACATGTTTGAACTTGCCTTGGAGTGAGAACTTTCAGAAAAACACAAGTGAGGAAGAGGTTTGCACGACCCTTTGGTGGCGCAAACTGAACTTTGCGCTACTAACGGCTGGCGCAAGTTGTAAGTTTGCGCGACCAACGGTTGGCGCAAATGCACACCGTTTTGTACTTTGTGAGTATTTTCCTTGGAATCGACAAAAAATCCAAAAGTAATTTTGTCTTCAAAACTTGATTTCATTATAAAGAGAAATAAATCATTTTCTAAATCAGTTTGAAGACATTGTTCTTCCAATTTATCTTCAAGATAAACTATTTTACCCTCTAACACTAATGGGGGAATATATCTCCTAGAATCATAAGAAACCGGAGATACATTTTCCTTATTAGTATTGTTGGCATATATATCAACAAAATCAGTTGATAATGAAAATTTATTGGAAGAATTGACATTTAAAACATTTTTGGATTTTCTAGACTTCTTTAATTGCTCAGGAAAATATTTGACATTTTCACTAGTATAAACAAATGGCATTTCCATTTTCTTGTTGTTCATTCTTTTCTGATTTTCAATTTCTAATTCTTGCTTTGCATTCATCCACTCAATTTTAAATTGAGGAGCATAATGTGCAAGATTTAGATAATCAAAGTTATACAAAGTGGGGGTTTTGGTGATAACATTGTTTAAACAATGTGGATTTTCAAAACAGAGTCCCCATCTTTCTTTGATTGCCTCATCACTCCTTGGTTTATTCATATATATGGTCTGCTCAGTTTGTTTTCTCTTATATAATTTTCCTTCTAAAACAATTATTTTATCAGAAAGATTTTGATTTAAAGTAGTCAATTCAGTCAAAGAATCACGATAAGTCTGATTTGAATTTTCTAACTCATCCAATTTCTTTTGAAATTTCTCTTTTGTGTCAGTTAAAATAATCTTTTCATCTTTCAGAGAAATTCGCTGTTTTTCAATCAAAACAGACTTTTCTTGATTATCAAGCTTTTCAGATATGAACTTTGAGCGTAAATCATGTAAAGCATTGATAATAACGTTCATTTGAGATGATATAAAGTTGTAATCAAACTTAGAAATTACCTCAGATTCATCAGTTGAAGTATCCTCTTCTTCATCATCACTCTTGTCATCTTCAATAAAACACATTGCAGCCGTTTCCTCATTCTCGGCTTCATTATCTGAATGGTCAAGCCAATATTCTTCTTCAGCAAGAAGAATTGTTCCATTTTCTCTCTTTTCTGCTAGTTCCAGCTTCTTCCTGTAGAAAGCCGAATCCTTGATCACCTTCACTTGACATTCCTTAGCTATGTGTCCCGGTTTTCCACAGTTAAAGCAATTCATTGCTTTCTATTCCTCCTTTTTAGGTTCAACCACTTTAACAGGTTCATACTTTGGAACGAATGGCTTTGATGGAGCACCGGGTTCCACTTTCTTTGAGCCGGAAGTGAAACGAAGGTTGTTTGATCCTGATCTATGCTGGAACTTTTTCTGATAATGTTGAGAGAGAAGTATCATCGCCTTTTCAAGAGCCTCACCATCATCTTCAGTTGACCCATCATAGGCACTTTCAGATAAAGCTTGTTCAGCTAGTTGGCTAGCAAGTAGAGCAATAGGATCAACAAACTTTGGCTTATTCTTCTTATAAATCTTTGCTTTCTTTTCCTGAACCATGTTCTCATCAGTCATCAAGATTTCGTAAAGTTCTTGAATTGGCATTGTGGAAATTCTGACATCATTCCTCATTCGATGACAAGATTTGCTCCATTCCGGTTGAAGAGCATTCAAAAACTTCAGATTGGCTTCTAGTTCAGTCTTTGTCACCTTTATCTTGTACAGATCATTTATTACTGCCTAAAATCTATCAAACACGCTTTTCAGACTTTCTTCTTCTTTAGCTTTGAACTCCTCAAAATTGTTCATATATCTAGTCTGACGGAGTTGAGTAGCAACAACTGATCCAAGCATTATCTTTTCTAACTGAGTCCACATGAGCATGGGATTCTGCTTGAAACAGTCAATTCTGTTGTAGATTGAATTAGGCAGAGCAGAAATTAGATTATACTTTGCTTGACTATCAACTTGATATTGCAAAAGCTCGTCAGCATCATACTCTCTTATAGACTTCTCAACTCTTATAGCCAGAGTAGTTGCAGTAGCTGGTATTTCTTTCATGAGCCTCTCCATAGGACCCTCAATCAGAGATTTCATCATATTATCACCATTTGGTTGTCTCTTTATGAAGTTGATGAATCTGTCCTGCCATTGCTGAAATTCATTCTCATTTATCAGAACTGGAGGGCGAGTGTCTGATCCCAAAGACATCATTATGTCGTTTTTGTAAAATTGAGCTTGTAGAGACATCTTGACAAAAGCAGAAAGTTCTAAGTCTGAAAACTTGAAAACTGGCGCAAACTGAAGGTTTGCGTGAGCAGTGAAAGACGCAAACACAGATTTGCGTGAGCAGTGGATGACACAAACACATATTTGCGTGATCAGTTGATGGCGCAAACAAACTTTACGTGAGTCGTGGATGACGCAAACCAAGCTTTGCGTTAGATGCTGAAGGCGCAAATGTAACTTTGCGTGATCTGTATATGGCATAAACTAGGAGTTGCGCGAGGTAAAAATGATGCAACAGGACTGAACTTCTCGTGAGCTGAGGAATACGCAGTTTACTTTACGTGGTATAAAGGAAACACAATCTTTACTTTGCGTGATGCAAGGGTGACGCAAATTGCACTTTGCGTGATAAACCAGAGACGAAAAGCTAAACTTCTCGTGAAGAAAACTCGAAGATGCACGAGGCACTGGAAGAACTCGCGTAAATCCAGATGAACTCGCACAAACCTGTGATGAACTGGTGCAAATGTCAGATCTGGCGCAAAACGCTGGAAATCAAGAAAAACTTCCAAAATTTGATTATTAACACGAAATTCATGAAACTTAAGCACACAGAAGTGATCAAAAACAGATTTAAAACAACTTTTAAACAACAAGATCGATTAAAAACCACAAAACCACGAATTCTTGAAAATCACAGTACGTAAAACGAGTTTATCCAGAAAATCGAAATTTCTCAAAATTGAACTTCAAATCGTGAATTTCTTGCAAAATGATGTGAATAAAAAATGTTCCTCTATCAAAAACGAATCCAACTAATCAAATTGCAACAAAATTCGACCAGAAAATAATCCGAATTTGATAAAAAATCAAAAAAACGATATTTTCTTGAAAAAATCAAGAAAATCGATCAATTTTTTTTTGATTTAATCACAAATTCAGATACTAAAAACGATTTCTCTCAATCCTCTCAGATTCAGAATAGCTTTGATACCAATTGAAAGTCCAAGATCTCTAAATCTTAGTGAGAGAAAGTAGAGAGCGCCAAATTTAACAGTGTATTCAACATGAGTTCAAAAGTTACAAAACAAAGGCACCAAGGGGACTTAAATACGCCAAGGCCTAAACAGAACAGATAGGCTAATTAAACACTGTTCAGACCACTGATAATAAATACATTGATTACTATTCAAAATAGACTTAACAGACACACTTGGATTTGATCAAATTCTTGATTTCACGATGAACATGCAGAAAAGTTTTTTGAAAATCATTGTTGCAAAATTTTTTTCAGGAAAAATCGATTTTATTGAAAGAAAATGTATGATTAGTGATCGACTTGTGTTTGTACAATTTTCTTGTTTAGATTTCAACTCGAAATTCGCACTGAATTGCATTCAATTTTGAATTTTTGTGGGTTTCGATTTTGGAAAAAGCCGAACACTGTTTTTTGATCAATTTTCAATGATTTTGTTGTTTTTAGTTAAATATTTGTATTAGGAAAGTGTTTAGTTTGATATTTTGATCATCATTGTACAATTTTTGAGATTTGATTGCAGGTTTTCAATGTTTTGATCGAAATCCGTGAATATAACTGAAGAACACGCAAGATTCAAAAAACGCGCAACATTCATCTGAAGAACACGCACGATACAGAACGCGCAAGCAACGAAGAACGCGCACAAAGAAGACATTTCATGTTTCCATGTTTTATGCGAGTTCTTGGTCGATACGCGCATAGAGTGTTCTGCGAGAAGTGTAAACGCGTAAGACAAGATTTGCGAGTTTAGTTTTATGAAGCCTTCGATACAGAACACGCAAGCAACGAAGAATGCGCACAATGAAGACATTTCATGTTTCCATGTTTTATGTGCGTTCTTGGTCGATACGCGCATAGAGTGTTCTGCGAGAAGTGTAAACGCGCAAGACAAGATTTGTGAGTTTAGTTTTATGAAGCCTTCGATCTGCGAGTTTTGTGTTTTGAGAGTTTTTATTTGATCAAAAATTTTCTAAGTCCATAACACGCTAACTCATTGCGAGAAGTTGAAATCAAAGAACACGCACGTTATTATTTGCGCGAACAAAGAACATGCACATCCCTATCTGCGCAAACCTAAAACGTGCACGTAGTGTTCTGCGCGAACCTGGAACGCGCTTACGCCTATCTGCGCGAACTAGTGTAAAGAGTGATTTGCGAGTTTGTTCGTTTTGCGCGAAGTGAAGTTTTTTTTACTATAATGTTCTGCGAGTTTGTGTCTTAGAAATTTTTCTGATCTTTTCAAGTTTTGATCAAATTTGTCTTTCAAGTCAAATTTTTGTCTGAATATTTTGGACGATCATTTCAAGCATAACATTCAAGATGTCTATTGTTTTATCAGGGAAAGATTGTTCCATCATGTATATGCCTGAGATACCTGTCATAGAAGTTGAACGTGATAAACTGAAGATTCAGAATTCAGTTCTTCTAAATCAGATTCAGGAGTTGAAAGGTAAATTTGTTAATTCTGATAAAACTTCTGAATGTGCAAAATGTATTAATCATTCTAAATTTGATTTTTCAGGTATCATTAAGGCAAGAGAGAAAGAAATTGAAATGAAAGAAGATATCATTAAGACAAGAGAGAAAGATATTGAAATGAAAGAGGACATTATTGAGGCAAGAGAGAAAGAAATCAAACTGAAAGAAAGAAAGATAACCAATCTTCAAAGCAAGCTAAAGACAACTGAACATAATTCATCGGAGCTGAAAGCTGAATCAGTTGATTTACACATCAAGTTTAAAGCTTTTGAAGATCACATTTCTGCATTGGGAGCAAAAAATGTTGATCTGATGAAAAATCTCAATGCAAATAATGTCAAAGCTGATTTAGAGAATGTTTATACTAAAAATCTTTCTGACTTTTCTAAAAAAGCTTTTCAAGAGAAAAAAGATTTAGAGCTAAGATGCTTAAAACTCTCGAAGCAAGTATCTGAATTTGAAAATATTTTCATAACTGAAAGAGATACTTTTGCAAAAGAGAGAAAAGTTCTTGAAAATAAAAATCTTGAACTTCCTAAGCAGATTTCTACCTTACAAGACTTACTTGAAAAAGAAAGACAAAGCTTTCAAGAGAAGAAAAAGTCTTTTGATTCTGAAAAGAAAAAGTTTGAAAAGAAAATTGTTGGGATTTTCAAGGAAATTTCTGAGAAAAACAAGAACATGGAAAACGATTTTGAGCAAGAACGTCTAATCTTTGAAAATGAAATATCTAAGCTCACATCCAAGATATATGTTCTATCATCAGACATTCAAAAAGAACAGATGGCAAAATCTGATTTGAAAAAGAAGTTTGACACACTTGTTGATGAAAGAAACATTTTGTCTGAAAAGATAAAACATCTTGAAGTTGCAAATGTTGAATTGTCAGATAAAATTTCTACTGATGTGATTAGTCAATCACCTTATGACAATTCAACGGAATCAGTTTGTTCTTTTAAAACTTCTTCAAGTTCCATTCATGAAAATGTTTCAAAAAGGTCATGTGTCAAATCTAAAATTGTCAAATCAAATCAGATTCGTCCATCTAATCTGTTTTATGACAAAACTATTGATAGTCCAACAAGCTTTTATGTTAAAACTCTTGAAAAGCATAATTCAAAGAAAGGTCAGATGGTCTGGAGAGTGAAGGATTTTCTGGATGACAAAAAGATTGACAAATCATTAGTATCCACAACAAATGCCAAAAAGAACAGAGCACATAAAGGTAAATCTTCTGGTAAACCTGATATGTTTTATTCTACTAATCATTTGATCAGGATTGATCAGAAGAAGATATGTTGTTCTTACGGTGGAGAGAATGATTTTGTTCAAAGAGAATCTGCTCATCACTGATATGGAACTTACAGAATTACTTCTCAGAAAAGTATACATAAAATTGTTAAATCTAATGAGAAGTGGATTCCTAAATCTAACCAACCAGAACCGAAATACCAGTGGGTACCAAAACCTAGTAAATCTGTTTCGCAGGTACCACATGTTTAGGGGGAGCAAGATTACAGGCTTTTGAACAAAGAAGTTCAAAACCCGGACTTCAATGTTCAAAGAGTATGGCTTCTGATTACAACAGATCAGGACCCGATCTTAAATGTTAAAAGACTATGACTTCTAAACACATCAGTTTAGGACTCGGTCTTCAATGTTTAAAGACAAGGATATTTTGCAAATATCCAGGGGGAGCTTATCAGAATATAAATCATTTTATCATGATTTGAGGGGGAGCTTAAATGTAAGTATTTTCTGATCTAGATCTCTGATTGTTTGAAAGAAGAACAACTTTCGAGCATGAAAATATTTTCTTAAATGTTCAAACCACTTCTAGTTCTCAAAAGATTTCATGAATTTAGAAGTGTGATTTTTATACAAGAACGCTAATGTTTAACTGACCGTGTGTTTCCAAAGATCAATACTTGTGTATTATCTTGTCTATATACTGTCAAGTATTCATACACACCGGTTCAGTATTTCATTTGAATTTGTTATTACCATGTCTCATAACGAAACAATTTTTCGATACTAATACTCTAGTTTGTAATTCAATGTTGTTGAGCATCATACATCATTTCAACTTGAGCGTTCATTTCAAAATTGTTTATATTCGTTCATATAAACACACTATCAAGTTATTTGATACCCTAACCTTTCACGTTCATATTTCGTAATATTTGATTTGATTGATACATTGTCAGATTCTCAAAACAATTCTCTTGATTTCATTTCATTCATTCAATATCCTTGTTTTGAGAGATCTTCATTATTCAAATGCTCGAATTTCATTCATATATTTGATGAGCATACATTATGACAATGTTATCATATTTTGTGCTCAATTGTTCAAGTTAATTGTTGAGCAACTATTCTTTTTAGGAAAACTACATGGGATTCGTGTAAGAGCTTAAACAGAACTTCTATGGATTCACGTTAACCAGTGTTTCCTACCCCGGAAGTTATCCTAGAGTGATTGAAAGGGTCAGGGGTTTTAAATCAAAGAGTGGGGGAGATAACTCATCCGATTGAGTTTTTTTCAGTGTGTGTAGTGGAAAAATGTAAAAGAGAGTTTGGTTAGAAGTGAGGTTAAATGTTCAAAAGAAAGAGGGTGTGAGAATAGAGTTAAAAGAATATCAGAACTCTGCACCAACCACTTTCTGAGCCTGGTAGCCACATCTACTGATTGGTTCACATTCTTTGGTGACCATCATTAAAAAAGGCAGTGAGCCCATGCCAACTCTTGCAATTACCCCACCAACCACTCGTTTCTTTCTAAAAAAAAATTTCAATTTTCTTGGGGAAACAACATATCTGCTATCTGATCTTCACTCGAAAGATTTAGATATTGAAAAAGAAGGAAGTTTGCCACACCTTCGCACCTCTTTCATGCACATCGAGTCTATGTAATACTTGTTGTTGTCTGAACAGTTTACACATTTTGAGCCTGGAAAAGCTTAAGTAGCTTCAATCATTTCTACACTTTCACGTACACACAAGGAATATGTTTTCTTGTCATAACATTCATAGAAATTCCTTTGTGTTTTTCGATGATTGAATGGAAGCCCTGGGGAAGTGAACATCATAAAAACTCCTTTCCAATGTACATCCATTGTACAAAGTGGCTCCGTGCTACTTACAGGCATTTTAACTGTATCATTTGTTGATTCAGGGTTACAACATTTATTATATCTGAATTTGAAAAGATTCGGGTGTATACATTTTATGAATTGACGGATACTTAGATCAAAAAGGGCGGAGAATGTCAGTTTATCAAAAAGGGGGAGATAGATTTTCAAAGACTGTGATGACTTGAAAAAGGTTTTGATGATTTTGTTGCACACAATTCATCAAAAATGGGGAGATATTCAGGATATTAAAGTCAAATGAAATTTTAAAGATTGCCAGAGGATTCATCTCATAAAAGGAAGAGATTTTCTGAAAAAAAGGGGGAGAAATTCAGAAATTTCAAGTCAAATGAAAGAATGAGCGAAGTTTGAAAGATCATTCTCATCAAAAGAGAAGATTCAAATAGATTCTGAAGAAATTTGTTTCAAAGATGATTCAAGAAAGTTTGTTTTCCAAAGGCAGCTCAGAGATCACAGAGATGAAGATACAAGTATTGAAAGCTTCCTCAAAGATTAAAAAGTTCAAAGAAGTTTCAAAGTTTCAAATTTTTAGTTCAACACTTGATGACTTTACAAAGAATTTGTGAAAGACTTTTCAAGATTCTTCAAAAGCAGATTGTTTGAAGATTGTCAGAGCTTCAACGTTTAAAGACGTCAGAGTCAAAGTTTTGAAGAATCAAGAGCTGAAGACTAATGTCATTTTTTAAATCTTGAATACAAAGGGGAAGATTGTTAGTTTATAGTTGTATCCAAGATTTAAGTAGAAAAGTCAAAGTCATGTAAAGTCAAATTGTGTCAAAGTCTTGTAAGTCAACCTTGTATTAATAGCCTTTAGTGTGAGTGTTAGTAGAGTGGGTAAGACATATGAGAGTTTCAGTGCTGTGAGAGTTTCATGTAATTCATTGTATTCATCCTTGTGAGATATACGACTTGTTACTTTCTCTCTCTACTCTCTCTAGATTGTTTATAATTGTCATATCTTG
Organism: Arctium lappa; assembly: GCA_023525745.1. Lineage (NCBI taxonomy): Eukaryota > Viridiplantae > Streptophyta > Magnoliopsida > Asterales > Asteraceae > Arctium > Arctium lappa. Next base: position 27,710,805 of record CM042062.1, read on the forward strand.
AATTGAATTGCTTGAATTAGTGACCTAACAAGACATTAGGATGAAAAAGCTTTATACAAATGTTTAGTTGAAGATAAAGAAAATTAGAAAATTCTGATTCGAGCTGAAAAAGCAAAGTTGGAAACCAAAATTTCTGAAGTACAAAAAGAATTAGTCAATGTGAAGGATGAAAAAGTTGATTTTCAATTTAAATTTGAAGTGTGTTATCAAGAAAGATGTGAGGCTTATGCTAAAATAAACAGTTAGAAGATTTAATTTTTAAAAGGGGTCAGACTGAACAGACTTTAAAGATTTTGACCAATAACCCAAAAGATTCTAGATTTTACAATCCGAAAATGGGTTTTGGGTCTTTCAGAAAATAATTTTTTAAAAAGTGCGCCCAAAAGTCTTTATAACTTTGAGAAAATGGGTGCTGTATCTCAAAAGATTCCAGATATTTCTGAAACATTTATCAAATCTGATAGTTTTATATCTGAATCTCCTGAAAAGGAAAAAAAAAGATAGATGATGACTTATCTGATGATAGTGCTGATTCACAGACTCCGAGCTTTAATTCAGTTGAACTCAAATATGATGATTTGAATACGAGTTATAAAAACAAAAAGATTGAATTTACTGAGTTTGAAATGTTGTTTCCTAAATCAAGTGAATCTGTTGAATCAGTACCTGAAGTCAGTGTATCTAAATCTGTTAATTATGATTCTTCTAGGGAGATAAAGGTAGAGAATTCTGTTTTGGAATCTGAGTATGAATTCATCATTTCTATGAATGAAAATGTTTTTATTCAAAGGATGAATGCTTCAGTTTGTGTTAAGTCTAAATATTGTATCCAAGATTTAATAGGAAAGTCAAAGATGTAAAAGTCAACATTGTCTTTGTAATAAAATGTCAAAGTATGTTTAGCTTTCCTTCATTGTTAAGTCTTTGTTAGATAGGTGGTATAAATAGATTTTGTCTTTGTTAATCTGGTAAGCACGTCATTGTAAAATCAGATTTGTGGTTAATGTTCAAGATCTACTTTCTCTCTCTACTCTCCCTCTCTAGTTTTATTGATAAATCTTGTTTCTTGATTGAGAAATTGCTTGATTGTTTGGGATTTATTTATTATTCACAATTGGTATCAGAATGAACCAAACTTTTCAGAAATGATTTGATCAAAGTTTGAATTGAAATCTGGAGTTTTAGATCGAAAAATTGTTTTTTTTTCGAAGTTTTTTTCAAGAACTCGAGTTTTGGTACTGTTCATCCGAATTTTGGTGGAAAATTCGTTTTTGATGCAAGAAAATGGAATCATTAGATTCGATTTGTGTTTAGGATTGATTCTTGTATTGATTACATATTGTAATTCAATCAAATTCGATATCAACTCTTTATTTTTGAAATTTTCTTGAAACTCGAACTCGAACACTGTTCTTGATTGTTTTTGTGAAGATTGTTGGTTTTAATCGAAAATTGATAGTAAATTTGTGTTTAGTATTGTTTGTCGATGATACTGATAAGTTTTTGAGATCAAATTTGTAGATTTGGATCGTTTTGAGATAGTCAGAGCCAAGAATCGGATACTTTGCGCTAGATCTAATCTTTGCGCGAGTTCATCTACGATTTGCGCAAGTTCATTGACATTTGCGCGAGCCATCTGGGCTTTAAGGAGAATTACAGTTTGCGTCTTCATTGGATTGCGCAAGACTTCATTTGCGTCTTCAGCTAATCACGCAAAGCAAAGTCTCACGCAAATCTACTTTGCATCATTAGTAGTTCACGAAAAGTTCAGGTTTTCGTCTTGAGTGCTTCACGCAAAGTAACATTTGTATCTTGCACTTATCACGAAAAGTATCATTTGCGTTACTAGCTGTTCACACAAAGCATAGTTTGCGTCTCACTCAGTTCAAGAAAATTTTTGGTTTGCGCCACTGGTATCTAGCAAGAACCTTACTTTGCGTCTTCCACGGGTCACGAGAACTTTACTTCGCGCCATCCAAGTCTCACGCAAAGCTCACTTTGTGCCTTACACTGATAGCGAGAACCTTACTTTACGCTACTCTCTGCTCGCGAGAAGTTTGATTTGCGCTACCTTCTGTTCACGCAAAATTCAATCTTGCACCACCAACACTTAGCGCATATGAAGTGTTAAAATTTTAATATCACGAAAGATTTCAATTTGTTCTGATTTTTGATTTTCTGATTTATAGTTTGGGAACGATCTTTCATATCAAGCTGATGTACTCATTCAATATGGGATATTTTGCTGAGCTTGAAGAGAAGAATAGAAAGCTTGAATTAGAGAAAGTAAATCTGGATTATGCTGTTGACTTTCACTCAAAAAAGTCAAAAGAGTATTATGAAGAAAGTATCATACTGAAAGAAGAAATTAGTACTTTAAAGACAATCAATGAAGATCTTCTGAAAAGAACTTCTGGGCTGAATGATGAGAAGATAATGAGATTGGAATCTGAGAATGCTGAACTAAGAAAGAATATATCTGATTTGGAAAAACAGCTTGCTGAAAATAAAGTTGTGTTTGATAATGAAAAGAAAAGTTTTTCAAAGAAGTTCTCAGATTTCTCTAAAAAGTGTTTTGAAGAGAAGAAGACAGTTGATCTTAAATGCATTAAACTTTCTCAACAAGTTTTCGATTTTGAGAAAGTACTTATTTTGGAAAGAGAGAAGTTTGCTCAAGAAAAGAAGGCCATTGAACAGAAGAATGTGGGATTATTCAAGAAATTATCAGGCCAGAGAAACGATTCAGAGAAAGGATTTGAAGAAGAACGATCCATCTTTGAGACTGAAATCAAAAAGCTGACTTCAAAGTTATCTGAACTATCTGCAACTGCTCTAAAAGAGCAGAAAACGAAGTCTGAATTCTCAAAGAAGATTGACCTACTTGTTCAAGAAAGAGATAACTTTGCTTCAAAGATCAAAGAGCTTGAAAAGACTGCTTCAAGTTCGAATCAGAAATCTGTCTCTTCACAAAGGTCAATTAAATCTTTTGATCAGATTCATCGAACTAACATTTTCTATGATAGATATTTAGATGGTTCAGATACATCTCCAAGAAGAAGAAGTTACAAGTCAGAGAAACTGGTCTGGAAGAAGAAACCAGTTAAAGATGAGATATCAGATGAGCTAAAAGGAAAGACATCATGTGTACATATTCACAAAGCCAAGAAGAACAAAGCTCATAAAGGTAAACCTGATCATATATACTCAAAAGATCAATTACTCCGGTTTTCAGGTAATAAATATTATTGTTCTTATTGCTATACACATGATCATATTCACAAAACGAGTGATCATTTCTGGTATGGTTCTTACTCTATCACCCCCACAAGAACTGCAACTAACATTCGTGGACCCAAATATCTGTGGGTACCAAAGAAGAAAACTGATTCTGTGTTGCAGGCACCTCAAGTCAAGGGGGAGTAAGAGAACCAAGGTTTTTGAACACAGCAGTTCAAAACCCGAACTTCATTGTCAAGATTATGGCTTCTAAGTACACAACTTAGAACCTGTTCTTCAAAGGAGTTTGACTTTTAAACACAACAGTTTAGGACTCGGACCTCAACGATCAAAAGACCTTACTCCTGTTTTTGCATCCGATGGATATGATGGTCTACATCCCAAGAGAATTGATCTGATCTCTATCCTGTACTTTTTCACTGATAGATTTTACTGATATGATGGTCTACAATTCAAAAGGGAGTGTTTGATCTCTATCCTGTTTTAACTGACATATTTCAGATACCTAATTTAAGGGGGAGTAAAGGTGATGACTTCTGGTTATTTCAGATTAGAACTCATACTATAAAACTGTTTTACTGCTTTCTGTCATTTTATTTTTGAATAAATGATGTGAATAAAGTGGCTTCTGATCACATGACAGGATAGGACCCGTTCTTCAACGTTCAGACTTGGATATTTTGCAAATATCCAAGGGGAGCTTAAATGACCTAAATCATTCTATCATGATTTGAGGGGGAGATTAAAAGGTAAATATCTTCTAATCCTAGATCTCTGATTGTTTGAAAGAAGAACAACTTTCAAGCATGAAAAACGATTTCTTAAATGATCAAACCACTTCTGATTCTCAAAAGGTTTCATGAATTCAGAAGTGTGATTTTAAATGTTTTTCATTTTTGAGCTTTAATGTTTAACTGACCATGTGTTTCCAAAGATCAATACTTGTGTATTATCTTGTCCATATACTGTCAAGTATTCACACACACTGGTTCAATACTTCATTTTGAATTTGTTATTACCATGTCTCATAACGAACATATTTTTTGATGGTAATACCCTCATTTTCTTTCATTGTTGTTGAGCATCAATTATCATTTCATTCATTGCGCGTTTATTGCTAAATTGTTTATATTCGTTCATATAAACAAAATATCCAGTTCTTTGATACCCTACCCATTTCATTTGATCTGATTGACACATTGTCAGATTCTCAAAACAATTCTCTTGATTTCATTTCTTTCATTTAATATCATTGTTTTGAGAAATCTTCAAAGTTCAATTGCTCAAATCTCATGAGCATACATTTTGACAATGTTTTCATACATTTTGTGCTTAACTGTTCAAGTTAACCTGTTGAGAAACTATTATGTATAGGATTTACATGGGATTCATGTGTGAGCATAAACAGAACTTCCATGGATTCACGTTAACCTGTGTTTCCTACCCAGGAAGTTATCCTTGAGTGATTGAGGGGTGAGGGGTCAAAATCAAAGAGTGGGCGAGATAACTCATCCGGTTGAGTTTTTCTCATTGTGTGGAGCGGTAAAATGGACAAAAGTGTTTGGTTAGAAGTGAGCATAACGATAAAAAGAAAGAGGGTGTGAGCACAGAGTTAAAAGAATATCAGAACTCTGCACCAACCACTTTCTGAGCCGGGCAACCACATCTACTGATTGGTTCACATTCTTTGGTGACCATCATTGAAAAAGGCAGTGAGCCCATGCCAACTCTTGCAATTACCCCACCAACCACTCATTTCTTTCCCGAAAAAGAAATGTTTCATTTTCATTGGGGACGCAACACATATTCTATCTGATCTTCACTCGAAAGATTTAGATATTGAAAAAGAAGGAAAGTTGCCCCACCATCGCACCTCTTTCATGCACATTGAGTCCGTGTAATATCTGTTGCTGTCTCAATAGTTTACACAATTTGAGCCTTATGAAACACAATCATGGTGCTAAATTCTTTCATACACAAGCACGAGCACACAGAAAATTTGTTTTTCTGTCAAAACATTCATAGATAAACCTTGTGTTTTTCAATGATTCAATGGAAGTCCTGGGGAGTCATCATCAAACCAGCTCCTTAAATTGTACATTTGTTGTACACAGTAACTTTGTGTTACTGACAGGCATTCCTAACTGTTTCATTTGTTGAATCAGGGTTACCACGTTCATTATATCTTAATTTGAAAAGATTCGGGTATATACAGTTCATGATTCAGCTATTCAGATCAAAGAGCGGCGACTGTCAAATTATCATTGAAAGAGGAGATTGTTATTTGAATACAAAGGGGGTTATCAAAGACTGTGTCAAAATTGAAGATGTTTTGATGATTATGATGCTCACAATCATCAAAAAGGGGGAGACATTTACAAAGATTAAATTTCAAAGCCATGAAGAGTTGTCAAAGTGAAAAGACTTGTGAAGAAATTCTGAGAGTTCAAAAGTCAATTCAAAATGCTTCCGCTAATTCAAAGTCAAAAGATAAATCAAGATGATTTGTGAAAGTTTGTTTTTCTGAAGATAATTCAAAGATCACAAGTGATGAAGATACAAGTTGTTTCAAAGACTAATCAAAGTTTCTTCAAAGAAGTTTTCAAAGATTTCAATGTTGTTACAAAATTGTCAAAGATTTTTAAATGTTTCAAGGTTTCAGATTCGCGTTCAAGACATGTTGACTTTCAAATCTTCAAAGTGCAAAAGACTTTTCAAGATTCTTCAAAAGGCTGAAAGTGTAAAGACTGTGAAAGCTTCAAAGTTCAAAGTTAAAGAGTCAAAAGCTGAAGGATCAAGAGCTGAAGATCAGTATCAAATTTTTATTAAATCTTGAATACAAAGGGGGAGATTGTTAAGTCTAAATATTGTATCCAAGATTTAATAGGAAAGTCAAAGATGTAAAAGTCAACATTGTCTTTGTAATAAAATGTCAAAGTATGTTTAGCTTTCCTTCGTTGTTAAGTCTTTGTTAGATAGGTGGTATAAATAGATTTTGTCTTTGTTAATCTGGTAAGCACGTCATTGTAAAATCAGATTTGTGGTTAATGTTCAAGATCTACTTTCTCTCTCTACTCTCTCTCTCTAGTTTTATTGATAAATCTTGTTTCTTGATTGTTTGGGATTTATTATTCACAGTTTGTGATCCTAAATCAAAAAAATCTAAGTCAAATTCTGAGTTTGATAGAATTTCAGCTTTACAAAAAGAAGTTTCTTATTGGCAAAAAGAGTTTAAGAAACGGATGATGAGAAATATGATCTCAAGTTTAACTTGATAAAAGTTTACAAGAAAATAAAGAACTTTGTATAAAGATCAAACAGTTAGAGGTTTTAAATTTTAAAAGAAATCTATCTGGTTCAACTTCTGTTTCTGATATAAACTGTTTTGAAGAACAAAATTGGAATGTTCATTCAAAGCCGGAGTTTGATTATCAGAATAAATATTCTTTTGTTTTTCTCAAATATTTTGAAGAAAGACCGAGTATCTTTAATGTGGGAGAAACTTCGGGAACTCAATCTAATTTAGTCTCCGAGGATTTTTCCAAAGATAAAAGTTCTCCTTTTAAGACTTCTATTGACTTGAATTCTTCTTGTATTTCAGAAATGAATGTTGGAAAAAGTTTAGGTTGGAAGTGAAAGGATACTCAACAAAAGTTTGAGCAAAAAGATTTAAAAACTAGATTTTCTATTAAGCCTGTTAGAATAGTTCATGCCAACAATGATCAATGTAATGGATTTTCTATAAAAGTTTGTAATGATTTTGATGCTACTTTTTGTCAAAATTGTTCAAATAAATGTACTCATTTTGCTCGTTCTAAGTTATAGACTTTAGCACAAAATAAGTTGCATTGTATTCATTGCAGACAACATTCATTCTCTCTCAATTCTAAATTTTCAAAGAAAATAAATGTTAAAAGCTTGTCTCGAAACAAATATTTTTCTAGATCATCTTCTAAATAGTTTGTTAAGGTGTTTGCTGCTAATAAGAAAGATTTTTCAAAGAATTTTTTAAACATGTTGATGTGAAGTTTGTCTGGAAATGGTTACCTAAGGACATACATAAACCAAAAACTTTTCTCAAAGAGCCCAGATTTGAATGGCGAATTAAAGGCTACGGATGTTGAAAAACTTTATGCTACTAACAAGATAGGACCGATCTGAATATGGGTACCTAAATTGAAGTAATTGTGTTCTACAGGTATGTCATGTGTGGTACATTGACTCCGAATGCTCAAGACATATGACAAGGTTCAAGCACTTATTGCACAATTATGTTGAACGACCTGGAGGCACAGTTAGTTTTAGAAATAAGATTACAGGTTTTCTCAGAGGTTACGGGATGCTTACAAATGAGAATGTCACCATCCAAAAAGTACTGTTTGTAGAAGGATTAGGTCATAATCTTTTTAGCATCAGTTAATTTTGTGAAAACAATTTCAACGTTAGGTTTTCAATCAAAAGCTGTTACATAGATGATAAGGTGTCAAAAATTTTCAAGCAAAACGGTTTGGTGATCTATAAGCTGTTGATTTTCCTACTCTATCATCTTCAAGAAAAGTGTGTCTAGATTCAAAAGCTTCAAAGGAATAGAGTTGGATCTAGCATAGAAGGTTATCTCACCAGAATTTTAACGACATCAATAAGCTAGTAAGCAAAGGTTTAGTAATCGGTCTACCTGAGATGAGATTTCAGAAGGATTCCCTATGCTCAGATTGTGAACTGGGAAAAATGAAGTGAGGTTCTCATAAGTCTAAGATGGAGTCTTCTTGTAAATCTCCTTTAGAAATGATACATATTGATCTTTGTGGACTGATGAGGACTAAGTTAATTAGTGGTAAAAAGTATATTTTGGTTATCACGAGTACTCAAGATACACATGGCTAGAGTTCCTGAGAGCTAAATCAGAAGCACTAGAGTTGATTATAACTTTCATAAATAATTTCAAGTACTTCTACAACTTCCGGTGCAAAAATTAAGGAGAGATAACGACACAGAATTTATGAACGAAGTTTTAATCAGTTGGGATTTCTCACAATTTTTCTGCCATCAGAACTCCTCAACAAAATGGAGTTGTTGAAAGAAAGAATCAAACTTTGGTAGAAGCGGCAAGAACAATGCTCACATATTCTGTACTGCTTTTGTATCTTTGGGCCGAAGTTGTTTCAACTGCTTGCTTTACGCAGAATCGTACTATCATCACATGACGATTGCACAAAACAACTTATGAGATTATTAATAAGCGTAAACCTAATATTAATTTTTTATGTGCTTTTGGATGAAAATTTCGTACTTAATGATTGTGACAGTCTTGGGAAACTCGACAAGAAAGTTGATGAGGCATATTTTATTGGCTATTCATTAACCTCAAAAGCTTACCAGATCTATAACAAGGGTACCAAGACTATCACAGAAAAAATCAATGTAACCTTCGATGAAAATATAGTACAGACTTCTGAACAAGCGAGTTTAGGACTCAGATCTAGTGTTCAAGCTTCTACTCAATCCAGAGTGGAACCTGCGCTAAAATAAACTAAGATATCTGAATCTACTTTACATTCAAGTAATTCAGAACTCGAGTTGTTGTTTATGGATGCATTTATGGATATATGTGCATATTTCAACAAATCAACTATATCCAACAATTCTAATTTAGAGATCCCGAAGACAAGTGTTAATCTTTCTGGACCATCTGAAACTGTTTGTACTTCTTCAAGAAGTGGAAATACAACTAACTCTAATCTTTCTACTTCTGATTTTGTTCCTGCAGAACAATATTCTGAGCCTGTTATTCAAAGTGATGAATCAGTTATGCCAAAATTAAATACATTAGAGTTACATTCAACTGAAGAGGTTCAAACAAAAAGTATTTCTGAAATTCCTGCAGTAGTGTATGACTACAATGATCAGAACAAACAAGTTGATGTTTGACCTCTTGTGACATCTGTCTACCGGAACCTACAGGTTAGCACTCGAATAGTGCCATACATGAATAAATATATAGGAACACCCTATTATGACCTAATTTCATAGGCAAGGGTTGTAGTTTCCTAAGAATCCCGACAGTATACTTAGAATATCCGGTTACCGCCCGTAACGGATACACTGTCTTATAAAGTGCCAAACTGATAAAATTAACATCTAAGTGTGTTAAAAACACTAATTAGGACCATTAAATATCCTAATCTATAAAAAAAATTTAAAATTAAAAATCCAAAACACTTTACAATTCCTTAAAAATTTAGGTCTTAACATTACCATTTAATCAAATTTTGTTTAAAGAAAATGCAATATATCAAATTATATCTAACATTAATGAACTTTTTTATAAAAAAAAATTTAATTTGGAGAGAGAGGGCTAAATGGCCGGCCCATCCTCTCCCCAATATCCCATCTTTTTATTTTTTTTAAAATACTGATAATTGCATTTATACTCTCAACTCTTCATTTCTCTCATCCCTACTCTCTCTCTAGCTTCACTTTCTCTCTTCATTCCTTCCTATTCTCCAGCCAAAAATCAACCCTCATCCCACCTCAAAGTCAAGATTTAGAAGAAGCAATCACCTCCATAACATCAAGGTAACATTTTTACTAAGAACTCATGCATTTTTCTTGAAAATCTTCTTAAAAATCAAGTTTTTCCCCACCTTTTTATATGTTTTCTTGTTGTTTTTGGAATGGAACCTTTAAAGGGTTCTAAATGGTAGGTTATACACTCAAAACTTGGTTAAACACCAAGAAATTGTGATAACCTATGATCCATATACCAAAAACATAAGAAAAGAGGGATTTTTGAACATGCATGAACATTTTCCTCACTATCTAAGATGGTGAAGTGCATGCATGTGGAGATTTATATCTAGTTTATACATATTGATTTTGGTACTAAAACTTGAGATATTTGGTTGATCAAAACAATTTTTATCAAGAAACTCCAATATATGGGTCAAAAAGAGATAGAATGTTCATATAATCTTATTACTTCATTTTTAGAGTCTGGCAGATTTCATGCATGTTTTTACTACGACCATAACTTGAAAAATATTCAACCAAATGCTATGAATCTTCTTTTGAAACTTAATAATTAAAAATGAAGATTTTAATTTTAATATAAATATTATTATGTAATCGAACTTCAAGTAAAATTTGTCAACCTAAAAGCCTTAAAAATTTGATCCGAAGAGCCGGAATTATGTCAAGTAGGATTAGTACTCGCTACTCCTACATAAAATAAATCATGTAAGGCATTTTATAAGGCATAGTGACCTAAGTAGTGTCCGAAAACGTAAAAATAGGTCCGAACTGATGATGTGTTCCACTTTCATAGGAAAAGCGTAGTACCAAGATTTAAGCAACCTAGAAGATATTCCCGAGCAGCTGCTAAAATCGGTGAGTATTCACAGCCCCTCTTTTACCGTTTTTATACGTTTTGGGGTGAAAAGCATGTTGAATTTGCTAAATATCTTCGCTATCAAATGATCGTTCGTTAAATTTTGAAATGTTGAATTAATCTTGATTGATTTACGTCATCAAGCGTAAAAGAACGTGAAATTGTCGATAAGGGCACTAAGGCATGTACACAGATTGATGTGTTGAGTTAAAAAGAAAACGTTAAGTCCCCAATAGGTACACTACTTATTAACTCATTATGAGCCGATGGTATTAGTGGATAGCGCTATTTGGTTTGACGAACCCACCTTTGACTGACGAGTAGGGGTGCACTTTACTAATAACTAATGTTCTACTCATGTGGTTTAAATACCACCGCCGAGGTAGTTCGTGGGGCGTAGGTTGTCAGAAGGCTTAGTAGTGGCTCAACAGTTAAACATCGTGTTGTACATCATTCACTGTGAAAATGCCCATGAGCTTTAATATTTAAATTTGACGCTAAATTCTGCATGAAAACTATTTTATGCATTTGAAAACCTGTGAACTCACCAACTCTTTGTAGTTGACCCCTTTCATTTTCTTTAACGTGCTTTTCAGGAGGATAAGAAGGTAAAAGAAAATGCTTAGTCGTGCATGCGTGTCAACATCAACACAAGAATTTTTTTTTATTTTATTATTATGTTAAAACGTTATTACCTTTTGGATGGTTGAACTTTGGATTGTAACTCAAAACGTTGAATTTAACTTTTCATGGTCGAATGTATGGTTGATGTTATGTATTTCCTATTGCTATGAAACTATGAGCTGTCGTGCCTCGTGTTTCCGCTTTAGCGGGGTGTGACAGATTTGGTATCAGAGCCACTCTTGTGCCGTTCGGGATATGGGGCAAACCTTATCGAGGACGATGAGTCCCAAGGGGGGGGGGTGTTTGTAACACCTTAGGCATATCCCATATCGGCCGTGGACAGGAGTGATGCTGGGTGTTATAAGTAATATCTTGGCCTTCCTAACAACAACGCGTTTTGGGGCCACAAGCACGTCAGGTTCTGGGAACTTTGAGGTTAAGCATACTTGGGTGGGAGTAGTCCCAGGATGGGTGACCCCCTGGGAAGTTTCTCACCAGGTCGCCAGAAACAAATCCGTGCGCTACACGTTGGTTAAATCCAGGGGCAAAGCGGACAATATTGTTGTCGAGGTAGGCGGGATGTTACACCTCTTCCTAGTACACAAAAGTGGGAGAGAGATCATCCCCTACACAACATCATTAGTGATGTCAACTGTGGTGTCAAAACAAGATCAACGTCTGCGAATGAATGCCTATACGTGAATTTTCTCAGTGCAATTGAGCCAAAGAAAGTCTCAGAAGCATTAAAAGATCTTGATTAGATAATTGCGATGCAAGAGGAGATTCTAGAGTTTAAAAGAAACAAGATGTGGAGATTGGTACCAAAACCCAAAGGAAAAAATGATTATCGGTACGAAATGGGGTTTTCGTAACAAGAAATATGAATCCGGAATCATAGTCAGAAACAAAGCTAGAATGGTAGCCAAAGGGTATAGTCAACAAGAAGTAATAGATTATGACGAAACCTTTCCACTAGAAGCAAGGATCGAAGCCATTAGGATTTTTCTGGCATATGTTGCACATAAGAACTCAAAGTATTCCGGATGGACGACAGGTCAACATTTTTGAATGGGGTACTTCATGAAGAAGTTTATGTCAGGAAACCTGAAGTTTTTGTCGTTCCAACTCTTCCTGATCATGTATATATCTTGGAAAAAGTGTTGTACTGTTTAAAACAAGCGCCTAGGGAATGGTATGACACTCTGACCGAATTCTTGTTAAAAGTTGTCTTCAAGAAAGGTACAGTCGATACCGCTCTTGTTGAGCCTAAAGTATTGTATTCAAGATTAAAAGGGTCATTGTTGTAAAGTTTGTAAAGTTTAGTTTGTTAAGTCAAAGTGTTTGACTTTGTCATGTTAGTTTGAGTTGTATATTCAACTTATGTTGACTAGGTATAAATACCTTTGTTCCTTGTAATCATTAAACAATAAGAGAGATACACACACATATACAGATTCAATAGAGAGAGAGAAACTATTGTCCTTGAGAGAAATAGGTATATGGATTACTGTGTAAAGTGAGAAATCATTGTAATCAAGATTCAATCTATGAAATGATTTCTACATATTTGTGTGTTTGATTGGAGTGCTTGAAACTGGAATCACAATTGGTATCAGAGCAAATCAGATCAATCAAATCAAATTTTGTCTCCGAAAATGAAGAACTCGCAGACTCTTTGTTCTTAGTTTGATCTTTACATTTTTTAGTTGTAATTGTTGTTTTGTTGATTGTATTGGTGTCGTATGATGTATTAGATTGTTTGTTGTTCAGATTGTAATAGAAACTTACTTGTAATTTTTGTTCAATTTGTCAGTTTTATAAGTTCTTGGAAGTTCGATAACTGCATACTGTGTTCGAATCAAGATCTTTGATGCAGTGTTGTTTTGGTGAAATTGAATCAAAAGGATTGTTCAACACATAGTCGAGATCATTTATGTCAATTTTGTTATCAATTCACTGAAAATTGAAGCAAATATGAAGAATTTTTGAAAGTTCAAGTCGTAATCTGAAGAACTCGCAAGATCTGTACATTTCGCATCAAATATTTTGCATGGCTCTTTGATTTTGTGTTGGTGAAAAATTTCAAGTACAAATTTCGCATAAATCTTCATACGAAAAGTCCAAGATTTCGCATAAAGCTTCATACGAAAAGTCAGATTTCGCAGACTCCTTGTACGAAAAGTGGAGTTGGAAATATTTCTAAAGAAACTTTTCGCAAGACATTGTGTGCGAAAAGTGAAGAATTCGCAAGACACGATGTGTGAAAAGTTACTGTTCAATCTCAGTTGCCTGCGAAAAACTTCACAATTCGCATGATGAAAGATTGATGAAATTTTTTCTAAGTTTGGATTTTGTTATAGATTGTGCGAAAAGTATTTTTTGAATTTTGAATAAGTCCAGAATTCTCAAGCATCCATCTGCGAAAATCTAGTGTACACTTGATTTTTGCTAAGTGAGGATTTCGCATCCAACACTCTGCCAAAAGCTAAGAATTCGCATCTCAAAGTGTGCGAAAAGTTTAGAATCTGTACCTTTCACCTACGAATTCTAATTCTGCGAAAAGTATCATTCTTTGATCCGTGAAAAGTGTACAATTCGCTCATTATTCTGAGGATTCTCTACTTAGAATATTTTTGGAGATTTTTTTGAAAATTTTCAAGTTTGACTTTCAAGTCAAGATTTCTGATTTTTTACTAACGATCACTTCAAGCTACTTCATTTCAGATTCTAATCATGTCGAAGGATCTTCTTAGCATGGGCTCTCAGTTGAAACCACCGTTTCTCTCGGTCGGTGAATACCCTCAATAGAAGTGGCGGATGATTCAGTTCCTGAACCACAAAAATAGAGAACTTATGAAGTCTATCATCAATGGGTCAATCAATCCGGTTGTCACAGTACCTGGTCAACTTGCTACTGAAACTTCTCCGGAAATACTTGAGAGATATGTTCCAAAGCCATATGAGTACTATAGTGATGTAGAGAAAGCTCAAGCCAAAATAGATGAAAAATCTCTCATTCTTCTAACCATGGCTATTCCAAATGATGTTTACAACCGTGTAGACAGTCATGATTCTGCTTAGGCCATGTGGGACGAGCATGAGAGGCAGTTGCAAGGAACTGACAGGTCAATCAAAGCCATACTCAACCAGAGTATAAACGCTTATGAAGGATTCAAAGCGAAGGAAGGAGATTATTTGTCTGATACTTACAACAGGTTCAACGTTAATTTGAACGATCTGAGGAGAAACGGGTTGAACAAGTCTGTCTCGGAGATAAACTACAAATTTCTCAAGAACCTCAACCCTGAGTGGAGCAGCTATGCCATTAACCTCCAAATCACTAAAGATATGGACCAGGAGGATGTAAACGATCTATTCGTTACACTTGTTCAGCACGAAGATCAAGTGAAACAAATCAGTGACGAGAAGAAGTTGGTGAAAGAATCTCTCGCACTGTTGGCTGAGAAGAAAGTTGTGAAACCTAGTTCCTCAAAGACAAAGATTTGCAAAGCCTATCTGACTAAATTGCCCAGTTCCAGTTCTGATTCATCTGCTGAAGACAAAGAGGTTGAATCCGATGAGAACGTTAGGTGGTTTGCAGACAATTTGGCTATGATCACTAAACAGTTCAACAAGGGCTTCAGGAAGAAAAAGTTTTATTCGAAGCCCAGGCCAGATCATTACAAGAAGGAGAAGACTGAGAAATACAAGCCCAGGTATGAGAAGTATGAGAAGAAGGAAGAGAGAAAGGAAGATAAGAAAGCTGAGAAATTTGATGCCTAGAATTTTAGATGCTTCAATTATGGGAAGTCGAGACATTTCTCCAAGGATTGTCGGTTTAAGAAAGTTAAGAACTCAGAATACTATACGAAGAAGTCGCTACTTATGAAGAAGCAGGAGGAAGGAAAAGTTTTGATGGCTGAGGAGGAGAATTGGTTATGTGAAACTTCGGATGATGAGGAAGCACACTTCATGCAAGTTCACTGTATGATGACCAAAGTTGAAGATGAGCCCCAACCTACTGAACAAGAAAATTTTGATTCTGAGTCTGAGCTAAGCAATCAGTCCGACAATTCTGAGGTTGTTTAAAATCTAATTTCTCATATTCAGTTTATGGAAAAGGAATTTAATGCTTTAAAAGAGAAACTTAGCCTTAAACGACAAACAATGATGAATTTTCGTGACAAAAATGTATTGTTGAAGGTTGTTATCGAGGAGAAGAAAAATGAGAAAAACATTTTAAAAAAGGAGAAAGCTGACTTATCTTCCAAGATCACTGAGCTAAAAAAAAAACTTGGTGAACTTGAATTCTGAAAAAGGTGAGTTTAAAATTATGTTTGAGGCTTGGTTTCAAGAGCATAATGAAGCTTATTGCAAAATAAAACAACTGGAGGATTAAATATAAACAAGGACAGACTGAGCAGACTTTAAATATTTTGACAAGCAAACTCCAAGATGTAAGGTTTTATAATCCGAAATTGGGTGTGGGTTTGTCAGAAAAATATATTTTAAAAAGGGCTCCTGAGAACTTGTATAATTTTGACAAAATGGGCCCTAATTCTCAAAAGATTCTGAATATTTGTGACACGTTTGTTAAAGTTGAGACTATAATATCTGAAACTCCTGAAAAAGGAAAAGAGGTTGTAGATAAAGACCTATCCGACAGTTCCACTAATTCACAATCTTCAAGTTTTAAATGGGTTGGATTCCAATACGATGATTTAAATACTAGCTACAAAAGAAGAAGGCTTGAATTTGTAGAGTTTGAATCATTGTTCTCCGCACCTATTCCTAATGATGAATCAGTAACTAAGGATAAAGATATTCCTGAAACCAAAGTATGATGATTATGAGTCAGACTCTGATGCTTGCGTTCAGAACATTATGTCTGAATATATGATCTCTGATTCTACTAAGGAGAGTAAGATAGAAGAGTCGATTGATGTCACAGATTCTGGTAAGAAGTATGAGTTCATTAGTAAACTGTCTGAAGAAATTTTTGATGAACTGATGAACACCTCAGATCCTGATCCAATTTTTGAAAATCTTGAGTCTAACTCTGAGTCAAACCAAACTTCTGATTTGCAAAATCAAATATCTGATTTGCAAAATCTACTCGAGGATATTGAAGATGAGAATTTTGATCTTCGATTTAAGCTAGATAAATCTTTAGATGAAAACCGAGAGCTTGGCAAACAGATTAGTGAATTAAAAGAAAATATTTTTAAAAAGAATTTGTCAAATCAAAAGGAGTTTAAAAATCAAAAAGCATTTGATAACCAGAAATGGAATGTTAGGTCAAACCCGGAGTTTGTGACTTTAGCTAGACCTACAATTGTTTATGCGCAAAAGTTTGAAAAACAACCAAGCATTTTTGAAGTAGGTGAAACTTCTGGTGTGAAAAATGTTAACTCATCTTCTAAGAATTGAACTAATTCAATGTCTTCTGGTCCTATAGATGTGAATGGAAAGAGGAATGGAAAGTGGAAGAAGAGGAGTCCTGAACAAAAGCCAAATCAAACAGTTTCTGAGAAGTGTACTTCTGTTGAGAATGTAGTGAAAGTGAAATCTGACAGTGATTATAAAAATGTTGGTACTGATTTTGTTGCAAATAAATGTCATTTTTGTTCTAATAAATGCAATTATTTTGATAAATCACAGGTTATGACCTTTGCTCAAAAGAATATGAAATGCAATCACTGTGGTAGTAATTCATTCTCATTCCACTCCACTGTTCCAAAGAACAAGAAACTTCAAAGCTTTTCTCGTGTAAAGTCATTTTTCAAAGCCTCGTCTCAACCAATTCATATTTTAAGGCTAAGCAAAATATTTTTTCAAAGAAAAAGGATTTTAAAATGTTGATGTGAAAATGGTATGGTAATGGTTGTCGAAGCCTCGTTATGAATGGAGAATTAAGGGCACGGTCAATGATTTTCATAAATTAAAAGATGCTAACAGCAAAGGACCTATCTGGATATGGGTACCTAAAGCCAAGTAGTTGCTCCTTGTTAATTCCCGATTATCAAGTTCGTTCAATTCAAATAACAAGATGAACACAAATCTCAATCAAATTACCTATTTCAATTCAAACACAGATTTCGTACAATGAACTCTCTATTACTTTCTCTCTCTACAACTCAACGACTGCTCTAACCACTAACTAAACCTCTAGCCATATATCTATTTAAGACAAAACAAAACACACGTGCTTTTACAAAATACAAAACACAAAGACTTTGACTTTGACATTTATTACAAGAGACTTTGACTTTCACTTTAAGAGTTGACTTTTGAGCTTTGACTTAGCTTGACTTTGACCTTCAGTCTTCATGATCTTGTATCCAACAAATATATGCTCTAACAATCTCCCCCTTTGGATGCAATATCATCTCTAAAAGATTTTGCAATACAATCTCCTCTTTTAAGCTCAATTTTGTGTAATCTCCCCCTTTCTATTTAACACAAACTATCTCCCCTTTGAAGCACAAAAATTATAATCTCCCCCTTTGCTTAGCAATCTTCAAACATTTTGTCTTCAAAAACTTTTGTAATCTCTCCAAAGTCTGTCTTCAAGAATAGTAAAAATATCTCCCAAGGTTGTAAAACCTCTGTCAGACACTGGAAATAAATTATCTTCAGATTCAGCTCAGATTGCTTCAACAAATTGTCTTCAAAAAAAATTTCAGTAATCTTTGATCGCTTTCAGAAATCTTTGAATTATCTCTTTCAGCTTTCAACAAACTTTTTCAAAATTTTCATTTCTTGAATACTTCTCAAACACTTCTTGATCTTCTCTCTCAACTTTAACATTTCTGACTCAATCATTTCTTGATCACTTCTCTAACATTTCATTTCTTGAACCTCTCCCCCTTTTTGATGAATGGAGCATTGACATCATCAAAACTTTCACAACAAATGTCTTTGATCTGTTCTGACCACTGTTTTTTTATAACGAGCCTCTGACCATCTATTGATCCAAAAGATATTCATCCGAATCTTTGCAAATTCAGACAAATTGTGAGTGTAACACCTGAATCAACAAATGAATCAGTTAAAATGTCTGTTAGTAACACGAAGTCACTATGTGTAACAAATACACATTGGAAAGGAGCTTTTGTGATGTTCACTCCCCCAAGCCTTCCATTCAATCATCGAATAACACAAGTTTATTCTATGAACGTTTTGACAGAAAAACAAATTCTCTGTGTGTACGTGCTTGTGTTTGAAAGAATTAAGCACAGATGATTACTTTTGATAAGGCTCAAAATTGTGTAAACCATTGAGACAACAACAGTTAAACACAGACTCTATTGTGCATGATTGAAGTGCGAAGGTTGGGCAGACTTTCTTCTTTTTCAATATCTAGATTTTCCAAATGAAAACCAGATTGATTATGTGTTGCGTCCCCTTGAAATATGAAACATTTTCTTGTTGAGAAGAAAATGAGTAGCTGGTGGGGTTTTTTATAAAGAGTTGGTATGGGCTAGTTGCCTGTTTCAATGATGCTCACAAAGAATTGTGAAACACCAGCATTGTGGCTGCCCGACTCAGAAAAGTTGGTGCAGAGTTTGATATTTTTTACTCTGTTCTCTCACCCTCTTTCTTTTTAATCATTGAGCTCGCTTCTAACCAAAATCTCATTTACATTTTACCTCGTCACACAACCCACACTAAGTATTTTAACTCCTCACTCTTCGATCACTCAAGGATTAACTTCTTGGGTAGGAAACACTGGTTGACGTGAATCCATAGAAGTTTCAATTAAGCTCACACAATGAACCCATGTTATTTTCCTAAAAGTACAATGTTGCTCAACATGGTTTAACTTTGCAGTTAAAGCACAAACAATACATGTCAGATGTATGTATGCTCATGAAGATTTTAGCATTTTAAACATTGAAGACTTTTCAAAACAAGTATATTGAATGAATGAAATGAACACAAAAAACTTGTTTGAAAATCTGACATTGTATGAAAAAAATCAAAAATAACTTAATGATTTAGCAATTAAGGCTTTGGTCAGCAAAAATTGGATATTGTCTATACGAATGAAGATATAGACATTTTTGAAAGAAACGTTTTGAAATGAAATCAACGCTCAAACTTTGAATATCAAGTGGGGTGTATCACCATCGAAAAATATGTTCAATTTGAGACATGGTGATAACATTGTCAACAAAAATTTAAACCGATGTGTGTGAATACTTGAAAGTATATGGAAAAGACAATACGCAAGTATTATTCTTTGGAAACACACGATTCATTAATCATTAAAGCACATATATCATGAAAACATTTAAAATCACACTTCTATATTCATGAAATCTTTTTAAGAATCAGAAGTGGTTTGAACATTTAAGAATATGTTTTCATATCTGAAAGTTGTCCTTATTTCAGACATGTATGAGATTAAGATTAGAAATAAACCTTTTCGCTCAGTCTTAAATCTCATCAAGTCAGCTCATAATCATATTAGATATGATCATTTAAGTTCTCTCTCAATTCTGCAAAAAATCAAAAGTCGTCAAAGTACAAAGCTTTATTCACAACATTTATTGAAAAGTAAATGATAGAAAGCAATAAAACTTTCAATGTACGAGTTATGATCAGATGTAATAATAAATCATATTCTGTACTCCTTATCTCTTACTCCCCCTGCGATTATGCATCAGAAAATTTATCAGTGATAAACAAATGCAAAATTTGTTAGCTCCCCCTAAAAAATATGTAGATCATCTTTTATCGTAGCATCTCACACTCCCCATGAGATCATGAACAACCTTAAGTGCATATATCTTTCAGAATAAAAATAAAGAAATGAAGAAAAATAACTATAGCGAAAACTTTAGTAGGTAATCACAGATTAAGTCTTGAGATTTAACATACCAAGTTTTGAAACGAGAAAATTAAATCTCTTTTCATCCAGAGGTTTGGTAAATAAATCAGCAAGTTGGTAATCAGTGTTTACAAAATAAAGTTCGATTGTACCTTTTTCGACATTATCTTTGATAAAGTGATATCATACGTCGATGTGTTTGGTCTTAGTATGTTGAACTGGATTTGCAGATATGGCAATGGTGCTCTTCGAATCACAGTATATCAGGATATTGTTATATGTGAAGCCATAATCTCGAAGTTGTGTTCTCATCCACAACACTTGAGAACAATAGCTCGCCGCAGCGACATACTCTGCCTCAGCTGTTGATGTGGATACACAGAGTTGTTTCTTTGAAGCCCAACTCACGAGTTTATCGCCCATAAATTGTATGTGTCCCGACGTACTTTTCCTGTCAAACATACAACCTTCATGATCTGCATCTGAATATGCTGTCAGTTCAAAACCTGTATCTTTAGGATACCACAGACCAAGATCTGCAGTGCCCTTCAGATATCTAAAAATTCTTTTGACTGCAAACAAATGGGATTCTTTTGGATTAGCCTGATATCGAACACATAAACATGTAGAAAACATTATATCTGGTCTACTAGAAGTTAAATACATCAAAGAACCAATCATCCCTCTATAGGTTCTAACATCGACAACTTTTCCCGAAGGATAAGTGCCAATCTTAGTTCCTGGTGCCATCGAGGTTCCGATAGGTGTACAATTTTCCATTAAGAATATAAAAAATGTACTTTCCGTTGAAAATTGTTTGACTTGTAATCCGAGAAAGAAATTCATCTCTCCCATCATACTCATCTGAAATCTGGGCACCATGAGGTTAGAAAAATTCTTGCAGTATTTTGGATTTGTTGAGCCAAATATGATATCATCCACATATATCTTAATTAAAATGATATTGGCTTTTTCTTTTTTGATGAACAAAGTAGTATCGATCTTACCTTTCGAGAAGCCAGACTTGACTAGGAATTTAGATAGCACTTCATACCAGGCTCGAGGGGCTTGCTTCAGGCCGTAAAGAGCTTTGTCCAGAATGTACACATGATTCGGTTTCTCTGAGAGACATAGAATTCTTCCTTTAAGATGCCACTGAGAAAGGCAGTCTTCACGTCCATTTGATAGACGGTGAAGTTCTTGTGAGCAACATATGCAAGAAACATCCTGATAACTTTGATGCGCTCCACTGGAGCATAAGTCTCGTCATAGTCAATACCTTCCTCTTGTCTATACCCTTTAGCCACTAGTCTTGCTTTACTTTTGATCATGATACAATCTTCGTCCTTTTTGTTCTTGAATGCTCATTTTGTGCCGATTATAGTCTTTCTTTCAGGCTTAGGCACAAGTCTCTAGACTTTGAGTGCTTCAAACTAATTCAGCTCATCTTGCATCACAATTACCCAATCTGAGTCGGCTAGAGCTTCAGATACACGTGTTGGCTCTATCTTACTCATAAATGAGTCATGCATACACATATTTAATGTAGCAGACCTAGTTTGCACCGGTATAGATGGATCTCCTATGATCTGATGTATCGGGTGCTCTTTGGTCCACCTATGTTCACGAGGGAGTGGATTTGATGTAGATTGATCATGATTTTCATCTAGAAATCCACTGTCAGCTTCATCAGTTTGCTCAGTATTTGATAGGGGTGTAGTTGAAGTATTATGTGCAGAAGCTTCAGTTGGTACAACATTATCTGGCTGTTGAGTAGTCGTTACAGTGCATCCAACTGACTCAGCAACTTCTGGCTCATCGTTAATGTTCACAACTTCAACTTTTGGAGTAGGCGTTTCGGAATCTCTTGCTGAATCGGGGAATTTGATTCAGTAGATATATCTGAAGTGGTTGGTTGATTTCTTCGTGAATCTTCTAATCTGTCAACCACAACAGGTTTAGACACTTTAGTTCCAAGAAATTCATCATAAAACAATTCAAACAAAAGATCTAAATCAGATAAGTGTGAAGTAGACGATGACGCTTCATCTGATTTATTAGCATTAGGCACATGTTCTGGACTGATCTGCCCAGAAACTAGTACACTAGTGATAACAGGTTCTGAACTGTCTTGAACAGAAGCCATCTCCTCGTCAAATGTAACGTTTACGCTCTCAACTACTAACTTTGACTTCTTCAGGAACACTCTGTAAGCTGCAGATGATTGAGAGTAACCGATAAAGATGCCTTCTTCTGCCTTTGGACTGAACTTGTTTAAGTTCTCCTTGTCGTTTAGTACAAAGCAACTACATCCAAAAATATGGAAATGTTTAATGCTAGGTGTACGATTATTGATTAAAGCATATGGCGTTTTACCAAAACAGCGATGGATTATAGAACGATTTTACGTGTAGCATGCAGTCGACACAGCTTCGGCCCATAGAAACAGAGGTAGATCCGATTGGCTTAGCATAGTTCGAGCGTCCTCGACTAGTGTTCGGTTCCGTCTTTCTACAACTCCGTTCTGTTTAGGCATTCTGGCAGCAGAATACTGATGTGTTATCCTGACCGATTCGAGATAATCTTCAACAATTCTATTTCTGAATTCTGTGCCGTTGTCAGTTCGTAGAAGCTTGACTGTCTTTTGCAAATTTACTTGGGTATTCTTTAAGAATGTGATGATGACTTCGGGTATCTCATCCATTGTTCTCAGAAATTTGACCCAAGTATACCGCGAGTAATCGTCTATAATCACTAAAACATATTTCTTGCCGTTTATGCTCTGTGTACGCATAGGACCGCAAAGATCCATATGCAAAAGATCCAAGGATGAACTTGTACTCGGCTCAGACTTTGGCTTATAAGAGGCTCTCTTCATCTTTCCCTTCTCGCATGCTGCACACATATGTTCTTTCACATATTTAAGCTCAGGAACTCCTTTTACTAACTTTCCGGTGACCAGTTTGTTGATGTAACGAAAGTTCAGGTGATAAAGCCTTCGATGCCATAACCAACTTTGTGTTGGGTTACGAGATCTCAAACACAGCAGAAAATAAAACCGTAACCCTCCAAGGACCCATACGAACCGGAATAAATCGGGTGTTTCGAAATTATACCTCACAGTTAACGAGACTTTGAATCACAACAACAAAGCAAGCTTGATACCTCCACGGTATCCACGCGAACAATCCGAATCCTTTGCCTTCTCGTGATGCTAGTCATGGTTTCAAAACTTAGAAAGGAAAGGGAGCATATAGTTGTAGGTGATTTTAGAGAGAATTGCAAGAACAACAATTGTATACAATGTCATACATTATATATGGTGATGGAAGTATGGCCTAAAAGATCACCATCATCTCCACACCTTACTTGAGTGTAAGAGTGGCCATGCACCATCACTTTCTTACATAACCATACCAAGTCAACTTATTTAATGTCCAACAAAATAATATCTGATTTTTATTTAATCAGATTAAACAATACAAATCAGATATAATAATTAAACATTTTAATTATTGAAACTCCTTATCCGGATATGTTCAAACCGTGTGACCCAATGGGTTCTCGACATGTTGGTAATAAATATAAATCTCGTATTTATATTTATAAACGATGAGCGGTATCTAGCAATACATCATCGTCACCCAAATGACGAGAATTGGTGATACAACAAACTATCGATTTGTAGTCAATTTTAGTTTACACATTTAATTCCTTTGTCCTTGATGTCTAGATTGAACACGGGACATTAAATGTGTCATTCTCGTTATGTCCAATCTATAGTTTCTCAATTCCCTAATATACTAATAAAAACAGAAATATATATCTCATATCATTTATGTGAGCATGCATGCATTTCCTTAGTATATATATTTATCAAGAGGCTCAGGGACATCACTCCCATCATAAAAGAGGGACAAATCCTATCTCGATACATGCTAGTTCTACCATGTGATTTATAACATACCCAACAATAAATCTGTCACCAAGTTACGGAATGATTAGAACAAATGTCAAAATATATTACTCACACATAGCAAACTCCATATTTCTCAAGTCAAAGAATTACATGTCCATTGACCACATGATAAACACTTATGACACTCACATGACATCCAATGAAGTGTTCTCATAGCGAGTCACGTCCGATACACAAAATCTCCATTTTGTACCCATATGTAGATTCAATATCTCTATATGAATCCCTACATATGCTAGTCATTATCATATTACTTCAACCTTAAAACCCAACATAATATTTAACCAGGGACATTTAGAATACATTATTCTAAGGTTATTTATTATGAATAATTAAAAACACAGAATATAACATAGACATAATAAATTGGGCAATGCCTTTTATTTATTTATTAATTTCATGAAACAAAACTCAAAATTGCAATCATCTTATGATTAGCTTTTGGGCATTCACTAACACTTTGTTGCAGCGAGGCTTTTGACAGTAGACATACCTTATTGTCAGTCTGGATTTTTAACAGATTAATCGTGTAGAGGTTAGACTTTCTTGTGCCGACCAAGAGTTCCTTACCGTCTTCAGTGCGAACAGAACATCTCTTACACTTGAAATTAACCTCTAGATCTTTGTCACAGAACTGTCCAATGCTAAACAGATTATGCCCTAAACCTTCAACGTATCTCACCTTCGTAATCGTCACGTTGTCTTGAATCACGTCACCATATCCGAAGATTGGTGAAAACTGGTCGTTCCCAAATCTCACTGTTCCGCAATATTTCTCTGTATAATTAGATAATAAATATTTCCACCCGGTCATATGCTTGGAGCAACCAGAATCCAAGTACCACATATGACGGGTCTGCACAGGAGAAATCACGGAACAATAAATTTAGGTACCCATTTATAGATGGGTCCTACAGTGTTAGTGCAAGATTTTGGCATCCATTTATATATGGACCCTTTGATCTTTTGAAACATTTGAAGCATTAGAAGGATAAGAATATACATGATATGTGCCAAACCAAACATCAGAATATTTACGAGAAGTATAATCATTTCTTTTATAATTAGAAAACTTTCTATCAGACGGAGATAATTAGAACAATTGCTTATTGAATAATGCTTGTAAGAAGTTACAAGTTTTGGTTTTTGAAAAACAACATTCGCAATTACATCAGTTATACTATCAGTTCCTCTATTAGTATCAGAATCAGAATATGATTTAGCATTCTCGTCAATCTTCTTCTTTGGTAACCATTCTGATTTAACTCCAGATTTTCTCTTTCTCACATCTGAAACATTTGAAACTTTAGAGTTAGAACTGTGAGATTTGAAAGATTGCTTTTTCTTTGGCTTACCAGTGGTTTTCTGTTTCTGTGAATGCCTAGATTTCTTCTTCTTACCTCTAGAATTCTTGGGATTCACAAAAACGGATTCATCAACTTTCGTTGATGTTTCACCTTTTTCATACACATTGGGTAATCCAAAAGAGTTAATAACAAATTGTGAATGATCAGGAAGTTTAGCATTAAAATCAAATTGACTGACACAATCATCTAAATCACCTTCAGAGTTAAGAAAATCAAACTCTTCATCAAGTAGATCAGAAATATCTTCAGATTTTGAAGCTTTGAAAGTTTTAGAAATAACAGAATTTTTAAACACAGTGGAAAACACAATATGTTCTAGATCAATCAAAATCCTTTCTTCTGCTAGAGTATTCTCGAGTTTAGAAGTTTTACTTTCTAACACGAGAGGAGGTACATAAATCTTACCTTCAATAGGCTTAGCCTCCAACTCTTTTGAAGAATAGCTTTCAAAATAATCATTAGAAAGAAATTTTGATTTATTAGAACTGTAACTATAATTCAACTTCTCATAACGAAATGGAAGTTGCATTTTAGTTGTGTTCTTCCTTTTCTCTTTTTCTTTAGCTTCATCCTCTTCAGACAATTTAGTCCACTTAACTTTGAGTTCAGGGTATTGTGGTGTCAGTTTTAAAAATCTAAAGTCATAAAGCGCAGACACTTTAGAAATACCCTTTTTGAGGTAGTGTGGGTTCTCGTAACCAAGACCCCAACACTCACTACTCTCTTTAGGTTTATTCAAATGAATGGTCTGTTCAGTTTGACCTAAAGTGTAAAGTTTTTCTTCCAACACATTCACTTTATCAGTTAAAGATTTATTTTCTTTTGAAAGAAACGAACACTTTTTAGCAATCTCTTTGGAATCAAATTGACACAATTTATATTTAGAAGTAGTTTCAGATAATTCATTATGAATTATAGTCTTCTTTTTCATGCTGGTATCAATGTTTTTATGTAAGGCCTCAATCAATACGTTCTTATCAGCAACATCCTTGCTAAGTTTAAATATTGATTGGTTGTTTTTTTTATTGATACCTCTTTCACGCTTAAGTTTAGACTTTAATTCCTGGAGTCTAACCATCAAGGCTTGCATTTCATTAAGAAAATCTGATTTAGTCATATCACATACCTCTTCAGTGTCTTCTCCATCTGAATCAACTTCATCTTCAGTCACTGTCTTACCCATAAAGCACAAATGGGATTTTTCTTCTTTCTCTTCTTCATCTTCAGAATGGTCAAGCCAGAACTCATCCTCAGCTATAAGATCCTTGCAAGCCTCCTGCTGCTTGGCCAAGAACATCTTATTCTTGTAGTACTCGGAGTTTTGGACCTTGGGCTTTCGGCAGTCCTTCGCAAAATGTCCTAGTTTTCCGCAGTTATAACACTTTGTCGGTGCTGGCTCTTTCATCTCTTCAGTTCTGTACCTCTTTTCCTCAGGCCTCTTTTCTTCCAATCTCTTTCCTTCTATCCTCTCCTTATGTTCATAGTTTTTGGAACCCGAAGAATACCTCTGACTGTTCGATCCAGGATTTTTGTAGAATTTCTTCTGAAAGGCTTTTGTCAGCATTAACATAGCCTGCTTCAAGTTCTCACAGTCATCAGAATCTGAATTTTCTTCTTTGTCCACTTCCTCGAAATCAGAAACTACTACTTTCTTTTTATTCTTGAGGCTCACTAACTTTTTCTTAACAACCAGGGCAATTGGATCAGTAACCACCTTCTCAGCCTTTTTCTTTTCCTCTTTGATCTTCTCTTCATTTTGTCTCAAGGTCTCGTACACCTCGTGAAGTGGAATCTCATTCAGATCCTTCATTTGTTTCATTTGTGTAAAGACACAGTCTCATTGGATTCAAGATCATCCAATCTGAAGATCGCAATCTGAAGCTAAAGCCGAAACGTCGACTCTCGATATAAAAGTCTACGTCTATTTGTAATAAATGTCAATGTAATTGTATTAGTTTACTTAGATTTAATATCTAAGTTATAATATTGTAATAGTTAGATAAAGTTAATTTAGTTAGTTTCTAGTAACTTAGTTTATATTAAATATAATATCTAGATCTAATATCTAGATATTATGTTAGATTGTGTGTTCAACACACTTGGTTAGATTAAGTGTATCTCTCTCTCTCAAGATCAGATAACACAATTCACACATACAAACACACACAAAAAGGTGTATTTGAGAGAAAACATAGATAACACAAATCAAAGCTTCATAGATCAATCTTGTAATCGTTATTTTATATATGAAACAGGTTGGTAATCATATTGTGTTGTTTCTATAAACTTGATAAGTATTGTTGGACCGACAATTAGTATCAGAGCCTGATTAAGATCAAAACAAGTTTTCAAAAAAACGACTCAGTGTTCTTCAAGAAAAATTGATTTTGTGATTTTGAGTGTTTTAGGTGTGAGAATCGATCAGTTTGTGATCGTACTACATGCTAGATCGACTTGTTGATGTTTGATTTCACTATTAAGGCTTAAATCGAGTTCCAATTTGTGGATTTTGTGAGTATACAATCGAGTGAAGAAACGTACTGTGCCATCGATTTTATTTCGAAAAAGTGTGTTTTTGTGAGATCGAGTGGTTACATTCTGTTCTAAGAGTGTTTCTAGACATATTGGTAGTGTTTTGGTATTGCTAAATCGTTTTAGGAACAGATTTCAGACGAATTTTAGAAGTACAGTACGAACATACGCACAACAGAAGAAGAACACACGCAAAGTCCCACTTTGCGCGTCCCAAGACTCGCAAACCTCAACTTTGCGGCTCCCACATCAAACGCATAGTTCTACTGTGCGCTTCTCAAAGGAAACACAAACCGTACTTTGCGGTTCCAACATCAAACGCAAAGCAATACTTCTCGGGTCCTCAAGCAATCGCATACCTCACTGTGCGCTCCTCACAAGACCCGCATACCTCACTGTGCGCTCCTCATAAGACCCGCATACCTCAATGTGCGCTCCTCACAAGACCCGCATACCTCACTGTGCGCTCCTCAGAAGACCCGCATACCTCACTGTGCGCTCCTCACTAGACCCACATACCTCAGTGTGCGTTCCTCACTAGACCCGCAAACCTTCTCAAACGCATAGCTTCAATCCCACACTTAGAATTTTTCTTCAGAATGACATCCAGAGAAACTCTTGCAATAGGAACTGACACCAAGCCACCAGTTCTCTTTAGAGGTGAATATGAACAGTGGAAGGATAGGTTCCTAAACTTCATCAAAAGACAGGATTTGGGTGATTTCATCAAACAATCCTTCGAAGAAGGCCCCATGGAAACAAAATATAGGGAACCAGCAGAAGGAATTGAAGAAGTAAGACATGCACTGACTTATGAAGAACTAACCGGTGATAATAAGTTAAGAGCAAAAGTGTTAGTCCCAAAGAAGTAAACAAGTATTGTAGAAAGGGGGGTTTGAATACAATAACACAAAATTACTTAATTTTAATTCTTTTTATTGATAATGAATATCAAGAATTACACAAAGAGAATTTAAAGATTGATGCGGAATAAGAATAGTTAAGAACTACTCTAAACAATCTAACACTTAGAAGATATTAAGAACACAAAGACTTAAACCTTAAGAAAATGAAAGACAACTATCAACCTGCTTGAAATCTTGTGAATGCCAAAACTTGAGCTGAAAGCGTGAGTAGCAAGGTGCTACTTCCATCCTTTATATACTATCCAATGTAATGAGTGCAAAGGACAAGTAGGATTAAAGGCATGGGTGGTTGAGATATTGTCAATAAATTATAAGATATTTGATGTGACTTATCACAATACAAAAGGTAACTTTTGTACTATGAAAGTACAATATCTCTATAAAATATTTATAGGAAAATCTTTTTGAGATCAAATAGAAAATATACGTCTCAATCAAGTTAAGACTAATTGTATATCTTCTCAAGGAAGAAAGAAGCTTCCATTCCCATTGTCAGAAGATCATTGGGAAAGAGGAAGTATGTCAAATCATGAGGATTTAACATAAATGTTCTTACAAGATAAAAAAGCAATCTTTAAGAGGAGGACTACCGAAATAGGAATTCGGTAACTGAGATGTGTGCCGAAAGAGGAGTTCGGCACAAAGGGAATGAATGCCGAACAACAAATCGGCAAGGATAAGAATTGCCAATTTAGAAATCGGCAAGGGTATGATCTGCCGAATTGAAATCTGCAGACTATGCTTAGTTCACTTTTGAAGTCCATCTCAATCCGCATTGTATACTTCCTTCATGTTGGATTCGGTTTATCTTCGACTCACCGATCGGTTAAACTAACTAAGCTATTACAAAGAACCATAAATCAAAATACAAGGTTCAATCATCAATAAAGACTAAGGAGAGGTTATCTTTAAATCTTAGATGAGCCAACAATCTCCCCCTATTTGATGATAACATCTCATACAACTTAGAAGTTAATGAATAATGCATTTTGACCCTTTTTCATATTCTTTTGGGTTCTTTTTCACATAGACCATTCTTTTTGTTTATTTGTGGATTTTTTTTAAGTATCCGACATTTACAAGTATAAAAGAAGGAAATAATGATTTGTACAAACTATTTACGATAAGACATAAAAACTCAATGTATTAATCTTTTTAAGAAGATTACAATACAGAGGAAAAAAAAATAAATACAAAAAAAAACTATACCGAGTTTATTCAAAAGAAAAATACGGTTCAACATCCCTCTTCTTCAGTTCGTCGGTAGTAGCCACATAGAAATCCTTAGCCGACATTGGAATTATTTGAATAATCCCGTGGAGAAAGGTTGTGTCGGCAATAGGAATTTGGCTTGATCTGAAGAAGGAGATCTGCCCAAGCGCGTTGTTGAAGAAGATACCATGAGTCGGCTCAGAAATCACAGTTGTTGAAGGATGAGGAACCAGAATAGGTAAAGAGAGATCAAGATTAAACACGTCTTCCTTTTTGGATTTCGACTTTGATTTGGGAGGAGGACGACCAGACATTAGATTGTTGATAATCTTTTCTTCGACAGGAGTATGGACAATGTTGTATCTTTTTCGGTAGGTTCTGAACTTGGTTTGAAGATCTGCAATGTATTTATCAACCTCAGCTTTTGCAGAGCTTTGGCTTTTTAACAAGCAGATACCAATTTCTACCCATTCTGATACTCCGAACCGAACAAGAGAGTCTAGTCGGTCCATAGACAAAGAAGCATCATCCCTGATAATCTTTAGCCGAATAACCTTGCAGCTTGCAGACGGTTTGATTATTTTGACATCTGTGATTTTGGCAGAGCACCGGCGTTTGTTGAGGGTTTTGCGGTACCAATCGATACACATAGTCTTTATTTCCTCATTTCTCTTCACCGAGTCCTCTAGAGCGCTCATTTGAGTTTTGATTGTATTGGTAGGATCTTCTTCAGCAGCAATCTTCAACGCTAGCTCGACATCTCTGTCACGAGCAATCTGGGCAAGCTTTGCAGCTTTCAGTTCTTCTTCAGATAAGCCTAGATCAGGAGAGGTAACCTTTGGAGGAGGAAGATGAAGACCAGCAGCATCTGCAACTTTATTTAAAAGAGCATCTTTACGACGCTTTTCTTCAGCAGCTACTTCATCCGGTGACATAATAGCTTTGCCCTTATCCTTTTTGGGCAGTTTCTCCCCCTCAGGTTCTTCGACCACCTTGGGGTGATCGGTTCCCTTCTCTTTGGTAGCAGAAAGTTCGGTAGAAGCAGATGGTTCGGTTTTGGCAGCAGTAGAGGGTTTTTCCTGACTCGTACTGATATGAACCTGAGAACGGAGTTGCTCCCCCTCAGCCTGTTACTCCCCCTCAGGACGAGCCGGGGAAGAAATACTGGATCTGGCCGACACACGACCTACTCGCCGCTCAATATGTTCCAAAACATGGCGATCGGCAGAAGTGAATGCAGACTCAGTGATATCAATGTCAAGAGACTGAGCACAATACTGAGCCATATCGGCAGGCAGAGAGTCAAGACACCTATTTAAATTCTGCAAGGCACTGAGAATTTCAGAATTAATAGACTCCTGAGCCGAATGCTGCTGCCGTAGATGGATAAGATCCTGATCCCGAGCATCCGAGGCGGCCTTGAGAGCAGCCATTGATAAGGTCAAGGAGGTATTTTGATCATTAAGTCTGACCACCTCCTTGAGAATAGAATCCATAGCTGCTGATAGAGGAGAACGAAGACCGTCAATCTGTTTATGCATGACATCCAAACACTGAAAGACGTCGCGATTGAGGGCGACAACCTCAGAATTTTGCTCCTTGACGAGCTTAAGAAGTTCCTCCAAAGAGATGTTGTTGGCGTTTAGAGATTCGAGGAGCGCCGGTTCACGCAAAGACTGGCGAAGTTTTTCGAACTGGGTACCAAGCATTCGTACCTGCCGATTGGTGTCACTGATGTCGGCAAGAAAATCGGCAGATATTGTGACCGGTACCTGGGTAGAAGACCCAGCCATTTTTGCAGGAGAAGGGTTTGGTGAGGGAGATCTCTTTGGAGGTGATTTCTTCGGCGATGGTTGTGGAGAAGGGGACTTCGTCGGTGAGGAAGTGGGAGAGAAGAGCCATCGGTACATATCCTGGGATGAAACCCCAGTTTGTGCAATATCAACGGGATTGACCCCGGGTGTTAGGCTGTGTGGTGAGGAAGCAGAATGTCGGTCCGGAGAGAAGAACAACTCATCTTCATCCTCCACATAAAAAGGAGGAGGAGAAGGAATAGTAGGGGACTCCTTTGGTGCATCCAAATCTTGTTGAGAAGGTTTGGAGGAGGTGGGAGAGAATTTAACAGATCCCCGTGGCCCTGGAGGGGTAAGTTCAACATCTACCGATTGTTGAGAATCGGTAGATGGAGTGTGAGTTTCGGCCGAAGGTTTCCTAAGTTTCTTAGAACGAGACTTAGGAGGGGATTTGGAGCTCCGTCGCTTAACATAAATAGAAGGGGTTATGACCGGGGTAGCCACCGAAGGATTCGTCGGTGGCAGAGTCATGAGAGCAAGTGCGACGTTTTCGGTGGCCTTTTTCTTTTTAATAGCCACCGTCTTAGCTCGGGAAGGTTTTGGGGGAGAAGGGACCACCGATTTGGATGGCTTGGGAGAAGATGAAGTCCTTTCGGATTCACCTTCGGCAAACGTTCCCCAAATCGGATTGGGAGAAGAGATGAAAGAAAGCATACCTGAGGTGAGCGGAGAGTCGGTAGGCTTTGTTTTCTTGAAAATCGTTTGCTTGCTAATTTGAGAAATGGGCAAGTCAAACTTGATCCTTGGCTCGGGGAGAGCAGCATCGGCACTTAGTTGTGCAGAAAGCTTGTGGTTGATGATGAGAGAGATAAAGCGAGGAAGAGCCACATTGTGATTCCTGGGAGGAGAGATGGCGTTGATCAAGGAATCGAAGAATACCTGAGCAAAGTCTATACGCCTCATAAAAATGAGAGCATGAGCCAGTCGGGTAATAGCTGCTGGAGATTGATCCCACCCCGACGTCTTGTGGGAAAGACAGTAAAGAAGATGAGAGAAGAAGTAGTTCCAGAGTGCACCCATATTCTTTCGTAGAAGAGTGCCGTAACCCTTAGTCTTTCCTTCGTGTACATATTGTAGAGCAGCAACAACTTTATCATGCTCGTGATGAGTAGGAAATGGAGCATACACATTGAATTCTGGAATGTGAAGAACCGAGCGAATATCATCCACCCCAAAGGAGAGATCGGGGTGCTCTTCAGAGGATAGAACAGAAGCAGACACCTGGTTAGTAGTTGAATCATACTTACAGGTTAACCAAAAATTACCAAGGAGCATTTTGCTCATCTTGGTGGAGGAGGTGAGAGCATGGCATATTGGAGATCTTTGGAGAAAGATGGAGACTTGGTTGAACTCTGGGTGATCAGCATCCGCAGAGAGACGAGCAACTTGGTTGCAAGCAGGGAAAGTGAGAGATTCACGAGTGAGAGGAGTATCCTTGGAAGCCTTAGTTGATTTTGAGGATGCCATTGAGGAAGAAGAGAGTTGCAGGTTGAAGTAGTTTTGAAAGAAAAAGATGAGAAAAATAGGTAAAGAGGAAAAAGGAAAAGAGAAGAGGTATTTATAGATTTAAAAAGAAGAGGGAAAGGACGGAATTCAAAACGTTGAAAGGTAATGATGTTATGAAGCAAACGTGCGTAGTTGGGAAGTGGAATAGCCATAAAACGGCGAAATGTCAGGTTGTGGACGTCCCATCAACTGACACACGTTTCCTAAGGTGCCACGTGTCATACAATCATACGTTAAAGAAATGGTGCCGAATTGATTCGATATGTGTGATGTGGATAAGCATGACACATCATAAACGATACCGAAAGAAAGAGATACCGAAATATGAGAGATG
Organism: Arctium lappa; assembly: GCA_023525745.1. Taxonomy (NCBI): domain Eukaryota; kingdom Viridiplantae; phylum Streptophyta; class Magnoliopsida; order Asterales; family Asteraceae; genus Arctium; species Arctium lappa. The sequence goes on from CM042062.1 coordinate 27,744,598, forward strand.
CTTCGGTAGAAAGGGATACCGAAATATGATAGATGCTTCGGTAGAAAGGGATACCGAAATATGAGAGATGCTTCGGTAGAAAGGGATACCGAAATATGAGAGATGCTTCGGTAGAAAGGGATACCGAAATATGAGAGATGCTTCGGTAGAAAGGGATACCGAAATATGAGAGATACTTCGGTAGAAAGGGATACCGAAATATGCAAAAAAAAAAAATTAGGAATGATTATTTCAGTGGAAAGAGTTACCGAAGGTAATAGGTACCGAAATGTGAAAGATATTTCGGTAAATGATATCGGTATGTAGAGATACCGAAATTTGACGATTAAGAAAGAAACCGGAGATGGGTTCGGTATAGAATGATACCGATGATTAGAAGGAAGAGATATCGGCAGGAAGAGAGATAATGTACCGATGTTAGTTGCCGAAAGGTAATCTTCGGTAAGGAGGTACCGTCAATTTTTTTTTTTAACGATAAATTTAACATACCTAAGGATCCCACAAGGAAGTTGAAACGTGCCTCATCCAGTGGTTTTGTAAAGAGGTCTGCAAGTTGAAGATCTGTAGGAATGAAGTGAAGTTCAATATCACCTTTAGAGATATGATCTCTTATAAAGTGATACCGAATATCAATGTGTTTAGATCTAGAATGCAGTACTGGATTGTTGGCAATGGCTATGGAACTAGAATTGTCGCATAGAATCGGTACATGAGAATAAACTTTGTCATAATCTTGTAGTTGGTTCTTCATCCACAAGATTTGAGCACAACAACTTCCAGCAGCAATATATTCGGCTTCGGCAGTGGAGGTAGATACCGAATTTTGCTTCTTACTGGACCAGCTGACTAAGTTTCCACCTAGTAATTGACAGCTGCCAGTTGTACTTTTTCTGTCAACCTTAGACCCTGCAAAGTCAGAATCTGAATAGCCAATTAGATCAAAACCTGAGTCCTTGGGATACCAAAGACCCAGAATCATGGTACCTTTTAGGTACCGAAAAATACGTTTCACAACCACCAAGTGAGATTCCTTGGGGTTAGCTTGATAACGTGCATAAAGACACGTAGCATACATGATGTCAGGTCTACTAGCAGTAAGATAAAGAAGAGACCCTATCATTCCTCTATAATTCGTGATATCTACCGACTTGCCGGTGGAATCTGCATGAATCTTTAGAGGTGGTGCCATTGGAGTTTTCATGGAAGAACAATTTTCAAAATCAAACTTTTTCAAAAGATCACGAATGTATTTATTCTGACAAATGAAAATACCTTCAGATGTTTGTTTAATTTGAAGACCAAGAAAGAAAGTAAGTTCACCCATCATGCTCATCTCATATTTACTTTTCATGAGAGAGGCAAACTCCTGACAAAGATTTTCATCAGTGGCACCGAAAATGATATCATCCACATAGATTTGAACAAGAATGATATTACCTTTTGTTTTCTTGAGAAAAAGAGTATTATCAATTTTACCTCTGGTATATCGGTTGGAAAGAAGAAAGTCAGACAAGGTGTCATACCAAGCACGAGGAGCTTGTTTCAGACCATAGAGAGCTTTGTCAAGTTTGAACACATGGTACGGATGAGCGGAATCTTCAAAACCAAGTGGTTGTTTCACATAGACTTCTTCAGCAAGTTCTCCATTGAGAAATGCACTCTTAACATCCATTTGAAAGACCCGGAAGTTTTTGTGAGCAGCATGAGCAAGAAAGATTCTTATTGCCTCAAGTCTAGCAACAGGAGCAAAGGTTTCATCATAATCAATACCTTCCTCCTGCATATATCCTTGAGCAATAAGCCTGGCTTTATTCCGGATTACTGTACCGACTTCGTCCATTTTGTTTCAGAAAACCCACTTAGTACCTCTAATGGTTTTACCGAAAGGTCTTGGCACAAGTCTCCAGACTTTGTTTCTCTCAAATTGAGACAACTCTTCTTGCATGGCAGTGACCCAACAAGAATCTGCTAGAGCTTCTTCAATTTTCTTGGGTTCGATAACAGATAGAAAATTCACATAGAGATAGATATTTCCAATACCTCTTCTAGTTTGGACACCTGCTTGCTGGTCTCCGATAATTTGATTTATCGGATGATCTTTGATCCATTTTAAAGCTGGGGGAAGAGGTGCTGGAAAAGTGTTTGGAGGTGAAGGATCAGTGGATATAGGTTGCATGTGTTGGAAAGGTGAAGAGTGTAAGGTAGGTTTGATGGGAGATGTGGGTTCGGTAGAAACAATGGGTTCGGTAGCAGGGGAGGGAGTTGCCGAACCATGATGTAGGGAAGAGGAAGACACTGAGAATGGTACATAAGGAGATCCTGAATTTAGAGTAGTTGGATATTCGTATCCAACACAGGAAATAATCTATTCACGAAGCTCAGTGTCATCACAAGATAGAGACGATGTCTTGTGATCATCAAACTTCACATGTATTGACTCATCAATACATTTTCTTCTTAGATTATATACTCTATAGGCTTTAGAGGAGAGAGAATAACCCACAAATATACCTTCATCAGCTTTGGGATCAAATTTCCCAAGATACTCTCGATCATTCAAGATAAAGCACAGGCAGCCGAAAACATGAAGAAAACCAATGTTTGGTTTTCGGCCATAGAAGACTTCATAAGAAGTCTTGTTGTGCCTTTTCACAATAATAGATCGATTTTGAGTGAAACATGCTGTATTAACAGCTTCAGCCCAAAAATAGGTTGGAAGATTTGATTCACTTAGCATGGATCTTGCAGCTTCACATAGCGTACGATTCTTTCTTTCCACAACACCATTTTGTTATGGAGATCTTACTGCTGCAAAGTTTTGAGAAATACCTTTGTCACAAAGAAAGGCATCTAAAGTAGCATTTCTGAATTCGGTTCCATTGTCACTTCTGATAGATCTGACTAATTGACCGTTGAGAACTTCAGATTTCTTGATAAAGTTGATGATTTCTTCAGGTGTATCACTTTTGTACCTGAGAAAGAGTACCCAAGTGTAACGTGTGTATTCATCAATAATTACAAGAATGTACCTTTTTCCACCTAGGCTAGGTGTGCTGACAGGCCCACAAAGATCCATATGCAGCATCTGTAGAGGAGTAGAAATAGAGAAACATTGTTTTGATTTGAAAGAAGATTTTGTCAGTTTGCCTTTCTCACAAGCTGCACAAAGCTTCTCTTTTGAGAAAGAAGTTTTTGGCAAGCCAACAACAAGCTCTTTGTTGGAGAGAGAACTTATCGTCTTAAAGTTGAGATTAGAAAGACGTTTATGCCAGAGCCAGTTCTTCTTTTCAGAGTCTTCAGAAATGAAGCAGATGCTTTCATTTTCAGTTGATTTGTCATTCATATTGATAACGTACACATTATCCTTTCTAAAACCAGACAGGACAGTGTGAAACTGTTTATCAGTGATGAGACAATCAATTTCTCTGAAAATTACATAGAAACCTAAATCAAATAGCTGACTAATGCTTAAAAGATTATGCATCAGTCCCTCCACATAGGCAACTTTGATAAAAGTAATGGAACCGTTAGAAAGAGTTCCATAACCTTTAGTGGAACCGCGAGAGTTATCACCAAAAGTTACAGTTGGTCCCTTTTCTTTCACAAAGTTTAGAAGAAGAGATTTGTTCCCAGTCATATGTCGTGAGCATCCGCTATCAAGATACCAAGTTTGATGATGCTCAAAGACCTGCAGATAAGAACAAATTAGTCTTTTGGAACCCGTTTTGAGGTGGGTCCTTTAGGGTTAGAAGAGGAAGAAGAAGGGTTGGTCTGACGATATCTTTCAATACGGTCCTTTGGACAGTCTGTGGCCAAGTGAAATGTATCACCGCAGTTGTAACACTTTCAGTAAATAAATTTCTTCGTTGGATCAAGAGAGGCAGCTTTTACCTTTCCTTGAGGTTTAGATTTAGGAGGTTTGGAAAGGTGAGAGGAAATGGGATAGCTGTATGGAACGTGAGGGTTATGAGGAGCCGGTCCAAGGATTCCTTTGTAAATGGAAGAAGAAGAAATGTTTGAAATTCCTTTGGACTTTTTTATTTTTAGGGCTCTAGGGATGAAGTCCGTTGTGTTCATGGGAGATTTACCTTTTGAAGAAGGTGTAATCTTTCTTTTGTTAGAAGTATTAATGACAACGGATTTTCCTTTAGAGAAGAAAGAGGCCTTTTTTGAAGAATGGGAAGAAGAAGAAGAAGAGAAGTCGTTGTTTAGATTTAATGACATAAGAAGATCATTTACAGGTTTGACCAACTCATTGGAGTCTTGATCTTCCGTTAGAAGAGGTTTGGAAGTTTTAGCAGACACAAAGTAGCCATGCTTTCTTGAATCGCGAAGATCCATTGAATAAACAGAATTAGATTCTTTTGACATAGAATCATCCCAGTCAGTAGAATAAGAAGGTAATTTAGAAGACAGAGGAATATCATGAGTAGGAGAGGATATGTTTTCAGAAGGGAGGCACACAGAATTTTCTTTCCAGTACCCTAGACATAAGTTTCACCAACAACTTGATCTTGAAAGATTTTCTCAAGATTTTTGGAAGAGGTGTTCCATTTGTTTAGGGTTTCTTGTTCCTTCTAAAGCTTCTTTAGAAGCTTGTTCTTTTTCTTGGCAAGCACAAAGTTTATAGTCTTTAAGTCATCTAACTCAGCTTTTAGTTTGTTAAACTGTTCCAGCTGGGATAGAGACTCATGAAGTTGAGAGGAGAGAGACTTGACTTGAGCATTTGCTCTTTTCTTTGCATCCTTTTCATTGTGAAAAAGTATAGTTAAAGAGTCAAAAGCCTCAATCTTCTCTTCATTAGTGAGAGAGAGGAAGGGATGTACCTGAGAAGAAGAGGAAGAGCACTCAGCAGTGAAGTCCATCCTAGAGGAGGAGTCTTTAGGTTCTTCATCAAGTTTGGCCATAAGACATTTACTTGACACTTTTTTCTCACTGTCGGAAGTGGGTTCGTCTGTCCAGTCTAGAGTTTCAACCATCAAGCCTTTGCCTTTTCGTTGAGAGTTGAAATTTCTTTCTTTCTCTCTTCTATATTTGGCTTTGTATTTGTCGGCTTTGTTGGTAAGTTCTTTGAAGGAAGAGGATGGAGAAGGTTTTCTTGGATGCGATCTCCCTGTAGAATTAGATCGAAGATGTCTTCTTTTAGAAGAGTTAGAAGAATTAGATTTGGAAATCCTAGAAGGATTGCTTCTGCATTCAGAAGCAAAATGGCCTTTCTTACCACATGCATAGCAATCCTCCTTAGATTTGTTCAAGGAGTTTCTAGAAGAAGAAAAATTTCTGTTTCTTTGAAATTTATTAGAAGAATTCTTTCGAAATTTAGAGAAATTTGCAAGCATACCCATTTCCTCTGTCAATAGATTGACAGAGGGATTTTCTCCTTCATCATCAGCTTCACTTAGATAAGCTTCCGAGGAGTGATTCAGATTTTCATGACTTTCTTTATCTGAATCATCAGAAGGGTAGGTTATACGAGGAATACACGCAGATTTCTTGGAGTCATCACTGATAAGAGCCATAGAGGGGGCTCTTATTTCTTTATAGATGGTTTTCCTTTAAAGTTGGGTTTGTTTGTGATTAAGAAACATACCATAGAGTGAAGTGAGAGGAAGGCTTTCCAAGTCCCTGGAAGTCTTAATGCAAGTGGAAAGGGTATTCCAGAAATCTGGAAGACCATCCATGAATTTGCATATGATTTCCTCGTTGTCATAAAGTTTTCCAACAAGTTTTAACTCATTTAAGAGACTGTTAAAACGGTTGTAATAGGAGGGAAGAGATTCTCCTTTTTCATGAGAGAAAAATTCGTATCTACGTACGAGAGAGATCTTTTTAGATTTCTTTACTTCATTTGTACCTTCGTACAAAACACATAGAGTTGACCACATATCTTTTGCCGTTTTAAGACTGACAAGAGATTGCTATACTTCATCAGGAAGGGATTGAGCAATGATGGTTCACACTTTGGAATCAAGTCCAATCATGAGCCTATCTTCATCATTGTATTCTTTGGTCGTTTTTAAGACATATCGACCAGTTGCAGAAGTTCTTTCCTCCTCTGATGAGTCATCGGAAACTTGAAAGAGATTGTCCTTTTTCTTTTGTTTATCCTTAGGAGTTTTGACAAATCTATCCCAGACTTTTGGGATAAGAGGACCGTCACTAAGGATGGTAAGATACTGTCAGGATCGAATTCTTAACAAGAATTAATTCTCAGAAACTAATATCAAAGAAGTTGCGGAATAACACTTTGATATTTAATAAAACAGTAACCAAAACAGTATATGATTATCAAACTGTAAACTTGTATTGAATGCTTGAAGCTACAAGATTACACACTCAACCTCAATATTGATGAACAGGCACACCAATACGAATTCTACTTCTCTAGAATTAGGATCTATATCTTGAGGTTGATTTTCTCTCTTATCAAAAATAAAAACTTGAAGGAAAAAAAACTTATTCAATCTATTCTATATTTTCTATACATATACTGATCAAAAGATAAATACAAAGAATAAATAAATCTTCAGTATATCTTCCATGTATATCTTCTATGTATATCTTTAGAATATCTTCAGAATATCCAGCTGTCATACATTCCATCCGGATCTCTTTAGCAGCACTAATTAAGCTTAGCAGCATTATCTTCTTCCAGCAGCATTAACTACTAAGCAGTACTAACTACTAGCAGTACTAACTAGCTAAGCAGTACTAACTTTGTTCAAGCAACACTAACTTTGACAAGCAGTAGTAATTCTACTAGCAGTAGTAATACTCAGCAGTATTAATCTTCAAAGTGTTCTGGCAGTAGTAACCACTCTTGTACTAGCAGTAGTAACCACACTTAGTAGAATCTTCAGTTCCCAACAATCTCCCCTAACTTGACTTTTAGAAGAGAAGTCAAGTTCTTCAGATATTTCTTCATAAGCTCTCCAAGATGCTCCCAAAACTTCATAGTGGCCTATATTCCAGTATTTGCATCCAATCCCAAACTCTGATTGATGGTTCTTTGGATCAAGTATTTAGCCATCTGTGAATCTGGAATACATCCTAGCTTTTTCTTCAGCATGGCATGAAGCTTCAGTCTGCTATGATTGTACACTCTATCCACTAGGAAGTACTCAGTGTGATTTAAATCCAAAGTCACTGCATATACTCCACTAGTTTCATATAGAGTCCAATTATTCACTGTTTGAAACACATTTCTGATTACCTCCTCTACTTCATCAGGTTTGAACATCATACACAGATACTCCATTACCAGCTTTTTGATTGAAATCTCTGGAGCTTTCAGTTCATCTGCATATGTCTTCATCCCTATTTCAAACATTTCTTCAATATCAGACCTTGAGCATGTTCTGACAATCTTACTCCAAGTGTTGTACACCTCATATTTCTCATCTTTTCTCTTCAGTCTGATATACTCTTTTCCATCCACTGTCAATGTATCCCAGTGAATGACCTCAGGAGGCTTCACTTCTACAGGTTCTACAGAAATTGGTTCAGGCACTTTGTCCATCACTACCATATACAAACTTACATCATCTTTGGTTGATGACTCTTGCTGGCTGGATGACTCAGGTGCCACTTCTTCTTCAGCAACCTTTTGTTCTTCTACTACTCTAGGCTTCTTGTTTTTCTTTCTTTTAGCCATCATTTTGGTTCTCTTTAAAATCTTTTGAACCTGCACTAGAGTCTCTTCCTTATTCTTTTCTTCCTTTTTCTCTGCCATTTCTTTGATAGGAGTTCCCTCTTCACTTTCAGGGAATGGTTGATTCATGTCAATATCATTACTCTCCTTGGCCTTCTTTTCAAATTCCACTCTGTCCTTTTCATTTCTTTTCAGCTTCCCCATTTCTTTCTCATAGAGGTCCCTGATTTGATCAAAATTCATCTTCACAAACATTTCTTTCTTTACCCCAATTGCACTCCTCAAGAAAGTTATCATTTTATTTCTTTCCTGAGTGGCAAGGTAAGTTTGTGAAGGTCTTCTTTTCTTTGCACTTGATTTAGCTATCATAGCCTTTCTCAGACTTATGGCCCTTTGTTTAGCCTTTTCAGTTTCAAGCCCTTTTTGATAGGCTTTATTTAACTCAGCAGCTAAATCCTTTGCCATCTCCCTGTCCTTCTCCACCTGAGCTCTTTCTTCTTTTTCCATCTCCTCCTGCATTTTCCTTGCTAAGGCTTCATCTGATTCAACCAACCTTTTCTTCTTGACAGGTTGATCAGATTCCACCATTTTTGCTTTTCCCTTATTCTTTGCCTCTGCCTCCATTTCTTTCTTTTCTCTTTTCTTTACTCCCCCTTCATTTATGATTACTCCCTTTGCTTTGGGAGTGTCATTCTTTGCTTTGATCAACATCTCAGCTACTTCAATTTCTGATTGTGATAACTCTGTTACTGCTGCTTGTGAGGTTTCAGCAGCATTATCAGTTTCTGCTTCTAGTTGAACTGAGACTTTTTCCTTTTCTGCTTCCCTCTCCCCTCAACTTCAACTTTCTCTTTTTCAAGCTCCCCCTTTCTTGTTTCTTCTTCCATGTTGATCTCTCCCTTTTTGGGAGCATCCTTCTCAAATTTTCTTCTCCTTAGCACAAACTGTTTCCTCTTCTGTTTCTGTACTAGTTTCATTACCAACTTCTTGAGCTTGGTAATCTGCACTTGTTGAGATAGGATGACCAGCTTCAGCTCCTCTATTTCGTTTCCTTGCTTAATAACATCCTGGTTGATGTTTCCCATGGTTTCCATCAATTCCTCATAGTTATATCTGTCCTCACCTTCTCCAGGAGTGTTACCCCCTATTGAAGGATCATTGGATCTTTTTGAAGTGGAAGTCTTCTGCCTAGCAGAAGCACTATCCACCCCTTGGTTTCTTGGCACCAGGGACCTTCAAATGATTGCTCATTTGAAGTTGCCATGGGGGAGGTCTTATTGATGTTACCACTGTCCTCCTCTGTGCTAGCAGGAGTAGTGGCAGCCTCAGCACCCATATGCTCTTCCTCCTCCTCAGAGAGCACCTCCTTGGGGTTGGGAGACACCCCTGTGGTTTCCCTATGGATATTCTCTAAAGGAGAATTCTCCTTTAGAGGGCTTACAGGCTTAGGGGATTCTGGTACAAGAAGGGAAGGAGCCTTCTTTACCTGTTTTCTCTTGTAAGTATGGGTAATTGGAGAGGTTGGTTTTGCAAGAAGGGACTGGGGAATTGTTTTTGAGTGAGAAGGTTGGGCTTGGCTAGCAGTGGGATGGTCTAATGAGGGCCTTGACTCTGCTGCCATACCTTCAGTGGTTTGGGACACCACCATCATTGTAGAGAACAATGGGGTGTCAACTCCTTCCGAGTCCCCAACAGACCTTCTCATAATTGAGAAAACCTTGCCTTTGGGGGGTTTTGGTACATATACCCCAACAGGTTGAGGTATATCCATCAATTCATGGTTAATTACTTCTTGAACAAACCTGGGATACATAAAGAAACTCTTTTTGTTTCCCATGTTTGATACAAGATCACTGAATATCAGTTTTGAGAAATTATACTTTCTGGATGTAGCCAAGCAGACCAAAGCATAGGCAATTGGACTGCTGAACTCGCTCCATCCAGTAGTCTTTTTGGAGATGCAATGCATCAAGGTATGAACAAGAAAACGCCATTGGGGTGAAAATTTTGCTTTTCAGAATTTGAAAACACCCAATGGGCCTCCATACCCCATTCTTGTAAGGGAAGAAAACAGTTCATCATTGGGAATAGAAGTTATACCAGAAGCATCGTCTAGACGTAGACTGATGCGAACAACTTCTTCAGATACAGTTAGGGGTTGGTCGCACACCCTGGTCTTGATCATCTGCACACCATTTTCAGTAACAATGGTGGCATTGGCCCAGAACTGTCTTTGATGCTCAATGTAGATTGTAGGGGCAACTGTAAGAGCATGAGCAATATGGCTCGACTTGAGGAAATCCACAATCTGGTGGAACCCTTCTGCTTGTTTGGGCTTCTGTAGCATTGCGATCTCATTGTGCTCGTCGATAAACGCCATGGATGCCATTGAACTGGGATATTCTTGCCTGGAAGACTAGGTACTTGAGAGAAAAAGATTAGAAGAGCAAGTGAACAGTATGCAAAGAGTCGTTATGAACGTTTAGGCGGGCAAAGGGTATTTATAGTATTTGGATTATAAGCAGTATTAACCTAGAGCAGTATTAACTATCTAGCAGTATTAACTGCGAGCAGTATTAACCGCGAGCAGTATTAACTAACTAGCAGTATTAACTGCGAGCAGTATTAACCGCGAGCAGTATTAACTAACTAGCAGTATTAACCAACTAGCAGTATTAACCAACTAGCAGTATTAACCAACTAGCAGTATTAACTAACTAGCAGTATTAACCAACTAGCAGTATTAACCAACTAGCAGTATTGACTAACTAGCAGTATTAACTAACTAGCAGTATTAACCAACTAGCAGTATTAACTAACTAGCAGTATTAACCAACTAGCAGTATTAACTAACTAGCAGTATTAACCAACTAGCAGTATTAATCAACTTACTCCTTGAGGCTTAGGCTGAATTGAGTACTGCTATGTATGCCCTGCAAAGATAGATTAGTAGCACCAAGAAACTATAATATTCAGTTATTTATCCACTTTTTGAGATAAAGCTTATTCAGAGTTGATCATTCCCACACTTGTTACCAAGAAAGTGAATCTACCCACATCAAAAGCTTTGGTGAATAGATCAGCAAACTGGTTGTCAGTATGAACTTTCACAACTTGAACAAGTTTCTTTTCATTACAGTCTCTTATGAAGTGATACCTAATCTCAATGTGCTTTGTCTTAGAGTGCTTGACAGGATTATTTACAATGCTGGTAGCACTGCTATTATCAATAAAGATGGGAGTGTGTAGAAAGGTTACCCCATAGTCCAACATTTGATTCTGTATCCATAAGACCTGAGCACAGCAACTTGCAGCTGCTATGTACTCTGCTTCTGTTGTAGATGTGGACACTATGGTTTGTTTCTTGCACTGCCATGAAACTAGTCTAGCACCCAAGAACTGACATCCTCCAGAAGTAGACTTTCTGTCCAAGTTTGCCCCACCTAGATCACTGTCTGAGTATGCAATTAGGTCAAAGGGTGAGTCATGAGGATACCAAAGTCCCAATCTGGGTTGTCCTTTGAGATATCTGAATATCCTTTTAACAGCTTGAAAGTGAGATTGCTTTGGCCTAACTTGGAATCTTGCACACACACAGACTGGAAACATTATATCTGGCCTTGATGTTGTGAGATACATGAGAGAGCCAATCATGGACCTGTAATGATGCACATCCATATCCTCCCCCTCAAGATCTGCTGTTATCTGTTTGTGTGTTTCCATAGGTGTACTAGCAGGTTTTGAATCTGAGAAACCAAACTTGGTTAAAATGTCCTGCACATACTTGGATTGACATATGAAGATGCCATCTGACTTCTGTTGAACTTGGAGTCCAAGGAAGAAAGTAAGTTCCCCCATGGAACTCATTTTAAACCTTTGATGCATTAGATCCTCAAACTCCTTGCACATGATATCTTTTGTAGATCCAAAGATAATGTCATCAACATAAATTTGGACCAACAAGATATCCTTCTTCTTTCTCTTGATAAATAGAGTCTTATCAATGACTCCTCTTTCAAAGCCATTGTCCAAGAGGTAGGATGACAGAGTGTCATACCATGCTCTTGGAGCTTGATGCAGTCCATAAAGAGCTTTCTTCAATTTGTATACCCTGTCTGGATAGCTTGGGTTTTCAAACCCTGGTGGTTGACAGACATATACCTCTTCTTCAATTGATCCATAGAGAAAAGCACTCTTTACATCCATTTGATAGACTTTGAAGTTCATGTAAGAAGCATAGGCTAGGAATAATCTTATAGCTTCTATCCTAGCCACAGGTGCAAAGACTTCTTCATAATCTATACCCTCTTCTTGAGTATACCCTTGAGCCACTAGCCTTGCTTTGTTCCTTATGACAATTCCTCTTTCATCTCTCTTGTTCCTGAAGATCCACTTTGTGCCAATTGCTCTGTGACCTTTAGGAAGGTCTACCAGATCCCATACATCTTGTAGTTTGAACTGCAACAATTCTTCTTGCATTGCTTCTATCCAGCTGGATTCTTTCATTGCATCGTGTGCCTTTTTAGGCTCAAGCTGGGATAGAAAGCAAGACAGCACTGTATGTTGTTGATCTTGCATTTCTTGAAGTCTGCTTTGATGTCTAGTCATCATAGGAGATGATATATCTCCTATTACTAGCTGTGGAGGATGATTCTTTTGAACTCTGGTGTTATGACTAGGTTCTTCATTAACATCAGCTTCTAGATTGGAGTCATTCAACTCAACTGAAGTGTTTTCAGCTGCTACTTCTGATTCTTTATCTTCTTGATTATCTTCATCTCTACTCTGTCTTGGTCCAGTAGATTGTTCTATTTCACAGTCTTCAAAAGAATTTACTGTGGGAGTGGGAAAGATCACTGATTTAGATACACTTTCTTGAACTTGTGTAGTCCCTGATCCTTCACCTCCTGAACCTGCATGATCATTACTACTGAAACCAAAGGAGTTAGTTAGTGAATCAATGTCAAATAGCCATTGAGGACCAGTTCCAATAGGATTTGGTGTGTTCTCATTGCATTTGACATTGTCACTCTCTTCAATTATTCTAGAAGATGAATTGAAAACTCTGTAGGCCTTACTTTGAGATGAATAACCAACAAGAAATCCATCATCTGCTTTGCTATCAAACTTACCTAAGTGAGTTTTGATATTGAGAATGGTACATGGACACCCAAAAGGTTTGAAAAATCCAATAAAGGGTTTTCTTTTATTTAAAATCTCATATGGTGTCTTGTTCTTTGGTTTAACTACTAAAACTTTGTTTTGGACATAACAGGCAGTATTAACTGCTTCAGCCCAGAAGGTAATTGGCAGTTTTGAATCAGCCAACAGAGATCTAGCAGCCTCTATTAATGTCCTATTTCTCCTTTCAGCAACACCATTCTGTTGAGGAGTCCTAGGAGCACTATACTGTCTCTCAATTCCTTTTTCTTCACAAAAGGTGTTTAGATCAAAAGTTTTTGAATTCAGTCCCATTATCTGATCTAATGACTTTTACTTTTTGATTAGTTTGGTTTTCAATTCTCAGGATAAAGGACTTGATCAGTCCACTTGTCTCATCCTTAGTCCTTAGAAAATATACCCAGGTGAATCTAGAGTAATCATCAACAATAACCAAGCAGTAAGATTTCTTGCCTATACTCATCACATTTGTAGGGCCAAACAGATCCATGTGCAATAACTGGAGACAAGAAGAAATAGAATTTATCTCTTTGGTCTTATGAGAAGTTTTATGTTGTTTGCCTTTGAGACAAGCAACACAATGATCATCACATGAAAATACTTTAGAAGGTAGACCTCTTACAAGGTTGTTTTTAACAAGTTTGTTCATAGTCTTAAAATTCATGTGACACAACCTTCTGTGCCATAGAGAGGATTCATCTATTGAAGCTTTTGAGACAAGACAATTTAGAGATGAATCACTTTCAACATTTTCCATATCTAGACAGTAAACATTGTCCTTTCTTGGAGTTCTTAGTAGTATCATGCTTTCATCAACTACTTTGAACCCTGGAGCAAGGATCATACATTCAGTATTTGTAAATAATATACTATGTTGTTTGTCACAAACCTGTGATACACTTAACAGGTTGTATTTTAATTGATCAACATAGTAGACATCCTCAAATGTCATCTTACCTTTGGTGACATTACCTTTTCCACTTATCTTACCACCAGTAAGATTGTCTCCAAAAGCAACATGTCCTCCATTGATATGCTTGAAATCCTGAAGGCATGACATGTTGCCTGTCATGTGCCTTGAGCAACCACTATCAACATGCCATATGCTCTTTCCCTTTAGCTGTTGGTTGCCCTGCACATTAGATAGATCAATTAGTATGAATTAGGAACCCAAGCCAAAGTGGTCTTGGGTACCCCTTTCTCATCAAAATACTTGCATTCCTTCTTGACGAGATTTTTGAATTTTAACTCCTCATTCTTGGAGTATTTTGTCACAATTATAGGCTTGGAAACATTTGTGCTGAAAACAGTACTAGTTTTAGAGGTATTAACTGCCTTAGCAGCACTTGCATGCTTAGCAGTACTAACCTTGTTAGCAGTAGTAACTGTGTTAGCAGCAGTAACTGTGTTAGCAGTATTAACCTTCGAAGAGATACTAACTGTATTAGCAGCATTAATGTTTTTAGCAGTACTAACACAGGTAGCAGCAGTAATACTTCCAGCAGCACTAACCCTGTCAGCAGTACTAACAGTTTTAGTGCTTCTGGGCACCCACATTTTAATGCTTTCTTTAAAAATTCTTTTCTTTATGGGTCCTTTCTTTTCAACATGTTTCTTTCCAGCCTTTCTATAATCAACAGACTTTTGTTTGCATCTTTGAAAGGTCATCTGTTGATTAATAGGATTGAAAAAGAAAGATTTAGCCAGATGATTTAACTTGCCACATATGAAGCAAGGTTTTGGTCTATTGATTTTATTCAGATCAACTCCTTGCTTCTGAGCCCATTGATTATTCCAGTTTCTTTGATTTCCCCTTTTTAAACCAGAATGTAGGCTCTTGGCTTTATTGCAATCACACTGTTTACCAGATGCAGGATTCACAACTGTAGTCTGTTTGTAATGGACCTTGTTGTCTTTTCCTTTGGTCTTTTCTATCTCCTTGGACTTTATCCAGTCTTTCCCACATCCCTCATTGGTGATTATCTTGTTTTCTTCATGGATTTCTTTACCTATCTTATTATCTCTCTTCTTACTGGCTTCTTTCTCAGTTATATCCTTAATTACTACTTCATCCAAAGGGTCTATCTTAAAGGCTTTTTCAGATAAGTCCTTATTCTCCTTGGTTTCTAACAAGTCTGAAGTAGGAGAGATATAATTGATGTTATAAGGAGGAGGTGTACTGTTGTATCCAATACCAGGCTTCATCTTATCATGAATCTGAGCCTTTAGAAGAGAATCCATTGCCTTTGAAGCATATGAGAACTTCTCTATGTCAAGTTTAACTTTGGACAATTCCTCCTTTAGCTTATCACTCTCTTCTAAGGATTTAGACAGTTTAGTCTCTAACTCATTCTTTTCCCACTTCCAGTAGTTAGTATCATAAGAGTGTTGAAGTTCATTGGCTTGAAAGCCTTTGATTTGTTCTTCAAATCTCTCAACTATTAGTACATAGTCTCTTCTATCTTTTTCTAACCTTTTGAGGTCATCACACATACTTTGATTGTGATCCCTGTATCTTTTGACAGTGTCAATGCAAGTTTTAGTGCAAAGGTTAGTAATTACCTCGGATGGGAGATCAGACACCTCTGCCATAAGAGCTTGATTCTGAATGGCTTCCTCAGCTTGATCACTCCAGTCAAATCCCATTCCTTGTTGAGAAACAAGGGCTTGAGCAGGATTCTTGTTCTGAGTGTAGCCTCCATTCTGAGCTTGTTGGTGGTTGTTGTTAGACACAACACTCCTGCATTCTCTAGCAAAGTGTCCTTTCATGTGACACTTGTAACATTCCACTTTGGTTTTGTCAAAACCAGCTCCATCCTCTCTTCTTTGGGAGAAGTTATTCCTTCCTGTTCTTTTAATGAATTTCTTCAGCCTCATGGATAGCATGGCCATCTGCCATTTTATATCCATCTCCTCCAGGTCATCAGGGTGAAGTTGATCCAGATCATCATTGATTAATGAAGTGTTACTATGACTGGACAAGAAGGCTTCAAAGATTGTTTCAGATCCTTTTTCTGAACTTGCTCCACCAGCAGTACTAACTGCTTCAGGGATGGCAGTAGTATCAGTGGCTGCTGAAAGAAGTGCATAATTGTGGACATACCCAGTAGGTTTCTTCTTGATCTCTACCTCAGTTTCAAAAACTCTTAGATCATTGTATAGGTCATCAAGTTCTTTCTCCTCCAGATTGTCACTCTGCCTATAAGAGACAGTGTACATAGTCCACTCATCCCCAAGAGATCTGAGGAATTTCCTATTGATGTCATCTTGATCCATCTTTACTCCAACAGTGGCCAATTCTCCAATGAGTTTGTTGAACCTATCAAAAGTTTGAGTCATAACTCATTCTTTGAGGAAGTAAAATTCTCATACTGCTGCTTAAGAACATCTCTTTGATTTCTCTTGATACTCTTAGTTCCAGCAAATCTTTTCTCTAGAGAATTCCAGAGAATTTGAGCATCAGTGCAGTTGCAGAATTGATGCTGATATTCATTAGGGATTGCCAAGAGCAGAGTGCTCAAGGCCTTCATCTCTGTCTGCCTGATCTTTCTTTCACCATCTGTCTTTGGTGGAGGTCTTTTTCCATCTGGTCCTATTCTTCCAGCTTCAGAAGGACCATTCTCAATGATATCCCACATTGAGTAGTCAGTGAGAAGAATATATTGTCTGATCCTTATCTTCCACATGTCAAACTCACTGGGTTTGAGCATTGGAACCTTGGAGACCAAAGTGCTGCTTGATTCTGTAAGATTTTCCATGATAGATGTTTCTGATTCAATAGGCTCTGATACCACTTGTCAGGATCGAATTCTTAACAAGAATTAATTCTCAGAAACTAATATCAAAGAAGTTGCGGAATAACACTTTGATATTTAATAAAACAGTAACCAAAACAGTATATGATTATCAAACTGTAAACTTGTATTGAATGCTTGAAGCTACAAGATTACACACTCAACCTCAATATTGATGAACAGGCTCACCAATACGAATTCTACTTCTCTAGAATTAGGATCTATATCTTGAGGTTGATTTTCTCTCTTATCAAAAATAAAAACTTGAAGAAAAAAAAAACTTATTCAATCTATTCTATATTTTCTATACATATACTGATCAAAAGATAAATACAAAGAATAAATAAATCTTCAGTATATCTTCCATGTATATCTTCTATGTATATCTTTAGAATATCTTCAGAATATCCAGCTGTCATACATTCCATCCGGATCTCTTTAGCAGCACTAATTAAGCTTAGCAGCATTATCTTCTTCCAGCAGCATTAACTACTAAGCAGTACTAACTACTAGCAGTACTAACTAGCTAAGCAGTACTAACTTTGTTCAAGCAGCACTAACTTTGACAAGCAGTAGTAATTCTACTAGCAGTAGTAATACTCAGCAGTATTAATCTTCAAAGTGTTCTGGCAGTAGTAACCACTCTTGTACTAGCAGTAGTAACCACACTTAGTAGAATCTTCAGTTCCCAACAGATACCGACTGTCAGCTCCTTCAAGGAAGAGCATCATCCTACTTTTCCATAAGGAGAAGTTGTTCGAGTTGAACTTAGGAGGTTTAACAGTAGATCCATTGTCAGAGTAAAAAGAATTTTGAGAAGAAGACTCAGGTTTTGTAGAAAGAGAAGTCATTACGGATCTGATTTATTAGATTAAACCAACCACTCTGATACCACTTGTTAGTCTCAAAGAAGTAAACAAGTATTGTAGAAAGGGGGGTTTTGAATACAATAACACAAAATTACTTAATTTTAATTCTTTTATTGATAATGAATATCAAGAATTACACAAAGAGAATTTAAATATTGATGCGGAATAAGAATAGTTAAGAACTACTCTAAACAACTAACACTTAGAAGATATTAAGAACACAAAGACTTAAACCTTAAGAAAATGAAAGACAACTATCAACCTGCTTGAAATCTTGTGAATGCCAAAACTTGAGCTGAAAGCAAGGTGCTACTTCCATCCTTTATATACTATCCAATGTAATGAGTGCAAAGGACAAGTAGGAGTAAAGGCATGGGTGGTTGAGATATTGTCAATAAATTATAAGATATTTGATGTGACTTATCACAATACAAAAGGTAACTTTTGTACTATGAAAGTACAATATCTCTATAAAATATTTATAGGAAAATCTTTTTGAGATCAAATAGAAAATATACGTCTCAATCAAGTTAAGACTAATTGTATATCTTCTCAAGGAAAAAAGAAGCTTCCATTCCCATTGTCAGAAGATCATTGGGAAAGAGGAAGTATGTCAAATCATGAGGATTTAACATAAATGTTCTTACAAGATAAAAAAGCAATCTTTAAGAGAAGGACTACCGAAATAGGAATTCGGTAACTGAGATGTGTGCCGAAAGAGGAGTTCGGCACAAAGGGAATGAATGCCGAACAACAAATCGGCAAGGATAAGAATTGCCAATTTAGAAATCGGCAAGGGTATGATATGCCGAATTGAAATCTGCAGACTATGCTTAGTTCACTTTTGAAGTCCATCTCAATCCGCATTGTAGACTTCCTTCATGTTGGATTCGGTTTATCTTCGACTCACTGATCGGTTAAACTAACTAAGCTATTACAAAGAACCATAAATCAAAATACAAGGTTCAATCATCAATAAAGACTAAGGAGAGGTTATCTTTAAATCTTAGATGACCCAACAAAAAGCAGACAGATTGGGCAAGTCATACATTCTACAAGGGATTCCGAACGAAATCTACATAAAGATTGACAGTTGTAAGGCCTCCGGCAAACAAATGTGGGATCAACTCGAGAAGATGATGCTGGGTTCAAAGATAGGGAATCAGCTTAAAATCTCTAACTGCCTGCACCGTTTTGAAGAATTTAAAGGTAGAACTGGAGAAAATCTAGAAGGAACATATGATAGATTCGTGACCTTGCTAAACGAATTGAGCAAGAACAAGGTCAACAAATCTCAAATCGAACTGAATATCAAATTCCTTAGTATTTTACAACCAGAATGGAAAAGTTTTGCCAGACAGATGCGACAGATAAAAGATTTGAATGAGATTCCACTTCACGAGGTGTATGAAACCCTCTGTCAAAATGAAGAAGAGGTGGATGAAATTCTAGCTGAGAAAAGACAGAAAGGAAAGACAGTTGAAGATACAGTCGCTCTTGTAGTCAAGAAGAAGAACAAGACGATTGTATATGAATCAGAAGAAGATGAAACTTATGCAAACTCTGACATGGATGAAAATGAACAAATGAAGAAAGCAATGTTGTTTCTGACGAATGCGTTTCAGAAAAAGTTCTACAGGAATCCAACATCAAACAGTCAGAGGTACTCTTCTGGACCAAACAACTACGCTCATAAGGAAAGAGTTGAAGGTAGTAGGTTCGAAGGGAAAAAGTTTGAAGGAAAGAGATTAGATGAGAAGAAAAAGGAAGAGGAAATGTACCAGTCTGAAGGAAAGAGGATAGAGGAAAAGAAACCCGAAGAAAGAAAGTATAAGGATGAAGGATCAAGTCAGCCAGGTCCACCGATGTGCTACAACTGTGGCAAAACAGGTCACTTTGCCAAGGATTGCCGAAGATCAAAGGTCAGAAACTCCGATTACTACAAGAACAAGATGCTTCTTGCAAAGCAACAGGAGGCAGGCAAGGCACTGATGGCTGAGGATGAATACTTGGTTGATCACTCAGATGAAGAAGAAGAAGATGAAGATAAAGATGAAGCCGTCAATATGTGCTTGATGGGCAAGATGGAATCAGATGCTGAAGCTGATTCAGAAAATGAAGAAGAGGAGGTATGTGATTTATCGTATAAAGATTTCATGAATAAAATGCATACCATGAGTTTAAAACAAGAAGAGTTAGAATCTAATCTTAAGCGAGAATATGGTGTTATTATTAACAAAAGCAATTGATACAGAAGCTTAGCAATGAAATTGCTAAGAAGAAAGTATTAGCTGAGGTTTTACATACAAACGTTGACACCAACGCAAAGGAACAGACTATAATTCTGAAAGAGAATTTTGATCTCAAGTCAAAACTAAGAAATAGTGAGCTTGACTTATATAAGCTGACTAAAATGCATTCTTCATATACTAAAGAAAACAAGTCTTTAATTGCAAAACTAGATGCTTTGGAAAAGAAGTTGTACTCATTAGGTCAAAGTGAGCAAACCATTCATCTTAACAAACCGAAAAAGAATAAAGAAAATTGGGGAATCGGTTATGTGAAACCTCATTGCCTTAAAAAGGGTATAAGAGAAATGCCTGCACTTTATGATTATACCTCTATGCTAGTTTCTCACCGAATCTCTTCACTTAAAGTTTTTAATACTAAACTATCAAAGGAGGATGAAGCAAATGAAATTGAAAAACGGAAAAAGTCATCTAAAGTTCACCTTCCATTTTATTATGCGAAGTTGAATAATAGTTATGACTATCCAAATAATGAAAAGAAATATCTTTCAACTGACTACTTTCAAAGTTATTCTGTAAAAGAGATGGAGGCAAAGCCTGTTATAGGTAAAATATATGTCCCTTCTCTCGTGTTAGAAAGTAAAATTTCTGAACTCGAGAACTCTTTATTAGATGAAAGACTTTTGATTGAGATTCAACAAAAAGTTTTTTCAACCGTTATGAAAAATGTTGTTTTTACAAAAGCTTCTAAATCTGATGACATGTTTGATTCATCAAACGAAGGGTTTGATTTTCTTAATTCTGACGGTGGTTTGGATGGTTGTTTTGAACAATTTGATTTTAATGCTAAACTTTCAAACCATTCATCTTTTGTTGTGAAATCTTTGGGAAAAACCAGTATGCCTATTAACACTGTAAAATCAACGAAAGTTGATAAGTCAGTCTCTGTGAAAGCCAAAAATGCTAAAGGTAAGAAAATATCTCAGCATTCACAGAAACCGATCACTACTGGTAAGCCGAAGAAGGTGCACTCATTTGTTGCTCAGAAGTCTAACTCAACAGTTACACATGTTTCAGATCTGCGCAAGCAAAGGCCAGAAGTAAATTCTCAATGGCAACCCAAACGGAAGCTTGACAAGACCGTTTTATCGTTTAGTAGTGTTAATTGTAATAAGACTTCGCTTAGTAAAGATGTCCTAATTGCTGATATTGCTGTTTTGAACCCAAAACTTGCTGTTTCTCGGAAACAATATTCAATGAAGCAATTATTTCAGTTATCTTTATTTGTTGGAAAGTCCTCTATCTATGATAAACATATTTCTATCACTTGTCAAGATTCTGGAGATTGGTTTGGAAATTACCATGTTCATTCATCTCATATCAATTCTTCACATGCATTTCAAAAGAAAAGAGGAACCAATTTGAAATGGTTACCAAAATCTTGTGCTAACACAGCAGGACCCAAATTCCAGTGGGTACCTAAGGCTACATCTGTGTTGCAGGCACACAAAGCTTAAAGAGATGCGACTTCTGATTATGTACAGATCAAGACTCGTTCTTCAAAGCCAAAATAGGTTTTTGGATAATGCAGTTCAAAACCCGAACATCAAAGTCAAAATAGGCTTTTGAACAAATCAGTTAAAGACCCATACTTCGATAATCAAAGTGAAAATTCCAATGTTGTCGTATGAATATCTAAATTTGTAATTTCTCTTATGCAGACTAGTCATACATGGTTCTTGGACAGCGGATGCTCCAAGCACATGACAGGGCAAAAAGAGATATTGTCCAATTTTAAAGACAAATACTGCGGAACAGTAAGATTTGGCAACGACCAATTTTCTCCAATCATGGGATACGGTGATGTACAACATGGCAATGTCACTATCAAGAAGGTGAGCTATGTAGAAGGCTTAGGACACAACTTGTTCAGTATAGGCCAGTTCTGTGACAAAGACTTAGAGGTCAACTTCAAAGCCAAGAGTTGTTCAGTTCGCACTGAAGAAGGCGAAGAACTCTTGGTCGGTACTCGAGAATCAGACCTCTACACAATCAATTTATCAAATGTACAGACTGACAAACAAGTTTGTCTATTGACGAAAGCCTCGATGCAACAAAGCTGGTTATGGCATCGAAGGCTCTCTCACCTCAACTTTCGATACATCAACAATCTGGTTAGTGGAAAGCTCGTCAAAAGAATTCCAGAGCTGAAATATGAAAGAGAACATCTCTGTGCAGCCTGTGAAAATGGCAAGATGAAGAGGGCACCTCATAAACTGAAGCCTGAACCAAGTACCAATGCTCCGTTAGAGTTATTGCATATGGATTTATGCGGTCCGATGCGAACTCAAAGTCTAGGCGGCAAGAAGTACATACTCGTAATCGTGGACGATTAGTCGCGATACACATGGGTCAAGTTTCTACGTTCAAAGGATGAGACACCTGATATTCGCATCACATTCCTAAAAACGACCCAGGTGAATCTGCAGAAACCGGTCAAGTTTCTACGAACAAATAACGGCACAGAGTTCAAGAACCAAAAAGTTGAAGGATATCTCGAATCTGTCGGGATTTCACATCAGTACTCTGTTGCTCGAACGCCTCAACAAAATAGAGTGGTTGAAAGAAGAAACCGAACGCTAGTCGAGGCTACTCGTACTATGCTAAGTCAGTCAGACTTACCTCTATTTTTGTGGGCAGAAGCTGTTTCGACCGTGTGCTACACACAGAATCGATCCATGGTACATCGAAGGTTCAAGAAGACTCCTTATGCGTTAATCAACAACCGAACACCGACAATCAAATATTTTCATATATTTGGATGTAAGTGTTTCGTTCTAAACGATAGGGAGAGTCTAAACAAGTTCAGTGCTAAGGCGGACGAAGGAATCTTCATTGGTTATTCCTCGACATCAACTGCATTCCGAGTGTATCTGAGGAAGTCAAGAACGGTGATTGAAAGCATCAACGTCACCTTTGATGAAGAAATGGCTTCCGAACAACAACGTTCAGAACCCGTTATAACCGGAGTACTAGCTTCTGGGCAACTCAGTCCAGAACCTGCGTCTCAACAGAATAAATCAGACGAAGCTTCAACTTCTACTAACCATTTATCTGATTTAGACTTATTATTCGAATTGTTTTATGATGAATTTCTTGGATCTAATGTAAAGAAATCTGTTGTGGTTGACAGGATGGAAGACTTAACGACTACTCATCCAACCAGTTCAAATGACTCTATTGAATCAAACGCCCCGATACAACAAGAAATTACAATTCAAATACCGCCTCCAATAGTTGAAGAAGTGACAAATGATAAAGAGACAGAAGTAGCTGAAACAGTAGGATGTTCTGTACAGATAAATATACAGCCAGATCAAGCTGTTCTTGCTGAGCCTTCTGAACCTGCCACCTCAACTGAAACCATCAATCCTCCTGAACAAACCGAAGAAGGTACATTTGGATTTATAGATGATACAATTGACATACATTCATATAATCCACTGCCTCATGAACATAAATGGACCAAAGAGCACCCGATAAGCCAGATTATTGGTGATCCATCAAAACCAGTGCAAACTAGGTCAGCATCAATGAACATGTGCATGCATGACTCCTTTCTGAGCAAGTTCGAGCCAACACGCGTATCAGAGGCACTTGCTGATCCAGAATGGGTGATCTCAATGCAAGAAGAGCTAAATCAGTTTGATGCACTTCAAGTCTGGAGACTCGTACCAAAGCCTAAAGGTAAAACCATTATAGGTACGAAATGGGTTTTCAAGATAAAGAAAGACGAAGATGGTACCGTTATCCAAAACAAGGCAAGACTAGTAGCCAAAGGATACAGACAAGAGGAAGGAATCGACTATGATGAGACATATGCTCCTGTGGCGCGATTAGAGGCAATCAGAATGTTTCTAGCCTACGTAGCCCACAAGAACTTCACGGTCTTTTAAATGGACGTGAAGACAGCATTCCTCAATAGAATTCTGAAGGAGGAAGTCTACGTCTCTCAGCCAGAAGGTTTTGTCAATCAAGAGAAGCCAAATCACGTATACATTCTCGACAAAGCACTCTACGGTCTGAAACAAGCACCTCGAGCCTGGTATGATGTCCTTTCCACTTTTCTAGTCAAGTCTGGGTTTTCAAAAGGTACGGTGGATACCACTTTGTTTATCAAAAAGGAAAAAGGCGATATCATCTTAATTCAAATCTATGTAGATGATATTATCTTTGGTTCTACAAATCCGAAGTACTATAAGAATTTTGCAAACCTTATGGTGTCTAGATTTCAGATGAACTTGATGGGAGAGATGAATTTCTTTCTCGGTTTACAAGTAAAACAATTTTCATCGGGTATTTTTATCAATCAATCAAAATACATTAGGGATATTCTTCGGAAGTTCCAAATGGAAAATTCAAAACCGATTGGTACCCCAATGGCACCAGGTACTAAGATTGGCACCGATCCTTCAGGAAAGGCTGTTGATGTTAGGACTTATCGAGGGATGATAGGTTCTTTAATGTATCTTACGTAGAGTAGGCCAGATATAATGTTTTCAACATGCTTATGTGCAAGATATCAGGCCAATCCTAAAGAAATCCATTTGTCTGCTGTGAAGCGCATTTTTAGGTATCTAAAGGGCACTGCAGATCTTGGTCTGTGGTATTCTAAAGATACTAGTTTTGAACTAACAACCTACACAGATGCAGATCATGCAGGTTGTATGTTAGATAGGAAGAGCACGTCAGGACACGTAAAGTTCCTCGGCGACAAACTCGTAAGTTGGGCATCGAAGAAGCAACTTTGTGTTTCAACGTCCACGTCCGAAGCAGAATATGTAGCTGCTGCTAGCTGCTGTTCTCAGGTCTTATGGATGCGAACTCAATTGTGCGACTACGGTTTCCACTTCAACAAGATCCCGATATACTATGACTCCAAGAGCGCCATCGCAATTACAGCGAATCCTGTTCAACACACCAAGACAAAGCACATAGACGTCAAGTATCACTTTATTAAAGATCATGTTGAAAAAGGAACAATTGAACTTTTCTTTGTAAAAACTGATTATCAACTTGCCAATTTGTTCACCAAACCCTTAGACGAAAAGAGGTTTAACTTTCTTATCTCTAAGCTTGGTATGCTAAATCTTAAGATATAATCAGTAGTTACCTAACAAAGTTTTCTAATTTGTATACTTTTTCATCATTTCTTCATTCTTAACTCTGATTGATATCTGCACTTCTATCTAATGTTCATGATCCAAGGGGGAGAATGAGAAGAAATTGACATCTGGTCAATATTATTTTAAGGGGGAGCTCATAAAATTTGTGCATGTACCTTTTAATGTCAAATTTTTTTTGTAATGCAAGATTTTAGGGGGAGCTCTTCAAGTCAAAAGGGAGTACGGATATGACTCCTGATTATTTCTGATCAGAACTCGTACTTTAAAAGTTTTACTGTTTTTTTGTCTTTTCAATTTAAGTGAATAAATTTTACTTTGACTTGACATACGACTTTTGCAGAACTTTTGAGAGAAGCTTACAAGTTCATATGTTTATGACTTAAAGCTTAGCTTCATGAGATGAAAGATCACTCGTTAAGGTATAAACCTTTATCTTCATCTCACATATGGTTGAAAGAAGGACAACTTTCAATCATAAGAAAACATTGTTTTTAATGTTCAAAACACTTTTATATTTTGGGAGTGTATTTTAAATGTTTTCATGATCCAAATTGTGCTTTAACTGAAATAGTTAAACCAATCTGAGCATCACGTGCATCATAGGAAAACAAGAATCATTGTGCTAGGAATTAACAAAACTTCTACGGAATCACCTTAACCAGTGATTTCTACCCAAGAAGTTAATCCTTAGTGATTGATTGTGCAAAGAGAAAAGAAATGAGTGTGATTAGAGAAAGCAAAAAGTTTAAAAGAAAGAGCGTGTGAGAACAAAGTTAAAAGAATATCACAACTCTGCACCAACTTTTTCTGAGCCGGGTAGCCACCATTCTAGTGATTCACAATTCTTTGGTGATCATTATTGGAACAGGCAACTAACCCATGCCAACTCTTGATCAAACCTCACCATCTACTCATTTTCTTCTCAACAAGAAAGTGTTTCACATTTTCAAAGGGGATGCAACACATTTGCTATCTGATTTTCATTTGGAAAATCTGGATATTGAAAAGAAGGAAGTCTGCCCTACCTTCGCACTTCAATCATACACATTGAGTCTGTGTTTAACTTACTGTTGTCTTAGTGGTTTACACAATTTTGAGCCTAATAAGCAATCATCCGTGCTTAATTCTTTCTAACACAAGCACGAACACACAAGGAATTAGTTTCTTTGTCATAACGTTTATAGAAATTACCTTTGTGGTGTTTCGATGATTAAATGGAAGACCTAGGGGAGTCAACATCAAACATCTCCTTTCCAATGTGTATTTGTTACACACCGTGACTTAGTGTTACTGACAGGCATGTTAACTGATTCATTAGTTGATTCAGGTGTTACATGACTATTTTGTCTGGATTTGAAAAGATCTGGATGAATATCTTTTGAATTGACGGATCAGGGGGTTTAAACGCAAGAGAGACATTTCTTACAAATAATTTTAATGAAGTCGTTGCACTTAACATCAAAAAGGGGTAGAATGACTACACAAGAAATGGCAAAGATCACATGTTTCAAGAATCACGTCCACTCTTCAAAGGGGGAGATTGTTAGAAAAAGACATGCTGATTTCAGAGCTACAGAAAGAGATTGCATCTTCTGAGCAAAACAAGAAGACTGAATTGCTAAAATCATTTTCGTAATGATCTTGATCCAAAGGGGGAGATTGTTAAGACACAGTCTCATTGGATTCAAGATCATCCAATCTGAAGATCGCAATCTGAAGCTAAAGCCGAAACGTCGACTCTCGATATAAAAGTCTATGTCTATTTGTAATAAATGTCAATGTAATTGTATTAGTTTAATTAGATTTAATATCTAAGTTATAATATTGTAATAGTTAGATAAAGTTAATTTAGTTAGTTTCTAGTAACTTAGTTTATATTAGATCTAATATCTAGATATTATGTTAGATTGTGTGTTCAACACACTTGGTTAGATTAAGTGTATCTCTCTCTCAAGATCAGATAACACAATTCACACATACAAACACACACAAAAAGGTGTATTTGAGAGAAAACATAGAGAACACAAATCAAAGCTTCATAGATCAATCCTGTAATCGTTATTTTATATATCAAACAGGTTGGTAATCATATTGTGTTGTTGTTTCTATAAACTTGATAAGTATTGTTGGACCGACAATTTGCTTGGTAAACCTCTTCCACTCAGGCTGGAGGATGCTGAGAAATTTGGCATTAAGCTCTATCTGAAACTTTTTGACTTTGTTTTTGTTGAGCTCGTTCAGCAAAGTCACAAATCTGTCGTAAGTTGCTTCAAGAGATTCTCCCTCCTTGGCCTTGAACTCTTCATAGTTGTTGAGGCAGTTGGAGACTTTGAGTTGGTTGCCTATCTTAGATCCGAGCATCATCTTTTCTAATTGATCCCACATTTGTTTGCCCATGGCGTTGTAACTGTAAATCTTGACATAGATCTCATTAGGAATGCCTTGTAGAATGAAAGATCTAGCCAGTCTATAAGCTTTTACTCTCTTTCTCTGCTCATATGTGTACTCCTCAGGTGGTAGTGGGTACTCTCTTTGTTCCTCTTCTCTATTTTCTCCTACACCTTTGTGAGTCTTTGTTGGAGTTTTCATTAGTCCTTCCTTTATAGATATTCTGATGTAGTCACCCAAGTCATTGCGGTCAATGAAATCCAGAAAACGATCCTTTCACTGCTCGCATTCGCCTTTAAACAACACTGGAGGTTTCACATCAGTTTCGATTACGAGAGCTTCTCTAGAAGTCATCATGTGTCAAAAATGTTCAATAAGAACTTGACAATGATCGTTAGTCCAAGTGAAATCAGAAAAATACAGAAAAACTTAGAAATAAATTCAGAAATGAAATTTCCGAAAATACGGAATTCGCACAATAGAGTGAAGTACAAGGAATTCGCACACATAATTCGTACATACAATTCGCACAACTATAAAATTCGCACACTACTCACACAAACTTCAGAATTTGTACACTAAAAGAAATTAGAATTCGCATACAACCAGAATTCGCATGAAGTGTTATGCGAGTTCTAAGAATTCGCATACAACTCTATGTGAGTTCTAGACTTAGAAAATTTTGAAAATCAAACTTTTCGCATACACACTTTTCGCATAAAAACTTGTCGCACAACATGATCAAACGAATTCTATACTTGAGAAAAAATTTCAAACTAAGCAATTCGCATACACACTTATGCGAATTCAAAGAATACGTATGTCACACAGATGCGAAACCTTTAATTTTCGCACAATACTCAGATGTGAATTCTGTCCTTTGAAAATTTCACATAAGCTTTTCGCACAAACGACTTATGCGAATTCTTTCCTTGATATTTTTCACAAAACAAATTATACGAATTCTGACTTTTCGCAAAACAAAGCTATACGAATTCTGATGATTTCTCAATACACACACACGCGAAATCTATGCAATTCGCATAAGACCCATCTGGGAATTCTACACTTGAATATTTTCAGAATCAAGATTATGCAAAAATTAAAGATTATGCGCAATCCAATGATCTGCGAGTTCTTCTTGCGAGTTCTTGAGGGATCAGCGAGTTCTTCAGATCTTCGACCAAAATACACTTAAATCCACTCAAAATCCCATCTATCCTTCGAATTTCAATCAGAAGCTTCGACAATATGATCTTTACCACATCTAGAATCAATTACTATCAAAGAATTTCAACAAAAATCACTTAAAAATACAAATTAATTCCATTACAGAGCGTACGAACTCGTGAATACAAAACTCAAAAAAATTCAAAATTGATGATCAATTACAGTGCAAACCAACAACAAACCAATACAAGATCAATCTATGTGTTAGTGCATTGAAAGTATTGGAAAGTAAATCTATTTTACATGTATTGTAAATGTATTGTAAAGAGCTTAAAGTGTAAGGGTTTGTGCTTACATAGTGTAGCAAAGGTGGTAGGTAGGATTAGTGTCACTATAAATAGGTGTTAACCCTTGTAATTCATTTCATAATTCAAATTTACAAAATGTAATCTTCTAAGAATTCTCTCTCTCATTAGTGTAGTTTTCCATTTCTAATAAATGTTCTAATAAATCCTACTCCTATCCTATCCTACCTAAACTATTACAAAAACTTGAATGTCCAGATCTAGGGTCCTACAAGTGGTATCAGAGCTAGAATCGATGATATTTTTCTCGATACGATCGGATCTTGATGTTTCAAGCGTTTTTAAGCCCGATCTACTCGTAAGTTCTTCCAAATTCTAAATCCTCTTGAAGTATTGTTCCTAATCACATTCCAGATCTATTACAATTCGTAGAATTTCATTTAGACATTTTTTGAAAATTTTCGAAATTTTCGGTATTCTCTTGGCGTCAAATTTGTTCGATCCGAAAATTCGTTGCATGAATCGATTTGAATTGTCAAGATCTATTCTTTATTGAATTTCGAGCGATCTACAAGTTTCGGATCTAAATTTTGTCGAAAATTGAGCGAGTTATGAGTATTTTAAGTCGTTTCGCCGAAATTTTTAGATCTCGCCGGAATCTGACTGGAATTTGAGGTTTTGAGCATTGATGTTGTCACATCTGTTCCAGATCTATTATTTATGTCATTCTCGATTGTTTGAAGCATTTTTGAACAAAAAATTCGATGATTTTGATTTGTGAAATGAACCTCGCCGGAAAAACGAGTTGACCGAAAAAGGTACTTTTTATCGCCGGAAAATCGAGATTTTTAGTTGTGATATTGTTAAATCTTCATTACAGATCTGCTACTTATGTTTATAACGATCGTTTGTGAGTTGTTTGATGGAATTTCATGCATAAAATCGAGCATTGTGGTCTGTTAAAATCACCTCGCCGAAAAAAAAAAAACGTTCTTGCCGGAAAACTACCAGATTCGTCGGAGTTGAATGTAATATCGACTTAGACCTGTTAGTTTTATCATTTTGATCAGTTTGCATCTCATTTTAGCAAGAAATTGAAGGTTTTTGAGTTGTTGGAAGAAGATCTCATCGGAAAATATGTTACTTCGCCGAAAAAATGTTTTGGCCGGATTCTTACTGTTTTGGCAGGAAATTTTTTGTAAATCCGTCCAGATTTATTTGTTTGTTCATGTTGACCAGATTGCAAAGTAATTACAAAGGTCTCCAGCAAGAATTCGATGATTTGTGGTTATTGGAAGATATCACCGGAAAAAGTTGGTTATCGCCGGAATTTGTCTGTTTCATCGCCGGATTCTTTGTTGTTTATCACTCCATATTGGTGTGTTTCTTCGTGATAATCAATGTCCAAGCTGTTTACACGATTTGCAGCAATGAATTTGAGTTTTTGAGTTGACTTTAAGTGAAGAAGATGATGAGTAGTACATGATTTTATGTCGGTTTTTATGAAGAAGATGATGAATAGTGATTTAACGGGCTTCCGTTAGTCCGTTAAGTTTTTTTTAAACATTTTTGGTCCAAAAGTCATTATTTTGGCCAAAAATTGTTTCTCAACCCCTACCGAGTGGTGCATGATCATTTGTTCCTCACTCAAGCGAAATGTTTATGTCTTTCAAGCGGAATTCTTATTCGATTCGAGGTTAATGACGGATTCGTTGTTAAACACTAAGTATGCACCGGTTCGTCACGTAAAATCCTCTTGTTGTCATTCTTGTAGGTTTAACGTAACAAGTTGGATTTCAACATTTTAAGATGCTTCGAAGTGCACTTAGTCGAGCTTATGGAGTACTTTGGATCCGGTTTTAAAATCGAAAATTCAAGAGTGAGAGCAACGTTAAAGGGGGAGCCGAGCCTATCATTGTCAACTTGCGCCAAAGTTTTACAAAGCAAATCAAGGGGGAGAGAAAATTAGAGCTTAAAGATGTGATTTACTTTCCAAAACTTTAGGGGGAGAATGTTAGTGCATTGAAAGTATTGGAAAGTAAATCTATTTTACATGTATTGTAAATAGCTTAAAGTGTAAGGGCTTGTGCTTACATAGTGTAGCAAAGGTGGTAGATAGGATTAGTGTCACTATAAATAGGTGTTAATCCTTGTAATTCATTTCATATTTCAAATTTACAAAATGTAGTCTTCTAAGAATTCTCTCTCTCTCATTAGTGTAGTTTTCTATTTCTAATAAATGCTCTAATAAATCCTACTCCTATCCTATCCTACCTAAACTATTACAAAAGCTTGAATGTCCAGATCTAGGGTCCTACACTATGCACTTATACGAACTCAAAAAATACAATTACAACTCTAAAAACTTGTAAAATTTTGAAATTCGATCTAAACTCAAACAGAACAGTGTGACTCCATTTTCTTTGAAAGATTTCACCTTGGATTTGCTCTGATACCCATTGTTAATTCCCAATTATCAGGTTCGTTCAATTCAAATAACAAGATGAACACAGATCTCAATCAAATTACCTGTTTCAATTCAAGCACATATTTCGTACAATGAACTCTCTGTTACTTTCTCTCTCTACAACTTAACGACTGCTCTAACCACTAACTAAACCTCTAGCCATATATCTATTAAAGATAAAACAAAACACACATGCTTTTACAAAATACAAAACACAAAGACTTTGACTTTGACTTTGACATTTATTACAAGAGACTTTGACTTTCACTTTGAGAGTTGACTTTTGAGCTTTGACTTGGCTTGACTTTGACCTTCAGTCTTCATGATCTTGTACCCATCAAATATATGCTCTAACATTCCTTTTGCAGGCCTGTCATCTGTGGTTTATAAACTCCGGATGCTCACGACACAAGACAGGATTCAAGAATCTCTTGCATAATTATGTTGATCAACCTGCTGGAACCGTTGGCTTCACTAATGTTGTTGTTAAGGGATATGTCAAAGGATATGGAATGCTAACTAATGGCACTGTAGGCATTCAGAAGGTACTGTACGTAGAAGGCTTGGATCACAATCTATTCAGCACTAGCCAGTTCTTCGACAGTCATAATCATGTTAGGTTCACTATAACTCATTGCCACATTGAAGATCGTGATGGATCTGAGATATTCAAGGGTGAGAGATACGAAAATTTGTATGCCGTCAACTTTCCAACTCTATCAGCTTCAAGACCCATTTGTTTGATAGCCAAAACATCGAAAGAGGAAAGTTGGATTTGGCATAGAAGACTCTCACATCAGAATTTCAAGGCTATAAATACACTTGCAAGCAAAGGCTTAGTCATAGGTCTACCCAAAATGCGATTTGAAAAAGATTCCTTATGCCTAGCCTGCGAGATGGGAAAGATGAAAAGAAGCTCACACAAAGCTAAAATGGAATCTTCATGTAAATCGCCACTTGAAATGATTCACATGGACCTTTACGGACCAATGAGGATTCAATCGATCGGTAAGAAGTACATTCTAGTAATGATCGATGAATACTCGAGATACACATGGTTGGAGTTTTTGAAAGCAAAGTCTGAAGCACCTGAGTTAATAATCTCTTTCATTAAGAAGATTCAAGTCCTGCTTCAACTACGGAGCGACAACGACACTGAATTTAAGAATGAGGCGCTACAAAGTTATCTACAGTCAGTAGGCATCTATCATCACTTTTCTGCCGCCCATACTCCACAACAAAACGGTGTTGTAGAGTGTAAAAATAGAACTCTGGTGGAAGCTGCAAGAACGATGCTCGCCTATTTAGGACTACCTCTGTATCTTTGGGCCGAAGCCGTTGCCACTGCATGTTTTACTCAAAACAGAACGATCATCATGAAACGGTTATAGAAAACGACATATGAGATTATTAACCATCGAAAACCTAATGTCAAATTTTTTCGTGTTTTTGGTTGCAGATGCTTTATACTCAATGATCATGACAATCTTGGTAAGTTCAAAAAGAAAGCCGATGAGAGATATTTCTTGGGTTATTCGTTAACTTCCAAAGCCTATCGGATCTACAACAAACGAACCAAGACGGTCATGGAAAACATACACGTGTCCTTTGATGAAAATCTGACTA
Source organism: Arctium lappa (assembly GCA_023525745.1). Classification (NCBI taxonomy): domain Eukaryota; kingdom Viridiplantae; phylum Streptophyta; class Magnoliopsida; order Asterales; family Asteraceae; genus Arctium; species Arctium lappa. The sequence continues at coordinate 27,777,484 of CM042062.1, forward strand.
CGACTTCTGAACACAACAGTTCAGGACTCGGTCTTAAGGAAAAGGCTTCTACTCAAGTCCGAGTGGAACCTAGTTTAAACGAGACTAAGTCTTCTAACTCAAACTCTTCTACATCTGAGTTAGATATAATTTTATTTGATGCATTCATGGATATCTTTGCAGATTTCGATAAATCCAATGTATCCGCATCATCATCTTTAGTGGTCCCTGATACAAGTGTCGATGTTTTTGGACCATCTGAACCCGTCACTACTTCTTCAAACACTACTAGTCCACACAATTATGATCAAACTAATAATGTTTCTGTGTCTAAAGATAACAACTCTGAACCTGAAGTCCCAAGCACTTCATCTGCTATGCTAGAGTTACCTGAATCAGAATTACAAGTTGGAGAAGTATCGACAACTATTTATAAAGTTGTATCTGCCATAACCGATGCATATAATGATCAGAACAATCGAATCAATGTTCAAACCCTACTGAGTACTACTAGATGGACGTGTAATCACCCCTGCACAAATATATTGGCGACATTGGTTGTGCAGTCAAAACGCAAACTCCATCAGCAAATTTTGTTTACTCTAGTTTCCTCAGTGCAATTGAACCGAAGAAAGTTTCTGAAGCATTGCAAGATCTCGATTGGATCCTTGCTATGCACGATGAACTACTACAATTTGAACGAAACAAAGTATGGCGGCTTATACCTAGAGCTAAGAACAAATCCGTTATTGGAACAAAATGGGTATTCAGAAACAAGAAGGACAAAGCATAAATTGTGGTTAGAATAAAGTAAGGTTGGTAGCCAAAGGGTATTGTCAACAAGAAGGAATTGATTATGACGAGACCTTTGCACCGGTAGCCAAAATCGAAGCCATTCGCATCTTTTTAGCCTATGCAGCCCATAAGAACTTTAAGGTATATCAAATGGACGTCAAGTCGGAATTTCTTAATGGGATCCTGCGTGATGAGGTATATGTAAATCAACCGGAAGGCTTCATAGATCCTAAATTTTCTGATCATGTCTACGTTCTCGACAAAGCATTAAATGGTTTAAAAGAAGCTCCGAGAGTGTGGTATGATACTCTGACACTATTTTTACTTGCTTCTGGTTTTAAAAAAGGTACAATTGATACTACTTTGTTTCTAAAAAAGCAAGGTGAAGACTTAATTTTAATTTAGATTTATGTAGACGACATAATATTCGATTATACAAATCCAAAGTTTTGTAAAAAATTTTAAAAAATTTTGGAGACTCGATTCGAGATGAATATGATGGGTGAAATGAATTTCTTCCTTGGTCTACAAGTGAAACAGTCCCCTGATGGCATATTTATAAATCAGTCCAAGTATATAAAAGACATTTTGAAAAAGTTTAATATGGTTGACAGTTCTTCCATAAAAACGCCAATGGCTACTGGAACACTTTTGGACGCAGATTTATCCGGAAAATTTGTTGATCAAAAGAATTACAGGAGCATGATTGGTTCTTTATTATACTTAACAGCCAGTACACTGGATATAATGTTCGATACATGTTTCTGTGCTCGTTATCAGGCTAATCCTAAAGAGTCTCACCTAGCAGCCGTTAAACAGATCCTTCGATACCTTAAAGGCACTCCCGAACTAGGCCTTTGGTATCCAAAGGATTCGAATTTTGATCTTACAGCTTTCACTGACGCAGATCACGCGGGATACAAGTTGGACCGGAAGAGCACTTCGGGTTCTTGTCAGTTCTTAGGTGACAAACTGGTTAGCTGGACATCTAAAAAGCAGAATTGTATATCAACCTCGACAGCTGAAGCTGAGTATGTAGCTGTTATGAGTTGTTGCTCACAAGTGCTATGGATGATGACTCAACTGAAAAATTTCGGCTACACTTATAAGTGCGTGCCTATTTACGGTGACTTGGAAAGAGCCATTGTTATTACTGGTAACCCGGTGCAACACTCGAAGACAAAACACATAGATGTGCGCTAACACTTTATAAAGGATCATGTGGAGAAAGGAGATGTAGAGATGCATTTTGTACAGACCGACTACCAGTTTGCTGACCTTTTCACCAAGTCGTTGGATGAGAAGCCTTTCAAATTCTTGATCAGTAAGTTAGGTATGCTCAACATGTCTTTATGAGTCTGTGATATTTTCCTACATGTATCTAGGGGAGTTTATCTTGTTCATGCTATTTTCTAGGGGGAATTCGGATATTTGATTATATCTTGTTAATATTGACAAAGGCGGAATCATCATAGATGATTACCAAAATCTTTCATATTTTGGAGGTTACAAAAGAGTTACTATTCTCACAGGGGAATATGTGATGATGGCTTATGGATATTTTAGTTCAGAACACGTACTTCAAAGTTTTTTTTTTATTTTTGCTGTTTGAGTTAACTGTTCAATCTTTATCAGGAACTTCTTGTTTAATTTTTAAGGGGGAGAAATAATATTTTTTTGGTGCTAATATGTTTGACTTTTTACAGGTATTGAAGAGAAAATATCTGAGGTTTTGTCAAGGGGGGAGCTTATTAGATTACATTTTATTTTCTAGTTCTTAATTGAAGGGGGAGATAAAACTTTCTTTTTAAGGGAGAGATAAGAATCTCATGCTCTTTGTAAGTATTCTTGATTCTTAATCTCAACATATTTGAAAGAAGAACAACTTTCAAGTGCGTAAATTGTTTTCTTAAATGTTCAAACCACTTCTTGTTCTTAAAAGATTTCATGAATCTAGAAGTGAGATTTTGAATGATTTTTGTTTGGAACTTTCATGTTTAACTGACCGTGTGTTTCCAAAGACTAATACTTGTGTATTATCTTTTTTATATACTGTCAAGTATTCCTACACACCGGTTCAGTAATTTCAATTGACTTTGTTATTACCATGTCTCTAAACGAAACAATTTTTCTGTGGTAATACTCTCGCTTGATCTCAAATTTGTTGAGCGTCAGACATCATTTCTAAATTTTGTGCGTTCATTGTTAATATGTTTATATTTGTTCATATAAACAAATTTCAATTCTTTGATACCCCAAGTTATTCATGATATTTGATCTAATTGATACAATGTCAAATTCTCAAAACAATTTTCTTGATTTCATTTCCTTCATTCAATTTCTTTGTTTTGAGAGATCTTCATCGTTCAATAAGCTCACACATGAATGATATTTCTTTGGATCTTACATTCATTTGCCATTGTTATCATATTTTGTGCTTAACTGTTAAAGTTAAATTGTTGAGCCACACTTCTCTATATAGAACAAAAATTCATGGGACTCTTGTGAGTGATTAACAGAACATCCATGGATTCACGTTAACCTATGTTTCCTACCCCGGAAGTTATCCTAAAGTGATTGAGGGGTGAGGGGTCTTATATCAAAGAGTGAGGGTGTGATGAGGTAAAATGGAAAATAGAGATTGGTTAAATGTTAAACAGAAAGAGGGTGTAAGATCAGAGTTAAAAGCATATGAAAACTCTACACCAACTTCTTCTGAGTTGGGCAGCCACATCTACTGATTAGTTCATATTCTTTGGTGACCATCATTGAAAAAGGCACTAGCCCATGCCAACTCTTGCATTAACCCCACCAACCACTCGTTTCTTTCTTAACAAAGAAATGTTTCATTTTCTTTGGGGATGCAACTTATATGCTATTTGTTCTTCATTTGAAAGATCTAGATATTGAAAAAGAAGGAAAGTTACCCCACCTTCGCACCTCATTCATGCACATTGAGTCCATGTAATACTTGTTGTTGTCTCAACAGTTTACACACTTTAATCCTGTTAAAGTTTTAGTAGCTTCAATCATTTCTACACATGCACGAGCACACAAGGAATATGTTTTCTTGTCTTAACATTCATAGAAAATTTCCTTTGTGGTTATTCAATGATTGAATGGAAGCCCTGGGGGAGTGAACATCAAAAAACGCCTTTCCAATGTGCATTCGTTATACAAAGTGGCTCCGTGATACTTACAGGCATACTAACTGTATCATATGTTGATTCAGGGTTACCAATTCTTATTTTGTCTGAATTTGAAAAGATTCGAATGAATACATACTATGAATTGACGGATACTCAGATCAGATGGAGATATTCTCTTAAGGGAGATTGTTGATTTTTAGGGATATTGTCTCTACATCATGAAGTGCTTTCTTATTCATATATGGAGGAGATTGTATCAAAGACGGTGCTTACATTGAAAGAGTTTTGATGATTCTGATGTCTCATCATTCATCAAAAAGGGGGAGAAATTTGAAGTGTTTCAAAGTCAAGTTTTTGTTGCTTTTATCAAAAAGGGGAGAAAATTCTAAAGCTTAATTCCAAGTGAAAGTGGGAGAAAAATTTTCAAAGTCAAAGCAAAGAAAGATGCTTAAATCAAGTTTGAAGATATTTTCTAAAAGATAGATGCATATTTTCTACCAAAGAGGGAGATTGATAATGATTTCAAGTTTTTGAAGTGTCAAAGTTTGTTCAAAGCAATACAGATTAGAAGGTTTCAAAGTTGTGAAAGATGTTATGCTGAAGAATCTACATTAGAAAGAAGACTTGAAGATTAATGTCAAATTTGTTTTAATCTTGAATTCAAAGGGGGAGATTGTTGAGCCTAACATATTTTATTCAAGATTAAAAGGGTCTTTGTTGTAATGTTTGTAAAGTTTACTTTGTTAGTTATTTGTTAAGTCAAAGTGTTTGACTTTGTCATGTTAGTTTGAGTTGTAAAGGCAACTTATGTTGACTAGGTATAAATACCTTTGTTCCTTTTTGTTAAGTCAAAATATTGTATACAATATTTAATAAGAAAAGTCAATGTGTAAGTCAACAATGTCAAAGTCATAAGCAAAGTCAAAGTTGTATTGTCAAAGACAATATTGATTAGTTTTACTTAGTTGTTATGTTTTAGTATTAGTCTTGTGGTATAAATAGGGATTAGGCTTAGTTTGTTTCTTAAGAACTTCATTGTAAAAATCAGATACGTGAGATATATGACAAGAGCTTTCAAGATCTACTCTCTCTCTCTAGACTTTAATTGTTAATTCATTGTTTTGATTGAGAATTGCTTGATAATATGGGATAACAATTGGTATCAGAGCTATACCAAACATTTTCAGAAAGATTTTCACAGAAAAGTTAGATCGATTTCTTGATTTTTTGTTTTTGAAAAGGTTGATTTTCTGGAAATTTTCAAGAACTCGTTTTTTTGAGAAAGTTACTGTTCATCCGATTTTTTTTAAAAAATCGATTTTGATGCAAGAAAATGGAACTATTGGATTAGTTTTGTGTTTTGTATTGTTTCTTGTATTGATTACATCTCAAAATTCGAACTAAATTGATGTCGATTTCTGAAATTTTGGTTTCTTAAAAAAAAAATGGTTAGAACACTGGTTGAATCAAATTCTGTGATTTATAGTTGTTAATCAGAAATTGATTTTAGAATTGTGTTTAGTATTGATTTTCGATAATATTGATACGTTTTTGAGTTTCAATTTGCAGGTTTAAAATTCTGGATTGAATCTGTTGAACAAAGATGATGGAGGCGCAAAGTTCACATGATGAAAGCGCAAACTTCACTTGATGGAAACGCAAACCTATATTGAAATGTTTCAGTGGAGAAGTATTGAATTCATTTACTAACTTTCGGTGGAAAAGTATTTTGGTGGAGAAATTTTTGATTGGATGAATTCTATCATGGGTCGGTGCAAATTATAATATGTGGATTTAGATTGGAATTCAATTTGTTATATTAAATTGGATAACTTTGATAGTGGATGCAAATTTAATTTCAAATAGAAATCATAGTTTGTTTTGTGATTGGTTGAAGTTTTGAATATGGGACGGTGATTTGATTGGGTCGATGGTTGATAAGGCTATTTTAATTCCAATCGGTGGCTTTAATTCCAATCAGGATTTTGATTGGATGCAAATTCATTTTGGCTGCAAATTTCAGTTTGGTCACATGAGGTTTGCGTTCTAGCACCACACGTAAACCATAGGTTACACATGCAAACCTCAAAGCTTTGCGTTTCAGTCAACACCCGCAAATCACAGGTTTGCGTCTCTTACGTCACACGCAAACACAGCTTTGCGTTTCAGCTTACACACGCAAACCATGGCTTTGCGTTTCAGCTTACACACGCAAACCACAGGCTTCTCATGAAAACTTCATCGTTCAATTTTCACGAAGAGGGTCTTCGTATAAGGTGTTTTTGATCGATCTAACTGGTCCTAAATTGTTCTACTTGTCACAAGGATTCCAGAACAAGTTTTGGATTCGATTTTCGTTAAGAAACGAGTGAGATACATGTGTTTGAAGTTTCGCCGGAAAACTCGCCGAAAAAACGTTTTTCGCCGGAATTCATTTTCAGATGATGTTTTCGTTATTTTAACTCTTTCATCGTGTTCCTTTATTGATTTCTTGTGTTTTCCAGGTGTTTAAAATCTTTAAAAGGACGAAAAACGGTCGCCGGAAAATACATATCGCCGGAGTTTTTCACCTCGAGATACAGAGCAACACTCACAGCATGTTCGAATATTTTTCGTTGGAATCGATTTTGGAGTAAACAAGGAGTATTTTCCAACTTGTTTCATCGATTTTCGTCGAGAAACGAAGAAGATATCGTCGTTTGAAGTTCACAGTTCTTTTGATTTTGGAGAAGATGAACAGTAAACTAACGGACAACCGTTATCTCCGTTAGTTTCGTTAGTTTTATGTCATTTTGGTCCTAGAGTGTTAGTTTCGTTAGTTTTCTTTACTTTTTTAGTCCTTTTTCTGTTAAGTTTCGTTAAGTCAGTTAGTACTTTTAAGAATATGTCTTTTTCGGTCCTTGTCGTTAATCTTTGTTAGTTTTTCCGTTAATTCTGTTACATTTTTAGTCCTTTTACGTTAGATTTGTTAGTTTTGTTAACTAGTTTTTAGTTTTGGCAGATTTAGTCCCTGTAGTATTGATTTAGGGGTTTGACAAATCTGATCCCTCAAGTTCTAACTTTGAAAAGTTGTCACTTTTAGCCCCTGTAGTTTTTTTTTCTTTTAGGTTTTTACATTTTCAGTCCCTCTAGTATTTAGTTTGTTCTTTTGTCATTTTTAGTCCTTCTAGTTTTATAAGTTGTGTGTTTTTTACATTTTTAGCCCCTAGATTTTATATTTTGTGTTTTTGTCTTTTTGAGTTTTCGTTTTTTCGTCAAGTCTTAGTATTTTCTTCCAATTTTAGTCCTAGTTTTTCATATTAGTTTCGTTTTTAAGAGTTTATTTTTTTTTGTGCTGATCTGAGTTTGACTTTCGGTCAAATTATTCTGAATTGTTTGGGAACGATCATTTTTTTTATCAAACTGTTTCTCATTCAAAGTTTTCTGAGAGAGAGAAAATTTTAGATTGTCAGTATTTTGTTTTTGAATTCATTTCAACTCACGATAATTTTGTCAAATTCATTTTCAAACAGGATGAGTTCACCAATTTTGCTCAAAGGAAGATACGAGCAGTGGAAAGCTGATTTTTTTAAATTTGTAGATACACATGAGCTGAGTTACTATATCAGATTGTCATTGACTGAAAGAGAGATGAAATCTCGTACTCCAACAGAAGATTGTACTGAGGATCGAGAGAAAAGAAAGAATGCTGATAATATGGCTCGAACTTTTCTGTTGAATAGTATTCGTCATGAAATTAAAGGTCACATAAATACCTATCAGTTGACAGGAAAAGATTTATACAAGTCAACAGGAAAGGAGATATGGGACTATTTTGAATGGACGATGTTAGGGCCAACAGTTGTGTCAGATCTAAAAGGAAAGATTTTTGAGTTGGAAACTAAAATTCAGCAGACAGTCTTTGTTGAGAGCAATGAGCAGAAAGTTAAGAAATTGGAATCTGAGAACGTTGAGCTGAGAAAGAATTTATCTGATTTGGAAAAACAGCTTGTTGCAAATAAAGCTGATTTTGATTCTGAAAAGAAATTTTTTTCGAAAAAGTTCTCAGATTTTTCAAAGAAATGTTTTGAGGAAAAGAAGTCGTTGGAGCTTAAATGTTTAAAATTTTCTCAACAAATCTCAGATTTTGAGAAAATTCTGATTTTAGAAAGAGAGAAATTTGCTCAGGAAAAGAAGGCCATAGAAAAGAAGAATGCAGGATTCTTTAAAGAATTATCTGGCCAGCGAAATGATTCTGAAAAAGGGTTTGAAGAAGAAAGGTGCTTATTTGAGAATGAAATCAAGAAACTGACTTCCAAGTTGTCTGAACTGTCTGCCAATGCACTGAAAGAGCAAAGAACGAAATATGAGTTCTCAAAGAAGATTGACCTGCTTGAGAAAGAAAGAGACATCTTTGCGTCAAAGATCAAAGAGCTTGAAAAATCTGTTTCAAGTTCAAATCATAAATCTGTCTCTTCAAACAGGTCAGTCAAATCATTTAATCAGATTTGTCGCACTAACCTTTTCTATGATGAATATTTAGATGGTTCAGATACTTATCCAAGGAGAAAAAGTTTCATGAAAGAGAAACTGGTCTGGATGAAGAAATCGGTCAAAGATGACAAGAAAGATGAGCTGAAAGAGAAGAAATCATGTGTACCTGTACACAAAGAAAAGAAGAACAAAGCACCTAACGGTAAGAAATATTATTGTTTTATTTGTTATACACATGGTCATATCCATAAGACCAGTGATCATTTCTGGTATGGTTCTTACTCCATATCCCCCACACGAACTGCAACTAACATTTCTGGACCCAAATACCAGTGGGTACCAAAGAAGAAAACTGATTCTTTATTGCAGGCACCTCACGTCAAGGGGGAGTAAGAAAAACAATGGCTTTTGAACATAGCAGTTCAAAACCCGGACTTCAATGCTAAAAGATTATGGCTTCTAAGCACATCAGCTTAGGACCCGGTCTTCAACGGAGTTTGACTTCTAAACACAACAGTTTTGGACTCGAACCTCAACGATCAAAAAGACCTTACTCCTGTATGCTTGCATCCGATGGATATTGATGGTCTTCATCCCAAGAGAATTGATCTGATCTCTATCCTATACTTTTTCTTTGCTAGATTTTTCTGATATTGATGGTCTAACAATTCAAAAGTGAGTGTTTGATCTCTATCCTGTTTTACTTGTAATATTTCAGATGCTTAATTTAAGGGGGAGTAAAGGTGATGGCTTCTGATCACATGACAGATCAGGACCCGTTCATCAATGATCAAAGACGGATATTGTGCTAATATCCATGGGGAGCTTAAAAGATTAAAATCTTTATATCTTGATTTGAGGGGGAGCTGAAAAGGTAAAAATCTTCTGATCTAGATCTCAGATTGTTTGAAAGAAGGACAACTTTCGAACATGAAAAACAATTTCTGAAATGTTCAAACCACTTCTTATTCTCAAAAGTTTTATGAATTTAGAAGTGTGCTTTTAAATGTTTTTCTAATTTTTTTTTGAGCTTATTGTTTAACTGACCATGTGTTTCCAAAGATCAATACTTGTGTATTATCTTGTCCATATACTGTCAAGTATTCATACACACAGGTTCAGTATTTTATTTGAAATTGTTATTACCATGTCTCAAATTCAAACAATTTTTCGATGGTAATACCCCCGTTTGAAGTTCAAAGTTGATGAGCATCATTCATCTTTTTCATATTTGTGCTTTCATTGATAAATTGTTTATATTTGTTCATATAAACAAATTTCCAATTCTTTGATGCCCTAACCTTTTGATTTGATCTGATTGATTCATTGTCAGATTCTCAAAACAATTCTCTTGATTTCATTTCATTCATTCAATATCATTGTTTTGAGAAATCTTTATTGTTCAATTGCTCAAATCTCACGAGCATACATATTAACAATGGTATCATATATCTTGTGCTAACTGTTTCAGTTAAACTGTTGAGCAACCGTTCTTCATAGGAAATTTCATGGGATTCGTGTGTGAGCTTAAATAGAACTTCCATGGATTCACGCAACCTGTGTTTCCTACCCAGGAAGTTATCCTTGAGTGATTGAGGGGTGAGGGGTCAAAATCAAAGAGTGGGGGAGATAACTCATCCGGTTGAGTTATTCTCATTGTGTGGAGCAGAAAAATGGAAATGAGAGTTTGGTTAGAAGTAAGCAAAATGATAAAAAGAAAGAGGGTGTGAGAACAGAGTTAAAAGAATATTAGAACTCTGCACCTACCACTTTCTGAGCCGGGCAGCCACATCTACTGATTGGTTCACATTCTTTGGTGACCATCATTGAAACAGGCAGTGAGCCCATGCCAACTCTTGCTATTACCCCACCAACCACTCGTTTCTTTCTCGAAAAAGAAATGTTTCATTTTCTTGGGGACGCAACACATATGCTATCTAATCTTCACTCGGAAGATTTAGATATTGAAAAAGAAGGAAAGTTGCCCCACCTTCGCACCTCTCTCATGCACATTGAGTTCGTGTATTATCTGTTGATGTCTCAACAGTTTACACAATTTGAGCCTGAATGAAACACAATCATTGTGCTAAAATTCTTTCATACACAAGCACGAGCACACAGAAAAATCTGTTTTTCTGTCAGAACATTCATAGAATTACCTTGTGTTTTTCAATGATTGAATGGAAGACCTGGGGAGTCAACATCAAACCAACTCCTTATATTGTACATTCGTTGTACACAGTGACTCCGTGTTACTGATAGGCACTTCTAACTGTTTCATTTGTTGATTCAGGGTTACCTCATTCATTATGTCTGAATTTGAAAAGATTCAGATATATACCTTTCATGAATTGACGGCTATTCAGATCAACGGGCGGAGACTGTCAAAGGGGAGATTGTTATTTGTTCACAAAAAAAAAGGGAAATCAAAGATTGTGCTGAAATTGAAGATGTTTTGATGCTCACATCATCAAAAAGGGGGAGAATTTTACAAAGATCAATTTCAAATATATGAAGATTTGACAAAGTGAAAAATGCTTCCGCTGATTCAAATTCAAAAGATTCTGAAGAAAGTTTATTCAAAAATAAATCAAGATGATTTGTGAAAGTTTGTTTCTCTGAAGACAGTCAAGAGATCAAAGAGATGAAGATTCAATATCAGATATTCCTCAAAGCTGTTTCATTGTTCAAAGACAGTTTTCAAAGAACGTTCCAAAGTTTTTCAAAGATGTTTCAAAGATCATTGTTTCAGAAGTTTCAAGAATTCTGTTTCTTGTTCATGACATGTTGACTTTCAAAGCTTCAAAGTGAAAAAGACTTTTCAAGATTTTTCAAAGGCTGAAAGTGTTTCAAAGTTCAAAGTTATCAAAGACAAAAGCTGAAGATTCAAGAGTTGAAGACTAACGTCAAATTTTTATTAAATCTTGAATACAAAGGGGGAGATTGTTAAGTCAAAATATTGTATACAAGATTTAATAAGAAAAGTCAATGTGTAAGTCAACAATGTCAAAGTCATAAGCAAAGTCAAAGTTGTATTGTCAAAGACAATATTGATTAGTTTTACTTAGTTGTTATGTTTTAGTATTCGTCTTGTGGTATAAATAGGGATTAGGTTTAGTTTGTTTCTTAAGAACTTCATTGTAAAAATCAGATACGTGAGATATATGACAAGAGCTTTCAAGATCTACTTTCTCTCTCTACTCTCTCTCTAGACTTTAATTGTTAATTCATTGTTTTGATTGAGAATTGCTTGATAATATGGGATAACACTTTTAATCATTAGACAACAAGAGAGAGAGACACACACATATACAGATTCTAGAGAGAGAAACTATTGTCCTAGAGAGAAATAGGTATATGGCTTACTGTGTAAAGTGAGAAATCATTGTAATCAAGATTCAATCTATGAAATGATTTCTACATATTTGTGTGTTTGATTAGAGTGCTTGAAACTGGAATCACAACTCTTTTTCTAAAGAAAGAAGGTGATGACTTAATCTTGATACAGATTTACGTTGACGATATTATTTTCGGATCTACTAACTCTAATTTTTGTAAAAACTTTGCAAAAATAATGGAGACTCGATTTCAAATGAGCATGATGGGGGAATTAAATTTATTTCTTGCTCTTCAAGTAAAACAATCCCCTAAAGGCATTTTCATAAATCAATCTAAATACATTAAAGATATTTTTGAAAAAGTTTAATATGGCTGAGAGTTCTTCAATGAAAACTCCGATGGCAACTGGAACGCTTTTGAACACCAATTTATCTGGTAAGTCTGTTGACCAAAAGAACTACAGAAGCATTATCGGATCTTTACTTTATCTAACATCCAGTAGACCCGATATAATGTTTGCTACGTGCTTCTGTGCAAGATACCTAGCCAATCCAAAAGAGTCACACCTTGCCGCCAAAAAAAGAATCCCGAGGTATCTCAAAGGCACGCAAGATTTGGGCCTTTGGTATCCAAGGGATTCTGGTTTTGATCTAACGACATTTACAGATGCAGATCACGTTGGTTGTAAGTTGGATGGAAAGAGCACTTCCGAATCATGTCAGCTTTTAGGTGACAAGTTGGTTAGCTGTACGTCAAAGAAACATAACTGTGTTTCAACATCGACTGCGAAAGCAAAATACGTTGCTATGGCCAGTTGTTGTACACAAGTTTTGTGGATGATGACACAACTGAAAGACTATGGCTATACCTTTAACAAAGTCCTGATTTATTGTGATTTGAAAAGCGCGATTGTTATAACTGCAAATTCGGTTCAACATTCAAAGACCAAGCACATTGACGCCAGATATCATTTTATCAAGGACCATGTTGGGTATGCTTAATATTTCGTTCGTACAGACGGACTATCAACTTGCTAAACCGCTTGATGAGAAAAGATTCAAATTCCTTAAAAGCAAGTTGGGTATGCTTAATATTTCTATCTGAGGTCTGTTTTTATCATTTATTGATTCTTTGCATGTGTCTAGGGAGAGTTTCTCTTGATTTCATAATGCTTATTTGTTTTGTCTATGCTTAATCTGGGGGGAATTCACATTTTAATTTTATTGTAATATTTTCTGACAAATGAGGAATCATCTTATATGATTACCAAAATCATATTTTGTTTTGTAGGTTTCTTATCTCGAGGGGGAGGTAACAAATTTTTTTAATGACAATTTATTTTTAATTCGAGGGGGAGCTATGAGATTTTATGCTGAATGTAAGTTTCTTCTAATCTGAATCTCAAATTATTTGAAAAAAGAACAACTTTCAAGTATGGAAAACATTTTTCTAAATGTTCAAACTACTTCTCTATTCTCAACCAGATTTTATAAATTTATAAGTTGGATTTTAAATGTTTTCATATGAGGATATTTCATTTGATTATTTCTGACCGTGTATTTCCAGAGATTAATACTTGTGTATTATCTTTTCTATACTTTCAAGTATTCATACACACCGGTTAAGCTTCTAATTGACTTAGTTATTACCATGTCTCAAAATGAAACATTTTTCGGTGGTAATGCTCCCGTTTGTATTCCAATTTGAATAGAGCTTCATATATTCTTTCAACGTAAGTGATCGTGAAAATTCTTTCAAGCTTATTTATTTTTGTTCATATAAACAACATCCAATTCTTTCAAACCCTAATCTTTCATGCTTATATCTCTTAATATTTTAACTTTGTGAAACATTGTCAAATTCTCAAACAAGTCTATCGTTTTCATTTCATTCTGTCAATATCCTTGTTTTGAGAATTCTTTAAAGTTCAAATGCTCAATTAATATTGATATATCTAAGAAAATGACAATGTGATTCAATTGCTGAGATTTAAGTGTTCAAGCAAAACTGTTGAACAACACAATATTTTTAGGACAACATTTCATGGGATCAATGTGAGGGCTTAACATACTTCTATGGATTCACGTCAACCTGTGATTCCTACCCAAGAAGTAATTTTTGAGTGATTGAGGGGTGAGGGGTCATATATCACAAAGTGGGGGAGATAACTCATCTGATTGAGTAATCTCATTGTGTTACAAGGTAAAATGTAAATGAGAGTTTTGTTAGAAGTGAGTTGATTAAAAATAGACAAAGGGTGTAAGAACAGAGTTAAAAGAATAAGAGAACTCTGCACCAATCACTTCTATGTTGGGCAACCACATCTATTGATTGGTTCACAATTCTTTGGTGACCATCATTGAAAAAGGCAGTGATCCCATGCCAACTCTTGCTTTAACACCACCAGCTACTCATTTCCTTCATAACAAAGAAATGTTTCAGTTTTTCTTGGGGAAACATCACATAATCCATCTAATCTTTATTAAGATGATTTGGATATTGAAACAGAAGGAAGTCAGCCCTACCTTCACACTTCAATCATGCACATCGAGTTTGTGGAAAACTTGTTGTGTCTCAACATTGAGCCTGATGTTAGAACTGAAAGTTCTAGTGCGTTGAAAGTTGTATAACCTATTTATAGAGTTTAATTGTTTTATTGTTTAATGCGTTGTAAAAGCCTTTAATTGTTATTGGGCTTAGTCTTCTTTAATGGATCTTGGGCTTTAGGTTTAGGCCCTTGGTATAAATAGTGTGTGATTAGGGTTTAGAGAGGAAGAATGGTCATTAGAGTTTGCATTACACGGTTCATTCAAGATATTCTCTCTGTAATCGCATTCTAACCCTTTATCGTTCAATCTAATCATATGACCAGGTTTTGTGGTTAAATCTTTGTTCTTTAATTGATTATTACTATTTATTGCATTATACTGGGATCCACACCTGATAAAGCATAAGTTGCTTCAATCATTTCTAACACATGCATATACACAGAGAATATGTTTTCGTGTCATAACATTCATAGAGATTCCTGTGTATTCTCAATATTGAATGGAAGCCCTAGGAGAGTGAACTTCAAAAAGATTCTTTCCAAAGTACATCCGTTGTACTAAGTGGCTCTGTGCTACTTAGAGACATTTCTTTAACTATTTCATTTGTTGATTCAGGGTTACAACTTTCAATTTGTCTGAATTTGAAAAGATTTTGATACATATATTGGAATTGACGAATATTCAAATCAAATATGGAGATTGTTACTAAAGAGATGTTGAAGTTGAAAGGAAGTTTGATGATCATGATGCTCATAATCACCAAAAGGGGAAGATAATTTGAATGTTTCAATTTCTAAGAAGGGGAGAAAATACAAAGTTCAAGAAGAAGTTATGCAAAGAAGAGATATAAATGTCAGAGAATTATGATCAGATACTGAAAAGAGTTAAAGATATTGTATTTCAGTTGTGAATATCAAAGAGAAAGTTCGAAGACAAAAGAGAGATAATTTTCAACTCAAAGTAGCAAAGTTCAAAAGAGAAGACAAAGTTTTTCAAGATTGTTTGAAGTTTATTCAAAGTTATTTCAGAAGATTGTTTGTGTGAGAAAAGGAGATTGTTTAGTGAAGAAAAAAGCTTAATCAGAAGATTATTGTCTTAAAGAGATCTTGTATATGGGAAGATTGAAAGAAGATTGTTATTTTTTCAAGCAAAAAGAGGAGATTGTTGAATGATGAGGTGTGCTGAATAGTTTTGAAGATCTGAAAAAGAGTTAAATTTTTGAAGGAGAAAGAGCTGAAGGTTGCTATCAATGTTTTTTAAATCTTGAATTCAAAGGGGGAGATTGTTAGGACTAAAATGTTGTATTCAAGATATATAGGGGTTTAAAGTGTGAAGTCATAAAAGCTGTTGTAAAAGGTCAAAGTGTTGAGCTTGTATAAATAGTGTTTGGTTCTTTGTATTCTAGAGTACACATGATCATTTGTAAAGAGAGATATCTAATTCTAGTGAAAAATATTTGAGAGAAAGCTTATAATATGTAACACATTTTATCAATGACATATGACTAGATTGATCTTGATCTTGTTCATGTTTTGTATGATTGAACTTGAATATGTGGATCACAAAGATGATGATATGTCAAAATCTGTGTTGAACTTAGTGGACATAAAGTTGTGTTTCATGCTAATCTTCCTAAATTTTAGATTGGTGTTCTCTTCTGATTTTTATGGATCCAAGTTGTGATATTGAAGTTTTATGTGTCACTCCCACCTATGATCTTAAAGAAACAAGTTCTTGAGCTTATAGATCATTTAAGTCAGATTTCAATGACAGATTCTTTGTTATAAGATTGTTTTGCATAGTTGTGGAAAATCATGCACAACTCACTCATCATAATTGGATGAATGAAGGTTTGTTGAGAAACTAAGATTATGGAATTCATTGTTTATGTTTTGAGTTTCTTCATAGTAGAGCTGCTTGATGGTGCAAAACAGTGGTGAATATGGTACATTTAATTTGGACAGAAAGTTGAAAAATGTCAAGTATAAGAGCTTAAGTTGAGGGGGAACTTGAAATGCTTTGCAAGGCATGAAGAATAGAAACACTAAAGTTTTCAATGAAATCAAGGAAGAGTTTATCTAAACATGCTTTCTTTATAAAACTTTAGAGAGAAATTATTGGGTCTAATACCCCATTTAAATGAAAGTTTTATAAAGTTAATTGTTAAGTCAAAAAGTCTATTGTAAATCATTTTGGTCTTTTGGGAGGTTAATGGGCTTAGGCCTTATACATGTAATTGGACACTATAAATAAGTGTCTTGGGCTTAATTTGGTCATTTGTTCATTTGAGAGATTTTTGTGAGAGTTCATACACTGTGAACTTTGAGAGATGTATGTCCAATTTCTCCCTCCATTGTAATTCAATCATATGAGTTGAGATCATTCAACATAATTGATCTTCATGCCTATCTCTACTTTAATTCTATGGAGTATTTCTTGATTGTTGCTAAATACGGGATCTACACAATCTAATGAAAAGGCTGAAAATAAAGTAGAGAAATTAATTGCCAAATTGTCCAAGTGCTTTGAACAAATCAAAGATCTTAACAAAGTTCAAAATGAGTTAGAAGATCTGAAAATCATGTGCAAGTTTCTTAACAATGAAATACGTCTTTTGTTAAAGGAACTTGAAAAGGAAAAATCCACCATAAAAAGTTGGAATCAAGCCTCTATGGATCACAGAAAAGTTTTAGACTATCAAATTCCCATGGTCATGGATTAGGTTTTTCCTCCTCGTCAAAAGACTTAGGCCTTGTTTGTTTTTTTTTTCATTTTAAGCACTTAATCACCATTTATTTCTGATTTGGCAGACATTTCATAATTCAGACCGTTTTTTTGGTGTCAGAGCCTCTTATCTCTTAATATGGTTTGGACAAAAAAGTGATAGCCCTATCTCTTAAATCTCTTATTTCCCTCCGGTACCATTTTTTCAATTTCGACATCGGTTTAGCCCAGATGCACCACAAATTTGCAAAACTCAAAACACGAAGATCGTAGATCTGTGTGTTGGTTTTCCAGAACATCTTGAATAGCTTAAATCGGGCTTCCGTGTCTAAGATATGGTTAAAACTCCACAACCTCGTAAATCTGCGAACATCATTCTTTTGTTTTTTTTTCTTTTTTCGTCCTTCGATCATCGATGCTCACTTCAATTGACATATTTAAGTTGAATTTTTGAGGAATAAAATAGACAATTATACATATTAAGACGTTTGTCATTTACAAAAACAAACAGTCTTATTGATTCATATTTCAGACTTCAGCACCACCTTTTAAAAATCATAAGTAAAATCAGACTAAAGACTTTAACACCTTTTAAAAAAACAAATGCCACCTTAGACAAAGTGTCAAAAGATTTCGCCTACTCTGGAAGATCATCTTTCTCAAAACATTCCTCCTGTAAATCTTCAAATTCTGATAAAAGGAAGAAGGAACTTAATGGTTATGTTCATACCTCTTATCAAAAATCGGCTGAAAAAAAATGTATTTAAAATAAACAAAAACATTGAAAATGAATGTGAATCAGTTGGAATCACATCTCATCCCACTCAAAAGAGTGTATTTAAAAGAAACAAAAACATTGAAAAATGTGTTATACTCAAAAGGACAAATGAAAATGGAATTCTTGGATCTAAACCATCTTTCTTCAATAACACTCTTGTTAAGTCAGATTTTATAGTAATCATTGTATTTATAGGCTTGGTCTAATACTGTGTTTAGAGTGCTTTTATCTGTTGTATTAGCCAAGGGTATTTAAGTCCCTTGTGGATTTGGTCTTTGTAAGGAACTTTCACGCATATTCAATACACTTATTGTTCTTGCGCTTTCAATCTCTCTCTCTCTCTCTCTCTACTTTCTCTCTCTATGATTTAGTGATTTTGGGATTATCAATTGGTATCAGAGTTGTTCTAAATCTGAGAGAATTGAGAGAAATGTTTTTCGAATTCTGAATTTGTGTTGAATCAGAAAATTTGATCGATTTTCTTGATTTTTTCAAGAAAATCTCATTTTTTGATTTTTCATCAAATTCGGACTAGTTTTTGATCGAATTTCTTTGAATTTTGGTTTGTTGGATCCGATTTTACAAGTTGAACACTTTTGATTCACATCAAATTGCAAGAAACTATGGTTTTGATATTCAATCTTGAGATTTTTTGGTTTTCTGGAAAAAGTCGTACTCGGACTGATCTTATATCGATTTCTCGAATTTGTGTTTTTTAATCAAATTGGTTGATTCATTCTTGTTAGAAACTTGTTTTCGAGCATTTCTGTGAAAGAAAATTTCTTTAAAACCGGTTATATAATCGTTTTTAGAAAAATTCTGAGTTTTCTTCATATTTACGCCAGATCCAAAGTTTGCGCGAGTTCTTCGAGTTTTGCGCGAGTTCATCTAGAATTTGCGCGTGTTCATCAGGGATTCAGTTGCTAGAGATAAAGTCACATTTTCCCCAGTCTCTTGTCGCGAAAATTTCAACTTTGCGCAAGTAACTGTTCGTGCAAAGATAAGTTTGCGCCAGATATCTTTTGCGCAAACCTCCTTATTAGCTCCTGGTTATTCAGTTTTGCTAAGGTTTCTCACGAATGGATCACGTTTTCGTCATCAGTTCATCACGCGAAGTTTAGTTTCTCGTCAATAGTTCTTCGCGCAAAACTAAGTCAAGTTCATTTTGCGCCATCTACACCTCGCGCAAAGAAAGATTTGCGCCATCAACAAATCACGTAAAACAATTTTTGCGCCTCCTTCTGATCAAGCAAAGACAGGTTCTCGCCACCGTTATCTCACGCAAATCATAATTTGCTCCACCAAAGCTTCAAGCAAAAGCCAATTTGCACCATTCTCAGTTCGCGCAATTCTCAGTTTGCGGCAGTCATTGCTCATACAAAACCTAGTTTGCGCCATCCAATGTTAGCGCGAATCATAGTTTGCACCCGTTTCTCTGTATTAAAGACTTAGCTTTTTCTGAAATTTTTTCAATTATGAATTCTGAAAAGTTTTCATTTCAAGATCAGTTCTACAAGAGTGATCTCATGATGTCATTGGGCACCGAAACTCATCCTTCGGTTCTGGTTGATGAAAATGAATTTACTTAGTGGCAATATCGGTTTCTGAATTTCATCGAGCGTCAAAAGAACAGAGATGACATGATGAAGATTCTATCTGAAGGATCTTTTGTTCAACCCACTCTGGCCTCTGGATTATCAAAGCCTACCAAAGAGTATACACCCGATGAGTTGGTGCAATACAAACCCAATCGTGATGTAAAGGCTAATCTGATGCTAGTTTTGCCAAATTCTATCTACAACAAGATTGATTGCTTCAAAAACAATCCTAAGCTAATGTGGGCACAACTAGAAAAGATTATGCTTGGATCTTCAGTTGCAACTCAACTTCGGCATACATATTATATGAACAACTTTGAAGAATTCAAAGCCAAAGATGGGGAGTCACTTAAAATTGTTTATGACAGATTTTGTGCGGTGATTAATGATCTGAGAAAGATAAAAGTTGAAAAGACTGAGCTAGAGATTAATCTGAAGTTTCTCAATGCTTTGCAACCAGAATGGCATAAATCTTGTCATCACCTGAGAAATGATGTCAGAATATCTACTATGCAAATCAAAGAGATGTATGAGATCTTGCTTACAGATGAGTGCATAGTCACAGAGAAGAAGGCCAAACTTGATAAGAAGAATAAGAAAACAGTGGACCCAGTTTCACTTCTAACAAGTAAACTATCTGAACAAGCGTTATCCGAGAATGCTTATTATGGTGCAATTGATGATGATGGCAAGACACTTCAGAAAGCTATGATCCTTCTCTCTCAACACTACAACAAAAAGTTCCAGCCTCGTTCGGGTTCTAACAATCTTCGCTTCACTTCTGGGTCTTAGAATGTCAAAGTGGCCGAGGCTAAGAAACCTGCTGCATGTTTCAACTTTGGAAAGTCGGGTCATATCGCTAAGGAGTGTCGAGTGAAGAAAGTTCGGGATTTGGCATATTATCGGAAGAAATTGGAACTGGCCGAAAAGAGAGAGAATGGAACTGCTTTACTAGCTGAAGAAGAATTTTGGCTAGATCACTCCGATGATGAAGCTAATATTGTGAAGACTGCTCATATGTGTTTCATCGGAGATGATCAAAGTGATGATGATGACACTGATGAAGATGAGGTACCTTCTGTTTCTGATTTCAAATTCATTTCTTCACAGATGAACATTATTATAACTGCTTTACATGATTTACGCTCAAAGTTATTGTCTGAAAAACAATTAAATTCAGAAAAGTCAAATTTGATTGATAAATTACAAATTTCTTTGAAAGATGAAAAATCTGTTTTAAATCATACAAAAGACATCTTTCAAAAGAAATTGGATGATTTAGAAAAATCAAATATGACTTATCCTGATTCTTTAACTGAAATGACCAAATTAAAAGATAAATTTTCAGATAAAATAAATGAGTTGGAAGAAAAGTTATATCTAAGGAATCAATCTGAACAAACTATTTATTTGAACGAATCGCGGAGTTATGAGTCTATAAAAGAAAAATGGGGACTTGGTTTTGAAAATCGTCATTGTTTAAACAATGCTATCGAAAAATACCCTACTTTATATAAATACAATTATCTAACTCTTGCTAAATATGCTCCTCAATTTAAAATTGATTGGATGAATGAAAAGCAAGTGTTAGATATCGAAAATGAGAAAGGGATGAATAATAAGAAAAAGGAAATTTCTTTTGTTTACACAAGCGAAAATGCCAAATATTTTCATGACAAATCAAAGAAAGGCAGAAAAAGTTTAAATGAAATATCTCCCAATAAGGTCTTCAGTGTCTAATGATTATGTTGATATATATGCCACTAAATCTGATAAGGAAAATATATCTCCAATATTTTATGATTCTAAGAGATATACTCCTCCATTAGTATTAGAAGGCAAAATCATTAACCTCGAAGATAAAATGGAAGATCAAAATATTCAAAAAGAAATTGAATCAGATGTATTTCTTTCTTTCATGACATCAAGTCTTGAAGAAAAATTATTTTCTCAAAAACAAGATTCTATTTCTGGCATTTCTTCTGATTTTCAAGTAAACAAAAAGGAATTTTTAAAATCTGAAATCTTTTCTCAAATTTTTTCTGACTGCGAGGTAAGTTCAGATTTATTGGTTGATCAGTTGGGTCTCTTAGGTAAAATTGCTTCTTCTGATTCAAATATTAAATCGAAAATTCTTGATGAATCTTTTACGCTAAATGATGATTATTATAAATCAAAGCGTAAAAGAAGAAGGTCAAAGAAGTCTAAGAAACAAGATACTGTTATTTCTGAAAATACTAATTCTTCTGATTCAAATATTTCAGATAGGACTTTGAGCACATCTTCAAAGCAGATATGGAGGATCAAGCGGATATCGGATGAATCTACGACTGATGATGATAGATATGTAGACAAAATATATAAAAGTGATTCATTTACTACTTGTAATAAAATTTCAAAATACTCTATAAAGCAAATGAATCGAATTTCAAATGTTGTCTCATATTCTTCTTATGATTCTAGTTCAGATGATTATGCTTTCTCTTCTACTGATTCTTATGTTCATTATTCTGATAATATGTCTCGTGCTTTCAAAGTTAAATCTAACAAATATTTCCCCACAAGAACTGCAACTAACTTTCATGGACCCAAATACAAGTGGGTACTAAAATCACAGATTGATTCTAAGTTGCAGGCATCTACTGTCAAGGGGGAGTAAGAGAAAGTTGGCTTCTAAGTACATCAGCTTAGAACCCGTACTTCAATGGACTTCGACTTCTAAACATGTCAGTTTAGGAATCGTTCTTCAAAGCTTTTAGCTTCTGACTAATGAGAAACTGTGAATACATCTACTTTATTCCGCTGCATTTAACTCTGATAATGATGTTATTTTAGTTTTCTCATGTATTTTTCAAAGAATCTGAGCAAGTTCATCCAAAACCTGAATTTGTACAACCCAATTTTTTCATATGAGACACAAAATTATTACACAATATGTGAAAGAAGGTTTTATTGAATTTTAGTTTGTTCCAACTAAATATAAGTTTGCCAAATTCTTAACATTTGTCTTAAATAAAATTTTTTCAAACTTGGCATATTGAATTTAAAATTTTTAATCTTTACAAATTTTATTCTATAAAGTAAAAGATTTACAGTTTTTCTTTCTTTTGAATAAAATGTGTGTATAGGATAAATTTTCAAGTTACTTTGTTAATATTAAAGTTTTATATGTTCAACTTTCAAGTCTTTTAAAAGTCGAAAAGTCAGCAACATGTTTGAAACTTTTGATACTGCTTTAAAGTTATGTGATTCGGAATATTTATAGTTTACAATGCTTGGAAATCCTAAAAAGTCTGAATTATGGATCGTAATGAAAATATGGGCTAAGCAAATAGATGTAAAACTGAGTGATTGAGATGAAAAGTATATATATATATAATACAAAAATCTCTAAGTTTAAAAGTTTGTACCTGTGACCTTTCTGGTTTGGGAAAGTAAGTTCTGTGGGATGCTTGTCATCTGGTCCCCTAAGGACAATTGTTGTGGGAGTGATCGAACCCAAATCCTTCTATAGAACCAGATCGAAAGTCATGTTCTACTGGTGTGAATGGGTTTAGGATGTGTCGATGTAGCCTTTCTGATCTGGGAGAGTAAGTTCTAAGGGGTGCTTGACACCTAGTCCCCTAAGGCCATCTGGTCTGGGAGCGGCTGACCCAAATCCTGCAATAGGATCAGATAGAAAGTTACGTTTACGGCATGTTTTTTACTTACCAAACTTTTTGATTAAAAAGTTGCCAAAGTGCACAAGCTTAAAAGATGCCAAAGAGCACACTTATGTGAAGATGCCAATGTGCACAATGCTAAAAGATACCAATGAGCACACATCTCATGATACTTGGTGATATGTTTGAGTTGCGATAAACCTATAAATTTGTGAAAATCTTAAATTTTGATGGCTTAGTGTGAGTACATGCAAAGTTCTCTATTATATTTTTAGAATTGCATTTTCTTGAAGCTAATCGAAGTTCACATGCTAGCACACTGAATAGATTGATGAAAGTTTTTGAAACCGAACATGTTTTAACTTGATATGCAATGAAACTTGTATCTGTATCTAACAACATATATTTGATTTCATTTGATGGATAAATCTGTGATATTTTACTAAGTAGAATTTAATTTGTTTAGTGTTTAAAATTTTATATATTTAGTTGTTTCAAAATACATATTTAGTATATTTTTCTCTCTACATTGATGTTTTCAATTTTTGTGTTCTCATTCTTTTGTAAATGGGTTTGTGCATTATTCAAGGGGGAGTGAATTAGGAGAATTTTCTGAAAGATCATATCTGTTTTTGAGGGGGAGTATCTGATTTTCTATACGAATGCTAACTTGAATTGTCATATTTAGTGCATTTGTGTAGGGGAGTCAAAGTGCTTAACAGGTAAAATTTATCTGAGTTTAAGTCAGCTTTGCGCCAACAGTTGGTAGTGAAAAACTAACATTGCACCACCTTCATCTAGCGCAAAACAATCTTTGCGCCACCAACGTGTAGCACAAACCTTCCCTCTTTCTCCTTAAATCTGATTTTGCAGATCTTAAGCTGTCTTGTCTCCAACATTTGCATGACCAAGTTGATCCAGATCATCAAGGTCATGAGGGGGAGAAGTTAAGGAGAAGTTAAAGAGACAAAGAGTTCAAACGTTTATCTGCTGATCAAGATTAGCTCAAGATTCTATATTTTATCAGCTACTAATTCTTTTGTTGTTCCAGCTCCGACCACCACAGTTCATTCAAGTATATTTGAAAGAGGTGCATCGTCTAGAGCACAAGCTGATGAACCAATTGTTCATTCAAGTTTATTAAATACTGGTCCAGTCCTGTCAAGACAGCAAAGGCAACATAGTTTGAAAGATGCTGAAAAAAAAATTAGTCAAAAAGCTTCGCTTAGTCGCTTAGATGGTCCGTGTTGATTTAGAAGATGAATTTTGAAGACCACAGCGCCAGTGATTACTAAGGGGGAGATTGTTAAGTTAGATTTTATAGTAATCATTGTATTTATAGGCTTGGTCTAATACTGTGTTTAGAATGCTTTTATCTGTTGTATTAGCCAAGGGTATTTAAGTCCCTTGCGGCTTTGGTCTTTGTAAGGAACCTTCACGCATATTCAACACACTTACTGTTCTTGCGCTTTCAATCTCTCTATCTCTACTTTCTCTCTCCATGATTTAGTGATTTTGGGATTATCAACTCTTCCTCATAAAAGAAATCCCCAAGTTTCCTCAAGAAATTTCACAGGTTTTAAAAATCTTTTTCTTCTAGAAAATCCTAAAACTATGGAAAATGTTTTTACTTTGCAAAAAATTATCCTTATAACAAAATAGAAAGTTTCCTGAAGTTTGTGTTCTTTCACCATCAAGAGATGGGTACCAAAAAACTAGCCTCTTGTAATAGCAGGGACCGGTTCATACTCAAAACATTTAGAAATCAATGACTAATTTTATTCCTTACTTAAAGACTTTGTGTCAGAAAAGGAAGTTCTTTCTCTCAAATTTACTTCTCTGGAAATTCATTTATTTTTTTGTTCTAGATGTATTAGACTCTTACAATTGGATTGAATTCAAAAATCTTTCTAGATGACATCATACGATGAAACCTCGTGTTATCCATTGATGATAGTTTGTATCCATCCGAGTCTTATTACTATATTTCAAATCCGATGAATCTTCAACTATTAGATCTCTCCTTAAATCAATTCGATGACTAACCCAAAGCAACTCTATGCTTTCTCATCGATTGGATTTCACTTGTTGAATCCGATAAATCTTGTACCAAAAATAATACCAAGAGTCTGGCAGTATCAAAAGTAAATATTGACAACTGTCAAATCAGACACGGGGAGATGGTTTTTGTAAAAACTGTCCACTCAACCGCTACGATGTGTTTAATCATGTAAAACCCTCATCATTATTCTTTCTATCTCTCTCTCTCTCATCTCAATTCTTCAGATATAAATACCTAAAACCCCAACCTTCCTCTTCCTCACCTTGCTTAAACCCTCTCAAGTTCTCTCAAGAATCCAGAAATTCTCTCTAAAACTCTTTCTTTTCAAATAGCTCCCAAAGTTCCTGGATCAATTCTTTTCATTGAAGATGTCAAGTTCTCCTCATCGAACTACATTGGGTATCTAGAAAAACTTGATGATCATCCAGATTACAATGACATGATCGATTTCTTGACAAAGAGCCCCGTGAAGCATGCTCTTACAGTTTCTCCATCACCATCTCAGATGAGCACCTTTCTCCTTGGAAATTTATGGTGTCCATGTGTCTATTCCAAGGAAGATGTATTGGACATTGTAAAAAGCCTCGATTCCAAGGAAGGTGTAAGCGAGATCGACCACAATTTCCCCCGTCGCTGCTTTGTTGGTGGGGGAGGCTCCCCCGTTGTGGGTAAACGGGAAACCCGACTCTACAAACCCAAAGAAAAGTTGCACAACAGTAGTAGGGGTGTTAAGACCGAAGCTTTTTGTAGTGCTAGCAGGAATGTCAGTACTCACTGATAAGGATGTGGTCATCACTACTAATGATGTTGCTAAGGTTCTGCAACTTCCATCATCTTCATCCAATGTGTATGAGAATCTTTGCTGTGAAGAAGAACTTGAAGAAGCTCTTCATGTTCTTGAATATCGATTGAAGGATGCAAATACAAACGCCTCGGGAACAATCTTTCTCAAACACATGTCCAGAGTATGACACTACTTCTTCACTCATCTGGTACAATGTCTCAATACGAAGACTGGAGGATACGATCAATAGCCAAGAAATGTGACCAGACTTGCTCATGCCTTAATCTTTCGAAGAAATATCAATTTTGTAAAATACCTCTTTGATGAATTGGTGCGAAAGGTAACTATGAAGAGAAAAAGGAAACCTCCTGTTCCTTGTGTTCCCTTTCTGGCTTTTTTCATCGGTGATAAACTTAGAGACAACATTCCAAGTCCTTCTGAAAGAGGTACTCACTTCCAATAAATCAACTATATAACCTCTGACATCTTTCGCAGAAGGACCTCTTTTGCAGAACCTCCAATGCCCACATGTATAATTTCTTTTGCTCAATCTCCCAGACCAATTTGGAACTCTTCTTCAGATAGAGAAGCAACTAGGCAATTTCTATTAGCCAAAATTACTTCCTTTCCAAAGAAAAGATCCAAGATAGCCTCTTCTCCTCACCTTCTTTACGACCATCCAATAAATCCAAGAAATTCAATACCTCTTCAAAAACTATATCGGATTGCTCTCAGATTCCCTTGGTAGCTACTTTCGGTCCTTCCTCTAAAGAGGCTATGAATCCGAAAGAACCTTAGAAATCTACCCAAGTCTCACATCAGTCTAAAAACTGGATGCTACTCTCTCTAGCCAACGGGATCTTCAAAGAAGACCTCTGTACTCCAAGGACTAAAACAACAAAACTATCCAAAGGTTCTCAAAATCCCACATATATTGATGTTCGCCAATCAAAGTCCAAGGTATCCGATCACCCAACCAACTCCTCATTACCCTCCTAATAGGGTACGATTGTACAAATGGGAAAGATCATAAAATCCATCATGGCATCTTTGTTTATCGGAGGTGTGAGTAAAGATCCACCCAGATCCAAGCTTCTTTGATCACCACCTTTTTATCCTCACCTACTCTACCTCTATCACCTGCAGAGTCTAATGAATCTACAGTTCCAATTACAGGGGAGGACAACACATATCTAATGGCTCCCTTACAAGAAATTCATGGTTCACAGCTTACAATGTGTTGATCCAAACTCTTTCAGTGATTTGATGATGACCCTTAGAATTACTTAGTGAAAACTACATTTAACATCTGTATGTATTAGTGTTTCACCATCAGAGATTATATACTGAGTCTGTTCAGTATCGCTGATGATTTCTGATGTAATTGTTAAATATAACCCCTGAAGATATATTTCGCGTCAAAGACGTTCATCGTTGACATCGAAGACAAAACTGATGAACAAGTGACAAGTCTACTCATGTTCTGATGCGGATATCAGTGAAACCAAGATAAGTCTACACACGCGGAAAACCAAGAAGAAAAGCTTCAGTGATAACTAACTTTTATTAGTGCTCTATGATAAATAAACTTCATCAGCGATCACTGATCATCAAGCTTACACTCCAAGGTTCGTTTATCTTATCCTTTGCACAAAAATGAATTGTTAGAGTCCAAGATCGTACAACAAATCTGAAGACTACATTGTTCACCATACGGCCCAGAGCATGTCGCTAAAAGTCAGAAGCATGCACCGTGTAAAGTACCTCTGCCATGCATTAAATGCATAGGGTATAAATAGGGAGTTTATCCTTCATTTTTGAAGGGTTGCTTACTATCTCTTCTTTCTCGATATACCTTATAGAAACCCTTGTTTTCTATAATCCTCTCAACCTCCCTTTCTTTTTATTCTTGTGCAACCTTCCTTAGTGATTCTCAAATTTGTTTAGATTAGGATTTCCTTAATCTTATTCCGCAAAAAATTGTTAATTGTAACTTGATTTATCTATAAACAATTTATTAAACTTAAATTTGTGTTTGTATTCAACCCCTCTTCTACAAACTTGTATAACACCTTCGGGACCAACAAGAGGTATCAGAGCAGGTTGTTTAATCCATAAACAAGATCTTGCTTAACTCTCTTCCTTACCATTCTCTAAAATGGCAGTAAATACAAACTCAAATTATTATGATAATGGCTCTCTTGCTAAGCCTCCTCGATTCAGCAAAGACAACTTTGCTCTCTGGAAGAATCGAATGATCTTATTTCTAGAAGGTGTAGATCCCACTATACCTGAATATGTTGCAAATGGACCCTATGAACCATTTGTCATCATTGTTGTAGTTCCTGCCACTGCAACTATTGGAGTTGTCCCTGAAAGAACAACTGCCAAAGAAATAAGACAGTGGAGTGATGAAGACAAAAAGAAAGTCGGTCTTGATGCTAAAGCTAAAACCATTATCTCTATGGCTTTACCTGATGAAGCTTTCCATTCCATCATGCATCTAAAAACCTCCAAAGCCATGTGGGTCACAATTTGTGTTCAATATGAAGGTACCATTGAGATACATGTGTAAGTCCAAGATCTCTAAATCCTAGAGAGAGAAAGTAGAAAGAGAGTTCAAAGCGCAAGATGAAGTTTGTATTGAAGTATGCGTGAAAGTCTTACAAGGAAAAAGGACCAAAGGGACTTAAATACCCTGGTCAGATACAACACAGTGTATGACACTAAACACTGTATAAGACCAAGCCTATAAATACAATGATTATTATAAAATCAGACTTAACAATCTCCCCCTTAGTAATCATTGGCGTTGTGGTCTTCAAAAACCATCTTCTAAATCAGCATGGACCAACTAAGCGACTTTGCAAAGCTTTCTGACTTTTAAAAAAAAATTCTTCTCAGCATCTTTCAGATTGAGTTATCTTTGTTGCCTTGACAAGACTGGACCAGATTGGAATAAACTTGAACGAATAGTCGATTCATCAGCTTGTTCTCTAGACGACATACCTCTTTTAAATGACCTTGAATGAACAATGGTGGTCGGAGCAGGAACA
Source organism: Arctium lappa (assembly GCA_023525745.1). NCBI lineage: Eukaryota > Viridiplantae > Streptophyta > Magnoliopsida > Asterales > Asteraceae > Arctium > Arctium lappa. The sequence continues at coordinate 27,806,432 of CM042062.1, forward strand.
ACAAAAGATGTAGTATAACTGAGAAAATAGAATATTGAGCAGTAGAATCTTGATCAGCAGATAAATGTTTGAGCTCTTTGTCTCTTTAACATCTCCTTAACTTCTCCCCTCATGACCTTGATGATCAGGATCAACTTGGTCATGCAAATGTTAGAGACGAGACAGCTTAAGATCTGCAAAATCAGAATAAAGGAAAAATAGGGGAGGTTTGCGCGACACGTAGCTGGCGCAAAGTTAGGTTTGCGCTAACAGAGAGAAGCGCAAAGCTTGTTTTGCGCTAGCCAAAGGAGGCACAAATCTGGATTTGCGCTAGAAGCTGTTGGCGCAAACTAAGCTTTGCTCTACCAACTGGTGGCGCAAATCTGACTTGGAGATTGAAAATTTTCACCTGAATAGCTCTTTGACTCCCCCTACACAAATGCACTAAATTTGACAATTCAAGTTAGCATTCATATAGAGAATCAGATACCCCCCCCCCTTAAAAACATATATTATCTTTTCAGAAATTTTCTCCTTTTTCACTCCCCCTTGAATAATGCTCAAACCCATTTATAAATATATGAGAACACAAAAATTGAAACATTAATGTAGAAAGAAAAATATATTGAATATGTATTTTAAAACAACCAAACATATAAAATTTTAAACACTAAACAAATTAAATTCTAATCAGTAAAATATCACAGATTTATCAATCAGTTGAAATCAAATATATGTTTTTGGATACAGAAACAAGTTTCATTGCATATCAAATTAAAACATGTTCAGTTTCAAAAACTTTCATCAATCTATTCAGTGTGCTCGCATGTGAACTTTGATTAGCTTTAAGAAAATGCAATTCTAAATATATAATAGAGAACTTTGCAAATAATCACACTAAGCCATCAAGAATTAAAGACTTTCACAAATTTACAGGTTTATCCCAACTCAGAAATATCACCAAGTATCATGAGATGTGTGCTCATTGGCATCTTTTAGCATTGTGCTCTATGGCATCTTTACATGAGTGTGCTCTTTGGCATCTTTTAGGCTTGTGCACATTGGCATCTTTTAATCAAAAAGTTTATTAAGTAAAGAACATGCCGTAAACGTAACTTTCTATCTGACCCTATTGCAGAATTTGGGTCAGCCGCTCCCAGACCAGTTGGACTTAGGGGACTAGGTGTCAAACACCCCTTAGAACTTACTCTCCCATATCAGAAAGGCTACATCGACACATCCTAAACCCATTCATACCAGTAGAACATGACTTTCGATCTGATTCTATAGAAGGATTTGGGTTCGATCACTCCCAGATCAATTCACCTTAGGGGACCAGAGGACAGGCATCCCACAGAACTTACTTTCCCAAACCAGAAAGGTCACAGGTACAAACTTTTAAACTTAGAGATTTCTGTTTTATAAGAATTTAATAATCATCTAAATCATAAAGTTTTATGCCTAATTTCTAAGCATTGTAACTATAAATATTCCGAATCACACAACTTTAAAGCAATATCAAAAGTTACAAACATGTTGTTGACTTTTCGACTTTGAAAAGACTTGAAAGTAGAACATATAAAACTTCAATATAAACAAAGCAACTTGAAAATTTATCCTTGACACACATTTTATTCAAAAGAAAGAAAAATTGTAAAACTTTTACTCTATAGAATAAAATTTGTGAAGGTTTAAACTTTTAAAACAACATGCCGAGATTTAAAAATAGAAACATTTGATCGGCAAGTCTATATTCAATTGAAGCAAAATATAATTCAATAATATTATCTTTCACACAATGTATAAAGAATATGTGTCCCATTTGAAAAAAAAAATTGAGTTGAACAAATTCAGGAGATGAATTGAAATGCTCGGATTCTTTTAAAAACATATGAGAAAACTGGAACAACATCATTATCAGAGATATATGCAGCGGAATAGAGTAGATGCACTCACAGTTTCTCATTAGTCAGAAGCTGAAAAACATTGAAGAACTAGTCCTAGACTGACATGTCTAGAAGTCGTAGTCTGTGAAGTACGGGTTCTGAGCTGAAGTACTCAGAAGCTAAAATGTTGACAATGAAGTCCGGGTCTTGAGCTGATTTACTCAAGAGCCATATTTCTCTTACTCCCCCTTGACATGAGGTGCGTGCAACTTTGAATCAGATTGAGATTTTGGTACCCACTTGAATTTGGGCCCATGTTTGTTAGTTGCAGTTATTATGGGGATATATTTATTAGATTTGACACAAGAAGCATGAGAAAGATTATCAGAAAAATAAGCACAGTCATCAGATGAATACAAAGCATAATCATCTGAACTAGAATCAGAAGAAGAATATGAGACATTTTTGGAAATTTGAATCATTTGCTTTATTGAATATTTTGAAATTTTCTTACAAACAGCAAATGAATCACTTTTATAATATCTGTCTACATATCTATCTCCATTAGTTTGAGATTCATCAGATATCCGCTTCGCTCTCCAAATCTACTTCGATGACTTGCTCAAAGTCCTATCTGAAATATTAGAATCAGAAGAATTAGAATTATCATAAATGACTTTATCTTGTTTCTTTATCTTCTTTGACCTTCTTCTTTTACGCTTAGGTTTATAATATTGATCATTTAGCGTAAAAGATTCATCAAGAATTTCCGAATTAATATTTAAATCAGAAGAAATAATTTTACCTAAGCAACCAATCTGATCAAACAATAAATCTGAATTTACCTTGGAGTCAGAATAATTTTGAGAAAAGATGTCAAATTTAAAAACTTCCTTTTTGTTTACTTGACAATCAGAAGAAAGGCTAGAAATAGAATATTGTTTTTGAAAAAATAATTTTTTTTCAACACTAGACGTCATGAAAGAAAGAATAATATCAGATTCAATTTCTTTTAAAATATTTTGATCTTCCATCTTATCTTCAAGATCAATGATTTTGCCTTCTAATATTAAAGGAGGGGTATATCTCTTAGAATCATAAATGATTGGAGATATATTTTCCTTATCAGATTTATTAGCAAAAATATCAACAAAATCATCAGACACTGAAGATTTGACGGGAGATATATCATTTAAACCTTTTCTGCCTCTTCTTGATTTATCAGGAAAATATTTGGCATTTCATATGTGTAAACAAAAGGAATTTCCTTTTTCTTGTTATTTGTCCTTTTCTCATTTTTGATTTCTAACACTTGCTTCTCATTCATCCAATCAAATTTAAATTGAGGAGCATATTGAGCAAGAGTTAGATAATCGTATTTATATAAAGTTGGGGATTTTTCAATCGCATTGTTTAAACAATGTGGATTTTTAAAACCAAGTCCCCATTTTTCTTTTAAAGCTTCTTCACTCCTTGGTTTATTCATAAAAATTGTTTGTTCAGATTGGTTTCTTCGATATAACTTTTTTTCTAACTTATTTATTTTATCTGAAAATTCATCTTTTAATTTGGTCATATTAGCCAAAGATTCAAGATAAGTCCTTATTTGAATTTTCCAAATCATCCAATTTCTTTGGAAAGATTTCTTTAGTATTTTCCAAAATAGATTTTTCATCTTTCAAAGAAATTTTCACTTTGTCAATCAAATCTGATTTTTCAGAATTTAAATTATTTTCAGATAAGAGTTTTGAACGAAGATCAGATAAAGCATTTATAAAAATGTTCATTTGTGAGGTAATGAAATTGTAATCAAAATCAGAATGTACCTCATCTTCATCAATGTCAGACTCATTACTTTGATCGTCTCCGATAAAGCACATTTGAGCGATCTCTACATTTGCAGCTTCATCATCGGAGTGATCCAGCCAAAACTCTTCCTCAGCTAGCAAAGTTGTTCCATTCTCTCTCTTTTCAGCCAGTTCCAGTTTCTTCCGATAATATGCTGAATCCCTAACCTTCTTCACTCGACACTCTTTTGAAAAATGACCCGACTTTCCACAGTTGTAGCAGGCAACAGTCTTTGGCTCGGGCACTTGAACATTCTTGGACCCAGAAGTGAAGCGAGAAGTGTTGGAACTCGAACGTGGTTGGAACTTTTTCTGATAATGCTGTGAGAGAAGGATCATTGCTTTCTGAAGTGCCTCGCCATCATCTTTAGTTGACCCGCCATAAGCATTATCAGACAATGCTTGATTAGCCAGATGGCTATTTAAAAGTGCAACCGGGTCCACTGTTTTCTTGTTCTTCTTCTCCAGTTTGGCCTTCTTCTCAGAAACTATGCTCTCATCTGTCAGCAAGATCTCAAACATTTCTTGGATTTGCATGGAAGAAATTCTGACATTATTCCTCAAGCGATGGCAAGATTTGTTCCATTCAGGTTGAAGTGCATTGAGGAATTTCAAATTTGTTTCAAGCTCTGTCTTTTCCACTTTTATTTTTCTCAGATCATTGATCACGGCACAGAATCTGTCATACACAGTTTTAAGTGGCTCCCCATCCTTGGCTTTGAATTCTTCAAAGTTGTTCATGTATCGAGTATGTCGCAGTTGAGTTGCAACTGGAGATCCAAGCATGATATTTTCTAGTTGTTGCCACATAAGACTAGGATGAGTTTTGAAACAATCAATCATGTTGTAGATAGAGTTTGGCAAGGCCAGCATCATATTTGCCTTTATATCACGATCAGCTTGATACTCTGATAACTCATCAGGTGTATATTCTTTGGTAGGCTTATATAATCCAGAAGCCAACTTGGGTTTTTCAAAAGGTCCTTCAGATAGAATGTTCATCATGTCATTTCCGTTCTTCTGACGCTCTATAAAATTCAAGAACCTATCTTGCCACTGAGTAAACTCGTTTTCATCTATCAGAATTGGAGGACGATTTTCTGTGCCCAATGACATCATGAGGTCGTTCTTGTAGAGCTGATCTTGATATGCAAACTTTGCAGAATCCATGGTAGAAATCCAGAAAAAATGTAAGTGTTCACAGTAGAGCTAGCGCAAACTGAAGTTTGCGTGAGAGAAAGCTGGCGCAAATGTAGATTTGCGTGATTAAGCAATGGCGCAAAGAAGACTTTGCGTGAACAGAAGGTTGCGCAAACTGAGGTTCTCGCGAGTAGATGGAGACGTAAACTTAGATTTGTGAGATCCAAGTAAGACGCAAACTGTTCTTTTCGTGAACAATAATTGGCGCAAAGCAGACTTTGCTTGAGATGCTGAAGACGCAAACCAAGCTTTGCGTGAGCAGAAGGTAACGCAAACCTAGATTCTCGCGATACACAGGTGACGCAAATTATGATTTGCATGAGCAAAGGATGGCGAGAACTTGAATTCTCATGAGTTTGATGAATCCTGAACTTGGCAATATGAACTGGCGTAAGATGAAGAACTCGCGCAAACGAAGATGAACTCACGCAAAGAGAAGATCAGGCGCAAACCGCTATAAAACACGAAAAATCAACACAGATGATTACATAATTGAAATTAACAAAGATTTCTTCCACAGAAATGATCGAAAACTGTTTACTGACAAATTTCAAGCAAAAAATTTGATTAAAAACTACCAAACAGAAATTTCGTGAAATCAACAGTCCGCACAACGAGTTTTTCGGAAACTAAAAAATCTTCAAAATCGGACAACAAAAATTGATTTTCTTGCAAATTGATGTGAATCAAAATTGTTTTACAACAAAAAAATGGATCCAACAAACCAATTTACACACTAATCTGATAAAAAACAAAGTCGAATTTGATGAAAAATCTAAAAACGAGATTTTCTTGAAAAATTCAAGAAAATCGATCAAATTTTCAGATTAATGTACAAATTCAGATACAAAAATCAAATCTCTCAATTCTCTCAAGATCTAGATTGGCTCTGATACCAATTGTAAGTCCAAGATCTCTAAATCCTAGAGAGAGAAAGTAGAGAGAGAGAGTTCAAAGCGCAAGATGAAGTTTGTATTGAAGTATGCGTGAAAGTGTTACAAGGAACAAGGACCAAAGGAACTTAAATACCCTGGTCAGATACAACACAGTGTATGACACTAAACAATGTATAAGACCAAGCCTATAAATACAATGATTACTATAAAATCAGACTTAACAACATGAAACAAGAAAGATAAACCTTGTAAGACAGTATGAAAGTTTCATGTGTGGTAAGAATGAATCTTTATCTGATGTTCACCATCAATTTAATTTCTTAATCATTGATTTAAGGACTGTTGGTAGGACCTACTCTAACTCCGAGATTCTTACTAAATTCTTGGAATGTCTTCCTGAAAGCTGGGACAGTTATTCAATGTGTCTCAAGCTAAAAAAAGACTTAAATCATCTCTCTCTTAGTACCTTATATGGGATTTTGCTCAATTATGAGCAATCTAATCAACTGAAGAAGAATCTTGTTAGAGATTCCAAAGACTCCAAAAGTACACTTGTTGCTTTAGTCTCTTTAGAGATGATCCCATCTCAGTGATCATCTACTCTCACTATCATTGAGTTAGACTCTGACTTAGAGGATCCATCAAATACTGACTTTTCAGAGTTTGATGAATCACTGGGCTCTTGACAAACTCTTTTAAAATATTTGCAAGAAAGAGCAATTTCAGAAGAAATAAGCCTCTCTCTATATCTGACAAGCCTAAACCAACACCTGTTGATAAGGCAACTGCTACTTGCTATAACTGCGAAAAAGTTGGACATTTTGCCAGTGAGTGCAGGTCAAAGAAAGTCTTCAAGCCTTCTTCATCCTGAAAATCCAGCAATGACAAGTACCTAAAGCTGAAAGAGAAATATCAGAAACTGAAAGGCTTCAAGCGAAATGGTAAAGGTCTGATAGCTGAAGAACATGACTGGGTTGAATTAGAAGAGTCATGTTCTGATGAAGAAGATACAACCAATCTCTATCTAATGACAAAGGTTGAAGAAGAAGTGGAAGAACCTACTGGAACATCTACAAGTACTATCACCTCTTAGGTATCAATCTTTACTGACCCAACTCTTACTGAAGTTGAGAGACGTCATGCTGTTGACGTGCTGACAATTGATTTGTACAATGCACTAAATGGTAAAACTCTATCTGAAAACAAAAACAATTATTTAATAGATCATCTTGAGAAATGTCTTTTAAAGATCAAAGAACTTACTCATTTAGAGAAATGTTTGAGAGATCAAGTCATTGTAAATGAAATTATCAGCATTGAACATGAACAAGTTATCGTTGAACTGAAAGCTGAAAAAGCTACAGTTAAAGGATGGTGTAAATCCTCAGCTAAGGTCGCTGAGATAATAGATGCTCAAATACCTGCTCAGGTTAAGAGTTATCTTGGTTATGAATCTGAAAAAGATAACCCGGACAGAGATCGTTCCATACTGAAATTTGGAATGTTTGTCTCATATATCCCTGACACTTCCTCCTCTCAGTGCTCTTCTTCCTCTTCTGTTCCTATCCCTGAGGGTTTATCAACAAGTTCTAAACTTGCTGATAAAGGGAAATCTGTTTCCCATCTTTCCAGAAGGATGCTAAAGTAGTGAATCTGAAGAAGGTTCCCTCCAAACCTTCAGCTAGTCAATCCTCTGGCTCTGGATCTAAGATCACTGGTAATACTCAGAGGCCTACTCCAAAGCTGAAGATTGACATTTTGTCTAAGAGATCCGAATAACTGAAAGTTCCTCTGAGATAAAATACAAAGGGCATTCTTGGAGATAAGACCGACTCGTCTAAAGCTTTCTAATGCAAATGCTCATGTTCTTAAGACCACCTTCAGCTATAGAAAATGCTATCACTGTGGACTTACTGACCAGACATTGCCAGTAAATGTCCCACTGCCACCATAGCTAAAAAGTCAACTAAAGTGAAGATGAATGCCTCAAAGGCAAAGAAGGTCACCAAAGCTGAGAAACCTGCCAAGGTGAAAAATGCTACTAAAGTGAAGAAATTAACTAAAGTGAAGATTGCCACTGACGTTGAACCATCAGATGCTGTAATGATTGTTGAACCTACCATCTCCACTAACTCATCTGGACCCATTGTAAAGTGGGTTCCAATAAAAAAAATTAATCTTCCTTTTTTATGCATGACTCGAAGGGTATCTGGTATCTTGATAGCGGATGTTGTCGAAACATGACAGGTCAAAAGACCTGCTCACTAACTATAAGGAAGAGAAAGGTCCCTCAGTGACCTTTGGTGGAAACGGAAAAGGCTATACCCAAGGTTCTAAAAAACGCGCCTTGGCGCGCCATAGCGTCGAGGTGTGGCCTTGCCGCCACGTTTTACTCCTTAGCGTCGATATAAGGCGTCGAGCTCGTTATGGCATGTCATGGCCCGCCATGGCGTGTTATGACGTTACGCCTTGGCATTGAGATAAGGCGTCGAGCTCGTTATGGCGCACCATGGCCCGCCATGGCGCGTTATGGCGTTACAACTTCGAATTTGTGTACTTTGAAATTCGATTGGAATTTACCCATTAGTATCAATTATAGTTTAGAAATTCTTTTGCTTATTGTTTTATATGAATTTTATTGTTAATACCTCGTTATTATTGTTCAAGACACTAGTAAGAACACACACATACACATATACATATAAATTATATACAGATTTGCCGCCTTCAGCCACGCCTTGGAAAACGCCATGGCCTCACCATAACTCGTAAGGCTTGAGGCTTGACCCCAGTGCCACGCCTCAATACATTTAGAACCTTGGCTATACCAGAGGGTTTGGTGTACTCAGCAATGATACAACTACCTTCCGATGAGTCGCTTATGTAGACGGACTGAAGCATAATCTCCTCAGCATCAGTCAGCTATGTGACAAAGACTTTAAAGTATTATTTACAAAGAAAGCATGTTCTTTAATGGACAAAAGTGGAAAACTTGCTCTCAGTGGTTACCGTTTGGAAAATGTTTACGTCATAAACATGGACTCAACAACCACTGAGAACATCTGCTTTCTATCCAAAACCTCATCAGATGTCAACTGTTATGGCATAAGAGGCTCTCTCATATTAACTTCAAGACGCTCAACACTCTATCTTCAAAGGAACTAGTCTTCGGTTTACCTCAGCACTCTTATGCTAAGGAATCACTCTGCTCAACTTGTGAAAAGGTAAAACAGACTAAAGCTAGTTTCAAATCAAAGCAAGTGTCATCAGTGACAAACCCTCTTTAACTCCTGTATATGGATTTATTTGGCCCTATCAATATACAATCCATTGCTGGAAAGAAATACACTCTTGTCATAGTAGATGAATACTCTCGCTATACATGGGTCATGTTTCTTCGTTCTAAGAGTGACACCCCAGATGAACTCAATTCATCTGTCAGAAAAATGGAAGTTCTGAATAATATGACGGTTCGCTCAATAAGGAGTGATCATGGAACTGAATTTAAAAACAGTTCTCTAGATAACTTTGAGAGCAAGGGAATCTCTCATAATTTTTCAGTTGTGAGAACTCCTCAGCAAAATGGAGTCGCTGAAATAAGAAACATAACGATCATCGAAGCTACTCGATCTATGATCAGCGATTCTCATCTTCTATCTCAATTCTGGGCAGAAGCTGTCAATACTGCCTATTTCACTCAAAATAGGTCGTTGATTGTCAAAAGATTCAACAAAAATGCCTATGAACTTTTCCATGGAAGAAAGCCTTCTATTAGCTTTCTTCATATCTTTGGTTGTCAGTGCTTTAGCTCCAATTATCTTGAATGTAAAAGTATTGAAATAATTCTAAGCCTTCCTCTTAAGACTTCCAAAGATATCCATCAAAGACATCAAGTCTACCTCTGAAGCCAGTCAGAGATAGACTTGCCCTCACTTAAAGACATCAGAGATAGCTTCATCAGAGATCCTACTTCAGAGCTCTAAATACATTCTCTCCAAGATTGATACAGAGAAATCTTACAAGTCTTGACACCAGTTCAGAAGAGCGTCAGCCTGAAGATAAGATTTATCTTTTAGGTAGAACTACTATTTACACATGTGTTTAGTGTCAGGAAAGTACACTGTTCACCTTTTGGAGTCCTATAAATAGGACGTGCACTCCATTGTTCAAAAGTGTGCCTTTTCTACCTGTTTGTATAAAGAATTATCTTTTGTACGGTGAACAATGTAAGAAGGTATTGTAAGATTTGTTTAACCACCTTTAAGGTGTTCATGATAATCTTCAGTTTATCCAGTGAATATAAGACATTCCTTTTGTCTATCCTTTGGACATATCTTCTTTACTTTGAGTACGGATCTAAAACATGATTTAAACAATATTTGCTTCCACTTTAATTTCATATAACTGCTTGTTTAAATCATCTAAGAAAGAATCTGGGATCCAACAATTGGTATCAGAGCTTGTTTGATTTTTTTAAAATCAAATAAGATCCAATCTGACATACTCGGGTTGATTCTTTCTCAAGATCTAGTTTCATTTCTGCGTATATTCATTCTACTTATTGTTTATTCAAGAAAATTATTTTTCATGGTAAACTAGCAACTATTTTTATTCTTCAGATTTGAAAACTGCTCACCGTATTTTATCTTGTTAAAAAGTCACCAATCTTTGTTGAAGTAAAAAGATCTCAAAGTTGTTTCTTCTTCAAATCAAAAAGCTTAAAAAAATTTCTTCTAAAAATGGCAAATCAAAGCATAAGTGCCATCTACACTGCTGGATCATTAACAAAACCTCCTACTCTTCTGAGGGATGAATATCCCCAATGGAAAATTAGGATGGTTAATTTCCTGGAAGGAATGGATAAAGATCTAATGAGATCTGTCAACAATGGACCTTTCCAACCGATGGTTTTGGTTCCACGAGTCCCACCTACAGAAACAATAGCATAAATCCCTTCTTATTTTGAGAAAAAGACATCTAGCTTTACTGAAGATGAGTTATCAAAAATGGAAAATGACTCAAAAGTTGGTCGACTTTTGATCATGATCATACCCAATGACATCTTTCAGGAGCATGACTCTTGTGTAACTGCAAAGGAAATATGGGACCAACTGCTAAATCAACTGGAAGGGGGTATTAAAACCCAAAAGAATCGAAAGACACAGTGCATTAATGAGTACCATGACTTTAAAGCCTTACCTGATGAAACTTTACAATAAACCTACACAAGATTTAATGTCCTTATCAATAAATGTAGAAAATGTGTAGTTATCAGATCAAAAGAGGAAAACAATGTACTATTCTTAAACAGTTTACCCTTACAGACATTTATGCCACCCTTGTGGCCCAAGAAAAGGATGTTGTAAAGCAAAAAGACAAAACTTCTTTGGGTGGACCTCTTGCACTAATGTCAAAAGACAAAGGTGTCTCAGAGGAAAACTATAAAGACTGTGAAGCTAAAAGGTCCAAAACACCAAAAGATAAAATTTCTGAAAAGAACCTAAAGAAAAAGTTGAAAAGGGCCATGATTGTAGATGAAAGCAAGCTTTCAGAGTCAGAAGAGAAGAAGATGAGGACATCAATGCTTTTGCCCAAATCTCTTGCTCTAATAACTCATCAGTTCAACAAAAGATTTGGCAAAAAGGTATTTGATAGAAGAGGAGAGGAAGAAGACAACATAGGAGAGAGAAGAGGATTTCAGAAAGAAGGACATCATGCTGAACCCAGATCAACACAATACAATGATCAAAAGGCCATCCAGTACACTACCAAGAGCCTGTTCAGTACCAGAGACCACAACCACCTAGATACATTCAACAACAAACTCCTTAGAAACAGGAAAATGTTGCTCTTCCAACAAACCAAAATGATGGGAGATGTTTCAGGTGCGACAAGCTAGGCCATTTCTCTGTAAACTGCAAGGGCAAACTGATAAAAGATAAGGACTACTATAAGAACAAGTACAAGTATAATGTTAAGGAAAGAGTACTGGTAGCAGAAATAGAGAACTGGGTCTCTGACTCTTCTTCTCATGAAGAATCAGAAACATTCCATCTCTATGGAATGGCAGTAGCTGATGAAGATCATTCTGATGGATCTTCACAAGACCTCTCTGAAAAGGTACATTCTTCTTCTACATCAGAAAATGAATTGGAAATGGAAGTACTCACACTGACTGATGAATTTCAGAATCTTCAACAAACACTTTTTGAAGTAAAAGAGAAAAGAAAGCAAACTTTAAAAGAACTAACTTTTTACAAAAGAGAAAAAGATCTTTAGAAGCATAAAAGAAAGAGATTTTTGTTGAAAAATATGAACTAGAGAAAAATCAGAAAACAAAAGAAAAATCTTTTTCTGAAAAATATAAAGAACGTAAAGAGATCTGAGTATGAAAGGCTCAACTCTATAGATTTAACAAACTTTTTTCAAAAGGAAAAAGAAATTTTACATCAAACTTTGCAAAGAAAGAAGTTACAAATCAGGAATTATGAAGGTGCTCAAGATGTGCACATAAAAATAAACTCTCAAATGGATACTCAAGGCTTGGGGTTTAATGAAATGGATCCATTTACAGGAAAGAAGAAAACATCTCTATCTTCAACTTTCTGTATTGGAAAAGTTCAGAAGTCTGATTTCCCATCTCTGGAAAACTCAAATGTCTTCAAAAGAATCAAACCTTCTGAAGGATCAAAACTCAGAAAGCTAAATTTTAGAAACATTTCTTATAATCCCATCCAAAAACTGTTTTCAAAACATTTTTGGACAAAAATCAGGAAGCTTTTGAAGTCTCCGTTATAAAAATAGAAAAAGTTCAGAACAATGATCCTAGAGAAATTTTTAGAATTGATTCTTTCAATGTTCAAAAACCAGAGGTCTCTGAAGCAAGTACCTCTAAAATCCAAGTTCCGAGCACACTTAATCTAGAGGCACCGTTATTTTCTCCATATTCAGAAGAAAAGGTCAGAACAACCATTGAAGTAGACATTAGAAGAATTTTTGAAGAAAACACTCTTTCTGATTTGAAAAATAAATCTTACACTAAGAGAATCATCAATATTTCAAAATCCAGAAGTAATAGAAAATCTTCAAAAGTAGTCATCTCTGACATAATCAAAAGAGATTTTCTTGAATCTGATTCTGATTTAGAGATTGATGACCAAATATTTTTTACTCCGAAAAAGGTCATACACAAAAACAAATAGACTGTTGGTTCTGGGATTTTAAACAAACCTGTTTATATATCAAAAGAAAAACCCAAAATTCCAATATGTCTTGATTTTGTGGACATGTGTCATAAAGCTAAAACCTCTCTGGAACTAGAAAAGGAGATGAAAGAAAAAGCAAAGGGTAAAACAAACACTTTACAATCTTATGCCAATAAGCCTATAAAGTTCACTCCTGAACAAAAGGGAAAATGGAAAGAAATTAATCATTTTGTTCCTTATTGTGCAGTGAGCAAGAAAGAAAAGGAGACTTTTTGGGCCAAAAGAAAGAATCATCCTCAAAAGAAGGCCACTTCTCATTTCAAGAAATCTAGACTAGATAGGAATTTTTGTAAAATCCCTTGTGCTAGTACAGATAATTTCAAAAAGACAAATGTTACTAGGGTTCTCAATGAAAACAGAAGCTTTGCACAATCATCTCCATGTTCTGTTAATTGAAATTGCATCAATCTTTTGATCAAATTGAAAAATTCATTTTTCGGGTCCTCACTGATTTCTGAATGGGTCTGAAAAGAAGAAAATATCAGAGACCCAACCTCAGAAGCATCAGAAGAATTTGTCTAGCAAGTCATCAAAGGATGAAAATCCAAAAATTGAAAAGAAAACCTCATCACCTAACAAAAGAGGACCCATTATGAAATGGGTACCTAAAAATCTTTAATATGTCTTGTAGAAACTGATGGGTTTTTATCAAAACGGGTTTTATAAAACAATAAAAAGGTAACAGAAGCTTTAAAACTTTTGAACAACATGAAACCAAGTTTAGACCCACAAGGATCACTTTGCATGCAACATGTAAGATCATAACATAAAACATCCAAAAAGAAAAGTGAAGAAGCAACAACCTTTGAAGTCCTTTGATCTTGGTGAAGAGAAGGATGTTGATGAAGACACTAACCCAAAGTAGAGCTTCTCTAGAGGTATCCACCACAAGCACCAACACCTTGAGTAAATACTAGTTCTTTCTCTTAAGGATGCAAAAAGGGGAGTTCTTGAAGAAAATCTACAAGAGATTTGAAGAGGAAAAACACAAAACCACCACCACAATGGTGGTTTCGGCCGAGAGCAAGAGAGAGGGAGAGGAGAGAGGGATTTTCTAGCTTTTTTCTTTTTTTTTCTTTGATAAGTCAAAGTGAATTATATATACAAGCAACCATCAAATGGTCACACAAAAGGCCCAATGAGAAAGAAGCTAGCCATGCAAATTTCCCTTTTAAACCCTCCTAGTTTGAGTTAGTTAAAATCACTATTTTAACAGTTAAACTTTATTACAAAAGTCCCTCCTTTTATTTCTAGTTACATATGAACCCATCATATATTTAATAAACTAGAATCTTTTATTTCCATCTTATATTATGAATCATATTCAATAATATTTTCAAGAATCAATTAATATTTAGCAAGAATCGAATTCTTATAAATATTAATTCGGTGTCTACTTGTTGTTCAGTGTGACCCTATAGGATCATATATTACCGGTAATATTATTTATAATCATTCTTGAGCATATAGAACCAACAATCTCCCACTTGCTCAAGATTGTATTATAGAATGATATAGACAGTGGTGGATGTCTAGGAACATCTCATGTAAGTGCCATTCAACAACATCAAATTCCCACAACCTCATAGCTTCAATTGAAATATAAAGTGCAGTATCAGTTATCCCTTTGTTCGAACATCATGTTGAACATGGGACATGGATCACTATCATTCTCATTTGTTGTTAAACTTTTGGTAAAGCACCTTAGATGTCTCACTCTTAAATCGTTTAGAGGAACAAATCCCATCTTGACTACATACACCTCTTATGCAGTTCATACTATGCCTAATGATGGCCTTTATAACTGCCTTGTTAAAGAACATCGTTTAGCCATATCAAAACACAGTACTCCCTACACTCAAGTCCCTAATATGCATCTCATGTCAAGGAATACAAAGATGCAACCTTAATTCAAGACTTACTTATGAAGATGATCCATGGAGTGATCTTGAAGCGGGTCATGTCCAATACTTGTCCTCTAACAAGTACCTATGAACTTGGTTTCAACACTTTACCATTTTTCATCCTATGAAAATCAACCAATCCAATTCATATTAGTCTTATTTTATAGTTGTTCCCATAACTTATAACTGACTATGGACAATTTAGAATAAGTAGATTATTCAGGGAATAAACATGCTAATATGGAACTCAACAAGTATTTAATGAAAAAATATCTTCACAAATTAATTCATTTCAATAGTTGTTGTTTTACATTGTTCCAAAATCCAAATACTAAACCAAATCAAATCCATTCACTAGAATAACGAAGTCCTATCGCTCTAGCATGATCCTCATGCTTAGCTGGTGGAAGAGACTTTGTGAATGGGTCCACTAAATTTTGATCTGTACGAACTTTGCAAATACTTATTTCACCTCTTTAAACTTCATCCCATATATAGTTGAATTTCCGGTGAATGTGCCTAGTCCTTTTCTGTGACATGGCATCATTAGCTATGGCTATGGCACCCTCATTATCACAAAGGATTTCTTGGGAATCCTGAATGGTAGGGACCACTCATAGATCTTCAATGAATTTCTTCATCCAGACAGCTTCTTGTGCAGCCTCTGAAGCAGCGATGTACTCTAACTCTGTGGTGGATTGTGCAACCACGCTCTGCTTGGAACTTGTTATCCCAGTTTAATCTAGTTGGTAAATAATCAATCAAGTAATCAAGCAACACAATAATAATCAAGAGATATATAAATCAGAGTAACATACCAATCCCTTGAATAAACAATGAAACCCTTGAGTGTTCTTGATACCCTTTGAATACAGAGAAAACTTACGGCTATTAACTAGAATATTATCATAGTTAACCTAAAACTAAACTAAACATAACTTTAAATACCCAGGCCATATGGGCTTTAATCATAATGGTCTTTCTAACTGGCTTTAGGCCCATAAGCTAATGACTATTAACTTATTACAGAATAAACCCTCTAATTGACTTTAGCATAATTACACTTTAAACCCTTAACTTTAACTTTAATCTTGAATACAATTATTTGATCCAACAATCTCCCCCTTTGGATTCAAGATTAAAAAAAATTGCAATTGTCTTCGGGTCTTCACCTGTATTCTCTTTTCTTCAGATATGTCGTTGATCGCTTCAAAACTTGATATCATTAAAATCTTTAAAATATTTGAAATCTTCAGATCTTCAGATTGTATTCTCCCTTTGTGTATCTTCTCCCCCTTTTTGATGAGTGGTGAGAATCATCATCATCAAAACTTTACAAAACAATCTCCCCCTTTTCAAGACAATCTCCCCCATTGTGTATGATCACGTAAGCACAGTCTTCATGTAACGAGCCCTGTATGGAAATAAGAGCAGTCTTCCCAGATGGAAAGAGTGATTATTTCAATCTTTTCAGATTAAAATAGAAAGTAGTAACCATTTGAATCTTTTCAAATTCAAACAGTTTAATAGGTGTAACCCTGAATCAACAAATGACTCAGTTAGAATGCCTGTCAATGACACAAAGTCACTGAGTAACACAAAGTTACTATATAAGGAGCTGGTTTGATATAGACTCCCCAGGTCTTCCATTCAATCATCGAATAACACATGGTTATCTATGAACGTTCTGACAGAAAACAAATTTCTGTGTGCTCGTGCATGTGTATGAAAGAATTTAAGCATAGATGATTGCTTTTCAATATAGGCTCAAAATATGTAAACTTGTTGAGACAGCAACAAATTATACAAAGACTCAATGTGCATGAGAAAGGGTTCGAATGTGGGACAACTTTCCTTCTTTTTCAATATTAGTATCTTCCAAATGAAGAACCAATAGTGTATATGCTGCGTCCCCAGAAAATGTGAAACATTCTCTTTTTGAGAAAAGAATGAGTAGCTGGTGGGGTTAATGCAAGAGATGGCATCGGCTAGTTGCCTATTTTAATGATGGTCACCAAAGAATGTGAACCAATCAGATTATGTGGCTGCCCGGCTCAGAAAGAATATGGTGCAGAGTTTAATATTCTTTTACTCTGATCGCTCACCCTCTTTCTTTTAATTCTCACTTCTAACCAATCTCTCTTTTCCATTTTACCTCGTCACACACCATCACTCAAATCTTTTTACCCCTCTCCCCTCAATCACTCAGGGTATACTGCATGGGTAGGAAACACTAGTTATCGTGAATCCATGGAAGTTCTGTTAAACTCTCACACTGAATCCCATGTAGTTTCCTAAAATAACATGCTGTTCAACTGGCTTTTTGTACATGTAAGCACAAATACCACTTGTTACATGAAAAATAAGACTTTCGGAGATGTCAAAACATAAGATGTTTGACGATGCAATTCTCCCCCTCAAACTAAAAGAGTTTGACAATTAAGATCATATCATTTTATCATGAAGAATAAGATTTTGGAGAATCAAAAACGAATGTTGTTTATATGAACAATAGATAAACATATTTTCACTGAAAGCACATGAAATAACGTTTGATTCAATCAACAGTGAATGCAAAGAACGTGAGTATTACCAAAGAAAGATTATACTTTTGATACATGGTAATAACAAAGTCAAATAGAATGTGTTGAACCGTTATGTGTATGAATACTTGACAAAGTATGTTGACAAGATAAAACACAAGTATTTATCTTTAAGAACACACGGTCAGATAAGCATTTAAGTATCCAAAAATCTGTTAATATCACAGTTATTCTCTCCCTTAACTTAATTTTTTTTAAGATTAAGAAAAAAACAGAAAAATAAGGCACTGAAGTGCGGGTTCTAATCCGATGTGATTAGAAGCCATTATCACTTGACCAAACCTGCATAAATAAAATAAATAATGGTAATCATTTATGAAAATGATTCCTCTCTCGTTAACAAAAGTTGGAAAATAATACACAAGATCAAAACTTAGAATACTCCCCCTAGAATCATGAGTAAGATTTAAGACATGTTCAACATACCAAGTTTGCTGATGAGAAATTGAAAACGCTTTTCATCCAATGGCTTGGTGAAAAGGTCAGCTAACTGGAAGTCAGTTTAAACAAAGTGCATTTCAATATTACCTTTTTCGACATGATCCTTGATGAAATGATAGCGTACGTCGATATGCTTGGTCTTCGAATGCTGTATCGGATTAGCAGTTATAGATATTGCGCTCTTGGAATCACAATAAATAGGAACACGCTTGTAGTTGTATCCAAAGTCCCTTAACTGTGTCGTCATCCAGAGGACTTGAGAACAGCAGCTAGCAGCAGCTACATACTCAGCCTCGGCAGTGGATGTTGAAACACAATTTTGTTTCTTTGAAGTCCAACTCACAAGTTTGTCACTTATGAATTGACATGATCTAGAGGTGCTCTTCCAGTCTAGCTTACATCCTGCATGATCAACATCTGTAAAGGCAGTTAGTTCAAAACGAGAATCCTTTGGATACCAAAGGCCTAGATTAGGAGAACCTTTGAGATATCTAAGGATTCGCTTAACAGCAGTTAAGTGTGACTCTTTAGGATTAGACTGATATCTCGCACAAAAACATGTGGCAAACATTATATCCGGGCGACTGGCAGTCAGATAAAGTAAAGAACCAATCATGCTGTGATACACCTTTTGATCAACAGGTTTCCCGGAGGGATCTGCGTCTAAGAGTGTACCAGTAGCCATTGGTGTTTTCATGACTGAACTATCTGACATATTGAACTTTTTCAAAATATCGTTTATATATTTAGCTTGATTAATAAATATGTCTTCGGGTAATTGCTTTACTTGTAGACCAAGAAAGAAATTTAATTCACCCATCATCGACATTTCAAACTTTGTTTCCATTATCTTTGAAAAGTTCTTACAAAATTTCGGATTTGTCAACCCAAATATTATGTCGTCAACATAAATCTGAATAAGAATCAAGTCCTCACCTTGCCTTTTAAGAAATAAGGTTGTATCAACAGTACCTTTCTTGAAACCAGAAGCAAGTAGAAATTTAGTGATAGTTTCATACCAGGCTCGCGGTGCTTGTTTAAGACCATACAACGCTTTATCTAAAACATAGACATGATCAGGGTGATGAGGATCAACGAAACCTTTAGATTGAGCCACGTAGACCTCCTCATGCAGAACGCCGTTCAGAAAAGCAGACTTTACGTCCATTTGATAGACAGTAAAGTTTTTGTGCTCTGCATATGCTAGAAAGATTCTGATGGCTTCGATCCTTGCAACCGGGGTGAATGTTTCGTCATAGTCAATGCCCTCTTGTTGACAGTACCCTTTTGCGACCAAACGAGCTTTGTTTCTCACGACTACTCCAGCTTTGTCCTTCTTATTTCTGAACACCCACTTCGTTCCAATAATGGATTTACCTTTAGGTAGTGGGATCAAGCGCCATACCTTGTTTCTTTTCGAATTGTAGAAGCTCGTCTTGCATAGAAGAAATCCAGAAGGGATCACGTAGAGCTTCAGACGCTTTCTTTGGCTCTAAGGAACTGAGGAAGCTTGAAAACATGCAGAAGTTAGCTGTTGTAGATCTTGTTTTGACACCAGATTGTACGTCACCTATCACATTTTCCAGGGGATGATCCTTAGTCCAACGATGTGTGCTTGGTAGAGCTTCAACTGTTTGTTGCGTATTCGATGCATCGTTTTCATCATGCACGGCAGGTTGCTCCATAGATGTACTCGGGACATCTTGTACTGGTGTTTCTGATACTGAAGCTTCTGGGGTAGCAATTGAAGTGCTCGGGACTTCATTTCCAGAAGAACTATCTGTAGAAACCTGATTCAGCATTAGTAGAGTCAGAAACTAACTTTGTAGTTGTACCTGATGGAGATGAAGTTTCAGTGACTTCTTCGGAAGGTCCAGACATGTCTTAAGAAATGGTAGGGACCTCCGAGCTTGTACCACTTGTTGTTGATGTGGATATGCCTTTTTCAAAATCTGCACATATATCATCAAAGGCATCAATAAACAATAAATCTAACTCAGATGAAGTAGAGTTAGAGTTAGTAGAAGTGGATCCTTGAGAAGCTGGTTCTATTCGGGATTGAATAGAAGCTTTGTCCTTAAGTACGAGTTCTGAACTATTGTGTCCAGAAGTCCTTGTAGAATTCTCATCAAAGGAGACATTCATGCTCTCAACAACCGTCTTAGTTTGAATAATGTAAATTCGATAAGCTTTGGATGTCAGAGAGTATCCAACGAGATATCCTTCATCCGCTTTCTTATCAAATTTTGATAATCCTTGACGCTCTTTAAGAATGTAGCACCTGCAACCAAATACACGAAGAAATTTGATATTAGGTGTACGATTGTTGATTAACTCATATGATGTTTTATTAAATCGCTTGACCATAATGGTACGGTTCTGAGTAAAACATGTTGTAGCGACTGCCTCAACCCAAAGGTACATGGGTAGATTCGAGTAAGCAAGCATAGTACGAGCTTCTTCAACCAGAGTACGGTTCTTCCGTTCAACAATACCGTTTTGCTGTGGAGTGTAGGCTACAGAGAAATTGTGTGAAATACCCACGGAAGTAAGATAACTCTTCAAGGTGTCATTCTTGAACTCCGTGCCATTGTCACTGTGAATGGTTCTGACTGGCAGTTGAAGACGTACTTGAATGCGCTTGATGAAAGCGATAATCAACTCTGGCGCATCTGACTTGTTGTGAAGAAACTCGAGCCATGTATACCTTGAGTAGTCATCTATCATTACCAACACGTATTTCTTTCTGTTGATAGATGTTGTTCGCATTGGGCCACAAAGGTCCATATGAAGAAGTTCCAGTGCAGATGAGGTTGATGATTCAGATTTGGACTTGAATGAGCTACGGTTCATTTTGCCCAACTCACAGGCAGAACATAGTGAGTCTTTTTCGAACCTCATTTCTGGTAGACCTTTGACCAGACCTTGTCTCTGTAGCTTTGCTATGGATCGAAAATTCTGATGAGACAAGCGTCGATGCCACATCCACGATTGTGCCTTAGTTGATTTGGCTAGTAGACATACTAGACGTGTGGCAGACAGTGTAGGAAAATCTACATAGTATAGATTTCCATGGCGCTCAGCTTTGAAGACTTCGTAACCATCGGGATCCTCTAGATAGCAATGAGTGGTTGTGAAGCGGACTTGATATTTCATGTCACAGAAGTGACTGGTACTGAACAGGTTGTGATCAAGTCCTTCAACATATAGCACTTTTTGAATCTTCACAACACCGATATCGAGCATTCCATATCCTCTGACGTGGCCTTCGGCTTCAGAATTGGCAAATATAACTGCTCCGGCAGGCTCCTCCACATAGTTATGCAAGAGGTTCTTGAATCCTATCATGTGGCGTGAACATCCGGAATCTATTACCCACAATCGACAGGCCTACAAAAGAGACAATTAGTTTTGCTTAGGCACCCATATCAGGATGGGTCCTTCGCGGTTAGCATTAAGCAACTCAGGAATATCATCTGGTTTGACTTTCACTCTCCATTCATAACGCGGCTTTGGAACCCATTTCCAAACCATCTTAACATTTTATTCCTGAAAGTGCTTTTTAGAAGTAGGATTGGCAACCTTAACACGATACACTTTGGGTTGTGTGGAAGAATCAGAAGTAGAATTAGACTTAAGGTTCAGTTTAGCTTTTCTCTTAATCTGTTTGGACTTTGGAAGGGAGTAGTATGTGAATGAGTTATCCCAACAGTGTTTGCAATATAGATTCTTTCGAGCAAAATTCATAAACTTAGATTTATCATAACAAACAGTACATCCATGTTTATCAAAAGAATTACTTTTTAAAATAACACGGTCAGAAGTACAACTATTCGGAATGAAAGATTCATTAGATAGCCTATCATTCTTATTCACACTATTGTCTTTATTCTTCTTACTCCTCCCAACTCCATTTCCTTTTATATCTGAAACAGAAACAGGAACCTTGTTAGTCTCTAACTTAGAAGGTGGTTCTTTTCTTGTGTTGTTTGAAGTCTCACCCTTTTCAAAAATACTCGGTGGATATTTAGGACAATCTGAGTAAACAACTGTAGGTTTTGCAGGAGCATCAAATTCTGGATTGGTTCTTACCTTCCAGCTTGGATCATTGAACATCTGTTTATCACTTGAAGCATTTTTAAACATAGTAACTTTCAAATCATTGATCTCTATGCAAAGCTCTTGATTTACTTTTAAAGACTTTTCAAGTTTATGTTTGAGATCAAAGTTTTCATCTTCAACCTCATCAAGAGACTGTTGCAACAAATCAATTTGCTTCATCAATTCAGATGTATGATCATTTACAGAATTTGAACCCTTTAAATCAGAAACCGGATCAGAGTCTGAAGCATTCATCATTTCAGAGAATATCTCTTCGGTCATGGACTCAATAAACTTCGTTTTGTCATTTTTAGAACAAGATTCATTCGTGATAGCATTTTCTTCTTCAACCTCTTCAACAAGTAAAGATTTAGAAGCAATGGGACTTGAGACTTATGGCATGGTAGATGGATCAATATCCGATTCATACTCATCATATTTGCATGCAGTCTCAGGTAGAACTGTGTTGGTGCTAACTGATTCGTTGGAAGGTGTGGTAAATAGTGATTCAAACTCAGTAAATTCGATCTTTCGAGTCGCATAGCTTTTGTTTAAATCACCATATTGAAAACCAACTGATTTAAAAGGATTTTGAGAATCAGTGTCACCAGACTTGTTCTTTCCCATTTCTTCTTGACCTTTGATCTCAGATAAAGGTGTAGGAGTACTTGCTTCAACAAAAGTTGCACGAATGTCAGGAATAGGTCTGATTGTGGAGCCGAATTTATCAAAGTTATATAGATGCTCCGGTGCTTTTTTCAAAATCTCATTAGTTGGCACACCCAAACCTGGTTTTAGTTTATAAAACCTTTCGTCTTGGAGTTTATTGGTCAACATATTTAATGTTTGCTCAGTCTGACCTCGTTTCATATTAATGTCCTCCAGTTGCTTAATTTTGGTGTAAGCTTCATTTCTTTCTTTATAACAAACTTCAAATTTTATTTGAAACTCACCCTTTTCAGCATTAAGATTCACAAGATTTGTTTCTAAACCAGATATTTTTTCTTTTAAAGACGCTTTTTCAGCTTTTAAATCGTCTTTTTCCTTTTCTTTTTCTTCCACAACAACTTTCAGCAAAGCGTTTTCATCACAAAAACTCAATACTGATTGTTGTGCAGAGCTAAGTTTGCCTTTCAATAAAGCAAATTCATCTTTCATGCTATGTATTTGGGCCATAAGAGATTCAATAAGCTCAGAATTATCACTTACCTCAGAGTTTGCATATTCAGATTGTGCCTCAGAATCTTCATCGTCACCATCCAGCTTTGCCATATAAGATACTTGGGTGAAGTGAGCTTGCTCCTCGTCATCGGAACTTTGGAACATCCAGTTCTCTTCTTCGGCCATAAGCACCTTTCCTTCTTCAGATTTCTTGGCGATGAGTGACTTTCTTGCATAATAGTCTGAGTTCTTTACCTTCTTGAATCTGCAGTCTCTGGAGAAGTGCCCAAATTTGCCGCAATTGTAGCATCTTCCTGGTTCATCAGCTCTGTCTTCTTTCTTTTCTTCTCTCTTATCTTCTCTTTTGTCTTCTTTTCTCTCTTCTCGTCTTTCCTCTCGCCGTTCATGCCTTGGCTTGTATCTTAATTCAGCCTTCTCTTTCTTGTGACCTTCGTACTTAGGCTTTGAATAAAATTTCTTCTTCCCAAAGGTCTTCTTGAATATTCGAGTAATAAGAGCCAAGTCCTCAGAGAACTTCTGAATATCTGGATCAGAATCACTCTCCAGTTCTTCATCACTTGAAGTAGAGTCAGAGTCGGTAACTTCAGTAACTAGAGCTTTTGTCACCTTTTTCTTTGACCTTGGGGAAGATACAGAACTTTTTCCGGCTATGAGAGCCACATAATCCTTCAGTTTATTGGACTCAAGATTGATGGTTCTCACCTCATCCTCATGCTGAGAAAGAGTAGAGAAAATATCAGTGACGTTTTCTTGAGCCATGTTCTTTGACATCTGAAGGTTGATGGCAAAGTTCTTCCATTCTTGATTTAAGTTCTTGATGAACTTATAATTAATCTCTGAAGCAGACTTAGAGATGTTGTTCCTCCGCAGGTCATTGAGAATGATGTTATATCTGTTGTAGGTCTCTAGCAGCGTCTCTCTTTCTTTTGCATGAAACCCCTCGTATGCATTTATGCATATATTCTGCTTAGCTTGGATAGAGGCTTCACTTTCTTCAAACTGTCTGGATAGTTCATCCCAAATTTCCTTTGCAGAGTTCCGACTGTCTACACGGTTGTAGATGTCGTTCGGGATTGCCATGGTCAGATAGATAAGAGCCTCTTCATCTGTCTTGTACTGTTCCTTCTGCTTTTCAGTAAAGTACTGATAAGGTTTAGGAACATATCTGTCTGGGATTTCTGGAGAGGTGTCAGTTGTTGCTTGGCCATCAACTTTGATCAGCGGATTGACAGGACCATTGATGATTGATTCCATGTAGTCTCTGTTTTTATGATTCAGAAACTGGACCATTCTCTTCTTCCATTGCTAATATTCATCAGCCATAAGGACAGGCGGTTTGGACTGAGAGCCCATCGAGAGAAGCTGGTTCGACATCTTAGTTGTACGGTTAGTAATTAAACTTATCTGTACCAAGACAACCAACTAGATGAGATCGTTAGAATCAAGAGTAAAGACTACACTCAAAAATTTTCAGAAAAATAAATTTCCAAAAATAATCAAATGCAGTCCTCGCACACAGTATAAAGCACTAATATCTATGAATAAAATACTAAAAAAATTAAGAAGATTTTGATCAAGAGCAAAACTTTGTCCCCCTTCGCAGACTTAGTACGGGGGTCCCGCTTGAAAAAATTGACCGGGGATGTGCTTCGACCGGAGACTTGTAAAGACTGGTAGAGAGTTCGACCGGTAACTTGCTTAGACCGGTATTATGTTCGACCGGGAACTTGCAAAGACCGAGAGACTTCTTTGACCGGTATTGGACTAGACCGATATGGTGCTTTGACCGATAAACTATGTTCTACCGATAAAGGGTAAAGACCGGTGCTATGTGTTCGACCGGTAGGATACTAAGACCGGTAAGCCTCTCGACCGGACTGGTCTATTGACCGATGTCTTGTCGACCGGTATTGATTGTGAGTATGCCGGTCGACCGGTATTGAGTTTGACCAGAACAAACTTCAACCGGTATTGAGAGGTCGACCGGTATAATGAGAAAGACCGGTATATTGCAACTGGACAGATAAAATGTTGTCGACCGAGAAAATGTAAGGACCGATATGTTCTTATGGTCTCAACCGGTATGATGTTGTTCAACCCAGAACGATGATGAACAGTCCAGATTAGCAACTCAGAAACACTTAAAACCTCAAATTAAATGCAGTAAATAAATTAAAGATCACACAACAGTCAAGATTAGAGATTAATTTCAACCTTTTTCCAATCAGTTTGACATACACAGTGTTCGACCTATATGAAGCTGTCGAATCCAGAAAACTAAGAATTCAATAAATCTAATTACTTGATGAATTATAGTGCAATCAAACTATCAGATTACGTTCAGTGGCATAAAACATATCCAATCATATCGATTTTGAGCATAATAGCATGTTAGTTCAGAAATCGATTTTCACATATATATGCATGTCGAAGAACAGTCTATGAACACAGTAATCGATGAATAGTATACTAAAAAAAAATTGATTCTTTTGGCTCTGATACCAATTGTTATCCCAGTTTAATCTAGTTGGTAAATAATCAATCAAGTAATCAAGCAACACAATAATAATCAAGAGATATATAAATCAGAGTAACATACCAATCCCTTGAATAAACAATGAAACCCTTGAGTGTTCTTGATACCCTTTGAATACAGAGAAAACTTACGGCTATTAACTAGAATATTATCAGAGTTAACCTAAAACTAAACTAAACATAACTTTAAATACCCAGGCCATATGGGCTTTAATCATAATGGGCTTTCTAACAAGCTTTAGGCCCATAAGCTAATGACTATTAACTTATTACAGAATAAACCCTCTAATTAACTTTAGCATAATTACACTTTAAACCCTTAACTTTAACTTTAATCTTCAATACAATTATTTGATCCAACAGAACTCATCCAAGAAACCGTGTTGCCATTCATAATAAAGACAAAACCATACTGTGATTTACAATCATCTCTATCCGTCTGGAATCTAGCATCAGTGTAACACTTTACACTAAGACCTTCTTCCTGACCACCATAGATAAGTAACATTTCTTTAGTTCTTCGTAAGTACTTTTGAATGTTCTTCACAACAATCCAATGACCTTCTCCCGGATCTTGTTGGTATCTACTTGTCATGCTCAAGGCATACGATACATCCGGTCTCGTGCATATCATAGCATACATGATAGATCCAATTGCATAAGCATATGGAATGCCACCCATTTTGTATCGCTCAGCCTTTATGCTAGGACATTGAGATTTGCTCAATATGGTACCAGATGGCATTGGAAATGACCCTCTCTTAGAGTCATGCATCTTGAACCTTTTCAAGATTTTGTCAATGTATGCTCATTGAATTAAACCTATAAGTCTTCTTGATCTATCTCTATATATCTTTATACCAAGAATATAGGTTGCTTAACCCAAATCTTTCATTGAGAAACATTTCTCAAGCCAAGGCTTAACCTCTTTCATAGAAGGAATATCATTTCCAAATAGCAGTATGTCATCCACATACAACACTAGGAACGTTACAATGCTCCCACTAGTTTTCATGTAAACACATGGCTCATCTTTATTTCTAATGAAACCAAACTCTTTGATTTTCTCATTAAAAAGAAGATTCCAACTTCGAGATGCTTTTTTTAGACCATAAATGGATCTCTTAAGCTTACACACTTTATTAGGATACTTTGGATCGACAAAACCTTCATGTTGAACCATATAAACATCTTCAGTTAAGTGTCCATTTAGGAAAGCCGTTTTGTCGTCCATTTGCCATATCTCATAGTCATAATATGCAGCAATGGCAAACAATATTCTAATAGACTTGATCATAGCCACAGGAGAGAAGGTTTCATCATAGTAAATACCATGAGTTTGAGTGAATCCTTTCGCCACAAGTCTTGCTTATATGTGTGCAGATTTCCATCCATGTCGGTTTTCTTCTTGAAAACCCATTTACTCCCTACAGTCTTGCCATTGGGAGGAAGATCAACCTATTAGTGTATAATTGTATCTAAGATTTATTGTAGAAAATTCAAGGTCATGTAAGGTCAAAGTCTGTATGGTCAAAGTCTAGAAAAGTCAACAAAGTCAACCTTTATGTCATGAGAGTTCTTGTATAAATAGGGTTATGAGAGTTTTAGAGATATGTAAGAGAGTTCATTGTAGATTGGAACACATTCAATATTGTGAATAATACGACTTGTGACTTTCTCTCTCTACTCTCTCTCTCTAGAAATTGTTCTTTGATTGTCAAATCTTGAATGGCTTGATCTGGGATTTTACATTTTCAATTGGTATCAGAGCCTACCCAATTCATTCAGAGAGGATTATCACACTTGATTGAATCGATTTTTCTTGGTTTTTCAAAAACACGCAGAAAGTTTTCTGACTTTTCACTATTTGATCGAATTCTCATTGAATATTTGATTTTTGATTGTCAAAATGGTTCAGTAGCATTCGTTTGATGTAATAGGATACTTCTTGTTCACATTGTTTCACGAATTGGTCACGAAATCAGATCGAATTTTGGTTTTTAGAAATTTTTCTTGAAAAAACATTCGAACACTATTTTTCATGGATCGCACTGTAATTTTGGACTTTTAGCCATTTATGTGAGTTAGAAAAGTGTCCTAGATAGTATTTCGATCATCGTGGTTCAATCTGAGAATCAATCTGCAGGTTTATTGATTTTTTATCGATTATGTGGGTGAAAGTGAAGAACGCGCAAGATCTACACTTCGCGCTAAGCAAGAACACGCAAACTCTAAAGAACACGCACGATGATGAAAATCATGATTTCTGCGAGTTTGTTTCTGGTTCGCGCATAGAGTGTCTTGCAAGAAGGGAAAATGCGCTTGTTAAAGGGTGCGAGTTTAGGGGTTCTTTCTGCGAGTTTTGTTGCTTTGCGAGTTTGCATTTAGTGGGTTCTACATTTTCTGAAATTGTCTAAGTATGGAACGCGCAAAGGCTCGTGCGAGTTTCGATTGATCTGCGAGTTTGCATTCTTTTGCGAGAAGTTTAGTCGATCAAAAATTTTCTAAGTTCAAAACACTCACGAAGTATCTTGCGAGAAGCTACTTCGCGCACGACATTGTCTGCGAGATTTTGAGAAACGCGCTAGTAACGGTCTGTGAGAATCTACTTCACACATATCGAAATCTGCGAGTTCTAGAAACACGTAAGTAGTTGTATGCGAGTTTAGAAAACGCGCACAAAGCTATTAGCGTGAAGTTCAAGGAACAGTTCTTTGCGAGTTCTATTGTCTGCGAGTTTTTGTGATCTGCGAGTTCTGGAGTTAGAATTTTTCTGACATTGATTTTGAGTGGTGATCTGAGTTTGACTTTTCAAGTCAACTTTTTCTGAATATTTTGGGAACGATCATTTTTCAAGCTAACTTTCTGCTCAAGATGTCTAAAGATTATTGTTGCGAATTTTCGTGTTTACACCTTTTTAAAATGCAAATAAATAGATTTCGATGCAAGTATACATCTCAATCTACTATCGTTTTGTAACAAGTAATAGTGGTACAAAGTACCAAATATCGATCCCACTGGGAAGCGTGGAAAAGTTCTCCTTGAAAGTCGGGTATATGTAAAAGCGACTCTCAGATGGCGAATTCGAAAACAATATTTTGATTGGGGGTTTTGAGTAACACTACTGAGAATTTTAATTTTAAAAAGAAGCGCAGGGTATAAAGATCCGTTGGGACGAATTTAATAATTAAATAAAAGATGAGAGTGCATTTCATTGTTATCTCAGAGTCGATATTTTTATGTAACTTAAAGAAACCGGCATACAACGAACCAATTGTTAGTTGATCAGTTGTATTTCGACATAAAATATAACCCTGATTTAAATAACTTTGAACAATCATGCAAGATGATACACCTTTTATTCTCTTATCTGGATCGGTCCCAACTTTACTTTATACCCCGAACTGAGGCGGTTAGTCCATCATCATTTTAAATTCTAATTTTAAATATTGTAAAAACAATTAAAGAAAAAACGAGAATCACGTTAACTATTCACTATTAATTTTAAAAAGAAATCTTAACGAACTACACACATAACTAAAGCTTTTAGATGAACGAGAAAAATTAAATTACTTGAGAACGACGAGTATATTAAATTACGAACACTACAATTAAACGATTTTAATTTAATTAACTTAACGACGTTAAAGTAATGCGAGAATTATAAAACTAACATTTATCAACTAATTTACCACTAGTTATGGAAAGTCTTGTTTTAAATGTGATTTAGTATTTAATTTACTTTGAGAGTCCTTGGCAATTGTTAACGTAATTATCGTAATATGCGGGAAGGTTTTTATAATTTTGGAAACACGAAACAATTTTAATACTACAACAAACCGTGAACCAAACGAGGTTGGGAATTCGAAAAGATTGATCGGACTTCTGGTTTGTAATAGAACTAAAATTGTAAGTAGAAACCAAATAAAAACCAAAATTAATCGAACCGGACGAGATGAGTAGAAGTTTCGAGAATGTAACGAGAGAATAACTCATCAACAATTTAAATGGCGAAGTAGCAATATATTCAATCGATCCAAAAGAAAGGAGTTTGAACTTGTGAGTCTATGCTTGATGTTGCACAACATCCCATGGCTCACCAAATCAAACCACTTAAAACGTGGCTAAACAACCAACTAGAGGTGCAATGGTTTATATGCTTCCTACTAGTATCAAGGAGCTAAGCATGGGATGGATGATAAGTATGTATGGATGATCAAGGGCTCTCCTCCTCCTTCCCCCTATTTATAAGTCTTGTACATCCTTGGGGCTCAAGACAAAAATTGGGGCCCAACTAAACTTGTCAAAAGATTTAGCCCATCAATTTTTTTGTCATCCATCCAAACTTTTGGCCCAAATGGAAAGCAATTCACGCCACAAATTTAGTCTAAAATGTATTACTTAGGTTCAAGTATTTGAGGCCCAAAAGAAATGCAACCATAGTCTTTAAATTCCGGCCCATCTTGTAGTCCAAAAGAAAAACGAGTTTGTCCATCTTCACAAAAATCGGCCCAAAAGAGAAGGTTGAAGTCCACGTTGAAAGCCCGACAATTCCGCTAGTTGAACATGTTGGACTTCAATCGGCCGCACCCCAAACCTAAAATACAAAATTATAAAGAAATAAGATTTTTTTTTTTCGTAATTTTTCATAGAATAGATTTATTAGACCGAAAATGAGAAATATAAAGCTAAACGACAAAACCGTAAAAATAAACTAAAAGACGCAATGGGAGAACGAAAATTAGCTCAAAATTATAAAAAGAGGACTAAAAATAGGGTAAATAAATTTACCCTATCACAACCCAAAACTTGAACGGTTGCTCGCCCTCGAGCAACTTTTAATAGAAAATTAAAAATTTGAGCAACAAAAACGTTTTATTAACAAGAGGATCTTTCTGTATCAATCATCATACACACACCCACAATCTATTTTGACAAATTCATAACAAATGTGGTGATAGCCCTTCACAAATGATTTTTCTCAACTAGATTGAAATACAATCAACCATAAGCTAGCCAAACAATTATTTGCCTAATTAGGATCAACAATGCAACAACAAAAAAAATTGGGTATGTATTTAGCTTTTTCATTCTTTTGATTCAATGCATTGCCTTTTTCCAAGTCTTCTATTTATCTCTTTCTTTATGGTACCATTTTTCTACCATCTTCTCATTTTGAGGAATGAAGTTTGGATACATTGATCTCTTTGTGTCTTTGATACTTTTTTTTTGTATGTGATACATTTTGCAAAGAGACATGTGAGCTAGAAATGATATGGTTATTAATACGAATGAGTGTCCATATCATCCTCCCCCCAAAACTTTGAATGGTTTAATGCTCTCATTGAACGAATGATGGGTGTAATGGAAATATCAAGAACGGTGGATAAAGTATATGTGTTGCGTTGACCCTAAAAAAAATTTGTGAAAGAAACAACAATATTGAGGCTAGTTCTAGTGATATGTACAAAAAAATCCAAATGAGAGAAATGTACATTTGTTGTGGCTATCACACAATTTTTTTTTTGTACGGCAACTTGGGCTATGCCCACACACACACGCACCCGCGGTATCCGGACATCCAATTAGGCATCACCGACTAATCCGCGGCAACCCGGTCAAGACCGAACCCGCATACCCATAGACTGGTATGCCCGTAAACCTAGACCCGAACCGACCCGAAGGCCGACCCAAGGTTTGGGTATCGCCGAAGTGCATCCCCCAGGATTCGAACTTTGGTAGATAGGCATACCATGCACTATCCCCCCAGGGCCTTACCACTAGGCTAGCATGCAATAGAACTTGTTGTCAACAACTTGTGAACCGTATCCATGATGAAGGAACAAGAAAACTAGAACTCTTCGTAACAAAACAAGACAATCCCAGATTCATAGCCACAAAATTAAAGGAAAGTAAAATGCAAAGGTGATAGAAAATGGAACCTGGCCTACTCGGGAAGAGTAGGTGAATGCTCCGCCGGTTCCCATAAAAGATGTAGTGGGAATGGTGCCATGCGCGACACAACCTCGGGATGCTCATTTTCTAAAACCATACGGTTTGCATCATCCCGGGACTTCTCAAATTTCAGCCAACCAAGCATTATAGTGTGTAAACTTTTCACCGTCTTCTTTAAAGCCGCAACCTCACCTCTCAAATCCACAACTTGTCTATCAATCTGTTTTGACATGAGTGTACGGTGACTATTCAATGTGGCCTTAAATTCCCCACGAAGAGACTTTAATTTTGCTTCGCCAAGAACAAATTTGTCCGGATCATTTCTTGTTTTCAATCGTGTGTTATTTCGTAAAAATCTTTTCACATCTTTATTTTCTATTATCATTTTGTCATTCGAAATTCGATCTGTGGTTAACTTGGTAACACCCGCAGTTGTCATTAAAGTGTGAATGACCGTGGGGAAAATAAGCCGTAACTTGGATTTTTCCACTCCTTTTCTAGGAAGTGAAGAAAAAAGACGCCCCACGTTGACTTTCAAACCGGCCATGATGCAATAAGTTAAAAACACCTGATCCATACGAAGAGTAGAGTCATGCATTAAGGGGTGTAAACTGTGGCGTACAAAAAAACACACATTCGCTATGGGTTTTAGACATGATGTCTTTAGGACACGCGAACGACCTTTAAAATCCCATTCCACCCCGCATGTACAATGGTGTTTAAAACAGTTTTCAACTCCTCGTCACTAGCACTTTGGGATAATGTGTGAAAATCACAGTGCATGGGTGGTTCGAGGCCTAAAACATTGTTTATGTGAGTGGCGTTAAAACACACCGGTGTGCCTCGAACAATGACTGTCAGACCCTGAGTGACGGATACCTCAGTAAAAAATTCAATCACCCAATCAATATTATACGTATTTGGTGTCGTTCAAAATAAATCCCATCCTAGTGCATGCAAGGCTATAAGGAATTGTGGGTGTGTGCGTAAAGTTTCAATAGGAAACCTACGTGACGGTTGACAAATCTTTTGCCTAAAGAGTGGATATTTACGCGCCGCTTCATTACAACTAAAGTATGCAAGAGAGGAGAATGAGAATACCGATTCGTTAATCATTTTGGCTTTTCCTTTACGGTCGGATTGGCGATTTATTTCGTTTGAACCTGCGTCATCGATGATGTTATCACCGCCTTTTCCCAAAATGACCGAAAGTTTGCATTTCTTTTGTGGCGGTACCCCTCGAGATGCAACCGTTTCGTATTTACATGGGGTGTTCGTTTTTGGTGGTTGTGCATGAGAGGGGGTTGCATTATGTAGGTTTAGGGATAAGTCGAGTGTAAGTGGTGGGTGAAAAGGTGTAGGTTGAGGTAGGTTTCGATCGACCGTTGGTACACGGTTTGTTGTGGGGGTTGGTCGATGGTTTAATGGAATGGGTTGTGGTGATTGTTGGTAATGATGGAAAGCCATAGTTGGGTGTGGTTCTATTGGTTTCCCGTGCCGGTCCAGTACTACTGCGTGTGCGGTCGCTAGTTGGTGTAGAAAATGGGTCTGTTGAAACCCCGGTGGCTTTATGTAGTGTATCGGGAGAATCCATGAAGACGATTGTTGGGAAATTCCGAAATGCTTAAGTATGGTTAATGCTGCTACAACATAATTACTACTACCAGTACATCATGATTACTACTGCTAGTAGATTTTAATACTGCTTGACAAGTTAGTACTGCTACTTAAATAGTTAGTACTGTTTGAAGAGTTAGTACTGCTAGTAGTTAGTATTGCTGGAGTTAGTACTGCTAAAGAGTTAATGCTGCTGGATCAACTTAATGCTGCTTATGAAATATTGAAGACTTCGGATGGAATGAAGACAGCTGGATTATTTGAAGATAATATGGAAAGCTTGAAGATAAATATGGAAGACTATTTTGAAGATCTTTTATTATTTGTAATTATCTTTTATCTTCAGTATATATAGAATTAGTCAGAATAGTTTATAAAAAACTTTAGAATTCTGAGTTTTTGTTTTCATAGAGAGAATCAACCTCAAGGTTTGTAATCCTAATTCTAGAGAAGTAGAATTCGTATTGGTGAGCCTGTTCATCAATATTGAGGTTGAGTGTTGAATCTTGTAACTTTATAATCATTCAATAAAGTTTGCAAGTTGTTCTTTTGATTCATTGTTCCATTAATTATTGAATATCAAAGTGTTATTCCGCAAACTCCTTTGATATTGTTTCTGAGTGTTTATTCTTGTTTAGAATTAAGATCCTGACAAGTGGTATCAGAGCTAGTACTCTCAGAAACCTTCAATCATCTTTCTTTCTAGAAATCAAAAATCATCAATGGCTAAAGATTCAGACTCTTCAAGCACATAAATCCCCACGGAGGTAATTTCTAATCTTTGCTCTAAATCCTGTATTGACTCTGTTAAAAGGTACAGGGATCACAACCAGAAGATGAGTGATGACCTTAAGAGGTTAGAGAAAGATATAAAAGACTATGTGAGAATTGTTGAGAGGTTTGAGGAACAAATTATAGGTTTCCAAGCGAATGAGCTTCAGCACATGTATGACACAAATTACTGGAAGTGGGAGAAAGACCAGTATGAGATTAAGCTTAAAAAGAAAGAAGAGGAGTGTGAGAAGATAAAAAGTGAGTATGAGAAAGCTAAGCTTGACATTGAGAAGTATTCATATGCTTCTAAAACCATGGATTCAATTCTAAAGGTCCAAATCCATGATAAGCTTAAGCCAGGAATAGGGTATCATACCACACCACCACCATACAACAACAACTACATTCCTCCTACTTCAGACCTGCTAGAGACCAAGGACATGAAGGACTTGCCTGAGGGAGCTACTAAGGTAGATCCATTAGACAAGGTGGTGGTTGAAACAGACTCTGAAGAAGAGAACTCTAATGGTAAGAATGAGGATGATCACAAAGAGATTCCCTTAGAAAATCACATTATTACCAATGAGGACTGTGGAAGGGCTTGGGTCAAATCAAAGGACATAGAGAAGGCAGAGGGAAAGTCTGGTAAGGTCCATTACAAACAGACCACTGTTGTGAATCCTGTTCCTTGCAAATAGTGTGCATGCAATAAGCCTGAGCCCCTAAAACATGATAAAAGAAGGGGGAATCAAAGAAATTGGAATAATAAATGGGCACAAAAACAAGGGGTTGATATGAGTAAAATCAGTAGACCAAAACCTTGTTTTATCTGTGGCAAATTGAATCATCTTGCCAAATACTGTTATTTCAATCCTATTAACCAAAGAGTCACTTTTCAAAGACAACCACAAAACTCTTTTGGTTATAAGAATCAAAGAAGGAATCTTATGGCTGAGAACAGAGCACCTAAAAAGTTTCATGCTCAGAACAAGTTTGCTAATATAAAGAAAAATACTCCAAATAAGCCGAGGAGTAATTTAAAGACAAAGAAAGCAAACAACTTTGTTCAGATTTGGGTTCCAATTGTAAAGAAACCTGTTAGTACTGCTAACAGAAAGAGTGCTGCTAACTCAGTTAGTACTGCTAACAAGGCTAGTGTTGCTTCTAGTAGTAATGCTGCCAAGCCTATAATCTTGACAAAGTATTCCAACCATGAGATTCCTAAACAACTCATCCAGACTAAACTTACAGATTATATTGATGAGAAAGGACAACCCAAGACCACTTTGGCTTGGGTTCCCTCCAAAACTAACTGATTTATCTAGTGTGCAGGGCAACCAATAGCTCAAGAGGAAGAGCATTTGGCATGTTGATAATGGTTGCTCTTGGCACATAACAGGGAACATGGACTGCCTTCAAAATTCATCAAAAGATTTGTTGGAGGACATGTTTCATTTGATGCAGAAGTAGATATGATAAGTGATAAAGGTAAGGGAGATGATGTTGAGCAAATAAGGTACAAATAAAGGAAGTCTATTACCTTGCTCAGAGTACCTCAAGCTTCAAAAAGGGTAAGTATAGTTAATGCTGCCAGTGCAGTTTTAATACTGCCAGTGCACAGTTAATACTGCTAGTTAAGTTAATACTGCTAGTGGTTAATACTGCTCTCA
Source organism: Arctium lappa (assembly GCA_023525745.1). Classification (NCBI taxonomy): domain Eukaryota; kingdom Viridiplantae; phylum Streptophyta; class Magnoliopsida; order Asterales; family Asteraceae; genus Arctium; species Arctium lappa. The sequence goes on from CM042062.1 coordinate 27,842,287, forward strand.
GTTAATACTGCTAGTTAGTTAATACTGCTAGTGGTTAATACTGCTCTCAGTTAATACTACTAGTTAGTTAATACTGCTAGTGGTTAATACTGCTCTGAGTTAATACTGCTAGTTAGTTAATACTGCTAGGAGTTAATACTGCTAGGAGTTAATACTGCTTATGTCCCGAATCGTATAAATACCCTTTTTGCCCGCCCAAAAGTTCATAACGACTATTTGCTTTCTATTCATCTGCTCTCTAACCCTGTTTCTCTCAAGAACTAAGTGTTTCAGTACATATTATTCAAGCTCAATGGCGTCTATGGCATTTATTGACGAGCATAATGAAATCGCGATGCTACAAAAGCCAAAGCAAGCTGCAGGATTTCATCAGATAGTGGATTTTCTGAAATCTAGCCATATCGCCTATGCTCTGACAGTGTCTCCATCAATCTATATCGAGCACCAACAACAATTTTGGGCTAATGCCACCATTGTTACTGAGAATGGTGTGCAAGTGATCAAGACAAGGGTGTGTGGCAAACCCTTGACAGTTACTGAAGAGGTAATTCGCATCAGTCTACGTCTAGATGATGCCTCTGGTATCTCATCTATCTCTAATGATGAACTGTTTTCCACTCTTACAAGAATGGGGTATGGAGGCCCATTGGGTGTTTTCAAGTTCTTAAAAGCTAAATTTTCACCCCAATAGCGTTTCTTTGTCCATACCCTTATGCATTGTATTTCCAAAAAGACTACTGGATGGAGTGAGTTCAGTAGCACCATTGCTTATGCTTTGGTGTGCTTGGCCACTGCTAGAAAGTACAATTTTTCAAGAATGATTTTCAGTGATCTTGTATCAAACTTGGGAAGCAAAAAGAGTTTTTATATGTACCCAAGATTTGTACAAGAAGTTATAACCCACGAATTGACGGATATGCCTCCCTTTGATGAGGTATATGTACCAAAAATCCCCAAAGGTAAGGTCTTTTCAAACATGAAAAGATCTCCATTAGACTCGGAAGGAGTTGACACCCCATTGTTCTCTACAATGATGGTGGTGTCCCAAACTGAAGAAGGTATGGCAACAGGGTCAAGGCCCTCATTAGACCATCCCACTGCTAGCCAATCCCAACCTTCACCCTCAATATCAATCCCTCAGTCCCTACTTCATAAGCCAACTTCACCAATCACCCAAACTTATACAAGGAAAAAGGTAAAGAAGGCTCCTTCCCTTCTTATACCATCACCCACTGAGCCTTTAAGCCCTCTAATGGAGAATTCTCCATTAAAGAATATCCACAGGGAAACCACAGGGGTGCCTCCCAACCCCAAGGAGGTGCTCACTGAGGAGATGTTTGATCATATAGGTGCTAAGGCTACCACTACTCCTGCTAGCACAGAGGAGGTCAGTGGTAACATAAATAAGACCTTCCCCATGGAAACTTTGGGTGAGCAATCATCCAAAGGTCCCTGGTGCCAAGAACCCACGGGGGTGGAGAGTGCTTCTGTTAGGCAGAAGGCTCCCACTACAAAAAGATCCTATGATCCTTCAAAAGAGGGTAACACTTCTGGAGAAGGTGAGGACAGATATAACTATCAAGAATTGATGGATACTATGGGTAACATAAACATGGATGTCATCAAGCAAGGGAAAGATATTGAAGAGATGAAAATGGTGATTCTGTCTCAACAAGTATAGATTACCAAATTGAAGACATTGGTGACAAGATTGGTATAGAAAAGGAGAAGAAAGCAATTTGTGTTAAAGAAGAGGGACAGTGTTAAAGATGCTTCCAACAAGGGGGAGAATAAAGAAGCAGAAACAGAGAAGGAAAGCAAATCTGAGATGAGACTTGATGGTGAGGGGGAGAAAGAACCAAAAATAGAGAAAGAAACAAAATCTCAAGCAGCAACAGTAACAGAAGAGAAAGCAGCAGAAACAGTTAATACTGCTGAAGTAAAAGAAGCAGCAGTAACAGAAGAAGCAGTAACAGGGCTCTCTGTAGAAGAATTGGAGATTGCAGAGACATTGGTAAAAGCCAAGAATGACACTCCTAAGGCTAGTCAAAAGGCCAAGGGAATGGTCATCAATGAAGGAGGACTCTCAAAGAAAAGATAAGAAACAATTAAGGCAAGTTTGAAGGATGCTAAGGGAAAAGAAAAGTTGGTTGAATCTGAACAACCCTTAAAGAAGAAAAGTCAGATTGAGCAAGATGAAGAGGTGGCAAAGCAGCTTCAAGAACAGATGGAAAAGGAGGAACAACTCCAAACTGAAACAGATAGAGAACTTGCACTGATAATGGCCAGAAAGCTATGATAAGCCAAGATCACAAGATCTATAGAGAGAGAATCTAGAGAGAGAAAGTGTGCGCTCAAATGTAACAGAGTATTCAATTCAAAATGAGAAAGTTCTTACAAAGCAAACAAGCCAAGAGGACTTAAATACCTCAAGGCACTTACAAGACAGAAAAGAACAATAAGCACTGACAGATAAAAGAAATAAATACAATGATTACTATAAAATCAGATCTAACAATCTCCCCCTTAGTAATCATTGGTGCCGAGGTCTTAAAAAAAATCTTCAAAAACAGCATTGACCATCTAGGCGACTTTGAAGGATCATTGACGTTCTTCTCGTTGACGTAGTCTGTTCAGCCCAACTAACACTTCCAATCGTCGCAGAGTTGAACGAAGATTCAGTCTATCTTGAATAGTGATCAAAGTTCTACGGATCAGACGAATTTCATCATTTTCAAAAAGATATGACTCTCTTCTTGTTTCCAAAAACTTTCTTCTAGCCTCTTGTAGACGATGCTCCAAATGAAGTTTGATCACCTTTAGAGTTCCATCAGAGTAATATCCATTCTCATCAAATCGTAGAAAGCATTTTTCACTTGAGCTGTTCTTATATACTACTCTATATGGATCTTCGATAATGGTGAATAACGGATAAGACTCTAGATTCTGCAAACTTTGGTTGGGCCTTTCAAGATTAACCACAGGCTGAAAGCTTTCGACGGCCATCTGGAAGTCAAAAACACGATAAAATCGGATCTGTCGTCGAATGAATCGTTTAATAACGAAAAGAGTTTGAGAAACATCCTGAGTCCGGTGATAAAGATTCCTGAAGTGATCATATAAGAATTCAACATCATCAATTGAAAGATCAGTGAAATCAGCCTCTGAAAAGTTGTACCGCTTGCAGTCTCTTCTTTCCACTTCAAGGTCTGGATACCAGATGTTTAGAAACTTATTAAATGTGACACTGAGAACTCGAACTATTAGATGAGGAGAAGCAAGGGTGTTATTCTTTTTGCGCTGGCACTTGATAAATGCTAAGTATTCATGCTGATAAGCTTCTGATTCTTTCTCTACTCCAAGTATGGCGTATATTTTGATTGTCCTTCTTCTAGAAACAAAGATGTTGCTTTGGATATCTTCAAGAAAAGTTGTTCTGAGTCTAGAAGCCATATATCTCTGCTGAAGATTTCTCTGCCTTTGCTGCCTAGTTAAAGCTTCTCCTTCTTCGAGAAGAGATGGAGGAATTACCGTTTCAGAAGAAGGAATATCTGCTTGAGCTCTAGATGACTGACCAACTTCAAATGCACTTGACGAAATATTGGTTGTCGGAGCAGAACTAGATACTGAAGTAGATGAAGGTTGATCATCTTCTGGAATCTCACCTTGACTTGGAAGATCACCATATAGTAATTCAGCCTCTTTTGTATCTGATGCATCCATGAAAACAGTATCATCCTCTGTATCAGATAGAATGATGATATTGTTGCAATCTTCTTTTTTAACTTGAGCAACTTTCTCAAATCTAACTTCTTCATCATCATCTGAAGTTATCTCTATGAAGTCCGCGAAGAAAGATCTCATGTCATTTGCTGCTTCCGACTCTTTAACTTCATAAGCTCTACCTGAGACATCTGGATCCACATACACTACAATTTGCATATTATTAATATTTGCTTCAGACATATTAAATTCATTATGCAAAGCAGTTACATCAGCATTGTCAACCATGACATTCACTAAATCTTGGATACTGCAATCTTGAATTGTATCAGCAGTCTTTTCTCTATCTCTAGCCACTTCTTTTTGAACAACTTCTCGTGCTTCAGAAGACCATTCTGTTCTTTGTCTCTTTGCCATCTCCCCCTCATGGCCTTGATGATCAGAATCATCTTGGTCATGTCGGCGTTTAAAAGACGGTCCAGCCTCAGTCCTGCATGATTGCTCTAGATGATCAATCTTGTTAGATAGATCAGAGAAAGCTTGTGACATAAAAGATCGAAGATCAGATAAACTGGATCTAACTTCCGATCTGAATTCATGAAATTCATGAGATAAAGCATTAATGCGATCAGAATCGGAAGAGGAAGAAACTGGAGGCGGCGTTGGCTAGAAGTTCCTCAACAGAGAGATCAAATCTTGATCTTGATGTTGTGGCAGAGACATAGATAGAAGATGAGCATAAAGAAGATCAGATAGCTCAGAAATCGGAGAATCATGAAGAGAGGCCCTGGAAATATCCGCAGACTGAGTGAATATAGACGAAAAAGGAAGAGATACAATCGGTGATGTAGATGAAGACACTGCAGAAGAAGGTTCCCGAAGAATCACCCCTGATGGACGACGGAAAAGATTCTCAGGAGGAATAACCGAAGTATCTATCTCTGGCATTTTTCCTTTGAAAAACGACTTCAGCATGTTAATATCTTCCTCCTTTTGAGCATCCACCCTTTCTTAGAACTAACGAATTACCTCATTCAGAGTTGTAAATTTCTCCGAAGAAACACGTGCAGGAACCATAGAAAGCTCAACAGCAGAAACAGTGGTAGCAGTAACCTCAACAGAAAAAGAAGTAGGAGCTTGACTCTGTGTTTGAGTGGTGGTTTAAGCAAAAGAGATATCCAGTTCATCAACGTTTAGACGGGCAGCAGAGGGATCAATAAATACTGATTCATCTTCTGAAATATCTTCTGAGACAACAACTACTTCCGGTGTTCTTATTTTCCGTTCATTCACTTTCATGTTGAGTTGATCGGCATCATCATCACCGTTGTCTGAATCACTTGTTGTATTTTCACCATCATCAGAAAGATCAGCATTTGTCGTATCATCATTAGCAACTCCAGTTTCAGCAGGATTAGCATCTTCTCTAACAACAGCAGTAACATTTGTGGCTTCAGCTTCAATAGCAGCAATGACAGATTCCACGTGATGAGTAGCAACATCTTGTGGTGCTGTAGAAAGATCAACATCTGTCTCTAGTGTAGTTGCAACGGCAGTAACTATTTCCTGAATAGTTGCTTTAACTTGCTCTTCATGAGTAGTACCAGCTGGAGTGCCATGAGAAGGTTCTTCATGTTCAGCCTCTTCAAATTCATTTTCTAAACAATAATCGATGACACTGTCATTGGTCATGTCAGCATAATTGGCAATAAGACCATAAGGAATGGTCATAGAAAAAGTGAAGGACTTCTTCTGTTTCTAAAGATAAAGCATCTCGGAATCCTGAACTTGCGGCCAAGATAATCTTCGTGGAATGGCCGGATTGCTTCGAAACATGCTTCTAATAATCAGCTTGAGAAACCTAATAAAAGGAAAGAACTTTCGTCGCTTGTTGGTTAACTTGTCTTTCACTACTTCAGAAAGCTCAGTCCAGAAAATAATCGTATAGTCGACATGCAGGTCATAGACTACTGCATGGAACAGTCGAAGATAGTGAAGACTAGAACTATCCGTGCCGGTATGTTTAGAAGTTAAGCACCTGTTGATGACTGAAAATAAAGAATACCAGACAGGAGGAAGATTAGACTTGTCAAAGTCTACAACCTTCTCCAGTGAACCAACATAGCCTAGTCGTTTGATGCCCTCAAAAACTTCCTCTTCGGATGGAAAGTTATCATACGTTGTCCTTCCAGGTCTAGAAGTAGGCTCAGGAAGCTCAAGAATCAACCGTAAACGCTTGTAAGAAAGATATGAATCAAATTTATCAATTTTGTGATCAAATCGATGAGGACGTGCCAGTTCGTTCTTTGTGATGGTATGCCAGACTTGCTGAACATAGACTTCCGGAACATCAGCAACTGAACAGAGAGATTGAGAGAGCGGATGTCCACGAAGAATGGAGCGTATGACAGGATGAATCTTGATGCGATCAAAGTCAACAAAGTAGTTGTTAGACTTATAAGGCATGTACATGATGTTAGGAAACACATTATTTGGAGTTCGCATAGATATAGAAAGATCAGCCCTAACAGACGGAACAGACGGCATAGGTGTATCATGAGATGCCTGATCAGCCGGATCCTCAAGAACGACATTCTCGTCTTGAATCATTAGATCAGTATTTGTTTGAGAAGACATGATAACCTGAAACACAAAAACAACACAAAGTTAAACATTCAACAGAAAACACGAAAAATATTCCAAGTATGGTTTGCGGGTCCTTAAGGGAATGCAAAGTAAGAAATGCGTGTCCTCAAGGGAATGCATAGGAAGGAATGTGTGTCCTTAATGGAACGCAAAGCATACTGAAACATCGAAACACACAATGATTTTGCGTGTCACTAAAGAGACGCAAGATAGACTTTGCGTGTTCTTAGTGATACGTAAACTACACAGAAAACGAAACAATCAAACTAGAAGAATGCGGGTTACAGGTGAAACGCAAAGTTCACTATGCGGGTCTAAAGGGACATGTAAAGCGCACTATGCGGGTCTTGTTAGAAACGCACAGTATGCTTTACGGGTCTAGTAAGACACGCAAAGAACACTTTGCGGTTCTAACAGGACACGCAAAGTATCCTTTGCGGGTCTCAAAAACTTGAACAAAAACCCTAGAACACGTATGTTCGAACCCGAAAACCACAAAACTATAAATCTAAGTACAAAACAACAAAATAAAACCAAAATAAAACATACCTGATTGTCGATTATAAGATCTAAACAAACCCCAATACGCAAATCGATCAAAATCAACTCGAATTTGAGTTTTTAGAGATCGATGAACGGTAAAAAAACGCAGGTCAGAAAAAACACACAATAAGAGACCAAGAATTAAATCAAAACAAAGTAATGGAACACTAATCAAACTACAAACATAGAACGAAAAACAAAAACATACCTGAAATTCCAAAGACACAATCTGAAATGAATCAGATGAGAATGCAAGAAGAAAACGCAGAGAGAATGGAGGGAAGATGAATAGACAAACAAGTTCAAAGGGAATAAAGAAAAGAAAAAATACACTCTTACTTCTATATATTCAAAAAAAATACTAAAAAAATAACTATGAGAAAATTACCTGATAAGCCCCCATTACTCCCCCTACACAAATGCACAAAATTTATCAAATTATTTTAGCATTTGCATAGTAATTTCAGAAATACTTACCTTATGAATTTCTGATCAGCACAAGAAGTAATAAATCAGCAACATTCACTCCCCCTCAAAAATAGAACATTAGCATATATGGAACCCAGATATACACTCCCCCTCGAAAAATGCACATACCATATGACAAAAACACAGATAACAAACATAAAGACATCAATATGAAAGATGATCTTATGGAATATAAATTTTGTAACAACTGAATAGATAAAATTTTAAACACTAAACAAATTAAAGTCTACTCAGTAGAATTTCTCAGATTTATCAATCAGTTGAAATCAAACAGGAGATGTTGGATACAGAAACAAGTTTCATTGCATATCAAGTTAAGACATGTTCAGCTTCAAACACATGCAGGTATCTACTCAGTGTGCTCGCATGCGATCTTTGATTAGCTACAAGAAAAATGCAATTCTAAACATAAAATGGAGAACTTTGCATTTACATACACTAAGACATCAAGAATTAAGATTTTCACAAAATTACAGATTTATCGCAGATCAAAATATATCACCAAGTATCAAGAGATGTGTGCTCATTGGCATCTTTTACCAGTGTACTCATTGGCATCTTCACATGAGTGTGCTCTTTGGCATCTTTTAAGCGTTGTGCACTTTGGCATCTTTTTAATCAAAGAGTTTATTAAGTAAAGAACATGACGTAAACGTAACTTTCTATCTGACCCTATTGCAGGATTTGGGTTAGCCGCTCCCAGACAAGTTAGCCTTGGGGGACTAGGTGTCAAGCACCCCTTGGAACTTACTCTCCCGGATCAGAAAGGCTACATCGACATATCCTAAACCCATTCATACCAGTAAAACATGACTTTCGATCTGGTTCTATAGAAGGATTTATGTTCAATCACTCCCAGATCAATTGACCTTAGGGGACCAGATGTCGAGCATCCCTCGGAACTTACTTTCCCAAACCAGAAAGGTCACAGGTACAAACTTTTAAACTCAAGGATTTCTGTATTTTAAAAGCTTAAAAATAAAATCATCTCAATAACTCAGATCAATATCGAATAGCTTAGCCTATATTTTCATTACGATCTACAATTCTGATCACTTATGATGTTCATGCAAAGTAAACCATAAATATGTCGACTTACATATCTTTAAAGCAGTATCTAAAGCGTCAAGCATGTTGCTGACTTTTTGATGTTTGAAAGATTTGAAAATTGAACATATAAAACTTTAATATCAACAAAGCGACTTGTAAAAGATCCTAGAAACACATTCTATTCAAAAGAAAGAAAAACTGAAAGATTTTACTTTATAGAGTAAAATTTGTAAAGATTTAAACTTTTAAGTTCAACATGCCGATTTTGGAAAGCAAAAGGTTAAAATGTTTTTCATCCAAAGCTTTTGTAAATATATCAGCAAGTTGATATTCAGTTGGGACAAAATATAACTCAATAGTACCTTCTTCCACATGATGCTTTATAAAATGATATCGCATGTCTATGTGCTTGGTCTTGGTGTGCTGGACAGGATTGACCGATATTGCAATCGCGGACTTGCTGTCACAATATTTTGGCACCGTCTTGTATAGCATTCCGTAATCACGAAGTTGCATTTTCATCCATAGCACTTGAGCACAGCAACTAGCTGCAGCGACGTATTCAGCTTCGGCTGTTGATATTGACACGCAGTTTTGCTTTTTCGACGCCCAACTTATCAGTCTGTCACCCAGAAACTGGAGATGACCAGAAGTACTTTTCCTGTCCAATTGATTACCACCATAATCTGCATCAGAGTAAACAATCAAACTATAATCAGAACTTTTAGGATATCATTATCCTAAATAAGGAGCTCCTTTGATATATCTAAAAATGCGCTTGACTGCTAGTAGATGTGATTCCTTAGGATTTGCTTGAAATCGGGCATAAAGGCATGTGGAGAACATGATATCTGGTCTACTTGCTGTCAGATACATTAGTGATCCGATCATCCCCCGATATGTCTTGACATCGACAGCTTTTCCATCTAGATCAAGTCCGATCTTAGTTCCATGAGCCATGGGTGTGCCAATCGAAGATGATTTGTCCAAATTGAATTTCTTCAAAAGGTCAAATATGTACTTCGACTGGTTGATAAAAATACCATCTGGAAGTTGCTTTACTTGTAAGCCAAGGAAAAAGTTCATTTCTCCCATCATGCTCATTTGAAACCTGGAGGTCATTAGATCAGAAAACCAAGTACATAGAGATTGATTAGTAGCACCAAATATTATGTCATCTACATAAATTTGAACTAAGCAGATATCCAAGTTAGAACGATATATAAACAAACTGGTGTCGATGGTTCCTTTGGTGAAGCCGGATTTGAGCAGAAAGGCAGACAGCTCATCGTACCATGCTCGAGGTGCTTGTTTCAACCCGTATAAAGCTTTATCGAGGAAATATACGTAATAGGGATGATCTTTGTCCACAAACCCCTCTGGTTGAGATACAAATACTTCTTCTTTCAGTTTACCATTGAGGAAGGCAGTCTTGACATCCATTTGATATACGGTGAAGTTTCGATAAGCCGCGAACGCGAGAAACATCCTGATAGCTTCTAATCTAGCAACCGGTGCAAAGGTTTCATCGTAGTCAATCCCTTCTTGCTGTCGATATCCTTTGGCTACCAATCTGGCTTTGTTGCGAACAACAATACCATCTTTGTCCTTTTTGTTCTTGAATATCCACTTGGTTCCTATGATGCTTTTACCCTTTGGCCGTGGAACAAGTCTCCAAACTTTTAGTGCGTCAAACTGATTGAGCTCCTCTTGCATTGCTAAAATCCAGTCTGGGTCTTCCAACGCTTCAGATACTTTGGTAAGTTCAATCTTGCTTAGGAAGCAAGTGCACAAACATTCGTTGGAAGAAGCTGTTCTGGAGCGAGTAGAAACACTTGCTTGAGGATTCCCAATAATTTGATGGATTGGATGAGATCTTGTCCATTTTGTTGTATGAGGGAGAGGATCAATAACTTCTTGAACCACTTCTAATTGTTGAGGAGGATCTTCAGATGAAATAATGTCAGAAGAAGACACAGGTATGGTTTCAATTGAAGGAGGAGGTATTTCCATGACATCAGATTCAGGCTCTTGTTGACCAGACATAGCTTGTACTTCTTGTTGAACATTTTCTTCTGGAACAGCTTCATCTTCTATAGACTCCTCATGAACAGTTTCAGCAATTTCTGGTTCATGTATGAATTGATCTGAATGATGCTCAGAAGGTATGTCTTGAACTTCAGGAGGTACTGAAGCAGCATCAGATTCAGAGGTTGATGCAGCGGAAGTAGAATTAGATGCACTCACAGATTCTTGATTCAAGACATTTGACACATTATCAGTGTTTGGTTTAGGAACATCATCATAAAAAAAATTCAAACAGAAACTCAAGATCAGAAAGATTAGACAGAGAAGTAGAAAGATCCTGATTTGTCGACTGAAGTGCAGGTTCTGAACTAATTTGTTCAGAAGCTGATTTTCCAGTAATAGTGGGTTCTGAACTTTGTTGTCCAAAAGCCAAATCAGCATCTTCATCAAATTTGACATTCACTGACTCTATCACTTTTCTTGCAGAGAGGATAAAGACTCTGTAAGCAGCAGAGTTAGAAGAATAGCCCAGAAATACGCCTTCATCTGCCTTTGGACTAAATTTGTTCAGATTATCTCTGTCATTCAAAACATAGCATTTACACCCGAAAGACTTGAAATATTTGATGTTGGGTTTGATACCGTTCATCAATTCATATGGAGTCTTGTTCAACTGACGGTGTATAATTGATCTGTTTTGAGTATGACAGGCAGTTGATATGGCTTCGGCCCAGTGGGACAAAGGAAGACCTGAATAAGCAAGCATAGATCTAGCAGCTTCCACAAGCGTTCTGTTTCTTCTTTCAACAACCCCATTCTGTTGCGGTGTTCTTGCAGCAGAAAACTTTTGTTGTATACCTTGATCATCATAGAATGCTTGAAGAGTTGAATTCTTGAATTCTGTGCCATTATCTGATCTTACAACTTTGACGTGCTTTTGCTTATTTGTCTGAATGGTTTTGATGAGATTGATGAGAATTTCGGGTGTCTCGTCTTTAGATTTGAGAAATTTCACCCATGTGTATCTGGAGTAATCATCAACAACAACCAAAACATATTTCTTCTTACCAATACTCTTTGTCTTCATTGGTCCGCACAAATCAACATGAATTAGATCTAGGATGTCCGCAGTGCAATGTTCAGACTTAGGCTTATGAGATGCTTTCTTCATCTTTCCTTTCTCGCAGTCCTGACAGAGATGGTCTTTCTGGAAACGGAGGATTGGAAGACCTCTCACTGAATCATTCTTGACCAAGGGATCCATGTATTTGAAATTGAGATGAGCTAGTCGTCGGTGCCACACCCAGCTTTCATGAAAAGAGGATTTTGAAATAAGACAAATATCTGATGGAACCTTTACATTGGAAAGATTAATGGTATAAAGATTTGATCGTCTCTTTCCAACAAGTAAGTCCATGCCTCTATTATTCTTTACAACAACTCTTTTAGACTTGAAACTGACTTCAAGATCTTTATCGCAGAACTTTCCGATGCTGAATAGATTGTGACTTAAACCTTCGACATAGCTTACTCTTTTGACAGTTATATTACCTTGAACAAAATCACCATAACCAAGAATGGGAGCCGTCTCGCAGTTTCCAAATTTGACACGACCGCAACATTTTTCTTTAAAATTTGAAAGCAGAGATTTGTTGCCAGTCATGTGTTTGGAACACCCCGAATCCAGATACCATAATTGATTTAGCTGCACAAACAAAAATTACTCATATTTAGGTACCCATATGAATATGGGTCCCTTCTTGTTAGTCCTTTCCTTTTTTCTTTTTCAAACATTTATTTTTCCAAAATATCTGAGACTGATCAAATAAAGCATGAACATCATCACATATTAAGGAAGAAATGCAATCATCAGAATCAGAATTAGAGAGACAATATGAGATTTTCTTCGAAATTTGAAACATTTGCTCTACATAATATTTTGTAGTTTTATTACAAACGGCAAATGAGTCTTGTTTACAAAGAAGATCTACACATTTATCCTCTACAGATACAAATTCTTCAGATCTCTGTTTCTTTTGCCAAACAAACTTCACAGACTTCTTCAAAGGCCTATCTGAAATAGAGGAATCAGAAAAGTTAGAATATTCAGAAATATCAAACTCTTTCTTCTTTTTCTTCTTTGACCTTTTTTTTTACGTTTTGTTTTATAGAAATAATCATTTGACGTAAAAGTGTCATCAACAATTTCAGATATAATATTTGACTTAGAAGAGGAAGTTTTATCAATAAAACCAAACTGATCAGTTAATTGATTTGGATAAACCTCAGAGCAAGAAAATCAGATGAACACAGATTGATGGAAGATTTGAGAAGACCAGAATTATTTTCTTTAAAACTCGATGTCATAAAAGAAAAAATAACATCGTTTTCAATTTTTCTCAAAATCTCTTGTTCTTACATTTGTTCTTCTAGATCAAAGATTTGGCATTCTAATACTAATGGAGGTATATATCTCTTAGTATCATAAGGTACTGGAGATATATTGTCCTTATTAGGATTAGCTGCATTTAAATCAAAGAGATCATTAGAAGATTTAGTAGAAGAAACAATGTTTAGCTTTTGTCTTCTCTTCTTTACTTTTTCAGGAAAATATTTTGCATTTTCTTGAGTGTAAACAAAAGGAACTTCCATTCTCTTGTTGTTTATCCGTTTTTTATCTTCCTCAATTGTAGTTTCTTTTGCACTTGTCCAAAGAGGTTTGTATTGAGAACCATATTGTGAAAGACCAAGACAGTCGTAATCATAAAAATTGGGAATCTCAAATTTAGCTTTCTTTAAAAACTGAGGATTTTTAACTCTAAGACCCCAATTTTCTTTTAACGACTCATAGCTCCTTGGTTTATGCATATAAATTGTCTATTCAGTTTGTTTTTGTTTATATAACTTTTCTTCTAATTCAATTATTTTATCTGAAAACTCTTGATTTAAAATTGACAATTCAGACAAAGAATCATGAGAAGTCTGATTTTCAATTTCTAAATCTTCTATTCTTTCTTGAAATTTCTCTTTTGTAAATTTTAAAATAGCTTTTTCATCTCTCAGAGAAATCTTCAATTTTTCAATTTGAATAGACTTTTCTTGATTTTCATGTTTTTCAGATAGAAGCTTTGAACGAAAGTCATGTAAAGCATTTGTAATGACATTCATTTGCGATGAAATGAAATTAAAATCAAACTCAGATGGTACCTCAGATTCATCGGTTGAAGTCTCCTCATCCTCATCATCACTGTTGTCGTCTCCAATAAAACACATAGCAGCAGTCTCCTCATTATCAGCTTCATTGTCTGAGTGGTCCAACCAGTATTCCTCCTCAGCCAACAGAATTGTTCCACTTGCTTTCTTCTCAGCCAAAGCTAATTTCTTCTTATAGAAATCAACATCTTTCACAATCTTCGTTCTGCACTCCTTTGAAATATGCCCGGGTTTGCCACAGTTGTAGCAAGTCACAGCCTTCTTATCTTCTTTCTTTGGTTCAGCTGTTGTAGCAGGCTCATATTTGGGAAAGAAAGGCTTTGATGTAGTATCGGGTTCTACCTTCTTTGATCCTGATGAGAAACGAAGATTGTTTGAACCTGACCGTTTCTGATATTTCTTTTGATAGTGCTAACATAGAAGAATCATGGCTTTTTCCAATGCTTCGCCATCGTCATCTGTTGACCCGTCGTAAGCAGAATCAGTCAAGACTTGCTCAGCCATTTGACTAGCTAAAAGAGCGATTGGATCCACAGTCTTTGGCTTCTGCTTATCCAACTTAGCTTTCTTCTTCAGAACCATGGCTTCATCAGACATCAGAATTTCAAACATTTCCTGAATGGGCATTTTGGAAATTCTGGGATCATTCCTCATTCGATGACAGGATTTTTCCCATTCAGGTTTGAGTACATTGAGAAACTTCAGATTTGTCTCCAGCTCATTCTTTGTTACCTTGATCTTATACAGATCATTAATAACAGTCCAAAACCTGTCGAAGACACTTTTCAGACTTTCCCCATCCTTAGCCTTGAACTCTTCAAAGTTGTTCATGTATCTTGTCTGACGAAGCTGGGTAGACATTGCAGTACCAAGCATGATTTTCTCCAGTTGTGTACACATAAGCATAGGATTATGTTTGAAACAATCGATTCTATTATAGATGGAATTTGGTAGAGCAAGAATCAAATTCGACTTGGCTTGATTGTCAGCTTGGTATCTTAGAAGTTCATCAGCCTCATATTCTCTCAGGGCTTTTTCTACAGTAGTGGCTGGAGTGTTTCCAATAACGGGTATCACTTTCATTGGCCTGACCATGGGACCTTCAATCAAAGCTTTCATCATATTTTCCCCATTTGGTTGCCTTTCGATGAAATTAACAAACCGGTCCTGCCATTGTTCAAATTCGTTCTCATTTATCAGAACAAGTGGACGAGTATCAGACCCCAACGACATCATGAGGTCATTCTTGTAAAGTTGAGCTTGTAGAGACATTTTTGATGAAATAAGAAATTCAGAAAAATAACCAAGTCTTGAATACTTGTAGGACCCTAGATCTAGACATTCAAGCTTTTGTAATAGTTTAGGTAGAATAGGATAGGAGTAGGATTTTATTATTCTAGAAATGTAAAACTAATCTAGAGAGAGAGATAATTGATTAAGGGCTACATTTTGTAAATTGCAATTATGAAATGATTACAAGGCCTTAACCATCTATTTATAGAGACACTAATCCTACCTACCACCTTTTCTACAACATATAAACACAAGCCCTTACACTTTAAGCTCTATACAATTATAATTTATAATACATTTACTTTACAAACTTTCAATGCACTAACATTCTCCCCCTAAAGTTTGTGAAAGTAAATCATCCTTCTTGAAGCTTTAAATCCTCTCCCCCTTGATTTACTTGACGAACGTTGGCGCAACTTTGACAATCAAAGGCTCGGCTCCCCCTTTGTTGTTGCTCTCACTCTTGCGGTTTCGATTTTAAAACCGAATTCGTGGTAGTCTATAAGCTCGACTAAGTTCACCAAGACAGCTTTGACTTTTGTAAACCCAACACATTCCTTAACGCCCACAAGAATGATATGCGTGGATTATGACATGGCAACCGAGTGCAAAACTTAGTTTTTAACCACGAATTTGTCGTTAAAACGCGAATCGAATAGGAATTTCCGTTTGAGAGTCGTAAATTTGTCGCTCAAAGAGGGAACGATGGATCGTGCACCAAGGGATGAAGAACAAAACTTGGTCAAATTTAACAAATTTGGACCAATTTTGTTAAAAAAATCTAACGGCACTAACGGAACCGTTAATTATACTATTCATCTTCTTCTTCACATAAAATCATAAAACTTTGACTTTTCTTCTTCCTTTTCTTAGCATATCCACGATCAAAGAAGAGGCATCACACAATAGATTTAGACATGCATTATGAACCATAAGATCACCGACGATCCAACAACCTTTTTCCGGCGACATTAACCAACTTTTCCGGCGATCTTTTTCAAACAACCAAAACAACAACTTTCTTACTCAAACCTTTGCAAATCATGTGCCAAATAATCAATATTAACATGAAACTCAGATCTGGACGTTTTCACGACTTTCCGACGAGACAGCCATGTTTTCCGGCGAGAAGCTTTTTAACAACTCAAAACAGCCTCAAAAGTCACGATTTCATGCAGATTTCTTTTAGATTTAAGTGCCAAATGATTAATATCACGAAAACATTTAGATCTGATCGAAATCACAAAAACAATCCGGCCAAAACAGTCGGTTTTCCGGCGGCTCGTTTTTCCGGCGAGATTTTCCGGCGACTCATCAAAACTTCAACTTTTCTTGCTCTAATCTCGAAAAAAACTTTCCAAATAATAGATATTATCATATAGAACATATCTTCACTTTTTTGTAGTTTATTTCACGTTTTTTCCGGCGTGAAAAGTGAAAATTCCGGCGAATTCGTTTTTCCGGCGAGGCTCGAATTTCCGATCAAAAAACTCGATTTTGTTGATCAAATTTGCATCAAACAATCGATATAAACATTTAGGACAGATCTGGAAGAGATGTGACAATATCAACGCACATACCTCGGTTTTCCGGTCGAATTCCGGCGAGATCTACTTTTTCTCCGGCAAAACGACATAAAATGCTCATAACTCGCTCAATTTTCGACGAAATTCAGATCCGAAACTTGTAGATCGCTCGAAATTCAATAAAGAATAGATCTTGACAATTCAAATCGTTTCATGCAACGATTTTTCGGATCGATAGATTTGACGCGAAAAACGATACCGAAAATATCGAAAAATCTCAAAAATTATCGAAATGCGATTCTACGAATTGAGATAGATCTGGAATACGATTAAGAACAATACTTCAAGAGGATTTAAGAATTCGATGAACTTACAATTAGATCGGGCTCAAAACGCTTGAAAATGTCGAGATTCGATCGTTACGAGAAAAATTTCTTCGTGAGGCTCTGATACCACTTGTAGGACCCTAGATCTAGACATTCAAGCTTTTGTAATAGTTTAGGTAGAATAGGATAGGAGTAGGATTTTATTATTCTAGAAATGTAAAACTAATCTAGAGAGAGAGATAATTGATTAAGGGCTACATTTTGTAAATTGCAATTATGAAATGATTACAAGGCCTTAACCATCTATTTATAGAGACACTAATCCTACCTACCACCTTTTCTACAACATATAAGCACAAGCCCTTACACTTTAAGCTCTATACAATTACAATTTATAATACATTTACTTTACAAACTTTCAATGCACTAACATTTAATTGTGGCCCAAGAATTACTATCATAAAACACATACAAATTTACACAAACATTATTGTTTATTAATCACAAGTATTACATCAAGATAGAATGTGTTTGTGTGTGTACTCAATGTGTACTACTATGTGTGTTCTTACTCTCTCTCAATTACACCTTCACTTTCACACACTTAATCTCTTGTTCTTGCACACACTTTCACACTTACTAAACAACACTATGACTTGCTTATATATAGGTCAACATGACCAAGCAAGGTCAACCCTTCTAAGCTCATTTACACCACACACAAACACTAATACAACAATTACAATAATGACCCTCATTTAATCTTGAATACAATTATAGTCTAACAATCTCCCCCTTTGGATTCAAGATTAAAAAAAATTTGACAATAATCTTCAGGTCTTTATATCTTCAGAATTAATCTTCAACTTCAAATCTTTTCTGGCTTTGATATCTTGAAAACTTTGACAATTCTTCAAATTTGTCTCTCCCTTTGACTTTACTTTTTCAAATTCTGAATAAACAATCTTTCTTTCAATCTTTGACTTCAATCAACTGAAAACTTTATCTCCTCTGAAATCTTTAAAACTTCAATCTGATCTTTGAACTTTGATTATTCTCCCCCTTTTTAATGATTTGTAAGAATCAAAATCATTAAAACACTTCAAGGTCAGATCCGTCATTGAATAAACTTCCCACCATCTGATAATTGCAATCTTCATGAACTTTCATCTCCTCCTTTGGATAATAGACATTCTCCCCCATATAAGAAAAGTAAACAATCTCCCCCATTCATACGATATTCTGACTTCTGATCTGGATTGGCCTTTGATTCACGAACATATTCATTTGAATCTTTTCAAATTCAAACAAAATAAGAATGGTAACCCTGAATCAACACATGAAACAGTTAGAAGTGCCTGTCAGTAACACGGAGTTACTGTGTACAACAAATGTACAATGTAAGGAGCTTGTTTGAGGTTCACTCCCCAGGACTTCCATTCAATCATTGAAAAATACAAGGTAATTCTATGAATGTTCTGACAGAAAAACATATTCCTTGTGTGCTCGTGCTTGTGTTTGAAAGAATTAGCACAATGATTGTGTTTCATAAGGCTCAACATATGTAAATCACTGAGACAGCAATGATTGTACATGGACTCAAAGTGCATGAGAAAGGGTCGAAGGTGGGGCAACTTTCCTTCTTTTTCAATATCAGTATCTTCCAAATGAAGATCCGATAGATTATATGTTGCTTCCCCAGAAAATGTGAAACATTCTCTTTTTGAGAAAAGAATGAGTAGCTAGGGAGGTTGTATGCAAGAGATGGCATGGGCTATTTGCCTATTTCAATGATGGTCATGAAAGAAATGTGAACCAATCAGTAATGTAGCTGCCCGGCTCAGAAAGATGTTTGGTGCAGAGTTCTAATATTCTTTTAACTCTGTTCTCTCACCCTCTTTCTTTTAATCATATAAACTCACATCTAACCATTCTCTCATTTCCATTTTACCTCAACTCAATCCCACACTCAATTCTTTTAGACTCCTCTCCCCTCAATCACTCAAAGGATTTCTTCCAGGGTAGGAAATACTGGTTAACGTGAATCCATGGAAGATCTAATAAGCACTCACACTGAATCCCATGTTCCTAACAGTACATGCTGTTCAATGATTTTCTTGACATGTAAAGCACAAGAAATCATATGTCAGTGTATGTATGCTCATTCAAAAATTAGAAATGAAATTTGAGCATTTTAAACATTTAAGATTTCTCAAAACTTTATATGAATGAAAAGAATAGAAATGTTTTGAGAATCTGACAATGATTAAGATCAGATCAAATTATCATGAAGAAAAATATTTTGGGAATTCAAAGACGTAAGTTGTTTATATGAACAATATATAAACATATTATCAATGAAAGCACATTAAAAGTGAAATGACGTTTGATTCAAACAATTATGAATACTAAACGACGGGAGTATTACCATAGAAAGATATATCATTTGATACATGGTAATAACAAAGTCAATTTGAAAATACTGAACCAGTGTGTGTATGAATACTTGACAAAGTATGTAGAAAAGAAAATACAAAAGTATTATTCTTTAAAGAACACACGGTCAGATAAACAATGAAGTATCCAAAAAAAAAATCATTTAAAAATCACACTTCTCAAATCATAAAAACATGTTAAGATCATGAAGTGGTTTGAACATTTTAAAAACATTTTTCACAAGTGAAAGTTGTTCTTCTTTCACAAGTGTTAGAGTATAAGGATTAGAATGTTATACCTATGAATAAAAATCCTTAACTCCCCCTGGAATGAATATAACAATGAAAGTATCCTTGACTAGATATCCTTCCCCTTGATATCTGTAAAACATCAATCTTTTTAGAAATATTATTATAAAAGATATAGCAATATAATATTTAAACTCCCTTTCAAATGAAAAACTTCTTGAAAAAATGAAATCTTGAAAGCATCATTCAGAAGAAAACATTTGAATACGGGTTTTGAACTGAATTGTCCAAAAGCCATTCTTTGTTGAATTACGGGTTCTAAGCTGACGTACTTAGAAACCATTGTCACATAAAATATCCTGCAAGAAAAAGATTTTGGTAATCATTATTCAAATGATTCCGCTTTAGTCAGACAACATATGATGAAATATCCAAAATATATTCAAATAAAGCGCAAAACTAGAAAACTCCCCCTCGAATCATGAAGTGGCATTTAACATACCAAGTTTGCTAACTAAAAAGTTAAACCTCTTTTCATCCAACGGTTTGGTGAAAAGGTCAGCCAACTGGTAGTCTGTAGTCACGAAGTGCATCTCGATATCGCTCTTCTCGACATGATCCTTTATAAAATGATAACGCACGTCAATGTGTTTTGTCTTGGAATGCTGTACTGGATTGGCTGTTATCGCAATCGCACTCTTAGAATCACAATAGATAGGAACTCGTTGGTAAGTATATCCGAAATCTTTTAACTGTGTTCGCATCCAGAGGACTTGTGAACAGCAGCTTGCGGCAGC
Organism: Arctium lappa; assembly: GCA_023525745.1. Lineage (NCBI taxonomy): Eukaryota > Viridiplantae > Streptophyta > Magnoliopsida > Asterales > Asteraceae > Arctium > Arctium lappa. Next base: position 27,862,605 of record CM042062.1, read on the forward strand.
TACATATTCAGCCTCGGCGGTGGATGTAGAAACACAATTTTGTTTCTTAGATGTCCAACTAACCAACTTATCACCTAAGAACTGACAAGAACCAGAGGTGCTCTTTCTATCCAGTTTGCAACCTGCATGATCAGCATCAGTATAGGCAGTTAAATCAAAAGACGAACCCTTAGGATACCAAAGGCCTAACTTAGTAGAACCTTTAAGATACCTAAGAATCCGTTTTACAGCGACCAGGTGTGATTCCTTCGGATTAGCTTGATATCTCGCACAGAAACATGTAGCAAACATAATATCCGGTCTACTGGCAGTTAAGTACAGCAGTGACCCAATCATGCTACGGTACACTTTTTGATCTACTGATTTGCCAGAAAGATCTGCATCTAAAAGTGTGCCCGTTGCCATCGGTGTTTTCATCACTGAACTGTCAGTCATGTTAAATTTCTTTAAAATATCTCGTATATATTTTGACTGATTAATGAAAATGCCTTCGGGTAACTGTTTTACTTGAAGACCAAGGAAAAAATTCAGTTCGCCTATCATTGACATTTCAAAACGAGATTCCATGATTCTTGAAAATTTTTTACAAAACTTTGGATTTGTAGAACCGAAAATTATATCATCTACATAAATCTGGATTAGAATCATATCATCACCTTGCTTTTTCAGAAAGAGAGTAGTATCAATTGTACCTTTCTTGAATCCTGAAGCGAGTAAGAATTGAGTTAGAGTTTCATACCAAGCTCTTGGTGCCTGTTTGAGTCCATACAAGGCTTTGTCTAAGACATAGACATGATCAGGGTTCTTTAGATCAACAAATCCTTCTGGTTGAGCAACATATACTTCTTCATGCAATATTCCATTTAAAAATGCTGATTTTACGTCCATTTGGAAGACCGTAAAATTTTTATGCGCTACATAGGATAAGAAGATACGTATGGCTTCCAGTCTTGCCACAGGAGCAAATGTTTCGTCATAATCAATCCCCTCCTGCTGACAGTAACCCTTTGCAACAAGGCGAGATTTGTTTCGAACAACAACTCCAGATTCATCTCTCTTATTTCTGAAAACCCACTTTGTTCCAATAACAGATTTACCTTTTGGAAGTGGTATAAGTCGCCAAACTTTGTTCCTCTCAAATTGCAGAAGTTCATCTTGCATCGCCAGTATCCAATCTGGATCGCGCAAGGCTTCTGAAGCTTTCTTTGGCTCGAGAGAACTTAAAAAACTTGAATATAAACAAAAATTAGCCGATGCTGCACGCGTTTGTACACCAGATTGTGCATCACCAATGATATTATGAAGTGGGTGATCTCTTGTCCATTTCATTTTACTTGGAATCGGATGAATTTCAGCTTGAGTATTATCTTCCTCATATTCATCATACACTGCAGGTAAGTCTTTAACAACCCCAGATGTGCTCGGGACATCTTGTACAGCCTCTTATGAAGTAAATATTTCTGGAGCAATAGAAGAATCACTCGGAATTTCTGTTGCAGAATTTGGATCTGCATGCACAGAATCAACATTAGTATCTTCAGAATGTATATGTTGAGATGTACCTGATGTGGTTGAAATTGTGACATTTTCAGAAGGTCCTGAAATATCTGCAAGTATAATTGGAACCTCTGAAGTTGATGCGGATATGCTTGATTTTTCAAAATCTGCACAAATATCCATAAAAGCATCAAAAAATAATAAGTCTAATTCAGCTGTAATTTTATTTGAATTAGAAGACTTATTCTGTTTGACTTCAGGTTCTATTCCGTCTTGAATAGAAACTTTCTGTTTAAGCTTGAGTTCTGAACTGTTGTGTTCAGAAGTCAACGTTGATGATTCATCGAATGACACATTAATGCTCTCCATGATCGTCTTGGTTCGTCTATTATAAATTCGATATGCTTTAGATGTTAACGAATAACCAATGAAATAGCCTTCGTCAGCCTTCTTGTCAAATTTACCAAGATTGTCTCGATCATTGAGAATGTAACACCTGCAACCAAAAATACGAAAAAATTTAATATTCGGTTTTCGACGATTAATAAGTTCATATGCTGTCTTTTTATGTCTTTTGATGACAATCATGCGGTTTTGTGTGAAACACGCAGTGGCTACGGCTTCAGCCCACAGAAACATTGGCAATTCGGAATAAGCTAACATTGTCCTCGCAGCTTCCACCCGTGTTCGATTTTTCCTTTCAACTACACCGTTCTGTTGAGGAGTGTAGGCAACAGAAAAGTTGTGAGAGATCCCAACAGATATGAGATAACTCTGAAGCTTTTCATTCTTGAATTCCGTGCCATTGTCACTTCTCAAAGATATAACCGGCAATTGTAATCGAATCTGGATCTTCTTTAAAAACTCAATGATCAGCTCTGCTACATCTGATTGTTCTTTAAAAATTCCAGCCAAGTGTATCTGGAGTACTCATCTATCATGACTAAAATATACTTCTTACCATTGATAGACTGAGTCCTCATCGGGCCGCAAAGATCCATATGAATTAATTCAAGAGGTGTTGAGGATGAGAATTCTGTCTTTGCTCTATGAGATGTTCGTTTCATCTTTCCCATTTCACAAGCAGGACAAAGAGAATTCTTCTCAAACCTTAGTTCTGGTAGACCTTTGACAATACCTTGTCTCGCCAACTGATTAATAGCATCAAAGTTTTGATGAGACAGGCGCCGATGCCATATCTAACTTTCAGCTTTTGAAGCCTTTACAATCAGACAAACAGGTCTTGATGCAGAAAGTGTTGGAAAATTCACAGAATAAAGATTTGCATTCCGCTTGGCTTTAAAAACTGCACGACCATCTTTATCTTCAATATAACAGCATTTATCAGTAAACCGAACTTGAAATTGACTATCGCAAAATTGACTTGTACTAAAAAGATTATGATCAAGTCCTTCCACGTATAGTACTCTTTTGATCGTCACGGTGCCATTTGTTAAAGATCCGTGTCCTCGAATATATCCAGTTACCTTAGAATTAGCATAACTTACAGTACCGGCAGGTTCCTCAACATAATTGTGAAGTAGATGCTTAAATCCTGTCATATGACGTGAGCATCCTGAATCTATATACCATGTATGTGAGGCCTGCAAAAAAAATAACAACTCATTTCTGTTTAGGTACCCATATCCAAATGGGTCCTTCCTTGTTAGCTTTTTGCAACTCATCAACATCATCTACCTTAGCCTTAATTCGCCACTCATAGCGAGGCTTAGGTACCCATTTCCATACCATTTTAACATTAAGCTCATGAAATGATTTCTTTTTCGAAAAATTATCAATCTTAGCATGAAAAATTTTAGCCTGATGAGTTAAGGATTTTGAAGCTGATTTGACATGAGATGTTTTTCTGGCAATTTTAGATTTAGAATGAATAGAAGGAATGATAAATGCATTATCATGACAGTGTTTGCAGATAAAATTCTCACGTGCAAATGTCAAAAGTGTAGATTTATCCAATGAAGTACAATCATTCATACAACTTTGACATTTGGAAACGTTTGAATTTTTACACAACAAACTACCACTATCACGAATATTACATTTATTTTTAGCAACTTTATTTTCCTTCACATTCTTCACTCTTTCTTCTTTACCATTTTGACTTTTCACATCTGAAACAGGAAACAGAATCTTGTTAGTTTTCTTTGAAGAAGATGATTTTGACTTTGAAGTACAAGAAGCTTCTCCTTTCTCAAAAATACTCGGAGGATATTCAGGAGTAGAATTATAAACAACTGAAGATTTAGAATTAACAGTATCAAACTCTGAATTAGAATGAACATTCCATTTTGTAGAATCAAACATCTTTTTCTCCTTTAGATTTTGTTTAAACAAATCATTTTTCAAAATATTTAACTCTTTAGAGAGTTCTTTGTTTTCTTCAAAAGACTTGTCAAGTTTGAATTTGAGATCAACGTTCTCATCTTCTAACTCTTCAATCATCTTTTGAAGATCGATGATTTGTTTCTCAAAAGTAGATGCTTGATTTACCTCAGAGTTTGATTCCATCTTCTCTATTATAGGAACAGGATCTGAAGCATTCATCATTTCTGTAAAAATCTCCTCAGTCATAATTTTTGAAAAATCAGACTTAAGGTTTTGATTCATGATATTTTCATCTTTTGAATCTTTTGAGGAATTAGAAGGGAATAAATCAGATAATACGTGATTCTCAACAGCATTTTCTGAATCAGATTCATCAAACTGACACTGAGATTCAGTATTATTTTCTTCAACCTTGTGTGATTCTGTTGGTAAACAAGGAGGAAATAGTGATGTAAATTCACTAAATTCTATGTTTCTTGTTTTATAACTTTCATTTAAATCTTTATAAGCAAAACCAACAGATTTTAAATTTGAAATTGAATCAGCACAAGATGAAGTTTCATCAACATTCACATCTTTACCTTTTACAAAAGTATCATGAATATCAGGTTTTGTAGAAATAGAGCCCAGTTTATCAAAATTATATAAATTTTCTGGTGCTCTTTTTAAAACATTATTTGGTTCAAAACCCAAACCTTTTTTAACATCATAAAATCTGACATCTTGGAGTTTGTTTGTTAAAAGATTTAATGTTTGCTCAGTCTGTCCTCTTTTCAGATTTAAATCCTCCAGTTGCTTGATTTTACAATATGCCTCGTTTCTTTCTTGATAACAAACTTCAAATTTTAATTGAAAATCACCTTTTTCAGCATTTAAGTTGACAAGATCTTTTTCAAGCTCAGATATTTTTGAAATTAAAATATCTTTTTCCTTTTTCAAAAGATCTTTTTCAGATTCTTTATCCTTAACAAAATCTTTCAACATTGAATTTTCATCACGAAAATTCAACATTGTTTGTCTTTCATGACTAAGTTTGACTTTCAAAGTCTTAAACTCTTCTTTCATGAACTTAACTTGAGCTTTTAAAGATTGAATACGTACCTCAGAAGCACAATCAGAATGGTCAGAAGATGATCCAATGTCCTCATCTACTTTAGCCATCATACACACCTGAGTAAAGTGGGCGGATTCATCATCAGAACTTTTATAGAACCAATTCTCTTCTTCTGCCATTAAGTTCTGACCATCTTCCACTTTCTTTGCTATCAGTGATTTCCGAGTATAGTATTCTGAATTCTTTATCCGCTTCTGCTTGCAGTCTTTGGAAAAATGACCTGGTTTTCCACAATTATAGCATCTTCCATATTTCGGCTCAGTCTCTTCTTTCTTTCCTTCTCTCTTCTCTTCTCGTTTCTCTTCTCTTTTGTCGCCGCTTTTCTCATACTTCTTTTCAGATCTCGGTTTGTACTTGTCTTTCTTGTAGTTGTCATACTTCGGCTTTGAGTATCTTTTCTTTCCAAAACTTTTAAACTGCTTTGTGAGAAGAGCCAGATTTTCAGCAAATCTTTGCATATCCTCGTCTGAATGTTCTTCACTTTTAGTGGAAGATTTATCAGTGCTGGAATCAGTAACTTCAGTGAGGAGAGCTCTGGATTTCCTTGACTTTGTCTTGTAGGAAGAACTGGATTTGAAACTTGACCCTTTCTTATGCTCAGACATTAAGGCTAATGAATCTTTGACCATCTTCTTATCAGCACTAAGCTGCTTTACTTCATCCTCATGCTGAGATAAAGTTGTGAAGATATCATTGACGTCTTCTTATGCCATGTCCTTTGTCATCTGAATGTTGATTGCATAGCTTTTCCATTATGGGTTCAAGTTCTTGATGAACTTATAATTGATCTCCGATTCTGTCTTGTTCATCCCATTTCTCCTAAGATCATTCAATATGATATTGAATCGATTGTATGTCTCCAACAAAGTCTCTCCTTCTTTAGCATGGAAACCTTCATAAGCATTGATACTTTGATTCAGCTTTCTCTGAATAGACTTCTTTGATCCTTGAAACTGTTTCTCCAATTCATCCCATAACGCTTTTGCAGAATCCCTACTGTCTACTCGATTGTAGATGTCATTAGGAATTCCCATAGTGAGATAGATAAAAGCTTCTTCATCAACCTTGTGTCTTGCTTTTTCTGTCTCATTGAAAAATTGATATGGTTTTGACACATATCGATCTGGAATTGCTGGATCAGTTGTTGTAGCTGCTTGTCCACGTACAAGTGATTTTGGATCTCCCGGACCTTCTATGATAGAAGTCATATAATCTTTGTTCTTTAGATTCAAGAACTGAATCATTCTCTTCTTCCATTGTGAATAATCTCCAGAAGACAAGACCGGAGGCTTCAGATGAGATCCCATAGAAAGAAATTCATTTGTCATGATTAAAAGATGAATATACCTGAAAAAAATAAAAAAAAAGTTAGCTATTAAAGATCTTTAAATCCAATCAAATCAAGAAAATTACAGAAATCTTTAAAAAAATCCAGAGATTTTGATCACAAAAAAATCTTTTGTCCCCCTCCGCAGACTTAGCACGGGGGTCCCGCTAAGAAAAAATTTCACTATTAAAGAGCATGTTACAGTTTTGAAAATTCTCAGAAAAAATTCTAAGTGACAAAACTCGCAGATCACTATTGAAAATGAAACTCGCAGGCTGAGAAACACACAAATCAAAGTCTGGGCGTTTGATAAACTCTCAAGCAAACTCGCAAGCAAACTCGCAAAGACTTGCGCGTTCTGATGAACTCGCTAAGCACTGAAACTCGCTAAACGATAAAACTCGCAAGTGCCTAAACACGCAAGTTACTATTCACGCTAAAACGCGCTGATAGAGGCGTGCACGTTCCAGAAACTCGCTAGGCACTACTTGCACGTTTTGAGCAAACTCGCTAACCACACTTGCGCGTTTCAATACCTAGAAAAATTCTGAAATCTTCAAACTCGCACGACAAAGAACTCGCTGAACACTGTTCCTACTCAAACTCGCTAGCTTCGATTAGCGCGTTTGGAGAACTCGCAGATATCGACAAGCGCGTTTCTAGAACTCGCAAACAACATCTTGCGCATTTCAACCAAAAATAACTTTCTTCAGCTTGCGCGTTCTAGCGAAGAATCTTGCGCGTTTTAACGAAGAACTTGCGCGTTCTTCAGATCTAGCGCGTTCTTCAGATAGCTTGCGTGTTCTTCATCTGATTCACCAAAAAACAAACTAAACTTCGAATTTCAGCTCCAAACTTTGAGAATTCACTCACTTGATCATCGAGAACCAATTACAAACAACTAAAATCAATTCATAACACAAAAAAAAATAGAAATTGATCAAATACAGTGTGTAAACTCGTGAACTCAAAAACATACAAAAACAACCAATTGATGATCAATTACAGTGCATTACAAGAATTAAAAGATATAGACTCGATCTATTTCACTCAGCGAACAAAACCTGATCAATCTCAACTCGAAATTTCCACTAAAACTCAAAAATGATTCGGTGAACAGTGACGATAAACAGTGCTTAATGAACAGTGTCGATTTTTAAAATTTTCTTGATTTTCAAACGGATTTGGCTCTGATACCAATTGTGGCCCAAGAATTACTAGCATAAAACACATACAAATTTACACAAACATTATTGTTTATTAATCACAAGTATTACATCAAGATAGAATGTGTTTGTGTGTGTACTCAATGTGTACTACTATGTGTGTTCTTACTCTCTCTCAATTACACCTTCACTTTCACACACTTAATCTCTTGTTCTTGCACACACTTTCACACTTACTAAACAACACTATGACTTGCTTATATATAGGTCAACATGACTAAGCAAGGTCAACCCTTCTAAGTTCATTTAAACCACACACAAACACTAATACAACAATTACAATAATGACCCTCATTTAATCTTGAATACAATTATAGTCTAACAATACCCGCAAACTCAAGGTTTGCGTTTCTGGCTTGAATCACAAAAGAAACTTTTCGGGTCCTTGTAGACACGCAAACAAGGACTTCTCGGGTGATAGGAGGAGCGCACACTGAAAAAGAACTATGCGTGTTCTGAAAGATACGCACTTGATGCTTTGCGGGTTCAGTAAGACACGCACTTGATGCTTTGCGGGTTTAGTAAGACACGCACTTGATGTTTTGCGGGTCCAGAAAGAAGTGCACTTAATGCAATGCGTGTTCAGAGAGACACGCAAGATATGCTATGCGTGTTCAACGGGGCACGCACTTGATGTTATGCGTGTCCAGAATGACACGCACTTGGTGATCTGGGTGTGTTGACAGATACGCAAGAAAGTTTTGCGTTTCCAAGAGAGAACCGATAACCTGAGACACTAACACTCAAAAGTTAGTTACACAATGAATATATGATAGAGGCGCATACCAATAAGAAGAACACACACGATTTCATGAAACACATGCAAAGAATATGAATAACCCGCATACTTCTTGAATCACACGCATACTTCAAAACCTATGAATAACATGCAAACTATAATAACAACCCGCACAATCATATGAATAACATGCATAGTAAGATGAGTGACCCGCATACTAACACTTGAAGCTAAATCTGCAATATCAATCATAACAAAGAAATTATACCCAAACAAATTGCACACAATTGATCGAAAACAAGTTTTTAATACAATTCTATTGACAATTTCGATCAAAACACTCCAAATCTCAAAAAATCAAAAATAACATAACACAGAACACGACTTTTTTCAAAAAATAATCAAACTCAAAATCGAAGCACCAAATCACGTTTTTATGCAAAACAACAAGAATCAAACACGATCCGACTATCTAAAATGCATCTAATAACATCAAATTCATAGCAATTCGATCACTAAAATTACTGAAATTGGAGAAAATCCAGAAAACGAGATGTTTCTTGAAAAAACAAAAAAAATCGATCAAATTTTCGAAATAACCATACAAATCAGAAACAAATATACACTAATCTCAATCCTCTCAAGATCTTGAAGGCTCTGATACCAATTGATAAGCCAAGATCACAAGATCTGTAGAGAGAGAATCTAAAGAGAGAAAGTGTGCGCTCAAATGTAACATTGTATTCAATTCAAAATGAGAAAGTTCTTACAAAGCAAACAAGCCAAGAGGACTTAAATACCTCACGGCACTTACAAGACAGAAAAGAACAATAAGCACTGACAGATAAAGGAAATAAATACAATGATTACTATAAAATCAGATCTAACAAGCTAAATGAAGAATATCATAAGAGCATGAAAGCTGCAGCACAACAGGCCAAGAAATTACCAGTCAAAAGAATGCCAATCAAAAAGCAGAAGAGACAACCCTCCAAGACCTTTTTGGCCAATCAGGAAAGAAGAAAAATGATAAATTTCCTAAAAGGTTCAATTGGTGTCAAAGGGGAAATGTTTACTAATATGGCATACAGTCAAGTGGAGGAGCCGTATAAGAAAGAAATGGCTAAGCTGCAAGGGGACTCCTCACAAAGGGAAGAGGCTGAAAGAAGAATGAAAGAGAGGCATGATCTCAATATTCAACAACCATTTCCTGAGGAAGTCACACCTACAAAAGAAAAGAAGGAAAAGTCAGAAAATGTTGACATGGAAGTTAAATCTGCAAAAAGGGTGAAGACTATAGCTTCCAAAAGGCAGTCCAAAAGGCCAAGAGTTGAAGAAAGAGCAGAAACTGAAGCAGAACCGCATGTGACTCCTTCAACAGAATCAAATCAGAATCCAGAATCATCTAACAAGCAATCAAATGAGCAGGTTGAATTGTTCATGACATTAACAAATGATGATCCAGTACAAGCAGACCCCATCTCTATCCAAGCTCCTGAAATCATCTTTGGCGATATATTGGAAGATCAAAGAAAGAAATTCTTTAGGATTAAGAGGCTAGGGGACATCTATGAGGTGTATCCTACTTGGGGAAGTTTCATCAGAAATTGTACAAGATCAGATCTAGAAGAGATGTTTCAAGTTGGAATGAGATTGTATGAAAAGGAGCTGACAGGAGAAGAAAGGAGCTTAATCAGATTAGCCATGGAGTACTTGTGCATGATGTTTGAACCTAGTAAAGTTCAACATGTGATCAGGGATTTACATCTGGAGAATAAATTCCTAAGAATAGAAAACTGGAGGATATTTGAAAGATGTGGAGTCTATGTCATCACTGTGAATGGAGCATATCATGAGTACTACTTGGTGGACAAGATATATGAGCACAGCAAGGGTAAACTACAAGCAATGTTGAATGCCAAGCTTATTTGTTCAAAAGACTCAGAAATGGCAAAGGTTGTGGTTAGCAGAATCATCAATCAAAGCTTGGGTTTGGATCCTAATCTAGGGGTGTAAACTGAAGTGTTGAAAGCATCTTGAAGACTAACTGAAGAACTTGACTTCTCTTCCTAAAAGTCAAGTTAGGGGGAGATTGTTGGGAAATTCAGAAATGCTTAAGTATAGTTAATGCGGCTACAACAGAATTACTACTGCCAGTACATCATGATTACTACTGCTAGTAGATTTTAATATTGCTTGACAAGTTAGTACTGCTACTTAAATAGTTAGTACTGCTTGAAGAGTTAGTACTGCTAGTAGTTAGTACTGCTGGAGTTAGTAATGCTAAAGAGTTAATGCTGCTGGATCAACTTAATGCTGCTTATGAAATATTGAAGACTTCGGATGGAATGAAGACAGCTGGATTATTTGAAGATAATATGGAAAGCTTGAAGATAAATATGGAAGACTATTTTGAAGATCTTTTATTATTTGTAATTATCTTTTATCTTCAGTATATATAGAATTAGTCAGAATAGTTTATAAAAAACTTTAGAATTCTGAGTTTTTGTTTTCATAGAGAGAATCAACCTCAAGGTTTGTAATCCTAATTCTAGAGAAGTAGAATTCGTATTGGTGAGCTTGTTCATCAATATTGAGGTTGAGTGTTGAATCTTGTAACTTTATAATCATTCAATAAAGTTTGCAAGTTGTTCTTTTGATTCACTGTTCCATTAATTATTGAATATCAAAGTGTTATTCCGCAAACTTTTTTGATATTGTTTCTGAGTGTTTATTCTTGTTTAGAATTACGATCCTGACAACGATGGCCGATCGTACCTTTTAAAAAAATCGATCGTGGTGTCGTAGGTACGGTCCAAAGCAACGTCATTTCGGGTTTTGTTTTCCGTTGATGTGGGTGCATCGCCAATAGGTTGGACGATGGTAGCAGCGGCGGCAAGAGTGTGGAGAGTAGCGATCGGCGGCGTTGGTGTGGAGGTCGTCACTTGTTTCAGTGGAGTGGAGGTGGTGATCGCTGGTGAAGTGTGGGTTGTTAAGGTGGTGGTCACCTTTTGGAAAGGTGGTCGATGGTGGTGAGACGTGCGTGGGCGACGAGGAGGGTTGATGGTCATAGGTGCGTCGGCAATGGCAGCGAAGGAGTGCAGCGGAGCGAACGGCGGTTGCGATGGTGGTTTCATTCTCCGGTGCGATGGTGTGATAGTGAAACGAAAAGAAGATGGAGATGCTTAGGTTTGATGGTGATAAAAAGAAGATGGAGATGCTTTGGTTATTCAAAAGAAAAAGAATTTTTTTATAAAAAATGGAGAAGTATGACGGCGGATTTGCAGAAGAAATATTGAGACTGTCAATTCTCTGCAAACTTTTCTGCAAAATATCATATTTAGATAGTAAATTAAGATATTAAAAATATTTATATTCTTAAAAGTACTATTATTATTATTCTAGATATCTCTCTCTTTTTTTATAGTTATTTTAAAACAACTTTGGCCCAATTAAATTAACTCTATATATATATATATACAAAATTTATTTTTATCTATCTATATATGTATATATATATATAAGTTTTTTTTAACATAGAATTACTTGGACCAAATTAAAACGAAAATTCACCCAACGAGACTTTTATGTTTTTTTTTTCGTCTTTCGGTCGAGAAACTTAAATTTTTTTTATATATATTTTTTTTGATTAATAAAAATGTTGTCTTTTGAAAGAGTATATACTTAGTCTTGAGTTTAGATAAACTCAAGAATTCTCACTACCTTTTCTATTCTTGGAGGTGGACAACTTCGACAGGTTGTTGCATTAATGTTGACGGTTGAAGAAAATGTTTTACCCTCTGTCCGGTTACTTTAAAAGTGGTACCCCTTTCTTGATCGATTAACTCAACTACTCCGTATGGGTACACTTTTGCGATTTGATACGGTCCCGTCCATCTAGAGTTTAATTTCCCAGGGAACAACCTGAGTCTAGAATTAAAAAGCAAGACCTGTTGACCTTCGGTGAATTCTTTTGGTATAATTTTCTTATCATGCCATTTCTTTGTGTTTTCATTATATAATTTAGCATTTTCATAAGAAAAATTTATGTGTTCCTCCAATTCACACAACTGTAAAGATCTTTTATTTCCTGCGTCATCCAGACTCATGTTGAGTTCCTTGAGCCCAGTAGGCTTTGTGCTCTAACTCGAGAGGTAAGTGACAAGCTTTTCAAAAAACTAGCTTGTAAGGAGACATGCCAATAAGGGTTTTGTAAGCAGTCCGGTGGGCCCACAAGGCATCATCCAATTTGGAGGCCCAGTCTTTTCGTTGTGGCTTGACTACCTTAGTTAAAATTCCTTTGATCTCCCTATTGGACAATTCAGCCAAACCATTTGTTTGTGGGTGGTAAGCAGTTGCCACCCTATGCCGAATGTTGTATTTCTCCAATACATCCTCCAATACTTTATTTATGAAGTGTGTGCCTTCATCACTAATCAAAGCACGAGGCGTGCCAAATCTAGTGAATACATGCTTTTGCAAGAATTTAACAACTGTTTTAGCATCATTTGAGTGGCAGGCCATAGCCTCCACCCATTTGGACACGTAGTCTACAGCAACCAGGATATAGGCACAGTTATTGGAGAGTGGAAATGGTCCCTAAAGTCAATGCCCCAAACGTCAAATAATTCTACTTCTAAAATTCCGTTTAAAGGCATTTCATTCCTCTGAGATATATTTCCACTCCGCTGACACTCATTGCAACTTTTTGCAAAGTAATGAGCATCACTGTTTAAAGTAGGCCAGTATAGGCCTGACTGCAAAACTTTTGCTGTTGTCCTATCTCACCAAAGTGTCCACCACATGGTCCACTATGGCAATGATGTAAAACAGATGTTACTTCCTCTTTTGGAATACATCTTCTTATTACCTGGTCTGCACAGATTTTAAAGAGAAATGGATCATCCCACAGAAACTTTTTGGAGTCAAAAATGAGTTTCTTTCTTTGATGTTTGTTAAATTCTTTGGGAATGATCTCACATGACAAATAATTCACAATGTCTGCAAACCAAGGTGTTGCAGCTTGTTGTATGGCCAAAATTCTTTCATCAGGAAAGACCTCACAGATGCCATTGTTAAGACACAGTTTCATTGGATTCAAGATCATCCAAACTGAAGATCGCAATCTGAAGCTAAAGCCGAAACTTCGACTCTTGATATTAAATTCTATGTCGTTTGTAATAAATGTCAATGTAAATGTTTGTTTATTGTAATAGTTAACTTAGTTTAAATATCTATTTCTAATAGATATTAGATTTAGTTAACTTAGTTAGATAAAGTTAGTTTCTAGTATTTAGTTAGTTATATTAGAAATAATATCTAGATCTAATATCTAGATATTATGTTAGATTGTGTGTTCAACACACTTGGTTAGATTAAGTGTATCTCTCTCTCTCAAGATCAGATAACATTTCACATATACAAACACACACAAAAAGGTGTAAAAGAGAGAAAAACATAGAGAACACAATCAAAGCTTAATCGATCAACCTTGTAACTCGTTTGTTATAATCAATACAGGTTGGTAATCATATTGTGTTGTTATTCTATAAAACTTGATATAAGTATTGTTGGACCGACAATTGGTATCAAATGACTACACAAGAAATGGCAAAGGTCACATGTTTCAAGAATCACGTCCACTCTTCAAAAGGGGAGATTATTGTTAGAAAAAGACATGCTGATTTTAGAAGCTAGAGAAAGAGATTGCATCTTCTGAGCTGAACAAGAAGACTGAATTGCTAAAATCATTTTTATAATGATCTTGATCCAAAGGGGGAGATTGTTAAGACACAGTCTCATTGGATTCAAGATTATCCAATCTGAAGATCGCAATCTGAAGCTTAAGCCGAAACGTCGACTCTCGATATTAAAGTCTATGTCATTTGTAATAAATGTCAATGTAATCGTTTGTTTATTGTTCTAGTTAACTTAGTTTAAATATCCAATTCTATTAGATATTAGACTTAGTTAGTTTCTAGTTACATATATTAGATTTAGTTATAATATAGTTTGTTAGTTAATATCTAGATATTATTGCAAGTTGTAGGAAGTGTGTAAGACACACTTTAGATTAGTTGTTGTATCTCTCAATCTCTCATAGATCAGATAACAATTCACACATACAAACACACACTTAAAGGTGTAATAGAGAGAAAAACAGAGAACACAAATCCAAGCTTTAATTTGATCAACCTTGTAACCATTTCTATATATCAATATAGGTTGGTAATCGTTATTGTGTTGTTAATCTAAGAACTTGATATAGTATTGTTGGACCCACAATTGGTATCAGAGCCTGATTAAGATCAAAAATCAAGTTTTCTGGAAAAACGACTATGTGTTCTTGTTGAGAAATCGATTTGGAGATTTAAACTGTTTTAGGTGTTAAAATCGATCAGGTTGTGATCGATTTACATGCTAGATCGAGTTGTGTGTGATTAATTTCAATATTAAGCTTAAATCGAGTTCCAATTTGTGGATTTTGTGAGAAAACAGTCGAGTGGGTAAGTTCACTGTGCCATCAAATTATTTTCGAAAAAGTGTGTTTTAGAGAGATTGAGTGATCACATTAAGTTCTAGAAGTGTTTCTAGACATATTGGTAGTGTTTTGGTATTGCTAAATCGTTTCAGGAACAGATTTCAGACGATTTTTAGAAGTTCAGTACGAGCATACGCACAACAGAAGAAGAACACACGCAAAGTCCCACTTTGCGCGTCTCAAGTGAAACGCAAAGTCCTACTGTGCGCTTCTCAAAGGAAACGCAAACCTTACTTTGCGGTTCCAACATCAAACGCAAAGCAATACTTCTTGGGTCCTCAAGCAATCGCATACCTCATTGTGCGCTTCCCATTAGACCCGCAAACCTCAGTGTGCGGTCCTCACTAGACCCGCATATCTCAACTGCGTGCTTCTCACTAGACCCGCATACCTTAGTGTGCGCTTCTCACTAGACCCGCAAACCTCAGTGTGCGCTCCTCATTTGACACGCAAACCTTCTTCAAACGCAAACCTGAATTTTGCTCAAATTTCACACTTAGCGGGACCCCCGTGCTAAGTCTGCCTAGGGGGACGAAATTTCTTGTGTGATCAAATTTTATCTGGATTAACGATCATATCTGTAAAGTTATTCTCTTATTGCATATTTAATCAATACAGGATGACCTCAAGAGAAGCTCTAGCTATCGGAACCGACACGACGCCACCTGTACTCTTCAGTGGAGAGTATGAGAAGTGGAAAGATCGGTTCATGGACTTCATTGAACGACATGATCTGGGTATATTCATTAGAAAATCTCTGAGTGAAGGGAGTATGGCAGCTCCAAGGACAATGTGTTATACTACAAAGATGAATGGAGAAAGAGTAGATCTAGATTGTCTATTACCACTTCGTATGTACTCAGACGAGCAAAGAAAGAGATATGACGCTGACAGCTTAGCTTTATCTTTCCTACTGAATGGAATGTCTGAGGAGATTTCAAAAGAGATCTTTTTTTGCAAAGAGACTAAAGGAAAGTTGTTATGGGAACATATTGAGAAGCTGATGAGAGGATCAACAGTGTCATCAAGAGTTAAGGTTTTAGAAGCTGAGAACTCTGAGCTTCAAAAGAAAATATCAGATTTTGAAAAGAAGTTCTCAGACCTTTCCAAGAAGAGTGTTGAAGAGAAGAAGGCACTCGAGCTTAAATGTTTAATGCTTTCTCAAAAAGTTGAAGACTTTGAGAAAGTAATCATTCTAGAAAGAGATCAGTTTGCCAAAGAGAGGAAGGCAAATAATCAGAAGGGTGCTAAGAAAGGATTTGAAGAAGAGAGAAGCACCTTTGAAGTTACAATTAGGAAGCTTAATGCAAAGCTATCTGAATTGTCTAAAATTGCACAGAAAGAGAAGAAAAAGAAGTCTGAGCTTGAGACGAAGATTGACCTTATTGTCAAAGAACGAGACAGTTATTCTTCAAAGGTAAAAGAACTTCAAGATACTATTTCAAAGACGGTGGTGGTGATTGAGAGAACGACTCCATAGTCAAAAATCCTGTTGATCCAAACTCTCTCAGTGATTTGATAACGACCCTCTTCTATACTTAATGAAAATTACGTTTTAATATGTATTAGTGTTTCACCATCAGCGATCAGACTGAGTCTGTTCAGTTATCGCTGATAGTCTCTCTCATAAACATTTCTATGTATTAGTGTTTCACTATCAGTGATCAGACTGAGTCTGTTCAAGTTATCACTGATAGTTTCTGAAGTAAACAACCAACGTAATCCCTGAAGACAAGTCTCGCGTCAACATATGTTCATAGCTGAATCGAAGACGAAGCTGATGAACAAAGAGAAGTCTACTAGTGATCTGATGCGGATATCAGTGAAGCAAAAACAACTCTACATATACGTGAAGGAACATGAGGAAAAGCTTCAGCGATAGCTGAACCTCTTTATCTCTGAAAGAAGAGATATTCAGCGATCAAAAGATCACAAAGCTTATGTCTCAAGTTTCCTTTTGTCTATCCTTGCACAAACTAGTACTATGTGTCAAAACGGACATGTCTCTGCCACCATACGTACAACAACTCTGTCAACTACATTGTTCATGACCCGGTCGAAAGCATGTCTCCCAAAAGTCAGACTCCCAAAGCCAATCTGTGAACGCCACGTGTAAAGTGCCCTGCCATGCATTTAATGCATAGGGTATAAATAGGAAGTTCACCCCTCCATCTGTGGGTGTGCTCAATCCTTGAACCCCATATAGAAACCCTTGTTTTCTATATCTCTTAATCTCCCATTCTCTGAATTTCTTGTGCAATCATCTTAGTGTTTCTTAAGTTTGTTTAGATTAAGTCTGTCTTAATCTTATTCTGCAACAAACTTGTAAATTGTATTTTGATTTATCAATAAACAATTTATTAAACTTTAATTTCTGTGTTTGTATTCAACCCCCCCCCCCTTCTACAAACTTGTTAAGCACCTTCGGGACCAACAAGTGGTATCAGAGCAGTTTGTTTAAACTAATAAACAAGATCTTGCTGAATACTCTTCCTTGCTATTCTAAAATGGCACTAAACACAAACACAAACTACTATGATAATGGTTCACTTTCTAAACCTCCTCGATTTAGCAGAGATAACTTTTCTCTATGGAAAAATCGAATGATGCTATTTCTTGAAGGTGCGGATCCTACTATACCTGAATATATAGAAAATGGACCCTATGAACCTGTTAGAATTATAGCTGCGGTTCCCGCTACTGCCACCACTAAAGTTGTCCCTGAACGATATGTCGTTAAGGAAATAAGACAGTGGAGTGATGAAGATAAAAATAAGGTAGGCATAGATGCAAGAGCAAAGACCATTATCTCAATGGCTCTGCCTGATGAAGTTTTCCATTCCATCATGCATCTGAAAACTTCTAAAGAAATGTGGGAAACCATATGTGTTCAATATGAGGGAGCCCCTGAAATCCAAGAGACTCGAAAGATTAACTTGGTAAGACAGTATGAAAGTTTTATCGCTGGTAAGAATGAATCTCTTTCTGACGTTCATCAGTGGTTTAACTGCCTAATCATTGACCTAAGAACTGTTGGTAGGACCTATTCTAATTCTGAGGTGCTAACAAAATTCTTGGAAAGTCTTCCTGAAAGCTGGGACAGTTATTCAATATGTCTTAAGCTGACAAAAGACTTACATACTCTCTCTCTAAGCACTTTATATGGAATATTGCTCAACTATGAGCAATCTAATCTCCTGAAGAAGAATCTTGTAAAAGATTCTAAAGACTCCAAAAGCACTCCTGTTGCTTTAGTCTCTTCAGAGATAGTTCCATCTCAGAGATCTACTCTCACCATCACTGAGTTAGATTCTGAATCTGAGGATCTATCAGACCCTGATCTTTCAGAGTTTGATGAGTCATTAGCACTCTTGACAAACTCTTTTAAGAGATTTGCAAGAAAGAGCAACTTCCGAAGAAGTAAACCTCTCTCTCTAACTGAAAATCCAAAATCAACTCCGGTTGATAAGGCTACTGCCACTTGCTATAACTGCGAAAAGATTGGACATTTTGCTAGTGAGTGCAGGTCTAAAAAGATCTTCAAAACTTCTACCTCAAGAAGATCCAGTGATGACAAGTACCTAAAGCTGAAAAATAAATATCAAAAAAAACTGAAAAGCTACAAGCGAAAAGGTAAAGGTCTCATCGCTGAAGAACATGACTGGGCTGAATCAGAAGAATCAAGTTTTGATGAAGAAGAAGTCGCTAATCTTTGCCTCATGGCTGAGATTAAAGAAGAAGTGGAAGAACCATCTGAACCTTCTATGAGCTACATATCATCTCAGGTATCTATCTCTACAAATCCCTCTCTGCCTGAAGCTGAGAGAAGTCGCGCTGTTGATGTGCTGACGATTGACCTTTATAATGCTCTAAACGACAAAACTCAAGCTGAGAATAAAAATGTACATTTAACTCAAGAGCTAGAGAAATGTCATGAAAAGATCAGTGAACTAAATCTTTTAGAAGAAAAGTTGAAAGATCAAGTCATTATAAATGAAATCATCAGCATTGAACGCGAACAAGCCATCGCTGCTCTAAAAGCAGAAAAGGCTCATGTTGAAAAATGGTGCAAATCATCAACAAAGATCTCTGAGATAATAAATGCTCAAACTCCTGAAAGTGATAGAACTGGTCTTGGTTTTTGGACACCACAGGATGATCCTAAAGAAGAAAGTTCCTCGCTTAAGTTTGGAACTTTTGTCACATCTTTCTTTGACACTTCTTATAATCAATTATATCCCTGTTCTTCTTCAAATCCCATCTCTGAGGAAAAATCCAAAGACACTAAGTCTATGGATAAAGGAAAGTCCATTCTCATTCCTCATAAGGCAACCAGGAAAGCAAAGCTGAAAGTTCCTTCTAAACCTTCAGCCAAGCAATCCTCTAGCTCTGTGATAGAAATTTTTGATCTCTGTCCTCCAAAGCTAAAGATTGACCTTAGACCAACGAGATCTGAAGAAATAAAAATTCCTCCCATATCTCATGAGAGAAGCCTTCTTGGACCTGGTCCTGCTCATCTTAAACTTGCAAAACCTTCTACTGATCCTAAAACCGTTTTCAAATACAGAAAATGTTATCATTGTGCTTTTACTGATCATATTGCAAGCAAATGTCCAAATGTCACTAAAGCTAATAAAACAGCTAAAGTGAAAAATCAACCAAATGTCTCTAAGGCTAAGAAAGTCACCAAAGTGAAAAATACCACTAAGGTTAAGAAATTAACCAAAGTGAAGATTACCACTGAAGCTGAATCTTCATCAGCTGTGAAGACTGTTGAACCTTCCTTATCCACTAACTCTGAAGGACCCATTGAAAAGTGGGTACCAAACAACGCTTAATCTTCCTTATGTGTACAGGGATCAAAGGGCATCTGGTATCTCGATAGTGGATGTTCTCGTCATATGACTGGACAAAGAGACCTGCTCACTGAATACAAGGAAGAAAAAGGTCCCTCTGTGACCTTTGGTGGAAATGGAAAAGGATTTACCCGAGGGTTTGGTGTCCTCAGCAATGGGACAACTACCTTTCGAAGAGTCGCTTATGTAGATAGACTGAAGCACAACCTTCTAAGCATCAGTCAGCTATGTGACAAAGACTACGAAGTTCGCTTTTCTAAGAAAGCATGTTCAGTGGTAGATGAAAAAGGAAAACTTGCTCTCAGTGGTTATCGCAGAGAAAATGTCTATGTAATAGATATGGACTCTACTATCACTGAAAACTTATGTTTTCTCTCTAAGGCCTCTTCTGATGTCAACTGGCTATGGCATAAAAGGCTCTCTCATCTAAACTTCAAAACCCTGAATTCTCTCTCATCTAAGGAACTGGTTTCTGGTCTTCCTCAGCACTCATATGCTAAAGAATCTCTCTGCTCAACATGTGAAAAAGGAAAACAAACAAAAGCTAGTTTCAAGTCGAAACAAGTTTCCTCAGTGACAAGTCCTCTTCAGCTCTTGCATATGGATCTGTTTGGCCCTGTCAACATCCAATCAATAGCTGGAAAGAAATATAAGCTTGTCATTGTAGATGAATATTCTCGCTACACCTGGGTTATCTTTCTTCGCTGTAAGAGTGATACTCCAGAAGAACTTGTATCTTTTGTTAAAAAGATGGAAGTGTTGAACAATCTTACTGTTCGCTCAATAAGAAGTGATCATGGAACTGAATTCAAAAACAGTTCCCTGAACAGTTTCTTTGAGAACAAGGGAATCTCTCACAACTTTTCTTCAGTGAGAACACCTCAGCAAAACGGAGTCGCTGAAAGAAGAAACAGAACAATCATAGAAGTTGCTAGATCAATGCTCAGCGATTCTCATCTCCCTACTCAATTTTGGGTAGAAGCTGTAAACACTGCATGTTTTACTAAAAACAGATCGCTGATAATAAAGCGATTTGGGAAGACAGCTTATGAATTTTTTCTTGGAAGGAAGCCTTCTATCAGCTTTCTTCATATCTTTGGTTATTTAGTGCTTTATCTTAAACAACAGAGATCAACTTGGAAAGTTCGACCCAAAAGCTGATGATGGAATATTTCTAGGATATTCCTCCATCTCCAAAGCCTACGGAGTCTTCAACAAGAGAAGACAAACCGAAGAAGAAACAATTCACGTCACTTTTGATGAAACTCGCTCAGCGAACTCTAAACCAATCGCTGACAATGAAGAGTTAAATGCTTGGATGCTTTCTCACTACAGAGAAACAGAACCTTTCTTCTCAAACCATCAGCATTCTGATCCTCCAACCGCTGATGATGATCCGAACATTATACATCCTACCGCTGAATCCACCTCATGGGTCTCAGCAGAACCTCTAAACACACTACAACCATCAAATTTGCCTTCGTCTGAAAACCTCTCTAGTGAATCTACTCAACAGTTAATCGCTGATGAACCTCAAACGTCCTCATCAGTAAACATTCCAATTGTTGATCCAACCTCTGAGTTAAGCAATCATGCTCCTGCTCAGCGATGGACCAAAGATCACCCAATAGATCAAATTCTTGGTGATCTCGAAGCAGGTATTCAGACACGACGAAGCTCAGGTAATATCGGTCTCTGTGTAAATTTTCTCTCTTTTATAGAACCAAAGAAGACTGATGATGCCCTCAGAGATCCAAACTGGGTCAGCGCTATGCAAAAGAGCTGACTGAATTTTCTCGAAACAAAGTTTGGAATCTCGTTCCTAGACCATCTGATAAAACTGTAATAGGCACCAAATGGGTGTTTAGAAACAAGTTAGATGAACATGGAACTGTAACCCGCAACAAGGCTCGACTTGTTGCTCAGGGATACAGACAAGAGGAAGGCATAGACTATGATGAAACCTTTGCCCCTGTGGCCTTGGCCAGGCTCGAAGCAATTCGACTATTCTTAGCTTATGCAGTCTATAAAGACTTCATCGTTTATCAAATGGACGTAAAATCAGCGTTCCTAAATGGAAAGCTGAATGAAGAAGTCTATGTAGAACAACCACCAGGGTTTTATGACCCTAAGTATCCAAATTATGTTTATAAATTGGATAAGGCTCTCTATGGTCTAAAACAAGCCCCTCGTGCTTGGTATGACACTCTCTCATCTTTTCTTATATCTGAAAATTTTGAACGTGGCAAAATTGATAATACGTTATTTTTTAGAAAGATAAAAGGTCATATAATTCTTGTACAAATATATGTTGATGACATAATATTTGGTTCTACTAACCCATCTCTGTGTACTCGCTTCGCTGAAAGAATGAAGAAAGAATATAAAATGAGTATGATGGGTGAGCTGACATATTTTCTTGGTCTTCAGATTAAACAATCTGAAAAAGGTACTTTTATCTGCCAAGGTATTTATGTTAAAGATATGCTGAAGAAGTTTGATCTCACACAAACTTCACCGATGAAAACTCCTATGGCACCACCCCTGACACTTAACAAAGATCCTTCTGGAAAACCTGTTAATGTCACTGCCTATAGAGGAATGATAGGCTCCCTGCTGTATCTTACAGCGATCCGACCTGACATTATGTACTCTACTTGTTTATGTGCACGCTATCAATCTGAACCCAAGGAATCCATCTGCTCGCGGTAAAGCGAATTTTCAGATATCTGAAAGGAAATCCTAACCTCGGTCTTTGGTATCCCAAAGACTCAGGGTTCGATCTAACTAGTTATTCTGATAGTGATTTTGCAGGCTGTAAACTCGACAGAAAGAGTACCACTGGTGGATGTCAACTCCTGGGAGGAAAGCTGGTAAGCTGGACAAGCAAGAAGCAAAATTCTGTGTCCACTTCCACAGCTGAAGTTGAATACGTAGCCGCTGGAAGCTGTTGTTCTCAAATCTTGTGGATGAGAAATCAACTATTAGATTATGACCTTCAGCTGTCAAAGATTCCTATCTATTGCGACAGTACTAGTGCTATCGCTATAGCAAATAATCCAGTGCTACATTCAAAGACGAAACACATTGAGATCAGATATCACTTTATCAGAGATCATGTGATAAATGGTGATATTGAACTTCATTTTATCCCTACTGACTTTCAGCTTGCTGATCTATTCACCAAACCTCTTGATGAGACAAGGTTCAACTTTCTCATCAGTGAGCTTGGAATGCTGAACCTTGAAGAATAATTCTTCAGCATTCATGTATTGTGTCAGTAATCAAAAGTTCCCCTTTTCCTCATTCTCTCTGATAAACATTCTGACTCCCAGGTATGTTTTTTTCCTACAACTGAATCTTCATTCAGTTGAGATGTTTTTCAAAATATAAACCTTAATCACTGAATCTTTCTTCAAATGATTAAAAGCTTTTTGAAATTAAATTTATCACTGATATTTCTTGTCAGTGATCCTTTTAAAAGAAAATCTATCCCCATCTTTACTAACAGGGATACTTTTAAAAGAAAATCTATCGCTGACTTTTCTTTAGCGATAATTTCAAAACGGACAACTGAACAGTCTCTCTTCTATGACGTCATTTGAACCGACAATCCATGACATGCCTTTTCTGACACATTCGTCCGTTGCTCTTCTATCCAATCAACATCGTGGAACGTGTCCATGTCATGATGAGCATTTGTTTTCCCGCTTCTCTCACATTCTCTCTCTTCTTTCTCTTCGTATAAAAGGAATTCTTCTCTCCTTTATACGGTTTACGCTTTCATAACTTTCAAAGCAAGAAACACTTTCTCTCTCAAGAACACTCAAGCAAGTAAACCCAGAACATTGAATCTGCAACTCCTTTTCTTCAAGATAAACAGGGTTTTTTTATTGTTTATGTGCATTGTTCTTATGATTCTTCTTATTCTTTTTAAAATCCTACTCGTTTTCTATGGATTTTATAAAACGTTTTTTTCTAAAAACTAAAGATCACTCTTTCTGATTTTATGTTTTTTTTATAAAAACCTCTTGGTTTTTAACGTGTTCTTCATTCTTTCTACCCAGAACACTATTTTTTCAATTCTTAAAAAAAAATAACTCGATATTTTTCCAGTTTCTTTCCTAATATGGAATCTGGTAAACATCTTCTTATTTTTTTAGTCTAAATCCTTTCTTCTATTATGATTCTTTCCATAACATAAATGGCACAATCTTCAATCGTTGCTTCCAAACATGTATGATTTGCTCTCACTGAAGTTGAGATTAGTAAATGTAATCACTTAGCAAGACTCGAGTTCAAAGCTGACAAATACCCTCATCTAGTGGAAGCTGCTGAATTCCTCAAACAGTCGTGCCTAACTTACGCGATCACTGTGGATCCTAAGCCTTCCAAGACTCTACTCCAGCAGTTCTGGTTCACTGCTGATGTAACTGAACTCACCAACAAGAAAGGTGAACGAGTCCCTGCTATCTCTTTCAGCACGGACTTGGGGCCAGGGAGCATGACCGCTCTTAGCCTCAGGAAATCTTTAAGATTCCCTGACAAACCAAAGAGTGGGTTCGACGCACTCTTCACTGATGATGAGCTGATATCATTTCTGGACGCAATGGGCTATTGTTGGGAAAACAAACCGAGATCTTCTATTCCCAACAAGAAGCTCACCAAGATCCTCAAAGCTCAGATGCCCTCTCAACTGAACTACATCTTCTCGCACATAATTCAGTGCATGAGCGGGAAGAGTGGTTCGCTGGATCAAGCCAGCAAAATACAACTGCAGATGGCCTACTCCGTTATCGCTGGTCAAAACTTTGACTACGCTACAGCAATCTTTGAAGACCTGAGGTCGAGATTAGAGAAGCCTGAACGAGATCCCAAGATCTCGTACGTACGTTTCATATGTACGTACATCAAGTTCCTCTATCCCAACACCTATCCCACCAAAGATGATGGCACTTTTGCCAGGGTAGGATAACGATCACTAGAGGTAAAGCCACTCGCCGACGAGGTAAGTATCTCTCTCCTTCGCTCTCGTCTCTCTCTCCATTCTTCTTCATCTTCAGCGACCACGCAGACAGTTCCTTCGTCTGCTATCCCTGTCGCTACCACTACTTCTAAACGACCATCCGCTAGTCCGATTGGTCCTTCCAAAAAGGCCAAAAAAACTAAGGAAAGTACACCCTCTATTACTATACCTGAGGGAGCTTCTCAACAAGCTACCTTAGATGCATTTGTGGGTCTTTCCTCCACAACTCCAGCAGTCACTCAACCTGCCGTGTCAGCGATTTCGATCGCTGTCACATCATCAGTGACCCCACCTACTATCTCATTCGCTGAGATTAACCCCATCCCTACTTCTATCCCCAAAACTCTTCCCTTTTCTACTCATTTGGTCTCTGAACCCGCTACCTCTTCTTTACCTATAGGACCTGAACATCAAACTTTTGAGGAATCTATGCAGTTCTACAAAATGTTTGATACATCAGGTACACCTATAATCCTAAACACTTCTTTCCCTACCTCTCCAAATAAGCCCGTATCTGAACTAACATTATTTTCAGGTCCTAGTTTGGCGTCTGTTGACACGCATGTCAACAGTCTGGGAGAAAAGGTGGACGCCCTCACCAACACCATCAACGACACCACCAGCACTGTCAATCAGGCTGGTGAGGAGCTGAAGAGGTTGACCGCGACCTGCTCATCTAAAGCTGAGAACTCTCAACTTTCAGTTGTTGAAGAACAAGTCGTCCAACTCAAAGAGTCCTCTCAACTCTTTCAGGGGCGATTTGAGTCTCTTACCACTGAAGTTCGGGGTCTCTCTTCAAAGGTTGACCTCTGCACGTCCCTTCTTCAGCAAATTCTACAAAAGGTGAATGCACCAGCTCCAGCGCTGCCTCCCTCCTTCACTGAAGATGATCGGACCAACCTCAACATCGCTGTGGAATTCATCCATGATGCCACGTGCGACATCCCTGCGGTTGAAGACCGGGTCAGGCGTCTGGAGGCTGACGTACAAGTGCTGAAAGGTTCAACAGCAACTCCGGCAGCTGAGCAACCCTCTACCGCTGATAATGACAAAGTGGGGGAGAATGCTGAATAAACGTCTATCGCTGCTGCTGGGGAAGCTAAGACTCCAAAAAAACCTCCCTCTCAATCTGAGGGGGAGAAGGTAAAAGAATCCTCATCTATTCATTCTCTTCTCTTTGAAGATGATGAGGAAAAAGACGATGAAGAGGAAGATGATCTAGATCTTGATGATCAAGAAAAGGATCAACCCTCCAATGACGACGATGACGATGAAGAAGACCAATATATGTGGTTCTCCAAGCCGAACGTCGCATCAGGGACAACTTCACAAGGGGTTGTCAAAGCAGGGGTGAGAGGTGATACATCTTCAAGCGCTCCTTCGTAAAGCAAAGACAAGCAACCAATCGCTGAAGAATGCTTGAGGACTGGATCACAATCTGAGGGGGAGCATCCTTCTCAGGTATGTCTTTCAATTGTACCACTCTCCTACTCTTTCCAAACCCCTATTTCCTTCTAGCCTTTATCTCTCTTTTTCTAAAAATATACACTTATCCCTTCTTTCCTTCATTTTCTATCCAGACAGTTCTCACCCCTGCTTAAGGGTTCTGAACTACAAATAATTCCAGCTACTATCGCTGAAGAAATAATCCCAATCTCTATCGATGAGATTGATGAAGAAGAAGAAGAATATTCCCTGGTCCATCCAGGAAGGCCCTCTCAACCATCTCATTAGTCAGAGGAAGTGGTGAAGAAAAGAGTTGAAATGATCGCTCAACTAGAAAGTCAAAGGCTGAAAGTCCCTCTTCAAACATCCACAGAGCTCGACTTCCTCACTGAAGCCGAAAGAGAAGAATCTGCCAAAGCTGAGAAGCTGATCGCTGAATGCATACAAGATGCCCAGCTCGCTTTAAAGATTCAATCTTCTCTAGTCAAGGACAAAAAGCTGAAAAGCAAGCCTGTGGAAGTTCAAGCTGCACTGCTGAAAGAAATTGAAGAGGAACGCTCCAAAGAACAAGAGATCAACGATAGGTCTCTCGAATGGTGCAAACAGAAGATTGATTATCGTTCTGATCTTTTTCCGATATCAGCCGTGACTATCTCTGGTCGCAAGAAGAAGGATCAACTCTCAGTGACCATGGAGATTACCAGAGAGGATGGAACCCAAAAAGCTATGTACGTATCCAAACTTGAGAGCTTCGGATTTACGGAATGGTTAGAGTTCTGGGATGCGCTGAAGAAATCCAAATCTACATACAGAGGCTACGTTGAAGGACTTCTTGAAGCCCTCATAAATAGAGTCACTTCTGTACTGAAGCTGACATCTCCTCTTCCTCCCAAATCTTTGAAACTCAAGAGAAGAATTGGGTCCTCCTCCTCTGAAGACGTCGCCATCATCAGGAATGAAACTTCTATCAAATTTTCAAGAGATGCACTGTTTGGTCCTCCTCCCGATCTTTCAGTTCTGGATCTATCTCTGCCTCCTGGTGGTCCTTTCCAAGGTGGTCAAGTAATTGACGATCCTTATGGAGTGTTCTTCAGAGATGATGATGAGGAACTCAGATTTCAAAGAGTCTCTGAGATTCCTATCTGTCCTCTGAATCATCTCAAGGATCTCTTATGCTTATGGTGTGACTTCTCCCCTGCTGCTTAGAAAATCAAAAAAATTATCAGCCAAGAATCTTTGGAATGAAGACAGAAAGGAGAAGAAATACCTGAGTATATGATCAATCCTCCTAAGTCTTCTTTTAATAGCTGATAGATTAGTTTCCTTTTCTGTACTCTATTAGTTATACTTACAGTAGTTAGTTATTCACTTGTACTTATGATTTTCATATCTTGTAATTCTATCCCTGAATTAAATGAAAATTGCAGTGATGTACTTAACCCTATCAGTACTGTAAAAGATCCCTCAAAATAGTAATTGGGACATGCATGCTATGAGTCCTTTTTATTCCTATATTTTGAATCATAAAATAATTTTCTTTAGTTACTTTGTCATTATCAAATAGGGGGAGATTGTTGATCCAAACTCTCTCAGTGATTTGATAACGACCCTCTTCTATACTTAGTGAAAATTACGTTTTAATATGTATTAGTGTTTCACCATCAGCGATCAGACTGAGTCTGTTCAGTTATCGCTGATAGTCTCTCTCATAAACATTTCTATGTATTAGTGTTTCACTATCAGTGATCAGACTGAGTCTGTTCAAGTTATCACTGATAGTTTCTGAAGTAAACAGCCAACGTAATCCCTGAAGACAAGTCTCGCGTCAACATATGTTCATAGTTGAATCGAAGACGAAGTTGCTGAACAAAGAGAAGTCTACTAGTGATCTGATGCGGATATCAGTGAAGCAAAGACAACTCTACATATACGCGAAGGAACATGAGGAAAAGCTTCAACGATAGCTGAACCTCTTTATCTCTGAAAGAAGAGATATTCAGCGATCAAAAGATCACAAAGCTTATGTCTCAAGTTTCCTTTTGTCTATCCTTGCACAAACTAGTACTATGTGTCAGAACGGACATGTCTCTGCCACCATACGTACAACAACTCTGTCAACTACACTGTTCATGACCCGGCCGAAAGCATGTCTCCCAAAAGTCAGACTCCCAAAGCCAATCTGTGAACGCCACGTGTAAAGTGCCCTGCCATGCATTTAATGCATAGGGTATATATAGGAAGTTCACCCCTCGATCTGTGGGTGTTCTCAATCCTTGAACCCCATATAGAAACCCTTGTTTTCTATATCTCTTAATCTCCCATTCTCTGAATTTCTTGTGCAATCATCTTAGGGTTTCTTAAGTTTGTTTAGATTAAGTCTGTCTTAATCTTATTCCGCAACAAACTTGTAAATTGTATTTTGATTTATCAATAAACAATTTATTAAACTTTAATTTCTGTGTTTGTATTCAACCCCCCCCCCTTCTACAAACTTGTTAAGCACCTTTGGGACCAACAAATCCACTCACCTAGAAATAATTCAGTTGGTTCTAACAAACCAGCCGCAAGCTCACATCAGAAAACTGCTCTTTTCAAAAGGTCAGTTAAATTTTCTAATCAGATTCATTCTACTAATCTTTTCTATGACAGGAATAAAGATTTTTCAGGTACACATCAAAGAAGGAGAAGAAGCTTCCAGGAAGAAGCTGAACTGGTCTCGAACAGGAAACCAGTTAAAGAAGAGCTGAAATGTAAAAACTCATGTGTACATACGCCGATTGCCAAGAAGAACAATGCGCTGAAAGTTAAACCTGATTTTGTTTACTCAAGAGATAAATTAATTAGTTTGTCAGGTAAGAAATTATATTGTTCTTATTGTCGTACACATGATCCTGTTCATAAGACAAGTGACCATTACAGGTATGGTTCTTACTCAGTTACCCCCATACGAACTGCAACTAACACTCATGGACCCAAATACCAGTGGGTACCAAAGAAAACTAAACCTGTGTTGCAGGCACCTACTGTCAAGGGGGAGTAGGAGAAGAATGGTTCTTGAATACAACAGTTCAAGACCCGCACTTCAAAGAACAAAAGACCTTACTCCGTGCTGAAAATGAAATTGTACTCCAATACTCGAATGAGGAAATCAACCATCAAGGGGGAGTACATATTTATCTGAAACTTTATGCATATCTTTTTTATATGATAATTTTCAAATGCATAATTTCAGGGGGAGTATAAAAAGGTGATGACTTCTGATTATTTCTGATCAGAACTCGTACTTTAAAAGTTTTACTGCTTTTTGTCTTTTCAATTTAAGTGAATAAATTTGCTTTGACTTGACTTAAGACTTTTGCAGAAGTTTGAGAGAAGCTTAAAAGATCATATCTTTATGACTTTAAGCTTAGATTCATGAGATGTAAGATCATACGTTCAGGTATTATCCTATATCTTAATCTCATATATGGTTGAAAGAAGGACAACCTTCAATCATTGAAAACATCGTTCTAAAACGTTCAAATCACTTCCCGATTCTTCAACCAGATTTTATAATTCGGAAGTGTGATTTTCAATGTTTTCTTTTTCAATTGAGCTTTAACTGTTAAGTTAAACCATTCTGAGCATCATATGCATCATAGGAAAACAAGGATTTCATTGTGCTAGGAATTAACACAACTTCTATGGAATCACCTTAACCAGTGATTTCTACCCAAGAAGTTAATCCTTAGTGATTGAGTGTGAGAAGCGAAAAAAAATGAGTGTGATTAGAGTGAGCAAAACGTTTAAAAGAAAGAGCGTGTGAGAACAGAGTTAAAAGAATATCACAACTCTGCACCAACTTTTTCTGAGCCGGGTAGCCACCATTCTAGTGATTCACAATTCTTTGGTGATCATTATTGAAACAAGCAACTAACCCATGCCCACTCTTGATCAAACCTCACTATCTACTCATTTTCTTCTCAACAAGAAAGTGTTTCACATTTTCAAAGGGGACGCAGCACATATGCTATCTGATTTTCATTTGGAAAATCTGGATATTGAAAAGAAGGAACTCTGCCCCCACCTTCGCACTTCAATTATGCACATTGAGTCTGTGTTTAACTTACTGTTGTCTCAGTGGTTTACACAATTTCGAGCCAATAAACAATCATCAAGTGCTTAATTCTTTCTATCACAAGCACGAACACACAAGGAATTAGTTTCTTTGTCATAACGTTTATAGAAATTACCTTTGTGGTGTTTCGATGATTAAATGGAAGCCCTGGGGAGTCAACATCAAACAACTCCTTTCCAATGTGTATTCATTACACACAGTGACTTAGTGTTACTGACAGGCATGTTAACTGATTCATTAGTTGACTCAGGTGTTACACGACTATTTTGTCTGGATTTGAAAAGATCTGGATGAATATCTTTTGAATTGATGGATCAGGGGCTCTAACCGAAAGATAGACATTTCTTACAAGTAATTTTGATGAAGTCGTTGCACTTAACATCAAAAAGGGGGAGAATGACTACACAAGAAATGGCAAAGATCACATGTTTCAAGAATCACGTCCACTCTTCAAAAGGGGAGATTATTGTTAGAAAAAGACATGCTGATTTTAGAAGCTAGAGAAAGAGATTGCATCTTCTGAGCTGAACAAGAAGACTGAATTGCTAAAATCATTTTCGTAATGATCTTGATCCAAAGGGGGAGATTGTTAAGACACAGTCTCATTGGATTCAAGATCATCCAAACTGAAGATCGCAATCTGAAGCTAAAGCCGAAACGTCGACTCTCGATATTAAAGTCTATGTCGTTTGTAATAAATGTCAATGTAATTGTTTGTTTATTGTAATAGTTAACTTAGTTTAAATATCTATTTCTAATAGATATTAGATTTAGTTAACTTAGTTAGATAAAGTTAGTTTCTAGTATTTAGTTAGTTATATTAGAAATAATATCTAGATCTAATATCTAGATATTATGTTAGATTGTGTGTTCAACACACTTGGTTAGATTAAGTGTATCTCTCTCTCAAGATCAGATAACATTTCACATATACAAACACACACAAAAAGGTGTAAAAGAGAGAAAAACATAGAGAACACAATCAAAGCTTAATCGATCAACCTTGTAACTCGTTTGTTATAATCAATACAGGTTGGTAATCATATTGTGTTG
This sequence comes from Arctium lappa, assembly GCA_023525745.1. Lineage (NCBI taxonomy): Eukaryota > Viridiplantae > Streptophyta > Magnoliopsida > Asterales > Asteraceae > Arctium > Arctium lappa. Next base: position 27,893,893 of record CM042062.1, read on the forward strand.
TTATTCTATAAAACTTGATATAAGTATTGTTGGACCGACAGCCATCACTTTGTTCTTTCTCACATTGTTTTTCCAGTCTTGACAAGTGGTCAGCTACTTGATTATTTATGCCCTTCCTGTCAATGATTTCCAAATCAAATTCTTGCAACAGCAAGACCCACCTGATTAGCCTAGTTTTTGCATCCTTTTTGGAAATAAGATACTTGATGGCAGCATGATCAGTGTGCACAATTACTTTAGCACCCATCAAGTATGATCTGATTTTTTCAAAGGCAAACACCACAGCTAATAATTCTTTTTCAGTGGTAGTGTAATTGATTTGGGCTTCATTGATGGTTTTACTCGCATAGTAAATAGAATGAAAAATTTTATTTTTCTTCTGTCCTAGAACTGCTCTTATTGCCCAGTCACTTGCATCACTCATTATTTCAAAAGGTAAGGACCAATCAGGTGTCACTATTACAGGTGCAGTGACCAATGCATCTTTTAAAATTTTAAAAGCCTTTTTACAACCCTCATCAAAATTAAAAACATGGTCATGTTGTAATAGTGAACACAGAGGTTTGGATATTTTAGAAAAATCTTTTATAAACCTCCGATAAAAACCTGCATGTCCGAGAAAACTTCTGATACCTTTTACAGTAGTTGGTTCAGGCAACTTTGCAATTACTTCCAACTTTGCCTTATCAACCTCAATGCCTCCATTTGAAATGAGATGCCCTAACACAATTCCCTCTTTAACCATAAAGTGACATTTTTCCCAGTTTAAAACCAAATATGTTTCTTCACATCTTTTAAGACTTTTTTCAAGATTTTGTAAACACAGATCATATGATGTCCCATAAACAGAAAAATCATCCATGATAATTTCCATGGATTATTCAAGCATATCAGAGAAAATGGACATCATACATCTTTGGAAAGTGGCAGGAGCATTACAAAGTCCAAAGGGCATTCTTCTAAATGCAAAGGTCCCATAAGGACAAGTAAAAGTTGTTTTCTCTTTATCCTTTGGTGCAATGGCAATTTGATTTTAACCAGAGTAACCGTCCAAGAAACAATAAAACTCTTTCCCTGCTAGTCTGTCCAACATCTGGTCAATGAAGGGTAATGGAAAATGGTCTTTTTGGGTAGCTTGGTTAAGCTTCCGGTAGTCCATACATATCCTCCAACCTGATACAATCCTAGTGGGTATTAATTCATTTTTCTCATTGGTTACAACAGTAACTCCACCCTTTTTGGGTACATACTGCACTGGACTGACACATGTACTACTAGCAATAGGATAGATTATGCCAGCATCAAGCCAATTCAAGATTTCCTTTTTCACAACTTCTTTCGTCATAGGGTTGTCTTCTTTGAGGCTCAACTGAGGTGAAATCTTTGTTTTCTAAAATGATCTTATGCTGACAAATGGTAGGGCTTATGCCTTTTAAATCAGCAATGGTCCATCCTATGTCCTTGGTGTGTAGTTTCAACATGGCAATCAACTGTTCCTCTTGATCAGATTCTAAAGATGCGGAAAAAATGACTGGCAACTTCCCTGGATCTCCTAAAAAGGCATATTTCAAATGTGAGGGAAGTTGTTTCAATTCTAAATTTGGATCACATTCTATGGAAGGAACAAGAGTTTTCTTATCCTCACTTCCTAAGACTTCAACAGCAGAGGTAACTTGTGTGTCTTCTAACTCCTCAAACTCTGCTATATATTCCTCACTATCAGACTCATCAATTCCCAAGACCTCCCCAAAACTTTGGTCTTGACACCAAGATTCAATCAAACTTAATGTAGAACATTCCTCCTTCTCTTTAGGATATCTAAGGGAATCCAAAACATTGAAAGTCACTTGTTGGTCTTGAACTCTCATGGTGAGTTCACCCCTTTGGACATCTATTAAAGTTCTTCCTGTTGCAAGGAATGGTCTCCCTAAGATAATGGGGATGTCTTTGTCAGCTTCAAAATCTAAGATGATAAAGTCTGTTGGAAAAATAAATTTATCAACTTGGACAAGTACATCCTCAATCTTACCTTTTGGCCAAGCTATAGACTTGTCTGTTAACAATAGTGAAACAGTGGTAGGTCTAGCCTCACCTATACCTAAAGTGTTGAAAACAGATAAAGGCATAAGGTTTATGTTGGCACCTAAGTCACATAGGGCTTTTCCTACTTCCTTTCCTCCTATGGAACATGGGATTGTGAAAGTCCCAGGATCTTTCAACTTCGGAGGGATTTTGATAGACAACGTAGCACTGCACTCTTCTGTCAGAGCTACAGTCTCATACTCATTCAACTTTTTCTTTTTGCTTAAAATATCTTTTAAAAACTTTGCATAATTTAGCATTTGTTCAATGGCTTCCACCAAAGATATGTTGATATGCAACTGTTTAAAAACATCCAAAAACTATTTAAATTGCAGTTCATCTCTTTGATTTCTTAATCTCTGGGGATAAGGAATATAGAGAGGACCTGGAGTAGGAGATGTAGTCTTTTGAGGAGCAGGTGTTGGGACAGTTGGTGAGATTTTATAGCTTAGTGGATGGTGTAACTTTAACTTGTTCTACAGGTCTGTTTTCACAAGGAATTTTGGGACTGTCACCAGATTGTGACACATCCAAAACAGTCTGTTCTTTTTCCTTTTGATCTTTCTTGGGTTCATTTGGGAATAGTGTAGGAAAGTCTGGTTTCTGTGGAATAGGTGTGGTGTCCATGGGCCCAACAGTGTTTCCGGGCCTAATGCTCACACTGGGTTGAGTGGAATCTAAGACTGTGTTTTTCTTTTCAGGTTCTGCTTTGTCTGTCTTTTTTAGTTCTTTTTGAATATTTTCTGGTAACTCCTGTCCACTTCTCAATGTTACTGCTTTCACATGTTCTTTTCCAATTCTCAGAGGTATTTCTGTCACTAGGGAGAGAACCTAAAGGACGTTTCCTTATTTCCAAATCCATTTGACCCACCTGGGTCTCCAGATTTTTAATTGATGCCTGTGTTTGGGTCATGAATGCTTTCATCATTGCTTCCAAGGAAGTAGATGATTCGGCATGCTGGTTTGACTTTTGTTGATAACCAGGTTGATTATTTTGAAAATTTCCATGCTGGTTATTTTGAGGTCTGTGATGAGGCTGTTGGTGAAAATTGGGTTGTCCTTGCAACTTTGGTGGTGGTGGATTTTGGGGCAGGACTGTGCCAAGAAATATTTGGATGGTTTCTCCATTCAGGATTGTAAGTTTGAGAAAAAGGCCCACCCTTGTTGTTACTGCTGACATAATTGACTCTTTCGGGATTTCCGGGACAATGTTCAAAGTGATGACCCTCTCCACAGTAGGTACATTATATAGACTGCACAGTAGGGGTAGGTGCCACAGTATTAACTTGCACAACATTAAGATTTTTGATTAAAGATGCCATGTCGGCCAGCTGTGAAGATAACAATGCATAAGCATTTGTGTCTTGTACCCCTGCTGCCTTTCTAGGTAAAGCACGTGGATCAGCCCATTGACCATTATTGTTTGAAATTATTTCAAGGATTTCATATCCTTCATTATAGGTACAAGTTGTGAATGCTCCGTGTGCAGTAGCATCGAGCATTTGTTTAGCAACATTATTTAAACCATTGTAAAACGTCTCTAGCTGAATGCAGTACGGAATGCCATGATGAGGGCATTTTCTCAGTAGCTCCTTGTACCTATCCCATGCATCAGGAACTGCTTCATCGTCCATTTGTCTAAAAGTACAGATTTCGTTTCTAGACTTAGCATTCCTCGTGGGTGGAAAATATTTTTTCAAAAACTTTTCTGCCATTTGGGTCCATGTAATTATAGAATCTGGTTTCAACGAGTTGTACCAAGACCTTGCTCTATCTTTTAAAGAGTATGAAAAAAGTTTTAATTTTAGAGCATCGTCTTGTACACCAGGCAGTTTAAAAGAATCTGTAATTTCCATGAAAGACCGGAGGTGAGAATGAGGATCTTCAGTTGGCAAACCAGCGTACTGGCCGTTAGTTTGCAACATCTGAAACATTATCGGTTTTAATTCAAAATGGTGGGTTTGCAAAGTTGGTTTAAGAATTCCTGTATGTAACTGGGTTAAAACAAGAACAGCGTAAGACATAATGCCACCATTTTTGGAATTTGCTAGCCAAAAAATGTGTTGTTCCTCATCATCATTATTTATATTCTCTTCATTTGGTTCTTCGCGATCATCGAAATTTTCGCGGTCATTGGGAATTTCCCTATCACGATTTCTTCGGTTATTATTATTTTCTCGATCATTATTATGATCATTTAGATTTACCTCGGGCATCGTTTCCTCATCCGTCATATATTCACGTTCAGACATTTCGGAAGGATTTAAGACTAAATAAGTCTTTTGGATTCTTCTTCGTTGTCTAAATATTCGTTCAATATCGGGATCAAATTGGAAAAAATCACTGTGTGGCAATCTTGGCATGCACTTTTTTTTTGAAAATTTTTTTTTTTTGAATTTTTTTTTTTGGGAATATTTTTTTTTTACTTTTTTTTCTTTTTTTTTCTTTTCAAAATAGATGGTAGAAAAACTTGCTTTTATAAATCTCATTTTAAAAACAAAAACTTTTAGCGTGCTTCCCCGGCAATGGCGCCAAAAACTTGTTGCGGATTTTCGTGTTTACACCTTTTTAAAATGCAAATATATAGATTTCGATGCAAGTATACATCTCAATCTACTACCGTTTTGTAACAAGTAATAGTGGTACAAAGTACCGAATATCGATCCCACTGGGAAGCGTGGAAAAGTTCTCCTTGAAAGTCGGGTATGTAAAAGCGAGTCTCAGATGGCGAATTCGAAAACAATATTTTGATTGGGGGTTTTGAGTAACACTACTGAGAATTTTAATTTTAAAAAGAAACGCAGGGTATAAAGATCCGTTGGGACGAATTTAATAATCAAATAAAAGATGAGAGTGCATTTCATTGTTATCTCAGAGTCGATATTTTTATGTAACTTAAAGAAACCGGCATACAACGAACCACTTGTCAGTTGATCAGATGTATTTTGACAGAAAATATAACTCTGATTTAAATAACTTTGAACAATCATGCAAGACGATGCACCTTTTATTCTCTTATCTGCATCGGTCCCAACTTTACTTTATACCCCAAACTGAGGCTGTTAGCCCATCATCATTTTAAATTCTAATTTTAAATATTGTAAAAACAATTAAAGAAAAAATGAGAATCACGTTAACTATTCACTATTAATTTTAAAAAGAAATCTTAACGAACTACACACATAACTAAAGCTTTTAGATGAACGAGAAAAATTAAATTACTTGAGAACGACGAGTATATTAAATTACGAACACTACAATAAACGATTTTAATTTAATTAACTTAACGACGTTAAAGTAATGCGAGAATTATAAAACTAACATTTATCAACTAATTTACCACTAGTTATGGAAAGTCTTGTTTTAAATGTGGATTTAGTATTTAATTTACTTTGAGAGTCCTTGGCAATTGTTAACGTAATTATCGTAATATGCGGGAAGATTTTTATAATTTTGGAAACACGAAGCAATTTTAATACTACAACAAACCGTGAACCAAACGAGGTTGGGAATTCGAAAAGATTGATCGGACTTCCGGTTTGTAATAGAACTAAAATTGTAAGTAGAAACCAAATAAAAACCAAAATTAATCGAACCGGACGAGATGAGTAGAAGTTTCGAGAATGTAACGAGAGAATAACTCATCAACAATTTAAATGGCGAAGTAGCAATATATTCAATCGATCCAAAAGAAAGGAGTTTGAACTTGTGAGCCTATGCTTGATGTTGCACAACATCCCACGGCTCACCAAATCAAACCACTTAAAACGTGGCTAAACAACCAACTAGAGATGCAATGGTTTATATGCTTCCTACTAGTATCAAGGAGCTAAGCATGGGATGGATGATAAGTATGTATGGATGATCAAGGGCTCTCCTCCTCCTTCCCCCCATTTAAAAGTCTTGTACATCCTTGGGGCTCAAGACAAAAATTGGGGCCCAACTAAACTTGTCAAAAGATTTAGCCCATCAATTTTTGTGTCATCCATCCAAACTTTTGGCCCAAACGGAAAGCAATTCACGCCACAAATTTAGTCTAAAATGTATTACTTAGGTTCAAGTATTTGAGGCCCAAAAGAAATGCAACCATAGTCTTTAAATTCCGGCCCATCTTGTAGTCCAAAAGAAAAAGTAGTTTGTCCATCTTCACAAAAATCGGCCCAAAAGAGAAGGTTGAAGTCCACGTTGAAAGCCCGACAATTCCGCTTGTTGAACATGTTGGACTTCAATCGGCCGCACCCCAAATCTAAAATACAAAATTATAAAGAAATAAGATTTTTTTTCGTAATTTTCTCATAGAATAGATTTATTAGACCGAAAACGAGAAATATAAAGCTAAACGACAAAACCGTAAAAATAAACTAAAAGACGCAATGGGAGAACGAAAATTAGCTCAAAATTATAAAAAAAAAAAAGAAGACTAAAAATAGGGTAAATAAATTTACCCTATCAATTATTTATCAGGGAGAGATGTTGTTATATTGTACATGCCTGAAATACCTGCAATAGAGGTTGAACGTGATAAAGTGAAGAATCAGAATTCAACTCTTCTAAAATAGATTCAGGAGTTTAAAAATAAATTGTTAAAATCTGATAAAACTTCTGATTGTGCAAAATGTGCTAATAATTCCAAATCTGATTTTGCAGATATTCTCAGCACAAGAGAAAAAGAAATTAAAGAGAAAGAGAAAGAAATTAAGATGAAAGAAGATTTGATTGTGACTATTGAGAAAGAAATCAAACTGAAAGAGAGAAATATAACAAATCTTCAAAGTAAGCTGAAGACAACTGAACAACAGACATCAGAATTTAAAGTTGAATCAGTTGATCTACACATCAAGTTTAAAGCTTTTGAAGAAAAGATATATGCTTTGGAGACAAAGAATGTTGATCTGATGAAAAGACTTCAAGCAGATAAAGACAAAACAAATCTGGAGAAAGATTCAACTCAAAAGCTTTCTGACTTTTCTAAGAAAGTTATCCAAGAGAAAAAGGATCTTGAGCTAAGATGATTGAAACTCTCTAAGAAAGTGTCAGAGTTTGAAAAGATTTTAATTACTGAAAGAGACACGTTTGCTAAAGAGAGAAAAGTTCTTGAAGACAAAACGATTGAACTTCCCAAACAAATCTCAGTTCTGCAAGACTTACTTGAAAAAGAAAGAAAAACTTTTCAAGAGAAGAAAAAGTCTAATGATGTTGAAAAGAAAAATGTTGAAAAGAGAAATGTTGGGATCTTCAAGGAAATATCTGAAAAGAACAAGAACTTGGAGAAAGATTTTGAGCAAGAACGTTTAAACTTTGTTAGTGTATTATTGTATACAAGATTTAATAGGAAAAGTCAAGTAAAGTAAAGTCAACAAAGTCAATGTATGTTTAGTCAATATGAGATTACTTTGTCATTAAGCTTGTGGTTTTAATCCTTGGTATAAATACCATGTTGCCTTGTAAATCATTAGGCTAGTGGATTGTACTCAAGATTGTTAGATCAATGACATGAATGTTTCTCTCTCTACACTCTCTCTCTAGAATTAACATTGTCATATTGTTAGATTGAGATTAATTGTTTAGATTTGCTTGAATTGATTGGGAAATTACATTTTCAAACTTTGAATCTGAAATATCTAAGTTCATATCCAAGATATATGTTCTATCATCAGATGTTCAAAAAGAACAGATGGTAAAATCTGATTTGAAAAAGAAGTTTGACACACTTATTGCTGAAAGAAACCTTTTGTCTAAAAAGATAAAGGACTTGGAAGCTGCAAATGTTGAATTGTTAGAGAAGATTACTGTTGATGTGATTAATCACTAACCTTATGACAATTCAACCGAATCAATTTGTTCTTTCAAAACTGCTTCAAGTTTCATTCATGAGAAAAATGTTTTAAAAAAGAACAGTGTCAAACCAAACATTGTCAAGTCAAATCAGATTCGTCCATCTAATCTATTTTATGACAAGTCTGTTGATAGTCCAGTGAGCTTCTATGTCAAATCTCTTGGAAATCATTCAAATAAAGGACAGATGGTCTGCAGAGTAAAGAGTTCTCCTGATGATGAGAAGAAGAATGACAGCTCATTCAAATCCACATCAAATGCCAAGAAGAACGGTGCTCATAAAGGTAAATCTTTTGGTAATTCTGATATGTTTTATTCTACTAATCATTTGATTAGTATTGCTTAGAAGAAAATCTATTGTTCTTACTGTGGAGAGAATGATTTTGTTCAAAAAGAATTTGCTCATAACTGGTACGGATCTTACAGAATAACTTCTCAGAAAAGTAATTTTAAAAGATTTAAATCTATTGAGAAGTGGATTCCTAAATCTAACTTACCAAAACCCAAATACCAGTGGGTACCAAAACCTATCAAATCTGTTTTGCAGGTACCACAGATGTAGGGGGAGCAAGATGTTTGACTTCTAGACAAAATAATCTAGGACTCGTACCTCAAAGAATTGTGGTTCTTGAATATCTCAGTTCAAGACCCGTTCTTCCATGTCAAAAAGACTATGACTTCTAAACACATCAGTTTAGGACTCGGTCTTCAATGTTTAAAGACAAGGATATTTTGCAAATATCCAGGGGGAGCTTATTAGAATATAAATCATTCTATCATGAATTGAGGGGGAGCTTAAATGTAAGTATCTTCTAATCTAGATCTCTGATTGTTTGAAAGAAGAACAACTTTCAAGCATGAAAGTTTTTTTTAAATGTTCAAACCACTTCTGGTTCTCAAAAGATTTCATGAATTTAGAAGTGAGATTTTAAATGTTTTTCATTACTAGTGCTTTAATGTTTAACTGACCGTGTGTTTCCAAAGATCAATACTTGTGTATTACCTTGTCTATATATTGTCAAGTATTCACACACACCGGTTCAGTACTTCATTTGAATTTGGTATTACCATGTCTCTAAACGAACTAATTTTTCGATGGTAATACTCCTGTTTGCTTTCAAATTTGTTGAGAATCAATTATCATTTCAATCTTTGTACGTTCATTGTAAAATTGTATATATTCGTTCATGTTGGGTCAGAAATAACTAAGTCTGGTTAGTACTGCTAGGTGATGAAATATTACTACTGCTAGTAGAATTAATACTACTTGAAGAGTTAGTACTGCTAGAAGAATTGTTAGTACTGCTTGGAGAGTTAGTACTGCTAGTAGTTAGTACTGCTGAAGATTACTACTGCAAGAGAGGAGTTAATACTGCAAGCATGGTTAGTACTGCTAGAGACAAAGTTAATACTGCTGAGAGAATTAATACTGCTTATGAAAGCTGCTGTGAAGATAATGATGGAATGATGCGAAAATCAAGAAGATTTGAAGATAATTATGGACTGGATCATGAAGATTAATTTTTCTTTTATAATTATCTTGTAATCTGTCTTGTATATATACTGTATAGAAGGCATAGTTTAGAACAGAGTTTTTACATAGAAATATAGAATACGAGTTGTTTTAGAGAATTAACCTCAAGACTAGTATTGATCCTTTCTATAGAGAAGTATAGAACGTCTGTTGAGTCTGTTCAACAGATTGAGGTTGTGTTTGTAATCACTAAGTTTTATGCTATATAAACTTATGATTTGAGTTCATATTCTGTGTTTTGATTAATTGTTAAAGTGTTATTCCGCGACTTCTTTAACATTGTTTCTGAGTTTGTATTAAATTCTTGTTTAGAATTTTCGATCTTGACAGTTCATATAAACAAACTATCAAGTTCTTTGATACCCCAACCATTTCTTGTCCATATTCATAATATTTGATCTGATTAATTCATTGTCAGATTATCAAAACAAGAAAATTAAATGATCATAAATGTTCATTGTTTTGAGAGATCTTCATTGTTCAAATGCTCAAATTTCATTAATATTTTTAATGAGCATACATTTTGACAATGTAATCATATTTGTGCTTAACTGTTCAAGATAAATTGTTGAGCAACCATTCTTTATAGGACAAATTACATGGGATCAGTGTGAGAGCTTAAACAGAACTTCCATGGATTCACGTTAGCAAGTGTTTCCTACCCCGGAAGTTATCCTAAAGTGATTGAGGGGTGATGGGTTTTAAATCAAAGAGTGGGGGAAATAACTCATCCGATTGAGTTTTTCTTATTGTGTGGAGCGGAAAAATGGAAAAGAGAGTTTGGTTAGAAGTGAGCTTAAATGTTAAAAAGAAAGAGGGTGTGAGATCAGAGTTAAAAGAATATCAAAACTCTGCACCAACCACTTTCTGAGTCGGGCAGCCACATCTACTGATTGGTTCAAATTCTTTGGTGACCATCATTGAAAAAGGTAGTGAGCCCATGCCAACTCTTGCTATTACCCCACCAACCACTCGTTTCTTTCTTAACAAAGAAATGTTTCATTTTCTTTGGGGACGCAACACATATGCTATCTGGTCTTCACTCAGAAGATTTAGATATTGAAAAAGAAGGAAAGTTGCCCCACCTTCGCACCTCTTTCATGCACATTGAATTCGTGTAATACTTGTTACTGTCTCAACAGTTTACACATTTTGAGCCTGAAAAAGCCTAAGTAGTTTCAATCATTCTACACTTTCACGTACACACAAGGAATAAGTTTTCTTGTCATAACATTCATAGAAGTTCCTTCGCGTTTTTCGATGATTGAATGGAAGTCCTGGGGGAGTGAACATCTCAAAAACTCTTTTCCAATGTACATTCGTTGTACAAAGTGGCTCTGTGCTACTTACAGGCATACTAACTGTATCATTTGTTGATTCAGGGTTATCATGTTTATTATATTTAAATTTGAAAATATCCGGGTATATACATTTTATGAATTGACGGCTACACAGATTAAAAGAGAGAAGATTGCTAGAGCTACAAAGGAGGAGATTGTTATTTTCTCATAAAAGGGGGATATTCAAAGAAAGTGATGAAATTGAAGAAGTTTTGATGATCATGATGCTCACAATCATCAAAAAGGGGGAGATATTTTAAAGATTTCAATTTTAGAGCACATTAGGAAGAAACTTGAGATGATTATAAAGAAAAAGATTTCAAAGTGAAAAAGGAAGAGATTTTCTGAAGAAAAATGAGAGATACTTTCTGGAATTTCAAGTTCAAGACAGTTGAAAGTCATGGATTCTGAAGATAATGTTTCAAAGATAATTCAAGAAAGTTTATTTTCTGAAGACGATCCAGAGATCAGAGAGATGAAGATACAAGATCAAAGATTCCTCAATCAATAGTTCAAAGATGTAAAGTTCAAAGAAATTCAAAAGTTTCAAATTTGTTGATCAAGACTTGTTGACTGTTCAAAGACAATGTGAATGACTTTTCAAGATTCTTTAAGAGATGAAAGATTGAAGATTGCCAGAGCTTCAATGTCTAAAGCTGTTAGAGATGAAAGTTTGAAGAATCAAGAACTGAAGACGATTGTCAAAAAAAATTTAAATCTTGAATACAAAGGGGGAGATTGTTAGTGTATAATTGTATCCAAGATTTAAAGTGTGAAATAGTCAAAGTCTGAAAAGTCAACAATGTTAAGTCTTTGAGTGTTTAGCCTTATGAGAGTTTTTGTGTGATAGATATATGAGAGAAGTAACTATATATAGGTTTGTAGCTTTGTAAGAGTAGTAAAGGTATGGTCAAGAATTGTAATTGTCACATTAAGAGATATATGACATTGTAATTTTCTCTCTCTACTCTCTCTCTAGAACTAGATTTTAATTTTGCATCTTGATTGAATAGCTTGAATTGAGAATCATACATTTTCATCAAAAAGGGGGAGACATGATCAAGAAATGGTTGTGAAAGAAAGTTGTTAAAGAAAGATTGTTGAGAATGTGTGTCAAAGATTGCAAGTATTGCTGAAGATTGTGCAAGTTTGAAAGAGCAAATTCAAAGATTTCAGAATGCGAGCAGATTTTACTGAATTTTTTTTTGCTAAAGTAATTTTGAGCTAAACCTGAAGATAATTTCTTTTTAAAGTCTGAAATAGGTTTTTACAACCTTGGGGGAGATTGCTATACTATTCTTGATGAATGTCCTTATAGACTTTGGGGAGATTACAAAAGTTTTTGAAGTCAACTTTATCCGAGAAAAGGGGAGATTGTTTTTGAAAGAGATTGTGCTTCAATGTTTATTTTTCTGAAGATGATCTTTGCTGGAAGAAATTTACAAGGAGGAGATAAAATTGCTAAAGATCAATCAAAGGGGAGATAATTTGTTTTGTATAGAAAGTGGGAGATTGTATTGCAAATCTTTTTAGAAATGATCTTGAATCCAAAGGAGGAGATTGTTAGAGCATATATTTGTTGGATACAAGATCATAAAGACAGAAGACTGAAGATAAAGCAAGTCAAAGCTTAAGTCAAACTCTCAAGCATAAAAGTCAAAGTCTTTTTGTAATAAAGGTCAAAGTCAAAGCTTGTAAATGTTTTTGTGTTGTAAGTGTTTTTGTCTCGCGTGTGTTAAATAGGGATATGACTACAAGGAGTTTGTAAGAAGCGTATGTTAAGAAGTCTTGTTAGAATTGTACGCAGACTGTTTTCTAGAGAGAGAAATATCCACATAGCATATTGTATACGAAATCTTGGTTTGAAATTGAAAACAGGTTAATTGATGTTTTGATTCGTATAGTGTCTTTGTTAGTAAACTGCAATTAGAACTTGATTTTGGGAATAATAATCTTTCTCCCTTTTTATGAATAAAGTGGTATCGATTTTACCTTTGGAAAACCCATACTTGACAAGGAATATGGATAATACGTCATACCAGGCTCGAGGGGTTTGTTTGAGTCCGTAAAGTGCTTTGTTGGTCCCGAAGGTGCTTAACAAGTTTGTAGAAGGGGGGTGAATACAAACACTGAATTTTATAGTTTAATAAATTGTTTATTGATAAATCAAATTACAATTTACAAGTTTGTTGCAGAATAAGATTAAGTAAAACCTAATCTAAACAAACTTAAGAATCACTAAGAAGGGTTGCACTAGAAGTAGAGAATGGGGGATTAGGAGACTATAGAAAACAAGGGTTTCTATATTTTTAGAAAGATGAAGGCTTAGGGCAACTCTCAGATGGATTTAAAATATTTCTATTTATACCCGATGCATTAAATGCAAGGCAGAGCACTTTACACGTGTCCTTCATTGATTGGCTGCATTAGTCTGACTATAGGAGACATGCTTTCGGCTGTATGATGAACAATGTAGTTCTTAGAGTTGTTGTACGAATTGCTGCAGAGGTATGTCTGTTCTGACAATCGTACGATGTGTGCAAGGGTAAGACAAAAGAGACTTGAGTCATAAGCTAAGTGATCGTCAATCGCTGAATATCTCTTCCTTCAGAGATATAAAGAAGTTCAGCTATCGCTGAAGCTTTTCCTTAGATTTCTTCGCGTATGTAGACTTGTCTTGGCTTCGCTGATATCCGCAGCAGGTCATGAGTAGACTTGTCTTTGTTCAACAGTTTTGTCTTCGATTCAGCAGTGAACATCTTTTGTCGCGAAACTTGTCTTCAGGGATTACGTCTAACTGTTTACATGAGAAAACATCAGCGATACTGAACATACTCAGTTTTTTATCGCTGATAGTGAAACACTTATACATATGAATGTTTACAAGAAAGATCATCAGTGATAACTGAACAGACTCATTATGTTCGTTGATGATGAAACACTAATACATAATGTTAAACGTAACTTTCACTAAGTATAGAAAATGATCATTATCAAATCACTAAGAAAGTATGGATAAACAATCTCCCCCTATTTGATAATGACAAAGTAAGTATGAAGAAAATTACTTTAATGTCAAAATAAAGGATAATCAGGACTCATAACATACACGTCCCAATTACTATTTTGAGGAATCTTTTACAGTACTAATAGAGTTAAGTACTTCACTGAATTTTCATTAATTCAAAGAAAGAATTACAAGATAAATGAAAATTTTAAGTACAAGTGAAGAACTAACTACTGTAAGTCTAACTAACAGATTACAAGAAGTAAGAAGAGAATCTATCAGTTATCTAGATAGGATTTAGGACCTTGATCATGTAATCAGGTACTTCTTCTCCTTTTTGCCTTCGATCAGTTGATTCTTGTCTGATGATTGTTTTGATCGGTTCAGCTAGAGGAGAGTAGGTACACCATAGGCACAGGAGATCCTTGAGATGATTAAGAGGAGAGATAGGAATCTCATAGACTCTTTGGAATCTGAGCTGACCTTCATCATCGTTGAAGAAAATTCCAAAAGGATTTTTCAGCACTTGTCCTGCGATGAATGGTCCACCAGGAGGCAGGGATAGATCAAGAACCGAGAGATCAGGAGGAGTCCCGCATAATGCTTCTTTTGAGAACTTGATGGAGGTGTCGTTCTTGATTGCAGCGACATTGTTAGAGGAGGATGAGGCATGCTTTCTTTTAGATTGCCTTGTCTTTAGGGAATGAGCATAAGGAACCTTTAATACAGCAGTGACTCTGTTGAGGAGGGATTCAACGATACCTTCAACATAGACCCTGTAGGTTGACTTTGATTTCTTCAGTGCTTCCTTGAACTCTAACCATTCCATGTAGCCAAAGCTTTCAAGTCTTGATACGAACATTACCTTTAAGCTTCCATCCTCTCTGGTTACCTCCATTGTTACTGAAAGTCGGTCCTTCTTCTTTCTCCCAGAGATGACAACAGTTATGATCTTCATTGGGTTTGAGCGATAATCAATCTTGTGTTTGCACCATTCAAGTGTTTTATCACTGACCTCTTTTTCTTTTGAGTGTTCCTCTTCAATCTCTTTTAGCAGTGCAACTTAAACCTTCACTAGATTTTTCTTGAGTTTCTTGTCTTTGAACTGAGAAGACTGAACTTTGAGAGCTAGAGATACGTCTTGTTGGCATTCAGCAATTAGTAGCTCTGACAGATTCTTCCATTTCAGCTTGAGTCAGGAAGTCAAGCTCTTTTGAGGAGGATTAAAGAAGGATCATTAGTCTCTAACTCTCTAGGTGAGAGATCATCTCTGTTCTTCTTGTGAGTTCATCCTCTGACCATTGAGTTGGTCGCGAGGGCCTTCTTGGATGGAACAGGGGTTCTTCTTCTTCTTCTTCATCAACCTCATTGAAGGAGGTTGGGATTATTTGGTCTTCAACTGTTGAAGCTAGGATTATTTGAAGTTCAGTTCCCTTAAGCAGGGGAGAGAACTGACTGATCAAAAAGGAAACAAGGAGTTAGTGTTTACTTATATGGAAGAAGAAAGATAAAGGCTAGAATGAGATAGGGTCTTGGTAGGAAAAGAAGGAGAGAGGAACAAGGTATAGGCATACCTAAGAAGGATTCTCCCCCTCGGATGGTGAACAAGTTTTAGGTTTCCCTCAGAAGCTATTCCCTTCTGCTTTCCTTGGGATAGAGCACCTAAAGCTTCTTCCCTTCTCACCCATGCTTCAGAAATGACAACGCCTTTGGCAGCTTGCGTTGACGAGATGTTTGTAGATGAGAACCAAAGAGGTTGATCATCTTCATCATCATCTTCGTCATCATTAGCAACATTGTCTTTCTCTTGACCAGGGAGATCAAGGTCTTATTCATCGTCATCTTCCTCCTCCTCATCTTCTTCTTCATCAGCGAGAGCTAAGGAAGAAGAGGGATGGACCTGATCATCAACTGCTGAGATTTCAGCAATCTTCTCCGCCTCAACTTGAGAGGGAGTTTCCTACGTTTCCTGTTCATCAGCTGTGATTTCCTCAAGTGATCTCTCCCCCTCTTTGTCATTATCAGCGTGGGGGAGGTTAGCGTTAGCAGCAACAGCATCAGCGGCAGGAGTTGAACGAGAATCAGCCTCCAACTTTTCCATACGTCCTTCAATTTCTGGAAGTTCTGAAGTAGCCTGATGAATGAACTCAACGGCTATATTCAGTGAAGTCCAGTCAGTGTCCGTGAAGGAAGGCGTCGGTAGTGGAGCTGGTTCATTCAGCTTGGACATGATCTGAGTTAGTAGATCTGTGCAGGCATCGATCTTTGAAGATAGACCCCTAACCTCAGTTTGCAGAGAGCCAAAACGTCCCTGTAGAAGTTGGACTTGTTGATGGTTTGTAACCAAGTCCTTCATTTATATAACCTCTCCTTGAAGAGTAGTGGCCTGAGAAGCTTCAGCTTTTAAAGTAGAAGCAGTTGTAAGTCTTTTCAGCTCTTTACCAGCTTGGTTGACAGCGCTGGTGGTGATGTTGAGGGAATCGGAAAGAGATTCCACTTTGTCAGCAAGTTTGTTGACATTGACGTCAACCGTTCCCAAATTAGGACCTAAAATAAAAGTTAGTGATTGATCCAAACGTTGCTCAGGCTTATATGGAGAGATGGGAGATGTGTATATGGGTTTAGGAATACCTGATAGATCAAACATATTGTAGAATTGCATATCTCCTTCAAAATTTTGAGGAGTTGTTTGAGTATTAGGTCCTAAGGATGCAGCATGAAGAGGTTGCTGCGAAATGTTTGGAGGGTTATTGACCAAAGAGATAGTAGAAGAAAAAGGAGTAATGGGGATAGAAGTAGAGATAACACTTATGATAGTAGGATTTACCTCAGTTTGTGGAGGTTGAGGAACTGAGAAAATGGGTGTTGTCACATGTGCGGTGTCAGCAATGGTCATCACTGAAATGGTTGTTGTAGCAGCTGATGTGGAGGAGATACCCACGAAAGCATCCAAAGTAGTTTGTTGAGAAACTACTTCAGGTATTGTTCCCGAAGGGGTTGGCACCTTGGTCTTTCTGGCCTTTGTAGAAGGACCAGAGAGAACAGTTGATTGACGTTTGGAAGGGGTGGTAGCGGCAGGGGTAGCAGAAGAAGGAACCTCCTGCGTGGCCGCTGAAGTAGAAGAGTAGAGAGAGGCGAGAACGTAAGGTAGAAAGACTTACCTCATTATGAGCAGGCTTTATCTCCAGCGCTCGTTGGCCCACCTTTGAGAAAGTACCATCATTTGAAGTGGGGTACTTCTCAGCATAGATAAAATGGAGATAGGCGTAGATGAAACGAACGTAAGGGATCTTGGGATCCCTTTTAGACTTCTCAATCTTTGATAAAAGATCATCAAAGATTGCACCAGCGTAGTCGTAGTGCTTGTTGGCGATCACTGAGTAACCCATTTACAGCTGCATTTTGCTGGTCTGATCCAGCGATCCTATCTTTCCACTCATACACTGAATAATGTGAGTGAAGATGTAGTTGATCTGTGAAGGCATGTTCACCTTTTGAATCTTGGACAGCTTCTTGTTGGGAATCTGGGAGCGAGGCTTGTTGTCCCATGAGTATCCCATGTCATCCAAGAAACAAATGAGCTCAGCATCAGTGGGTAGGGACTCAAAACCAACGTTGGTCTTTGCAGGGAATCGAAGAGCCTTGCGGAGACCAAAAGCAGTAAGTAATCCGGGGCCATTTTCAGTAACGAAGGAGATGGCAAGGACCACTTCACCTTACCGAGCTTTTGTCAACTGTAAACCATAACTGTTGAAGGAATGTCTTGGAGGGCTTGGGATCAACAGTGAGTGCATAGGCTATGCATGACTGTTTCAGAAAAGCAGTTGCTTCCACCAGATGTGGGTATTTGACAGCTTCAAAGTCCAACCAAGCCAGATGGTTGTTCTTTGGGATTTCAGATTCAGTGATTGTGAACTTGACATTTTTGGAAGCAATGAGAGTAGCTTGGGCCATTTCTGAATAGAAAGAAGTAGAATAGAATAAAGGGTTTAGAGTCTAAAAACAATTAAAATGTTTTACCAGTTTCTCTTTTAGGAAAGAAACATGGAAAAAAAACAAAGTTGTGTTTTTAGAGTAAACAGTGTTCTTTATGAGAAAGAAAGAACATTTTGAAAAACCAAATGTTTTTAGAGAAAGTTAAAATCAAAAGAAATGATTTTAATGTAAGAAACACTTTAAAGTCCAAAATAAGAGAATATTTAGGATTTAAGAGTGTTTTTAAAATGAAAGAATGGGTAGGACAAAAAACCTGATAATCTTGAAGTTTTGAAGTTTTGAAGATTTGAAGATTAGTATTTTTGTCTGCTTGAATGCCTTGAATGCTTTTTCTTGCTTAGGAAGTTTAAGTGAGCATAAAAGATAAGAATGGAAAAAGGCATTCCTTTTATATGGGGAGAGAGAAGGAATGAGGCGGGAAAACAAATGCTCATCATGACATGGACACGTCCTACGAAGTTGATTGGATAGAAGGGCAACGGATGAAGGTGTCAGAGAAAAAGGCATGTCATGAATTGTCGGTTCAAATGACGTCATAGGAGAGAGAGAAAAAACATTTCATTTTCCTTTTAGAAAGTATCTCTGAAGAAAAGTCAGAGATAGGTTTTCTTTTGAAAGAATCTCTGATAGAAATTCAGAGATAATATTTCTTTCCAAAGGATCACTGACGAGAAATATCAGTGATAAGATTTGTTTATCAAAAAGCTTTTAACCACTTGAAGAAAATCAGTGATTGAAGATTTGATTTTTTTTTTTGAAAAACGTCTTACTGAATGAGATATTCAGTGATAGAGAATGAGAGAACATACCTGAGAGTCAGAGATATTTGGATAGAGAGCTGATGATGAAAGGGAACTCTGTATGACTGACATAATGCATGAAAGATGAAGAGTCAATCTTCAAGATTCAGCATTCCAAGCTCACTGATGAGAAAGTTGAATCTTGTCTCATCAAGAGGTTTGGTAAAAAGATCAGCAAGTTGATAGTCAGTAGGGATAAAGTGAAGTTCAATATCACCATTCATTACATGATCTCTGATAAAATGATATCTGATCTCTATGTGTTTCATCTTTGAATGTAGTACTGGATTGTTTGCTATAGCGATAGCACTAGTGTTGTCGCAATTGATTGGTATCTTTGATAACTGAAGGTCATAGTCTAATAGTTGATTTCTCATCCATAAGACTTGAGCACAACAACTTCCAGCGGCTACGTATTCAGCTTCAGTTGTGGAAGTGGACACTGAATTTTGCTTTTTACTTGTCCAACATACCAATTTTCCTCCTAGAAGTTGACATCCACCAGTGGTGCTTTTTCTGTCGAGTTTGCAACCTGCAAAATCACTATTTAAATATCCAGTTAGATCGAACCCTGAATCTTTGGGATACCAAAGACCGAGGTTAGGGGTTCCTTTCAGATATCTGAAGATTCGTTTTACAGCGATCAGATGGGATTCCTTGGGTTCAGACTAATAGCGTGCGCAAAGACATGTATAGTACATGATGTCAGGTCGGCTCGCTGTAAGATACAGCAGGGAGCCTATCATTCCACTATAGGCAGTGACATTAATAGGTTTTTCTGTTGAATCCTTGTTTAATGTCAGAGGAGGTGCCATAGGAGTTTTCATCGCTGAAGTTTGAGTGAGATCAAACTTCTTCAGCATGTCTTTAACATACTTACCTTGGTTAATAAATGTACCTTTTTTCAGTTTGCTTGATCTGAAGTCCAAGGAAGTAAGTTAGTTCACCTATCATACTCATTTTATATTCTTTCTTCATTCTTTCAGCGAAACGAGTACACGTAGATGGGTTAGTAGAATCAAATATAATGTCATCGACATATATTTGCACAAGAATAATGTAACCTTTTATCTTTCTGACAAACAAAATATTATCAATTTTACCACGTTCAAAATTTTCAGAGATAAGAAAAGATGAGAGAGTGCCATAACAAGCACGAGGGGCTTGTTTTAGACCATAGAGATCCTTATCCAACTTATATACATAATTGGGATGTTGAGGGTCGAAGAACCCTAGAGGTTGTTCAACATAGACTTCATCATTCAGCTTTCCATTCAGGAATGTTGATTCTACATCCATTTGATATACTATGAAGTCTTTGTAAACTGCATAAGCTAAGAAGAGTTGAATCGCTTCGAGCCTATCCACAGGGGCAAAGGTTTCATCATAATTTATGTCTTCCTCTTGTATGTATCCCTGAGCAACAATTCTAGCCTTATTGCGGGTTACAGTCCCATGTTCATCTAATTTGTTTCTAAACACCCATTTAGTGCCTATAACAGTTTTATCAGATGGTCTGGGAACAAGATTCCAAACTTTGTTTCGAGCAAACTCAGTCAGCTTTTCTTGCATAGTGTTGACCCAGTTTGGATCTCTGAGGGCATCATCGGTCTTCTTTGGCTCTAATAAAGAAAGAAAGTTGACAAAGAGACAAATATTACCTGTACTTTGTCGAGTCTGAATACCTGCATCGGGATCACCAAGAATTTGATCTATAGGGTGATCTTTAGTCCATCGCTGAGCTGGAGCATAATCGCTCACTTCAGGAGTTGGATCAACAATAGGGATGTTCACTGATGAAGAAGCTTTAGGTTCATCAGCTATTAATTATTAAGTGTCTGACAGATCATTGTTCATAGATAGGTTTTCAGACGAGGGAAGATCTGATGGAGGGAGTGTGTTTAGAGGTTCAGCTGAAACCCATAAGGTGGATTCAACATTAGGTGGAATGATGTTTGGATCATCATCAACGACTGAATAATTTGTGTGTTGATGGTTTGTGAAGAAGGGTTCTGTTTCTCTATAATGTGAGAACATCCAAACATTTAACTCTTCATTATCAGTGATAATTTTAGAGTTCGCTGAACGGGATTCGTCAAAGGTGACATGAATTGTTTCTTCTACAGTTTGTCTTCTCTTATTGAAGACTTTGTAGGCCTTAGAGATGGAGGAATATCCAAGAAATATTCCATCATCAGCTTTTAGGTCGAACTTTCCAAGAGAATTTTGTTGTTTAGAATATAACACTGACAACCAAAGATGTGAAGAAAACTGATAGAGGGTTTCCTTCCATGAAACAATTCATAGGTTGTCTTTCCAAATCGCTTTACTATCAGAGATCTGTTTTGAGTAAAGCAAGCAGTGTTTACAACTTCATCCCAGAACTGAGTACGGAGATGAGAATCAATGATCATTTATCTGGCAGATTCAATGATCGTTCTAATTCTTCTTTCAGCGACTCCGTTCTACTGAGGAGTTCTTACTGAGGTGTTGTTCCAGATTGAAGCACACACACACATAATTAGAGTATTATCAAATATGAATCAAAGGAAAGAAAGATATTGATTGGGAAAATATTGAAGTCATATATCTCACAAGAAGGCTGCTACAAAGATTGAATAGGATGATAAAGAAAGCTTCTACAAGGTCAAACACTACAGCTCTCGGTCTAACTGCTCTGCTTCTGAATTCATGGTATATGAACTCCAGGTCTGCTATGTTCAAATTTTCAAAATCAGCTTCGCTAAAGGTTGATTCCTTAGAATATCTCCTTTGAACGTCAAACTCTGGATACCAGACAGCAAAGTAGTTGTTCATTCTGACTTCTTTGATCTGAAGGATTCTAGGTCTGTTAGAATAACCCTTTGTTCTTGAAAAGTTCTCGACAAACTTCAGATAGTTTCGCTGGTAGTCAAGAGGTCGGTCAATTATTCCATACAACTTGCAAGGGTCAATCACTACATGTTCTTTCATAAAAATTCTGATGGATTCCTCAAGAGATGGAACCCTGAGAGATTTTCGGATCAGACGGATAAGCTCTAGAGATGTTCCCTGTTTATCGTACCCTGTGAAAGGTGTAGATACAACTCTGACTGGAGCAGAGGAACCTTCATCTGTATCCTGATGTTTCTTCGCAAGAGATTCTGCTTCCATGGGAGTAACAAATACAGGTTTGGGTCGTTCAGCTCCTCTCAGAATTCTTAGACTATCTGGGTTTCTGATGTAGGGTAGGGCTTTAGCTTCAGTTCTTTCTCTTTCAGCTCTCTTCTTTTCTTCTCTTTCTCCAATTTCCCTTTTTCTTCTTCTTTCTTCTTTCTCCATCCTTCTCCTTTCTCTGCATAGAGATTTTCTTAGCTTCTCCATGTCAATCATAATCGGAGCAGTAAGATCTAAGACATTTGTCCTTAGAACTTTTTCTACAGACTTGTGCAAGGGCAAATCAATGTTTTGAGCAGAAGGTATTGAGGTTTCACTGGCAGATGGAAAAACACAGTTTCTGTCTGGTGAAACTATTGGAATAGCAATGGGAATGTAGGGCTCATCTACTTGAGCTGCTACATTCACCTGTACTTGTTCAGCAACCTGTATTGGTTTATCATCTATATCCTCTTCCTGATCGTCCCTTCCAAAATCATCCCCAAAAAATATCTTCAAAAATACTTTCGTTCAGAACACTACCGGGAACTTCTGCTACTGATGCATGTTTGACAAAATCTTCAACATTTACGAAGTTCTCAGGTTTTGTTGGACTTTGAAGACTGAAATCCATTTCTCTTTCTCCTTCCTCTTTCATCCTTCAAAACATCTCATATTTGGCTTCAGCTTGTTCGTCAGTGTCAAGATCATCAACATCAATAACATTGTAAGCTGAGATTCCCATTGCTTTCATGACATCTTCACAAGTAGCAGTCTTAGGCTTTTCAACCCTTGACTCATCATCAGAAGAATAGACAATTATGCTCTGTGATTCTCCTTGTTCTTGAGTAGTAATTGCACCTTGAGTGTTAGAACTTTGTCTTCCGGGCACAGTACTTATTGGCACAGCACTTTCAACCACTACTAACTCTCTTCCTGCAGCAGACTGTTCTTCCCTGGTCTCCCCCTCATGATCATGATCAGAATTATGGTCATGCCTTGTAATTGGAACAGCTGCTTGAGTCTGGCAAGACAACTGGAAATCTTGATTTAGCATATTATAAGCCTTCAGTACATCTGCCTCTGATGGTTGGTGGTGGTGGTGGTGGTGGTAATGAGAATGCAGAAGAGTGAAGAGATATGCATCCTGTTGGTTGTCAGGAGCTTGAGATAGAAGTTTGGCTAGAAGCAATGATTTGAGCTCGTCTATGGACATATCAGAAGGATTAGGAGTGATTGGTGATGGAGTTGGTGGTACTTGGGCTCTCCTTTCGGGCTCGAGTTCAGCAACTTGCTTCCCCTTTAACATTCTTTTGATATATCCCAGTTCTTTCTCGATACGATCAAATTTCTCTGACCACCTGTTTTCAACAGCCTTTAGGGCGCCGTTGAGATATTCCCGTGACACAAAGTCGGGTAAACTAACTCTGGGGTCACTTAGACTTCCCGTTTGCACAACAGTCGAAGATTCAACTGTGTGGTCTATAATCAGAGTTGGCATAGTGTTAGCAGTGACAGGACTTCCATCCGGTCCTCGTAGTCCGGATTGTGGATCTACTCTGGATGTTTCGCTCAGGTCACGAAGACGACTGAGATCTAGACCTGCAAAAAGTGTCCTATCAAGAAAAATTGGTAGACTAACAATAGGCTCTAGGACTTGTGCACTGAAGGAAATTGAGATCTGGGGCAACTGATCTATAGTTTCAATATCATATGTCTCCGAATGAGACATTGATAGATTGTGTGTTGTATCCCCGTGTGAAAATGAAACTAATTCCTATTGAGAGGAATCAGAGTGTGTGGCTTGGGTGTGCACATGCATGAGTGATCGGTTCATGTCTACATCTTCAGGCAACAAATGCACTGAAGTGTGAGATTTGGTTGATCTTCTGGTGTAGTGGGTTGGTGGTCTCTTTCTCTCTCTCTCTTCTTGTTCTTTTCTACCCTTTTCTCTCACAGCCTCACTGACATCTTCAACCAATTCTCCCTCTATTCTCCTTATTTCTCCACTATCACTAACAGTAACTACAGCCACAGTTGTAGTAGTAAGCTCTGGAGAACTGGTATCCATATCCATACCATAGAAATCATCATCATCATCTACATTATTTCCATCATCTTCTTCTCTGTTCGCAGTGTTTATCTTTTCAGAATCTGAACTATCACTACCCAAATCAACATTTTTTGTTATTCTGTCAGGTGTGCTTTCAACAGAATGTACTTCTTCAACAGTTTGTTCTTCTCTCTCTTGCTCCTCTACAGAATGTTGTTCTGGTTGATCCAAGGCATGAGGTGGGGTAAGAACCCGTGACCCTGATGTCTCTAGTCGTAGTCTCCGACCCCCACCGGTTCCCCTCTCTGGATTTTTCCTCTTCACTCCCCGTACCCGGACTCCCTGAGTCATAGGCACCCTCACAGACTCCTCTCTCCTAGGGGATGAACCTTGGGTAGGTACAGCCAGTTCTGGTTGTGCCATAGATTCTCTATATTCTACAAGACACTCAGCCTCTGGATCAACATAACTGAGTAGAGCTTCTGGGATAGGCATAGAATGATCAAACTGTTTCTTCTGCCTGACTAGGAACTTCATCTCATTCACTACAGCCACGTCATGAGAACTTCGTTTTGGGATCTGCATGTTCCCCCTTAATACACTTCTGACTAAGAGTGTCATGAACCTCTGATAGGGTAGATAGTTGAGGACTTTGACAGTGTTTCTCTTAGCAGATATCTTCTCGAGCAGTTCAGTCCAGAAGACTATTGCATAGTCTATGTGCAGATCATGCACAACAGAATAGAATAACTTCATAATGTTGCTACTTGCATTGTCAGTCCCATAGGTCTTTGCTGTTAAGCATCTGTTGATGACTGAAAACAATGCGTAGTAAAAAGGTGGCAGGTTGTTCTTCTTGAACTGGATGACTTTGGTGAGATCACCAACATATCCCATATCTCTTATTCTGGAAAGAGTAGTTTCTTCAGTGGGTAGATGATCAAATCTAGTTCTGCCGTCCCTTGAGTCAGCTTCAGGCAGTTGGAGTGATCTTCTGAATAGTTCAATGTCTATGTCAGCTGAGAAGAAGTCAACTTTGACTTTAAGAATTGGACATTTGATTTGTCCAACAGTGATGTGAGATAGATGCATGGTCTTCCAGGCTTGTTGGACATAAATCTCTGGCACATCAGCACTATCAAACAGTGCTTTGCTGAGTGGGTGATTATGAAGAATTAGGTTCACCAAGGGATCAATGTTCAACTTAAACTAAAACTTGTGGTTGTTGGGAGTCTGAGGCATCATTTCAGATGGTAGGATGAGCATCATGTCAGGATTGACATTTGGAGGTGGAAGTTCAGCTGTTCTTTGAGATGGAATTGAGTGCTCTTGCTCAACCTCTTAAATAGAGTTTTCATCCATATGTACATTAGGTGAGTTGCTTGATGCCATTTGACCTGAAATATGAAACAGAAAGGTTTGGACAAAGTCAAAAAGTCAGAAACACAAGTTGAAAAATTGACAGTTGAAAAACACATTTTCTGAAAAACACCAAGTATAGGATTCGCAGAACACTAGGTTGCGAATTCCTAGACTTAGCAATGAAAGAATGGAAAGAGATTGTTCAGGATTCGCAAGAAGGCAGCCTGCGAATCCCACACTTAGAAAACTTGAGACAATGCACAAAATTTGCAGGATATTAGTCTGCGAATTCTTCACTTAGAAGAATTTTGACATTCGGGAACATTCACGATTCGTAGAAATGAGGCTAGCAAAACCTGTACTTAGGGTTTTTCTAAGATGCAAAGTGAAGGATTCGTGAAATACAAGGATTCGTGAAATACAAGGATTCGTGAAATACAAGGATTCGTAAAAACACTTACAATTTCAAAAACCTTAAGAAACTTATCAATTTGTCTTAATAATCAAAGTGTTCTCAAGAACACCAAGAACACTGACTTTAACCCATATTTCAAAAATCACTAAAATCGATGTTTAGGCCAATAAATTCGCATCAGTGGAATCGATTTAGTATTGTGAATGTGATTTTAACCTTTAATTTGGTTATTTTAATCTCAGATTAAACACCATTTTTTGAAAATCGACCAAGAACAATCGATGAGTCGTGAAGGAAGTTCAATTGACAAAATCAATTTTTGAGATAAAAAGTTTTGTTTTAGATTGATTAAGTCATTCCAAGGGTTTTAGATCAGTATTACGAGGGTCTTGATACCACAATAACATCAAGTTTTATGCATTTGGTTCCAAGATTTTAAGAAAGTTTCAAGAGTCGTTCGAAGTCCAAGAGTCCAAAAACAAAATAGGTTCAAATCAGATCCTAAAACTAATCCAAGTCGAGGTACCTTGCAATTGATAAGAAATAACAATAACAAACATAAAACTTAAATGATTTTGACAAGTATCAACCTTCTGAGAAATAGAAATGAAATCAGAGGGTTCGGAGATGAAGAACTCGTGAACAAGGGTTTTTGAGGGTTTAAGCCTTTCACGAGATTGAAGATTGAGAAATGCGAATGAAATACACTAAGTGTCGAATTTATACTCAGAAAGACATAGGACACGTGGCAAATGAGGATAGGTCCTCAACTTTCGCAGGATGAAGTGGAATGGTATAGCTTACTGAAGAATTCCCAAGCGACGTGTGTGAGGATTCGCAAGGAAGAAGTTCACGAATCCTGTGCCAAATAGAAAACGTTCGCAAATAAGTTATCTTCTAGTTCCCAAGCTTTCGCAAGCAAGAATGTTGCGAATCCTTGAGGATTCGTAGATAATTTCTCTACGAATGTCCAACATTCGTATACCTTTAGTCTGCGAATTCTACAAGTTTCGCAAGTGCTTACTTAGCGAAACCTGAAGCTTTCTTAGACTAGAAGTCTGCGAATTATAGACTTGGAATAATTTCCATACTTTCAAAAACATTCCAAAAAGGGAAATTTGCTATTTTGGGAAACCTTCCAAAAAGTTGCCAAAAATAGAAACTTTCTAATTAAAGAAACTTTCCAAAAATGGCATTTCACCAATTTTAATTCCAAAAACGTTTTACGCACACACCACTTACACCACATCCTTACTCCCCCTTGATGTAGCAGTGTAGTACTCCCTTGAGTTCATCAGATACTCCCCCTTGATCTGATATCTGGTTGATCTTGCTTATATTCAGAGTTGTTTGTGATTGCTTCTTGCAGCTCCCCCTTGACTTAATGTGGATCTTTGTTGAGCTTCTGCATTCATGCTCCCCTTTTGACAATTGTGTATGAGTTCTAAGCAGTTGTACTTAGAAGTCATTGTTTTGGCATTGAGGTAAGAGTCCTGATCTGTAGTAATCAGAAGTCATTGTTCCTTCAGTCTTTCTTGACTGGGACATCATTAATCTTCTTTTTTCCTTTTTCTACTTGCAACACAGGTTTAGGTTTTGGTACCCAGATGAACTTGGGTCCAGTTTGGTCAGTTTTTTAGAATTTCTTTGGGTGATTCTCATACCTGTGATGAGCACTGTAATGAAATGATCTGTGATAAGCTTGTGCTTTGTGAGTGAATTTATCAAAGTAACAGTAAGAACAACATAATATTCTTTTTGTCATCCTGATCAAATGATTTGTTGATTTGACATAGTCAGGTGCAAAAGATTTACCTCTTAAAGCTCTGTTCTTACTTTTGTTAGCTCTGTGAAGCTTTGCTGCTTCTGGAGAACCCTTTACAACCCATACCATTTGATCTTTCCTTGGAGATTGAGTTGGAGATTTTTGAAAATGATTAGCACTCTTATCAACTGATTTCACATAATAAGTCTTAGGAGTTTTAATCTGCTCTGGTTCAGAAACTTTAGATTTCACAACTTGTTTTCTAAAAACCATTTTCTGAAACATGCTTAATACTGACTGAAAAGAACACACTGATTCAGCAGAATCATCATCATAAGAAGATGGTGTAGATGCATCAATGGTTATCTTGTTAGACAAGTCAGTATTATCAATCTCAAGTTGTTGGATTTTATCACACAACTTGGATTTCTCATTGCAAAGTTTATCAAACTTGCTCTGAATTCCAGATTTACTCCTTTTCTCTTTCATGATCTCAGTAGATAAGTTTGCCAATTTACTTGTTAGCTTGGAGATTTCTTTTTCAAAAATCTTTCTCTCTTCCTCAAAATCCTTTTCTAAAATCTGATTTTTGTCTGAAATTTCTTTGAACAGATCTACATTTTTTCTTTTAAAACCTTTTCTCTCATCATCAAAGAACTTCCTTTCAGATATGATGAGTTATTCAAAGTCAGAAACTTGTTTTAAAATATTTGAGACTTTAATCTCTAGTTGTTTCTTCTCAGACTCGGGTTTCTTGGAAATGTCAGACAGTCTTTGGTTAAAAGTCTTTTCCAGTTCAGCTATTTCCTTGTTCTTTCTTTCATCTATTCTCTTGAGCCAGTCATGACCTTTGTCTTGATATAGCTTCACTTGAACTTCAACTTTTGTCAATTTGACATTTAAAGCATCCATGTCATCTCTCTATTTCTTGTTTTGACATCTGAGAGTTTCAAGTTCAACTTCTATTTTGGGTATCTCTGGCATGTAGGATAGAGCACAGTCTCTAGGAGTGAGTACAGTATTTCCCATGTCATCTGTGTAAGGCATCTTTCCTGTGTGTCTGAAATATGTTCTTGAAGTGATCTTTGGTCAGAAAATCAGATATTTAAGTACAGAGGATCAACAAGTACGCAAAAATATGAATAATAAGGCAAAAATTCGCAAGCAATGAGCAAAGGATAAAAGTATATAACTTTCGCAGATCACAGGATTTGAACCAAAATTCGCAAGCAAGAAGGTTGAGAAAGTTGTGAAATTCGCAAGGTAGAGATCTGTGAATCCTGTAACTTTCGTAGGCTATACTCTGCGAATTTTTGAGAATCCGTAAGCAAGCAGTCTGCGAGTCCTTCAACTTTCGCAGGGAACACTTCTGTGAATCTTGTATTTAGGATATTTTCAACTTCAACTTTGAGAATCCTTGATCCTGCGAGTCCTAAGAGTTTGCGAGTTCTTCAATATGTCCTGCGAAACTTTTACACTTTGGGCCTTTTCTTCAGTTTTTCACCAGATCCATAGCAAAACTTGTTCAATCAATGCAAAAATTTGACAATATGCTCAAATACTAATCGTGAGCAAACCCTAATCACTTGATTTTCAAAAACTTCAACATATATGACTCTGTGATTCACAACAGGTCGCAGATGTGTATTTCCAAAAACTCAAAGATTGATCAAATAGACCAATCAAACTTGATTGAATTTGTTTCTAATCAATATGAAACATGTTCACCTTCTTCATATGCATCTAATGAGTCTTAAAAACACATCAAAATGACCACTAAATCACAAAATCACCAATGGAACAGTAAAGTTTCCGAAAATGGAAAAACATATCTGATTTCTGTTCAAAATGATTAAATCTGAGTTTCTGAGGTGGCTCTAATACCAATTGTTGTTTCAGATTCAATCACACACACACATAATCAGAGTATTATCAAATATGAATCAAAGGAAATAAAGATATTGATTGGGAAAATATTGATGTCATATATCTCATAAGAAGGTTGCTACAAATATTGAATACGATGATAAAGAAAGCTTCTACAAGGTTAACCGAAAAGGAAAAACAAGGGACTATATATAGGGTCAAATAACTTGACACCTACACAAGTCAAACATAACACAATACTTAACAAAAGATAGCCAGGGACTAAATATTACAACTTGATTAAACTATGATCTAACAAGAGGAGACATTGTGAGAAATTCCCTTACTCTCAAAGAAGTTGTTCAGGGAACTATTTTTGAATTCAGTTTCATGATCACTTCTTATTGAGTGAAAAGTAAGATTATTCAGTACTTCCATCTTTTTAACAAAAGATATAAGTTCTTCTGGAGTGTCACTTTTGCAGCGAAGAAAGATAACCCAGGTTTAGCGAGAGTATTCATCTACAATGACAAGTGTATATTTCTTTCCAGCTATGGATTGGATATTGACAGTGCCAAACAAATCCATATGCAAGAGTTGAAGAGGACTTGTCACTGAGGAAACTTGTTTAAATTTGAAACTAGCTTTAGTCTGTTTTCCTTTCTCACATGTTGAACATAGATATTCCTTGGCATATGAGTGCTGAGGGAGACCAGAGACCAATTCCTTAGAAGAGAGAGAATTCATGGTTTTGAAATTTAGATGAGAAAGCCTTTTATGCCATAGTCAGTTGACATCAGAGGAGGCTTTAGAAAGAAAACACACATTTTCAGTGGTAGTAGAGTCCATGTCTATTACATAGACATTTTCCATACGGTAACCATTGAGAGCAAGTTTTCCATTCTCATTTACCACTGAACATGCTTTCTTAGTGAAGCGAACTTCGTAGTCTTTGTCACATAGTTGACTTATGCTTAGAAGATTGTGCTTCACTCCATCTACGTAAGTGACTCTTTTGAAGGTAGTTGTCCCATTGCCACCAAACCCTCGGGTATATCCTTTTCCATTTCCACCAAAGGTCACTGGGGACCTTTCTCTTCCTTGTATTCAGTAAGCGGGTCTTTTTGTCCAGTCATATGTCGATAGCATCCGCTATCTAGATACCAGATACCCTTCGATCCCTGCAAACATAAGGAAGATTAAGTTTTGATTGGTACCCACTTTTCTATGGGTCCAGTGGGGTTAGTAGAGATGGAAGGTTCAACAATCTTCATGGTAGATGAAGATTCAGCGTCAGTGGTAAACTTCACTTTGGTTAATTTCTTAACCTTAGTGGTATTCTTCACCTTGGTAGATTTCTCAGCTTTGGTGACCTTCTCAGCCTTGGGGGCATTCATCTTCACTTTAGTTATTTTATCATCTTTTGTGGCATTAGGACATTTACTTGCAATATGGTCAGTGAGTCCACAATGATATCATTTTCTATATTTAATGGTGGCTTTAGGACCATGAGCAGTAAGATTAGAAAACTTGAGATGTGCAGGGCCAGCTCCAAGAATACTGTGTATTGGTGTATCCAAGATTTAAGTGGAAAAGTCAAAGTATGTAAAGTCAAATATAGTCAAGTCTTGTAAAGTCAAACCTTGTATAAATGACTTTGTTATGAGTGTTTGTTAAAGAAGTCTTAGAGGTTGCTAGGTATATGAGAGTAATAGTAGTTTTAGAGTTCCAGCAACATTGTACACATTGTGATTGTTAGATATACGACTTCACAGTTTCTCTATCTACTCTCTCTCTCTCTCTAGATATCGTGCATAATTGTCAAATTTGTTTCATCTTGATTGAATTGCTTGAAAACTAGGACTAACATTTGGTATCAGAGCAAAGCAAATTATTCAGATAGATTGAAAAACTTTGATTTGATTTGCATTTTGATTTGATTTTTCAATTCTTGAAGAACACGCACGTATTTTCTGGAAATCACTGTTTCATTCAATTTTTTCTTGAAAAATCGATTTTAATCAAAGAAAATGATTCCATAGTGTTCTATATGTTTTTCTAAAACTTTCTTGTGTTGATCATATCACCAAATTCACACTAAATCACGTACAATTTTGAATTTTTGTGAGTTTCGGTTGAAAAAGTTTCATACACTGTGTTTGATCGATTTTCTCAATTCTTGTTGTTTTTAATCAAAATCGTTTGTTAGAAAAGTGTTTAGTTTAATATTTCGATCATCATTATGCATTTTCAAGTCTTGATTGCAGGTTTTAAATGTTTTGATCGAAATCCGTGATTAAAAACTGAAAAACACGCTAGATTTGAAAAACGCGCAAGAATCATCTGAAGAACACGCACGATATTAAACGAGCAAACTACGAAGAACGCGCACATTGAAGAATTTTGGTGTTTCCATGTTTTATGCGAGTTCTTGGTTGAAACGCGCATAGAGTGTCCTTCGAGAAGTGAAAACTCGCACAAGCTTGTTTGCGAGCTCTTAGTCCTTTGTACCTTTGATCTGCGAGTTTTATGTTTTGCGAGTTTTATTTGATCAAAATTTTCTAAGTCCAGAACGCGCTAACTCATTACGAGAAGTTGAAATCAAAGAACACGCATGACCTTATCTGCGAGATTTAAAACACGCACATAGTGCTCTATGAGAACCAGAAACGCGTGCGCTTAACTCTATATGCGCGAAGTGTAGTGAATAGTGTTTTACGAGTTTTTGCCTTAGAAATTTTTCTAATCGTTTCAAGTTTGATTTTCCAAGTCAAATTTCTTATCTGAATATTTTGGGACGATCACTTCAAGCAAGCATATTATTCAGTATTTCTTCTCATTAAGTAAAGATGTCAGAAAAAAAATTCTCTAGGGGCGTTGCCCCAAGACCCCGCAAGGGCGTTGCTCCTTGACCCCACCTGCTAACCGGGTAGCGGGACCCCCGTGCTAAGTCTGCGGAGGGGGACATATTTCTGATAGTGATCATTTTTTTTTATTTTGGTTAGCGCACGAATCTAACCTTCAAGTCTTCAAAAATCTTCAACATCAATAGAATCTAACCTTCTTCTCTTCTCTTCTCTTCTCTTCTCTTCTCTTCTCTTCTCTTCTCTTATTAGCCTTATTTTCATATATCCATTTTGATTATAGTTTTTTTAAACATAATCACTTTGTTAGATTGTGAAATGATGAATTAAACTTCAACCTGACCAACCTAACCTAACCCGCACGGTTTGGTTTGGGTTGGGTTGCACTTTTGATTGGGTTGGGTTGAGATTTTTCAAACCGCAAACATTGGGTTGGGTTGTTCAAGTGCCTTCAACCCGGCCAACCCAACCCGTGAGCACCCCTAGGTTCGACTACAAAGATGAACAGTCGAATACTAACTAAGGAACAAATCGACTATCAACAAATATACATACTCAAACCAAATGCCAATAAGAAATCGACTAACCTTCTGTGATCAAAAGATGATGAAATGGAATTAAACAACTGAAAATCGATCGAACACAAAAAAGAATCGGATTTTGAACAGAAGTCGAGAGTAATGAGACCGTGAAGTCGTGTAGAAGAGACAAATTCAAAAGATTATACGACTTATACACTGAAAAAGCCCACAGCGGAAGGCATTCTACCCAACAAGGCGAAAGAGACTCTCAGAGTCACTTTACGTCATCGTACTGTGCTCTCTAAAGAGCAACTCTTCTCAAAATCTCACTCAAAAGGTGCTGAGTTGGAATCTCATGGAGAGTTCGATCCTGGCTCAGGATGAATGCTGGCGGCATGCTTAACACATGCCCTCACCTTTTAGCGTTCTGGGGCCTTTAAGATCTCTCTATCTTGTTAATGTCATAGTTATATTCCAGATCAGCCAAGTTATGCCATTCCCGGCTTCATATGTTTACATATGGATCCCTACATCGTTACATTCCAATTAAGATTAGGAATAGGCGTAATCGGACCTGCTTTTACATATCTCTCGTTATTTGGGACCCTATTCACCTTAGCAACAAATCTAATAAATCTAAGTGTAGTGCTTGGGGTCTTGATCTTTTTTGGAAAAGGAGTGTGTGCGAGTTGTTTAGTTTTCATTTCCCATTTCATGGAAAAGCTTTTTCGCTCCGCTTACCCTTATCCCTCTCTAGGGGTATTTTACGTAGCAACACGTGATTGGACCAAAGAAGTTGACCTAAAAAGGTCAAAATTATCTGTAACACCCTCAAATATGGAAATAGCAACTTATTTAAAATTTTCTAAATACATCAATAAAAGAATTATCTACAACCACAAGTTAAGATTTAATCTCAATACAAACATTCATTCTATACAAAAGCCTATGATAAGAATGGGTGCTACTAAAACCCCATAATAGTCACTATCTCCAAAATTGCGGAAAACTTCACCAACTACTTACTTTTGCACAAGGCTAAGGCTCAACTCTTCGTGGCTGCTAGAACCAAAACCCAACTGGAATCTGATGCACATGCCGACAAATAAAAAGGTTAGGCTTAACGCCTAGTGAGTTCAAGAGTTTATATCATGATTATAAAGAGAACGTAAAATGGAAATATTGTAACTATAATCATGATCCTTTAAAATGATTTACTTCAAAATAATGGGACCACTCATTTACCAATAATATGCATTTTATAGTTGGTCGCCTAAACGCCAAAACACTCTTTCATGAAATGATGCAATCCAACACTTAATTGAAACGGGAACAATGGTAATGCTTAATTAATGGAATTTGAGTAAGCTTTATAAAACAAACGACCAAAATATGATTAGACTCAAGTCTCCAAAATTATAGCATAAGGGAGATAACCCAAACTCAAAACGTGGATATAAAATGACTCTCAATTTATGATAATGTAAATAATACTTTATGTCCCAAAACATCCCAAAACGCGGATAGGGATTAATACTCAACCCGTAAGACATGGAATAAATTCATGTATGAAAAGTCATCAAAAACAAATAATAAACGACTCAGCCCAAAATAACACCTTTCGGTGACGGGGGAAAACCCGATTCCGCATAATGTGACGTGCACCGAGTAAGCCACACATTACGTTAAAGTGGTATAAGTATCGGGCTCAACATCTTTCAGAATACACCCATAGATACTAGCACGGAGGACTTACACCATACCAAGAAGCCAACCGCGCCTCAATGGGGAAAACTAATTGTCCCCCATCGGATAAAGCAATAAACGTATCGAGCTCAACATCTTTCAGCATACACCCATTGATACGAGCACGAGGGACTTACATCACATCCAATGTCGAACGTGCCTCGATGTGGAAAACTAGTCGTCCCAACACCGGACAAAATACAAAAGTGCTCATGGATCTATAGCAGACGGGGTTGAAACATTACATGACTCAAAACGAATGAACCAAAGCATTCAAAACATGTAATTCCCAAATAAGATGCAATAAACGCAAATCATAACCAAGCGCTCTATATTGAGCTATCAAAACCGGACAAGTGCCCCAAGACCCAACAAACTCCAAGTCGAGCCATAAGCTCAACAAATCCATAGACCCAACGTTGAAAATCACAAAATGAAATCAAACGTAAACGACCCAAAATAATGCAACCCATGCTTCGACACACCCAAATAACTTCAACATGATTTAGTTCGGGACAAAAC
Source organism: Arctium lappa (assembly GCA_023525745.1). NCBI lineage: Eukaryota > Viridiplantae > Streptophyta > Magnoliopsida > Asterales > Asteraceae > Arctium > Arctium lappa. The sequence continues at coordinate 27,928,736 of CM042062.1, forward strand.
ATTTTCCAAAGTGGGTTTACACCTTTTATTCTTTCAAACCATTCCATGACACTCTATAGAATGCATTTATACTAAAAATATGCTCCATGCAATAAAATTATTTAAATACCCAAACTATATGATTTATTTATCAAAATGCCCAAAATCCCAAAATGGGTGTCTCAACATGTTTATAAAACTAAACATTTCAAAATAACTAAGAACTTATCAGCAGTTAACAATTTGAGGTAAAACACAAACATTTTAAAATAAACATTTTGGCATGTACACCGTTTTCACAAATCAACTTGAACTCACCTTGCTAGATTTAGGCTAAATCTAGATTTCACCCAACGAGCTCTTTTGAAGGCCGCTTGAATCCTCGAGCCGAAATCTTCTAAAACCTAGATCCAAACATTTCATCCCATAAATACCCATAATCAATCGTAAGGAAACGTTCTCCAAGCATAAAAATACCAAGATCCCAAACAAGATCAAAACCCTAATTTCTCCAAAACCATTAAATCCGAGATTTGAGATATTGAACCTTAAGAAACCACCAATGGAGCATTTATAACCTTATTACAAGAAAACTTACCCTTGAAGACAAAGAGACTTCTGAGAAAACCCAATCCAACACTTCAACCCGAGCTCCCAACCGAATGAACTTGATGAGGAAGATGAAGACGGAGGTTTTGTGGTTCAAGGTTCCAACTAGTTAGATGATGAAGAATCACGTGGTTTAAGGGGGAAAACCAACAAAATGGGTTAGGGTTCGGTTTTAGGGTTTGGGAGAGAAAAGGGAAGAAGATAGAAATGAGAAAATGAGAAGAAATGGTGAAAATCGCAACATTTAACCCACTGGTACCCATAGGCTATTGTGCCAGGCGATAGTGCCATGGCACAATCGCCAGGTATGTACCGTGGGTGCTCAAGCTTTGGCGATTGTGCCAGGCTATTGTGCCCTCTGGCACAATCGCTGGCATAGTCTCCCGGGTGCCCCCGAACTCCAAAAAATTCGACTTTTTCAACGCCGATACTCCCGATACTCCGAGGGACTTTAAACAAAGCATTCCCCAACAAAACCCCACAGTTTACAAGTCACAAAAATGTCCGGGTGACATTTACTTACCGAAATTTACGGGTGTTACAATCCTCCCAACCTTAGAATGATTTCGTCCTCGAAATCTAGATTCCCATGAAACTTTGCCCACAGAAGGATTTCCCTTAACCCACTATCAGGACCTTTGTACTGATACACACATATGTTGCCCCTCTTAGGCACATTATGCTCATAACCGAACGGTCACTTAACTCTCCAAAGTACCCTTTTACCCACAAGGTTACGGTCGCCTCCCAACCTTAGAGTGGCAATTACTACCTCTAGGGTAGTTCGTGACCTTAACATTTCACCAATCAATTCCCTTCGGAGCATCACGAATCCGAACTTCAACGTCAAAGATGGCAACCAAACTCCCATGAATCCTCAGATTCCTACTGATCCACTCCTAATATCTATGAAGACATTCTTCCAAGGCGCACCAAAACGTCCTTCATGCAACCGGTTAACATAGATTTGGTTGTCACTCAACTCCGACCCAACACCAATCTCACAACATTCCTAAAGTAACATCCTTATCACCATAGGAATGCTTGGGCACATCGATACTCAATCCTCAACACCCAAACTCCTTTCAAAATCCATCACCGAAAGGTTACTATTTTCCATAATCCAACCGGGTTGCATACATCCATTCCAAGATCCATTGACCTCAAGAAAACAAGTCGACGCCTAGGACTAAACGGTGACCTCGATACGTGGGCATCTCGCCCAAAATTTTATTCCAGACAGATTGTCTCACCAAGGTTGACACCTAACAGGGAGATAAAATTTCAAATCTTACATCTCTAGCAGACAGATCACCAAAATTTCTTTCGATCGCGGACCCTCTAAGACGGTACACCAACCACATAAGCCATGGTGCCACACTGACGAGTAAACCACCAAAACGAAACCCAATCTAATCACCAATAATTACCTAAAACTTTAACTCGCATGATCACCGAATCATAAATCACCCCATAATTAACCGGGAAGGCTTAAGTCTACTATTTCCATTAATACAAACGCACACAGATTCGAAAACTGAAACCCACAACTCAAGACTAACCGCAAGTCGGACACTTCTAAACCCAAGGGCTCCCTTAGTCCCTATTTACCACTGCTCTTATGCCAGGGTTTAAATCTATAGGCCTAATGAGTTCAAGGTTTTTCAATCAGTATGCCAATTTGAGTTTATAAAACTTTCGAATACAAAAGCTTCTTAACGATTAGACGTGCGGCAAAAATACACTACCGTCCATGCGATAGGTTTCAAAGCTGGTTACCAACACAACGCATATAAAACCATTTCCAAAACTCGTTTGATCAGTAATTACGTTAATAAAAACGGTAACAAAAGAGGTGCAACAAAATTTTCAAACGGACTACCATGGTCCTAGTAATGCATCAATTTATACTATGCATATGAAAGATAACTTTCCACACTATAACATGTGCAATAAAAGTTTGTACAATTCCCAAAAGAGACATTCACAAATTAATTTTAAAGTTCTGACTTCCCAACCCAAAAGTCGTTGCAACATAAAATTATTAACCACTCCATATACAACAGTTTATTCCCCAAAGTTCGATGAAATGATAAGAATGCAAATAATTCTCAAATCGAGTTTAAAACTTTAAGCCGCCTCAATAAGACACATTTGACCAAGATGGTAACTACAACGATATGCAATTCGAAAATTCATTTCATGTATTGCGGAAAATTTATAACAGCAAGGTCAACAAGCGAAGCACGCTTAGATTAAAATTTAATTTAAGACAATATAAACATTTCGCATATTTACTCACGCGAGTGAAAGTCGGATTCAACCCAAAAGTATGCATATATACTCGTGTGAAACTCAAGATGCAATCATGCGACATTTAGATTTTTCAAGGTGCCTTTTACGGTTGCAAAAGTGTCGATGCAAGACTCACATGAAACAAAGTATTGAACACAACGCGTAAATTAACGCACGCAATGATGCATATGCACATGTTCTCAAAATTATTTTACGCAACGCAAAATGACGTAAGACGAGGCACCCTAAACCCAACTGAATTTTCGCAAAACTCAATAATGCTAAAATCATGCGGTGACAAATTTTCATTTCTCAACAAGAATGTAAGACGGCAATATGGCTAAAACACTAAGCCTTTAAGAGTTTCCTCTTTTAATGCAATGAAAGGTAAAATGACACATTTAACAAAATTCACATGGGACACGACGCCAACTAACTCGTAAGCTTAAAAGAAGCAAAATTAAAACTCATGCATGGAAAGACATCGTATAAAACAATACTCCATGAAATTCCAACAAAACTCACACAAATTAAAATTCTCAAGAAATTCCGACTCAACGCGTGGGAATAACTTTTCCTTTAAAACCATTGAATCAAAGATAATGAAAATTCAGATAAGATGGAAATTTCAAATTTAACAATCAAAGAGAAATTATTTGAATGTAAAATGAGAAATATTACAACATACTTAATTATCTTTATAAAAGATTCACATACTTGAAATTTTAAGTTTTCAGATTTAAGATTCTCAATTTGGACACCAGAAAATTAAAAGGTTTTTCATCTAAAGGCTTGCTGAACAAATCAGCCATCTACAACTCTGTATTTACAAAATATAATTTTGATAGTACCTCGTTCAACATTATCTTTAATGAACTGATATCGAACATCGATATGCTCCGACTTTGTATGTTGAACTGGATTGCGGGAAATGACAATTGCACTTTTTGAATCATAGTAGATAGGGATCTTTGTGTATGTGAAGTCGTAGTCTTTCAGCTGAGTCCGCATCCAGATAACTTGAGAACAACAACTTGTATCTGCAACATATTCAGCTTCAACTGTTGATGTATATACACATTTTTGCTTCTTGGAGGCCCATCTTACTAGTTTATCACCCAAAAATTGTACGTTTCCTAATGTGCTTTTCCTGTCTAATTTACAACTAGCATGATCAGCATCAGAATACGCATTTAATTCATAACCAATATCCTTCGGATACCATAATCCAAGGTCAGAAGTGTCTTTCAAATACCGAAGTATTCGTTTAACGGCAGCAAAATGTGATTCTATAGGATTGGCCTGGTATCAAGCACAAAAACATGTGGCGAACATAATATCTGGTCTATAGCAGTCAGATATAACGAAGAACATATTATTCCTTTATAGGTTTTAAGATCAATTGCTTTCCCGTTAGGGTCAGAGTAAAGCTTAGCACTTGGTGCCATGGGAGTTTTCATTGGAGAACAATTTTCCATTTTAAACCTCTTCAAAATGTCATATATACTTGGATTGATTAATGAAAATTCCATTTCAATGTTGTTTTACTTGCAATCCTAAGAAAAAGTTCATTTCTCGGCTCAAGAACACAGTGTCGAACCAAACTTTCTTGAATTTCTTGATCTGATTTCGATTTGGATCTGCTTTGATACCAATTGATTGTTCCCAGATTCTAGTTCCTAAATGCAATTAATCAAAACAAACACAAACAAGAATCAATTACCTGTTTGATTTCACTTTCAAATTCAACGATTACAATCTTTCTCTCTCTAGAACTCTCTCTCTCTCTCTCCAGATTTCTTTCTCTAAACTTATTCTCTCAATTAAGCTCTCTCTGATAGTTACAACTCTTTGATACAACACCTAAAAACAGAAATACAAAGCTATTTATACATACATCTAAAATACAAGGAAAATAAAAACAAAATAAAAATACAATACAATTTGACTTTTATTACAAAAGACTTTGACTTTGATGAGAGTTGACTTTCTTCAGCTTTGACTTTCTTGAACTTTGACCTTCAGTCTTCTTGATCTTGTATCCAACAGATTTATGCTCTAACAATGCTCATTTCAAACCTTGACACCATTAAAGCAGAAAAGTTCTTGCAATACTAAGGATTTGTAGAACCAAATATTATATCACCCACATATATTTGTATAAGAATGATATCCTCACTTTGCTTCTTGATGAAAAGAGTTGTATCAATTTTACCATTTGCAAAACCGACATTGACAAGGAAAGTAGACATAACATCATACCAGGCACAAAGAGCTTGCTTTCAACCATATAAAGCTTTGTCAAGTATATACACATGGTTTGGTTTGGTTTCATCAACAAAACCTTCTGGCTGACAAACACACACCCCCTGTTTAAGTATTCCGTTGAGGAATGCAGTCTTGACATCCATCTGAGAAGTTCTTGTGGGATGCATAGGCTAGAAATATCCAAATAGATTCAATTCTTGCCACTGGTGCAAATGTTTCATCATAGTCAACTCCTTCTTGTTGTTTATATCCTTTTGCAACTAATCTTGCCTTGTTTCGTACAAAAACTCCATCTTCATCCTTTTTATTCTTGAAAACCCACTTTGTTCCTATGATTGATTTATCCGTAAGACGAGGTACCAATCTCCATACCTTAAGCCTCTCAAATTGATTTAATTCTTCTTCCATGGCCACAATCAGTCCGGATCACTAAGTGTCTCTGATACTTTTGTCGGTTCAATCTTACTCAGAAATATGGCAAACAGACATTCATTAGTAGACGCAGATCTTGTTCTTACGGAAGATGTCGGATCTCCTATAATCTTATACAATGGATGTTCCTTCATCCACTTATGAACATGGGGTAGTGGTTGATATGAAGATTGATCATTACAGGGATCAACATATGAACCCGGGGGGTTATGTTCAAGAGACTCAAGTAAAGGCTCAACTTCAGAATTTTGAGTAGATTGATTCACAGTCGAAGAAATAACTTCAGGTACAGTAGTCTGAATAATTGGTTTTAGTGACATGTGTTGCATTGGGTTCGTTAGTTACCGGTGAGATAGAAGGACCATATAGAGAAATTGGTTTTTCTACTTTTGCAACAACATCACAGTTTAAAACATAAATATTAGACTTGTAAGTTCCAAAGTATTCGTCATAAAAAAATTCAAAAAGTAAATAAAAATCAGAAATTTAGATTTTGACGTAGAAGCAATATTTGAATTATCCTTTTGTTGTACATGTTTTGAACTAATATGTTTAGAATTTAATACACCAGATATCTTTTGAACTGACGTGTTCAGAAGCTATATCTGGTAATTCGTCAAATGAAACATTTATGCTTTCATTAACAGATGTAGTCCTTTTATTATAGACTCTATATGCAGTAAACTTGTAACATCCTCAAATTTGGTAAGAGCAACAAATTAAAAATCTCGATATAATATCAATTGGAAGACAATACTTCCTCCTACAAATCAAAACTCATCATACCTCAAATATAAAATTCTATAATTAACCTCAAATATTATAAACTCCAGCATTAAACAAAGACTAAACCGAAGACGGGTGCTAATTAACCCTAATACAAGTTGCTCTTCACAAAACCAAAGCGGAAGACTTCACCAATGCTACTCGTTTCTTGAGCATACTACTAGCGCTCCTCTCTTCATAGCGTTACTAGGACTATTCCCAACTAGAACCTGATGCACATGCCGACAAATAAAAAGGGTTAGGCTTAACGCCTAGTGAGCTCAAGTGTTTTCATTATAGACATATAAAACAATAAACTTTAATAATGCTATTTAAATCATGATTTCCAAAATGAAATACATTAAGTCTGAAAACAACCACTTTTTCAACATTCATTATCTTCGTGATTAAAACCACAATACAAAACGTTCCTTCGAATATAAATAGGATTGTAGGTTACGAGTTGGGTTTGCATATCATCCACCTGAAAACCCGAATTAGCATAATAGCATATATGGAAGAGGCAGATGATTCATTTCCTGAACCACAAGAACTGAGAACTTATGAAGTCTATCATCAATGGGCCAGTCAATCCGGTTGTCACAGTACCTGGTCAACCTGCTACTGCAACCTCTCCGGAAATTTTTGAGAGATATGTTCCAAAGTCGTATGAGTACTTTAGTGATGCAGAGAAATCTCAAGCCAAGATAGATAGAGAAGCTCTTATTCTTCTCACCATGGCTATTCCAAACGATGTTTACAGCTGTATAGACAGTCGTGATTCTACAAAAGCCATGTGGGACGTGCTTGAGAGGCAGTTGCAAGGAACTGATAGGTCAATCAAAGCTAAACTCAACCAGAGCATAAACACTTATGAAAGATTTAAAGGGAAGGAAAGAGAATCTTTGTTTGACATTTACAACTGGTTCAACGTTATTTTGAACGATCTGAGGAGAAACGGGTTGAATAAATCTGTTTCGGAAATAAACTATAAGTTTGTCAATAACCTCAACCTTGAGTGGAGCAGTTATGCCATTAACCTCCAAATGACGAAAGATATGGACCAAGAGGATGTAAACAATATATTCGTCACACTTGTTCAACATGAAGATCAAGTGAAACAAATCAGTGACGAGAAGAAGATGGTGAAAGAATCTCTCGCACTGTTGGCTGAGAAAAAAGTTGTGAAAGTTGTGAAACCCAGTTCCTCTAAGACAAATATTTCCAAGGCATATCTGACTGAATTGCCCAGTTCTAGTTCTGAATCTTCTATTGACGACAAAGAGATTGAATCCGATGAGGATATTAGGCCGTTTGCGGAAAATTTGGCTATGATCACTAAACAGTTCAACAAGCGCTTTGGGAAGAAAAAGTTCTATTCCAAGCCCAAGCTTGATGTGTATAAGAAGGAGAATACTGAGAAGTACAAGCCCAAATATGAGAAGTATGAGAAGAAGGAAGAGAGGAAGGAAGAAAAGAAAAATGAGAAATTTGATGCCCAGAATTTCTGATGCTTCAATTGTGGGAAGTCGGGACATTTTTCAAAGGATTGCCGCTTCAAAAAGGTAAAAAAAAAAAACTCATAATACTAAGCGAATAAGTCTTTGCTTGTGAAGAAGTAGGAAGAAGGGAAAGTGTTAATGGCTGAGGAGGAAAATTGGTTGTGTGAGACATCAGATGATGAGGAAGCACATTTTACTCAAGTTCACTACTTGATGGCCAAAATTGAAGATGAGCCTCAAGCTGCTGAACAAGCACATTTTGATTATGAGTCTGAGGTAAGCAATCAGTCCGACAATTCTAAGGTATTCAAAACTTAATTTCTCAGATTGAGTTTATGGAAAAGGAATTTAATGCTTTAAAAAAAAATTTAGCCTTGAACGACAAACAATGATGAATTTTCGCGATGAAAATGCATTATTGAAGGTTATTATAGAGGATAAGGAAAATGAGAAAAATATTTTAAAAAAGGAGAAAGCTGACTTATCTTCCAAGATCACCGAGCTCCAAAAAGACTTGGTGAACTTGAATTATGAAAAAGGTGAGTATAAGATTATGTTTGAAGCCTGCTTTCAAGAGAGAAATGAAGCTTAGTGTAAAATAAAAAAACTTGAGGATTTAAATATAAAACGAGGACAAACTGAGCAGACTTTAAATCTTTTGACAAACAAACTCCAAGATGTAAGGTTTTATAATCCGAAATTGGGTTCGGGTTTGTAAGAAAACGATATTTTAAAAAGGGCTCCCGAGAACTTGTATAATTTTGACAAAATGGGCCCTAATTCTCAAAAGATTCCAGATATTCGTGACACGTTTGTTAAAGCTAAAACTTTAATATCTGAAACTCCTAAAAAAGGAAAGGAGGTTGTAGATGATGACTTATCTGAAAGTTGCACTGATTCACAATTTTCAAGTTTTAAATCGGTTGGATTTCAATACGATGATTTAAACACTAGCTACAAAAGCAGAATGCTTGAATTTGTAGAGTTTGAATCATTGTTTTCCACACCTATTCCTAATGATGAATCAGTACCTGAGGATAAAAATATTCCTTAAACCAAATGTCAGTATGACGATTATGAGTCAGATTCTGATGCTTGTGTTTAGAACATTATGTTTGAATCTACCATTTCTGATTCTACTAAGGAGATTAAGATAGAAGAGTCGATTGATGTCATAGATTCTGATAAGAAGTCTGAGTTTATCAATAAAATGTTTGAAGAAATTTTTGATGAATTGATGAACGCTTCAGATCCTGATCCAATTCTAGAAAAGCTTGAGTCTAAGTCTGAGTCAAACCAACCTTCTGATTTGCAAAAACAAATATCTAATTTGCAAAAGCTACTCGAGGAAATTGAAGATGAGAATTTTGATTTTCGATTTAAACTAGATAAATCTTTAGATGAAAACCGAGAGCTTGGCAAACAGATTAGTGAATTAAAAGAAAATCTTTTTAAAAAGAATTTGTCAAATCAAAAGGAGTTTGAAAATCAAAAAGCATTTGATAACCAGAAATGGAATATTAGGTCAAACCCGGAGTTTGTGACTTTATCTAGACCTACAGTTGTTTATACGTAAAAGTTTGAAAAACAACCAAGCATTTTTTAAGTGTAAAAAATGTTAACTCGTCTTCTAAGAATTTAACTAATTCAATGTCTTCTGGTGCTACATATGTGAATGGAAAGAGGAAGGGAAATGAAGGAAGAGAAATTCTGAACAGAAGCCAAATCAAACAGTTTCTAAAAAGTGTACTTCTGTTGAGAATGTAGTGAAAGTGAAATCTGACAGTGATTGTAAAAGAGTTTATGTCATTCCATGTACTTGTAACTTTTGTGAGATCAATGACTACAACATTTTCTCTCTCTACATTGTGTCTCTAAAATTGTTTGTTCTTGATTAGATTCTTGATCTAATTTGATATTATATGCTTGAATCTGGAATCACACTAGGCAAGGGTAGAAGATAAATCTGATAACTGTTCAACATCTGATGAAGAATGCTCATTTTCTAAATACTTTCCAGAGCACTTGAATGAGAAAACCCAGACCTCCTTTCTTCACGAATCAGCTGAATGATTATAAGCACTCAAAATTCTAGATCACAACCAAAACACCAGAACAATGATTGCAAATGCTCATAATTCTTATTGTTCAGGTCAGAAGAATGATTAAGAGCACTCAAAAGTCTAACATCGTCAAGAAAACTCTAGAATGATGATTGCAGATAATCAAGCTGCTAATCCAATCCAATCAGAGAACAAATCCAAACATCCAAAGTCTGAAAATCTTGACTGGAATGAGTTCTGTGAAAATATGATCAGTTGCTAAAAATATGTGACCACCTGATTATTAGAGTGATGTCACATATGCATTATGCAAAAAATCTCAAGAACAGATAAAATTGGCAAACGTGTAACAAAATAGGTGTGAACAGTAACTTGTCACAAATGCTTAAGCATGAACTTGTCGCAGACCACTAACCATGAAAATGCACTTCTCGCAAGTGGCATGAACCGAAAAGCCACTTGTCGCAAAGGCTTACTTCCGAGTTCCTACTTGTCGCAAAAGCCTATGTATGTGTAACACCCCGAGATTTTTCGCTATGTAATTCTAGAGTTAAGACTCCTAACCCTGCTTATCGTTTTATCTTGGTGTTCTTATTTTAGCTTTGTCGTTAGCACCAAGTTTGGTTTCGAATTTGAGTGTTTGGGTTTTGGTGATTTTGGAAAGTCACGGTGACTTACGCGACTTACACCGCGGCTTGCAAGCCGCGGCAAAATCCGCGTAACCCACTGTCCAATTTCTATTTCAGGAACACGGGCGACTTATGCCGCAACTTAAAGCCGCGACATAACCCGCGGGAGTCCCTGGTCGCCCCAAATACGGGTTTTCCCCAATTTTCTCATTCATGTTCTTCACTACCTCTCTCTCTCTCCTAAAACCCTCATAACTCACCCCAACCGAAACTAGGGTTCCACCAACCTAAAATCCCCTCATTTATTGCTAGAAGTGGAGTAAAGAAATCAAGGCTTCAAGTTTGAGTATTTAAGTCTCCACCTCCATCGTTGTCTTCTCCAAGGTTCCTTCTAGGGTTTGTCCATCCAACCTCTAAGTAAGTTTTCTTACTCATAAACTTTCACACATGCTCTATTACTTGCTTAATTGTGATTTTATGTGGTATTGGATGTTAACCTAAAATCTAGGGTTTTGGTATATCTTGAAGTGAATAATCGTGAAGTGGGAGTGGGGGTCCAAACATCTTGTGAAGATTCATTTAAGTAAATTAATGGATGAAATGTGGATTAGAATAAATGACTACACTTCTAAGGGTTACTATCAAGGGTATAGATTCTTATCAGCAGTTGGAGTCAAACTATTATTGGGAACTTATATGTGGCTAAAGGAGTTTTAGTTCATTATGAGAAATATGTATCCAGCATGATTATGTTATATGTCAGGTATATGCTTGCATGAAAATTGTTAATCCTACTTGCTCATGGTTTATATGGGAAGTCTTATGTCTATTTTGCTTGTGCACGAGGATTTAGATGGTATGCATGGTTATTGTTGTTGGGCATTTTGAGTAGACAATAGGGGGCGTAAGTCCCTTAGTTGTACACTCGGCTAGATTGGATAGGCACCCTTGCCTGTAAGACCTTGAGGTGTAACCCAACAGGGTAAGCACTAGAGGCAGAGAGGGTTTGAGGATTGTGATGTCCGGCGTGGCATGGGAACTAGAACCGGGTTGGACGGTGAAATATGGTGGCCAGTGTTATGCAGATGGTAACATCGGCCATGGAAAAGCAACAAGAAGCATTCCTGAAGATGCTAGAAGATAGAGATGCCAGTCTTCGGAGGCCAGAGGTGGTGGCAGAGAACGCGGTAGCTGGCTCTGGTGGTACTGGGGGCGAGAACCGTATTGATGGAGTGGTGGTGTTAGAGACGAGACAGACGGGAAAGGGTTGCTCGTATAAATCCTTCGTGGGGTGTAAGCCGCCAGAGTTCGTCGGGGCTGATGATCCGGTGGCTTGCATGAAATGGTTGAGGGAGATTGAGCAGACCTTTAGGGCTTGCGGATGTGATGAGAGTCAGAAGGTAAATTTTGGCTCGCAAATGCTTCGAGGTGCGGCTTTGATCTGGTGGGATGTTCACACCGCAACCATAGGGGAAGCCGTATTAGCAAAGATGTCATGGGCCACCTTCAAGAAGAAGGTTATGGAAGAATACTGTAATGAAAACGAGATGGATCTGATCGAGGAAGAGTTCCGAGCGCTAAAGAAAGGGGATCTGACGGTGAGGGAATATACCCGTCTTTTCATGGAGAAGCTGAATCTTGTGGGGCATGTGGCCCCAACCGAGAAGGAACAGATAAAGGCCTATCTGAAGGGCCTACCCGCGGACATGGGAAACCGAGTCCAAAATTCGAAAGCTACAAATCTACGAGAGATCATTGAGGAAGCCACAGTAATGGAAAGAGTCTACGCTAGAGACAAGGAAGAGAAGTCAAAGGCCGCAAAAAAGAGGAAAAGTGAAGTGTCGCCGAGTTCATTCAAGCAACCGAAGTTCCAACCGAACGTTAGAAACTTTGATGATCGCCGGGAGGCGAATTTGTGTCCCAAGTGCAAGAGCAAGCATTTTGGTCGTTGCAACTCCAACCCCCGACAAGTCACGTGCTTCAAGTGTAATTAGTCGGGTCACACAAGTCCACGATGTCCCATGTCGGGGATACTTTGTTTCGAATGCAAGGAGCCACAGGGTACATTAGGAGGGATTGCCCCAAGCTGAGGGGTGGAGATAGAGAAGGAAACCCACCAATTCAACCAAAGAGGGAAGCCGTCCCTAAAGCTCAAGGGAGGGCCCTTCCAAATGACAAGAGAGGAAGCGAAGGAAACCACCGACGTGGTGTCGGGTACGTTCTCACTCAACTCACTTGCTGCTAAGGTGCTATTTGATTCTGGTGCGAATTTCTTATTCGTGTCTCTTGACTTTTGCAAAAAATTGAATATGCCCACTAGTACTCTTAGCAATGCCTTAGTAGTAGAGATAGCAAATGGGGAACAAGTGATCTTACAGGAAGTGTTGGAAAAATGTCAGCTAGATATTAGTGGGGAACTCTTTGAAGTGGACCTACTTCCCATGGCGATTGGGAGCTTTGATGTGGTGATAGAAATGGACTGGTTGGAACGACACAAAGCGGAAATCTGATGTTCGAAGAAGTTGATCAAATTACCGACTTCAAGCAGAGGTTTTGTCTTTGTCTACGGAGAAAAGCGTAAGGGTGAAGTTGCTATTATTTCTTCCATCAAAGCAAGTAAGTGTCTTGCGAAGAGTTGTCCATCGTTCCTTGCCTACGTGTTGGATACCAAGGCGGAGAAGAAAAATATTGAAGATGTTCGGGTCATTAGTGAGTATCCGGATGTCTTTCCGGACGACCTACCGGGCCTGCCGCCCGACCACCAAGTGGAGTTCCGGATCGATTTAGTTCCGGGAGCGGCGCCGATTGCCCGTGCACCTTACCGTCTTACTGCGACCGAGATGCAAGAAATGATGTCACAACTTCAAGAGTTGTTGGAAAAGGGATTCGTGAGACCGAGTTCCTCGCCTTGGGGAGCTCCGGTACTTTTCGTCAAGAAGAAGGATGGATCAATGCGGATGTGCATCGACTATCAGGAGTTGAACAAGGTAACCGTAAAGAACAAGTATCCATTACCCCGAATCGACGATCTCTTCGATCAACTACAAGGAGTCGGATGTTTCTCAAAGATCGACCTTCGATCGGGTTATCATCAAGTTAGAGTTCGAGAAGAAGACGTTTCCAAGACCGCCTTTAGAACCCATTATGGTCACTACGAGTTCTTGGTTATGCCCTTCGGGCTAACCAACGCGCCGGCGGTATTCATGGATTTGATGAATCGATCTTTCCGACCTTTCCTAGACAAGTCGGTCATAGTGTTCATCGATGACATCTTGGTGTACTCGAAGAATGATGAAGAGTATGAGCGACATCTCCGAGAAGTGTTAGAGGTGTTAAGGGAAGAGAAGCTCTATGCCAAATTTTCCAAGTGTGAATTTTGGCTAAGAGAAGTTCAGTTTTTGGGTCATGTGGTGTCAAGTGAAGGAGTGAAGGTTGATCCGTCAAAGCTAGAAGCTATGATGAATTAGGAACTGCCAAAAATCCCTAAGGAGATTCGAAGCTTTTTGGGTCTAGCCGGTTATTACCGAAGATTCATTCAAGACTTTTCCAAAGTCGCCTCGCCATTGACATCCCTAACAAGAAAGAATGTGAAATTCCTTTGGACCGAGAAGTAAGAACAAGCCTTTCGGACCCTCCAAAGAAAGTTGTGTGAAGCGTCGATATTATCCCTACCCGAGGGGACGGAGGACTTTGTGGTCTACAACGATGCGTCCAAAATGGGTTTGGGGTGTGTCTTAATGCAAAGAGGCAAAGTCATAGCTTACGTATCAAGGCAATTGAAAGAGCACGAAAAGAACTACCCAACCCACAATCTCGAGCTAGCGGCGGTAGTTTTCGCCTTGAAGTTATGGTGACACTATCTATACAGTGCGAAGTGCACCCTTTTCACCGACCATAAAAGCCTAAAGTACGTCTTCGATTAGAAAGAGTTGAATATGCGACAAAGGAGATGGCTCGAGCTACTTAAGGATTATGATTGTGAGCTTCAATACCACCCCGAGAAAGCAAACCTGGTCGCGGACGCCTTGAGCCGAAGGGAGTATAGTCATGGGGTTCAAGCCACCTTTGCAAGGGTGAATGTGGCCTCAAGTTTAATCGATAAAATCAAAGTAGCACAGTCGGAAGCACTTCTTGAAACCAATCTCAAAAGCGAAGTAATGGTGAAGCAACACCTCCATTTGACCGAGGATGGAAGGGGTTTGAAGTTATACCAAGGTCGAATTTAGGTGCCAAAGATTGGAGGATGTAGGGAGCTCCTATTGGAGGACGCGCACAAGTCCAAGTACTCGATACATCCGAGAAGCACTAAGATGTATCGTGATTTAAAGCTCAATTATTAGTGGCCAGTGATGAAACTAGACGTGGCTAGTTATGTGGAGCAATGCATAACTTGCCTACAAGTGAAGGCGGAGCACCAACAACCATACGGTAGTCTCCAATCCTTGGAAATACCGGAGTGGAAATGGGAGCACATCACCATGGACTTTGTAACCAAGCTACCGAGGACTTTAAAGAACCACGATACCATTTGGGTAATAGTGGATCGTTTGACCAAGAGCGCGTATTTCTTGTCCATGCGAGAGACCCTACCGATGGACAAGCTGGCCAAATTGTACATTGATGAGGTAGTCTCGAGGCATGGAGTGCCACTTTCTATTGTGTCCGACCGCGATAGCCGCTTTACAACACACTTTTGGGATAGTTTACAGAAGGAGTTGGGCACAAGAGTTAAGTTGAGTACCGCCTATCACCCGCAGACAGACGCACAGAGCGAGCGGACCATCCAGACCCTCGAAGACATGTTGTGGTCGTGTGTTATCGATTTCGGGGGAAATTGGGATGCACGCCTTCCACTAGTGGAATTCGCCTATAACAACAGTTATCACTCAAGTATTGGTATGGCGCCATTCGAGGCATTGTATGGAAGGAAGTGTAGGACACCCGTGTGTTGGTTGGAAGCGGGTGAGAAACAGTTTGTCGGACCGTAGATCGTTCAAGAGACGACCGACAAAGTGAAGGTCATCAGAGAGCGTTTGAAAGTGGCACAAGATAGGCAGAAGAGCTACACGGACAAGAAGAGAAGACCGGTCGAGTTCCAAGTGGGGGAGCGGGTAATGTTGAAAGTGTCACCGTGGAAAGGATTGATAAGGTTCGGAAAGCGTGGAAAGCTCAGTCCCCGTTTCCTTGGGCCTTTCACAATCCTTGAACGTATTGGTCTACAAGCCTACAAGTTGGATCTTCTGCCGGAGATGGACGGAATTCACCCCACCTTTCATGTGTGCTACTTGCGGAAATGCCTAGCCGAAGAAGAGAGTGTCATCCCACTTTCGGAAATCAGAGTGGACAACAATCGATGTATAGAGGAACCCGAATCTATCCTTGATCGAAAGACGAAGAAGCTAAGGCACAAAGAAGTGGTTATGGTGAAGGTCCAATGGAAGCACCACCGAGGAACTAATGTAACTTGGGAATCCGAAGATGATATGAAGAGGCAATATCCTCATTTGTTTGACTAGTTGAGATTTCGGGGACGAAATCCATTCTAAGGGGTGGAGGATTGTAACACCCCGAGATTTTTCGCTATGTAATTCTAGAGTTAAGACTCCTAGCCCCGCTATCGTTTTATCTTGGTGTTCTTATTTTAGCTTTGTCGTTAGCACCCCGTTTGGTTTTGAATTTGAGTGTTTGGGTTTTGGTGATTTTGGAAAGTCACAGTGACTTACGCGACTTACACCGCGGATTGCAAGCCGCAGCACAAGCCGCGTAACCCAATGTTCGATTTCTATTTCAGGAACACGGGCGACTTATGCCACGACTTAAAGCTGTGGCATAACCCGCGGGAGTCCCTGGTTGCCCCAAATACGGGTTTTCCCCAATTTTCTCATTCATGTTCTTCACCTACCTCTCTCTCTCTCTCCTAAAACCCTCATAACTCACCCCAACCGAAACTAGGGTTCCACCAACCTAAAATCCCCTCATTTATTGCTAGAAGTGGAGTAAAGAAATCAAGGCTTCAAGTTTGATACCACTTGTTCTAGTTATCAAGCTCAATCAGATTAAACACACAAATCTAATCACAAAGTCATATGTATTAAAATGAATGATTTACAATTGCTTTCTCTCACTAAGCACAAGACTTTCTCTCTCTAGAACCACACATCTATTTCTCACTCAATCTATACTCTCTATACGTATGGTTACAAGATTACAAAGGACACAAGGCTTTTATACCAAGTCAACCTAGTTGACTTTACAACACAATGCTTTAAAAGAAAAGTCAACACTTTGACTTTTACAACTCAACTATACAAACTTTACATTTTAAACCCTTTAATCTTGAATACAACAGGCTCAACAATGACATACGATAGTAGGATTTTGTAACTCTCTCTCTCTCTATATATATATATTTGTTTAATTGTTTTGCATTGTTAATTTATTACATTATTATGTATTTACAGTTTTTGATTTTTGAAATAACCTAAAACCCTTTATTATATTTTTGTTTAGAATTAAAGATGGACTATATTAATCAACAATCGCTACTTTCATGCAACCGAACCCGACCGAACCCGTCCTACCGAACTTCACTCGAACCCGAACAAACCCCACCCCGAAATCATCAAGGCCAATTCTCTCTACCAAACCCCGAAACCTGATCAGGTTTTACCCCATTCCACCCGAACCCGTCTAATGCTCCCCTAATGGGATATACTATACTCGTTTGGTTTGGTTTAATAAATAATCGACGCTCTGGCCTACAACTTTATACAATATAAAAAATAATAAGTATTTCAATTGATAACACTATAAATAAAAACTGTTTAATAAGCATTTTGTAAAATTTAAAAAAAATGATACATTATATATTTCAGCGTTAATAGAAAAACGACAACAATATTATATCATACTAGAAGCGTACTCACGCAATGCAGCGAGATACATCACGATTTTAATGTTTCATTTTATTTTTTTGTCGATTTACAATACGATTTCGGATGATTTTGAGAAAGTGATAATGTTTTTTTTATAAATTTGTTTAATTTAGGCTTAATAATATAATGTTTTTTATATAAAAAAATTAAGTATTTTGTTAGAATTCAATGATTATCTTATATATTTTAATGACATCTAGAAAAAATAACCAATTACATATTTAATAATATAATTAAAACAAAATTAACTGGATCTACATCTGAAGCTTGTGACAGTAACTTTGCATAAAGAAGAGACTTCAGTTCATTTACAGATAAGTCTTCAGAAGGATTCACTAGTTGTTGTTGTGGAGGTGGTGATGGTGGTAGATCAGTTACAACATCCTTTTTCTTTGTAGATCCGCTTCAAGGAGTCAAATTGAGCCATAAAAGAGTCATGGACAGCCTTTAGAGCGCCATCCAAAATTTCTCTGGAAACGAATTCCGGGAAAGATGGACTATCACTCTAGGTTTCTCCTAGATATCACACAGTTTGAGTAGTGCTAATTGGTAAGGCCCTGGGGGATAGTGCATGGTATGCCTATCTACCAGGGTTCGAATCCTGGGGGGATGCACTTCGGCGATACCCATACCTTGGGTCGGCCTTCGGGTCAGTTCGGGTCCAGGTTTACGGGCATACCAGTCTATGGGTATGCGGGTTCGGTCTTGACCGGGCTTAGTCGTACCTGGGCGGGTCCAGTCCATTTGGGTTGGGTCGGGTCGTCGCGGATTAGTCGGTGCTGCCCAATTGGATGTTCGGATACCGCGGGTGCGTGTGTTTGTGGGCGTAGCCCAAGTTGCCGTACAAAAAAAAAAAACAACAACCAACAACAAATTCTAAAAAACGAGTCTTACATTTATGATCACACGTGCACCAATCTTGTTATTGATGATAGATGGACTATATGCAATACGTTCACATGTTTATATATGAATATTTGTTTCTAATTGATGTTTCATATATGTATGGATGTTTGCTTTATCCGTCACAATCTATCTCTTAGGAGATCTTACATTATACTTTGATTGGAGATAACCACATACTCCACCTAAGTGCCTCTAGTCACATCTTGAAATCATCAAGTTCATTCGGGTTTTTGGTTGAAATGAGAGCAAGATATGAAGGCGATGAAGTATTTAATAGATGACGTTGGAGTTTTGAAGGATATAACTTTTGAAGCTCATATATAATCGATATAGAGGTAGAAATGAGTTTTTGAACATAGTTACTGACTATGCAATTGATTCATCTGCATCTAGTCATGTGGTCTTGATCAAGGACAACGAAAAACCTGAGTGGGTCAATAAGGGTTGAAGATGAATGGAGTGATTATGATAAGGAGTAACTGAGCTCTCTATGAGGTGCAGACTAAAATGTATTTTTTTTGGTGTTTGGTTCTGCATTACAATACAAAAGTAAGAGGAAATAAAATTCGGTGCACTTATAGACTTGATATATTAACATCAAATGATTACTATGACCAACTATATACACACCAGTCTTTAAATAAAACATACATGTAAATAATTGTACATACAATTTAAAAAGAAATGTAAAATAACCAATGCCCTCACTTAACGGACTCTCAATTAATGGCGTTAGGATCAATGACTCATTTCAAAACCAAATGCACAATCCAGGGACTATTTTTATACTTATTGAAACATAAGGACGATTCTTAGACTTTCTATGAAACCATAGGGACCATAAGTGGAGTTTGCTCTTTATTTTTTTGCTGTGTGGACTGATAGAGTAAAAAAAAGCTGTGGTCGAATTAAAATGAAAATGACAGAAAAAGTTGAGGGTAAAAATTGATAAATTAAATAAACTTAGAATGAATGAATTTGATAATTTAAGGGGGTGTTTGGGATTGCTTATTTGAAGAGCTTTTTAGCTTATTGCGATTTGACACCGCAGATAAGCTATTTTGAGTGTTTGGATGGAACAAAAAGAAAACAGCTTATAGCGGTGCCAAACCGCTGAAAAGCCATTTTTGATAAGTCATTTTGTTGTAACTTATGACTTATTTCAAAAGTGCTTATGACCTTTTTGGTTTTTTTATATGTATAAGCAATCCCAAACACCTTTAAATAACAACTTATTAGCTTATTACGTTTTGGTACCACAATAAGCTAATCCAAACACTTTTTAAAAATTTTCCAAATAAATAAGCAATCCCAACCACCCCTAAGAGGAAAAATAGGGTTTTTGCCTGTTACATCTCGTCACATCACACACTGCTACCCTTCTCTGGACACTGCTCTCGAAACACTTGGAAAACCCTATGAATTTGGCGAATAAAATCGTCGTCGATCTCCGATCAAGTTAAATTCAGTCATCGGAAAACACTATTTACCAATATTCTTCGAATCTTTTTGTGTTCTGTGTAAATAAAGCAATCAAGGTGGGCAATTGTTTGCCCACCCTAGAAACTTCCCCCTTCTTCGCAAGGTTGGGGTTAGGGTTTTGGGGTAGTACTAGGAGTATCAGGGAAGAGATGGCGGCTCCTGCCCAATCCTACCGCTTTGGCGGTCCAACCACCACAGCAGCAGCTGCCGGGAACATCGAAGCTCTTAACAGGGTCCTTGCGGACCTTTGTACTAGAGGAACCCCAAAGGTTAATTAAGCAATTTTTTTTGGTTGGATTAATCTATGCGTGTCTCTGGGTTTAGTTGCTGTTCTTTTTAAGTATTATTTTTACTCCCTTCCACCCCAGATTCTGGATTCAGTTTTGGCTTTTAGATCAAACAAGACATTTTTAACTCGAATTGTTTTGATTACAGAGAAAATTGCGAATCAATACATTAAAGTTTAAAAGCCAATACAATATTAAAGAGTTTGGAGCTACATTACGAAAAAGATAAATGTAGTTTGAATTTGTCAAGCGCTGGGTTTGATCTTCCAAATTAAAGAGTGAACTTAGTTATGGGACAGAGTGGATTCTGCCATGGGACCAAGTATTTATTTTGGTTTTCTGATCTAAGTTTACTATGAATAAAAAATTAGGGAATGAGTGGGAGCATGAAATTGGAAGTGTCTAAAAGTTTAATTTGAGAATGTGATTGATGTGTATGGGATTTATGGACCAGAAAATTGAGCATAAATGTTGAGAACCGAAGTTCACTAATTAGCTAAAATTAGTAGCTTCTTTTTGTTGATTCAGAAAATGTAGGTGGGACTGTGCCTGAAATCAAATTATGGAAACATAAGATTATTTAGTATTCTAGAAATGTTATTTTCATCTCAAGAGCTAGATTGATGTATCAACGAGCTCACGACGATGAAATTTACCAAGTTTTGAATCTTACAAGAGTAAATTACTTGTCATTGGTCCATAAGTGAAAGTGGTTAGGTTAACTACATCTTTTTGCAGAGTGCCGACACCATTTTCTTTTCAGGTAAGAAAATTAATGGTTGGGTTTGGATAAAGATAAGTATGCATTAAAGGCTATAATGTACAAACTACACATCTGTTCTCAAGTCTTTCGAGCTACTCAATAAACAAGGGTGTAATAGAAAGCTTTTTGGCATTTAGGCTGGTTCACTCTTTAGTAGTTTTAAATCATGAACTATTTTTAACATTTTTGGGCAAACTTTCCTTGCTCACACATTTTTTTTTGCAAGCCAGGGCTTCACGGCACAAACCGTTCTACTCTTTGGGTAGAGGACATGTCTAAGTACAGTTTAGGCATATTGGTTCAATTAATATCATGTATAAGGTCAAATTACTTTATCATTTGAAATGATCAAGCAAATGGGTTAGACATGTACATGCTTAGTTTTTCGGACATGAAGTCGAAACATGTCGAAGAGCAATTTTAGGAGATTATAGATTACTTTTTCTTACCGTAAAATCTTAGGAAAATAGGAGGGTAAGTTCTATAGTATGATTGTTAAACTGCTATCAGGGCATAATGTTGTGCCATCAAAAGGGAACATGTAGAAAGGATGACTGTTGCAAAACATGCAAATGTTGTTGTACATATTCAAGAGGTGGCTCTGATACGTAACATTGCTTGAGTTGGTTTTGGTCATATGTATTGTAGATCTTTAGATACACCTATTCAAGAAGGGTAGAATTAGGCCATAACTTTGCAGAATCTGGAGGAATTGGGATGGTCAATTTCTTTGACAATGTTCCATTCCTCTGTTTGGCTCACCTATGGGAAGGAATTGAATTATTCTAAAATCCCATGAATTCTACAGGGGATGGATTTTATGATTCCATAGCATTTTGTGTTGAATTGAATTCCATTCCACCTCTTTAATGTTTTTAAAGGACAAAATTTCCCTCGAATTAATAAAAAAACCCTACTTCCTTTATCATTAATATTATTATTATTTTTATCATCATCATCGTCATCATCATTATTTATGTTATTTATTACGAATTTATCATTTATTAGTATTAATATTATTACATTAATTATTTTATTTTATTAAATAATGACTATAATAATATTATTTTCAATAATAATAATAAATGGAAGTATGTAACTAATATTGTTTATTATTATTACTATAATTGTTAATATTATTATTTATTAGTATTAGTGTTATTATTTAATAATAATATCATTATTTTCCATATTAATGATAAAATGATTATAACTTTATAAGTACTAATAGTAATATATTATGTATTAGTAATATAAATAAATAATAATATTGATACTAATAAATAATGATAATAGCAAGGTTTAAAAAAACGGAAACGAGCCTCGAGGCGTTTTTTGAATTGGTACTCGAGGCGTAAGCCTCAAAAAAATAAAACAAAAAAAATCATAAATTCACAACACTTAAGAAAAAGACATAATTTTATATATCCATACCAAAATATCCAAACCATATAATCCATAATTCCATAATACTACTAATTATAAGTCTTAAAGCATCAACTTAAAAGTTCTAATCATAAGTTCATGAAACATTATTCAATGTACAACAGTAACATACAAACAGTATGTAATAAAAAAAAAACTCAGTATATTCAATGTACAGTACACTGTGTACTTATTAAAAAAACTCAAAAAAAATAAAAAAAATAAAGACAGAGCAGTACCTGTGAGAAGACAACTTTTGGTCTTATTAATAAAAAAAATAAAAGTGGTCTTCTTATTAATAAAAAAAACTCAAAAAATATGTAGAAGACAACTTTTGGTCTTCTTATTAATAAGTCAAGTGTTAGGCTGTAAAAGTGGCCTGTGGTGACTTTCCAGGCTGTAAAAGTAATCTATAAATAGGCTTTTTCAGGTTGTGGTTTACAGCTGTAAACTTAATTCAGGAAAATTTAGTTATCTTAGAGGCGTACACCTCATTGACGCCTCACCGCCTCACTACCGCCTCATGGTAACAAGGCGTAAGCCTCGCATCTGGTCTGAGAGGCGGCGCCTCGGGGGCGTTTTTACACCGCCTCGCCTCGAGGCGTGCGCCTCGAACGCTTTTTTAAACCATGGATAATAGTAATAATAATAATGTTATTTATTAAGAATAGTATTACTATTACTATTAACATATTATTTAGTAATAATATTAATAATGATAATTTTACACATTAAATGGTAAATTTACTAGCATATATAATTTAAGGAAGAAATTACAAAAATACCACAGAAGGGTATCTTGGTCATTGATCATCATTTCATTCCAATTCCAAAGCTACATTTTGTGAACCAAACAAACATATTTCAGTTTCTTTGACATTTGATTTCATTTCCTACCAACTAAACGCATGGTCAAACCTGATTCAACTCCATTCCATTTTTTAAGTTCCAATTCCTTTGACATATTCCATTCCTTCTAAAAGCATTATGCGAACCAAACACCCCCTTGTATGATGACAAGCGTCTTAAAGTAGATGGGAGATACCAAAATTTACATGAGTAGAAGTGGCTAAAAGAGACATGAAGTATCGTAATACATGTATACATACACACATGCAAATATGTATATATTGGATCTAATAGGGAAGCATGGAAGGATGATATTCTTGTTTAAGAGAGTTGATTTTTTTTAATCTTTTTGAGAATTTTCAATAGACTTCATTTTTAGCATATCCGATTAGATTAAGATAAAATGTTTGTCGTGTTCTTTCATCTAGTTAAGGTACAAGCCTAGAAGGTCTAATATATGGCATGCTTCTAGTATTTTTTTTCTTATGCATGGTGTGTGGCATAACTACATTTAGTAATATTAGGATTGTAATCTTAATTAGGAGGTTACCTTTTTTGTCTTTATTTATCCCATTTTTTATTGCAAATTTGTGTATGCTTGCCAAACGTGACGTAGTTGCTCATAATTGTTGTGACTTTCTTCTTGACTACAACTTTGTATTCATGTTTTTTAGTTTATATTTTAATTACAGCTGGAGTAGTGATCTTTTTCTCTATACTTGAATTCTCTTTTGATGCTTTTGTTGAAAGATGTGTTACAAGAGCTTTTTTTTACTAGGACTCCACAAAATACGTACTTTGGTTTTTACCTCAGGTTTGTACAATGCCAATTTGTTTCTCTTGATCTTGGGTATCAAAAGTTTACAGCCTTTGCTAGTGTAGATAAGTCGAAATTTTATGGTATTTTGGCAGCAATAGAGGCGGTAGATTGTATACCTAAGCATTGGTAGGTTGATTATTAGATTTGTATACTAGAAAGTATCATCACCAGTACAGATGCACAAAAAAGACCAAGCTCGAAGTCCGGCCCGAGCCTAGTAAGCCTGAGCCCAGCTCTAGGCCCGGCCTTAAAGTCTGATAAAACCAACTTTTTTTAAGACCCGATTAAACCCCTGACCTGATCAAGCCCTCTTCCAACCTTCTATGTTTTGCATTATGTTCTCATTTCTAATTCTATCTCCCACTGGGTGGCTACAACATGCGTCAACATCTACATTTTTGCCACACTAGTGTTATTTTTGGGCACTCAGAACAACACATGACCTCACAAATCATATTAGGTCTTATGATTTTCTTTGGAACACACGTTTCAGTTTTAATGGAACTGTGCCTTTTTATCATACACAACTATGGAAGCTTAACACAATTTTAACCACCTTGCTCATAATGACTAATGCCCTCATTGATCTCTCCATCTTTTTACAACCGATCCAAGATAATTAAAATATAATTTCAAAGCCTGCTACATTTTTTGCTTTCTATCAACATTATTGAAGTTGTAGTTATAGGGTTCATTTCTTTCTGGTTCAATTTAGAACCTTTAAATTCCAAAGTGTCCCACCAAATCTCTAACTTAACATTATACATTGCCTAGTCTCACCAATCGATACTATTATCAGTGAAAAGAATGCACTATTTTGCATCTTTTTTATGCTCTTCCCTAGCTAAAGCAAAAAGATAATAACTAAGGTGCTGTTCGGTTCATTTTCTGTTAAGACCTGAATGGATATAGTTGTCTGTATTGATAAAGTTGTCTGTATGTTAACAGATAAGTTGTTCGGTTGTTGTGCTGAATAATCAATCTGAATATCAGAAATGACCATTTTACCCCCGAGCTTGCAAGATATTCCAGAAACAGATCGATATATTGAGTCTAAAAAATCAGAAACATGAAAAAACCAATCCACAAATCAATACACAAAAAAGTAATGTATGGAACCAGAAAATGAAAATCCACAGATCAATACACATATCGATCCACCGAAAATCAATCCACAAAATCCAAAAAATCAATCCACAAAATATGCACAGATAACAATGGAAAGAAACTAATGTGGAAACCATAACATGAAAATCGATCCATTCTTACATTTCTTGGAATCTCCATTCAAAAATTCAAAAATAAATCTTGCAGTGAACTCCATTCTTACATTTCTTGGAGATAAAATACAAATGGAGGAAAAGGAAAACCCAAAAAAAATACCAAAAACTGCTAAGTACTGGAAAACTTAAACTGATGGACGACCCAGGGGTCGACGGAGAACCACGAGACCGCCGGAGGACAGTCGCCGGAGGACGAAAACTAGGGAAAAGAGTCGATTAAAGTAGCAGAATGGGGGAAGAGGGTTGATTTATGAGAAAAACGTGATTCTGGTGCAACCACCATCCCTCGCTTCTTCCACCAACCACCGGAGAATCCCGGGGACAAAACCTAAAAACCGACAGTGATTAACGGTGCCTGTCATCGACTTATCTGGACAAAGGTAAACCGTCTTTGAAGAAAGAAATTCCACGATGGTTTCCGGATCATGGGTGGGTTGACTTTAATGGGGGTTTTGAGAAGAAAGATTGAAGCTTTAAGAATGATGGGTTTTCTCTTGTTTCTTGTGGTTTCTTCACGATGTTTCTCCTTTGTTTATTCTGATGATGCGATTTTATCACAGAGATGCGATTTTATCAGAGAGGCTGAGGAAAGAGCAGGGCATTCAACCAATTTTGATTTAAGGGGTAGGGAGTGTCTTTTGAGTGGCTGAGCGTAGACAAGTAATGTAAATGGGCTGACCGAATACGCCCAAAATTTTCTGAATAAGCCCCAACTGAACGACCCCTTATAGCTGAGCGAATAAGCTATAAGGCTTATACAGCTCATTAAGCCACAAACGAACAACCCCTAATTGATACTTGTAGTGCAACCTTATAGTAATGAAGAGAGCATTTGTCACTTTGTTGCATGCTTTGTGGCTCGTTACAATGTGCTCATACATATGTTCCAATCACATTTGAATGCATTGCAATGACCTTTTCATATCATGAGTCATCTTACATCACTTCTTTGACACCCTCAATAAACTGCATTTGCTAAATGCAAATTCTTTTCTGGATATCTTTTTGCGTTGTCTAGTTAAGAAAATATGCTTTATCATTGATCTCTCTCACATAAACCAAACTGTGTCTCCTACTCTTTATCTCATTTGTGAACCAATGGTCATTGACTTGCTTACATACTTTCTTCGTATGGCACATAAATTTGACCCCTTGAATCCTCATTACTTTATAAAGTTTTGAGCATATTACTTTTGTAGATAGACTTGTTCACTCTTCATTCTTTTAACAATTTTCCATGGACGCCATTGAATAATCTTATCAGCCATACTACAACTACCTCTTGGGGTGGGGTCTACAAACCGTAGTAGTACTATGACCCTGGAGCTTTACCTTCATTAATCTTTTTTTTGTTTCTTTCACCTAACATTCTAATTCTACTTGCAAACCAACTATTAGTATCATCAAAAGTGTCGCCAAGTACCTTTACACCATATTTTCTATTGTGACCAACTTATCATAATAATCCTCCATCATTCTCTTATCTTATCATCTTTGACTAAAAGTTTTTGGTTCTTGTATGTTATGGATTTTCTGTGACTTATATTCTTAGTATTTTTAGTTTCTTTGTTGGCTAATTTTAATCCCTCAGTTCTCTATTAGTTGTCCTACTTTGACTTTGAATGTCCAACAAACTACTAATTTTAAAATTGATTTAATGGTTTTTGAGACATTAACTTGCACACCAAGTACAAAAAAAAATAGTGGTAACACTATAAAAGAAGGGGCTGTTTGGCAGTTGCTGAATGGTTTGGTGCCGAATGATTAAGTGGTCAGAATGATTAAGAGACTCTTATGATATAGTGTAAAATGAAATACAGTTGTTTTTTAATTGTTCAACATGAAATTAGGGCTCTGAATGGTTAAGGGAGGGTCAAGATACAAAATCATAGAGTTTTGGAACCATTAATAGGCAAACCTTTTTTTTGCCATACAAGATTCACCTCTTAACGATTCAGAGGTTGCATTTTAATGGAACCATTAAGAGGTAAACAAACAGCCCCAATTTTGGTGAAACAAATTTGACATTTGAAGTCGAAGTAGGACAATAAATAGAGAATGGAGGAGGCACTTTTCTATGTTCTTTGCTCTCTTACAACCATTTACACTTTATAACTTCCTTTTTTCCTGGTTGCTATTTTTTACTAACCGGTTCCACCGCCATCTTCAGGTTGATGTCCCATTTATCCTACTACCTTCTTTGCTACTTTTAAATATACGCATTGCCATCTGGTTGCATACCTTATTAGCCTGGCTTTTTATATCCCAAGGCCTTCCTTTTAACCATTCAATCACTGAAT
The DNA here is from genome assembly GCA_023525745.1 of Arctium lappa. NCBI lineage: Eukaryota > Viridiplantae > Streptophyta > Magnoliopsida > Asterales > Asteraceae > Arctium > Arctium lappa. The sequence goes on from CM042062.1 coordinate 27,956,328, forward strand.
GTACTTGTGTTACCTCCTTTTAACTATCTCTAGGGTATTCATTCCTAGTTTGTTCAACATTGTTTTTAATGTGGATGACTGTTGCTAGATGCCTATGATGGTGATGGAATTTGAGTTAATATTTTTCTTGGGTTTCTTTTCTCTTCAAGCTTCAAATAATTGTTGGAACTTGAACATTTTAGATTAAGCTTTTTTTGAATGAGTTTTGGCATTTGTGCTTGCTGTTCATTGTGTGTGGTTAGTGCAATGTCAGTTATTAAAAAAAATCCTTCACGTGGCTCTCAATGTGCTAGTGGAGTCCGTCTTGTAGTAAAATTTTGAGGCATAGGCATTTACATGGCTCATGCAGTCGCCAATGGATCGTTGTCATTGAGAATGAAGTTCTTCCTCTTTTTGTAGGCATCTAATATCTTGCTATTGTTCACTGACAGGATGGTTCTGCTTTGGCTTTAAGAAGACATGTCGAAGAAGAGGTCCATGCTCTCAGTGGAGAGGCCTTTTCCCGTTTCATGGATCAGCTATATGATCGCATTACTAGCCTTCTAGAGAGTAATGATGTTGCTGATAACTTAGGCGCTTTAAGGGCTACTGATGAACTAATAGACTTGAGACTTGGAGAGAGCGGCACAAAAGTTTCCAAGTTCTCTAATTACATGCGTGTTGTATTTGATACGAAGCGTGACCCAGAAATTTTGATCCTTGCTAGTAAAGTTCTTGGCCATCTAGCGAGAGCTGGTGGTGCCATGACAGCAGATGAGGTGGAATGTCAGGTGTGTGCTGGATCTCCTTCCCTACTTACGCATTATTTCATTGTGCTTCTAATAACTTAGATTACTTATGCTTTTAATAACTTATATTACTTATGCTGTCGCAGGTGAAAAACGCGCTGCAGTGGCTTGGTGGAGAGAGAGTTGAGTATCGCCGCTTTGCTGCTGTCCTGATCTTAAAGGTAAATATTTGCTGTGTTGGTGACTGCTATTGAGGTTTTGACATCTTTAAATGCAGGGATTAACAAAATTAGCTTGTTAAGGTGGTAAAAGTTAATTGGTTTGTACAGTGCTCATAGTTCCTGCGATGTTTATAATCCTCGATTGCTAGCAGTGCTCGGTTACCCGTTAGTTCTTGTTGCTTGATTTAAAATATTTAATGAATCCTCGACATAAAGTTGGTATCACATGCACTACTTGTGCATTAGCAGTTTTGCTGGACAAATCTCAATGTGCTGATGCCTGATAGGTGATCCATACAGACAACCATTTTGATGTTTGTGATGTTTCAGCATTTTCATGTTGCCTTTAAGCTTAAACGGTTTCTCAAATTAGCAATTACTATCATCTTTTATAAAATTTCTCCAAGCAATGCTATGTAATGTTCTGTCAATTATGAAACTGAGGCTATGCAGGTTTTAGTTTTCATTTGCTACTTATTTGCATATTTTTAATGTGACTTCTGTGCTTAACCTAGAACTTTATTTCACATTTTGACTCCAGGAAATGGCTGAGAATGCTTCTACAGTCTTCAATGTTCATGTGCCCGAATTTGTGGATGCCATCTGGGTGGCATTAAGGGATCCGACATTAGCTGTCAGGGAGCGAGCTGTAGAGGCATTGCGTGCTTGCCTTCGTGTTATTGAAAAACGAGAGACACGTTGGCGTGTGCAGTGGTTAGTGCATATATGGAGTTAAATCTTTTAGAATTCTAGGAATTACATGTGCATCTGGCCTAGAAAATTATACTCCTCCCGAGTCCCAACCAAGAACTATCAGTGCACTTTCAATTTTTGGACATCCTAAGTTGATTGTGACTTTTCGTTTTTTATTATTCAGCAATTTTTGTTGATGTTTTAATCATTTTACCCTGACTAAAGTTGGGTTATCAACTAATTTTGGCTTAGATATTTTGAAATGTTGAAATGACAACCCACTAGAACCCACTTTTGTATCAATTTATTTTAAAAGTAATCATTCAAGACAAGGACAATTGGCTACTTATTGACCAACTTTGTAAAGTCAATTTTCTTTCTTTTTATGGGCATAGGAGTATATATAATTTTTTTTGATGGTTATGTTTTTCATGCTTCCATTTAAGGTTATTCATTCTGCTGTTGTAGGTTATTATTTTACATTTTTTCACTTCAAAACTGTTCAGTTATGGATTATTGGCTCTTAGCTTGTCTCTTTGCAGATCTCTGTTGGTTGTTTTTAATGTGGCAGTGTGAAATGTCTGGCATAGGGTAACCAGTGCTTGGCAGCCTTCAGACATAGGTTCACCTGCGATTTTAGCATCAAGGTTATGCTTGTTAGAAATGAACAAACTTTACTTTTCTTGGTCGAGCTCATGGCCAGCTCAGACATTTTATTCTTAATGTAACAATACTAAAGCAAGAGTTCTGATATACCCACAAAAAAGTATTTGAGGCATTGTATTTGCTTGTCCAGCGTAGTACATTACACTTGAACATCAAGTTTTATGTCAATGTCATTTAAATACATTTCCCTTCACATTCTTTCTATGTTCATGCTCTAAAGTTGCTTGTCAATGAAGTTTAGATGCACTGTTCTTCGTGTTCTACTCATGTCCTGATATAGCAGAAGGGCTGAGAGGAACAATTAAAGTTAGTCCCACCCATTACGTTAGCTTATAAAAGGTCAAAAAATAAACGAGGTTTAAGCTCTTTTCCCTGAAGATTTTTTTAGCAATTTGGGTCAGGTTATACCATCAGAGGCGAATTCCTGTTCAGCAGCTGGCAGCATGATCTTTTACCGGATAATCATGAGCTTCATGGGCCTTCTATAGTGGGCATGTTTCTGGCCCAGAGACCATCAGCTTTTACAGTCAGTGTTGTTACAAACTGCTACCAGTTATCAACAAAACTAAGGCAAGATTTGATTATGAATTCATAACCGAATGATTATGAGACACTGGCTTTCGAGAGGCCAAGAACTCTCCCTAGGGTTAGTAGCATACATAGGCCTGTGCATCGGTCGGGTCGGGTCGGGACCCTAAACCCCAAACCCGATCGGATATCAGGTAGTATGTGGATGCCCCGAAATCCGACCGATTATACTTCGGATATTCGGGTTTCGGGTGGCTCGGGTTTCGGGTGGGCTCGGTTCGGGTGGCTCGGGTGTAATCCATAGAACGGGGAGTAGCTTCCAAGTTCAAAATCAAAGTGTAAAACAATTCAAAATCAAATTGACTAATTCAAAAACCAAATCAACAGTCGTTGGACCCAACGGCTGGAGTAGCTTCCAAGTTCCAAAGCAAAGTGAAACAAATAAAACCAAATAAAAGATTTAGGAAAAAAGTTTAGACATTCAAAGTAGAGGTGTAATACTGTAATCGAGAGAACGGGGACCTCAGACCTGGAGTAAATTAGACTAAATTTGCGCCGGTGGACAGTGGTTGAACTTACAGAGGTGAGCAGGTTGCAGGTGGCTGGAGGATTTGCGCCGGTGGTTGGAGCTGGCCACCGACCACCGGTGGCTGGAGTTAGAGTCGAGAGCCGAGAGGAGATCGATTGGACTTTGGAGTTTTTGTGTTCGTGAATTGCCGAGAGGAGATGATCGATTGGAGTCTGGAGAGCCGATAGGAGATCGATGGATTAGGTTTAGAGTCAAACAGTCAGTAACTTATCAGGTATAACTATGTATAATATAATATGTTTAAACTAAAAAAAATAGATTTTAAAAATAAAAAAACAATTCGGGTTTTCGGACGGGTTCGGGTGGGCGGTTTGGATACCCAGGCCGATCCGTATTACCCGCAGAATAGTTCGGGTGCGGGGGGTTCGGGTGATCGGGTTATCGGATATCGAAACTTCGGGTAGTTCGGGTCTCGGGTCGGTCGGGTAGTTTGGGTTGGGCGGGTTTTGCTCACCCCTAAGGGTTACACCCAATTGAATACAAAACTCATATCCTAATTGATTCCACCTTCCTTCTATTTATACTTCTCCTAACAACCGACCAATCCCTCAATTGACTAATTGACCGACCCCACTATTATCTCTAGTTGACTAATTGTTACACATAGATAGTAGGGTCAATTAGTCAATTGTGGGGGCTGGTCAATTAGTCAATGAGCAAGGTAAGTGGGGTATTAGGAGAAGTATAAATAGAATGACAGTGGGATTGTTGAAGCATCTGTTTTGTAATCAATTGGGTCTAACCCTTAGGGAGAGTTCTTGGCCTCTCAAAAGCCAGAGTGTGAATAATCATTTCTTGCCCCAATTTTCTTGATAATCAGTAGCAATTTGTAACAAATGGTATCAGAGCAGTCGATCTTGGAGATGACCAGGAGTTTGCTCGCCAATTTCAACAAGATGGTGGGAGATCTAAGGTTGTTGAAATCAAAGTTAAATTCCATGAAAGAAAATTTTCAGACTGTGAAGCAAATGATCAAAGAACAGGAAGTACAAGAAGATACGTTCCAGAAGTCACCAATTCACGTAAGGTCGATGAACTCTTCAAGATTTGAAACCCTAACCCCATCTCAACACTTCGTTTTCAAGATTCTGAGATTCTGTTATGAAAAGAAAGGGAAGGCAAAGATGAAATCAAAGGTGAGGAGTAAGTCAACAACAAAGAAAGCTCCGGCAGAAAAGAAACAAAGAACATGCAAGAGATTGTTCCAGGTTGCATTGACAATCGACAAAGAGAAGAGGAGGAACAAGAAATGTGTGGAGGGTACAAGTGATTGCAGTAAGGGAAGATTTTGGTTGGGCAACAACCATCGTTTTCCGCCGCCGCCATTACCACCGCCGCTGCTGTTGTCACTGCGGTTGCTGTTATCACCATCGTCCCAGCAGCCGCCACCTTCTTCATCAGTCTTCCATGGTGAGAGTGAGACAACTGGTTCTGTTTTTAGGAACGACTGTATGTACGTTCAAAGAAAAACTAAGGGTTTATTCATTCTATTGGGCTTCAAATGCTCCGGTGAAGCCCACATTTATATCCTTTTTGTAAGCCCAAAAACTCAATATAACTACTCTTCAAGCCCTAAAAGTGTCAACAATACACTGACGTATGATTCTCACGGTCATGAGTACGTCATCTACAAAATCATATTTCTCCATTCGCTTCAGGCTTCTTCACAATTTGATGCATCAATCCCTAGGGTTCCCAGTTTCACTATTTTCAAGTGTGACCTCAAGCCTCTGGAACACATTCAAATCCAAGGGGTACTTATTTGGAAAGAAAAAAAGTTAAGGGGCTGACAAGTGTGAAATTCCAGAAGGCAAGGTGGCTGTCCAGAAGAGTAACAAGTGGATCTGAGGAATTAAAGTGGGTGGGAACCCCGTTGGATTTTGTCAATGATCATACATTTAGTAAAATAGAAAAGCTTAGGAAATTTGTGGAGGGGAGCATGGTATTGGTGGTGATCAATTCAATAAAAGAAAATTTTCAGATATTCCAGAAACAAATGAAAGTGTTGATCAAATTGCAAGAAGATATGCTAAAGAAGATGACAACGAGCTTAAAAGAGGATGAACATGTCGATTTGGGTATGAGGAAACCATAGCTCCGGTCTTTTGTTGAAAGAAATAAACAAGACATGACTGAATTGTTGGAGAAGTTGGACGAAAGAGCAATGAATCAATTTCTTTATTTTTTCTTTCCACCTTGAAGGACAAGGTGGATGTTTGGGGGGCCGGTATTGTTACACATATAGATGGTAGGGTCAATTGGTCAATTGTGGGGGCTGGTCAATTAGTCAATGAACAAGGTAAGTGGGGTATTAGGAGAAGTATAAATAGAATGACGGTGGGATCGTTGAAGCCTCTGTTTTGTAATCAATTGGGTCTAACTCTTATGGAGAGTTCTTGGCCTCTCGAAAGCCAGAGTGTGAATAATAAATTCTTGCCCCGGTTTCTTGATAATCAATAGCGATTTGTAACAAGTGTGTGTCTAGATTGTCTGATCTTTTCTCTTCATACTTGACATATAATACTTTTTGAGGGAAGCTTACTGTCTAGGATAATTTGCCGTCTTGTGGGAAATTTCTGAATGCATGTCTTGATGGAATTGATTCATTTTGGTTTTGATGACAACCCCACTTCTATCTGGCGTCATTTTTACATGGTGATTGATCCCAGCGTTCGTGGAGTTTTAAAGGGCATGCAGACCGGAAACAATCACATTTCTGAATTATCGCAACCTCTCTAATATGTAGACTTGAAGTGTTGGGAGATAAATGATAGTGTGATAGTTTAAGGAATGCCATGGTTGGTTATGGATGGGACACTACTTGAGCAAAATTCATCATAGATCATGGCAAATAGCTAATGCCACATTTTTTTTTGTACTCCATAGTAACCCAAGGTACTTATCACAAGTACCAAGGAATTTATGGGATTTACATTACATTATGGACTAGCTTTAGCTCGGGCCACAGAAGCTTTCTCAGTTTTGTATTTACTTAATTGACATCCTTTGTGATACAATGATATAGATATAAAGACGCTATCCTACCAGGACTTGCTATTGGTATAAATGAGGCTGCACATTACAGTTTCGTCTCAAGTTGCTTGCATGCTCGTTGGGATCAACTTCTTTTTTTTGTTGAAATTTTTTGGTCAACTTGTTTGACATGTCTCTCTTGTTATTTGCTTGGTTATTGGATATCTGGTTTTCGACCAACCCTTTTGGTTGCTGTGTACAACTTACATGTTCTTGATAAAACTCTAATGACTCAAGTTTTAATGCTGAACATGATAAAGGGTAGTAATTTTACATCAAATGCATCCAATCAATTTCCCTTGCGGTCACTGAAACCAACATCATTTTACCTGACATGTAAAGTCTTCCAGACTTATATTTTCCATGCTTTATCAAGTTCTCTAATTCCTTCTTTTGCTTACTGCTGTTAATTATGAATGTTGTGTTAGTCTAACAAGTATTAGTCATTCTACTTATTCATGTAGGAACTTTTGTGATCCATATATTGATTTGACAGGTACTACCGCATGTTTGAGGCCACACAAGATGGATTAGGGAAAAATGCTTCTGTCCATAGCATACATGGTTCTTTACTTGCAGTTGGAGAACTCTTGAGGTTGGTGGATATGTTGATATGAAAAGTGTTATGTTAACCTTACTTTAATTTCTTTGATTTGTTGCAAAACCAAAAATGTCTTGATATATATTATCTTAAGGAGCCTTTAAAGCATTTGCAGATATTGTGTTTATCTATCATTTGGCCAACAAATATGTGATCCCAGAATTACTAGCATATATCAAACACAGATTATCAAACAAACATTTATTGATCAAACCACATGATTACAATATAGTCACAAGTCTAAGTGTCACAGATCTCACTTGTATCTATGCAAACTCTATCTGTGTTCTCTCTGAAAGTGTTCGACTTGTTCTCTGGAATGTGTGTGCGTGCCTACAAGATTACAAAGACACGGAATTATTTATACTAAGTCAACTTTAGTTGACTTTACAACTCAAACCTTACACTTTCAAACTATTACAGAATTGACCCTCTATTTTAATCTTGAATACAATTCTAATCTAACAATCTCCCCCTTGGATTCAAGATTAATTTTTTTTTGACAATTATCTTCAGGTCTTCTGTTCTTCAAAAACAATCTTCAACATTTGAATCTTTTTCAGCTTTGACATCTTCTAATCTTTGTCACTTTGATCAAACTTTGATTTTGAATTGACTTTGATAGCACTTTCAGATTAATCTCTCTCTTTGAATCAACTTTAAGTAGCTTTGAGTAAACTTCAACACTTTCTATACTCTCTTTGAAAACAAACAATCATCTGTCTTTAACATCTCTCCCTTTCATTGCATATCTCTTGCCATTGCTTTCATCATCTCAAACTATCTTCCCTTTACTAATACTTTTCCTTTTCCGATACGACCAACTTCAAACTTACTTGAACTTTGAAATCTGAAACTTTGAATCTAACTTTGAAACTTTTCCCCTATTCTGAAATCTGACTTTGAAATTCTGAAATTCTCCCCCTTTTTAAAGAATTTTGAGAATGAGAATCATCAAAACTTTTCAATGTCAGCTCTGTCTTTGATCTCCCCCAAATAATCAGATAAGCACAGTCTCCATGAATATGAACAATCTCCTCCAACTGATCTGATAGAAAGTCTCCGTCAATTTATAAAATGTATTCATCTGAATCTTTTCAAATTCAGACAAAATATGAGTGGTAACCCTGAATCAACAAATGAAACAGTTAAAGTGCCTGTAAGTAATACGAAGTTACTTAGTACAATGGATGTACTTTATAAGGAGCTTGGGTGATGTTCACTCCCCAGGACTTCCATTCAATCATTGAAAAACACAAGGTTAATCTATGAATGTTCTAATAGAAAAACAGATTTTCTGTGTGCTCGTGCTTGTGTTATGAAAGAATTAGCACAATGATTGCTTTATCAGGCTCAAAAATGTAAACCATTAAGACAACAAGAGTTATACATAGACTCAATGTGCATGAGAAAGGGTCGAAGGTGGGGCAACTTTCCTTCTTTTTCAATATCAGTATCTTTCGAGTGAAGAACCAATAGAGTATGTGTGCTGCTTCCCCAGAAAATGTGAAACATTCTCTTTTTAAGAAAAGAATGAGTAGCTGGTGGGGTGTTTGCAAGAGTTGGCATGGGCTCACTGCCTTTTTCAATGATGTTCACCAAAGAATGTGAACCAATCAGATTATGTGGCTGCCCGACTCAGAAAGATTTGGTGCAGAGTTTAATATTCTTTTACTCTGTTCTCTCACCCTCTTTCTTTTAATCATTTAAGCTCACTTCTAACCAATCTCTCATTTCCATTTTACCTCATCACACACCAACCCTCAAATCTTTTGACTCCTCTCCCCTCAATCACTCAAAGGATTACTTCCGGGGTAGGAAACACTGGTTATCGTGCATCCATGGAAGTTCTTTTAAGCTCACACATTGAATCCCCTGTATTTTCCTAAAAGAATGTGTTGCTCAATGATTTTTTTGATAGTTAAGCATAAGAAATCATAGTCCGTGTATGTATGCTCATTAAAAGATAAGAATGAAATTTGAGCATTTTAAACATTTAAGATATCTCAAAACAATTTGAATGAATGAATATCATGAAATGAATAGAAATGTTTTGAGAATTTGACAATGATTTGAATCAGATCAAATATTTCATGAAGAATTATAATGGGGTATCAAAGAACGAAAGTTGTTTATATGGAAGATATATAAACATTTTAACAATGAAAGCACATGTAATGAGAAATGATGTCTGATCTCAAATAAATTTGAATAACAAACGGGAGTATTACCATGGAAAGATTTATCATTTGATACATGGTAATAACAAACTCAAGAAAAATGTACTGAACCGATGTGTGTAAGAATACTTGACAATATATTGACAAGATAATACACAAGTATTTATCTTTTGGAAACACATGGTCAGTTAGTCATGAAAGTATCCACATGAAAATCATTTAAAATCACACTTCGAAATTCATAAAACAGTTTGAGAACGCGAAGTGGTTTGAACATTTAAGAAAATCATTTTTCACAAGTCAAAGTTGTCCTTTCTACAAGTGATAAAGTTTAAGATTCAGAAAAATATACCTGTAATGTAGGAATCTTAACTCCCCCTAAAATGAATAATATTGTTGAAGTATCCTTGACAAAACATCAAATATCCTCCCCCTCGATATCATTTAAGAACGGGTCCTGATCTGATGTAATCAGAAACCATAGTCACTTATTCTCCGGTGAGAATAGTAATTTTCATTTTTATCATTGAAGAACGAGTCATAAACTGATGTGTTTAGAAATCATTATTTGATCATTGAAGATCGAGTCCTGAGCTGCATTACTCAGAAGTCCTAGTTCTTTCTCCCTCTTAGTCTTTATGTGCCTGCAACACATATTTAGCTTTTGGTACCCACTGGTATTTGGGTCCTGATTTGTTAGTTGCAGTTCTAATAGGAGAGATGCAATAAGAACCATACCAACTATTTTCATAATTTTTGTTTGCAAAATCATTTGAACCACAATAGGAACAACCAATTTTCTTTTGTGCTAACCTGATCAGTTGATTTATAGTATACACAAGATCAGGTTTGCCAAAAGTTTTACCTTTATGAGCACTGTACCTTTTAGCATTTGATGTATGCCCAAATGATTTTTGTTCCTTCTTATCCTCTGAGGAACCTTTCACTATCCAAATCCACTTTTCTTTTTCTTTCTCATCTATCCTTCTCCAAAATCTTTTCTTCTGAGACTTATTCTTCTTAATGTTACCTGAACCATCAACATGTTTATCATAGAAAATGTTAGAAGGATGAATCTGATCTTTAGATTTAGAAGTAAGACTATCATCTGAATCAAATAAAGGATTGTTAGAAACATTTGTAAAACGTGAACTTGAAGCTGTTTTGAATGAGCATTCTGAATCAGCTTGATCATCTCTTGGTGATTGGACAATTGATTCTGTTTGACTCAGTCAGCTTCACCTTGAACATGATTTCTTCAAGTTCTTTTATCTTTGAAGACAAACTGTTTCTTTCCTTTGACAGTTGATCAAACTTCTTATGCAACTCAGATTTTGCATTCTTCTTCTTCAAGATGTTTGTTGACAACTCAGATAGTTTCTTTTTTAACTTTTCTATCTCAGTTTTAAACACTTTCTTTTCCTCGTCAAGGTCTTTCTTTACATTCTTTGTTTGTTCAATTTTCTTCTTTTCTTTCTCAAACTTATCTCTCTCCATTATGATTACTTTCTCGAAGTTCTAAACTTGTTGAGAAAGCTTTATGCATTTCAGCTCCACTGATTTCTTCTCTTCAAAAGCTTTTCTGGAAAATTCAGAAAACTTCTTAGCAAATTCTTTTCTTTCTTTTTCAATCTTCTTTTCATCTTGAGAGATCTTTTCTTTCAGTTCATTAATCTTCTTCTGAAGCTCAGCATTATCTCTTTCAATTTCCTTTCTCTTCTTCTCAATCTTCATTTCTTCTTGGGCTCTTGTGTTGTCTTTCTCATGGATTGCTTTTTCTTTCATCATGTTGATTTCAACCTCAAGACTGAAACTTTATCTTTGAAAGAATCTCTTTCAACAAAAGTTTGTGAATTCATTTTTCTCAGCCCTTCACAAGTTTCACTTGAGATGTTTGCTCTTCTTCTCAGTTCATCTAGCTCTTTTTGCATTGATTCCTTCTTGGACCAGCTTGAGCTAGAATTAAGACTTTCAGATCTTTTCAGTTTTGCTTGCAAATTTGAAATCTCCTTCTCTTTTGACTCAATGATTCCTGCAAAATCAATTTTGGAATTAGTAATGCATACTGAGCAAACAAAATCTTTCTTTAGATCTTTATCATCTTTCAGTTTGTTAATCTGTTCTAGAAGAGATGAGTTCTGAATCTTCAAATTCTTGGCCAGAGCTTCCAGTGCTGGAATCTCTGGCATGTGTGCTAAAGCACAATCTCTCTTTTGTAAGCACAATATTTCTCTTCTCATCAATGTAAGGCATCTTGATATCTGAAAAATTGAGATAATGAAAGCAAGACTTAAAAATTTTCAGAAACTGAAATTTCTAAAAACCTTAAGTAGAGAATTCGCATGCACTAAGATTGAAGAGCAATTTGCATGCACAAAGTGATAGAATTCATATAACACTTAGAATTCATATAAGCAAGCTCACAATTCGCACAAATCTAGAATCGGCAAGAAAAGACACTCAAAATCAAGCAATTCACATGAGCTTATATGCGAATTCTTAAGAATTCGTATAAAGCTTTATGCGAGTTCTTCACAATTCGCACGTCTCTCTTATGCGAGTTCTTTCCTTCAATTTTTTTTGAAAATTTTCAAACTTTTCGCACACAAACTTTTCGCAAGCAGAATTCGTATAACACGAGGATACAAATTCTTTACTTAGACAAATTTTTGAAATTTCACCAACTTTTCGTATCTCGTATGAATTTTGAACTTAGAAATAATTTTGAACAAATGTGCGAAAACTTAAGAATTCGTACAAGTCACACTTGCGAATTCCTTAGAATTCGTACATAGCTATGTGCGAATTCCTTACAATTCGCATGTAGTTTATTGCGAATTCCTTCCTTTAATTTTCAAAAACAACTTTTCGCTCAACACTCTTATGCGAATTCTTGCTTTTCGTATGAAGAGTTATACGAAATCCACACTTAAACAAAATTCCAAAGCTTTTTATACGAATTCTACAACATTTCGTATACAACAGTGATACGAATTCTTTACTTAACGAATTTAGTTGAACTTTTATGCGAATTCTATCTTCAAATTTAAAGCCTGCGAGTTCTTCGTACGAAAAGTACGGATCTTGCGTGTTCTTGAGTTATGGGCCTAAAAAATCAATTCTAGTCCAAAATCTTCAAACCAGAGGCTTCACAGAATCAATCATATTAGTACATAGAACAATCCAATTCAGTCTCAAATCCAAAAATGCACTCAAACATCAAAAATCATGATGAAACAGTAACTTGGACTCGTACGAACAAAATTTTCAAAAACTCACAAATTGATGATCAAAAACAACTTTTAAATGAAATTCAATCACAGAAAGATGTTCTAAGACATATTTCGACCAAAAATCAATCAAAGATTTTAACAAAAACACCTTTAATTGCAAAAATCAAATCAAGAACTCAAGAAACTGTGCGAACTCGTTTTTCTCAAAAATGTTGAATCTGTGCTCTGATACCAAATGTGATCCAAGAATTACTAGCATATATCAAACACAGATTATCAAACAAACATTTATTGATCAAACCACATTATTACAGTATAGTCACAAGTCTAAGTGTCACAGATCTCACTTGTATCTATGCGAACTCTATCTGTGTTCTCTCTGAAAGTGTTTGACTTGTTCTCTGGAATGTGTGTGCGTGCCTACAAGATTACAAAGACACGGAATTATTTATAAAGTCAACTTTAGTTGACTTTACAACTCAAACCTTACACTTTCAAACTATTACAGAATTGACCCTCTATTTTAATCTTGAATACAATTCTAATCTAACAAAATACAAAATCCTCCTTCTGGTGATTTGATTGTTCTCTTAAAATCATGTCCGTTCCTAACATTTTATAGGCTGGGCTGATGTTTAAGAAGGGCCCTCCATAAGTATGAAAAAATCTTCAATATAATGGTTTTTATGATCAAAAATTAAAATTGAATACAAGAAATACAATTAATTAATATAAAACAATTTCTTCATGTAATCCTGGATGCAAAATTAATCAATAATAGTTTTTAAATCAATATTATCTGATATATCTTTCATAGTTGTTAAAAGCGCACCTCAGGCACGCCTAGGCTCGTAAGGCTCAAGGTCTTGGGCTTTTTTAAAGTTGAGGCGAGGCATATTCATGAGGCTTACTAAGGCTCCGTGCCTTGGCTGAGGTGTCTTGTGGGCCTAGGCGAACCCATAGAGTTATTAAATGCCTAGTCATACCCTAATATTAAATAAGTCAAACCCTAATATTAAATATCCAATCCTTAGAACTTCTAGCCTCCTCTATAAATACCCAGACCTTAAAACTTCTCCCTCATAGCTCACGCTTTAAACCCTTCTCCCTTCTGCCTCTATTGAAGTAATGCTGGTTGCTGCATTGGAGGCTTGTACTTGCTGCATATTTGAGTTGTGTGTAACTCTGTGTGTGTGTATATATATATATTTTTTGATAAGATGGGCTCACATTTCTGAGGCCTGCGCCTTCATGCCTAGCCCCAGGACTCCTTTGTGCGTAAGGCACCTTGAGCTTTTAACAACTTTGATATCTTTTTCCATGCATAGCATCATCAAACCATTCCACCATCAAACACATCCTATGATGTATTGGTCAAACTGAGTTGTGCTGGTCAATGTAGGGGCTAGCTGTGGAATGACACAAGTCAAGTAGGGTGCAGTTTGGTAGGAATGTACAAGCAAGTAGTACAAGTAGGTGATACAAGGGTTTTAAATTGGTCGGTATTAGTATCAATATGGGGGTAAAGGTGAGGAAGGCATGGATTAGTTATGTGAGTTTGTTTGAGTTTGGTGAAAGCCGTGGGATACAAGGGTAGTAAGTTGGTCGGTATAAGTCTTGAAGTGCCGGAACTCTATCTATAATCATTCTATTTTATTTCCAATTTCATACTGAATTCAACAGTGTGCTCGTCGATACATTTCAGCGTGTAACAATTGGTATCAGAGTAGTTTTGACGGGAGGATTTATAGATGAAGCTGCTGGAATGGTTAATCAAGCTAGCGCAAATAGAAAACCGACTAATCAAACGCTGCGTATGAAGGAGAAGGAAGTCCTACAAAAGCAAATCGATTCATCATGATGAGAGCCACGAAGCTGGAAATTCCAATGTTTGATTGAAGGGACTCTGATACCTTGATTTTATAGGCTGAAAGGTATTTTGCTTTAGGCAGACTGAGTAACAAAGAACAAATTAAGGTGAACTTATTTGAAGGCGATGCACTAAGTTGGTTTTAATGGGAAGAAAAGAGGTATTAAGTAGAAATAAAAATCAATCGACATGGAATACAATTTTTTTTTGGATGGAGTTGTGGAAACTAAGCCTTCAGGGCTTGCGATGGGAAAGTCGGTGTTCTCTGCTGCTGCTAAAGGGGGTTCAAAATCTCACCGTTTGCCGACAGTGAGCTCCAATATAGGCGGGCACATGGGTTGAGAAAACATCAATATATTGGTGTTGAAGGATGAAGATGTGATGAGGAGAATGTGATGGCAACGGTGGAACTTGGCGAAGATAGCAAAAACTGAAGTAAAATTGAACTATTTGGTGGAATTGGGATTATTGTCTACATGTGAGACATAAGGACAGGGTTGGCGAGTTAAATTGATTAAGAAAAGACAAGAAAAAATGAAGAAAGACGACAGGTATAGTTTTCTAATTTGGACCATGCCCATTTTGAATGTAAAAGAGTTCATTGCTTCGTCATTAAACTCTTTAACGTCGTTGGCAGTGATAAGAGGCTGGTTAGGCGATGCCCATTGGGGACCGCTGGCGCCACCACCACCATGAGCGGCAGTAGTTGATGTAATGTGTTCAAATAGCCATTTTTATTTCTTTCCACCTTGAGGACAAGGTTAGAGTTGGGGCGCGGTTTGGTCAAAGGAGGTGGCTAGTTGTGGAAGTCAATAAGTCAAGAAGGGTGGGTTGTGGTAGGAATGTAGAAGCAGTGGCTGCACTAGTACAAGTTAGGTGATACAAGGGTAATAACTCGGTTGGTATTAGTATAAATAAGGAAAAATGAAGGTGAGGAAAGCATGGATTAGTTCTGTGAGTTTGTTTGAGTTTGGAAAAAGTCGTGGGAGACCTCCAGTGTACTCGATTTTAATTCCAATTTCCCATTTTCAATTCATATGTGTTCATCAATTCATCTTAGTGTGTACAATGAACCATTCCTATTATGCCATCAATGGGAATCTTATCAAGTTACTAATACAACTTGAGAGACAAATCTAACAACTATTATTATATACTGATGCGGGGGAGGAGACGGTACCTCCAAATTTGCATTAGTCCAGGGATGGCATTGTAGCAATTTTTTTGACCATGTCAGGCTTGGACAATGTTTGCTTGGTCATGCAACATGGGCTGGCTCATTAGCTCTTCATTCGAACCTGCACACATCGATGTCGTTGCAATTTTGGCAACATTTTCTACTTCATTTGTTTGGAAAATTTATGCATAGCCCATGTGACATGAGCTAAATGTCGTAATCTGCTGGTTGTCACTACCCTTTTTTTACATTTCAACCTCGTTTAGGGCACTTTTTTGTTATTTTGAAGTGTGGGGAAGTTTTTTGTTTGTTTTTTATCGTCTTCTGCAGTTCTGGATGTTTTAGAGACCTAAAAGTACTCTATTTGTGGATGCCATGTTTGTAGTAAAATGTTCTCTTCAAGAGATCACACTTTTTGTTACTATTTTGTTGTTCTTTGTTATTCTCTTAGGTTTTCACATTTTAGGCATCGTACATGGGATGATTATTAAGTAGACCGTTCCCTTTATTTTTTTTCTCATATCGGAAATAAAAGAAGAAATTATCTGTTATCTACGTCCAAAGACTGATGGATTCAACTGTCATTGTGTGTGTTTTATAAATTTATAATATTTTTGGTGTGTATGTTGCAATGACTCAGTATGGCTTGTGCATTATTTTTCAGTGTCATTATGAGTATCATCTCTGGACTGTTATGTGATAGGTGTCTTTATTTGTTCTTTTTATCCAGTCCAGTTTGGCATTGTTTCCATGGGATGGGTGTTTATAAGTTGTATAATATGTAGGAACGATGCATCTTTTTTCTTCTTATTAGTATCTTTTCAGTGAAAAATATGTATATGTAGCAATGACATTTGTATCTTTGCTGTTAAATATGTGGGCATCTTTATTATTACTTTTGTAATGTCCAGTTCAGTTTGGTGTTGTTCCCATGGGATGGGTGCCCAAGAAGTTGTATAATATGTAGCTGTGATTCATATTTCTTTTTTTCTTATTATTTTATCTTTTCTAGCAAAAAGGGGGTGGGACCGGGGAAGAAATATGCTGTGCTATTGTATCATGCCCATTGTCTACGATGCCTTTGCTTGTTTAACAAATTATGATTGCTTCAATTGAAATTGCCATGGGACAGAAATACAGGTGAATTCATGATGTCAAGGTACAGAGAGGTTGCAGAAATTGTTCTTAGGTATCTGGAGCATCGAAATCCCCTTGTCCGTCTCAGTATAACTTCTTTGCTTCCTCGGATTGCACATTTTCTACGTGATCGATTTGTGACAAACTATCTTACGGTTAGTGAAATTCTTTCCTAAAATGTCTGTTTCATGGATGTCTTTGTTGACTAACCAATTAAATTTCTTTAATGTGATGTTGATAACATCTGAACCGCGGAAGATGGGTTTCCTTGTAAACAGATATGCATGAATCATATCCTTGCTGTTCTCAAGATACCAACTGAACGTGCCAGTGGATTTATAGCTCTTGGGGAGATGGCTGGTGCTTTGGACGGTGAACTAGTCCACTATTTGCCGACAATAACGTCTCACCTACGTGATGCAGTATGTTATTTGAGTTATTTCTGATTCCTGCCTTTATACTGATCAGTTTTAAAACATTCGTGTTATCTCTTTGGCATTTCCCGTGACTTTTGCAAGCCTATCTAGTACACAAATGGATCATAAGGTATTCATATTTGCTGAATCCGCAGATTGCTCCTCGTAGAGGCAGACCCTCACTTGAGGCTTTGGCTTGTGTTGGAAACATCGCAAAAGCCATGGGTCCTGCCATGGAAACTCATGTCTGCAGTCTTTTGGATGCCATGTTCTCCGCTGGTCTTTCTTCAGTACTTGTAGAAGCACTTGAGCAGATTACCATCAGGTATGCCAGTTTCACAAAAACTCTGCAGTTCATGTCTTTTAATTTTGCTTTTTATGAAGGGTTCTCACCAATAATAATGATGATTCTCTCAGCATTCCGTCATTGCTGCCTACTATCCAGGATCGGTTGCTTGAAAGCATTTCAGTAGTTCTTTCAAAACCCCAAAATACCCATACGAGAACATCCGTAGTTCCCAGTCGAGGAAACATGGCTAGCAACATGCAACAAGTTTCAGAACTTAGTGGTTCTGCTCTGGAGCAGCTTGCATTACAAACACTCGCACGTTTCAATTTCAAGGTAATATTGAGCTGTTCAATATGCAAAACCGGTTTTTTTAATCATTCAATGTCATACTCATTTGCATGTAGGGTCACGATCTTCTTGAGTTTGCAAGAGAATCAGTCATAGTTTATTTGGAAGACGACGATGGAGCCACACGGAAGGACGCTGCTCTTTGCTGCTGCAAATTAGTTGTAAATTCCTTTTCAATTACACAATTCAGTCCTAGTAGGTCCAGTCGAGCTGGGGGCAAACGAAGACGCCAGATAGAAGAGGTTTGATTATCTTTATTCTTCTGTACTATAAACTATAAAGTGGTTTTCAAATTTTTCTCCAGTCATTTAGACCAAAGTTGCTGCTCTTTGGTTTGTTGCTTGATATAAAAATATATCTTCCAAGTGAAATGAGCATGAGAAAACAACAATGTTATTTTGTAAATATATCATTTTAGATTACTAATAATACTTTTACTACTCGAGACGGATATTGAATATGCTTCAGTCAATTGGTGTTCTAAGGGTGGACTGTTTGTGAATCATATGAAAGCAACATCAAAATGCAATCAGCTATCTTATGTTTAAACTAACTTGGAACAATAGCAGTGTGTCTCTTTCTTCTCAATCTCCTCTGCTCTTTTATGCTGACACGGATATTTTCCCCTCTCCATATATTGGAAATGGATCATAAAGCTAAAAGTTCATAACCAATTGCTTGGTTTAAGTGTTTAACTGTTATGGCTGCTGTCTTCCCTGTGTGTGGTCTATTATATAGTATATGGGTAGGAGTTCTTTTCTGTGGCTAAGGCTTGTCGGTAAGACTTAGGTGTTGCTTTAGTTTTCATTTTGTCAATCCACTTGTGTCATCAGGTGGGTGGCCTCCACCCCCTGTGTCTGCAATCATCATTTGCAGCATGGTTTGTGTTGGTTCTGCCCTCGAAATCTAATAGCCTGAATTTTTCATGGAGGGATTGCAACCGTGTATCCAGGTTCAAGGCACTAAAGCATTCAGGTAGATTAACATTGAATTTTTCAAGGAAAACTGGGCATATCCTTGTTAAACACCAAAGTTTGTTGAGAGGTGTTCTTATATTTGTCAGAATGTTGTCTCTTCCTGTTACATTTGATTGTCGTCATGGCTTTTTATAACCAATTGCAAAAATATTGGGGAATGTAATGACATGATATTGGTATATCTAATTATGACACTGGTATTATCCTTAATCGATAATTTGCATATAATGGTATAGACTATTAAATAATGCTGTCACTGCAGATTGTGGAGAAGCTCCTTATTGCAGCTGTAGCAGACGCTGATGTTACTGTCCGGAACTCAATCTTCTCTTCCCTGCATGGGAATGGAGGGTTTGATGATTTCTTAGCTCAAGCTGATAGCTTGACGGCGATATTTGCTGCTTTAAATGATGAGGTACATTGCAAACCTTCATATATGTTTATTCAGCATTAAAATCTATTCAAGTCAAAGTTATGAAATGTGCGTCTATGTTTTTGTGGTTGGGGGGGGGGGGGAGGGGTAAGTGTTGTATGTTGTTGTAACACATGTTTTTTATGCCAAAGCCTGGCACTTTGCCATGTACAATTGTGTTTGCATTCATGGCTGCAATTAATCTGAGTCAAGGAGCGGGGAAAAACAATAGAGGTTCTTTAAGCATTGATCATAAACTCAGGCAGATGTGTAGAGTTTATGTAATGCTTAGTCGATCCCATCTTCCTTGTCTGTGGTGCAATGTAGCTGCATGAAAAACTTGTTCTTTTTTAATCATCAGGAACAAAATTAACTAACAAAAATATGAACGAAGTTGTTTTTTATTCTATGGTTTTCCAGTATGTTGAGAGTTTGGGAAAGGACATTCTGGGTTTGTGATCATATCATATTTTCTTGTATCAGAGCTCTATAGGCTATACTCATAACTGCTCAGGACAGGATTGCTTCTTTTCATTATTTTTTTTTGCCAGTTTCTGCCTCTTATAGGCTGCTGGTGTAGTAATTATATCCTCCACTGCTCACTTAGAGAGCAAAGGACACTAATACATAGTTCTCTGCATACTCGATGAGAAAATTAACCACTTAGCAATATGCATGGTTGTCACTTTATTTGTAGAAATGCAATAAATTCCGCCTGCTATCTTTTAAAGGTGCTCACTGAATCTTTTACCTTCTCCTATGTAGAATGAAGTTGTCATTCTTGCATCTATTGAAAGTCAGTATGGTATGCAAGTCATGTGAAATGTTAGTTTTCTAATGTTTTTGAAGAGTCGAGTAGGACTGGAAGTTCATCAAATGGAATTCATGTGTATTTCTTTTTTTCTTGAGCATTATTTATGAAAGTGTTGCATTATTGGTAATGTCTAGAAATGGACTCTAGTGGCAACCATGTGCATGGATTCTTTTTGAATGTTGACTACATTTATTACAATGATTTTTTCTTGAATATTCTTATTTCTCAAATCTGACTTTTAGTAATTTGGACAGAGCCTGAGTTGTGTTGATTCATAATTAGCATTTGTAGAACTTACGGAATCGTTCATTCAACTAATTGAATTTGAGAATGCCATACCTTAATGTTGAGCAGACAAGCTAAATATTATTGGTTTATCTGGATATCTGCTAGGACCTTCAAGTTCGGGAGTATGCAATATCAGTTGCTGGTAGATTATCTGAAAAGAATCCAGCATATGTGTTTCCAGCACTTCGGCGTCACCTTATTCAGCTGTTAACCTATCTTGGGCAAAGGTTGAATCGATTGTTTTATCCCCATGTTATAAATGTTTGAAATGGGGTATCATCTGACGACTTTACTGTTATTGCTGTTCATGTAACAGTGCTGATAGCAAATGCCGAGAAGAGAGTGCGAAGTTGTTAGGCTGTCTGATCCGCAGTTGTGAACGGCTTATACTTCCATATATTGCTCCAATACACAAGGTTCTTAACAAGCTTGTATATTTTTTTTACTTGTCAATTTGGTCTATATCTCAAGTAGTTTCTTCCAGGCGCTTTTGGCTAAACTATGCGAAGGAACAACAGGAGTGAATGCAAACAATGGCATCATCAGTGGGGTTCTTGTGACTGTGGGGGATCTTGCTAGAGTGGTAGGTTACCTGTGTTTGATTGCATTTGTTGTTTCTAGGTTTTATTTTGGTGCATGATATTTGATGTAGAGAAGGCATTAGATTTTTGTTTCATTATAGTTGGTTTTCTTTTCTTGAAGTTTCATTAGTGGAAATTTCAACTTTCCCTGATGAAGTAAGCTGCACTCTGTTTCTCTTTTCTGCACTGATCAGATTATAAATATATCACTGATTAAGCACCTTTATGCACATAAACATTTTTTTATGTAATTATATATCAGTTTGCAGCTTTGAAAGTAGGTGGGTATTCTATTAAGTTTTTGTTGTTAATATCATTGATATTTCAGTTCTAGAATGGCATTGAATTTCTATCTCTATGTTACCATTCTTTGAGTGGCATTTACTTGGTCTTCTGTGCTCCATGCTTGATCGGTGTATATCTGGAGTTGTTCCCTTCTCTTAGGAGATATAACCGCTCTCTCTCTCTAGTCTCTATAGGTTCTTTCTTCGGCCTGCTTTTACAATTATCGGATGAAAGGTTGCTTGTACCTCAAAGTCTGCAATGAGAGCTAAAATGTTACCCTTTCATGTATTCTGGATCTGCTGGTTGTGGGATTAGAAGTTCCATTGCATCCCAAAAAGAAAAGAGGGAGAGTAATTTTTTAACTGCATACAGATGTGATGATAATTTGTTGGACAAGACTACATTTAAAGTACTCCAAACTAAATTTCACAAATATGTAGAATGGAAAGATACAGGATGTTGCACGTGAAGTGGAAAGTAAACTGAAATGGTCTTGACAATTTTTCTCCAAGGAAACTTCAGGTCATCTCACACCACATAGTATTATGGACATCTTTTCTCCTGTGCTTTTTTGGTTTGAGACTCATGGTTCATGTTCTCCAATACCTTCAAGACATTTTAGCGGCATCCTTTTTGTGTCCGTACTCATATTTTCTTATTCCCCATGTCTTTAGACTCGCGGTGCTTGTTCTTCTATAAATGATGACACCATGGTGGCTCACTGTCTCAATTGATTTCATGCCATATTGCCATGAGAGTGACTGGGGTTCTGAGAGATCATCACACCCATGCTTTTGTAGACTTGTTTGAGCCCATGGTTCTCTGGTGCATTTGAATCAAGTGTTCATTGTAAACATTTGTTGTAAATATCCTTGATTGCAACTTCCGAGAGACAGTTGTTTAGCTGGCATATGTTTTGCCATCCTTGGGACCGGTGCGGTGGGGGCACCTCAGAGGGTGGCGTCTACCCTTTTTTGTTAAGGATATTATTGCATTTATGATTCTCCCAAGGGAATTTTTTTTCATATTCTGAATCTGTTAGCGGTTTGCGCCATTTACATACACTTCCATTAGAGATTTATTTCTCTTTTTTCTATTTACTGTTCTTCCATAGTTTCGTTGACATTAATATTTTTTTTACTTCGTGCAATTGAGCCAGGCTACTCCTAGAATGTTAGCTCTTTTGCTCTTGGCGATCTTTCTGATTCTCAAATGGATATGATCTTTGAATGAAGTCTTTTGTAAGAACCTGCACATCTGTGTTATTTGTTCTTGAGCTTTGATGTTTTAACATGGTCGAGTAGTCTCCTAGCAGAACCTATCCTTATGCTGTTCATTTTGCTCACTCTCACTTGTATGTTCAGGGTGATTTGTTATGCCGGAATATATGGTTGAGTAGTCTATGAGCATCTTGCTGTGCTTTGTATTTTTGTTTTTTGTTTTTGAGCTCTGGTGTCTTAACATGGTTGAGTAGTCCAAGCAGATCCTATCTTTATGCTGTGCATTTTGCTCACTCTCACCTGTATGTTCAGGGTGGTTTTGCTATGCGAGAATATATTCCTGAACTGATGCCAAGAATTGTTGAAGCTTTACTGGATGGAGCTGCTGCTACTAAACGTGAGGTTGCTGTTGCAACTCTTGGTCAGGTTGTACAGAGCACAGGGTATGTTGACTACTTCATGTTGAGCAAATTTGAAGTGGCTATATTTTGAACTGCATATAATGTGCATCACACACTGTTCTTATGCGATGCCATTTGCACTAATCCACATGCACTGTGTGGAAGTAGTTTTTCACCAGAATGCAGTAAGTACTCCAAACATCGGATTTTGAAAGATGATTGCTTAGGTATGAAATGAGGGTGTCCGTGTTTTTTGGAATCCAGAGTTTTATATGATTAGTTAATTGGTTGAGTTTTGGGTATAGAATCATGGTGGACAGAAGAAAGATGATTAGGGGCACCAAGGGTATTCTATGAGCGCAAATTGACATCCAAATTGTAACTTCTATGGTCTTTGGTCCAATTATTGAGATTTGGAAAAGGTTAACAATGTCTCAGCTAAGGAGTAGAATATATTTTTCTCAGCAGTGATGTATGCTACTAATGTTCTTGTGCTGTGGTATATGTATCTCCCAAAATTTAGTTGAATTAGTTGAGTTGAGGTGTGGCGCCTTTTGACTAGTAGTTTGTATTATTTTTATCCATATATATATATATATGTATCTTATGAGAATTGGTTGGTCTTTGTTCTTAGTTATGTCATTACTCCATATAACGAGTACCCACAGTTGCTCGGCTTACTCTTAAAGCTGTTGAATGGTGAGCTGGCATGGTCTACACGGCGTGAAGTTCTAAAGGTATGTTGTTGAGCACTTTCTACGCTGTTGTGACTTGTGTATATGGTTTTATGCTGAAACTCTCTGGAAACAATGATTAGGTTCTTGGCATAATGGGTGCTTTGGATCCTCATGTTCATAAGCGCAATCAACAAACCTTACCAGGACCTCTTGGTGATGGTACTCGTGCAACCAATGATGCAGGACCACACATTCAGTCCAGCGATGAGTTACCAATGGATCTTTGGCCATCATTTGCAACATCGGAGGATTATTTCTCTACTGTAAGATTGAAATATATAAAGAGAAAGGAGTGATACCTGTTGTGTAATTCACTTTTATTACTTTCAGGTTGCTATCAATTCCTTAATTCGGATACTTCGGGACCCTTCTCTTTCTAGTTATCATCAAAAAGTCGTTGGATCTCTCATGTTTATTTTCAAGGTTTGTTGACTTGAAGAATGCTATAATTTAATCGTAAGACCAATTTTCTGCCATATTAATCTTTAATATATCTTTTCATTTATATGTGCAAGATCAGTCGATGGGTCTTGGCTGTGTGCCGTACTTGCCAAAGGTTAGTACATTTAGCTTATGATTTTGAAGCATTGCTCTAATTTTTTTGTTGGTCCTGCTTTTGAGCCGAAGGCAGTATAGCATCATATAAAACTGCATGCACTTTTTTTTTTTATCACCGTTTAGGACCAACAAAACATGTCTCTTATTTGCAAAATTAGGTGGTTAATTTTTTTTATTAATGTCAGGAAATGGGTAAATTTACCATCTTTACTATGTTCATTTTCCTCAAATTTTCTGTTCTTTTGGTAGTTCTGTGAAGTAAGGTCGTCTTGTGTCTTGTCTCGGGAATTTATTGCACTGTTGCTAGTGTATCCAAGGTTTTAAAAGATGAAAACTGTTTTCCCTTAGTACCGGGAGGTGTAAGCCTTGATGTGTGTGTAGCTTCCTTGTGTATTGGCCTTGGGAAACCTTGAGATTGGGAGGAGGGGCTGTCTGGCTGAGGCAAGAGGAGAGGAGAATATGTGCAGGAGGGAGGAGAGAAGGGGTGAGGCAGGTGAGGAGAGAAATCGTTGGCTGCTGTGAGAGAGAGGAGAGAAATTGATGTCTGCTGTGTGAGAGAGAGACAGAAGAGAAATCAATCGCCTCTTGAGTCTGAAACTATATTGATGGCTGCTGTGCTATAGGGTTTCTTATATAATTTAATTAGAAGTTCTTAATTTATATCAGGAGATAAAAGAGGCGTACACCTTGGCCTGCCTCAACCGCCAAAGGCCAGTGGCGGATCTAGAAACTTAAGTGACCGGGGGCCTAGGGGTATAAAAAAATCCGAAACCGAATAACCCACCCGATCCAGAACGGTTTCTGGTTATTCAGTTTGCGGGTTAAACAGTTCGGTTTTGATGTTCTTAACCATATTGGTTAACCGAATAGCAAATTATACTTTTATTTAATTTGTATAATTTCTTTCTAGATGAATTGGTTTGAGCATATATAAAATTAACATTAGGTAAAATGATATATTTTTAAACTAAAAGAACAAGAAATTGAGAGATATTTGACAAAACCATCAACCAACGTTATCATTGTAGCCTGATTGCAAGAACTAGCGGTAACAAAACAATCAATGTGTGGGGGGAATGACCGTCAAGCGAAGGAGTTGGGGGGGAATGACCGTCAAGCGAAGGAGTTGGGGGGGAATGACCGTCAAGCGTGGGGGGAATTTGACAAGAACTAGCGGTAACAAAACAATCAATGTGTGGGGGGAATGACCGTCAAGCGAAGGAGTTGGGGGGGGGGTCGTCAAAATGGACTGGGCCACTGGGGGGAACTAAGGACACAAGAGTATATAGTTTTTACCTATTTTACTTAAAAAATTGACCTTTAAGTGGGGCCCTTCTCCGCATTCTTTCATGTTAGTGCTCCCCAACCTGAGGTGTCTGTCTCATCCGGTGCAGCAGAGGTGTCGCCTCATGCATGCATTTGGAAGGCCTCGCCTCGAGGCGTACACCTCGAGCTTTTGTTGGCACTGATTAAAAAAATGTCTGACAAAAATGTATGCCTTATAACTGACCTGCATCACTGTTAAACAAGACTTGGAATAAGTTATTCATGATGTTGGCATCCCTTGTCTGGAACTAGTGTTGTTCGTACTTCTTCCTTATTTGGTTAGGTTTGTATGCTTTTTACCGTATTTTAAGAAACATATGTTGTGTAAAAGAAGGGGATAAGATGGAGATAGGTGCAGTCTGAGATAGCATGTAAGATATTTGTTGAGAAGCGAGGCTGTCAAAATGAAGTGGAAATCTATTAGCTTGTAGGCATAATCATTACTAGAAAAAATCGGCTTCATGTTAGAAATGCAAACAAATAGAGTTTATGTTTCCCTGAAAGTAGAAATTTTATCCTGCTGAACTCTGAAGGAAGTTAGAGCAGAGGAACATATCAGGTTGTTACTGATTAACTATCTAGTCCTCATCTGCCGAACTATTTTATACCGAGTTTTTGCCTCATGATGGATTTATAAAATAGGAGAAGGTGAAATGTAAGAAAGCGAAGATGTTCTTGTTTTTACTGATACCAAGGGTTCAAAGGCACTGCACAAAAATGTATTGTGTTTGTGCCAATCTGTTGAATCACATACAGTTTATAGATGAGTCAAATTTTTTGCCGGTTTTATTGTTCTAGAAACTTCTCGTATACTTTATGTGCTTTCTTAAATAGTTTGTGCTAACTTTCTGATATACCTTCTTCAATCTCTAGGTTTTACCTGACTTCTTTCACACTATCCGTACATGTGAAGATAGTCTGAAGGAGTTCATAACTTGGAAGCTTGGAACTCTTGTTTCGATCGTGCGGCAGGTAGAATTATACTTTGGCCTGTATGATTATAAAAACTATTGTTTTTTGCCTTCATGATATCATTGACCATTCTTGGTTGCATGTCTAGCATATTCGCAAATATCTACCAGAGTTGCTCTCTCTGATATCGGAATTATGGTCATCATTCAGCCTGCCAGCAGCTAACCGCCCTGTTCATGGACCCCCGGTAAAGTGTTCTTATGATGAAGAGATCACATAATGCACTGGTGTCGGTGCAAAACGATAGAAAGATGAATCTCTTGGTTTCACTGTGCAATAATGTAATTGTTTGCATGTCCTCTTTTGACTTCCTCACCAGATCCTGCACCTAGTTGAACAACTTTGTCTGGCCCTCAACGATGAATTTAGGAGATATCTTCCTATAATTCTCCCATGCTGTATTCAAGTTCTGAGTGATGCGGAGCGGTGCAATGATTACACTTATGTCCGTGACATTCTTCGCACCTTGGAAGTATTTGGTGGTTAGTGTGATTGTGGAAATAACACAACATCATTGATGAATTTGAGTTGTAATAAAGGCTTATCATGTCCAGAAACCATAATGTAACTTTGTACTACAGGGACATTGGATGAACACATGCATCTACTTCTTCCTGCGCTAATACGATTATTTAAAGTGGATGCTTCGGTTGACATAAGGCGTGCTGCTATAAAGACCTTGATAAGATTGATTCCTCGTGTTCAGGTTATTGGAGATGGCCTTTGGACTTAATAAGTTTATTGTGATGATATGTATGTATTATAAGTTATTGACTAAAATACCATCAACTTCTATTGTTTTTATTAGGTTACAGGTCACATTTCGGCACTTGTGCATCACCTGAAGCTTGTATTGGATGGGTATGTTACCCTCCCAACTATTATTGGCCTTCACATATATGAAGGTGGAAATTGCCCGTGATCAAAGTATGCAAATTTACTCAGGCAGCATAAGCTGGAACTTTAAAATATGTATTTAGTTCAGCCTGTTCCTTGTTAGAACCATGCCTGGGACTTTCTCTTCCGTGGCCTTGACACCCTCCATCAACAATTTTCACCTTAGGTTGAAATTTTGGCTTTAAATAAGGGGGATATAAATAAATGGAAATTCTATCTTGTTTGCAAAGTCACTAAATCAGATTGCATAAAACCTGAGTGAGGCCAGATTATTTGCTAGTTTTGTGTTACTTATAAATATGGAAGTCCAACTTTATCTATCACCTCTCGAATGTTGGGAAGTTGTATATGTGTTGGTGTTTGTTGATTAAGTTGTATTGGGTTGACCAGGGGTGGAGTCAGAAAACTAATATAGAAGGGCCTAACAATAATGTAAGAAAAGCAGTGGTTTCGTGGTTGGCAAGATCGTTAAAAAATATATTTTTTGTTAAATGTTTATCCATATGCTATAGCAATTAAAATTCAAACAAATTACAATTTTACATTATTTATAATCACCTTTACATAATTTCATTCAAATACAAAGTATTAAATTGAACTAGTTAATTAAAGTTTAGGTAATTAGATTTTTGTAGACATTTTGTCATTTACTTAAAAAACCAAAGACAGAAAACTTCTTGTTTTTTTTATTATTAATGCATTAAGAGAGTGAAACCCTATTGGAGAGTTGGGGCTTTGGGTGGTTTTTATGGCTGTTTTCTAATAATAGTAATTATCTTATATATAAATATATTGGGTTGGGACTATGGTTAGGGGGGCTTGGCACCACCTTGTCCCCCCATTGTCTATGCCCCTGGAGTTGACGTTTGGCAATAAGAATCACATAAGCTTCATCAATCTTATGCTACCTTACGTCCAAGATTTATAATTTGTTATGCTGTTATCTTCTCTTATGCTTGCCTATTTTTACAGATTTGAGACAACTCCATCTTTCTCTTATCTTCTGTCTTTGTCATCTTCCTTTTTCTGAACTCCCTCTAAATCTTAAAAACGTATTGAGATAGTTGATTATTGATTATCTACAGTTGGCCAATAGTAAAGCAATCATGATATAGAGAATATTTAAATAGAAAGGACATCTCTGAAGCTTTGATTCCTGCTTCCGGCTTTCTCATGTTGGGTTATTTAATTTTATGTATAGAAAGAAAGATCCATTTTCTGGACTCTGAAGTTTGATTTTCATATCTGGTTCTTCTTGTGGCTTACCTTGCTATTATTAGTCATTGTTACATCTGTCAATCTGTGTAATACTGTAACAGTTCTGCTTAGTTTTCTGGGTAAAGCATGGATCTTTGTTAAATTTATGAATATCAGCAATCTCTTTTAGGTGGAAGACCAACTCTAAAATGCTTAATCAGGCTTTATATTTGCCTTTTTGTCTGTTGCATGTCTAATAAAAGAGTTGGTTTGCTTGGGTACATTGTTTTACCAATGGCAAGTGCTACTTTCTGTTTTGCATTAAGTGAGGCTCAGTTCTAGCATATATGATAAATCTTTCAATATTTATCTGTGATTCTTGTTGCTGGGAATATGCCTTTAGCTAGGGATTATCATTTATTCAGCTGTGGGATAATTAAATCATCTTTTATATTTATTTATTTATTTATCATGATCTACTGTCTAGATAAAATACGTTCTTAACGTTTTTTTGATGTTAGTTTGAAGAAGAAGAGGATAAGAATGTAAAACCTAAAAGTACCAGTGTACCACCATGTTCGTGGATCTCTCCTCTCAGTGTTTGTGTACTGTCTTTTGGATATGTACTTGGATGCCAATTATGTGTTTTAGTCACTGACATGAGGTGTAAGAGTATATTTGTGTCCCAAGAGGTAATTTGTGGTATAAGAGTATATTTTTGCCCCAAGAGGTAATTTGATGCCAACCATGTGTTCAAGTGACCGACAAGTTTTGTCATCATTTATATAAATGGTTAAATGCAACAACCTGAACTTGTGTCTGAAGCGATTTACTCTTAAGGTTTTCTTCCTTGTAGTGTTAATGGACTCGTCAACTCTTCCTGCTTATTCTGATCATAATTGCAATGTCTGCCCATCGATAATATCCTTATGTCTAATTAACTACATTTTCAAAATTAGGCATTTGGTAAAAGATTTGCCAAAATTTTCCTATTTATTAGCAGCATACTAGTTTATAATTTTTGAGAAGAAAGACAATAAGTCTTGAAATGCTAAAGAAATCTTGGCCACATTTTTGTTTAAGCTGGGAATCAACTTCATCCCTTTCTTCTATGGATTCTGTGTGTATGATGTTTAGTTATGATTTTAATTTCTTCCACGATATTATCTTCATGTATGCAGAAAAAATGACGAGCTTAGGAAGGATGCTGTTGATGCACTTTGTTGCTTGGCACATGCTCTTGGCGAAGACTTCACAATTTTCATCCCATCAATTCACAAACTTCTTCTTAAGCATCGCTTGCGGGTCTCCTTTGTGCTCATTATTTTATTTGCATTTTTTGTGAAAATCATTGTCCTGCATTTGTAGAGATTAATGTTTTACATATTTTCACTTTCAGCACAAGGAATTTGAAGAAATTGAGGGGCGGTTGCAAAGGCGTATACCGTTAATTATGGGAAGTGTGGCTGCACAAAGGTCAATCCGGCAGCCTCCTGTTGAGGTTATTAGTGACCCTTTGAGTGATATGGAGAATGATCCTTATGAAGATGTGCACAGACAACTGAAAGTTCATCAGGTATTTCAATAGTTATATGACCCCTCCTATTCCTTGTCAAAAGTGACATTCAAATCATCATTCTTCAATACCATGCTTGAGGTGAATCATTACTTTTCAATCTCATGCATGAGGCGAGTCATTATTCTTGAACTGAAGTTAATAGCATGTGGCTTGTTGTCATTACTCTTCAACATCATGCATGATGTGTGACTCATTTAAGTGTTCCATAGATCTTGTTAACATGTGAGGTTAGGATGAATATGAAAGATCTAGGCACCAGGTATTAGTCCCTGGGGAGCATTTACTTTGATAATCATAATTTCCCTTAGGTTAACGATGGTCGATTACGTGCTGCTGGAGAAGCTTCTCAGCGTAGCACAAAAGAAGATTGGGCTGAATGGATGAGACATTTCAGCATTGAATTACTAAAGGAATCGCCTTCTCCAGCTCTACGAACGTGTGCTAGGCTTGCGCAATTACAGGTCTGGCTATATGGATATTAGTGTAAATAAATGTCTATTGAAATTCAGTTGTAACCATAATTGTTTGCAGCCGTTTGTTGGACGAGAGCTGTTTGCAGCAGGATTTGTTAGCTGCTGGTCGCAACTCCATGAGTCGAGTCAAAAAGCACTTGTTCGCAGTTTGGAGATGGCATTTTCTTCTCCTAATATACCGCCTGAAATTCTTGCTACGTTACTTAACTTGGTATGACCATCTTACCTTTTGTGTTGGTAACCTTTTCAAGTGGGAAGTTCTCCATGCTGCTTTTAAATATGAAGTTGTTGGAACTTTGACGAAAGTAGACCTTAAACTGTGTAATCAGAGATTATATTATTTACTTCTTGTATCAACAATGAAAAGGTACACATATATATAGACAAGAAACATAGAAGAAAAGGAAACCCTAGAAGAGAGAAACCCTAAGGGCCTATGGGCTAATGGGCCTAAATACATAATTTTACATTCTAACACTCCCCCTCAAGCTGGAGCATAGATGTTAATCATGCCCAACTTGTTACAAATAGAAGAGATTCGCGAACCAGGTAAAGCTTTGGTAAAGACATCTGCAAGTTGACTTCCTGTTCGAACAAAGGGAGTTGAGATGGTTCCATCTTCTAGCTTTTCACGAGTGAAATGACAGTCCACTTCGATATGTTTTGTTCTCTCATGAAACACGGGATTGTTTGCAATGTGGATAGCAGCCTCATTATCACAATATAGATTCATCGGTTTACTTTGAGCAAACCCAAGTTCACCTAGTAGATTACGCAACCATATCAACTCACAAGTGGTTTGAGCCATAGCCCTGTATTCAGATTCAGCACTTGACCGGGAAACGACATTCTGTTTCTTGCTCTTCCACGAGACCAGATTCCCTCCAACCAACACACAATAGCCTGTCGTAGACCGCCTGTTCGTAGGATCCCCATTATAATCGGCATCTGTAAACCCTTCTATGACATGATGGCCGTGATTTTGATAAAGAATGCCAAGGCCAGGGGCATGCTTTAGGTACTTCAGTATATGCCTAACAGCCTCCCAATGTGGAGTTCTTGGGGATGACATAAACTGACTTACAACACTTACTGGAAAAGCGATGTCAGGACGTGTAATCGTCAGGTAGTTTAGCTTTCCCACAATTCTTCTGTACTTTTCTGGATCCTCAAGTAGATCTCCATCGTCTGCTTTCAATTTCATGTTCGGAATCATTGGGGCCTCACACGGTTTTGTTTCAATCATCCCAGAGTCATTCAATACATCCAAACAATATTTCCGTTGAGACAAGCAGATCCCTTTCCGATTACGAGATACTTCAATTCCCAAGAAGTATTTTAAAGGACCTAGGTCCTTTGTTTGAAACCGAGACGCAAGAAAATCTTTCAGCTTCTTGATCCCAATCTCATCACTCCCGGTAATCACAATGTCATCAACATACACTACTAATAGAATACATCCAGAAGAGGACGAAGTAAAGAAAACAGAATGGTCATAAGAGCTCCTCCGTAAGCCAAACTCGGTTACTACAGCATTAAACCGTCCAAACCAAGCACGAGGGGATTGCTTTAAACCATATAATGATTTACGCAACTTACAGACTCTGCCAGACTCCCCCTGAGCAACAAATCCAGGTGGTTGCTCCATATAAACTTCCTCATGTAAATCACCATGCAGGAAGGCATTTTTCACATCCAGTTGGTGTAGTACCCAGTCGTAAGTGGCGGCTAATGAAATAAACAGGCGGATAGAGGGTACCTTGGCCACAGGAGAAAAAGTCTCGTAGTAGTCGACCCCATAAGTTTGAGCATATCCTTTGGCTACCAACCGAGCTTTCAAACGAGCCACGGATCCATCTGGATTAACTTTCACAGTGAATACCCATTTGCAACCGATTGCCTTTTTGCCTGCAGGTAACTCTACCAAGTCCCATGTATCATTATGATCGAGAGCATTTATCTCATCAATCATAGCATCCCGCCATCCAGAATGGGTCAAAGCTTCACCAACCGTCTTAGGAATAGAATAAGAATCAAGTGTAGAGATCAAAGAGCGAGAACGTGAAGAGAGTTTATCATAGGAAATAACAGAAGAAATAGGGTAAGTACATGAGCGCTTACCTTTCCGAAGGGCAATGGGGACATCAAGATCAGGATCCTGTGTATCGGAAGGTGGTGGATCACTCGAGGCAAGAGGATCATCAATAGGCGGATCTGCAGACGAAGACGAAGATGGTATAGGGTCAGGATCTGACGTAGGTCGTTGCCGCCTACTATACACATGAACGATTGGTGGTTTAGCAGGATCTTGAGCCTGTGTGGAGTCGGATAGGATAGGAGACTCGAGAACCGGTACGGTATATATCAACAAATCATCACTATCTCTTGGGTTGCAAAGAGTGGACACCGGAAAGAAAGGTATATTCTCATGGAATGTAACATCTCGAGATACAATGTAACGATTAAGCGTGGGAGAAAAACACTTATACCCTTTTTGAAGTCGAGAGTAACCAAGAAAGACACATTTCAGAGACTTTGGATCTAACTTAGTTATGTGTGGTCGGGTATCACGGACAAAACTTAGTTATCTCTGATTACATGGTATAACTTAGTTATATAAGCTCTGATACCATGTAATCAGAGATTATATTATTTACTTCTTGTATCAACAATGAAAAGGTACACATATATATAGACAAGAAACATAGAAGAAAAGGAAACCCTAGAAGAGAGAAACCCTAAGGGCCTATAGGCTAATGGGCCTAAATACATAATTTTACATTCTAACAAACTGGATGCATGCTTGTCATATTATATGCTTATTAATATTTCAAATATCAAGAAGTTGGTGTAGAGATAACTTGTGCTATTTATTTAAAATATCCAAAATAATTATTGCCGAAAACATGAGCATGTTTGATACAGTTGAGTGAGCTTAGGCACAAAGCAGTAGGCCAATGCCATGATCTTTCTGTCGATTCGTATTTGATTCGTATAAACTCTAAAGGGGATGTCTTAATAAGGATGGATATTCTTATTTGTTGAAATGGTATTGCTTGCTTGGACCTATCCTTGTTTTCATTCAGTAACAGTATTGTCGATGTTGTAATACCCTTCTCTCACTGAAGAGTGCTAATCTTCTCGATATTGCATCTTAACTGAGTTATGTGCTGTTTTCGGTTGCTCTTGAAATAGATTGGCAGCTGATAAATGTATTTGCATGTAGGTTGATTCTTAGTAACCTATAAAACTTGAAACTTCTTTTGCAAAGATAGTGGATGCATCCTTCAGGCTTTTTGTTTTGATTGCTATTAAACATATTGTGGAACATGTAATAAATTAGTTTGCTTGGTGGTGTACGCCTTTAATGTTTGATGTTGGAGATTATTTATGGTAACATGTTTGGATGCTTTTAGTCAAGTGGAGACATATCTCTTCACGGAGTTAAATGGAATGCTGGATTGCATGTGATTTTGTGATCCCTCTACAGAAATCTGTACTATTTGATCAATGGTCCCTTCATTTGGCTCAAGACATACCTCCACTTACCATCTTTTGTGATCTCCTTGCAGAAATCCATACTTGTGATTTATCCTTTTTTAAAATACTAAGATTTTTTTGGCCATGACTGGTTGGACAGTGTTAAAAATATTCACCTGTGTACCGACACTGACATTGACCACCATGGCAAAGGGAAATTAAGACATTGTTTACCTTTGCCATATCTATTGTGCAGTCATGTGGATGCAGATGGTTAACAAGAATTGAAAACCATAGTATAAATTACTGAAATCCACTTGATCTTGGTTAACATTCTTGGTGCGTTTCCATGCATATCTTGCAGTGCATGTTGTGGTTTCCCTTGGTGCAGATACAAGTTTTTTGAATTATGTTGCTACATAATATGAAATATTAGCTGCATGGCACCATGTGTTTTTTGGAGAAAGATAACCGAGACGATTATATGCAGTTGTTAAATTTTTGCCTACAATTTGTTTGCATCTAATTCTTAATATCAATTGACAACCAGTACTTTTACAGGCAGAGTTCATGGAACATGATGAGAAACCCCTTCCTATCGACATTCGTCTTCTTGGTGCTCTTGCTGAAAAGGTTTGATGGCTTAGAAAGTCTATTTACAAACTCCTGATTTATAAGTTTCTGTTCTATTTTTCTCAGCATAGTTAAACTTAGATGTGTGTTTATGTTGCAGTGTCGAGCATTTGCAAAGGCTTTGCATTACAAAGAGATGGAATTTGAAGGTGCTCTTTCCAAGAAGATGGACGCGAACCCTGTTGCTGTAGTTGAAACACTCATTCATATAAATAATCAGTTACATCAACATGAGGTGCATATGTATTATATTCTCTATAGTTCTACTTATCTGGTCTTTCATATGCCAAGCTGATATGTATTATTGTCTACCTCCAATGTTCTTGCAATACTGTTGTCTTTGTTATGGAGTATTGACATATTTATGAATTTAGGCTGCAGTTGGGATATTGACCTACGCTCAACAGCGTTTAGATGTGCAACTGAAGGAATCATGGTAAATCATGGATCCTGAAATTACTCGCACCTTCATATCTTCTCCTGTAACTATTATGTTGGTCTTGTAAAAGTTCTTCTGACACTATTACTAAATAGTTATGTTGCTTTGCAAATACAAGGTATGAAAAATTGCAGCGTTGGGATGATGCCCTTAAGGCATACACAGCAAAATCTGCTCAGGCGTCAAGTCAACATCTAATATTGGACGCTACACTAGGTGTTTTTTTGTTGTGATGCTCTGAATTTTCAGTATTTTATGTGCTCTGTGCTTGTCAAGTAATTTTGTTGCTTTAGATTAAGGAGCATATATTCACCAACATTCTCATGGTACAAGTGAATTGTTTTTTTTTTTCAAAAATGAAAATTTCCATGGTACAAGTGAATTGACAATTTTTATTGGGTGCATCACAGCTTCTTACAGAACTAACCGACGAACTGCTACCTTCCCTCCTGACTCAATCACTTTAACAGCTAACTAATGTTAACTAAAACACCCCCACCACTTTAGTAATTGATTCACTCCTCTCTCATCCATTTTCTCCAACAATTCTAATAGTAATAGATTCAACACTTTTAAAAGACTGGAGCTTTTTTTAAGGTCTTGCATTCTTTCTTCTCTGCCTTCAAAAAGAGAAAGCTTCATCCTTCTTCCCCTAACAATGTTTGAAAGCAAATAACTAGTCTCTACTGAAAGAATATCTATCGCTCGATGATCTTTATCCCCAAATGCAACAAACTTGTCTTGGATCGTATCTTGCAAGCGATCTTTATCCTTTTTTTCTGAAACATCATCAGATGCGGTATGCCGACGCCCTCCCATATGCGTGGCCCTTTCAGCCTTCACGATCCACTCGTCCGGATTTGTTCCACTGAAGATCGACGCCTCAAGCCTTCTGCCCTTGAAATCCTGAAACTTCTCCATAATTAGAATTTATAACATCTTCTTTTGGTTTCCTCACACTTATATCAATATGCTCATCCTCCTTTGATCTTGTGGTTGCTATCTTTTTCACCTTATCTTCTTGTAGTTTCAGCAGCACTTCATTTTGTTTTTTCTAGATTTGAACATTTCTTATATTGACTTGATCTCCACCTGCACTGTTTTAATGCTCCCCTCCGAAAATTTTCCCTTATTAATTGTATGTCCAAAGGCTAAATCCAGCTGATTTCCCACAAATTTGTCTCCCCAGATCCACCTGTTACTCTTGTTACTTTCTTGACAACCACATTGCCTTGTGGGATTTTACAGTCAGCCCCTTATTTTTTTTTCTTTCCAAATAAGCGCCTCGTGGATGTTGAATGCTTCTCCATTCACATGGCACAGGACTTCAGTCTCATTTCCACCTTCTCGGTGTATTAGGAAGAAAATGTATTTATGTTCTATCACAGTTCACACTTTACTCTCACGAGGCTTTTATTGTCACTTCATGCAAGGTTTCAATGTATATATAATCTATGTTGGGAATTTTGTAATATTTATCTTTATCATTTTAAAGTATCTAATTAAAATATTTCTTCATTCACCTGTCATTAGGACGGATGAGGAGCCTTGCCGCACTGGCTCGATGGGAAGAACTTAATAATCTATGTAGGGAATTTTGGACACCTGCAGAGCCAGCTGCTCGATTAGAAATGGCACCAATGGTCTGTTGATAACTTCATATGACTATCCTTGCTTGCTTTTGTTATAGTCTTATCGTTTTCTGCTTTTCCCTTAGGCTGCTAACGCTGCCTGGAACATGGGCGAGTGGGATCAGATGGCAGAATACGTATCTAAACTGGATGATGGTGATGAAACTAAACTCAGGTTGTTGGGGAACACTGCTGCCACAGGTGATGGAGGCAGCAATGGTACATTCTTCAGGGCTGTCCTATTAGTTCGTAGGGGAAAGGTCTGTCTGGAATCTGGACCTGTTTACTACTTGGGCATCGTTTGGCAAAAATAAGCTAGCTTATTTTTTGAGTACATGTTTGGATGGACATAAGCTAGCTTATTGATAAGCTACTTGGAGTAGCTTATTGATAAGCTACTTGGAGTAGCTTATGAGAAGCTTTTTGTGACTTTTTCCAATTATACCCTTATTAATATTACTTATTATTCATTAACTATTATTTATAAATAAATTTCAATTATTAAAAATTAATTATTATTAATATTAATTGAAAATTATTAATTATACATTGATGTCAATTTTTAATTATTTAGAATTATTGTTAATCATATCATATCAGATATATATATATATATATATATATATATATAATATTACTCAATATATTTTAGTTATCAATTACTATTATTTTTTTTAATTATTATTCAATTATTTATTTCTATTCATATTATATGTAATGGTTATCTAAAATCATAAGTTAATGTACATTTTTTCAAAAATTTGTTTTAACAAATTCAAAATTTATAGTATATATGTAATAATAAATTTTATATTATTTTTAATAACGTATTATATTATTTATTTTTTCTTTACAATCTTGTTTGTATTAATTAACATATTATATTACTATAAATTTGTTTTTATTATATTATGAAATATTGTAATTGATTATTTTTCAAAATCTCCTTTTTGGTCATTTTACATGCTTATCAGCTAGTTTTTGCCAAACATGACTTATTCATCAGCTAGCTTATTAGCCACCAATTAGTTTGCCAAACATAGCCTTATTGTTATTTGGATATTTGTCATACTAAGGTTTAAATTTTACAGTATGATGAAGCCCGTGAATATGTTGAAAGAGCAAGAAAATGTTTGGCAACTGAGCTTGCTGCATTGGTTAGTTTCTAAGAACTTCTATGATTTCCCATTCCTTAGCAACCATGTACTATTTTCTGCACTACCAGTATACACAAATGTATGTATCCACCTATTGATATGTGCAACATGTAAAGATTGAGACTAGCAAAAGTGTATGCATGCTTGAGATATCACTTTTGATAGAATCATATGTGTTCATGCGGTTATCATTTTAATTCTTCTCTCAAGTTCAAATGACATGTTATGCAATTCATTTTATTTGATCTGCCAGTTCCCACAGTAGCTTTGCTGGAACCAAGGGTTTTCCATCACTAATGGCTGAGTTTCCAAAAGCTACTGGTTATTAGATTGTAGATTCTGATTCTTGTGTATGCTGATTTGGATAAGTTCTGCATTGGATTTCATTGTATGATTTGGAATTTCTTGAAGTTGCTTTTTGCTTTTTATAGTTCTAATATGGAAATTAAACTCACTCCCTCGTGTCTCTAAAGAGACTTGAACTCACAATCTAAAGGTTGAACAGCCATAATTGGTACATTTGGGACAAGGCCTCTTGGTCTAGAAGTTGCTTCTATTTTTATTCGATCTAGTATTTTCATGTCTGATATTATTTGCGGTGTATTATAGATTTTTGTTTTGTACAAACCTGTTAAATTTATAAGTACGCTTTTATGTTATGTTTTTCTTCCAAACATTGATATCACATTGAATATTTGAATTTTGTTTTCTTTGCTCTAAAATTACATATTAGGATAAATTGAGTGTGGGGTGTATAGATTAATCTTGAAGTATTATCCATCTCAGCGAAGTGGGAAAAAGTTTGATTCAAACCCATTACCATAAAAAGTGGAGGAGCGACCCTGTCACTAGGCTGCAGTTTTTCTACGAGTGATTCAGTATATGCAAATAATGGAATTGGTATAGGAGTATAAAAGCTATCATGAAGTTCCTAAAGACACAAACTAGAGGGGGAAATTCAAGTGGTAGTTTGTCATGCATGAAATTTGTATTCGGAGTTCTCTTTGCTGACTATGTTATAACATGTAGGTTCTTGAGAGCTATGAACGAGCCTACAGTAATATGGTTCGTGTTCAACAGTTGTCAGAGTTAGAGGAGGTATTTTCATTAAGCATTTTCTGAAGTTCTGTTCTTTTGTTTTTATAGGATTTTCTGTTATAAAGCATGTCATTCTTATTTTTTTTTCTGACAGGTAATTGATTACTGTACTCTTCCAGTTGTTAACTCTGTTGCTGAGGGGCGAAGGGCGCTCATTCGAAACATGTGGAAGGAGCGCATCAAAGGAACAAAACGGAATGTCGAGGTACATAGTGAAAGTGTAGGACATGCATTACCTGATACATATGGATCTCGTTTATACCACAGATCTATAAGTTTAATAATCTGTAGACTTGCTAATTGGTAGATGTGGTACTTGACAGTTAATAGAAACATGGACAGTGCTTCTTTTAAAGATACTGTTTGTGACGTTGTGTCAAACCTAATATGTTTTATTAATGAGCACAAACTAACTGCATTCCCAAATTTCTAAAAGTAATTTTGTTATCAGTTGGCCTGATACGCACTTGGTTCAAGAATATGCACATCCACTGAGGCTATATTTGTATCCCAATGTCCTTGGTTACTTGTGATATTATCTGTGGAAATCGTGGTACCTGTTCATCATTCCAATCCCAAGTTGGTAGTTTTGTGGTTATTCTGTTTTTTTTTTTTTTTGGTCTTGATTACTGTAGAGATGTCTGCTAAGTTCTATTCCTTGCTGGTTGGTCACATAAGTCAGGTTTATGGGCACGTTGCCTTATTATAATTTCAGTGACATAGGTGTGCAGATAGTGAGAGCCTGCGATGAACTATTGTTTTTAGTTACCTTTCCATTTCAAATTTATCTTCTGGGTGGTTGCATTCTTGTTTAGTCTCTGCTTTTGATGTAGGTTCTGAAAATTTTGATTTATAGGTTTGGCAAGCTCTTTTGGCAGTCAGGTCACTTGTATTACCTCCTACAGAAGATAGTGAAACCTGGTTGAAATTTGCTTCACTTTGCCGAAAAAGTGGTAGGATTAGTCAAGCGAAATCTACTTTAATTAAACTCTTGCAGGTTGGTATTTTTTGAAGTAATTGAGATGTCAGGTTAGGCGTTGTTCTCCCTCTTATCTGTAATTTACCTATTACCATTTTTTTAGTTTGATCCTGAAACAACTCCTGAAACTCTACGATATCATGGGCCTCCGCAAGTAATGCTTGCATACTTAAAATACCAATGGTCACTAGGGGAGGACCAGAAGCGCAAGGAAGCTTTTGCTAGGCTGCAGGTAGGTTAATCATTTCTTTTTAGTTTTTGGAACTTGTAAATAGAACCACTTGCCAATTACATTATCTACTTCAGGCGAACAACATTCTTAGAATTAGTCATCAGCATGCTATTTTTACTGCTTTTGCCGCTTATTCTTTTTTAGGATCTAGCCATAGAGCTTTCAACCACATCTGGTCTTCAAGCATCTACACCAACTGGCTTGGTTGGCGTTCCAAATGTATCACTTATGGCACGTGTATATCTGAAACTCGGAACGTGGCAGTGGTTTCTTTCCCCTGGTCTGGATGATGCTTCTATACAAGGTAGCCACTTTGATGCAGATAAATTTTGAGCTTCTTTTACTTGAGATGCTGTAATTATCATATCTTCTGATGATCTATTGTCTATGCTCTAGAGATTCTTAGCTCGTTCAGGCATGCGACCCATTGTGACACAAAGTGGGCGAAAGCGTGGCATACTTGGGCCCTCTTCAATACAGCAGTGATGTCTCATTACACTTTAAGAGGTCTTCCTAATTTCGCTGCACAATTTGTAGTAGCTGCAGTCACTGGATATTTTCATTCTATAGCTTGCGCAGCACATGCTAAGGGGGTAGATGATAGTTTGCAGGTGAGTCATTACCTTGGTGTGGACTTTATGTCTTAGAGATTCTTACATATTTGGTGTTAAATTTGGTGAACTTTATGCATGTTTAGTCTATTTATCTTTATTCTACCTATTCATTTCTTGGGTGTGATCGATAAAATGATTTAAGCGGCGATGTGCTTTTGTAATTTCTATTAGAATTTCGTATATTACTCATAGTAAGAATCATAATATCCTTATCCATGATTTTCTTATATTTCTAATGTTTTTGAGTTAATTTTCTGGTTTATAGGATATCCTTCGTCTTCTCACTTTGTGGTTTAACCATGGAGCTACTGCTGAGGTTCAAATGGCATTACAAAAAGGATTTTCACATGTTAATATCAACACGTGGTTGGTTGTTTTACCTCAGATTATTGCCAGAATACATTCAAACAATCATGCCGTGAGAGAATTAATACAATCTCTTCTGGTTCGCATAGGACAGAGCCATCCACAGGTCTGCTTCTATTATGATGCTAATTTGCTTTGCAGCATTGCATGATTATTGATCTATAACTTGGCATATGTCTCCAAACTATTTACCTTTCAGCATCTGGCATATATGTATGGTAGTTGTATCTTTACTTTGTTGATGATAAGTTGAATATTTAAATGGCATAGTTTTGAAAAGGGTTTACGCTACCTTCTGCCCCCCCCCCCCCCCCAGTCGGTCCCACGACAATCATAGGGGTGGTAGATATTGCTTTTGTAAGGAGGTGGATGGTGCCCTGGTTTAAACCCGTTGTGGAAAATACCGCCTCTTTACCGTTGGGACAATTAAATCTGTAAAGTGTGTTGGAGCATACACTATAGTCGAGGAATGGAAACTTAGTTGGT
Organism: Arctium lappa; assembly: GCA_023525745.1. Classification (NCBI taxonomy): domain Eukaryota; kingdom Viridiplantae; phylum Streptophyta; class Magnoliopsida; order Asterales; family Asteraceae; genus Arctium; species Arctium lappa. Next base: position 27,997,869 of record CM042062.1, read on the forward strand.
TGAAATGGCATGCCTTGTAAAGGCTCATTGTTCAGTTTATCAGCCTTTCCTCAATATGTGTAGTAAGATTTTCGTGGGTTTATTTCTTCACAGCCAAGGGACATAGAACACATTTGCTAAGATTGCAACCTGGCAGACACATTTTATGTCAACTTTTACTGATTCATATTTAAGCACACACTTTTCTAATTCAAATTCTGTTGCAGGCTCTTATGTACCCTCTTCTTGTGGCTTGCAAGTCAATAAGCAATTTACGTAAAGCTGCAGCTCAGGAAGTGGTTGATAAAGTTCGGCAGCATAGCGGTCTTTTGGTGGATCAGGTGAAATTATAACAATGACTTGTTTTTTTTTTGCTAAAGGGGACGAAAACCGTGAAAAAGCTATAACAATGATTCTTAACGTAATTTTATTTTCGCTTTCTGGTGTTAAGCTGACTACTAGTTTTGTTTATGTGAAGGCACAACTTGTATCGGAGGAGTTGATTAGGGTTGCCATTCTTTGGCATGAAACGTGGCATGAGGCACTAGAAGAAGCGAGTCGTTTGTATTTTGGTGAACATAACATTGAGGGAATGCTAAAGGTTTTAGAGCCATTGCATGAAAAGCTTGAAGAAGGTGCAAGAATGAACAACACAACCATAAAAGAGAAGGCTTTTATTCAGGTTGATTTAGATTTTCTTAGCAAGAGCTTATATAATTCTTCTTTAATAGTTTTAAACTGCACGTATAGTCTGGCAATTACTTCCTAAGGTTTCTAAGTTCTACCAATCAGTCTTCAACCTTATTATCTCATCTACCTCTGATGATGGCTATGTGCGCCATCTTTTTTCTTCTCTGGTTTGGTGTAGCCATGACTATCTTTTTTCTTCCCTGATTGGTGTGGCAATGACTATTTGATTTAGCTTAAGATGGGTTCATCAGTATGAGAAATTTCTGGCAACCATCCATTGTGCAATTTTGGGAGGGTCATAGCTATGTTTATTACAAACTGCATTATCTATTACATGTGTTCCTTGACAACATACACACTTCTGGATGTTAGATTGGTTTTATCCAATTCCTGGTGTGAATTGGTTTTTAGTATAGGTATAAGGGCTCATGGAACAAGCAAATATTCAGCTACTTATATGTAGTTCATGAGAAGTAACTCTATTTGTTATAGTTGCTAAATACATCCTCAAACATAATGAAAACTCAAAGTAGAATCATATCAATAAATCTTTACAGAAGTACTGTAATTATTTGAACTGTCCCATTCCAAATGTAGTGAACTAGAATCATTAACCAAATCGCTATTCAGAATAATTTGTAAGTACTTAAAGAATCTGTCAAACAAAGACTTACCCAGGGTGATTTGGGCTTTTACTTGCTCCACTCATTTTTTTGGGGCTAAGTTTTGCTTCCCATAACCTTGATAAACAGAAGTGTGTTTTAGTTTCTTCTCATCTGTACCAAATCCGCTTTCATTAAAAAAACGAACTTTCTTCCACTAAACTACATGATTAATGCTGTCACTCATTGAAATCGCGAAGCAAACAAGTTGAGGCTTTTTGGCGTCATCTGAGGCTTCCCAAATCGCACCTTCATCATCATCAGAAACTACTGTAACATCAATGTGCCATACAGTTGTTCAATGCAGCTTTTATCTGCTTCAATAAGTCAATCGACTTTGCAGGCCTTGTTTAAACTTTTCAAACCCATGGCACCCTCTTCTATGTATTGGTGGAATTCGCATGACTTCCTAGGCTTTTTACATGGTGCACCATCACTATGTGTTTTTACTAGAACTGGGTCACTACTGTTGGCGAATTGGTGTTCAAATGTAAAAGAATATGATCATGGGGCAGATTATGGTGGGAAGGAGCCATGCCATCCAATTAGGTGACATTGGTTTAGGCTAGCAGTGGGCCCTATCCTCGGTATAGTAACATACCAAATTGGATAATGTTTCTTTTGGTGATATATATATATATATATATATCAATAGGGGTTGTTTAATTTGCAACCCTTAAAAAGGTTGCAAACCTTGCAACCCACATCTTAACCGTCAGATTCATGATCGGCGGTTACAATAGATATGGGGCCCAATATTTTTAATTAAAAAAAAAGAAAAATAAAATAACCGTCGATCATGAATCTAACGGTTAAGATATGGGTTGCAAGGGTTGCAACCTTTTTAAGGGTTGCAAAATATCCTTCCACTATATAAATATATATATATATATATATATATATATATCTTCTGATCATCATTTTATAAGATTTTTGTATTGTTTGTCTTAATATTGATTGGTGTATCTTCATGGAATTTCAGACATATCATCATGAGTTATTAGAGGCGTATGAATGCTGTATGGAATATAAGAGAACAGGAAAAGATGCAGAGCTTACTCGGGTATAATGAATCTTAATATTTTCGTATTCAATTGCACCTTGACTTAATGGATAGTCTTCGCATTTTTGTTTGTGCTAGTTATACTTTCCTAGATTGATCATTAATGAATCACATATGCTTGTAGCCTATAAAGTTCATTTTATTGAAATATGGCTCAAGCATTTATTCTCTTTTTCTTAGTGTACTTACGGTGGCAATACTGGTAGCTTGGATTTTTGTTTGCATCTGCGTCACATTTATTTATGTCTTGGTAAATAGTTTTGAATTTGTCTCTTGTTTTTGGTTTTTTGGATAGCTAGTGTGCTATGTCTTTTTTTCCTGGTTTTTGGTGGGCATGTCAACCTATCTGAACACGATTATGGACGTGTTGGTGGGTTGGGTTGCTTCATGGAGTATCCAAACTTGCCTTACTGGAATGCTGTAAATTGAGCCGCAGCAACATACACTTTTCAAGGCTTGTTTCAATTGCAAAGACCTGGAACTTATTTCTCTTTCAAGGAATCTTTCACGATTTGTGCTACATTTATAGGTTTTTGATTCTCCCATTGTCACCCTCTTTTCCAGTGTCATATTATTTCAATCTTTAATATGGATTTACTTGTCGTTCGTATCACATGTATGGTAGGTAGCTTGAGTTACGGTATGGTTTCTACTTGATTGAGTTGGCCTTTGGTTGAGAAGAGTCCTTTGGGTCTTCAATTTCAGCTTCCATGTTGCTAAAGATGACATTGTCATGCATCGATCTACTGGCCCAAGCCCAATATTATGCTCTATATTCTAGAAGAAGGGGTAATTGGGTAATTCTAAATAAATTGGTACTATAAATAGGGTTAAGAGGGAGGAGTAGAGTATCCAGAAAATTTTTCATTGTTTTGTTTAGGAGAGACTAGCCTCTTGAATGCTAGATGTTCCCACTTTACTTTCCATTTAATCATACATCCGATTACTTATTTTCTTTGATCCCTTTGTGAGCTTGGTTCATAACAGACATGCACCACCCTACTTATTGTTTTATTTATTTATTCTTATGCATTTGATAAATGTCCATGCATAGTTAATAACCCAAAGGAGACTATATGTTGCTTATAGATTTGTTGCATAGACATCAGCCAACTCACCTGCTAGCTGCTTAGTTATACTGCTGTTGAGTTGCCATCTGGAAGTTCTATTTGATCTAATGGAATGTCATCTTTTCATATTTAACAAAAAAAATCTTTCAAAAGACATGCTTGCCTATCAGCACAGTCACAGTTAGGCTCCGTTAAGATACTTTCTTACTTAACCCACAGTCTGTGTTGATGAATTGAATATGCTTTTTTCAGGCCTGGGATCTCTACTATCATGTCTTTAGACGGATAGATAAGCAGCTTCAATCTCTTACGACCCTGGACCTGCAGGCAAGTAACCTTTTCATGCATTTACCTACATCTGAAGGCTAATGAGAAGTTGGACACAAAAGATTGTATGCGTATCACATGTTCTCAAAATGTTTGTGAAAATTGCCCTTCGGACCTGCCTAAAGAGTAATGGTAAATTTTGGTTGGCAATGTTATTTACTATGCGAATTCCGCGGAGCCACTTTTTGATATTAGTGATTCCTTTTTTGAAATAACAACCTTCAAAATTCGTATAGAGACACTTTACAGATAAGATGATCGGAAAAAGGTGAATACCGCTATGTATAACACTTCAAATATGTTTTTGCTGGAAGAAAGTGTTCTCATCTTGTGATGTTAAATCTAAGCTTCTTACATGTAGCTTAAATTAAACATTTGCCTTTCTGGTTCTAAAGAAGACAATAGTGTGTAGATTGCTTTTTCTAGTGCCTCGGGAAACAATTGTACCTACAGTGCATCAATGAACATGTATTTTATATCAGAAACTGACCCAGGTAGATGTTCCCTGCACTAGGTGTGTAGGTTAGGGTAAAGGTGGTAGCAAAATTTAAGCTTTAAGACAGAGATATACAGGGCATGGATAATTATGTGACAGTTTCTAGATTGTGGTATTGTTTGAGATGGTGCCACAAAGAATTAATGATTTTACATGCTGATTGTTTTGTTCTCTTCTAGAGCACAGAAGAATGAGGGAAGGAGATCTCATGTGTCAGTAGATGTGCTTTTCACATCAACTAATTATAAATTACACACTTATCTGCTAGCTATAAACTTATAATAAGAACCAGTAAGGGATCGTCCAGAATATCAGATCCTGCACCCAAATTCTGCCACTTCTGCAGCATTGTGAATGTTATGCCAGTGTGCCTTCTATAACCTTTTTTTATATATATTTGAAGGTGTATAACAATGGTAAAAGCAAGCCATTGCCTGTTGGATTCAGCAGGATCCTGCTTATTTGAGGTGTACTTTTACATAAGAGGCAGTATTGGTTCAGGGGAAGACATGTAGGATAGACTAGAGAGCGGTGAGATATTAGATGACAGTTACTGTCAACTATCTTGTATTAAGCTAGTTGACTGCTAAATAAAATAAGAATCATGAGTTATCATATTAATAATGATATGAGGGAGATATCAGAAGCATATTTTATTGTACTTGTGGATCTCTATTAGTTTATGACACTTTTTCTGCGATATTAAACTTACCTGTTCTTGCATCTAAATCAATGTTGCTACTTGGTTGTAAATAGTCGGTTTCACCAGAATTAGTAGAGTGCCGCAACTTGGAGATTGCTGTTCCTGGAACCTATCGTGCAGGTATAATGATCTCATTGCAATATGTTTTTACTGTACCCAAATTGCAGAAGCATACTAATATATGTGTTTGGCTCACATTGTGTAGATTCACCAGTAGTGACAATTGCATCATTTGCGCCACAGCTTGTTGTCATTACATCTAAACAGCGACCCCGAAAACTGACTATTCATGGCAGTGATGGGGAAGATTATGCATTTTTGCTGAAAGGACATGAAGATTTACGCCAGGATGAACGAGTCATGCAGGTTCTCATTGTTGTTCTAGATATGAAGATTGTTTCCCTATTATTAATTACAGCTACTCACTTCTTCCACTTCCTCGACACTTTCTACTTGCCAGCTATTCGGTTTAGTAAATACTCTGCTAGAGAATTCCAGAAAGACTGCGGAAAAAGATCTCTCCATTCAACGATATGAGGTCATCCCGTTATCTCCAAATAGTGGATTGATAGGGTGGGTGCCGAATTGTGACACCCTGCACCAACTCATTCGAGAGTACAGGGACGCCCGGAAGGTTTTTTCTTTTTCCTCCCCTCTCCCCTCTTGCCCTCACGTATATATGCGTCTTATTTTTGCTTCTTGTTTTGTAGATCACGTTGAATCAAGAGCATAAATATATGCTTAGTTTTGCTCCAGATTACGATCACTTACCACTTGTAGCTAAAGTGGAGGTGTTTGAGTATGCTCTGCAGAATACTGAAGGAAATGACCTGGCAAGGGTATGCATATTATTATACTTGCTATTTCTTAAGCAATCAATATTTTTGCCTAAGTCCAAACCAGAAAGACCTTGCCTGCATGTTGAAACAGGAATATGCTTAAAAGATTCATAGTTCATCTTTTATGTATCTCTATTTTTGCATCAAACCAGTGACCTTGCACAGGAAGCACATAGACCCTTATGATAATGTATATTACTTTTTTCATTGCTTGTCTTTTATGTAGGTGCTTTGGCTAAAAAGCCGCACTTCAGAAGTCTGGCTGGACAGGAGGACAAATTACACTAGAAGTTTGGCTGTCATGAGTATGGTATAATTTCTTCTGTAAATCTCATTTTTTTTTCTTTGCTGTCCTTTTGAATCCCTGCATTTTGGTTAAGTTCTACCTGTTTCCCATCTCTGATGGTGTAACTGCCATTAATTGGAAGAGTAACAATGAGAACTGATGATGTGCTATCTTGGCTTACTTTGCTTTATGGTTCTATGAGTCGGTCAGCAACTTCTTAAAGCTACCATTGGCTGCAGTGCCTGAATTTTACAACAGTTCAGTAGATGAGATAAATTATGGAGCTTTCTCAGTACTAAACAGAATTTCATTCGATTGGCAATCCCAGTCTTACAGCCTTCTAAGTTAGCTACTACTGTTGCATGCTATCTTTTGCCCTTGGCATTAAACAATGTGTTCTACATTTGCCATCTCACATCCTCGTATTTCTGCAAGTGTTTAAAGAAGCTTATGATATGTGTTACAGGTCGGTTACCTTCTTGGCCTAGGTGATCGGCACCCTAGCAATCTTATGCTGCACCGGGTCAGGTACCTGATAATGATAGTGGAGGTGCATATATTTATATCCTAATATTTGCATTATTGTTGAGTATATTAGTGTCCTTATGTAGTGGGAAGATCTTGCATATTGATTTTGGAGATTGCTTTGAAGCGTCGATGAATCGCGAGAAGTTCCCTGAAAAGGTATAATTCTACTAAACTCTTAAAAAGATTTTGCTTTATCTGTTTTTTCAATAGTCCTTTATCCATAGCTACTGTCAATTCTATATTCTTTTGCAGGTTCCTTTCCGTTTGACTAGAATGCTTGTAAAGGCTATGGAAGTTAGTGGCCTTGAAGGGAATTTTCGTTCAACTTGTGAAAATGTGATGCAAGTTCTTCGAACAAATAAAGATAGTGTAATGGCTATGATGGAGGTACCATTTAGCTCTCTCTCTCCCTCTCTCCATATATATATGTGTGTGTGTGTGTGTGTCTGTGTGTGTGTGCGTGTGTGGTTCATCAAAAAATAAATAAAATTAGTGTGTGAGGTATGCTTACGATTGAAATGTATGTTTCTGGAAAGCTTCATATCTTCATCTTTTGTGTGTGTCCGGCAACAAGTAAATAAAATGGAGAATTTGAAAACAATGGTATTTTTTAGATCTCGTATACAACCCTTTTCAGTTTGAAATCAATGAGAATATATTATGTCTTGAAGTTACTCCTTATACAGTGCTTTGACAGTTATATGCTTTCTTTCACCAGCTTTAGCATATTGGCTTACCTAGATGCAGAATTGGTAAAAGGTGTTGTTTCACTTGGTTTTAGGCCTTTGTCCACGATCCACTTATAAATTGGCGTCTTTTCAACTTCAATGAAGTGACGCAAATGTCAAACCTTGCCATCCCGAATCCTCAACCTGCTGTAAACAGTGACGAAGCTGCTCCTAATCATCTTGTTCAACCACAACGGGGTGCACGTGAAAGGGAGCTTCTGCAGGTGGTTCAATCTCAGCCATTAGAATTGCGAGTCTGTTCTATCTCAGCCATTAGACTTACGAGTCTGAAAGCCTGTTAATCATGCCTCCTAATAACTATGATGGATTTGTGCTTGTAGGCTGTCCATCAACTTGGTGATGCTAATGAGGTTCTGAACGAGCGTGCAGTGGTCGTTATGGCTAGGATGAGTAACAAACTTACTGGGCGTGATTTTTCAACTTGTTCTTCGGCAGTACCAACCACCCAACATACAGCAGACAGCAGTAATTTGATTTCCGGAGATAGTCGTGAAGTGGATCATGGTTTATCTGTTAAGACACAAGTTCAAAAGCTTATCTTGCAGGCCACCTCGTATGAAAATTTGTGCCAGAATTACGTCGGGTATGATTTCATTACAACCTTTTAATTCATATGCATACAAAACAATCATTTCCATTTCTTATTTATGATGTTTAGAAATCATTTTCTATTCTCCAATGCAACATCTTTTTATGAAGTATATAATATTTATAACCATTTGGTGAAGTTTGAACCCTTAACCTCCTGATAGCTTTGAGGTGGGGTAGTTTGGCTTAACTACAATCCTCGGATTGTAGTTATGAACCATTTCATTTTCACCTCTCAAATTAGTGGTTGTAAATTCTAGACTCGTTGCTGCCAAACTTTGAGCAGTGATACTAGTAGTTTACGTTTTTAGCTATTTCAATAAATAACTGAGTCTTTCTTATGCTGGACCATTTACTGCCATATGATGGGTAGTAATGGCCTTTAATAATAGTCTGTTGGAATGCCTCTAGTTGGCATATTTAAGGTAAGGCTAGCCTCTTGTAATCGATACCCTTTTACAATTCCATGAAGTGATTATGAAAAGCACCAGAGTTGTTCTCTATGTGAATTGAACATCCAAATCAAGTGGTTGCTATCAAGCAGTTAGCTCATCAGCAATAAGGCTTGAGCCTTTGGAGCTCCTCCCCATAGATCATCGGTTCGAGTCCCTCCATATTTTTCTGGCTATTCTCCAAGAACCATGGGGTTAGTCGAGTTGTGTATAAGCTGGTCCAGACACCCATGGTTAACCAAAAAAAAAAGATTAAGCTTAGGTATCAGAGCCGTGTTCTTCTCCTGTGTGGTGTATGGTTCGGGTAAGCAATTCTAAAGTCAAGGAGAAATATGAAGAATTGAGACAGAAGCTTGAAGGCCAAGATGAAACTCTTAAACATGCAGCAGAACATCTCTGATTTAAAACTTCTGGTGGTGGCTCATGGCAAAAAGCCAATTCGAGAAAATGAGGAGAATTCGTATGTATTCAATTCGGGTGAAGATGAAGAAGACAACACCCCACCACCACTTAATCAGGGGTATCAACTTGTTAGTCGGAAGACCAAATTAGAGTTTCCGTCATTTGAGGGTGATGATTTCAAAGATTGGCATTATAAATGTAATCAGTTTTTCGAACTAGATAACACCCCTGAGATAATGAAAGTTCGGCTCGTGGCAATTCATTTGAGGGGGAGAGCATTGCAATGGCATCAAGGATTTATGAAGGAGGTGGAGGGAAACGAGGTCAGTTGGAAAAGTTACCTGGCATAAATCCGGGAACAATTCGTGGGGGGGTATTGTTTCAAAGCCCCTCATAGAACTCAGAAACCTAAAGCTTACAACAACGGTAAATGATTATAATTCTCAGTTTAATGCTCTAAGGAATCAAGTGGATGTTCCTTTAGAGGTATTGTTGGATCTGTACATTGGAGGTCTCAGAAATGAGATCATGCAAACCCGTTGAACCATAAAGGGTCTCTTTATCGAAATTCCTTTTTTAGTCAGTCTTCCCATAAACCTTTTGTCAAAACCCAAACTAATACGTCCCAAAAGTCACAAAACCGGACCACTCCTTTCAAACAACTGACAAAACAGGAATATGAAGAAAAAAGGAGGAGCAATCAATGTTTCTTCTGTAATGAGAAGTATATGCCTGGTCATAAATGTAGAATTTGCCCTGAAAATCAGGAGGATTGCGTGGATGGTGAGGAGTTGTTTGAGGGGGAGGTTACTGGGGTTTGCTGGCCTTCAAACAATTCAGATCAACGGGTTGGTCAAAAAACAATCAGTGTTGATGTTGATCGACAATGGTAGTACGAACAATTTTGTAGATTTGGGCTTAGCCAAAAAACTTGGGTTACGATTCACCCCGATCAAAGTAAAGGAAGTTACTGTGGCTGATGGGTTAAAACTTCCCGTTCGATATGTATGTAAGGGAGTTCATTGGTCGGTACAAGGAGTTGATTTTTGCGACGATTTCTTAGCGATGCCCATCGGAAGATATGGTGTGGTCTTGGGGATCCAATGGTTGTCCACGTTGGGTGATATTAGGTGCATTTTTTTTTTTTTTGGTAAAGGAGTATTCCAGACCACTTTGGCCCCGAACTAATCTCCTAGAAAACAGGCCTATGGCCCGCGGGCATTCATCCCGTGGCCACAATGCTGCAAGTGGGGCTCGAACCCGGGCAAACGCTATGAAGTCCCCTGGCGTTTGCCACCACGCCACAACCTTGTACTTGGAATTCTCGTGGAATGATCAAATAATCAAACTAAAGGGAATCGATAAGAGCGGAACTATAACCGAGACTAAAAACAAACAGGAGAGGATAGGATGGACTGAAGATCAAGCCTACATTTTGAGCTCTGATCAGAGGTGCTCAGAGTTATGGACAATCAAGTTGTCCCTGTTGATTCGGGAAACACAAATGATGCAAAAGGGGCAAAATTAAAGGCACTTCTCAAGTCCTTCGAAGATGTGTTTGCTTCCCCTACCGGTCTTCCGCTTATGAGGTCCCTTGATCATGGTATCACGTTACAAGAAGGCTGCAGTCCGGTCAACCTGAAAGCTTACAGATATGGAGCTCTACAGAAGAACATCATTGAAGAATTGGTACAGGAAATGTTGAGTACCAGAGTGATACGACCCAACAACAGTAATTTCGCTTCACCAGTCGTTTTGGTCAAGAAAAAAGATGGAAAATGGAGGTTTTGTGTCGATTACAGGAAGCTCAATCACTTAACCGTTCGAAATCAGTTTCCTATTCCCACAGTGGAAGAGCTAATTGATGAACTACATGGCAGCTGTTACTTCTAGTGGGTACCACCAAATTCGAATGAAGGAGGCGGACATTGGAAAGACAGCCTTTCAGACACATGAAGGGTTGTATGAATTTGTGTTGATGCCTTTTGGGCTGTCCAATGCACCTGCAACTTTTCAGAATCTGATGAATTCTGTTTTTAAGCCGTATTTGAGAAAATTTGTTCTCGTTTTCTTTGACGACATACTGGTGGATAACCATTTACAACACCTCCAAACAGTTCTCGAAATCCTTCGGAAGAACTCATTGTTTGCAAGGTTTTCTAAATGCACTTTCGGTAGCAAACAAGTGGACTACCTTGGGTATGTAATTAGCGGGGAGGAGGTTATGGCAGATCAAAAAAAAAATAGAAGACATGGTGAATTGGCCAAAGCCAGTTACATTAAAGGAGCTCAGGGTTTTTTTGGGTTTTTTTGGGGCTCACAGGATACTACAGGAGATTCGTTAGAGATTATGGAAAAATAGCCAAGCCTTTAACCGACTTGCTTAAAAAAATCGGGTTTGTTTGGACAGATGAAGTTGATATCACATTCCAAAAGTTAAAGGAAGCCGTATCACGAACATCGGTACTAGCTCTTCCTAATTTCGAGAAGCCTTTTATTATCGAGACCGATGCGTCGGGGGTAGGCATGGGAGCTGTGTTAATTCAAGAAAAACACTCCTTAGTTTTTTTTAGCAGGGCGTTGGACCTAAACACCTCCAATTAGCAACTTATGAGAAAGAGTTGCTAGCTATAGTTGCTGCCATTCAAAGATGGAAAGGGTATTTGTTGGGTAAACCATTCATCATCAAGACAGATCATTAGGCTCAAGCATATTTTAGAGCAGAAGGAATGTAATCCCATGCTTCAGAAGTGGCTTAGCAAGTTGTTGGGACTGCAATATACGGTTGTCTACAACAAAGGCTGTAATAATCAGATGATGTTAAATCTCTGCTCATTTTTTGCTATTTCCAGTGTGATTTTAGGGTGGAAAAAAAGAATTTCACTCAGCGTTACCATGGATGGGAAGCTTCAAGCTTTAATAGATGTTATCAAGGAAAATCCTATGGCATCTAACAAATACCGGTTTTACTGAGAAAGGGGACAATGGTTGTGGGAAATGACAATGAGCTTAAGTTAGATCTTATCAAATTCTTTCATGATAGCGCCATGGGTGGTCAACGGCTATCTCGGGTGGTCTATTGGAAGGGTATGCAGGCTCAAGCAAGAGAGTTTGTGCGAAGCTGTCATGTCTGCCAACAATGTAAGTATGAAACCACAACTTCTCCGGGGTTATTATAGCCTATCGACATTCCAGAAAGGTTTTGGTCCATAATCTCTATGGATTTCGTTGAAGGCTTGCCCAAATCCGAAGGCTACACAACCGTCTAGTGGTGGTTGACAAATTGAGCAAGTTCGGCCATTTCCTGCCGTTGAAACACCCATATACAGCAGCCTCTGTCACAAAAATTTTCATGGAACATATCTCCAAACTATACGGAATGCCTGATAAGGTTATATCCGATAGAGACTCGGTCTTCCTCAGCAACTTTTGGAAGGAACTCTTCCAAGCCCATAAGACACTTTTGGCCTACTCAACTGCTTATCACCCCCAGTTTGATGGTCATCAAACGGAAGTCGTGAATCGATGCCTTGAGAATTATCTAAGATGTTTTTCCTTGAAGGCTCCTACTTCATGGGTTAAATGGCTTCCGTTGGCTCAATATTGGTACAATACCTCTCATCACTCTAGTTTGGGAATGTCTCCTTATGAAGCTCTTTTTGGCCAAAGCCCCCCCTAATTATATTCATTATCACCCAAAAGGATTCTAATAATCAAGCAGTTGATTCCTTGCTTAAAGAGAGGGAGGTTGCTGTCCAACTGCTCAAGGAAAATCTAACTAAAGCCCAACAACAAATGAAGGTACAAGTTGACAAGCATAGGAGTAAAAGGGTACTTGCTGTTGGGGATTGGGTTTATCTAAAACTACAACCTTACAGCAACATTCGGTGAACAGGAGAGCTTTTCACAAACTTGTGGCAAAGTATTATGGGCCCTTCGAAGTCGTACAAAGGATAGGCGAAGTTGCATATAAGTTGGCACTCCCCCCGGATCGAGATTCCACAACGTGTTTCATGTGTCCTTGCTAAAAAAGAGGATAGGGAACCATTCAACTTCGAGTCCTTTACCACCTGTTACTGAAACAACTGAAACATGTGAGTTTATTCGCCTTCCACTGAGGATATTGGATAAACGGATGGTGAAGAAGAAAAATAAGCCAACATCGGAAGTATTGGTTCAGTGGACTAACTCTGAACCTGAAGACAGTACTTGGGTAGACTTTGGTGTGTTGCAGAAGTGTTTTCCAGAGTTTGATATATGGGCTCACTACTATCTTTGAGGTCAAGGATATTTTGATGGGGGGAGTATTGATACTAGTAGTTTACGTTTTTAGCTATTTCAATAAATAACCGAGTCTTTTTTTATGCTGGACCATTTACTGCCATATGATGGATAGTAATGGCCTTTAATAATAGTCTATTGGAATGCCTCTAGTTGGCATATTTAAGGTAAGGCTAGCCTCTTGTAATAGATACCCTTTTACAATTCCATGAAGTGATTATGAAAAGCACCAGAGCTGTTCTCTATGTGAATTGAACATCCAAATCAAGTGGTTGCTATCAAGCAGTTAGCTCATCAGCAATAAGGCTTGAGCCTTTGGAGCTCCTCCCCATAGGTCATCGGTTCGAGTCCCTCCATATTTTTCTGGCTATTCTCCACGAACCCATGGGGTTAGTCGAGTTGCGTATAAGCTGGTCCAGACACCCATGGTTAACCAAAAAAAAAGATTAAGCTTAGGTTAACTGTAGTTTATAGTGCTTATTATATAATCCTTTAAATGTTTAGGTATTAGATTACATCTTATCCTTTTCATACCCTACATCCAACTGGATTTTTTTCCCTGTAAATAGCTTTGGTGTAGTGTAGTTGCAATTTAAAAGTCAAATTTTATGCCCATTTCTAACCACATTGATGTTTGGACTTTTGCAGGTGGTGTCCATTTTGGTAAAAAGTGAATAATGGAAATTCGTGTACATGTGTACATATATATAATATGTTTAGGTCTTCCCTCTGGTAAGTTATTATGTATACAAGCATAAAAGAAGAGGAGGGGGTATAATATATACATATATATAAGATCATTCGTGAATTATGGTATTATTGTCATTAATGGATTAGAGCTTTGCTACAAACATGATTCATGTGACTTAAAAATAGCAGCAGATCAACTTTAACTCATTCTCTGTAAACAGTTTAACATTTGAAAATAGATGTTACCCCTTGATAAAAACAAAAGTAGTAATGTTACATCTTTTTGCAAAATTTTCCCGGCATTCGTTTGTGTTTTTACACCTTAGACCCATTTAATTTGATCATGTGTGCATAGAGATGGCCAGACATGGCCTGATAATCCAGTAACGGTTACGAGTTTTTTGGACGAAGTGAGGCATGAATAAGGACCGGTTATGCATAGCGACTGAGGGGCTGTTTACTAAGGGGTTGTTCGGTTCACCTTCTATTAAGTCCTGTATGGATATAGTTGTTTGTATCGATTTAACTAAATTGGTGTTCGGTTATTGTGCTGAATAAACAATCTGAATGGTATAAACGACTATTTTACCCTTTAATTAATATTAGACAATCTTTGAATTCTTCGTAGAAACACTCGTATCATAAACTCATGTCAAGAACAACAAACAAATCAGATATAATAGATTTGTTGAATCAAATTAATCCCAAATACAAAAAAAAACCTAAATCTATGAACCCTAGATAAAAAAAAATATATACAATAAGATCTATTAAAGAAGAAAGATGACAGAGATGAGGAAATGGAAGACTGATTTCCAAAACCCTAAAATCAGAGCTGAGAAACAGATCGTGGAGCAAAGGGACACCCAAATCGAGAAACAAAGAAAGATGACACAGAGATGAAAATAAAGGGACACCCAAATCGAAATCCAAGGCTGAGAAACAGATCGAGGAGCAGAGATTTGGTAAATTGATTGATGGAGAAGCTGAGATGGAAAAGAGCAACAACAATTGTGTGTTCTGGTTCGTATGGCAAGAACAACGAAGATGGAGAGATGGGAAGAGCAACAACAATCGTCAATCGTGTGTGCTGATCGAGGAGCAGAGATGGGAAGAGCAGCAACAATCGTGTGTACTGGTTCGTATGGCAAGAACAACGAAGATGGAGAAGAGATGATGAAACGAGAGATGGAAGAGGGAGCAAGGTAGGGTTTTGGAGTTTCTAGTATGAAGAGGAATTCGTTGTTAATTTCACAAAAGGGTAAAAGGTGGAAAATTATTGGCTGTATGGTAAGGACATATGTTTCCTGGCTGACCAATTAAGTTATGGGCTGACCAAATAAGCCACAACCGAACGTATAGTTATAGCTGAGCGAATAAGCCTATAGGCCATACAGCCATTAAGCCACAACCGAACAACCCCTAAATGCTTACCCGGGTAAGTGCTTATCAAGTCATCTTACCTTATCTTATGGATGAAGATGGTAATGATCAAAAATCTTACCCGGTAAGAGCTAAGGCAAGGACCAACTGTCTTACCCTGGTAAGTGATGGCGAAGACTCTTACCACGTTTAGCGTTTACTGGGAAAATTGTTGCATACGATACCCTTTTGGTGGACTAAAATCTTACCCGGTAAGTAAGTGATAGTGTTAAATTTTATTGGTAAGCGCTTATCTGGGTAAGTGTTTGGTAAACGGTCCCTGATTGTAATTTAATATTTAAAGATTTTAATACAAAGTATAAAAAAATTTGAGTTCTTCAAGTATTGTAATATTTAAACGGTGGACGTTTGGTTCGTTTCAAGGAATGAAAATGGAAATGATAATGAAAACAAAATATAATAGAAATGATTCTTTTTATTCCATTGTATTATATATGATTTCCTTTCATTACTACTTTTAAAAAAAATCATCATTTCCAAGACAAAAGTTGGAAAGTGTTTTTAAAAAAAAAACAAAAAAAAGGAATACATCTTTCATCTCCATTACATGAAACATCTCCAGCACATCTCCTTCATTTCCATAAAATCTCTATCTTCTTCTACATCACAACAACTCAGCAAGCATTTCCAATACATCTCCATCTTATTTCATCTCCAAACACAATATCGAAATTCAAATCTTCTATTTTATCTCTGAACACAAAAATCGAGATCATCTCCATCTCCTATTTCATCTCGAAAAAACGAACGTATCTTCACTTCTCATCAGATCTGTGTTTGGAGGTGCTATGCTGGAGTGAAAACGAAGGTATTTTCATTCCTCGTCATATTTGTGTTTTTAAAAGTGGAGTGATGCTATTGCCATGGAGACAGGAAGAAGATGGGAAGAATGAAGGTGCTGCCATGGAGTAATGTATGAGATGGGTGAGAGATAGACTTGGAAGAAAAAAATTCTATTCCCCCCAAATTGAAGAGGAATGATATTTACTCAAATCTATTATAATGATTGATTAATTTTTAGATACCAAACACCACTTTTCATTCTATTTCCATTCCTGATTTGAACCAAACATGATCAATGATAATCATTTTCATTGATTACCTTTTAATACCTCCAAACATGATCAATGGGAGATTATGAAGTAGACTGGTTGCTGGCTTACTGGCCTGATTACAAGCCAACTGTAAATCAAGACTGATTGGGTACCTGGTGGGAACTGTTTTCAGCGGACTATTTGTGAACGGTTTAACCGGAAGTTCATTTGTATTTGTTTATTTAATAAATGAACGAATATGAAAACATTTTTTTGTTTGTATAGTCAAATGAACAAGAACAATGGTCTTGTTCGTTCATGAATGTTCATTCATTTATGTTCGTTAACGTTTGTTTATATGAAAATATACTTATGTATTATGACATTAGCAAAAGGTTTAAACGAGAACGCTAACTATTTAAGAAAACAAGAAAACATCATACCATGTACAAAATCATATGTAATTTTATATTAACCCGAAAAAAACGTACGCGGGCGAACGTAAAGTCGTGTGAATCATATATGATTTCGTATGTATTCCGTTGTTCTCGTGTTTTCTTAAATAGATGTTGTTCTCGTATGAACCAACGTCTATAACATTAATATGTAAAATCAGTAATTAAATAAAAAATTCTATTTTTTTTCTTATCCCTCTTTAAGTTTACCCGGTTTTTCATTTGTTGTGTTATTTTTTACAAACGAAATGGTGAGTAATGGTGGTTGTTTTTTGTTTATTTATTATGTTCGTTCGTATATGTTTATTTAGAATCTTAATGAACGAATATAAACAAACACATTTTCTTAATGAACGAACATGAACACAAAAAAATTACATTCATGTTTGTTTGTTTGTTTGTTTAGTTAAATTAAATGAATGAACATGAAAAAACCTGTGTTCGTGTTCATTCAGTTCATTTATAGCTCTATCTCTATGTATGCATATAAATCCGGCCTTACCTAGAAAATAGAGGAGATAACCATGAATGATAGTTGCAACATGTAAAACCGTTTTTGTTCTATTCATGATTCAACTCCACATTTAATTTGTTGGTTTGATTCTTGCCTTCTTTGTAACCAGACTTTACTTTAATCGTGTTTGTAATTGTATGTATGGTCCAATGGGCAATGTGGTATCTTTTGTGTCACTCCAAATTTGCTTTACTTGCAATTGAAAAGAAGAGACATGTTATTTATTAGCATTTTCATATCAAGTGGATGTCAAACTACATAGTTATTAGAAATGGACAAATGCAATCTAACTCGTCAAAGTTATCTGAATCTGAATTTGATTCGTAACTAGTTATGAAGGGATCCGTTCTTAACCGGAGTTGCTTGGATCTATTAAAACTCAATACATGTTTTATATATATTTTTTATTTTTTAAATCATCTCATATATTAAATGTTTATGGTTAAACAAGTTTTTTGATTATCTTCTTATAATCAAATAAATAGAATTTTATTTGATTAAAGTATATAATGTTTTATTTATTTTATGTTATATGTAGTTCATACTTTAGTTATATATATAATAATTAAATAGTTAAATTTTTAAAAAGGAATTTTCAGCAACAAGTTAGCCCAACAATTATGAAGGATCAATTATGTGTCGGTTATTATAGTTATAGTTTTTTTTTTTTTTTTTTTTTTTTATCGACGACTGATTATAATTGAGATCAGTTATAGCTTGGGACCGATTAACTGATCTGTTCATCATTTATGTTGTATGTTTTTACCATATAGAAAAGAAAGTTGCGCTCTTTATGGATTGGGTCAAGGAATCGAGACCAGTTTTCAGATGTTGGAAGGTTTCTTTTCTTCTTTTTATTTAGGACGAATGTATAGACATGAGAAGTAAACAAAATCTTGCAATTGAATCAACGTCTTATTTATAAACAAAATGTTTAGGTTTTCGTATGCAATTTTCATCGATTTGCAATTTTTGATTAATCGAAAAAATGAAATCACGTATTTACAAAAATGTTTAAAAAAAAAATTAAAAGTTTAGAAATATGATTTGAAAATATGGATGTCACATTTTTTATTGGAGCATACAATAATCCATATATTTGCTTATGCTTTATGAATTTCCATAAAGCGTCTTCCACAAATTCTTCAAAAAAAAAATATATATTCTAAAATCATCTTTCTAATGTTTTTTTTTTTTATTTTGAAAAAAGTTTTAGATAATCTTTTAAAAAAATTACTTCAAAATCTTATTTTTTCTATTTTAAAGAATCTGTTGAAGATCTTATAATTACTATTGTGATCTCCAAAATGTAGAAATTGTTAGATGTTGTGAGTTTCAAATTTATAATCGTAAACGTACGAAAATGTAGCATACGAGTCGATCATAGGGAGGAGATGGACTAAATACGAACTCGTTCTAGACAATGGCCTAGCTACTGGAAATCGTCAATAGATTGTTTTTTCTATTTATTATAATAGACTAAAAAAATTGATGAGGCAATAAAAATGAAAGCTAACGAAGATCGGGCAACGTTAGTCTCGGATTTTTAATGATGGTGAGTATTTGTTGTATAAAAATACTTTAACCTCTATTGAGGTGGAAAAACTTTTCTAAAACGATATTCGCATCTACTTTCGTATGATATAAATATTGAAAAGGAAGCATTTAGATCAAAGAAATGTTTTCTCATCCTACTTACCTAACTATTTTCATGTTAGAACAGTGGTCATCAACCAATTCGGTCTAAATGGAAAACCAAAATTTCGTCCATATTTCCGACTAAACGAATTAAATAAACATTAGTTAAAAATCCACCTGTTAAAAATCTAATAATCGTTTTTAAATCAATTGGTTAATCCCAACATTTTTATTTGAGACGCATAACCCAATCAAACGAAAGCTACACTACTAAACATAAAACATAAGTTTGAATCATGATAAAAATTAATTTTAAGAAAACTGTAAAAAACGATCAAGGAGTGTTACTTTCCAAGAATCGTTTCTAACCTAAGAAAGTAATAAATAGTTTAAGAACATTGCAAGAAATTAAATACAGAGAAATAAATAACGACTAAAATAAAATGGAATTAAACTTTGAGTATGAACATTTAAGAAATAAACTAAATTAAATTAAAACATAAAATTAGAAAGATAAAGGAGGAGAATAAAATACAACGGGTGAAAATCCATAAACCTTCAACTTCATCATCAATCCACCATATTCCACTTTATCATATCTCCATCTTCATATGCTCAAGGATTAAGAGAATTACAAATAAATAAAAAGCAAACTTAAACCTAAATTTAAATTAAAAAGATAAACCTTTATATATATAAAAACAAAACTTTAAGATGATGATATGGTACAGTGAGAATCAAGAATTCATCAAATGGTGAGTTGTGGTGGATTCTTCATTGTCCCACATTGGTGACAAATTGTAACACCCTCAAATTTGGAAAGAACAACAAATCTAAAATTTCAATAATATATCAAGTAAAGTATAAAATCCCTTTCTACAAATCAACTATTGAAATAAATCATATTGGATTCTAGCATTAACCTCAACATTTATAAACCCAAGTCTTAAACAAGGACTAGATAAAGGTCGGGTGTTACTAAACCCATTACCAAATTGCTATCTCCAAAAGTGCGAAAGGCTTCATCCATTAGTTACACTCTTCTTGTGCATCTAACTAGCACTCAACTCTTCATAGTGTCGCTAGTACCATTCTCCCATCAAGGACCTGATGCACATGCTGACAAATAAAAAGGTTATGCTAACGCCTAGTAAGTACAAGAGTTTTCAACATGAATAAATATGTCGTAAAAAGGAAAGAATGCAACTTAAATCATAATCTTTCAAATGATTTACTTGAAATACGAAAACAAACTGTTTTCCAATGATATGCATTTTTAAAGATGAAAGCCCCAATGCAAAACATTCCTTCATGAAGTGATGTAACCCAAAACTCACTCAAAACATGAATAGAAATTGAACTCCCAATTTATGAAAGCACGGATAAAACTTCATATCCCAAAACACCCAAAACACGGGTGGGGCATAATACTCAACCCATAAATCATGTATAATAATACACACACACACACACACACACACATATATATATATATATATATATAAAACGTCACCGAAAATATGGATACTAAAACTTAATACCCAAAACACCACCTTTCGTAACGGGGGAGACCCGATTCCATCGAATGTGGCAGGCACACAAAGTTAAGCCACTTATCAACGTTAATCGTATGACACTTCATGACATAAAAGCCCAAGTGCCCCTACGACTCCTTTCAAGCTACACCCAAAGAGACAACTGACCTTAGCGAATATTACCATGAATACCACCAAAGGCCCGACACGGTCGAGGGTTACAACCATGGCATTGCCCCGACATAGAGGAGGCCCCAAACGCCCATCCATACGATACCACAACCGGACTCAGCCCTCCTAGTGTATACTTGAAAGGTTAAGGTCATAAAACATGGGTCTCGGAGCCAAATCCCGCAACACCCAGTTGACCATCAAGTAAAGACTGACTTATGTGCCTATGGATCCAATGCAACACAGTCTAAAACTACATGACTACACAGGAATGACCAATGCACTCGAGCATGTAATTATCATTAATATGCAATAAGTTGCAAATCATAAATTGGGCTCTACATTGAGCCATTACAACCGGACAAATGTCCTCAAGACTCTATTAAGTCAAAATCGGGCTAAATGTTAAAAACCCAATAGACCGACAAATAACGGTTCTCATATAATAAAACGCATTTAAACAATGGTTATGTAAGCACATACCTCGAAGATATGATTAGTCCAAAACTCATTACGGATTGGGGAGAACGATTTTCCAATAGTGCTCATACCCTTATGTTTACAAAATATCCCTTAATACGAAAATGTGCGTTTTCCAATGATTTATAAAACCAAATACACCAAAAATGCATAATGTAAGTCTACAGATTCAAGCAATTAATCAAGATTTGACAATTATGCAACAATCTAAAGGGAGAATGTGTAGAGAGAGAAAGTTCTCTAGTCGTATATCTCAGAAAACTATTACAAAGTACTTTCAAGCTACATCTCTCAAGACACTTACATGCTTATATATGGTCAAAGACCATATTCACTCAAAGATAAACAACACTGACTTATCTAGACTTGACTTTGTTTGAAATTACATACTTTGACTTTTCTGACATTACAGACTTTGACTTTTCTACATTAAATATTGGATACAACTATACACTAACAATCTCCCCCTCTGTATTCAAGATTTAAAAAAAATTAACATTAGTCTTCAGCTCTTGATTCTTCAAAACTTTATCTCTGACAACTTTAAACATTGAAGCTCTAACAATCTTCAAATAATCTGCTTTTGAAGAATCTTCAGATATACTTGTAAAGTCTTTCACATTGTCTTTGAAAAGTCATCAAGTCTTGAACAAAAAATTGAACTCTTTGAACTTTTTGAGAAATCATTGATCTTTGAGGAATCTTTGATATTTGAGGAATCTTTCAATGCTTGTATCTTCATCTCTGTGATTTCTGATCAGTCTTTGGAAAACAAACTTTCTTGAATCATCTTTGAAACATTTTCGTCAGAATCTTTTTGAATCTCCCCTTTTTGATGAGATTCTTGATCAAAACTTTCATCTGTCTGACTTATAATCTGACTTGAAACTTCCTGATTATCTCCCCCTTTTTCTTTTCTTTAGAATATCTCCCCCATTTTGATAAACTTTCATCAGGATTGATTATATCAACTTCAAATATTCAACTGACTTGAAAATTTCCAAATTATCTCCCCCTTTTTCTTTTTTCTTCAGAATATCTTTCAAACTTCACTTAAGCTTTCATTTGACTTGAAATTCTTGAATATCTCCCCCTTTTTGATGAATTGTGAGCAACAAAATCATCAAAACCTTTTCAAGTCATCACAGTCTTTGAATATTTATCTCCCCCTTTGTGATAAGATAACAATCTCCGCCCTTTTGATTTGTGTATCCGTCAATTCATAAAATGTATATACCCGAATCTTTTCAAATTCAGATATAATAAGAAATTGAAACCCTGAATCAACAAATGATACAGTTAAAATGCCTGTAAGTAGCACGAAGCCACTTTTTACAACATATGTACATTGGAAAGGAGCTTTTGTGATGTTCACTCCCCCAGGGCTTACATTCAATCATCGAAAAACCACAAAGGAATTTTCTATGAATGTTATGACAAGAAAACATATTCCTTGTGTGTACGTGCAAGTGTAAGAAATGATTGAAGCTACTTAAGCTTGAACATGCTCAAATTATGTAAACTATTGAGACAACAACAAGTTTTACACGGACTCAATGTGCATGAAAGAGGTGCGAAGGTGGGGAAACTTTCCTTCTATTTCAATATCTAAATCTTTCGAGTGAAGACCAAATAGCAGACCAATTGATCACAGTTGATTTGATTATAGAAAGGTAACAAGATGATTGGGAGAGAACCTGTTATTTTATTCACAAGGAACACAAAACACTACAGAGAGAAACATATCTCGTATGGCTACATTTTGACAAATGAAAACTTAACTAACAAATACAAACAGATCCCAATATATACCCTATCACCCTTGTATACATTTAAAGCCCAAACCCAATTACAAGGCCCAAACTATAAACACAATTGATTACTTTACAAAACTTCTAAACAAAACATTTATGTTCTAACAATCCCTAAGAAAAATTGAAACATTTCTTTATTGGGAAAGAAATGAGTGGCTGGTGGGGTAATTGCAAGAGTTGACATGGGATCACTGCATGTTTCAATGATGGTCACCAAAGAATGTGAACCAATCAGTAGATGTGGTTGCCCGACTCAGAAAAAGTTGGTGCAGAGTTTTCATATTCTTTTAACTCTGTTCTCACGCCCTCTTTTTATTAACATTTAAGCTCACTTCTAACCAAACTCTCCTTTACATTTTACCGCTCAACACAATGAGAAAAACTCAATCGGATGAGTTATCTCCCCCACCATTTGATTTAAGACCCCTCACCCCTCAATCACTCTTGGATAACTTCCGGGGTAGGAAACACTAGTTAACGTGAATCCATGGAAGTTCTGTTTAAGTTCTCACACGAATCCCATGTTATTTTGTCCTAAAAAGAATAGTTGCTCAACAGTTTAACTTGAACAATTAAGCACATGATAACATTGTCATATAAATGTATGCTCATCAAGGATATGAATGAAATTTGAGCATTTGAACTTTGAAGATCCCTCAAAACAAGGAAATTGAATGAATGAAATGAAATCTAGAGAATTGTTTTGAGAATCTGACAATGTATCAATCAGATCAAATATCATGAGTGTGAACATTTAAGGTTGGGGTATCAAAGAACTTGATAGATGTTTATATGAACAAATATAAACATTAATTGCAATGAACGCACAAAGTTAGAAATGATGACTGATGCTCAACAACAGTGAAATCAAACGAGGCTATTACCATCGAAAATTGTTTCGCTTAGATACATGGTAATAACTAATTCAAATGAAGTACTGAACCGGTGTGTATTAATACTTGACAATATATAGACAAGTATTTATCTTTGGAAACACACGGTCAGTTAAACATTAAAGTTCTAGTATGAAAAACATTTAAAAATCACACTTCTAAATTCAAGAAATCTTTTGAGAACCATAAGTGGTTTGAACAGTTAAGAAAACATTTTTCATGCTCGAAAGTTCTTCTTCTTTCAAACAATCAGAGATCTAGATCAAAAGATACTTACAAACGATTTAGCTCCCCCTCAAAACATGATAAACTGAGTTAAATTCAGAGAAGCTCCCCCTTGATATTTTCATAATATCCTTATTTGAACAAACTCTCCTTTGAAGTACGGGTTCTAAAACTTACAAACGATTTAGCTCCCCTTCAAAACATGATAAACTGAGTTAAACTCAGATAAGCTCCCCCTTGATATTTTCATAATATCCTTATCTGAACAAACTCTCCTTTGAAGTACGGGTTCTAAACTGTTATGTTTAGAAGCCATAATTCTTTGACATTAAAGATCGGGTTCTAATCTGTTGTAATCAGAAGCCAATATTCTTTAACATTGAAGAACAGGTCCTGATCCGAGATAATCAGAAACCATTATTCATTGAAGTACGAGTTCTGAACTGTTGTATTCAGAAGTTTGTGTTCTTAAACATTGAAGACCGAGTCCTAAGCTGTTGTACTTAGAAGTCATAATCTTTAGCATTGAAGAACGGGTTCTGATCCGACATAATCAGAAACCATAGCTCCCGCTCTCCCTAAGCCTGTGGTACCTGCAAAACAGTTTTAACATGTTTTGGTACCCACTGGTATTTGGGTCCTGGTTGGTTAGATTTAGGAATCCACTTCTCATTAGATTTAAAACTTTTAATTACATTTTTTTGAGAAGTAATTTTGTAAGTCCCATACCAGTGATGAGCAGATTCTCTTTGAACAAAATTGTTAGAGCATAAATCTGTTGGATACAAGATCAAGCATACTGAAGGTCAAAGTTGAGAAAGTCAAAGCTGCAAAAGTCAAATCTTATTAAAAGTCAAAGTCTCTTAATAAAAGTCAATGTATTTGTATTTGTTGTTTCCTTGTTTTAGAGGGTAGTATAAATAGTTTTCTCTTTGTATTTTCATAAGTAAGAAGTGGAGTTACAAGAGATCATATTGTAGAGAGAGAGAGAGTTCTAGAGAGAGAAAGTGTATTTGTGAATTGAAAGAAATCAAACAGGTAATCATTGGTTTAAATCTTATTTGTTTGATTGATTTTGTATTAGAAACTAGAATCAGGGACAAACAATTGGTATCAAAGCATATCCAATAGGTGAAATCGATTCAAGAAAATCAAGAAACTAGTTCGTCACTGTTCATGTGCAGAAATTTCGAGATTCTGAGTTTAGATGTGTTTTTGGAGCTGATTTTGGTTAGGAATCGTTACAAAAGTGTAATAGATTGAGTCTTTGTAATCAATTTCAAGTATTGCACTGTAATTTCATTTGAATTCGTGTTTTTGGTCGAGTTATTGTATACGAGTTCTTTTACTGTTTCATCAATCGAATTGTATTGTAAATTGTTTAATTGTAAAAATCGTGTATTGGAACTTGTTCTTGGGGTGTTTACAGAGGATTCTGCAAAGTTACAGTTCAATTGGACAAAGATAGATCGAATTCAGATGGAAAACTCAGTTTTTGGGTCGAAAAACTGAAGAACGCGCTAGATCGCTAGAACGCGCAAGTTCTTCGTGGAACGCGCAAGGTTCATCCGCAAGAACGCGCAAGTCGAAGGAAAGAAGGAAGTTTTTGGTCAAAACACGCAAGCAATGACTAGCGAGTTCTAGAAACACGCTAGTTGGATTCTGCGAGTTTAGAAAAGTGAGGAAAATTCTTCTAAGGACCAGAACGCGCACGTAGTTATCTGCGAGTTCTACAAACGCGCTAGTCAAAGGGTGCGAGTTTGAACTGAAATAGTGTTTAGCGAGTTCTTCGTCGTGCGAGTTTGGTGATCAGCGAGTTTATCGACCTGCGAGTTTGAATATTCAAGAAATTATTCCAAGTGTTGAAACGCGCAAGAGTAGCTAGCGAGTTTGGTTTAAACCCGCAAGCTTCGACGTACGAGTTTGGGAAACGTGCACGTTTCAATCTGCGAGTTTCAGCGTGAATAGTCTTTAGCGAGTTCAGGCGCTTGCGATCTGCGAGTTTGCTATGCGAGTTTACTTACGAGTTACGAGTTTCAGCGAGTTTCGTCGATCTGCGAGTTTGCTCTGCGTGTTTACTTACGAGTTTCTCAAAACGCGCAAATTTCTGCGAGTTTTCTTGCGAGTTTGCTTGCGAGTTTGTCTGCGCGTTTGGTTGAGAATTTATAGAACGCGCAAGTTTTAGTCTGCGAGTTCTTCAGTCTGCGAGTTTCAGGGTTTGCGAGTTCAATAGTGACTTGCGAGTTCTGGCACTTAGTCAAAATTTTCGAATTTTCTGATTTTTCCAGATTTCAAGATTTTTCTTGTGATTTCATATTTTGGACTAACAATCAGTTCTAGTTTCTTATTTGTTATATTTTTCAAACAGGTTTATACAAGATGACTTCCAAAGATGCTCTTTCAATTGGAACCGATGTCAAACCTCCAGTTTTATTCAAAGGCGAATATGAGCAATGGAAAGACAGATTCTTGGATTTTATGGATCGGCATTCTAATGGAGAGAATATTTTACTGTCTATCACTGAAGGTCCAATGGCTCCAATCACAGTTCAGATACCTGATGTTGACTCTTCTGATAGTGAAGATGGAACTGAAGAAAGAGAGCAAAAGATGAAAACAGTGACAGTGGATATTTCTCAATATTCTGAAGAGCAGAAAAGTCGATACAAAGCAGATAAACAAGCGAGATCTTTACTTCTTCAAAGCATCCCAAACGAGATCTACATCAAGATTGACAGTTATAAAGCCAATGCAAAGAAGATGTGGGATCAATTACAAAAGATGATGATGGGATCAAAGGTCGGAAACCAGATGAAAGTGGCAAACTGCATAAATAGCTATGAGGAGTTCAAAGCCAAGGAGAATGAGAGTCTGGAAGATACTTATGAGAGGTTTGTGTTGCTTCTGAACGAGTTAACAAAGAACAAAGTTAAGAAGAAGCAACTGGAAAACAATGTCAAATTCTTGAGTATCTTACGTCCAGAGTGGAAGAAGCATACAAGAAGAATGAAACAGATGAAAGATTTAAATGAAATTCCACTACATGAGGTATTTGAAACCTTAAAGCAGAATGAAGAAGAGGTTGAAGAGAAAAGAGCTGAAAAGAAGAAAGCAGTACAAGCTTCTGATCCTATTGCCTTAGTAGCTGGAGAGAAGTTGAAAGAAAAGGAAAAGAAGATAGTTCGTACAACTTCTGAGTCAGATTCTGTTTCAGATAGTGATGATGGCGAAAGTCTGAAACAAGCTATGATTTTGTTGACCCGTGCCTTTCAGAAGAAATTTTATAAGAAGCCGGGATCAAATTCTCAACGCTATTCGTCATCAAGTTCAAAGAACCACGAGCACCGGGAAAGAGTGGAAGGAAAGAGATTTGAAGAGAATAGGTATGGTGAGAAGAAACCGGATGAAAAGAAGAAATTTGTAAATGATTACACAGTTGTTGAGAAGCCAGCACCTGATTCAATCAAATGCTACAATTGTGGCAAGTTGGGTCATTATGCTAAAGATTGTCGAAAGCCGAAAGTCCGCAACTCTCAGTACTATCAGAATAAGTTGCTTTTGGCAAGACAACAGGAGGCTGGTATTGCTCTAATGGCTGAAGATGAGTTTTGGTTGGATCATTCTGAGGATGAAAGTGATGAGAAAGAAGAAAATGCTCATATCTGTCTCATGGGCAAAGAGGATAAGAATGACGAGTCAGATGATGAAGAAGTTAATGAGGTATTAAACTTAACTCCAAAAGATTTTATTACCAAGTTGGAAACCATGGTGGTTGAGCTACAAAATTTACAAAATAATCTGAAAAATGAAAAGGAAAAGGTTGATAAAAAGAACAAGAAGATCTTTGAACTTAATACTTCTGTTATTTCAAACAAAGATCTGATTGATTCTTTACGCAAATCTGATTCTGATTCTAAATCTAAAGTAGATGATTTTGAAAAGAAGATTTCTGAGTTTGAAGGTAAAGTAAATAAATATGAGTTTGAAAAGAATGAATCTGCACTAACTGTTTATAAATTGCAGGTTGAAAACAAGAATTTGAACAAGAAGGTAAATGATCTGGAAGTTAAACTTTATAAAATAGGTCAAACAGATCAAACCATTTTTCTTAATGCTCCTAATGAAGAGGTTGATGTTAAGCAAAGATGGGGACTTGGTTTTAATAACCCCCATTATCTTAAGAAAGCTATCAGAAAACAGCCGGCAATTTATAACTATGATTTTCTTGCCTGTGCTGGTAAACATTCTCATTTGAAACCCAAATTTGTTACCAAATTATCAGATGAAGATGAGGCCAAAGAAACTGAAAACATAAAGAATAAAAAGAAAATGCAACTACCATTTAACTATGTCAAGTTAAATGATAGTTATCTTTCAGAAACACCGAAAGTTCTTTCAAAAGACTATTTTGTTAGTTATTCCGCATCTGAGATGAAGGCAAAACCTGCGATTGCAAAGGTTTATGTTCCTACATCTATTCTTGAAAGCAAAATAGTTGAACTTGAAAATGTTTTATCTGATGAAAAACTTTTGGTTGATATAGAACAAAATGTGTTTTCTACAGTTATAAAGAACACTGTTTTCAAGAAAAATCAACAAAGTGTTCTACAGTTTCAAAGGCACCTCAAATTTTCTCTGATAATTCTGATGACTTATTTGAGTCTGCAAATAATTCTTTTAATTCTGATGATGGGAGCATGGAAGAATCTGATATGTTTGACATTCATTCTAAACTTTCTGATCATTCTACTTGTCTTGAAAATGACAAAGTGTTACCAAGTGGTGTTAGTAATGACAAAGTTTCTGTAACTGCTGATTACTATGCTAATGGTAAGAAACATAAGAAGCAACGATTACAGAAACAGAAATACACTGGTACACAAAAGAAACCTCAGTCACAGAAATCTATTTTTCCTAATAAATCTACATCTTATGTTTCAGATTTAAGGAAGAAAAAGCTGAAAGCTCAATCCAAATGGAGACCAAAACAGAAGGATGCTGAGATAGCTGAATCAGTTACTGATAATTCTTGTACTAAATCTGTTAGTAGTGATTCTGATGTAGTTGATCAATGTGCTTCTCATAAACAAAACCTTGTAACTTTTTACAAGCGTTATTCAATAAAGCAGTTGATTCAATTATCTTCTATTACTACTAAATTTCATCATAATTATCGGAAAACTGACTTTGCTTATTCTCATGATTCTTCTGATTGGTATGGATCTTATCATGTATATTCTTCAAAGTCAAATGTTTGTAAAAGTTTTCAAAAGAACAGAGGGTCCATTTTTAAGTGGATGCCAAAATCTTGTACTAAACTGTTAGGTCCCGTTTTCAAATGGGTACCTAAAACTATTATTGCCTGATTTCTCTTGCAGACCCGACATATGTGGTACTTGGATAGTGGATGTTCCAAGCATATGACTGGGCAAAAAGCTTTATTGTCTAACTATACAGAGAAATTCAGTGGCAATGTCAGATTTGGAAACGATCAGCTTTCACCTATTCTAGGATATGGTGACATCATTCAAGACAACATAACGATAAGTAAAGTGAGTTATGTCGAAGGCTTGGGGCACAATTTATTCAGCATAGGTCAATTCTGCGATAAAGGGTTAGAGGTTAACTTCAAGTCTAAGAGTTGCTCGGTTCGTACTGAAGACGGAAAAGAACTCTTGGGTGGACATAGAAGGACAAACCTCTACACCATCAACTTGTCCAAAGTTCAGATTGACAATCAGGTATGCTTGTTGACAAAAGCTTCACAGCAACAAAATTGGCTCTGGCACAGACGTTTATCTCACTTAAACTTTCGTTACATCAACAAGCTGGTTCGTGGAAAATTGGTAAAGGGACTTCCTGAGCTGAAATACGAGAAAGAACACTTATGTGCAGCTTGTGAGAAGGGTAAGATGAAGAGAGCCGCTCACAAACCGAAGCCTGAACCAAGCACTAGTTCTCCGTTAGAATTGCTACACATGGATTTATGTGGTCCAATGAGAACTCAGAGTTTGGGTGGTAAGAAATACGTGTTGGTCATTGTGGACGATTATTCAAGATACATGTGGGTCAAATTTCTTCGATCTAAAGATGAGACACCGGAAATTCTCATTTCATTTTTAAAGACGACCCAGGTGAAAATTCAGCGACAAGTCAAGTTCCTTCGAACTGACAATGGCACAGAATTCAAGAACAAGATTGTTGATGAATATCTCGATTCAGTTGGGATTTCACATCAGTATTCTACTGCTAGAACCCCTCAACAAAATGGAGTAGTAGAAAGACGTAATAGGACGCTAGTCGAGGCCGCTCGGACTATGCTTAGTCAATCGGATCTACCTCTATTCTTGTGGGCGGAAGCTGTGTCGACTGCATGCCATACGCAAAATCGTTCCATAATACACCGCCGTTTTCAGAAGACTCCATATGAGCTAATCAACAATAGAACACCAACTATCAAATATTTTCACATATTTGGGTGTAAATGTTTTGTGCTTAACGACAGAGAGAGTCTGAATAAATTCAGTGCTAAAGCGGACGAAGGCATCTTTATTGGTTATTCTTCAACATCTGCTGCATATCGGGTTTATCTAAAGAAGTTAAAGACAGTTGTGGAGAGCGTCAATGTTACATTTGATGAAGAGATGGCTTCTGATCAAATCAGTTCAGAACCCGTTATTACTGGTGTATTAGCTTCTGGGCAGATCAGTCCAGAACCTGTGTCTATAGCGACAAATTCGGATAACGCTTCTACATCTACTTCACATTTAACTGATTTAGATTTGTTATTTGAATTCTTTTATGATGAGTTTCTTGGAACTAATGTATCTAAATCTGCTGTGACTGACAGGTTTGAAGATACAAGATGTCATCATCCAGTCATTTCAGATGTTATTTCTGAACAAGCATCCCCCGTTCAGACAGAAACTCATATTCCTATTGTTACTCCTACAGTTGAAGATACACAAGTTAATGCTGAGCCAGAAGTAACTGTTTCAGTTGGGTGTACTACATTGTCTACTCAACAACCTGAATCTGCTGTTCTAACTGATACTTCTGCACCTGAGTCTTCAACTGCAAACCCCCCTCCTGTAATTCAAACTGTAGATTTTGAAAGTGGATTTCAAGATGATGATCATGTTCAGAATTCATCTATTCCACTCCCACATGAGCATCGCTGGACCAAGAACCATCCATTACATCAAGTAATTGGAGATTTTGAGCGACTCTTAATCAGTGTATGCATGATTCATTCCTAAGCAAGATTGAGCCAATACAAGTATCCGAGGCTCTTGCTGATTCGGACTGGGTATCTGCAATGCAAGAAGAGCTCAATCAGTTTGAAGCCCTAAAGGTTTGGAGATTAGTTCCTAAGCCTGTAGGAAAGACCGTGATAGGAACTAAGTGGGTATTCAAGAACAAAAAGGATGAAGATGGTGTCGTCATCAGAAACAAAGCTAGACTTGTTGCCAAAGGCTATCGGCAAGAGGAAGGCATTGATTATGACTAGACGTATGCTCCAGTAGCGCGCATAGAGGCAATCAGAATGTTTCTCGCCTACGCCGCTCATAAGAACTTCACAGTCTTTCAGATGGATGTGAAAACAGCCTTTCTGAATGGCATTCTTAAAGAAGAAGTGTATGTGTCTCAACCAGAAGGGTTCGTTAATCCAGATAAGCCAGATCATGTCTATATATTGGACAAAGCCCTTTATGGATTAAAGCAAGCCCCTCGAGCCTGGTATGACGTCTTATCAAAATTCTTGGTCAAGTCTGGTTTCTCAAAAGGTAAGATCGACACTACTTTATTCATCAAGAAAGAAAAAGCTGATATTATACTTATTCAGATTTATGTTGATGATATAATATTTGGTTCTACTAATCCAAAATATTGTAAAAACTTTTCTAACCTCATGGTGTCACGTTTTCAAATGAGTATGATGGGAGAGATGAATTTCTTTCTCGGATTACAAGTTAAACAACTTTCTACGGGGATTTTTATCAATCAATCTAAGTACATTTTGGACATTCTTCGGAAGTACAAAATGGAAAATCACAAATCTATTGGCACCCCGATGGCACCAGGAACTAAGATCCACACTGATCCTTCGGGAAAAAGTGTTGATGTTAGAACCTATAGAGGTATGATAGGATCGTTGATGTGTCTTACTTCGAGTAGACCAGATATTATGTTCTCAACATGTCTTTGTTCTAGATATCAAGCTGATCCCAAAGAATCCCATTTGGCTGTTGTCAAACGGATTTTTAGATATCTGAAGGGGACTGCAGACCTTGGTTTGTGGTATCCTAAAGATACTGGGTTTCAACTGACTACATATTCAGATGTAGATCATGCAGGTTGTATGTTGGATAGAAAGAGTACTTCTGGTCACGTTCAATTTCTTGGAGACAAGCTCGTTAGCTGGGCTTCAAAGAAACAGTTATGCGTTTCCACATCGACTGCAGAAGCAGAATATGTAGCTGCTGCCAGTTGCTGCTCTCAAGTCTTGTGGATGCGAACACAGCTACGAGACTTTGGATTCAAATATGACAAAATTCCGATATACTGTGACTCGAAGAGCGCGATTGCCATATCTGCTAATCCTGTCCAACACACCAAAACCAAACACATTGATGTAAGGTATCACTTTATCAAAGATAATGTAGAAAAAGGAACAATTGAACTTTATTTTGTAAAAACAGATTATCAACTTGCAGATTTATTTACCAAACCCTTAGATGAAAAGAGATTTAATTTTTTTATCTCTAAGCTTGGTATGTTAAATCTTAAGACGTAATCGATTATTACCTACTAAAGTTACAAATTGTTATTTTTCATCCTTTTCTTTATCTTAATGTCTGAAAGATACCTGCACTTTAATGGTTTGCTCATGATCTCAGGGGGAGTATGAGAAGATTGTTAGATGATCTATATTCATTTGAGGGGGAGTAAAACTAATTTCTGCATTTTGCTTAACTGACAAAATTTTTGCAATGCATGATTTTAGGGGGAGCCTATAAGTAACATGGAGTAAGACTATGATTTCTGATTATTTCAGATCAGAACTCGTATCTTAAAAGTTTTATTGCTTTACGTCGTTTATTTTCGAATAAATTTTGTGAATAAATTTTTGACTAGACTTTGAGACTTACAGGATGAGAGAAGCTGACACGATCATATCTACATGACTACAGCTGACTTTCTGAGATTTAAGATTGAACGACAAGGTAAATTTTTTATCTTAATC
The DNA here is from genome assembly GCA_023525745.1 of Arctium lappa. Taxonomy (NCBI): domain Eukaryota; kingdom Viridiplantae; phylum Streptophyta; class Magnoliopsida; order Asterales; family Asteraceae; genus Arctium; species Arctium lappa. The sequence goes on from CM042062.1 coordinate 28,031,123, forward strand.
TCACATATATCTGAAAGAAGGACAACTTTTAGATATAGAAAACATGTTTTTTAAATGTTCAAACCACTTCCCAATTCTTAAACAGATTTTATAATTTGGAAGTGTGATTTTAAATGTTTTTATTCTATTTTTGTGCTTCATTGATAAACAAACCGTGTGTTTCCAAAGATAAATACTTGCGTATTGTCTTTTCTATATACTTTCAAGTATTCACACACACTGGTTTGAATTTTTGTTCAACATGTTCTTACCATGTCTCTAAATTGAAACAATTTTTCTTCGATGGTAAGACACTCCGTTTGTATTCAAAGAATTTTGAGCGATATTTTATTTCGAAACGTCCTTTCAAGAATGTCTATATCTTGTTTTGTATAGACAAATACCAATTTTTCTTGACCTTAAGCTTTAATTGATATATCATTCATTTCTGATCATTTTATACAATGTCAGATTTTCAAACAAGTTTCTTGCATTCATGTTCATTCATTCAATTTTCTTGTTTGAAAATACTTCAATGGTTTAAAATGCTCATATATTCATGATTATATCACTGAGCATACTTATATCTGACATGTGTATATGAGCTTTAACTGATATAGTTAAACCATTTGAGCAACTTATGCTTTATAGGACTGGGTTCTTTGTGCTAGGACTTATCTGAAACTTCTATGGATTCACGTTAACCAGTGTTTCCTACCCAAGAAGTTAATCCTTTAGTGATTGAGTGTGAGGAGTCTAAAGAAATGAGTGTGGGTGTGATGAGGTAAAATGAAAAAGAGAGTTTGGTTAGTAGTGAGATTATTGATTAAAAAGAAAGAGGGTGTGAGATCAGAGTAAAAGAATATCAAACTCTGCACCAACTACTTTCTGAGCCGGGCAGCCACATTACTAGCGTTTCACAATTCTTTGGTGAACGTTATTGAAACAGACAAATAGCCCATGCCAACTCTTGTTTAAACCCCACCAACCACTCATTTTCTTCTCAAAAAAAAAAAAGAAAATGTTTCACATTTTCAAGGGGACGCATCATATAATCTATCTGGTTTTCTTTTGGAAAATCTGGATATTGAAAGAGAAGGAAGTCTGCCCCACCTTCGTACTTCAATCATGCACTTAGAGTCTGTGTTTATCTACTGTTGTCTCAGTGGTTTACACAATGTTGAGCCTTATTATAAAAGCAGTTATTTGTGCTTAATTCTTTCTACACATGCACGAACACACAAAGAATTTGTTTCTTTGTCATAACATTCATAGAAATTGCCTTTGTGGTATTTCGATGATTGGATGGAAGCCCTGGGGGAGTGAACATCAAAAAGCTCCTTTATATTGTGTATTCGTTACACACAGTGACTTTGTGTTACTGACAGGCATATTAACTGATTCATCTGTTGATTCAGGAGTTACATGTTCTTATTTTGTCTGGATTTGAAAAGATCTAGATGAATATCTTGGAGAGTTGACAGAATCAGAGGCTCAGTATGACAGATCAGAATGGTAAACGACATTTCTTGGCGAAAAGTTTTGATGATATCAGATGCTCAAATCATCAAAAAGGGGGAGATGATATGAAGAAGTGTATTGTGGAGATGGTATGAAGAAATGTTAAAGTTTTTGTAGATAAAGGGAGATGATTTCAAAGTTCAAAGTAAAGATTTGAAGATTTGATAAAGTTCAAAGAATTTCTGAAGATTTTGAGGAAATTTTCTTTGAAGATTATCTGCTAAAGCATTCGAGCTGATTCTGAAGATAATTTCTTTCCAAAAGTCTGAAAGAGTTCTATGTGAAAGTTTGGGGAGATTGTTCATCATTTTTGAAGACAACTTTGGAAAGAAGACTATCAAAATAAAAGGGGAGATTGTTTTTGACAGAGCTTAAAGTGAAGACTTAATGCTACATTTTTCAACAGTGATCTTGAATCCAAAGGGGGAGATTGTTAGAGCATAAATCTGTTGGATACAAGATCAAGCATACTGAAGGTCAAAGTTGAGAAAGTCAAAGCTGCAAAAGTCAAATCTTATTAAAAGTCAAAGTCTCTTAATAAAAGTCAATGTATTTGTATTTGTTGTTTCCTTGTTTTAGAGGGTAGTATAAATAGTTTTCTCTTTGTATTTTCATAAGTAAGAAGTGGAGTTACAAGAGATCAGATTGTAGAGAGAGAGAGAGAGAGAGAGTTCTAGAGAGAGAAAGTGTATTTGTGAATTGAAAGAAATCAAACAGGTAATCATTGGTTTGAATCTTATTTGTTTGATTGATTTTGTATTAGAAACTAGAATCAGGGACAAACAAAAATATTTTTCTCCACAGTAAGAACAACAAATCTTCTTTTGAGCAATCCTGATCAAATGATTAGTAGAATAAAACATATCAGGTTTACCAAAAGATTTACCTTTATGTGCATTGTTCTTCTTGGCTTTTGATGTGGATGCGGATGATTTGTCATTCTTCTTGTCATTAGGAGAACCTTTCACTCTCCACACCATCTGTCCTTTCTTGGAAGAATTCTTTTCAAGAGATTTGACATAAAAGTTTGCTGAACCATCGACAGATTTATTATAAAACAAATTAAAAGGAAAAATTTGATTTGATTTGACAATATTTGATTTGACACTATTCTTTTTGGAAACATTTTCATGAATAAAACTTGAAGCAGTTTTAAAAGAACAAACTGATTCAGTTGAATTATCATAAGGTGATTGATTAATCACAACAACGGAAATCTTATAAGATAATTCAACACTTGCAAATTCCAAGTCCTTTATCTTTTTAGATAAAATTTTCTTTTCCTCAAAAAGTGTGTCAAACTTCTTTTTCAAATCAGATCTTGCCATCTGTTATTTTTGAATGTCCGATGATAAAACATATATCTTTGATGTGAGCTTAGATATTTCACTTTCAAAGATTTGACGTTCTTGCTCAAAGTCTTGTTCTAAGTTCTTGTTCTTTTCAGAAATTTCTTTGAAAATCCCAACATTTCTCTTTTCAAACTTTTTCTTTTCAGCATCAAAAGACTTCTTCTTTTCTTGAAAAACTTTTCTTTCATTTTCAAGTAAGTCTTGTAATGTAGAAATTTGCTTGGGAAGTTCAATAGTTTTATCTTCAAGAACTTTTCTCTCTTTTGCAAATGTATCTCGTTCAGTTATTAAAATCTTTTCAAATTCGGATACTTGCTTTGAGAGTTTTATGCATATATGCTCCAAATCTTTTCTCTCTTGAAAAGCTTTCTTAGAAGAATCAGATAGCTTTTGAGTGTAGATTTTCTCCAGATCACCTTTGATTGTATCTGCATTGAGATTTTTCATTAGATCAACATTTTTAGCTTCCAATGCTGATATTTTCTCTTTAAAAGCTTTAAACTTGTTATGTAGATCTACTGATTCAGCTTTCAACTCTGATGATTTCTTTTCAGTTGTCTTCAATTTGCTTTGAGGATTGGTTATTTCTCTCTCTTTCAATCTAATCTCTTTCTCTTTTGTCTTGATAATACCTGCAAAGTCAGGTTTAGAATCATTTATACATTTTGCACATTTAAAGATTTTCTCAAAAGTTACAAATTTAGCTTTCAAATCCTGAATCTGATTTAGAAGATCTGAATTCTGAATCTTCAGTTTATCCTATTCAGCTTCTATAGCAGGTATTTTAGGCATGTACATTATAGCACAATCTCTCCCTGATAATACAGTAGACATCTTGAATAGTATGCTTGAAATGATCGTCCAAAATATTCAGAAATACTTGATTGGAAGAGTCAAACTTGACTTGTTCAGTGTTGACCAAATTTGAACACTTGAAAATTTTTCAAAAAATTTCTAAGGCACAAAACTCGCAGAACACTATAGATACACTTCACGCAAACAGTCTTGTGCGCGTACTAGCTTTGCGCAGAACAAAGCATGCACGTTCAAGGTTCGTGCTAAAAAGGTCATGCACATTCTGAGTTCGCGCAAATATAGTCGTGCGTGTTCTTGGTTCTCACAAATCAAGGCGTGCACGTTCTTTGACTTTAACTTCGCGCAATGCCTTTGTGTGTTCCTATACTTCGAAAAAATTTGGACAAATAAGAACTCGCAAACACTTCTCGTAGATTAATAGAACTCGCCAAAAATCAAACTCGCAAACAGGCTTGTGCGAGTTTCCACATCTCGCATATTGATCTATGCACGTTTTGGTCAAGAACTCGTAGAAAACAGAAAAACATTGAGAAACTTCATCTTGCACGTTCTTCACTTCTTGCGTGTTCTTCCCTTATGAATCTTGCGTGTTCTTTGAATCTTGCGTGTTCTTCAGTGTTAATCACAGATTTCGATCAAAATCTTTGATTCCTACAATCAAAACTTGAAAATCCATAAGAATGGTCGAAATGTCAAATTGAACACTTTTCTAATGCAACAATTAGGCTAAAAACAACAAAATCACAATGAAATGATCAGTACAGTGTTCGACATTTTCAAAACCTAAAACCACAAAAATTCAAAATTGGATGTGAATTAGTGCAAAATTGATGATCAAATAAGAACAAGAAATGTTCTAAAACAATAATCGAATCCTAATGATCCATTTTCTTGCACCAAAAACCCTTATTACTAAAAAATTCGAATCAAACAATGTTTTTCCAAAAAGTGTTCGTGCGTGTTCTTCCACGAATTGATGAATCGGTCAAATCAATGCATTCTGAATATAATGGTCTGCTCTGATACCAAATGTAAGTTCACAGATTCAAGAAATTAATCAAGATTTTACAATTATGCAACAATCTAGAGAGAGAATGTGTAGAGAGAGAAAGTCTCTAGTCGTATATCTCACAAAACAATTACAAACTACTTTCAATCTACATCTCTCAAGACACTTACATGCTTATATATGGTCAAAGACCATATTCACTCAAATATAAACAACATTGACTTATCTAGACTTGACTTTGTTTGACATTACAGACTTTGATTTTTCTACATTAAATCTTGGATACAACTATACACTAACACATAAACCATTAAATAAACTTTACTCGTACAATAAATCACCAAAAGGGACATGTATACATTAATTACTTATCATAATACCCAAGAATCCTGAATGTGGGGGTTTCACAAGATTTATAAAATCAAATATCCCAATTAATTAAACTCACAAAATATTCCAACGTTTGATAATTATCAAGTAAAACACATAAACACTTTAAAATGGACAATTTTGACATGTACAACTAGGGGTGTTCAAAAAAACCGTTGGACCGCTTAAACCGGTCGAACTAAGTCAAACCGGACCGTTTTTGGCGTTTTGAGCGGTTTGGCAGTCCGGTATGGTCTGAAAAATGGTTAAACCGTTCGGTCCGGTCTGGTCTGCGGTTTGACCTTTTTCTTTTGGCGGTCTGGACCGAACTGTAAGGACCGTTATCGTTATTTTTTCTTTCGTCATTAAGTTATAAATGTGGGTCTTGGGTGTAAATAAAAGAGGTTGAGGGCCACTTTGGAAATTAGTATTGATAAGGCTCAAAACCCTAGGCTCTTCCCCATTTGGATGATTATTGTGTATGTGTGTGCGTATGCCTGTAAACGAACCAAACGAACACGAACAAAGGCTTGTTCATGTTTGTTCGTTTAACTTAACCGAACAAATGAACGAACACAAACAATAAACGAACAAAAGTTTTGGTGTTCATGTTCGTTCATTTAGAAAAGGCTTATGTTCGTGTTCGTTTATGTTCGTTCGTTTAAATGCTAAACGAACGCAAATGAACATAAATGAAAAAAATAAGCACCCACTTTCATAGGCTACTTCAAAAATACTCTTAGACTCTAGCCAAAGGGCTCAGGTGTCTTGGGCCAAATGCCTTGAGGTTGATTCTCTCTAGAAACAAAACTTTAGAATTAATGAATTAATTGATCTTTTAAAAACTATTCTATCAAATCTGTACATATACTGAACAAAAAGATAATTACAATAAATAAAATATCTTCAGTATATCTTCCATCATTATCTTCAAGCCTTCCATGAATATCTTGATTCTTTCCAACTGTCATCCTTTCCATCCGGATCTTCAAGTCATAAGCAGCACTAACTATGCTCAGCAACATTAACTTCTTCAAGCAGCATTAACTTGGTCTTAGCAGCATTAACTACTAAGCAGCACTAACCACTAGCAGTACTAACTAGCTAAGCAGTACTAACTTTGTTCAAGCAGCACTAACTTTGACTAGCAATATTAATTCTACTAGCAGTAGTAATACTCAGCAGTATTAACTTTGAAGTCTTCTAGCAGTAGTAATTCTGAACTAGCAGCATTAACCATACTTGAGCTTTTCTTCAGTTCCCAACAATCTCCCCCTAACTTGACTTTTAGGAAAAGAAGTCAAGTTCTTCAGAATTGATCTTCAAGATGCTTTCAACACTTCAGATTCAGTTTCCCAAGTTTGGATCTAAGCCCAAACTTTGATTGACAGTTCTTCTCACCATAATCTTGGCCATCTCTGAATCCTTTGTGCATACTAGTGTAGCCTTCAGCATCCCTTCTAACTTCTCTTTGCTATGCTCATAAATTCTGTCTACCAGGTAGTATTCATGATAACTATTGTCAATAGTAATCATGTATACCCCACAGTTTTCAAAAAGTATCCATTTATCAATCTTCTTGAATATAAACTCATGCTGATGATCTTTAATCCTATAAGCCACCCTTTCTGGATCAAACATCATGCACAAGTATTCCATTGCTATCTTGAGAAGATTCTCTTCATTCCCTTTCAACACAGGCTCATAGAGTTTTATCCCCACTTTGTATAATTCTTCTATGTCAGCTCTTGAACAACTTCTGACAACTCTCCCCCATGTTGAATATGCTTCAAATGAACCATCAGCTCTTTTTATTCTGAAGAAGTCCTTTCCATTATCTCTTAGAATGTCCCAGAAGGTAATCTCAGGAGCTTTCATAGAGATTGGAACAACCTTCAAAGGTTCTACTATTGTCATGTAGAGATCCATACTCTCAACAGTTTGCTTATTAGACTGCTCTGGACTTTGCACAGGTTCTGTTGGAGATGTGACTGAAGGTTCTGCTTCCTTTTCAGTTTCTTCCACCCTTGGCCTTTTCAACTGCCTTTTTGAAGCAATCGACTTCACTCTCTTTCCAGACTTGGCTTCTATACCAACACCCTCATGTTCTTCCTTCTTCTCTTCAGCTTTGTCTTTTGAGGGTGTGGTCTCCTCAGGGAATGGTTGTTGGATGTTGAGATCATGTCTCTCTTTCATCCTTCTTTCTGCTTCTTCCCTTTGAGAGGTATCCCCTTGGAGCTTTGCCATTTCCTTCCTATAGAGCTCCTCAACTTGACTCTATGCCATGTTGGTGAACATCTCCCCCTTGACTCCAATTGCACCTTTCAGGAAATTTATCATCTTTCTTCTTTCCTGATTGGCCAAAAAGGTCTTGGAGGGTTGTCTTTTCTGCTTCATCACTGGCATCTTTTTAACTTGAAGTTTCTTGGTCTGAGCTGCTTCTTTTATGCTTTTCTGATATTCTGCATTCAACTTTCTGGCCATGATCTTTGCAAGTTCTCTGTCTGTTTCTGTTTGCAACTGTTCCTCTTTTTCCATTTGGTCTTGAAGCTGCTTTGCTATTGCCTCATCCATTTCAATCTGAGACTTCTTCTTTGTAGGCAGTTCAGCTTCTTCAACCATCTTTTCTTTTCCTTTTCCCTTTATATCCTTCAAAACTTCCTTCTCTTTTTGCTTCTTTGAGATCCCTTCTTCATTAATGACTACTCCCTTGGCCTTTTGAGTAGCCTTAGGAGTATCATTCTTGGCTTTAACCAAAGTTTCAGCTATCTCCATTTCCTCTATAGAAAGCCCTGTTTCTTCTGCTTCTGTTTCTGCTGCTTCTTGTATTTTAGCAGCATTAACAGTTTCTGCTGTTGTTCCATGTTCTGTCTCCCCCTCAACTTCAACTTCCTTTACAGTTGAGCTTTCTTTCTCTGTTTCTCCTTCTGGCATCTCCCCCTTGTTGAAAGGATCTTGAACATTTGCCCTCTTCTTCAGCACAAATTGCTTCTTTTTCTTTTTAAGTACCAATCTTGTTACCAATTTCTTTAGTTTGGTGATCTGAACTTGTTGAGATAGAATAACCAGTTTCAGCTCTTCAATCTCTTTCCCATGTTTGATGACATCCATATTGATGTTGCCCATTGTTTCCATCAATTCATTGTAGTCATATCTGTCCTCACCTTCTCCAGGAGTGTTACCCCCTTTTGAAGGATCATGGGATCTGTTAGTAGTGGAAGTCTTCTGCCTAGTAGAAGCAATGTCCACCCCCTTGGTTTCTTGGCACCGGGGACCTTTGAATGACTGCTCATTCAAAGTTGCCATGGGAAAGGTCTTAGAGATGTTACCACTATCCTTCTCTGTGCTAGCAGAAGTAGTGGCAACCTTCTTACCCATATGCTCTGCCATCTCCTTAGAGAGCACCTCCTGAGGGTTGGGAGACACCCTGTTGGTTTCCCTTTGGATATTCTCTAAGGGAGAATTCTCCCTTAGAGGGCTTAAAGGCTGAGTGGGTGAAGGTACAAAAAGGGAAGGAGCCTTCTTTACCTGTTTTCTTTGATAAGTGTGGGTGATTGGTGAAGTTGGTTTTTCAAGAAGAGACTGAGGAATTGATTTAGAGTGGGAAGGTTGGGATTGGCTAGCAGTGGGTTGGTCTAATGGGGGCATTGACCCTGCTACCATACCTTCATTGGTTTGGGACACCACCATCATTCTAGAGAACAATGGGGTGTCTACTCCTTCCGAGTCCCCAACAGATCTTCTCATATTTGAGAAAACCTTGCCTTTAGGGGGTTTTGGTACATATATTCCATCAGAATGAGGAATATCCGTCAATTCATGGTTGATTACTGCTTGGACAAACCTGGGATACATATAAAAGCTCTTTTTGTTTCCCATGTTTGAGACAAGATCATTGAAAATCATTTGTGAAAAATTGTACTTTCTGGCAGTGGCCAAACAGACCAAAGCATAAGCAATGGGACTGCTGAACTCACTTCATCCAGTAGTCTTTTTAGAAATGCAGTGCATCAAGGTATGAACAAGAAAACGCCATTGGGGTGAGAATTTAGATTTTGAGAACTTAAAAATACCCAATGGGCCTCCATACCCCATTCTTGTAAGAGTAGAGAACAGTTCATCATTAGGGATAGAATTTATACCAAAGGCATCGTCTAGACGTAGACTGATGCGAATTACCTCTTCAGTAACAGTTAATGGTTTTTCACAGACCCTTGTCTTGATCATTTGCACACCATTCTCAGCAACAATGGTGGCATTAGCCCAGAACTGCCTTTGATGCTCGATATAGATTGATGGAGACACTGTCAGAGCATAGGCAATATGGCTTGTTTTCAGAAAATCCACTATCTGATGAAATCCTGCAGCTTGCTTTGGCTTTTGGAGCATCACGATCTCATTGTGCTCGTCGATGAATGCCATGGATGCCATTGAACTGGGATGTTCTTGCCTGAAAAACTTGGTACTTGAGAGAAAAGGGTTAGAGCGCAAGTGAACAATATGCAAAGAGTCGTTATGAACTTTTAGGCGGGCAAAGGGTATTTATAGTATTCGGGACATAAGCAGTATTAACTACTAGCAGTATTAACTAACTAGTAGTATTAACTGAGAGCAGTAGTAACTACTAGCAGTATTAACTAACTAGCAGTATTAACTGAGAGTAGTATTAACCGAGAGCAGTATTAACTAACTAGCAGTATTAACTGAGAGCAGTATTAACTACTAGCAGTATTAACTAACTAGCAGTATTAACTGAGAGCAGTATTAACTACTAGCAGTATTAACTACTAGCAGTATTAACGAACTAGCAGTATTAACTGAGAGCAGTATTAACTACTAGCAGTATTAACGAACTAGCAGTATTAACTGAGAGCAGTATTAACTACTAGCAGTATTAACTGTGCACTGGCAGTATTAACTATACTTACTCCTTTAATCTTGCGAAACACTGAGTACTGCTATACATATCCTGAAAACGAAGATTAGTAACACCAAGAATAAACAATATACAGTTATAGAACCACTTTTTGAGAAGGGGCTTATTCAGAGTTGATCATTCCCACACTTGTTACCAAGAAGGTGAATCTACCCACATCAAAAGCTTTAGTGAATAGATCAGCAAACTGGTTATCAGTGTGAACTTTTACAACTTGAATAAGCTTCTTTTCATTACAGTCTCTTATGAAGTGATACCTGATCTCAATGTGCTTTGTCTTTGAGTGCTTGACAGGATTATTCACAATGCTAATAGCACTGCTATTATCAATAAAAATTGGAGTGTGTAGAAAGGTTACCCCATAATCCAGCATTTGATTCTGAATCCATAAGACATGAGAACAGCAACTTGCAGCTGCTATGTACTCTGCCTCTGTTGTAGATGTGGATACTGTGGTTTGTTTCTTGCACTGCCATGACACTAGTCTTGCACCAAAAAACTGACATCCTCCAGAAGTAGATTTTCTGTCCAAGTTTGCTCCACCTAGATCACTATCTGAGTATGCAAGTAGGTCAAAGGATGAGTCATGAGGATACCAAAGTCCCAATCTGGGTTGCCCTTTGAGATATCTGAATATCCTCTTAACAACTTGATAGTGAGATTGCTTTGGCCTAACTTGGAATCTTGCACACACACAGACTGGAAACATTATATCTGGCCTAGAGGCTGTAAGATACATGAGAGAGCCAATCATGGATCTATAATGATGAACATCCATATCCTCCCCCTCAAGATCTGCTGTTATCTGCTTGTGTGTCTCCATAGGTGTGCTAGCAGGTTTTGAATCTGAAAACCCAAACTTGGTTAGAATATCCTGCACATACTTGGACTGACAGATGAAAATTCCATCTGACTTCTGTTGAACTTGGAGTCCAAGGAAGAAAGTAAGTTCCCCCATGGAACTCATCTTGAACCTCTGATGCATTAGTTCCTCAAACTCCTTGCACATGTTGTCTCTTGTTGATCCAAAGATAATATCATCAACATAGATTTGGACCAGCAAGATATCCTTCTTCTTTCTCTTGATGAATAGAGTCTTATCAATTACTCCTCTTTCAAAGCCATTTTCCAAGAGATAGGATGACAGAGTGTCATACCATGCTCTTGGAGCTTGATGTAGTCCATAAAGTGCTTTCTTCAATTTGTATACCCTGTCTGGATAGCTTGGGTTTTCAAACCCTGGAGGTTGACAGACATATACTTCTTCTTCAATTGAACCATAAATAAATGCGCTTTTCACATCCATTTGATAGACTTTGAATTTCATGTAGGAAGCAAAAGCCAGGAATAATCTAATTGCTTCTATCCTGGCCACATGTGCAAATACTTCATCATAGTCTATTCCTTCTTCTTGTGTGTACCCTTGAGCCACCAGCCTTGCTTTATTCCTTATCACTATACCTCTTTCATCTCTCTTATTCCTGAAGACCCATTTTGTTCCTATTGCTCTTTGGCCTTTAGGAAGGTCTACCAGATCCCAGACATCTTGCAGCTTGAACTGCAGTAGCTCTTCTTGCATGGCTTCTATCCAACTGGATTCTTTCATAGCATCATGTGCCTTTTTAGGCTCAAGCTGGGATAAAAATCAAGATAGCACTGTGTGTTGTTGGTCTTGCATTTCTTGAAGCCTACTTTGATTTCTAGTCATCATAGGAGAGGATATATCTCCTATTACCAGCTATGGAGGGTGATTCTTGTGTATTCTGGTGTGATGACTAGGTTCTTCATTAAGTCCCACCTCTAGATTAGAGTCATTCAACTCAACTGAAGTGTTTTTAGTAGCTACTTCTGGTTCTTTATTGTCTTGAGTCTCCTCATCTCTACTTTCTTCTTCACTTTGACTTGGTCCAGTAGATGGTTCCTTTTCACAGTCTTCAACAGGGTCCACTGTGGATATGGGAAATATCACAGATTGAGATATGCTATCTGAGACTTGTGTAGTCCCTGATCCTCCACTCCCTGTACCTGCATAATCATCACTACTGAAACCAAAAGAGTTAGTTAGTGAGTCAATGTCAAATAGCCACTGAGGACCAGACCCAATTGGATTTGGTGTGTTCTCATTGCATTTGACATTGTCACTTTCTTCAATTATTCTGGAAGAAGAGTTAAAAACTCTGTAAGCCTTACTTTGAGATGAGTAACCAATAAGAAATCCATCATCTCTTTGCTATCAAACTTACCTAAGTGAGATTTGGTATTGAGAATTGTACAAGGACACCCAAAAGGTTTGAAAAATCCAATGAAAGGTTTTCTTTTATTTAAAAGCTCATATGGGGTCTTGTTCTTTTACTTGACCACTAGAACTCTGTTTGGATATAAGAAGCAGTATTAACTGCTTCAGCCCATAAGGTAATTGGCAGTTTTGAATCAGCCAACAGAGATCTAGCAGCCTCTATTAGTGTCCTATTTCTTCTTTCAGCAACTCCATTTTGTTGAGGAGTCCTAGGAGCACTATATTGTCTCTCAATGCCTTTCTCTTCACAAAAGGTGTTTAGATCAAGATTTTTAAACTCAGTCCCATTATCTGATCTAATGACTTTTACTTTTTGATTAGTTTGGTTTTCAATTCTTAGGATAAAGGATTTGATCAGTCCACTTGTCTCATCCTTAGTCCTTAGAAAATATACCCAGGTAAATCTAGAGTAATCATCAACAATAACCAAGCAGTAAGATTTCTTGCCTATACTCATAACATTTGTAGGACCAAACAGATCCATATGCAATAACTGGAGACAAGAAGAAATTGAGTTTATCTCTTTGGTCTTATGAGAAGTTTTGTGCTGTTTGCCTTTAAAACATGCAACACAATGATCATCACATGAAAATACTTTTGAAGGTAAACCTCTTACAAGGTTGTTTTTAACAAGTTTGTTCATGGTCTTGAAATTCATGTGACACATCCTTCTGTGCCAAAGAGAGGATTCATTCACATAAGCTTTTGAAACAAGACAATTCAGGGATGAATTACTAACAACATTGTCCATATCTAGACAATACACATTGTCCTTTCTTGGAGTTCTAAGTAGTATCATGCTTTCATCAACTACCTTGAACCCTGGAGAAGGATCATACACTCAGTATTTGTAAATAATATACTATGTTGTTTGTCACAAACCTGTGATACACTTAACAGGTTGTACTTCAACTGATCAACATAGTAGACATCCTCAAATGTCATCTTACCTTTGGTGACATTACCTTTTCCACTTATTTTACCACCAGTAAGATTATCTCCAAATGCCACATGTCCTCCATTGATATGCTTGAAATCCTGAAGGCATGACATGTTGCCTGTCATGTGCCTAGAGCAACCACTATCAACATGCCATATGTTCTTCCCTTTGAGCTGTTGGTTGCTCTACACATTAGATAGATCAGTTAGTATGAATTAGGAACCCAAGCCAAAGTGGTCTTGGGTACCCCTTTCTCATCAAAATACTTGCATTCTTTCTTGACAAGATTTTTAAACTTTGACTCCTCATTCTTGGAGTACTTTGTCACAATAATAGGCTTGAAAACATTTTTGCTAGAAGCAGTACTGGTTTTAGAAGTACTAACTGCCTTAGCAGCACTTGCATGCTTAGCAGTACTAACCTTGTTAGAAGTAGTAACTGTGTTGGCAACAGTAACTGTGTTGGCAGTATTAACCTTTGAAGAGGTACTAACAGTATTAGCAGCATTAATATTTTCAGCAGTACTAACACTGGTAGCAGCAGTAATGCTTCCAGCAACACTATCCCTGTCAGCAATACTAACAGTTTTAGTGCTTCTAGGCACCCACATTTTAATACTTTCTTTTAAAAACTTTTTCTTTATGGGGCCTTTACTTTCAATAGATTTCTTCATCACATGTTTCTTTCCAGCCTTCCTATAACCAACAGGTTTTTGCATAAATCTTTGAAAGTTCATCTGTTGATTAATAGGGTTAAAGAAACAATACTTAGCCAAATGATTTAACTTGCCACATATGAAACAAGGTTTTGGTCTATTGATTTTATTCAGATCAACTCCTTGTTTCTGAGCCCATTGATTATTCCAGTTTCTTTGATTACCTCTTTTTATACCAGAATTTAGGCTCTTAGCTTTATTGCAGGCACACTGTTTACAAGATCCAGGATTCACAACCGTGGTTTGTTTGTAATGGACCTTGTTATCCTTTCCTTTGGTCTTCTCTATCTCCTTGGACTTGACCCAGATTTTCCCACATCCCTCATTGGTGATAATGGTGTTTTCTAATGGTATCTCTTTACTCACAGCATTATCCCTATTCTCACTGGCTTCTTTCTCAGTCAAATCCTTAACTACTACCTCATCCAAAGGATCTATCTTAAAAGCTTCCTCAGACAAGTCCTTTTTCTCCTTGGTTTCTAACAAGTCTGAAGTAGGAGAGATATAGTTGTTGTTGTAAGGAGGAGGTGTATTGTTGTATCCAATACCAGGCTTCATCTTATCATGAATCTGAGCCTTTAGAAGAGAATCCATTGCTTTTGAAGCATATGAAAACTTTTCTATGTCAAGCTTAACTTTAGACAGTTCCTCTTTCAGCCTATCATTCTCTTCTAAGGACTTAGACAGTTTGGTCTCTAACTCATTCTTTTCCCACTTCCAATAGTTTGTGTCATAAGAGTGTTGAAGTTCATTTGCTTGAAAGCCTTTGATTTGCTCTTCAAATCTCTCTACTATCAACACATAATCTCTTCTGTCCTTTTCCAATCTTTTGAGGTCATCACACATACTTTGATTGTGATCCCTGTATCTTTTGACAGTGTCTATGCAAGATTGAGTGCAAATATTAGAAATTACCTCAGAGGGGAGATCAGACACTTCTGCCATAAGAGCTTGATTCTGAATGGCTTCCTCAGCTTGATCACTCCAGTCAAATCCCATTCCTTGTTGAGAAACAAGGGCTTGAGCAGGATTCTTGTTTTGATTGTAGCCTCCATTCTGAGCTTGTTGGCCTCCATTCTAAGCTTGTTGGTGGTTGTTGTTTGGAACAACACTCCTGCACTCTCTAGCAAAGTGTCCTTTCATGTGACACTTATAGCACTCCACCTTAGTCTTGTCAAAACCAGCTCCATCTTCTCTTCTTTGAGAGAAGTTGTTCCTTCCTGTTCTTTTAATAAACTTCTTCACCCTCATAGATAACATGGCCATCTTCCATTTAATGTCCATCTCCTCCAGGTCATCAGGGTGAAGTTGATCCAGATCATCATTAATCAATGAATTGTTGCTATGACTGGACAAAAAGGCTTCAAAGATTGTTCCAGTGCCTTTTTCTGAATTTACTCCACTGGCAGTACTAACTGCTTCAGGGTTGGCAGTAGTATCAGTAGATGTTGAAAGAAGAGCAGCATTGTGGATGTAACCAGTGGGCTTCTTCTTGGATTCTACCTCAGTTTCAAAAACTCTTAGATCATTATATAGATCATCAAGTTCCTTCTCTTCCAGATTGTCACTCTGTCTATATGAGACAGTGTACATAGTCCATTCATCCCCAAGAGATCTGAGGAATTTTCTGTTGATATCATCTTGTTCCATCTTTACCCCTACAGTAGCCAGTTCACCAATGAGCTTGTTGAACCTATCAAAAGTTTGAGTCATAGACTCATTCTTTGAAGAAGTGAAGTTCTCATACTGCTGCTTTAGAACATCTCTTTGATTTCTTTTGATGCTTTTAGTTCCAACAAATCTTTTCTCTAGAGCATTCCAGAGAATCTGAGCATCAGTGCAGTTGGAAAATTGATGCTGATATTCATTGGGGATGGCCAAGAGCAGAGTGCTCAAGGCCTTCATCTCTGTTTGTCTGATCTTCCTCTCACCATCTGTCTTTGGTGGAGGTCTTTTCCCATCTGGTCCTATCTTTCCTGCTTCAGAAGGACCATTCTCAATGATATCCCACATTGAGTAGTCAGTGAGAAGAATGTATTGTCTAATTCTGATCTTCCACATGTCAAACTCATTGGGTTTGGGCATTGGTACCTTAGAGACCAGAGTACTGTTTGATTCTGCAAGATTTTCCATGATGAATGAATAGATGTTTCTGAGAGAGTTTAGCTCTGATACCACTTGTCAGGATCAAATTCTTAACAAGAATAAATTCTCAGAAACTAATATCAAAGAAGTTTGCGGAATAACACTTTGATATTCAATAAACAGTAAACCAAAACAGTATATAATCAACAACTTGTAAACTTGTATTGAATGCTTGAAGTTACAAGATTAAACACACAACCTCAATATTGATGAACAGGCTCACCAATACGAATTCTACTTCTCTAGAATTAGGATCTATGCCTTGAGGTTGATTCTCTCTAGAAACAAAACTTTAGAATTAATGAATTAATTGATCTTTTAAAAACTATTCTATCAAATCTGTACATATACTGAACAAAAAGATAATTACAATAAATAAAATATCTTCAGTATATCTTCCATCATTATCTTCAAGCCTTCCATGAATATCTTGATTCTTTCTAGCTGTCACCCTTTCCATCCGGATCTTCAAGTCATAAGCAGCACTAACTATGCTCAGCAGCATTAACTTCTTCAAGCAGCATTAACTTGGTCTTAGCAGCATTAACTACTAAGCAGCACTAACCACTAGCAATACTAACTAGCTAAGCAGTACTAACTTTGTTCAAGCAACACTAACTTTGACTAGCAGTATTAATTCTACTAGCAGTAGTAATACTCAGCAGTATTAACTTTGAAGTCTTCTAGCAGTAGTAATTCTGAACTAGCAGCATTAACCATACTTGAGCTTTTCTTCAGTTCCCAACAGTGGTAAATGAATGGAAAGTAGTAGATGAGATTACATATTTATAGTTGAGATTCTCAGCATAAGAATGTAAATTCCACCGATGTGGGATGAAAAAGGAATCAGATTTTTAGGTGCAAAGAGGAAGACATTCATAGGAAAGAATGGGGCTATCCAACTGTCCCACATCGAAAATTTTCAGAAAACAAAGGCACCTTAGCTTTATATAAGGGAATCAATGGGGAAGCTTAAATCCAACAATTTTCATCGTATTTTTTTCTAGGAAATGTTCTCTCTATTATATTTATATATTTAACATTTATTATTAATTATTAGTTATTAGCTATTAATTATAATTATTATTTAGTTGTTAAGTTATTATTAGTAAACGAACGTAAATGGACATAAGTAAACGAACGTAAACGAACATAAGTAAATGAACGTTCACGAACTTAAATGAACGAACATAACCTTTGTTCATGTTCATTCGTTTAGTTAACCGAACGAAAAAACCTTGTTCATGTTCGTTCGTTTATTAAATAAACAAACATAAACGAACTTCCCGCCGAACGGTTCACGAACGATTCGTTGAACGTTCGGTTCGTTTACAGCCCTATGTGTGCGGCGCAAAGAAGAAGTGAAGGAGAGAAGTTTTGGGGTAAGCAAAAGAAAGAATTGGAGGTCTAGAAGGAGTCACCATTGTTGCAGGTAAATGTTTTTCTCGTTTATCACTTTTCTCCTTGTTGTAGTGATAAGCTTTGAATAAAGAGAAATCATAATTTGGATTGAGCACTGTGTCGACCGGGATGATTCATTTTGGGATTTTTGGTGGATTAAGGTAACCGTGTAATTACATGGTTGTTATTATTGGTTTAACATCCTTTGCATTATTTTGGGGAGTAAATCGATTTGGGGTTTAAATCGCTAAAGGAGGTAATTGATCTGTTGTTGTCGTACCCGCAGGTCATCAGGACGAAACCCTTCCCGGGTGCACCGGGAGTCTCCCTCCCCGGGAGCACCATGAGTCCATTATATCGAGTTGCCTTGGGAGTTCCCAACCGGGAGCACCGGGAGTTCACTCGAACCGGGACCCGAATACCCTGGGAATCCCACACCCGTTTGGTACCGGGCGACTTGTACCCGGGAGTCCCAAAGGACCGGGGAGTTGGCCTCTCATCAGACCTGGGCGGCATGACTGGCGTAGAGCAGGCGCGTCGCGGGTGCCAATCCCAGTTGGGCGGCCCGTGGCCCAAAGAGTTTCGTGTCGGGGACTTAGACTTTTATGTTCGGGGGTCCCATTATCTCCATTAGTTATCGCAGTTTGGAATAAATCATCTAGGGGTGTGTTCGGGACTTTTAGTATAAATTTAACCGTGAGCATTTCACAATTCTAGGAACTCGATCTTTCTGAATTTAGCTTATATGTGTGTGCTAAGGTTCAACTTATCAGGTTAGTTCCCCTGTTTTAAAATCTTTACAACTGAAAATGGCGTACCGTGTTGATTTCTATTATGTTCTCTTTACTACTACATATATTATGATGAAAGTATGGGTTAATCATTTGTTCGCGATCTCATGCATGCGTTGTCATACTTACTATAATGTTGTGAAATATGTGTTATACTTCTTAATGATTTGCGCCATGGATTATTTGAGACCATCGGGGATGGTTGAGTTGTGTTCTTGGAATTTGTTTCCTATGCACACGAAGGACGACATCTACTAGGGGGCCCCGAGTGCTACTTTTGCGGTATAATCTTGACTATCGATTCCAAACGCATAATTGTTCTTGATTATGTGATCAGTGGTATTTGTCAATTATATCATTGTCATGTTGATATTTATATTATTGTTTTACATTGTGAGAGAGTGGGAATTCACTAGACCTTTCGGTCTAACCCTCACTTTCAAATTTTCTTAAAACCCATTTTCAGGTAAGGGAGTCGTTAGGGCTCATCGATCGAAGGGAAAAGAAAATTGTTGATAGCTAGAAGGAGGATTAAATTGTTGGAGGGGCAGAGTGTGAACATAATTTGGTGGCTTATCGATCTGTAGGGGTCAAATATTGAGATTGTATGATCTGTAAATCATTGCTAAAGACGAGAACTTTGTGGGGTGATCAAATAGGTAGGTTGTGAAGCACATGCACAACAAATGGTTGCTAAGACAAGAAAGCGACCGTTAGTCAAAGGTAGGGTGGCAGTGATAGTTGTGTGGATGCAGCGATTGACCTCGACTAACTGAATAGCCTTCAATTGCAAGTAAGTTCATGTATTCTGTCTTTATAGTTATTACGAGGGCTCGTTCATGATTTAAAAATAGATGCATACATAACGAATTTCATACATAACGAATTTCATGTTTGGGAAATAATTCGACGCGTGCACGAGTGTGTTTAAAGAGGAAAGACAACCCTAGTTTCATTGCATAATAAAACTTTTCTTTAAACTTAGTGATTTGTGAAATATATCACTTCTTTTCAAGTTGAGATAAAATTCGTTGCAAAAACCATGAACACATTTGGCAGCAAGCCTTTATAACCCAAATGAGTTTTGAGAAGATATCTTATAAATGAGTGTGAGAGTCGATTGTTTTATCTCGTGCAAGCGGTTTCGTTTAGAACTTTTCTAGTCGTGCAGGGAAGATTTCTTTCCATATTACGGTTGTCGTGACATCGTTTTAGTTAGTCAATGTGATGTTTTACCGAAAGATTGTGCGCGAACGATTCTCGAGATCATTGTGCATGACTTTGAAGTTATGAGAGTGTTGAGTCATGTGTGCTTAAGATGTTTTCAAATGTTTTGCCTTTTGAATGTTCAATTATGAGAAATGATTTTTAAATTATCGAGTCGTCATGCATGAAGGCTATGAACTTATTAGGTCGTGAAAGTTATTAGAATTAGGGATAAGGAAGGGTTCGAGAGTGGGGGATGTGTCTGTCAAGCCAATGATAGATGATTTATGTTTCCGATATTCTTATTAAGGAAGAGAGGGGGATATTGAAAATTCGGACATGAACTTTGACATTGATGTTATTATGGTAGTTTGAAATCTTGCTCGGTAATTTGGCATGTTGTTATCGGTGAATGATCGTGTTTGGGGTGAAAGACTTGAAGTCGTCAAAGTGTTGATGTTAGTGAATAGTCGTACTTGAAGTAGAGTTGAGCTACAGAGATAAATGTTAAAGAATTTTGAGCCTAACCTTTTTGGATGGTCTTATAAGCTAGACCTCACACCATGTAAACCTTGAACCTCCTATAGGTGAGGGTGGTGAAGTACAAAACTAAATGTGGTGTGTTTGGGAAAGGTAGATGGCATTAGAAACTTTTGTTGACGGAGATATTGTGGAAGTATGATCATGTCGTTTCTTTTTATGATTGAAGTTAGAAGCTATTTAAGATGAGCCTAGTTAAGGGCATCATCAGGAATTAGATTGTAAGAATTTACCTTGGTGTACATAGACGAAGTAGGAAGTTAAGGGATGGTGTATACTTACCGGATATTGGATAACCTTGCTGGAGCATTATGATAATGGAAGATTGCTACGTGGAGGAGTGTTTTCCCTGCGAGATTCTAGCGGTTCATAAATGATGAAGTAATTACTACAATCAAAGTGAATGCATGGTTTATATCCGGAAATTTGAGTCGTGGTTCATCTGGATTTAGGAAGAGACGAAGCCGTGAGATAGAATGAGTTTTATATGCATACAGGTGAACATGAAGGCAAGATTGGTTATGTATAAAAATGATCGTGAGAGCCTGATCTATAGTGTTATCAGGGTGTGGTAACTGTGGGAACAAGTTGGTGGCATTGTGGGCCAAGGTGGACATGTAAGTCATTGATGTGTTAATGGGTTGTTGTTAAGATAGGTGATGATGTGTATGGTGATGTGGGACAAGGGTAGGTGTAAATGTTGGATTTGGAGATTTTCAGGAGAGGTTCAAATGTGGTAAGTATGTTGGATATAGTTGTGGCGTTATTGTTGTTCTAGAGGTCAAAGGGTGAGTGATATTTAACGATCACCTAAAGGGAGAACTCGTGTTCCTCTTGGTTGCGTTGAACTTCGGAGGAGTTTCTATTAACCCTATGAGGATGACTTACCAGTTTTATTGTGGTGCATTGGGGTAGATTTGAAGTTAACTGGGAAAGTTGAAGTATTCGCTGAGTAGGAATGTATCCGAATGGATAGGTCGACTCTGTTTGAAGAATGAGAAAAGGCTTGGTATAGTGAGTGTTGGGCATTGTTACGTGACCCATCTGAATGCATCAAGTGAGAATTGTGGTGGAACAAAATACGTAATGGTGATATGTCATCGGTAAGAGGAAAATGGTGATTTCAGGATTGCGTGAGAACATAATGTTGGCGTGTTGCAATAAGTGAGCCAAGCTGAGACTAAGATGCCCTTCTAGTGAGATAGAAAAATGTGGAGTATGTCTAAAAGCTGTTATTTTGCAAGGATAAGGGGAAAAGGATTATTGTATACGTTATGGTTAAGGTGTTGGAAAATTAGTTCAGGAGTTGGGCCGAAAGCTTGCACCGTTTAGTAAGTCTTTCTTTGGCAGTGGGTGTCCTATGTTTCGAAAAGGCTTGGTAAGGTAGTGGATCGAGATGCTCGGAGGGAAAATCGGCGGGCGTGAATAAGTTGTAGTGTGATGGATGTTCTGAGTGAGCATTGTGGGTATTGTTGTGCGAATTAAGCGAGTTCTGGAGGAAAGTGCCGCTCGTCGCTGTAAGGAAAGAAACTAAGGCTTGGTTCGGAAGTTTTTGGGTTTGATGTATGCAGTAATATTTTGTCATGTGTTTGTGGGATTAGCTCAGATTGTTAGTGGGATAAATAGGCGATGGAATCGATTAGTGGTGCACGGTTATATATATTAATATGTGGATATCCAAAGGTATAAGTAATGGTGGGATTTTGGTCGAGGTGTGCACTGTGCAGTTGAATTGTTTCTATCAACGGATTAGTGATCGATGTGGTGTTAAAGATCGATGTGTTGTTAATGTTGGACGCTAACCACATAGTGGGCTTTACTAAGAATTGTGTCATTTAATAAAGGAATTCTTACTTGTAGCCTTGGAGATGAAGTTCAAGGGTGACCCTGTGTCAGGTTGGCGTTTTAGGAGGGTATTATTTTAGTATAGGAAAGGTTGAAGGTAGCTCGCGATCGTCAAAAGAGTTATGTGGATAAGAGAATAAAGGAGGTAGCGCTTCAAGTAGGGGATGAAGTGTTGTTGAAGATATCTCCTTGGAAAGGAATGGTACGCTTTGGAAAGAAAGGGAAGCTAAGCCCACACTATATTGGACCTTTTGAAATTATTTAACGGGCCGGGGAGGTGGCGTTCAAGTTGGAATTACCCGAGGAATTGAGGGGTATTCACAATACTTTTCACGTCTCAAATCTGAGAAAGTGTTTAGTGGAGGTTGATATGGCGGTGCTATTGCAAGACGAGCGAGTGGACGAGAAATAAAATTTAATTGAGGAACCGGAATCGATCACCGATCGAAAAGTCAAACGTTTGATGACAAAAGAGATCAATCTAGTGAAGGTTCAATGGAAGTTTCACAATGGGCAAGAAATAACGTGGCATTTGGAATTGGAGATAAAGACCAAGTACCGTGCCCTTTTCGACAAAGAAATTCAGGGGACACAATGCTTTTAAGGGGGGGAGTGTTGTAAGGACCGTTATCGCTATTTCTTCTTTCGTCATTAAGTTATAAATGTGGGTCTTGGGTGTAAATAAAAGAGGTTGAGGGTCACTTTGGAAATTAGTATTGATAAGGCTCAAAACCCTAATCTCTTCCCCATTTGGATGATTATTGTGCATGTGTGTGCAACGCAGAGAAGATGTGATGGAGAAATGTTTTGGGGCTAAGCAAAATAAAGAATTATAGGTCTAGAAGGAGTCACCATTGTTGCAGGTAAGTGTTTTTCTCCTTTATAGCTTTTCTCCTTGTTGTAGTGATAAACTTTGAATAATAAGAAATCGTAATTTGGATTGAGCACTATGTCGACCGGGATGTTTTCATTTTGGGATTTTTGGTGGATTAAGGTAACCGTGTAATTACATGGTTGTAATTATTGGTTTAGCATCCTTTGCATTATTTTGGGGAGTAAATCGATTTGTGGTTTAAATCGCTAAAGGAGGTAATCGGTCTGTTGTTGTCATACGCCTCAGGTAATCGGGACGAAACCCTTCCCGGGTGCACCAGGAGTCTCCCTCCCTGGGAGCACCAGGAGTTCACTCGAATCGAGACCCGGATGCCCCGGGAATCCTTACACTCGGTTAGTACCGGGCGACTTGTACCCAGGAGTCCCAAAGGACCCGGGAGTCGGTCTCTCATCAAACTCGGGTGGCCCGGGTGACACAAGGCAGGAGTGGCGCAGGTGCCAAGCCAAGTTGGGCGGCCTGTTACCTAAAGCGTTCCATGTCGGGGACTTAGACTTTTACGTTCGGGGGTCCCATTAACTCTATTAGTTTTCGCAATTTGTAATAAATCGTCTAAGGGTGTGTTCGGTACTTTTAGTAGAAATTTAACCGTGAGCATTTCACAATTGTAGGAACTCGGTCTTTCTGAATTTAGATTCTGTGTGTGTGCCAAGGTTCAACTTATCAGGTGAGTTCCCTTGTTTAAAAATCCTTACAACTGAAAATGGTGTACCGTGTTTATTTCTATTATGTTCTCTTTACAACTACGTATACTATGATGAGAGTATGGGTTAATCATTTGTTCGCGATCTCATGCATGTGTTGTCATACTTACTATAATGTTGTGAAATATGTGTTATACTTCTTAATGATTTGAGCCATGGCTTATTTAAGACCATCGGGGATGGTTGAGTTGTGTTCTTGGAATTTTTTTTCCTATGCACATGGAGGACGACATCTACTAGGCGACCGGATGGGGATCTATTGGGGGGCCCCGAGTGCAAATTTTGCGGTATAATATCGACTATCGATTCCGTACACGGAATTGTTCTTGATTATGTGATCGTATTTGTCATTTATATCATTGTCATGCTGATCTTTATATTATTGTTCTACATTGTGCGAGAGTGGGAATTCACTAGACCTTTCAGTCTAACCCTCGTTTTCAAATTTTCTTAAAACCCATTTTCAGGTATGGGAGTCGTTGGGGCTCATCAAAGGGAAAAATGTTGATAGCTAGAGGGAGGTCGGTAGCTAGAGGGAGGTCGGTACTAGTCGTGGATCGGTAGCATCTCGACTATAATAGGATTATTTCTTGAATCTATGGTAAACGTTTCCGTATGTCCTGTACTAGGACCAATTTTGGGATGTTGCCCTTAATTTTACATTATGCGTGTTTTAGGGTGTTACAAATGGTATCAGAGGCATAATTTAAGGGATTTAGGTGACCGGATAAACCTAAACTTAAACTATGGGGGTAGAGCAGACATAACCGAGATGTAGGATGCCTTAAGGAAGATCATTCTATGTGCACTAAATATAAGGTAGGGAGTGCTGTCATGTATGGTAAATTTACATTACACCTGGACAGTGTAATTGCGAATTTACGGGTACATGTATAAACTCAAATTGTCTTACTCTGCATAGTTGTCAATAGAGTGTTAGTTTTGTGCGAATAGTTGGTTTTCGTCACGACCGGGAGGGTGTTAGCAATGGTTACGATGTAATGCGTGACGTCGATCTTGGTGTACTTAATGACACCCTAGAAGGAGTATTGTTCAGGACAATATTAGATCGACCAAAGGTAGAACTCTTAGTCCTAGTGGGTCCCCATGCTGGGAGTTATTGTGCCGATTATTTCAGACAGGAGATGAGGATCGGGTAAGGATTTTGAAAGTTTTAACCCAAGGATGAGTAAAGGAAGTGATTCTATGACTCTCAAATCAGCGATAGAGTGGAAAGGTTGTTAGAGAGATGATATCGGGATGGATTAAATTGTTAGAGGGGCAGAGTGTGAACATAATTTGGTGGCTTATCGATCTGTAGGGGTCAACGATTGATATTGTATGATCTGTAAATAATTGCTCAAGACGAGAACTTTGTGGGGTGATCAAACAGGTAGGTTGTGAAATACATGTACAACAAGTGGTTGTTAAGACAAGAAAGCGACCGTTAGTCAAAGGTAGGGTGCCAATGATAGTTGTGTGGATGCAGCGATTGACCTCGGCTGAGTGAATAACCTTCAATTGCTAGTGAGTTCATGCATTGTGTCTTTAAAGTTATTACTAGGGCTCGTTCATGATTTAAAAGTAGATGCATACATAACGAATTTCATGTTTGGGAAATAATTCGACGCGTGCACGAGTGTGTTTAAAGAGGAAAGACAAATTTAGTTTCGTTACGTAATAAAACTTTTCTGTAAACTTAGTGATTTGTGAAATATATCACTTCTTTTCAGGTTGAGATAAAATTCGTTGCGAAAACCATGAACACATTTGGTAGCAAGCCTTTATAACCAAAATGAGTTTTGAGACGATATTGTTATCCCAGATAACAATGTAAACAAGATGACAATTACAGATTTAATCAATTTCCATTTCTATTAAAAACAAGAAATCAATACAGTGAACGCTCTCTCAACTTTCTCTCTCTAACACTTGTGTGCGCACAATACTCTCACTCTAAACTTCTAGAACTACTGTTGATCCAAACTCTCTCAGAGTTTTGATAACGACCCTCTTCTATACTTAGTGAAAATTACATTTTAATATGTATTAGTGTTTCACCATCAGCAATCAGACTGAGTCTGTTCAGTTATCGTTGATAGTCTTTCTTATAAGCATTTCTATGTATCAGTGTTTCACTATCAGTGATCAGACTGAGTCTGTTCAGTTATCACTGATAATCTCTGAAGTAAACAGCTAACGTAATCCCTGAAGACAAGTCTCGCGTCAACATATGTTCATAGCTGAATCGAAGACGAAGCTGATGAACAAAAAGAAGTCTACTAGTGACCTGATGCGGATATCAGTAAAGCAGACAACTCTACATATACACGAAGGAACATGAGGAAAAGCTTCAGCGATAGCTGAACCTCTTTATCTCTGAAAGAAGAGATACTCAGCAATCGAATGATCACTTAGCTTATGTCTCAAGTTTCCTTTTGTCTCTCCTTGCACAAACTAGTACTATGTGTCAGAACGGACATGTCTCTGCCACCATACGTACAACACCTCTGTCAACTACAATGTTCATTGTCCGGCCGAAAGCATGTCTCCCAAAAAGTCAGACTTCCAAAGCAAATCAGTGAACGCCACGTGTAAAGTGTCCTGCCATGCATTTAATGCATAGGGTATAAATAGGAAGTTCGCCTCTTCATCTGAAGTATGCTAATCCTTGAACCTCATATAGAAACCCTTGTTTTCTATATCTCTAAATCTCCCATTCTCTGAATTTCTTGTGCAACCATCTTAGTGTTTCTTAAGTTTGTTTAGATTGAGTCTGTCTTAATCTTATTCCGCATCAAACTTGTAAATTGTGTTTGATTTATGAATAAACAATTTATTAAGCTTTAAATTTCTGTGTTTGTATTCAACCCCCCCTTCTACAAACTTGTTAAGCACCTTCGGGACCAACAAGTGGTATCAGAGCAGTTTGTTTAAACTAATAAACAAGATCTTGCTGTATACTCTTCCTTGCTATTCTAAAATGGCACTAAACACAAACACAAACTACTATGATAATGGTTCACTTTCTAAACCTCCTCGATTTAGCAGAGATAACTTTTCTCTATGGAAAAATCGAATGATGCTATTTCTTGAAGGTGCGGATCCTACTATACCTGAATATATAGAAAATGGACCCTATGAACCTGTTAGAATTATAGCAGCAGTTCCCGCTACTGCCACCACAGAAGCTGTCCCTGAACGATATGTCATTAAGGAAATAAGACAGTGGAGTGATGAAGATAAAAAGAAGGTAGGAATAGATGCAAGAGCAAAGACCATTATTTCAATGGCTCTGCCTGATGAAGTTTTCCATTCCATCATGCATCTAAAAACTTCTAAAGAAATGTGGGAAACCATATGTGTTCAATATGAGGGCACCACTGAAATCCAAGAGACTCGAAAGATTAACTTGGTAAGACAATATGAAAGTTTTATCGCTGGTAAGAATGAATCTCTTTCTGACGTTCATCAGCGGTTTAACTGCCTAATCATTGACCTAAGAACTGTTGGTAGGACCTATTCTAATTCTGAGGTCCTAACAAAATTCTTGGAATGTCTTCCTGAAAGCTGGGACAGTTATTCAATATGTCTTAAGCTTACAAAAGACTTAAATTCTCTTTCTCTCAGCACTCTGTATGGAATATTGCTCAACTATGAGCAATCTAATCTCCTGAAGAAGAATCTTGTAAAAGATTCTAAAGACTCCAAAAGCACTCCTGTTGCTTTAGTCTCTTCAGAGATAATTCCATCTCAGCGATCTACTCTCACCACCACTGAGTTAGATTATGAATCTGAGGATCTATCAGACCCTGATCTTTTAGAGTTTGATGAGTCCTTAGCACTCTTGACAAACTCTTTTAAGAGATTTGCAAGAAAGAGCAACTTCCGAAGAAGTAAACCTCTCTCTCTTACTGAAAAGCCAAAATCAACTCCGGTTGATAAGGCTACTGCCACTTGCTATAACTGCGAAAAGATTGGACATTTTGCTAGTGAGTGTAGGTCGAAAAAGGTCTTCAAACCTTCTACCTCAAGAAGATCCAGTGATGACAAATACCATAAGCTGAAGAACAAATATCAAAAGCTGAAAAGCTATCAGCGAAAAGGTAAAGGTCTCATCGCTGAAGAACACGACTGGGCTGAATCAGAAGAATCATCTTCTGATGAAGAAGAAGTCGCTAATCTTTGCCTCATGGCTGAGATTAAAGAAGAAGTGGAAGAACCATCTGAACCCTCTATGAGCTACATATCATCTCATGTATCTATCTCTACAAATCCCTCTCTGCCTGAAGCTGAGAGAAGTCGCGCTGTTGATGTGCTGACGATTGACCTTTATAATGCTCTAAACGACAAAACTCAAGCTGAGAATAAAAATATTCATTTAACTCAAGAGCTAGAGAAATGTCATGAAAAGATCAAAGAACTAAATCTTTTAGAAGAAAAGTTGAAAGATCAAGTCATTATAAATGAAATCATCCGCATTGAACGCGAACAAGCCATCGCTGCTCTAAAAGCAGAAAAGGCTCATGTTGAAAAATGGTGCAAATCATCAACAAAAATCTCTGAGATAATAAATGCTCAAACCCCTGAAAGTGATAAAACTGGTCTTGGTTTTTGGACACCTCAGGATGATCCTAAAGAAGAAAGTTCCTCGCTTAAGTTTGGAATGTTTGTCACCTTTTTCTTTGACACTTCTAATAATTAATTCTATCCTTGATCTTCTTCAAATCCCATCCCTGAGGAAAAATCCAAAGACACTATGTTTGCGGATAAAGGAAAGTCCATTCTCCTTACTCAGAAGGCAACCAGGAAAGCAAAGCTGAAAGTTCCTTCTAAACGATCAGCTAAGCAATCCTCTAGCTCTGTGATAGAAATTTTTGATCTCTGTCCTCCAAAGCTAAAGATTGACCTTAAACCTACGATATCTGAAGAAATGAAAATTCCTCCCAGATCTCAAGAGAAAAGTCTTCTTCGACCTGGACCTCCTCATCTTAAACTTGCAAAACCTTCTACAGAAAATGTTATCACTGTGGTTTTACTGACCATATTGCAAGTAAATGTCCAAATGCCACCAAAGCTGATAAAACAACTAAAGTGAAGAAAAATGCCTCTAAAGCTGAGAAGGTCACCAAGGTTGAAAAATCAACCAAGGTGAAAAATACCACTAAGGTTAAGAAAGTAACCAAAGTGAAGATTACCACTGAAGCTGAATCTTCATCTACTGAGAAGACTGCTGAACCTTCCTTATCCACTAACTCTGAAGGACCCATTGAAAAGTGGGTACCAAACAACGCTTAATCTTCCTTATGTGTGCAGGGATCAAAGGGCATCTGGTATCTTGACAGTGGCTGTTCTCGACATATGACTGGATAGAAAGACCTGCTCACTGAATACAAGGAAGAGAAAGGTCCCTCTGTGACCTTTGGTGGAAATGGAAAAGGAATTACCCGAGGGTTTGGTGTCCTCAGCAATGGGACAACTACCTTTCGAAGAGTCGCTTATGTAGATGGACTGAAGCATAACCTTCTGAGCATCAGTCAGCTATGTGATAAAGACTACGAAGTTCACTTTTCTAAGAAAGCATGTTCAGTGGTAAATGAGAAAGGAAAACTTGCTCTCAGTGGCTATCGCAGAGAAAATGTCTATGTAATCGACATGGACTCTACGACCACTGAAAACTTATGTTTTCTCTCAAAAGCCTCTTCTGATGTCAACTGGCTATGGCATAAAAGGCTTTCTCATCTAAACTTCAAAACCTTGAATTCTCTATCATCTAAGGAACTGGTGTGTGGTCTTCCTCAGCACTCATATGCTAAAGAATCTCTCTGCTCTGCATGTGAAAAAGGAAAACAAACAAAAGCTAGTTTCAAGTCTAAACAAGTTTCCTCAGTGACAAGTCCTCTTCAGCTCTTGCATATGGATCTGTTTGGCCCTGTCAACATCCAATCAATAGCTGGAAAGAAATATACGTTTGTCATTGTAGATGAATATTCTCGCTACACCTGGGTTATCTTTCTTCGCTGTAAGAGTGATACTCCAGAAGAACTAATATCTTTTGTTAAAAAGATGGAAGTGCTGAACAATCTTACTGTTCGTTCAATAAGAAGTGATCATGGAACTGAATTCAAAAACAGTTCCCTGAACAATTTCTTTGAGAACAAGAGAATCTCTCACAACTTCTCTTCAGTAAGAACACCTCAGCAAAACGGAGTCGCTGAAAGAAGAAACAAAACGATCATAGAAGCTGCTAGATCAATGATCAGCGATTCTCATCTCCCTACGCAATTTTGGGTAGAAGCTGTAAACACTTCATGTTTTACTCAAAACAGATCGCTGATAATAAAGCGATTTGGGAAGACAGCTTATGAACTTTTTCTTGGAAGAAAGCCTTCTATCAGCTTTCTTCATATCTTTGGCTGTCAGTGCTTTATCTTAAACAACAGAGATCAACTTGGAAAGTTCGACCCAAAAGCTGATGATGGAATATTTCTAGGATATTCCTCCATCTCCAAAGCCTACAGAGTCTTCAACAAGAGAAGACAAACCGAAGAAGAAACAATTTACATAGACTATAAAGACTCGAAGCAATTCGACTATTCCTAGCTTATGCAGTCTATAAAGACTTCATCGTTTATCAAATGGATGTAAAATCAGCGTTCCTAAATGGAAAGCTGAATGAAGAAGTCTATGTAGAACAACCTCCAAGGTTCTATGACCCTAAGTATCCAAATTACGTTTATAAATTGGATAAGGCTCTCTATGGTCTAAAACAAGCCCCTCGTGCTTGGTATGACACTCTCTCATCTTTTCTTATCTCTGAAAATTTTGAACGTGCCAAAATTGATAATACGTTATTTTTCAGAAAGATAAAAGGTCATATAATTCTTGTACAAATATATGTTGATGACATAATATTTGGTTCTACTAACCCATCTCTGTGTACTCACTTCGCTGAAAGAATGAAGAAAGAATATAAAATGAGTATGATGGGTGAGCTGACATATTTTCTTGGTCTTCAGATTAAACAATCTGACAAAGGTACTTTTATCTGCCAATATAAGTATGTTAAAGATATGCTGAAGAAGTTTGATCTTACACAAACTTCAGCGATGAAAACTCCTATGGCACCACCCCTGACACTTAACAAAGATCCTTCTGGTAAACCTGTTAATGTCACTGCCTATAGAGGAATGATAGGCTCCCTGCTGTATCTAACAGCGAGCCGACCTGACATTATGTACTCTACTTGTTTATGTGCACGCTATCAATCTAAACCTAAGGAATCCCATCTGATCGTTGTGAAGCGAATTTTCAGATATCTAAAAGGAACTCCTAACCTCGGTCTTTGGTATCCCAAAGACTCAGGGTTCGATCTAACTGGTTATTCTGATAGTGATTTTTCAGGCTGTAAACTCGATCGAAAGAGTACCACTGGTGGATGTCAACTCCTGGGAGGAAAGCTGGTAAGTTGGGCAAGCAAAAAGCAAAACTCAGTGTCCACTTCCACAGCTGAAGCTGAATACGTCGCCGCTGGAAGCTGTTGTTCTCAGATCTTGTGGATGAGAAATCAACTATTAGACTATGACCTTCAGCTGTCAAAGATTCCCATCTATTGCGACAACACTAGTGCTATCGCTATAGAAAATAATCCAGTGCTACATTCAAAGACAAAACACATCGAGATCAGATATCATTTTATCAGAGATCATGTGATGAATGGTGATATTGAACTTCACTTTATCCCTACTGAATTTCAGCTTGCTGATTTATTCACCAAACCTCTTGATGAGACAAGGTTCAACTTTCTCATCAGTGAGCTTGGAATGCTGAACCTCGAAGAATAATTCTTCAGCGTTCATGTATTGTGTCAGTAATCAAAAGTTCCCCTTTCATCATTCTCTGATAAACATTCTGACTCTCAGGTATGTTTTCTCCATCCCCACAACTGAATCTTAACTCAGTTAAGATGTTTTTTTAATATAAACCTTAATCACTGAACCTTTCTTCAAATGATTAAAAGCTTTTTGAAAATAAATTTATCACTAATATTTCTTGTCAGTGATCCTTTTAAAAGAAAATCTATCCCCATCTTTACTAACAGGGATACTTTTAAAAAGAAAAATCTATCGCTGACTTTTCTTCAGCGATAATTTCAAAACGGACAAATGAACAGTCTCTCTCTTCTATGACGTCATTTGAACCGACAATCCACGACATGCCTTTTTCTGACACGTTCGTCCGTTGCTCTTCTATCCAATCAACATCGTGGGACGTGTCCATGTCATGATGAGCATTTGTTTTCCCGCTTCGCTCATTCTCTCTCCTCTCTCTCACGTATAAATAGAATGTTTTTCCATTCTTATCATTTTTACGCCTTCTGCAAATATTTTCAAAGCAAGAATACTCTCTCCAGTATTCTAGCATTCTCAAGCATTTGCATCATCTTCTTCAAAGATCACCAGGTTATTATTGATCTTTTTCTAATTTCTTATCTTAAATCTTTTTACATGAACCCCCATTTATGGGTTTATAAGACTCTAATCTCATAAGATCATCTTCATTTTTGATTTTATTCTTTATTCAAAATCAATGTTTTTTTCTTGTTCTTAAATCTTGTTCTAAGATAAACTGTTTTAATCTACAAATATGTTGATTTCCTACGTTTCTTTCCTCAAATAGAAACTAGCAAATCTTCTTTATTTTTAGACTAAAATTTCTTTTCTACTCGTTTATCTACTCCCAATTCAGAATGACTCAATCTACACTTGTCGCCTCAAAGAACGTCAAGTTCGCCATTTCTGACTCTGAGCTCCCAAAGAACAATCATCTTGGTCGCCTCGATTTTGACGGTGTCAAGTATCCTCATCTGAAGGAGGCCGCAATGTTTCTGAAGCAATCCTGCATTGCTTACGCTATCACTGTGGATCCAACACCCTCCAAAGCTCTTCTCCAGCAATTCTGGTTTACTACTGATGAAACCTCTATCACCAACAAAAAGGGTGAACAGGTTCCTGCTATCTCCTTCAGCACTCAACTTGGCTCAGGTATGATGACTGCCCTAGGCCTGAGGAAAGCTCTGCTTTTTCCCGATAAACCCAGGAATGGATTCGACGCCTTGCCAACTGACGCTGAACTCATCCAATTTTTGGATGCCATGGAATACGCTTGGGAACACAAACCAAGGACTACGATTCCAAACAAGAAGCTGACTCTTGTAAAGAAGGCACTGATGCCTTCCCAGCTCAACTATATCTTCTCTCACATCATCCAGTGTATGAGTGGGAAGAGTGGGTCACTAGACCAAGCCAACAAGGTTCAGGTCCAGATGGCTTACTCAGTTATAGCTGGACGTAACTTCGACTACGCAACAACTATCTTTGATGACTTAAAGTCAAAGATAGAGAAGACCAAGAGGGATCCCAAAGTTCCCTACGTACGCTTCATCTGCGCGTACCTGAAGTTCCTCTACCCTACCACTTACCCCACCAACTCGGATGCATCTTTTCCGAAAGTGGGTCAGCGATCACTGGAGGTCAAGACGCTCCCCAACGAGGTAAGTATCTCTGAACTTCGCTCCCGTCTCTCTCTCCTCACTTCTTCATCTTCAGCGGCCACGCAGGAGGTTCCTTCTTCTGCTATCCCTGCCACTACACCTTCAAAACGACCATCAGCTGGTTCCCCTGGTCCTTCGAAGAAGGCCAAGGTAACCAAGGAGAAAAGTTCCACTAGTTCAAGACCTAAGGATGCTTCTCAACAAACATCCTTAGATGATTTCGTGGGTCTCTCCTCCACATCCTCAGCGATACCCACATCAACCGTGCCAGCGACTACGGTCGCTGTCACAACAACAGTGACATCGCCAATCGTCTCGGTTCCTCTTCCTCCAGAGGTAACCCCTACGGTAACTACCCCTATCCCTACTTCTATCCCCATCTCTAGTCCTTCTATTTCTTTGATCTCTAACCCTCCTTCTATCTCTACTCCACAGTTTGGACCCATAGGACCTGAACATCAATCTTTTGAGGAATCTTTACAATTCTACAAAATGTTTGATAATTCAGGTATCCCTATAACCTCAAACACTTCTCCAAACTCACCATATAAGCCTGGTTCTGAAAAACTAACTTATCTTTCAAGTCCTAGTTTGGCGACTGTTGACATAAATGTCAACACTCTGAGTGCAAAGGTGGACTCTATGACTGCATCTCTCAACAACACCACCAACGCTGTTCAATCAGCTGGTGAAGCACTGAAGACGCTGACTGCCACCTGCGCCTCCAAATCCGACGTTTCTCAACTCGCTACTCTTCAAGAAGCGATTGACAAAGTCAAGGCAGACTCACAACAACAGTTTGCAGCTCTGTCTACAAAGATTGATGCCTGTGAAGTACTTCTTCAGCAGATCCTTTCCCACCTGAAGGAACCAGTTCCAACTCCTGCTCCTTCATTTACAGAAGACGATAGAACTGCTCTATGCGTAGCTGTGGATTTTATTCATCAAGCTACGTGTGACTTCCCTGTACTTGAAGATCGGCTCAAAGGACTGGAAGCTGATGTCCAGAAGTTGTCCACCGCTGAAACCTCTACTCCTTCCAAAGATTTCTCCTTTCGTGATAATGACAAAGAGGGGGAGAAAGCATCTGAAGAAAATAAGGAGAAAGAAGCTGATGCTGCTGAACATCTAAAGGAAACTCCCTCTCAGGTTGAGGGGGAGATAGCTGCTGACAAAGCCCCTCCCACCATCGCTGATCTAGTCGATGATGAAGAGGAGGAAGAAGACGATGATGAAGACCTTGATCTTGAATATCAAGAGGATGATTCTCATCAAGATGACGATGATGACGATGAAGAAGATCAATCCTTATGGTGTTCTTCAGCCGCCACTTCATCAGCGATAGCTTCGAAAGAAGTTATCAAAGTAGGGGGGAGACAAGAGAAACCTTCAGGAACCCCTTCCCAAAGCAAAGGTGCATCTGCTGAGGGAACCCTGAAGATGATTTCACTACCTGAGGAGAATCCTTCTCAGGTATGCCTTACTCTTGTTCCCTTATCTTACTATAAAAATCCTACCCCTGTTTCTTTCTAGCCTTTATCTCTCTCCTTCCCTAAAAAAAATCTAACCTTTTTCTTTTTCTGACCAGACAGTTCCCTCCCCTGCTTAAGGGTAAAGAGCTCCAAATAATCCCAGCTGCTGAAGCTGATGACCAACTAATCCCAATCTCTGTCCGAGAGATTGATGAAGAGGATGAAGAAGAAGAAGAGTCCCTGCAACATCATGGAAGGCCCTCTAGACCATCTCACTAGTCAGAGGAAGAGAGAAAGAAAAGAACAGAGATAATCTCTCATATGGAGAGTCAACGACGAAAGGTCCCCTCTCAATCATCAGATCTGAAATTCCTGACTGAAGTTGAAATTGAAGAATCCGTCAGGACTGAGAAGCTGATTGATGACTGTCAAAGAGATGCCTCTCTGGCTCTCAAAATTCAGTCTTCTCAAGTCAAAGACAAGAAGCTAAAACGCAAACCAGTGGAAGTTCTGGCAGCTCTGTTGAAAGAGATTGAAGAGGAACGCTCCAAAGAAAAAGCGGTCAGCGATAATACAGTCGATTGGTGCAAACAAAAAAATTGGCTATCGCTCTGATCCAATGAAGATCGTAGTGGTCGCTATCTCTGGAAGAAAGAAGAAGGATAAACTCTCTGTCACCATGGAGATTACCAGAGAGGATGGAAGCTGCAAGGCAATGTTCATTTCAAAGCTGGAAGACTTCGGCTACATGGAGTGGCTTGAGTTCAAAGATGCGCTGAAGAAATCAAAGTCAACATATAGAGGCTACGTTGAAAGGGTAAATGATGCTCTCATCAACAAAGTCGCTGCTATACTAAAGGTGCCATCTACTCTTCCTTCAAGATCCATGCAAGTCAAGAGAAATCCTGTCTCCTCCTCTTCTGATAATGTCGCAGTGATCAGAAATGAAACCTCCATCAAATTCTCAAGAGAAGCTCTGTTCGGTCCTCCTCCTGATCTTTCAGTTCTAGATCTCTCTCTGCCTTCTGGCAGACCATATGCTGCAGGACAAGTTCTTGATGAACCTTTTGGAATCTTCTTCAGAGATGACGAGGAACAACTCAGATTTCAAAGGGTCTCTGAAATCCCTATCTGTCCCCTCGCTCTTCTCAAGGATCTCATGTGCCTATGGTGTACTCTCTCTCCTGCTGCTGAGCCAATCATAGCGATTATCTGCAAAGAATCTTTAGAGCGAAGGCAAAAAGGAGAAGAAATACCTGAGTATTTGATAAATCCTCCTAAACCCTCTTTAGATAGCTGA
Source organism: Arctium lappa (assembly GCA_023525745.1). Classification (NCBI taxonomy): domain Eukaryota; kingdom Viridiplantae; phylum Streptophyta; class Magnoliopsida; order Asterales; family Asteraceae; genus Arctium; species Arctium lappa. The sequence goes on from CM042062.1 coordinate 28,066,905, forward strand.
TAGATTAGTTTTCTTACTTGTAATCTATTAGTTTAACTTAGAGTAGTTAGTACATCACTTGTACTTGTAATTTTTCAATCCTTGTAATTCTTTTCTTGGATTAATGAAAATTTCAGTGAAGTACTTAACTCCATCAGTGTTGTAAAAGATCCCTCAAAATAGTAATTGGGACATGTATGTTATGAGTCCTGATTATTCCATCATTTTGAACTATAAAGTAATTTTCTCCAGTTACTTTGTCATTATCAAATAGGGGGAGATTGTTGATCCAAACTCTCTCAGTGATTTGATAACGACCCTCTTCTATACTTAGTAAAAATTACGTTTTAATATGTATTAGTGTTTCACCATCAGCAATCAGACTGAGTCTGTTCAGTTATCGTTGATAGTCTTTCTTATAAGCATTTCTATGTATCAGTGTTTCACTATCAGTGATCAGACTGAGTCTGTTCAGTTATCACTGATAATCTCTGAAGTAAACAACTAACGTAATCCTTGAAGACAAGTCTCGCGTCAACATATGTTCATAGCTGAATCGAAGACGAAGTTGCTGAACAAAGATAAGTCTACTAGTGACCTGATGCGGATATCAGTGAAACAGACAACTCTACATATACGCGAAGGAACATGAGGAAAAGCTTCAGCGATATCTGAACCTCTTTATCTCTGAAAGAAGAGATACTCAGCAATCGAATGATCACTTAGCTTATGTCTCAAGTTTCCTTTTATCTCTCCTTGCACAAACTAGTACTATGTGTCAGAACGGACATGTCTCTACCACCATACGTACAACACCTTTGTCAACTACAATGTTCATTGTCCGACCGAAAGCATGTCTCCCAAAAAGTCAGACTTCCAAAGCAAATCAGTGAACGCCACGTGTAAAGTGCCCTGCCATGCATTTAATGCATAGGGTATAAATAGGAAGTTCGCCTCTTCATCTGAAGTGTGCTAATCCTTGAACCTCATATAGAAACCCTTGTTTTCTATATCTCTAAATCTCCCATTCTCTGAATTTCTTGTGCAACCATCTTAGTGTTTCTTAAGTTTGTTTAGATTGAGTCTGTCTTAATCTTATTCCGCAACAAACTTGTAAATTGTGTTTGATTTATCAATAAACAGTTTATTAAACTTTAAATTTCTGTGTTTGTAATCCACCCCCCCCCCCCTTCTACAAACTTGTTAAGCACCTTCGGGACCAACAAGTACTCGTACACAACAAGCCACATCCCTATTTAAACACAGGGACAAAACACTCACAACACTATACACGCACATAAGAGAAACACTCATACAACTAGCTTTGACTTTTGAGTACAAAAGAGACTTTGACTTTTTGCTTGAGAGTTGACTTGAGCTTTGTTATAGCACATATTTGTTGGATGAAAGATCATATAAAGCTGAAGGTCAATGATCAAGAAAGTCAAAGCTGAAAGTCAACTTTCATTGTAAAAGTCAAAGTCAATATAATAAGTCAAGTTGTCAAAGTCTTTTTTTTTGTTAAGCGTGTAGTTTTGTCTTTAATAGTCTTGTAGCTTGTTGTGGTGAGTAGAATCTTGTAACTGAGAATATACGAAAGCTTGAGAGAGAAAGCTTGAGAGAGAAAGTCATTTTTGTATACGAATTATTTGGATTGAAATCAAGATAACAGGTTGAGTTTTAATCTGTTGATTCATTCTGTTTGTTTGTTAGAATTGATAAGAACTTGATAATTAAGGACTATCAATTGGTATCAGAGCAGATCTGATTTGAAATCAAGAAAATTGGAAAGTTCGCACTGTGTTCTTGAGTCTAAAATCAATTTTGAATTTTTGAGCGAATTTGTGAGTTTAATTTATTAGAGTTGGTTCGTTTTATGATTTAGATCGAAATTGTATAGGTCAATTCGAGTTTTGCACTGTAATTGGATTCAAATTTGGAATTTGTATCTGTTTGTATTCACGAGTTTTTGTCGACACTGTATTAGATCAAATTTGTAAGTGTCAGTGTTTGTTATAAAAAATTCTTGTTCAAAAGTGTTTCTAGATGTGTTAGAGAACATAGTGTCAAAGTTTCAGATCGAAATTTGGTGAATAGAGAGGTTTTTGAAGAGATCAGAGGATATTTACATCGAGATTTGAAGAACTCGCGGATTTTCTCAAGAACTCGCAGAGAGAACTTGCAGAATCACTGGATTTCGCTTTTTCATTCAGATTTCGCATATATTTGATTTTTGTAATTCACAAGTGTAGAATTCGCATAAGTGTCTTGTGCGAATTGAACAGGATTCGTATGTGTGTGATTTGAGAAAACATCAGAATTCGTATAGCTTTCTTGCGAATTGATCAGAATTCACATAGTGGTTTAAACGAAAAGTTTTTTTTAGAAATTGTTTCAAGGAAAGAATTCGCAGGTCTTTCTTTTGTGAAAAGTAGTTAAGAATTTCTTTGAAGGCAAGAATTCACATATAGTCTTACACGAATTCTTAAGATATACGAATTCTTAAGAATTCGCAAGTTAGAGGTGTACGAATTGTAAGAATTCGTATATCTTGTTCATGCGAAAAGTGTTTATAAAAGGTGTTTAATTTTTTTTTCTAAGTGTTGGATTCGTAAGTGTCTATCTTATGAATTCTGATAGCTTACGAATTTTTGATTGTTTGTGAATTCTTTACTTGTTGTTTTGCATGCGAATTCTTGATTTCTTTACTTGCGAATTCTGAAGTTTGTCTACTTACGAATTTTGTGAGCGAATTTTGTGTGTCTCCTTGTGATTTGCGAATTCCTTGTGTACTTCATAATAGTATGTGAATTCCAGACTTGTGAAATTCTGGAAATTTCATTTATGATTTTCTTTCAAGTTTTCAGTATATTTGTGATTTCAAATTGGACTAACAATCGTTTTCAAGTTTCTTATTGAATATTTCTGATAACAAGATGACTTCTAAAGATGCTCTTTCGATTGGTACAGACATAAATCCCCCTGTTCTATTCAAAGGGGAATACGAACAGTGGAAAGACAGATTTCTCGACTTTGTTGATCGTCATGCAAATGGGGAAAACATTTTGCTATCCATTACTGAAGGCCCTATGATTCCTCCCACAATGGAAATACCTGATGATGAATCTTCAGACAGTGAGGACGGAGAAGAGGACAGGGTGAGAAAGACAAAGACTGTTGCTAAGGATTTTGCTCAATACACTGACGAACAGAAGAGCAGATTCAAAGCTGATAAACAAGCCAGATATTGTTGTTCCCAATATTCAAGTTCTAATCACTAACAAGTAATCAAGATGATAATTCGTAAATCATATGTCATTGAATTTCAATCGAATATTACAAACTCTCAACTTTCTCTCTCTACAAACACTCTCTCTCTCTAGAATGATTTTCTAATCACCTCTTCTCTGATTCGTATTATGAGTGTTCTACTGATTACAAAGACAACAAAGGTATTTATACCTTTACAAATACAAAGAAAGTAAAATACAAATACATTGACTTTGACATTTATTAACAAAAGACTTTGACTTTGATGAGAGTTGACTTTCCAGCCTTTGACCTCTTGATCTTTTGTCTTCAAACTTTATGATCTTGAATCCAACATATTTATGCTCTAACAATCTCCCCCTTTGGATCAAGATCATTACTAAAAGATTTAGCAATACGATCTTCTCTTTGATTAATCTCGATTGAAGTAACTCCCCCTTTGATCAACCTTTATCTTCTCTTGTAGTCTCCCCTTTGATACAAACATGATAAACAAACTCCCCCTTAACATAATGAAGTTCTTCTTCATCTTTGTCTTCAAAAACTTTCTACAATCTTCCCAACGTCTGATCTTCAAAAATAGTAACTGTTAGAGCATAAATCTGTTGGATACAAGATCAAGAAGACTGAAGGTCAAAGTTGAGAAAGTCAAAGCTGAAGAAAGTCAAACCTCATTAAAAGTCAAAGTCTCTTAATAAAAGTCAATTGTATTTGTTTTTGTATTAGTTTAGTTTTCCTTGTATTTGTGGTAGTATAAATACTTTTTCTCTTTGTATTTCAAAGGAGGTGACATTAGTTGATATATCAGATTTGAGAGAATACGTGTTAGAGAGAGATAGAGTTCTAGAGAGAGAAAGTGTAAATTGTGAAATTCAAAATAATCAAACAGGTAATCTTTGATTTGAATCCTGTTTGTTTGATTGTTATTGATTAGAAACTAGATTCTGGAACAAAAAATTGGTATCAGAGCAGATCCAAAGGTGAAATCAGATCAAGAAATTCGAGAAAAGCTTGGTTCGTCACTGGTCTTGAGCCGAAAATCGAAGTTTGAGTTTGAGTGAGATTTTGGAGCAGATTTTGTTTAGGAATTGTTCGAATAGTGTAATAGATCGAGTATTTGTAATTCAATTTCAGTATTGTACTGTAAATCACACGAATTTTGTAATTTTTGTTTAGTTTTGGTCACGAGTCGTTTTTCACTGATTCATCGATTTTTTTGTTTTGTATGTATTTGATTGTGAAATTCTTGAATTGTAATCCATTCTAGTACTATAATCGAGCATCATTTCAAAGTTTCATGGTATTTGGACAAAATTCAGATCGATTTCAGATGGAAAAGTTAGTTTTTGGATCGACAGAAGGAAGAACGCGCTAGTTCGTCGTCAAACGCGCAAGGTTCTTCAGCTAGAACGCGCAAGGGTTATCTGCGAGTTCTAAGAAACTCGCTAATCAAGCCTGCGAGTTTGAAAAAGTGAGAATTTTTCTAAGGTCCAGAACGCGCTAGTAGCGGTCAGAGAGTTCTCCAAACGCGCTAATCGAAGCTAACGAGTTTGGAGAGGAACAGTGGTTAGCGAGTTCTTCGACGTGCGAGTTTGGTGGTTTGCGAGTTCTTCGACGTGCGAGTTTAATAAACGCGCAAGCCTCTGTTAGCGAGTTTTAGCATGAACAGTTTTTAGCGGGTTTAGGCACTTGCGAGTGTCATCATCTGCGAGTTTGCTTGCGAGTTTGTCTGCGAGTTTGCTTGCGAGTTTGTCTGCGAGTTTACTTGAGAGTTTATAAAACGCGCAAGTCTCGATCTGCGTGTTTCACAGTTAATAGGGCTTAGCGAGTTTAAGCGTCTGCGAGTTTCACTTTGAATAGTGACTTGCGAGTTTATATACTTAGAATATTTTCTGAGAAATTTTCAAAACTGTAATATGGCCTTTAATAGTGAAATTTTTTTCTCTAGGGGCGCTGCCCCTCAACCCCGCAAGGGCGTTGCCCCTTGACCCCACCCGCTAACCGGGTAGCGTGACCCCCGTGCTAAGTTTGCGGAGGGGGACAAAAGTTTTTTTTTCTGTGATCAAAATCTCTGAATTTCTTTTCAAGATTTTTCTTGTGATTTCATATTTTGGACTAACGATCAGTTCTAGTTTCTTATTTGATATATTTTTCAAACAGGTTTAAAGAAGATGACTTCAAAAGATGCACTTTCCATTGGAACCGATGTCAAGCCTCCCGTGCTGTTTAAAGGAGAATATGAACAATGGAAGGACAGTGCATATTTTAAAGAAGATGACTTCAAAAGATGCACTTTCCATTGGAACCGATGTCAAGCCTCGTGTGCTGTTTAAAGGAGAATATGAACAATGGAAGGACAGATTCTTAGATTTCATAGACCGACATGCAAATGCAGAGAAAATTCGGGAGTCTATTACAGATGGTCCTATGAAACCAATCACAGTTCAAGTACCTGTTGAAGATGAATCTGATAATGTAAATGATGATGAGGAAAGAGAAATAAAGACAAAACCATCTAAAGTAGATTTCTCAGAGTATTCTGAGGAACAGAAAAGCCGGTATAAAGCAGACAGACAGGCAAGGTCTCTTCTACTTCAAAGCATTCCCAATGACATTTACATCAAGATTGATAGCTACAAGCATGATGCTAAGCAGATGTGGGATCAATTGGAAAAGATGATGATGGGATCCAAGGTAGGGAATTAGATGAAAGTAGCTAACTTCATCAATCATTATGAAGAATTCAAAGCCAAAGAGAATGAGAGTCTGGAAGATATATATGAACGGTTTACTATGCTTCTAAATGAACTGACAAAGAACAAGGTGAACAAGAAGCAGCTGGAAAATAATGTCAAATTCCTTTAGCATTCTACGACCTGAATGGAAGAAGCATACTCGTAGGATGAAACAGATGAAGGATCTGAATTAGATTCCTTTACATGAAGTGTATGAGACTCTGAGGCAGAATGAAGAAGAAGTAGAGGAAAAGAGAGTTGAGAAAAAGAAAAAGCAGAAAAAGTTCCTGATTCTATTGCTTTGGTAGCCGGAGAGAAGGAGAAAGAAAAGAAGAAAAAGAAAGTTCTTACATCTTCTGAATCTGAATCTGCATCAGATGGTGATGATGGTGAAAGTCTGAAGCAAGCAATGATTTTATTGACCCGTGCTTTTCAAAAGAAATTCTACAAGAAGCCGGGATCAAATTCTCAAAGGTATTCTTCATCAAGTTCTAAGAATCATGAGCATCGTGAAAGAGTGGAAGGAAAGAGATATGTAGAGAAAAGATATGTGGAGAAGAAACCCGATGAGAAGAAGAAGTTCATGAATGATTACACTGCTGTTGAAAAGCCAGCAACTGACTCAATCAAATGCTACAATTGTGGCAAGCTGGGTCATTTTGCTAAAGATTGTCGGAAGCCGAAAGTTCGCAACTCTCAGTTCTATCATAACAAATTACTTTTGGCAAAACAGCAAGAAGCAGGTGTAGCTTTAATGGCTGAAGATGAATTTTGGCTGGATTATTCAGAAGGTGAAGAAGAAGAAGAAAAGGAAGAAAATGCTCATCTATGTCTCATGGGAAAAGAAGTGAAGGATGATATGTCAGATGACGAGACTGCTGATGAGGTATTAAACTTAATTGCAAAATATTTTATTACTAAAATGGAAACCATGGTTGTTGAGCTTCAAGATTTACAAAATAAATTGAAACAGGAAAAAGAAAAGGTTGTTAAAAGAAACAATAAGATCTTTGAGCTTAATAAGTCTGTTATTGTGAACAAAGATCTCATTGATTCTTTACGCAAGTCTGATTTTAATTCTAAATCTCAAGTAGATTGTTTTGAAAAGAAGATTTCTGAGTTTGAAGCTAAAGTTTCTAAATATGAGTTTGAGAAAAGAGAATCTGCACTAACTGTTCATAAACTGCAGGTTGAAAATAAGATTTTGAACAAGAAGGTAAATGGTCTGGAAGCAAAACTCTATGCGAGAGGTCAAACAGATCAAACCATTTTTCTCAATGCACCTAATGAAGAGGAAGATGTTAAAGAGAAATGGGGACTTGGCTTTAAAAACCCCCATTATCTTAAGAAAGCTATCAGAAAACAACCAGCCCTCTATAACTATGATTTTCTGAAATGTGCTGGTAAACATACTCATTTGAAACCCAAACTTGTTACCAAATTGTCAGACGAAGTTGAGGCCAAAGAAACTGAAAATAGAAAGAATAAAAAGAAAATGCAACTACCGTTTAACTATGTAAAGTTAAATGATAGTTATCTTTCAGAAACACCAAAAGTTCTTTCAAACGATTATTTTGTTAGTTATTCCGCTTCTGAGATGAAGGAAAAACCTGCAATTGCAAAGGTTTATGTTCCTACATCTATTCTTGAAAGCAAAATAGTCGAGCTTGAAAATGTTTTATCTGATGAAAAACTTTTGGTTGATATAGAACAAAATGTATTTTCTACAGTTTTAAAGAACACTGTTTTTCAAGTTAAATCAACAAAGTGTTCTACAGTTTCAAAGGCACCTCAAACTTTCTTTGATAATTCTGATGACTTATTTGAGTCTGCAAATGATTCTTTTAATTCTGATGATGGGTGCATGGAAGAATCTGATATGTTTGATATCCATTCTAAACTTCCTGATCATTCTACTTGTCTTAAAAATGAAAGAGTGTTACCAAGTGATGTTCATATTGGTGAAACATCAACTAAGGTTGGTGATTCAGTTTCTGTAACTGCTGATTACTATGCTCACGGTAAGAAACATAAGAAACAGCGATTACAGAAACAGAAATACACTGGTACACAAAAGAAAACTCAATCTCGAAAATCTTCTTTTCCTAATAAATCTATATCTTATGTTTCAGATTTAAGGAAGAAAAAGTTGAAAGCTCGATCCGAATGGAGACCAAAACGGAAGGAGGATGAGATAGCCGGATCAGTTTCTGATAATTCTTTTACTATCCAAGTTAGTAGTGATGATGATGTAATTGATCAATTTGCTTCAAATAAACAAAACCTTGTAACTTCTTACAAGAAATATTCAATAAAGCAATTGATTCAATTATCTCCTATTCCTACTACATTTTATTCTAATTATCGGAGAACTGATTTTGTTTATTCTCATAATTCTTCTGATTGGTATGGATCTTATCATGTTAATTCTTCGAGATCAAATGTTTTTCAAAGTTTTCAAAGAAAAAGAGGATCCATATTTAAATGGATACCAAAATCTTGTGCTAATCCGTTAGGGCCCATTTTTAAATGGGTACCTAAAATTGTTATTGCCTGATTTCTCTTGCAGACCCGACATATGTGGTACTTGGATAGTGGATGTTCCAAGCATATGACTGGCAAAAAGCTTTATTGTCTAACTATACAGAGAAATTCAGTGGAAATGTCAGATTCGGAAACGATCAGCTTTCACCAATCTTAGGATATGGTGACATCATTCAAGACAACATAACGATAAGTAAGGTGAGTTATGTTGAAGGCTTGGGGCACAACTTATTCAGCATTGGTCAATTCTGCGATAAAGGGTTAGTTAGAGGTCAACTTCAAGTCTACGAGTTGCTCAGTTCGCACTGAAGATGGAACAGAACTCTTATCTGGAAATCGAAAGACCAACCTCTACACCATCAATTTGTCCAAAGTTCAAATTGACAATCAAGTTTGCTTGATGACAAAAGCTTCAATGCAACAAAGTTGGCTCTGGCACAGACGTTTATCTCATTTGAACTTTCGTTATATCAACAAGCTGGTTCGTGGGAAATTGGTCAAAGGACTTCCTGAGCTGAAATATGAACGAGAACACTTATGCGCAACATGTAAGAAGGGTAAGATGAAGAGAGCCGCACACAAACCGAAGCCTGAACCAAGCACTAGTTCTCTGTTAGAACTTTTACATATGGATTTGTGTGGTCCAATGAAAACTCAGAGTTTGGGAGGAAAGAAATACGTGTTGGTTATTGTGGACGATTACTCAAGATACACGTGGGTCAAATTTCTTCGATCAAAAGATGAGACGCCCAAAGTTCTCATTACTTTCTTAAAGTCGACCCAGGTGAAAATGCAGCGACAAGTCAAGTTTCTTCGAACGGACAACGGCACAGAGTTCAAAAACAAGATAGTTGAAGAATATCTCGAATCGGTCGGGATATCACATCAGTACTCTGCTGCTCGTACGCTTGAACAAAATGGAGTAGTCGAAAGGCGAAATTGGACGCTAGTCGAGGCTGCTCGGACTATGCTTAGCCAATCAGATTTACCTCTATTCATGTGGGCAGAAGCTGTGTCGACTGCATGTCATACTCAAAATCGGTCTATGATACATCGACGTTTTCAGAAGACTCCATATGAGTTGATCAACAACAGAACACCAACTATCAAATATTTTCACATATTTGGGTGTAAATGTTTTGTGCTTAATGACAGAGAGAGTCTGAATAAATTCAGTGCTAAGGCGGACGAAGGCATCTTTATCGGTTATTCTTTAACATCTGCAGCATATCGTGTTTATCTGAAGAAGTCAAAATCAGTTGCTAAGAGCGTTAATGTCACATTTGATGAAGATATGGCTTCTGATCAAATCAGTTCAGAACCCGTTATCACAGGATTATTAGCTTCTGGACAGATCAGTCCAGAACCTGTTTCTACAGCGAAAAATTCGGATAACGCTTCTACATCTACTTCACATTTAACTGATTTAGATTTATTATTTGAATTCTTTTATGATGAGTTTCTCGGAACTAATGTATCTAAATCTGTTGTGACTAACAGGCCTGAAGACACAAGTTGCAATCAATCAGTCACTTCAGATGTCATAACTGAACAAGCATCCCCCGTTCAGTCTGAAACTCACATTCCTTTTGTTACTCCTACAGTTGAAGATACACAAGTTAATGTTGAGCTAGAAGTAACTGTTTCAGTTGGGTGTACTACTTTATCTACTCAACAGCCAGAATCTGCTATTCCAACTGATACTTCTGCACCTGAGTCTTCAACTGCAAAACCCCCTCTTGTTATTCAAACAGAAGATTCTGAAAGTGGATTTCTAGATGATGATCAAATTCAATCAATATCTACTCCACTTCCGCATTAGCATCGCTGGACCAAAGACCATCCATTACATCAAGTAATTGGAGATCTTAACAAGCCTATTCAAACTAGGTCAGCGACTCTAAATCTGTGTATGCATGATTCCTTCCTCAGCAAGATTGAGCCAACACAAGTATCTGAGGCTCTTGCTGATTCGGACTGGGTATCTGCAATGCAAGAAGAGATCAATCAGTTTAAAGCCCTAAAGGTTTGGAGATTAGTTCCTAAGCCGGAAGGTAAAACCGTGATCGGCACTAAATGGGTTTTCAAGAATAAAAAGGATGAGGAAGGTATCGTCATAAGAAACAAAGCTAGACTTGTTGCCAAAGGCTACCGGCAAGAGGAAGGCATCGATTATGATGATACGTATGCTCCAGTAGCTCGTATAGAAGCAATCCGCATGTTTCTAGCATATGCAGCTCATAAGAATTTCACAGTCTATCAGATGGATGTGAAAACAGCCTTTCTGAATGGCATTCTTAAGGAGGAAGTGTACGTGTCTCAACCAGAAGGGTTTGTCAATCCAGATAAGCCAGATCATGTTTACATCTTGGACAAAGCCCTTTATGGATTAAAACAAGCTCCTCGAGCATGGTATGACGTTTTATCCAAATTCTTGGTCAAGTCTGGTTTCTCTAAAGGTAAGATTGATACTACTTTATTCATCAAGAAGGAAAAAGCTGATATTATTCTTATTCAGATTTATGTTGATGATATAATATTTGGTTCTACTAATCCAAAATATTGCAAAAACTTTTCTAACCTCATGGTGTCACGTTTTCAAATGAGTATGATGGGAGAGATGAATTTCTTTCTCGGATTACAAGTTAAACAATTATCCACGAGGATTTTTATAAATCAATCTAAGTACATTTTGGACATTCTTCGGAAGTACAAAATGGAAAATTGTCAACCAATTGGAACCCCGATGGCACCAGGTACTAAGATCCACACTGATCCTTCGGGTAAAAGTGTTGATGTTAGAACATATAGAGGTATGATAGGATCGTTAATGTATCTTACATCAAGTAGACCAGATATTATGTTTTCAACATGTTTATGTTCTAGATATCAAGCTGCTCCCAAAGAATCCCATTTGGCGGCTGTCAAATGGATTTTTAGATATCTGAAGGGCACTGCAGACCTTGGTTTATGGTATCCTAGGGATATTGGGTTTCAACTGACTGCATATTCAGATGCAGATCATGCAGGTTGTATGTTGGATAGAAAGAGTACTTCTGGTCACGTTCAATTTCTTGGAGACAAGCTTGTTAGCTGGGCATCAATGAAACAGTTATGCGTTTCCACATCGACTGCTGAAGCGGAGTATGTAGCTGCTGCAAGTTGCTGCTCTCAAGTCTTGTGGATGTGAACACAGCTACGAGACTATGGCTTTAAGTTTGACAAAATTCCTATCTAATGTGACTCGAAGAGTGCAATCGCCTTATCTGCTAATCATGTCCAACATACTAAGACCAAACACATTGATGTAAGGTATCATTTTATAAAAGATTATGTTGAAAAAGGAACAATTGAACTCTATTTTGTAAAAACCGATTATCAACTTGCAGATTTATTTACCAAACCATTAGATGAAAAGAGATTTAATTTTCTTATCTCTAATCTTGGTATGTTAAATCTGAAGACATAATCAGTTATTACCTAATATAGTTACGAATTGTTATTTTTCGTCATTTTCTTTATCTTTATTTTCTGAAAGATATCTGCACTTTAATTGTTTGCTCATGATCTCAGGGGGAGTAAGAGAAGATTTTAGATGATCTACATTCATTTGAGGGGGAGCAAAACTAATTTATGCATTATACATTTTAACTAACAAAATTTTTGGGATGCATGATTTTAGGGGGAGCCTATAAGTCAAAAGGAGTAAGACTATGATTTCTGATTACTTCAAATCAGAACTCGTACATTAATCGTTTTATTGCTTTATGTCATTTTCTTTTAGAATAAATTTTGTGAATAAATTTTTGACTAGACTTTGAGACTTGCAGGATGAGAGAAGCTGACAAGATCATATCTAAATGACTACAGCTTGACTTTCTGAGAATTAAGATTGCGCGAAAAGGTAAATTTCTTATCTTAATCTCAAATATATCTGAAAGAAGGACAACTTTCAGGTATAGAAAACATGTTCTTAAATGTTCAAACCACTTCTGATTTTTAAACAAATTTTATAATTTGGAAGTGTGATTTTAAATGTTTTCATTTTATTATATTTATTTTTGTACTTAATTGATAAACAAACCGTGTGTTTCCAAAGATAAATACTTGCGTATTGTCTTTTCTAAATACTTTCAAGTATTCATACACACCGGTTTGACTTTGTTCAACATGTTCTTATCATGTCTCTAAATTGGAACAACTTTTCTTCGATGGTAAGACACTCCGCTTTTATTCAATGAATTTTGAGCGATATTTCATTTCGAAACGGTCATTTCAAGAATGTCTATATTTTGTTTCATATAGAGAAATATCAATTATTCTTGACCATAAGCTTTAATAGCTATATCATTCATTTATGATCATTTTCATACAATGTCAGATTTTCAAACAAGTCTCTTGCATTCATGTTCATTCATCTAATATACTTGTTTGAAAATACTTCAATGTTTCAAATGCTCAAATCTTTATGATTATATTTTATGAGTATACATATATCTGACTCATAGTTTCTATGATTTACATGTTCGAGATAAACCATTTTGAGCAACACGTTCTTTTAGGATTACTGGGTTCTTTGTGCTAGGAATTATCTGAACTTCTATGGAATCACGTTAACCAGTGATTTCTACCCAAGAAGTTAATTCCTTAGTGATTGAGTGTGAGGAGTCTAAAAGAAATGAGTGTGGGTGTGATGAGGTAAAATGAAAATGAGAGATTGGTTAGTAGTGAGCTAAATGATTAAAAAGAAAGAGGATGCGAGATCAGAGTAAAAGAATATCAAACTCTGCAGCAACTACTTTCTGAGTCGGGCAACCACATTACTAATGTTTCACATTTCTTCGTGAACGTTATTGAAACAGGCAACTAACCCATGCCAACTCTTGACTAAACCCCATAAGCTACTCATTTTCTTCTCAAAAAGAAAATGTTTCACATTTTCAAGGGGACGCAACATATTATCTATCTGGTTTTCATTTGGAAAATCTGGATATTGAAACAGAAGGAAGTCCGCCCCACCTTCGCACTTCAATCATGCACTTAGAGTCTGTGTTTATCTACTGTTGTCTCAGTGGTTTACACTATTTTGAGCCTTATAAAAAGCAATCATTTGTGCTTTAATTCTTTCTACACTTGCACGAGCACACAAGGAATTCGTTTCTTTGTCATAACATTCATAGAAATTGCCTTTGTAGTATTTCGATGATTGGATGGAAGACCTGGGGGAGTGAACATCAAAAAGCTCCTTTATATTGTGTATTCGTTACACACAGTGATTTTGTGTTACTGACAGACATTTTAACTGTTTCATCTGTTGATTCAGGAGTTACCTATTCTTATTTTGTCTGGATTTGCAACGATCTAGATGAATACTTGGTTATGGTTACCGAATCAGAGGCTTAGTATGACAGATCAAAATGGTCAAATACATTTCTTGGACGAAAAGTTTTGATGATATAGATGCTCAAATCATCTAAAAGGGGGAGTTGATATGAAGAAATGTTAAAGTTTTGAAGTTTGGAAGAGATGATATCAAGATCTGATAAAGTTTTGTGAAGTTGATTTTCTGAAATGTTCAAGTCAGAAAGTTCAAAGGGAAGATTTGAAGACAATCAAAGAATTTATGAAGTTTTGAGGAAATTTTCTTTGAAGATTATTTGTTAAAGCAAGGTGAGCTGAATCTGAAGATAATTTTCTTTCCAAAGTCTGAAAGTATTCTATGAAAGTTTTGGGGAGATTGTTAATCGTCTGAAGATAATTTTGGAAAGAAGACCGTTAAAGAAAAAGGGGAGATTGTACTGACAGAGTTTAAACTGAAGACTGAATTGCTAGATCTTTCAAAAGTGATCTTGAATCCAAAGGGGGAGATTGTTAGAGCATAAATCTGTTGGATACAAGATCAAGAAGACTGAAGGTCAAAGTTGAGAAAGTCAAAGCTGAAGAAAGTCAAATCTCATTAAAAGTCAAAGTCTCTTAATAAAAGTCAATTGTATTTGGTTTTGTATTAGTTTAGTTTTCCTTGTATTTGTGGTAGTATAAATACTTTTTCTCTTTGTATTTCAAAGGGAGGTGGCATTAGTTGATATATCAGATTTGAGAGAATACGTGTTAGAGAGAGAATGAGTTCTAGAGAGAGAAAGTGTAAATTGTGAAATTCAAAGTAATCAAACAGGTAATCTTTGATTTGAATCTTGTTTGTTTGATTGTTATTGATTAGAAACTAGATTTTGGAACAAACATTAACAATTTCCCCAAAGGTTGTAAACAAACCTCTTTCAGACATTGAAAGAAATTATCTTCATTTTTAGCTCTGAATGATTTATCCAGCTTTCTTCAAATAAACTTTCTTCAAAATCTGCTTGCATTCGAAAATCTTTGAACTTTCGCTTATCAACTTTGAACAAACTTATCTTCAACAATTCTGAAATCTTTTAATTCTTTCAGCAAACTTTCTTTAATAACTTTCTTTCACCACTTCAATATTGCTTTGAATCACACATTTCTTGATATCTTCTCCCCCTTTTTGATGAATAGAGCATCTGATCATCAAAACTTTTCTTCCAAGAAATGTCTTTGACCAATCTAATCTGTTCAAGAGCCTCTGATTCACCGTTAATCCGAACAATGTATTCATCCAGATCTTTTCAAATCTAGACAAGATAGAAACGTGTAACACCTGAATCAACAAATGAATCAGTTAAAATGCCTGTCAGTAACACAAAGTCACTGTGTGTAACGAATACACAATATAAAGGAGCTTTTTGATGTTCACTCCCCCAGGGCTTCCATCCAATCATCGAAACACCACAAAGGAAATTTCTATGAATGTTATGACAAAGAAACAAATTATTTGTGTGTTCGTGCATGTGTAGAAAGAATTAAGCACAAACGATTGCTCTTATAAGGCTCAACATTGTGTAAACCACTGAGACAACAGTAGATAAATACAGGCTCAATGTGCATGATTGAAGTGCGAAGGTGGGGCAGACTTCCTTCTTTTTCAATATCCAGATTTTCCAAATGAAAACCAGATAGATAATATGCTGCGTCCCCAGACAAATATGAAACATTTTCTTTTTGAGAAGAAAATGAGTGGTTGGTGGGGTTTAAGCACGAGTTGGCATGGGCTATTTGCCTGTTTCAATAATGTTCACGAAAGAATTGTGAAACATTAGTAATGTGGTTGCTCGGCTCAGAAAGTAGTTGGTGTAGAGTTTGATATTCTTTTACTTTGATCTCACACCCTCTTTCTTTTAAATCATTAAGCTCACTACTAACCAAACTCTTTTTTCCATTTTACCTCATCATACCCACACTCATTTCGTTTTGTCTCCTCACACTCAATCACTAAAGGATTAACTTCTTGGGTAGGAAACACTGGTTAACGTGAATCCATAGAAGTTTCAGTTAAGTCCTAACACAAAGAACCCATAGTTCCTATAAAGCATGAGTTGCTCAATATGGTTTAACTTTATCAGTTAAAGCTCTTGTACAAATGTCAGATGAATGTATGCTCAGAATATAATCATGAAGATATGAGCATTTTAAAACATGGAAGTATTTTCAAACAAATATATTGAATGAATGAATATGAATGCAAAAGACTTGTTTGAAAATCTGACATTGTATGAAAATGATCAGAAATGAATGATATAACAATCAAAGGTTAAGGTCAATAATAATGGATATTGTCTATACGAAACAAAAATATAGACATTCTTGAAATGACGTTTAGAAATAAAATATCGCTCAAAATTCTTGAAAGTACAAGCGGGGTGTCTTACCATCGAAAATATGTTTCAATTTAGAGACATGGTAAGAACATTTTGAACAAAAAAAATCAAACCGGTGTGTGTGAATACTTGAAAGGATATAGAAAAGACAAAACACTAGTAATTATCTTTGGAAACACACGGTTTGTTTATCAATTAAGCACAAAAATAAAATGAAAACATTTAAAATCACACTTCCAAATTATAAAATCTGTTTAAGAATCGGGAAGTGGTTTGAACATTTCAGAACATGTTTTCTATATCTGAAAGTTGTCCTTCTTTCAATTACATTTGAGATTAAGATAAGAAATTTACCTTTTCGCACAATCTTAAATCTCATGAAGTCAAGCTAAAGTCATTAAGATATGATCTTGTCATCTTCTCTCATCCTGCATAAGTCTCAAACTCTAGTCAAAATTTATTCACAAATTTTATTCGAAAATAAAAGACATAAAGCAGTAAAACGATTAAAGAACGAGTTCTGATCAGAAGTAATCAGAAATCGAAGTTCTTTACCCCCCCTGAAAATATGCATCTGAAATTTATCAATAAAAGGCACATGATAGATATCTACGACTTCATTTGAAGTGTAATTCATCATATCTTCCGAACACATATTTCCAGAAAAAAAAATTATGTACTCCCCCTTGAAGGTTGATTTCCTCTTCTGAATATCTGAGTACACTCTCTTATCAACCCGGGAGTAGCATCTCTTTTTCATCATTGAAGTACGAGTCCTAAACTGTTATGTTTAGAAGTCAAACTTCGTTGAAATACGGGTCCTAAGCTGATTTACTTAGAAGCCTTTGTTCTTGACATTGAGGTGCGGGTCTTGAACTGTATTTTTCAAGAGCCATTGTTCTCTTACTCCCCCTTGACTTGTGGTGCCTGCAACATAGAATCAATCTTCGGTTTTGGTACCCACTGGTATTTGGGTCCATGTATGTTAGTTGCAGTTCGTATAGGAGTAACTGAATAAGAACCATACCAGTAATGATCACTATCTTTATGAACAAAATCATATGTATGACAGTAAGAACAATACCTCTTTTTAGATAACCTGAACATTTGATCTCTCGAATAAGAAAGATCTGGTTTACCTGTCAGCACTTTGTTCTTCTTGGCTGTTGATGCATGTACAAATGATTTGTTACTTTTCTTCTCTTCCTTATTTCCTTTCTTTTCTTCCTTCTTCTCATCTTCAACTGGTTTTATCTTCCAAACCAGCTTCTCTTTTTCATATCTTCTTCTTATATGTGCACCTGAACCATCTACATTTTGATCATAGAAAATGTTAGTTGTACGAATTTGATCAAAAGATTTAACTGACCTTCTTGTAGACACAGTTTTCTGATGTGAACTTGAGGCAGTCTTGTTAGAACCAGCTGAACTATTTCTAGGTGTGTGAATTTTTGACTCTGGAGTCGTTTGCTCAGTCACCACCACCTTTGAAACAATCTTTTCAAGCTCTTTTACCTTTGAAGAGTAACCGTCTCTTTCTTTTACAAGAAGGTCAATCTTTTTCTCAAAGTCAAACTTTGTTTGTTGCTCTTTAAGTGCACTTGTAGATAGCTCAGATAGCTTTGCAGTTAATTTTCTTATCTCCTCCTCAAAAATAGTTCTTTCATCTTCAAAAATCTTCTCAGCATCCTTTCTTCCACCTGATATCTCCTTAAAGAATCCAACATTCTTTTGCTCAATCTCCTTTTTATCCTTTGCAAGTTTTTCTCTTTCAATAATGATCACTTTCTCAAAATCAGAAACTTGTTGAGAAAGCTTTAAACATTTCAGCTCAACTGTCTTCTTTTCATCAACACATTTTCTGGAAAACTCGGAGAACTTCTTAGCAAACTCTTTCTTTTCTTTCTCAAAAACTGATCTTTCTTCAATAATTTGCAATTCTAATTCAAAGATCTTCTTATCATTAGCACACCCTGTTTGCTTAAACTTGACAATTTGATCTTCTAAGTCTGAGATCTTGCATTTTAACTCAGTATATTCAGCTTCCAAAATCAGTATTTTCTCATCATTCAGCCCAGAAGTCTGTTTCAGCAGATCTTCATTTATTTCTTTAATGCACTAACTTCTTCTCTCAGTATCTTCCTTTCATCATTGTATCTGTTTGATCTCTTTGAGTAGTGGTCAACTGAGGAAGCAAGATTTTTATTCTCTAATTTGAGCTTTTCAATCTTCGTTTCATCATCATCAGAAAAATATCCCATCTTGAATATCTATTTCAAAAAGAACTTGAACTTGAACTTGATCGTTAATCTAAATGAAATCTCAAGAAAATAGAAATACTTGAAATAAAAAAAATTCAGAAACTTTGATCACAATCAGAACTATATCCCCCTCCGCAGACTTAGCACGGGGGTCCCTTGCGGGGTCGAGGGGCAGCGCCCCTAGAGAAATTTTTTTCACTATTAAGGGCCATATTACAGTTTTGAAAATTTCTCAGAATTTTTTTTTTCTAAGTCTTCCACGCTTTGCGCTTCACACAGGAATCGCAAACCTCTACTTTGCGTTTCAAGAAGGAAACGCAAACCACAACATCTCTGAACTCAACTTTGCGTTTCTAGAAATCCTTTGCTTTTGTCAACTTTGCGTTTCAAATTACAAACGCAAGACACACTTTGCGTGTCAAGTTACACCCGTAAGACGCACTGTGAGTGTCTCGTTACACCCGCAAGACACACTGTGCGTGTCTCGTTTCTCAAATGACTTTACACCCGCAGACTTTGAATGACCCGCATTCCTCTGAAGAACTTGTACATTTCTTGATGATAGACCCGCAAACTTCGGTGAATCAAACGCACACCTGAAGAACAACCCGTAAACCTCTAAAATCGAACTAAATCGCACTAACAACTCATTTAAACCTAGAAATCTTAACTAGAAACTTCAACAATTTGATCTTCTATACAACTCGAACACAAAACTATTACTAATTTTCAATCAAATACACAAAAATTACAAATTTGAATCAGATACAGTGTCAAGAACTCATGAACACGAAAACCACACAAAATTCGAAAATTCGAATTGATTACAGTGATATTGACAAATCTTTCTATACAAACTCGATCGATTTCACTTTCCTAACAAAACCTAATCGATTACAAAACTCACTAAAACTCAAAAATCAAATCTGAACCTCGAAGAACACAGATACGAACATTATGACTTTCTTGAATTTCGATTTGGATCTGCTCTGATACCAATTGTTGTTCCCAATATTCAAGTTCTAATCACTAAAAAGTAATCAAGATGAGAATTCGTAAATCATATGTCATTGAATTTCAATCGAATATTACAAACTCTCAACTTTCTCTCTCTACAAACACTCTCTCTCTCTCTCTAGAATGATTTTCTAATCACCTCTTCTCTGATTCGTATTATGAGTGTTCTACTGATTACAAAGACAACAAAGGTATTTATACCCTTTACAAATACAAAGAAATTAAAATACAAATACATTGACTTTGACATTTATTAACAAAAGACTTTGACTTTGATGAGAGTTGACTTTCCAACCTTTGACCTCTTGATCTTTTGTCTTCAAACTTTATGATCTTGAATCCAACATATTTATGCTCTAACACTCTTCTACTTCAGAGTATCCCGTATGAGATATACATAAAGATAGACAGCTACAAAACGAACGCGAAAAAGATGTGGGACCAGTTGTAAAAGATGATGATGTGTTCTAAGGTGGGAAACCAGATGAAAGTGGCCAACTGTATAAACAACTATGAAGAATTTAAGGCCAGAGAAAATGAAAGCCTTGAGGAAACATATGAAAGATTCGTGCTTATTCTGAACGAACTTTCAAAGAACAAAGTCAAGATGAAGCAGATCGAGAACAATGTCAAGTTCCTAAGCATTCTACAGCCGGAGTGGAAAAAGCACAATCGCAGAATGAAACAGATGAAGGATCTAAGTGACATTCCACTACACGAGGTGTATGAGACTTTATGCCAAAATGAGGAGGAGGTTGAAGAGAAAAGGAATGAGAAGAAAAAGAAAGATGAGAAAGTTGTTGACCCCATTGCACTGGTAGCTGGAGAGAAGGAGAAAGAGAAGAAAGATAAGAAAAAGAAGAAAATAGTGATTCCCAGTTCTGATTTTGAGTCTGATTCGGATAGTGATGAAGGTGAAAACCTCAATCAAGCTATGATTTTATTGACCCGTGCATTTCAGAAGAAGTTTTACAAGAAACCAGGTTCTAATTCTCAAAGGTATTATGCATCCGGATCAAATAATTATGAACATCGAGAAAGAGTTGAAGGAAAAAAGATTTGAAGAGAAAATGTATGTGGACAGAAAGACGGAAGAGAAGAAAAAGTATCTGAATGATTATACTGGTGCTGAAAAGAAAACAGATGACCTGATTAAATGCTACAACTGTGGTAAGGTCGGTCACTACGCAAAGGACTGTCGGAAGCCCAAAGTTTGAAATTCAGAATATTACAAGAACAAGATGCTCTTGGCCAAGCAACAAGAGGCTGGCAAGGCACTCATGGCTGAAGATGAGTTCTGGTTAGATCATTTAGATGACGAAGAAGAGAAGGATGAAACAACCCATATGTGCTTAATGGAGATACAGTGAAATATGATGATTCTAATGAAGAGACAGCAAATGAGGTACTAAATCTATCTGAATCTGATTTTATGACCAAAATGGAAGCTATGATGGTCGAACTTCAAGATCTACAATCAAAACTGAAAAAGGAAAAGAACAGAGTTGTGAAGAAAAATCTAAAGATCTTTGAACTTGACAAGGAGCTTGTTGGGAACAAAGATTTGATTGATTCTCTAAACAAATCTGCTTCTATTTTTAAACAAGAAAAAGATTGTTTTGAAAGTAAGATTTCTGATTTTCTAAGTCTGATTTAGAAAAGCATGAATGTGTTCTAAAAGCTCATATTTTGCAGGTAGAAAACAAAAACTTAGAAAAGAAGGTAAATGGTCTGGAAGCCAAACTTTATGCACGAGGCCAAACAAATCAAACTATTTTTCTAAACACACCTAACGAAGAGGCTGATTTTAAAGAGAAATGGGGACTCGGTTATGAAAACCCCCATTACTTAAAGAAAGCCATCAGAAAACAACCAACATTATATAATTTTGATTTTCTTTTTGCTGTTGGCAAATATCATCATTTAAAACCCAAATTTGTTACCAAGTAATCTGACGAGGTTGAGGCTAAAGAAGATGAGAAAAGAAAGAATTTAAAGAAAATGCAACTACCATTCTGCTATCAAAAGTTGAATGATAGTTGTCTTTCTTAAAAACCAAAGGTTCTTTCAAACGATTATTTTGCAAGCTATTCCGTTACTGAGTTGGAGGCAAAACCTGTAACAGCAAACATTTATGTTCCTCCACTTATCTTAGAAAGCAAAATAATTGAACTTGAAAATGTTTTATCCGATGAAAGAATCTTGGCTGACATTGAACAAACTATATTTTCAATTGTAATAAAGAACACTGTTTTCAAAGATGAATCTCAAAAGTGTTCTAACTCTTCTATGACACCTCAAACCTCTGAAATTGACTTTTATGACTTATTTGTGTCTGCAAATGATTTCTTAAATTCTGATGATAGGTTTATAGATGAAAGTATTGAGATGTTTGATTTTAATGCTCAACTTCCAGATCATTCTACTTTTGTTATAAATGGTCAAGCTTTACCAAGTGTGCATGAAATAGGTGAATCATCAATTAAAGTTGGTGAATCAGTTTCTGTGAATGCCGATTACTATGCAAAAGGTAAGAAGCAAAAGAAACGACGTTCACAGAAACAGACTAACACTAGTAAGCTAAAGAAAACTAAATCTCAGAAATCTGATTTTCCTAACAAATCTAAATCTTTTGTTTCAAATTTAAGAAAGAAAAGGTCTGAAGGTCGAACAGAATGGCGACCAAAACAGAAGATAGTTAAGAGTGCAGAATCATGTCTTGATTTGGATTGTAATAGATTTACTAGTAGTACTTCTGATGTAGTTGGTGATGTTGCTTTGAATATACAAAACCTTGTAACTTCTTACAAGAGATATACAATAAAGCAATTATTCCAATTATCTCGGTTTACTGCTAAGTCATCTAATTATAGCCGGAATGATTTTGTATCTCACTGATATTCTGATGATTAGTTTGGTACTTATCATGTTTGTTCTTATAAGCCATATGTTTCAAAGATTTTTCAAAAGTTCAGAGGATCCATATACAAATGGATACCAAAATCTTGTGCTAATCCGTTAGGACCCACTTTTAAATGGGTACCTAAAGTTGTTATTCCCTGATTTCTCTTATGCAGACTCCTCATATGTGGTACTTGGATAGCGGGTGTTCCAAGCATATGACTGGGCAAAAGGATTTATTGTCTAATTATACAGAGAAATTCTACGGGAATGTACGTTTTGGTAACGATCAGTTTTCACTGATTCTAGGCTACGGTGACATCATTAATGTGACGATTACGAAGGTGAGTTACGTAGAAGGATTAGGGCATAACCTATTCAGTATTGGCCAGTTCTGCGACAAAGATCTAGAGGTAAATTTCAAGGCCAAACGATGTTCTTTACACACTGAAGATGGAAAAGAACTCTTGGTCGGAACACGAAAGTCTAACCTCTACACCATAAATCTGTCAAAGGTCCAGACTGACAATCAGGTTTGTCTACTATCAAAAGCCTCACTGCAACAAAGCTGGTTATGGCACCGAAGGCTTTCTCACTTGAATTTTCGCTACATCAATAAGTTGGTCACTGGTAAGTTAGTCAAAAGACTTCCTGAGCTGAAATATGAGAAAGAACATCTGTGCGACATGTGAAAAAGGTAAAATGGAGAGAGCTGCTCACAAGCCGAAGCCTGAACAAAGTACAAGTTCTCCACTGGAATTGTTTCATATGGATCTTTGTGGTCCAATGAGAACGCAAAGCATAAGTGGCAAGAAGTATGTATTAGTTATTATGGACGATTATTCGAGATATACATGGGTCAAATTTCTGAGATCAAAGGATGAGACACCCGAAGTCATCATCAGTTTCTTAAAGACTACCCTAGTAAATATTCAAAAGCCAGTCAAGCTTCTGAGAACAGACAACGGTACAGAGTTTAAGAACAAAATTGTTGCAGATTATCTCGAATCGGTCGGGATAACACATCAATTCTCTGCTGCTAGAACGCCAGAACAGAATGGAGTAGTAGAAGGACGTAATCGGACGCTAGTCGAGGCCGCTCGTATTATGCTGAGTCAATCCGATCTACCTCTGTTTCTGTGGGCATAAGTTGTTTCGACTGTGTGCTATACACAGAATCAATCCATAATACATCGCCGGTTTGGAAAAACTCCTTATGCTTTGATTAATAATCGTACACCTAATATCAAATACTTTCATATCTTTGGATGTCGGTGTTTCGTACTTAATGATCGAGAGAACTTGAACAAGTTCGGATCTAAGGCTGATGAAGGCATATTCATTGGATATTCTCAAACATCTGCTGCATACCGGGTGTACTTGAAGAAGTCCAAGACAGTAATAGAAAGCGTCAATGTAACATTTGATGAGGATGTGGCTTCTGAACAACACAGTTCAGAACCCGTGCTTACAGGAGTTTTAGCTTCTTGACAGATCAGTCCAGAACCTGTGTCTACTGAGACTAATTTGGATAAAGCTTCAACTTCTACATCACATTTATCTGAATTAGATTTATTGCTTGAATTTTTCTATGATGAGTTTCTAGGATCTAAACTTCTTAAATCTGTTGTGGTTGACAGGTCAGACGATTCAATGACTCATCATCCAACTACTTCAGATGTGTCTACTGAACTAGTTACCCCGATTCAGATAGAAACTCTAGTTCAAATAATTACTCCTTCAGTTGAAGTTGCACCTGAAACTGTTGAACCAGAAGTTTATACTTCAGTTGGCTGCACTGTGATGGAAAATCAACAAACTGACCAAGCTGTCTCAATTGAAACTTCTGTACAAGAAACTTCAACTATAACCCCAACAAATACTGATCAAGAAGAAGATGAAAGTGGATACTTAGATGAGTTTTATGATCAATCTACATCGAATCCACTCCTTCAGGAACATAAATGGACCAAAGAGCACCCGATAAGCCAAATAATTGGAGATCCAACTTTACCGGTGCAAACTAGGTCTGCTACACTGAACATATGTATGCATGACTCATTCTTGAGTAATATAGAGCCTACTCGAGTATCAGAAGCTCTAGATGACTCAGATTGGGTGACTGCCATGCAAGAGAAGCTAAATCAGTTCGAAGCCTTGAAAGTCTGGAGACTTGTACCAATACCTGAAGGAAAATCTATTATTGGTACAAAATGGGTATTCAAGAACAAAAAGGATGAAGATGGTATCGTAATTCGAAACAAAGCACGACTTATCGCAAAAGGCTACCGGCAAGAGGAAGGCATTGATTATGACGAGACTTACGCTCTAGTAGCACTTATTGAAGCGATCAAAATGTTTCTTGCGTACGTTGCTCATAAAAACTTCACTGTTTACCAGATGGACGTGAAGACTGCCTTTCTAAATGGCATTCTTAAGGAGGAAGTCTATGTCTCACAACCTGAATGATTTGTGAATCCAGATAGACCAGATATTGTCTACATCTTAGATAAAGCACTTTATGGTCTTAAACAAGCGCCTCGAGCCTGGTACAAGGTATTATCAAAGTTTTTGGTCAAGTCGGGCTTCACTAAAGGTAAAATCGATACTACTTTGTTCATTAAGAAAGAAAAAGTCGATATCATTCTTATTCAAATATATGTGGATGACATTATATTTGGCTCTACAAATCCCAAATTCTGTAAGAACATTTCTAACCTTATGGTGTCACGTTTTCAGATGAGTATGATGGGAGAGATGAATTTCTTTCTCGGATTACAGGTCAAGAAATTTTCAACGGGGATTTTTATAAACCAAGCTAAGTACATTTTTGATATTCTTCGGAAATTCAGAATGAAAACTTGTAAACCTATTGGAACCCTGATGGCACCGGGAACTAAGATTGGCATGGATCATTCGGGAAAACCTGTCGATGTTAGAACCTATAGAGGGATGATTATATGTTTTCAAGTAGGCCATATATTATGTTTTCTACATGTTTATATGCAAGATATCAGGCTAATCCAAAAGAATCCCATATGTCTGCAGTTAAGCACATATTTAAATATATGAAAGGGACTGCAGATCTTGGTCTGTGGTATCCTAAAGATACTGGTTTTGAACTAACAGCTTACTCAAATGCAGATCATGCAGGATGTATGTTAGACAAGAAGATTACATCGGGTCATATTAAATTTCTTGGAGATAAACTCGTTAGTTGGGCATCAAAGAAACAACTGTGTGTTTCCACATCAATGGCTAAGGTGGAATATGTTGTTGTTGCAAGCTGTTGTTCTCAGGTGTTGTCGATGAGGACGAAACTACGAGATTATGGCTTCAAATTTGACAAGATTCCGATTTACTGTGACTCTAAGAGCGCCATTGCAATATCAGCAAATCCTGTACAACATACAAAGACCCAACACATAGACATACGATATCATTTTATAAAAGACAATGTCGAAAAAGGTACAATAGAACTTTATTTTGTAAACACGGATTATCAGCTTGCCGATTTGTTTACCAAGCCTCTTGATGAAAATTGATTTAATTTTCTTATCTCGAAACTTGGTATGCTAAATCTCAAGACATAATCTGTGATTACCTATTAAAGTTTTCGTATTGTTATTTTTCTTCATTTCTTTATTTTTATTCTGAAAAGATATCTGCACTTTAAGGTATGTTCATGGTTTCAGGGGGAGTGAGAGAAGATGAAAAGATGATCTATATCCGTTTGAGGGGGAGTTCATATGTTTTTCATTGATATATTTTCTCATGCATAAATGCAGGGGGGAGTAAGAGTAAAGAAGATGAGTATTGAATATGACTTCTGATTACTTCATATCAGAACTCGTACATTCAATGTTTTACTGCTTTATGTCGTTTAATTTTTCAATAAATGTTGTGAATAAAGTTGCTTTGATGACTTTGTGATTTTTGCAGATTGAGAGGATGCTTACAAGATCATATCATTATGACTTTAAGCTGACTTCATGAGATTTAAGACAGATTGAAAAGGTTCATTTCTATTCTTAATCTCATATATGATTGAAAGAAGGACGACTTTCAATCATAGAAAACATGTTCTTAAATGTTCAAACCACTTCTGATTCTTAAAACGATTTCATGAATTTTAGAAGTGTGATTTTAAATGTTTTCATTTTATTTGTGCTTACATGTTTAAAAATCGTGTGTTTCCAAAGATTAATACTTGTGTATTATCTTGTCTATAAACTTTCAAGTATTCACACACACCGGTTTAATATTTTTGTTGATTTTGTTCTTACCATGTCTCAAATTGAAACAAATTTTTCGATGGTAAGACACCCCGATTGAATTCCAAAGAATTTTGAGCGTGATTTCATTTCTAAACGTTCTTTCAAGAATGTCTATATTTTGGTTCATATAGACAAATTCCAATTTTTGCTGACCTAAGCCTTAATTGCTAAATCATTTTTTTGATTGATCTGATTATATCATTGTTAGATTCTTAAAACACTTCACTTGACTTTGTTTCATTTGTTCAATTTCATTGTTTTGAGAAATCTTAAATGTTCAAAAGCTCACACATTGATAAGATGAGGCATACATACATTGACGATGGTATTTTGTGCTTAATTGCTAAACAAATTGTTGAGCAACATGTTCTTATAGGACAACATGGGTTTATTGTGTGAGGACTTAAATGCAACTTCTATGGATTCACGTTAACAAGTGTTTCCTACCCAAGAAGTTAATACTTGAGTGATCGATTGTGTGAGGAGTCAAATATTGAGTGTGGGTTGAGTGACGAGGTAAAATGTAAATGAGAGTTTGGTTAGCAGTGAGCTCAATGATTAAAAGAAAGAGGGTGAGAGATCAGAGTAAAAGAATATCAAACTCTGCACCAACTTTTTCTGAGTCGGGCAACCACATTACTAGTGTTTCACAATTCTTCGTGAACATTATTGAAACAGGCAACTAGCTCATGCCAACTCTTGATAAAAACCCCACCAACTATTCATTTTCTTCTAAAAAAGAAAATGTTTCAATATTTCAAGGGGATGCAGCACATATGCTATCTGATTTTCATTTGGAAAATCTGGATATTGAAAAAGAAGGAAGTCTGCCCCACCTTCGCACTTCGATCATGCACAATAGAGTCTATGTTTAATTACTGTTGTCTCAGTGGTTTACACGATTTTGAGCCTTTTTATATAACAATCATCATGTGCTTAATTCTTTAAAACACTTGCACGAACACACAAGGAAATTTGTTTTTCTTGTTATAACGTTCATAGAAATATCTTTGTGGTGTTTCGATGATTTAATGGAAGACCTGGGGGAGTGAACATCATAAAAGCTCATTTCCAATGTGTATTTGTTACACACAATGACTTCGTGTTACTGACAGACATTATAACTGATTCATTTGTTGATTCAGGTGTTACACTCATAATTTGTCTGGATTTGAAAAGATCTAGATGAATTGATGAATGGTTGGAGGCTCAGATTTTTGAAAGATCAATGGTCAGATTTCAGAGACATTTCTTGTAAAGAGTTTTGATGATTTCATGCCTCATTCATCAAAAAGGGGGAGAAGATTTCAAGAAATCTATGATTCAAAAATGTTATAGATGGGGAGACAGCTTCAAGAAATATCAATTTGAAGAAAGTTTGAAGAATGATTTTTGAAAGATGAAAGAGAAAGTTTAAAGATTTCTGAAGATGAGTTGATTTTCCAGAAATTTTATTTGAAGATAAGTTTGCTGAAGCAAATTGAACTGAAAATGAAGATAATTTCTTTTCAGTATTTGAAAGAGATTTATACTATCTTTGGAGACAAATGTTATAACTTTTGAAGACAGACTTTGGAAGTTTTGAAGATATTGTTGATCAAAGAAAGGAGAGATTGTATTTCAAAGCTAAGATGATCTGAATTGAAAGAGGTCTACAAAGGAGGAGAATGATTTGCAAAATCTTTCTGAAGATGATCTTGGATCCAAAGGGGGAGATTGTTAGAGCACATATTTGTTGGATGCAAGATCATATAAAGCTGAAGGTCAATGATCAAGAAAGTCAAAGCTGAAAGTCAACTTTCATTGTAAAAGTTAATCAATATAATATGTCAAATTGTCAAAGTCTTGTTTTTTTGTTAACTGTGTAGTTTTGTCTTTAATAGTCTTGTAGCTTGTTGTGGTGAGTAGAATCTTGTAACTGAGAATGTTAGCTCCAAATCTTCTGTTTGTTAAAGTGTTGAAAATACCCGTCCTATTTCAGAGGACCTCCAAAGATAGACTTCAGAGGACATAGACTTCAGAGGACGAAGACTTCAGAGGACAAACCTGCCTCTGAAGTACTTATCAGAGATTGCAGCTTTCAGCAGAAGACATCAGAGATGGCTTCATCAGAGACTCTGAAGACAACATCAGAGCTCTGAAGACATTCTCTCTGATGAAGGCGTTGGACTTTCCTGAAGTATCAGAACAGATAACCAATCACTTAGTGATAAGATTTACTTTATAGAGTAGGTTACTGTTCAAGCGTTTTGAACTTACCTTTTAGGTAAGACATTGTTCAAGCATGCTTCTATTTGTCAGAATAGTACACTCTTTACTTTATGGTCCTATAAATAGGACCATCACTCCTTTGACAAAAGTGCGCTTTTTGATATCTTGCATAAGAAGAATCAATTGAATATATCTCACGAAGATCTTGTTCTTTCTACTTGCTTTATATCTATGAACTGTGATATTTGAATCTGCTTTTGATATTAAACTATATTGCTTCCGCTGTTAATACTCTTGTTGTTTATATCATTATTGTTATAAGATTAAATCTAGGATCCAACAATTGGTATCAGAGCCTCCTTTGTTTTCTAAAACAAAGAAAGATCATATCTGCATACTCGGATAGATTTATTTCTTATTGATTCAAGATTTTAACATCTGTGCATGCTTATATAAACCCTGGTTTATTAAACTTCATATGTTCCAGATTTAAAAGTAAATCACAGTTACATCATTTAA
Organism: Arctium lappa; assembly: GCA_023525745.1. NCBI lineage: Eukaryota > Viridiplantae > Streptophyta > Magnoliopsida > Asterales > Asteraceae > Arctium > Arctium lappa. The sequence continues at coordinate 28,096,352 of CM042062.1, forward strand.
TAGAAAGATCTTCATAGAAAAGCATCAGTTCTTCAAATCTTCATCTTTTCTTCACAAAAATGGCAAACTCAAGTGTTAGCTCCAAATCATCTGTTAAAGTGTTGAAAATACCAGTCCTATTTCAGAGGACTTTCAAGAAGATACACTTCAGAGGACGAAGACTTCAGAGGATGAAGACTTCAGAGGACACACCTGCCTCTGAAGTACTTTTCAGTAACTAAGACATCAGAGATGGCTTCATCAGAGGCTCTGAAGACATCGTCAGAGCTCTGAAGACATTCTCTGGATGTTCACGTGAGAATGAAGACATCAGAGATGGCTTCATCAGAGGCTCTGAAGACATCGTCAGAGCTCTGAAGACATTCTCTCTGGATGTTCACGTGAGAATGAAGACATCAGAGATGGCTTCATCAGAGGCTCTGAAGACATTCTCTCTGAAGATGTTTTCTGAAGTTCAGAGAATGAACAGAAGAACAGATGACACGTCACTTAGTGATAAGATTTACTTTCTAGAGTAGGTCACTGTTCAGCATGCTCTTTCTCGTCATACAAGTACACTGCTTACTTTATGGTCCTATAAATAGGACCATCACCTTATTGTTCAAATTGTGCTTAAGAAGTTATATATCTGATAATATAAGTTGAATACTTTATTCTAAGAATATCTTGTTTATCTTTATCTGCTTTATGAACTGTGATATTTGAATCTCCTTTGACATTAAACTGTATTACTTCCGCTGTCATTACTCTTATTGTTTATATCATTGTTACGAGATTAGATCTGGGATCCAACAATTGGTATCAGAGCTTCCTTTGTTTCTAAAACAAAGAAAGATCATATCTGCATACTCGGATAGATTTACATCTCATTGATTCTAAAACTTTCAATATCTGTGCATGTTCATATAAACCCAGTTTATTCAAGAACATCATATGCTCTAGATTTGACAGTAAATCACAGTTCATTACTCAAAGCATCTGCACTTAATTTATTTTTATGGCAAACTCAAGCATAAGTGCCATGTATACAGCTGGGTCATTAACAAAACCTCCTACACTTTTAAGGGATGAATATCCCCAATGGAAAATAAGGATGGTAAATTTTCTAGAAGGTATGGACAGGGATCTTTTTAGATCTGTGAACATTGGACCTCACATTCCAATGGTGTTGGTACCAAGAGTTCCTGCAATAGCAGATACTGCCGAAATACCTGCATATTATGAAAAGAAAACCACAAACTTCACTGATGAAGAAAATAATATGATGGATAATGACTCAAAAGCTGTTAGATTACTCATAATGGCCATTCCCAATGATATCTTTCAAGAACTTGATTCTTGTAAAACCGCAAAAGAGATATGGTATGAGTTGTTAAATCAACTTGAAGGTGGCCTACAAACTCAGAAAAACAGAAGAAATCTATGCATCAATGAATATCATGATTTTCATGCTCTACCAGAAGAAAAGTTACACCAAACTTACTCAAGATTCAACTTTCTAATAAACAAATGTAGAAAGTTTGGAGTGATAAGAACAAAAGAGGAAAACAACGTTCTTTTTTTGAAAAGCTTGAATGAAGAATGGTCACAACTGTACATGTCTATACAGGCTAATCAAGATCTTGAGTCATGGTCATTAACTGACATTTATGGTACTCTTGTTGCACATGAAAAAGAAGTTATGAAGCAAAAATCAAAAACCTCTTTGGGTGGACCCCTTGCACTTGTTTCAAAACAAACATCAAAAGAAAACAACTGTGAAGAGTCACAAAAATGTTTGGAAACAAAAAGAAGATCCAAAAAGGTTTTGATAGCAGAAGAAACCCATACTGATTCAGACTCAGATGAAGATATAAATGCCTTTGCCAAATCTCTTGCATTAATCACTCATCAGTTTAACAAGAAATTTGGTAAGAATGTATTTGAAGGAAGGAGAGAGAATGAAGAAAGAAGAAATCCGGAGAGAAGATTTCAACAAGAACCCAGATTCACTCCATATAGTGATCAAAAGGGTGCAAACTTCAACCATGAAAATGCAACACCACAAACAAGACCACAACAGCCATTCCAACCAAGGTATCCACAACCACAAAGATACTTCAAACCTCAAGAACAGAAGCCAGAGACAAGCTCTACCACTCTTCCACCAAATCAAAATGATGGAAGATGCTTCAGATGTGGAAAATCAGGCCACTTCTCTGCAAACTGCAGAGGAAAACTTGTCAAAGATCAAGATTACTACAAGAACAAATACAAATACAATGTAAAAGAAAGAGTTCTTGTAGCAGAAATAGAAGACTGGCTATCTGACTCAACAAGTGATGGTGAGGAAGAGCCTACCAATCTCTGTGGTATGGCTTTTTCAGATGGAAATCAAACTGATGAAGCATCCGAAGATAACTCTGAAAAGGTAAACTCTCTTTACACCTCTGACAGTGATCCTGAAATAGATGCTTTTAAACTAATTAATGAACTTCAGGATCTAAAGCAAAAGTTTGTTGAAGAAAAAGAAAAGAGAGAGCAAGTAACAAAAGAGCTCATTTTTTACAAAAGAGAAAAGAATCTTCTGGAGTCAGAAAAGAAAGAAATTTTTCTTGAAAAAACCAAACTTGAAGAAACCAACAAGCAAAAAGAAAAATCATTTTCGGAAGAAAGAAAAGAGATTGAAAAAGTTTTAAAAGGAAAAGAAGAAGAAGTAAAGAAATCTGAGTATGAAAGGCTCAATTCTATTGCCTTAACCAAATTTTTTCAAAAAGAAAGAGAAATCTTACATCAATCTCTAGATAGACAAAATCTACGAATCAAAAGTTATGTCAATGCACAAAGTGTTTTCGATAAAATAAAAACTCAAATGGACTCTCAAGGGCTAGGATTCAATGAGTTGAATTCATTTAATGGATTGGAGAAAACTTCACTTTCTTCCACTTTCTGTATAGGAAAGGTCCAAACCTTTGAAGATCCATCTCTGAATAATTTCAAAAGAATGAAAACATCAGAGGGATCAAAAGAAAGAGCTTTAAATTTCAAAAATACAAAGTACTCTGAAGTAAAAGACATGAAAGAATCTGTGTTACAGATAAAAGAAGAAACTTCAGAGGTACACTTTACAAAACCTCAGAGCTATGATTCCAAAGAAATTTTCAGGTTTGATGCTTTCATCTCAAGAGAATCAGAGACATTTGAACCAAGTACCTCTGATACAAGTACTTCTGAAAATGAATCTCAGAATTCACTTAATCCGAATGCTCCTCTGTATTCACCAAAGTCAGATGAAAACATCAGAACTACGTTTAAAGATGATGTTCAAAAGATTTGGGAAGAAAATGTCATGGAGGACGTGAAAAGAAAAGAAAGCATGAAACGAATCATCAAAGTCTCTAGATCAAAAGAAATAAAAAAACCAATAGAGATAGATATCTCTATTAAATCTTTCAGAGATTTTCTTGACTCTGATTCAGAATCTGATTTAGAGATTGATGAACAGATTTTTTGTAAACCAGGGAATGTAATTCACAAAAGAATAGAAACTGTTGGCTCTGGTATTTTGAATGTTCCAATTTCAGTATTGAAAACCAAAACCAGAATACCAATAAATCCTGATTTTGCAAATATGTGTTTACAAGCAAAAACATCTCTGGAACTTGAAAAAGATTTGCAAGAAAAGGCAAAGAATAAAACAAACACTTCTGGTTCTTACACCTATAAAACAATAAAATTCTCTCCTGAACAAAAAGGCAAATGGACAAAAGTTAACCATATTGATCTTGTCTGTGCAGTAAGCAGCAAAGAAAAGAAGATGTTTTTGAACAAGAAAAAGCAACTTGAAAAGAAGACTGTCTATCAAGCAAAAAGAAAAGAACTAGTTAGGGATAAAAGTAATATTCCTAGTGCTAGTTACAAAAGAAGTCAAAATGTAACAAATGCTTTTAATAAAAGGAAAAACTTTGCTCTTACTTCTTCTTGTTCCATTAATTGTAACTGCATTTATCTCTTGATGAAACTGAAAAATCATTTTAAAGGATCACACTGTCTTTTGAATAAATCTCTGGAAAATATCTCAGAGACAAAATCTCAAGGAAAGACGAGGAAAGGCAAGACATCAAATGATGAGATGCCAAAAAGTCATACGAATCCACCAAAGTCTAACACAAAAGGACCCATAATGAGGTGGGTACCTAAGAAACAATAATCTGTCTTGCAGAAACAGTCAATGCCAATCTGGTACCTAGATTCTGGATGTTCAAGGCATATGACTGGAAATAAAGAACTGCTATCCTCATTCAAAGCAAAATCCGGAGGAGCAGTTACTTTTGGAGACAACAAGCAAGGACAGATTAAAGGATATGGTGAAATATCAAGAGGAAATGTTTCTGTATCAAAGGTTGCTTATGTGGATGGATTAAAACACAATCTGATAAGCATAAGTCAACTTTGTGATCATGGTTTCAATGTGAAATTTCAAAGAAAATATTGTTCACTTCTTCACTCAGAATCAGGTCAAGAAATGCTGAGAGCAGACAGAAGAGGTAACCTCAACAGAATGAACTTTACCAAAATCACAGACACTGATTCAGAGAAACTTTGTCTTGTATCTCTGAATAGTGAGGAAATCTGGCTCTTGCATAAAAAGTTTTCACATCTAAACTTTTCCTCACTTGATAAGTTAGTTAAACTTAATTTGGTTAAGGGATTACCATCTTTAAAGTTTAACAAAGATCATCTTTGTTCTGCTTGTGAGATGGGTAAAATGAAAAGATCTTCCCATAAAACCAAAAGTGAAAACAACTGTCCTAGACCTCTGCACATGCTTCATGTGGACCTCTGTGGTCCTATCTCTGTACAGAGTCTAGCAGGTAAGAAATACATTCTGGTTCTAATTGATGAATTTTCAAGATATACATGGATAGAATTCATTAGAGCTAAATCTGATGTACCTGAAATTTTAATAAGATTGTTGAAAAGATTACAGGTTCTATTCAGCAGCAAAGTTCAGAAACTAAGAAGTGATAATGGAACAGAATTCCGAAATGCCAAAATCAATTCTTATCTATCAGAAGAAGGCATTACCCCTAACTTCTCAGCAGCAAGAACTCCTCAACAAAATGGAGTAGTTGAAAGGAAAAACAGAACACTTGTTGAAGCTGCCAGAACAATGCTTGCTGAATCTAATCTTTCAACAAATTTTTGGGCAGAAGCAATAGCAACAGCCTGCTTCACTCAGAATAGAGCTACAATTGTGAAGAGATTTCAGAAAACATCTTATGAACTCATTCACAATAGAAAACCTAACATTAAATATTTTAATGTTTTTGGATGCAGGTGCTATATTCTGAAAGATAGAGAATATCTTGGAAAGTTTGACAAGAAAGCTGATGAGGGCAAATTCATTGGATATTCATTAGCCTCAAAAGCTTTCAGAGTGTTCAATCTTAGAACAAGGACTATCCAAGAGAGCATCAATATCACTTTTGACGACAATAAAAGCTCTTAACAACAAGAAAGTTCATCACAAATATTTGAATCATCAAGGGAATCTGAATTAAACAAAATATTTGAAGATTTCTTTGATGATGAAGATATCTCTGAAGTTATCTTCAGAGAAAGACAGGGAGAGAATTCAGAAGAACCTCAAGAAACAGGTACAACCCTTTCAGGGCCCTCTGAACTAACACCTTCTGTCTCACCAAATGCAGATCAGCAAAGTGAATCAGAAGATGATCACGAAGTATCTGAAGCAACTCCAGAACCAAATGATGAACAAGACTATACATTTCTGGAACAAAACTCAGAGCCTCTGAACAGTACAATAGAGGCATCACCAACAGAGCCTCTGAACAATACAACAGAGGTATCACCAGACGTCAGAGCCTCTGAATCTCAAACTGCACAAATTATTGCTCCAATCACCAGATGGACAAAAGATCATCCAATTGATCAGATCATTGGATCCTCATCCGAAGGAGTTAAAACAAGATCTGCCACCATCAATGAATGCTTCCATGTAAACTTTTTGAGCATTATTGAACCAAAGAAGGTAAAAGAAGCTCTTGAAGATCCTCATTGGATTTTTGCAATGCAGGATGAGCTTCAGGAGTTTGTAAGAAACAGAGTCTGGACCCTAGTTCCCCTTCCTAAAGGAAAATTTGCAATTGGAACAAAATGGGTTTTCAGAAACAAAAAGGATGAGGATGGCATAATAATCAGAAACAAAGCCCGGTTGGTTGCAAAAGGATATTGCCAGGAAGAAGGCATTGATTATGATGAAACCTTTGCACCTGTAGCTAGGCTAGAAGCAATAAGAATCTTCTTAGCCTATGTTGCACACAAAGGATTCAAAGTTTATCAAATGGATGTTAAGTCTGCATTTCTTCATGGTAAATTAAATGAAGAAGTCTATGTCCAACAACCACCTGGATTTGAAAGTACAGAGTATCCTAATCATGTATATTATTTGGATAAAGCTCTGTATGGACTCAAACAAGCCCCAAGAGCTTGGTATGAGACTCTGTCCACTTTTCTGATTAACAATAGATTTGAAAAGGGCACAATTGATACTACCTTATTCATCAAAAGGTACAAGAATGAGATGCTTTTAGTACAAATTTATGTTGATGACATTATATTTGGCTCTACCAATCAAAAGTATTGTGACAAGTTCTCAGAGTTGATGAAGAGTAAATTTGAGATGAGCCTCATGGGAGAATTAACTTTATTTCTAGGCTTACAAGTAAAACAAACTTCAGAAGGTACATTCATAAGTCAATCTAAGTATGTCTCTGAAATTTTGCTAAAATACAAACTCAATGATTCAACTTCAATGAGAACACCTTTATCCACCGGAGTCAAACTTGACTCTGATCCATCAGGAGAGAATGTGGACATAAAAACCTACAGAGGGATGATAGGTTCACTATTATACTTAACTGCAAGTAGGCCTGATATAATGTTTGCAACATGCCTTTGTGCTAGATATCAAGCAAATCCAAAGGTATCTCATTTAACTGTTGTGAAAAGAATTTTCAGATACCTCAGAGGGACACAAACATTAGGCCTCTGGTATCCAAAACTTTCAAATTTTGATCTAACAGCTTACACTGATGCAGATCATGCCGGATGTAAGCTTGACAGAAAGAGTACCTCAGGATGCTGTCAGTTATTGGGCAATAAGCTGGTAAGTTGGTCATCCAAGAAACAAAACTGTGTTTCCACTTCAACTGCAGAGGCAGAATATGTTGCTGCTGCTAGTTGTTGCTCACAAGTATTATGGATGAAAACTCAGCTCAGAGATTATGGCCAACAATTTGACAGAATTCCAATTCTCTGTGATTCAAAAAGTGCCATAGCCATCTCTGCCAATCCAGTACAGCACTCCAAAACCAAGCACATCGATGTAAGGTACCACTTTCTGAAAGATCATGTTGAAAAAGGAACAATAGAGATGTATTTTGTACCAACTGAACTTCAACTTGCTGATATTTTCACAAAAGCTTTAGATGAACGAAGGTTCAATTTTTTAATTAGCAAGTTGGGAATGTTGAATATGTGTACCTAACAAAAGAGCAGAGTCTCTGAATCGAGTAGAGTCTCTGATCCTTTCATCAGAGCCTCTAGACTTTCAAATATGGTAAAAATTACTCTTATGAATCTCCAAGCATATGTCAAGGGGGAGACAACGACCCTTTCATCTTTCAAGGGGGAGAAATGATCTTGTCTCTGATATTTATATCAGAGCCTTTGATCTTGTCTCTGATGTTTCTATCAGAGTCTCTGATCTTGTCTCTGATGTTTATATCAGAGCCTCTGATCTTGTCTCTGATGTTTATATCAGAGCCTCTGATCTTGTCTCTGATATTTATATCAGAGCCTTTGATCTTGTCTCTGATGTTTATATCAGAGCCTCTGATCTTGTCTCTGATATTTATATCAGAGCCTTTGATCTTGTCTCTGATGTTTATATCAGAGCCTCTGATCTTGTCTCTGATGTTTATATCAGAGCCTCTGATCTTGTCTCTGATATTTATATCAGAGCCTTTGATCTTGTCTCTAATGTTTATATCAGAGCCTCTGATCTTTTCTCTGATATTTATCAGAGCCTTTGATCTTGTCTCTGATGTTTATATCAGAGCCTCTGATCTTGTCTCTGATGTTTATATCAGAGCCTCTGATCTTGTCTCTGATGATTTTATCAGAACCCAGATCTGGTCTCATTAAACAAATCCTCAAGGATTTTTTTTAAAATCCTTTTGGATAACCACTCGTTTCTTTTCTGACGGTTTACTGACTCAAAGCGGTTCTCCCCTACACGCCTAAACGTGTCACCCATCAATTCGGGGATGATGGAACGTCCTTTCTGACATTGGGACTCTCATTCGCCACTTCAATAATCTCTCCCTCTACCTTCATTTTGTAGCTATAAAATACCCTTGTTCTCTTCCCATTACTCTTTACGCTCTCAAAATCCAAAAGTCGATTCTCTCTTTCTAAGCTTTCATCTTTCTCAACCTGCAACAATGGCGGCTCATTCCCAAACTTCAGATAACTCAAGCAAACTTGTTCCAAGCTTGAATTTGGTACAGTTCGACGTTCCAGTCAAAGGAAACAACTACTTTCTGGACGTAACCCAATCAAAATATGATGAACAGTTTCGCCCAATCCTCGACTTTTTCACCAACTGCGAACTCAATGATGTTCTAACCAAACATGCGTCAGACATTCCCCTTCGCTTTGTCCAACAATAGTGGTATTCAAGTGAATACGACGATGAAAAGGAAGGACTGCTTGGGCACATTAACCTAGGTGAACAAAGCTTAAGCATAAGAATAACCCCACAAACCCTAACTCGCCGATTCAACCTCCTCACCACAACTGATCTTCAAATAGAAACCTTTGAGAAACCCCCAACTCAAGAAGTTCTTCTTCAGTTCCTCCAACACTTAGGCTACAACAAAGAAATAAAACGCATAAGCCAATTCAGACGTCAGTACCTGCCTCCCAAATGGAACTTTATGTTCAGTGTTCTCAACCGAACAATAACCTGCAAGATTGGAAGTCAGGATCAGACTCATCCAGCGATAATAGCCATAATGTATGCTCTCTTTTTCAACAGAAGCATCAATATGGCCCACATTCTCTTCTGTGAGATGCTGACAGCGGTGGACAAGAAGAACAAGGACTTGGCCAAAGGAAAACAACCAATATCGGTACTGTTTCCACGATTCATCTCAGTGGTCATTCAACGAGCAATGGAGAAATTCTCCATCACTGAGGAAGGCCCAATGACACCTCTGTTTATGATGAACTCATTCAAAGCCACAGAGGTTCCTCCGTATCCACATGACCGACGTTTCCCACACACCATGATTGAAATCATTCCTACTGACTCTCTTACCCATCTCCTACTTAGTCGTGTTGCCCAATCATCAGAACCGATGATGGGATCCCCAACACATTTAGGTTCTGAGCCTGAGCATGAATCAGAGAGTGATATCTCTGATACTGCTCAAAACAACAACAGAGCGCAACCAGAGGGTGGCTCTGAGAGAGCGAGGAAGAGAAAACATGAGAACCCTCCCTCTGACGAAGAGAATAACTCTGTCAGAGCAGAGGAAGGTGAGCACGAGAGATTTCCAGAGGGTGAGTTTCTAAACCTAGAATCTGAGGGCGGTGAGGTAGAAAAAGATGTCCTTGATGACACAAATGAGAGAATCCAAATCCCAAATCCCAGTGCAAACAAATTTACTGTCCAAGATGGTCCAGCATCAATGGACATTGAAACAGAGGTGCACACCTCGAACCCTTCCCATCCTAACCGCTCAGAGGCATCTGCTTCTGCCTCTGACGCATGCACCAGAGGGGAAACCTCTGATACGGCTAAGTCCTCCCAAAAGGACTTGGACCAAGATAAAAATACTCAATTACCCCAGAGTATGTCACCTCCACCCACACATGATGCCTTTGTGGCTCAAACTAAGTTGGACCGTCCCTTAGAACGTAAGGATTGCCTGTCAGAAAAAGAATGGCACGACCTTATTGCACAAGGAATCCTTAGCCTGGACAACAAGGTTTCTAAACACATTCGGTTCTCATCATCAGATTCTGACTCTGATGATCAGAGACCAATCGGAACCATTATAGGGAGATCCTTGAAAAAGGGTCCCTAAGGATTAATGGGAAGTCCTTCCGGAGACAACATCAAACCACCTCCGACAGAAGGCCCCTCTGAACTCGAGGGAAACTTAGAATCATGTGTTGATCCTAAGGTTACCCCCTCTGATTACGTTACCAAAGAGGAGTTCAAAATCTTTGGTGATGAAATCAGAGAATCTCTGAAGGAGATAAAACTTCAAATGGAGAAGACCTCAGAGGCCTCTGCCTCTAACTCTGAAGTTGAAAAGCTCACTTCAGAGGTCTCTGAGCTGCGAAAGACGGTTCTCAATCAGAACGAAAAACTGGATACTCTGGAAAGCCTGGTCATAAAAAATGACTCAGTTTTGTCTAGAGAGATTCAGAACTCCAAAACAGAGCTCCTCAAAGCGATTCCTCCTACCTCTGCCCCCACTCCAACACATGCAGACTTTTCTCAATTCAAAGAGGAAGTCTTGCGTTCTTTGGCAGAGGTAATTGCAAAGATTCCTACCTCCTCTGCTGCTGCTCCTGCTACAACAGAATTCATTACAAAGGCTGACCTGACCAACTTCTCAAAGAAGATCACCAGCAATGTTCTGAATATCTCCAGCAAGTTCGTCTCCAAAACCACTCAGCAGAACAAAAAGATTGAAGACCTTCTGAAGAATGTCAAATCTTCAGAGGGAGTATTGAAGAGGAAGGTACCAGAGGTCGCATGCTCTGAGGAAGCACGGAAAAAGGCAAGGTATCAAGATTCTGATGACGCAGATGACCAACCTCAGGGGTTATCCGATCTTCATAAGGGGGAGAAAACTCCTACACCAAAACCTGTTGAAACACAAAAGGAGTCCACTCCCTCTGAAACAAACCAAAGAAAGGAGAAAGGAATAGAAAGACGCTCAACCTCCACCTCTGCTGAAGATCTTCAGGCAACTTTAAAATCGCCAGTACCTGTCATCTTTCTAGCACCATCCACTGCAGGTGCTCCAATAGTTCCAATCACAGCTGAAATCACAACTGCAAATCAAGAAACTATTGGAGCTCTGGACGAAGACGAAGCTGAACAGCTCGTAGACTTCTCAACATCAGAAGATGCATTCTCATCACCAGAAAGACCAACTTATGTGATGAGAGATGCCTACGAATCAGAATCTGAACAAGAAGAAAAATCAGAATCTGAAAAAGAAGAAAAATCAGATTCTGAAAAATAAGTTGAAGTAGTTGATGTCGAAGAATATGTCTTCAAAAATGCTCAACCACATCATACTTCAACAACGTCAGAGCTGAGGGAATCACCAGAGATAGATGGCTACATCTCTGAACCCTCAAAAGAAGATCCTCCACAAACAATGGAACCAGAAACCATGGTTGCTGATGAACAGGCTCCTTCAGAGAATCCTGTTCAGAAAGCAAGCATCGGTCTTCCAGCAAAAGTGTTCAATAAACCACCCACATTCCTCGAATCAAATCCAGAAGCTTCCATAGAAGACCACTTCAGATACATTTACTGTGAATTCAACATGGCAGATACACTGGTCATTCCTCTGAATCCAAGAATCAGAGAGGACATGCCAGACTATGAGCGATGATTTATCAGAGATAAAACAAAACCAAGAGCACAGGTCCTCTCTGATGATCCAATCATCAAAATCAACAAAATCTCAGAAAAGACCTTTGCTTACAACAAGATAATCTATAGGAATTATATGGTAACTCGATCTGATCAGAAGATTTACGAGTTCAATGACAATGATCTCATAAATCTAAATCCATATGATTTACCACATTTATATGCCTATTGCTCTGCCAGGTATGATCATGGAAGAAGGGAAATCAGGATGGGCATGGTTGAAGTCCGACGAGCAATGGAGGCCTATGTCAAACACCGAGCAAAACGTGACTTTCAAATTGCTCTGAACCTAGGGGAAGAAAAGCTGGAAGTAACTGAACCTGTGGAGTCATTCGACAAACTTAAAGAACAGAAGACTGGATCAATCGTTGCAGAACCTCTGGGTTTCGTCTTCAGAATAAATCAAGAAAAGAAGATCTTTCTAGCTTTAGAAGTGTCGAAGTACTCTGATGAAACCTTGAGAGGTATAAAGAAATTGATCCATGCAAAGAAAGAAAGGCACAGAGCAGATTTACGTATCAGAGATTGCAGCTTTCAGCAGAAGACATCAGAGATGTCTTCATCAGAGACTCTGAAGACAACATCAGAGCTCTGAAGACATTCTCTCTGATGAAGGCGTTGGACTTTCCTGAAGTATCAGAACAGATAACCAATCACTTAGTGATAAGATTTACTTTATAGAGTAGGTTACTGTTCAAGCGTTTTGAACTTACCTTTTAGGTAAGACATTGTTCAAGCATGCTTCTATTTGTCAGAATAGTACACTCTTTACTTTAAGGTCCTATAAATAGGACCATCACTCCTTTGACAAAAGTGCGCTTTTTGATATCTTGCATAAGAAGAATCAATTGAATATATCTCACGAAGATCTTGTTCTTTCTACTTGCTTTATATCTATGAACTGTGATATTTGAATCTGCTTTTGATATTAAACTATATTGCTTCCGCTGTTAATACTCTTGTTGTTTATATCATTATTGTTATAAGATTAAATCTAGGATCCAACAATTGGTATCAGAGCCTCCTTTGTTTTCTAAAACAAAGAAAGATCATATCTGCATACTCGGATAGATTTATTTCTTATTGATTCAAGATTTTAACATCTGTGCATGCTTATATAAACCTTGGTTTATTAAACTTCATATGTTCCAGATTTAAAAGTAAATCATAGTTACATCATTTAATAGAAAGATCTTCATAGAAAAGCATCAGTTCTTCAAATCTTCATCTTTTCTTCACAAAAATGGCAAACTCAAGTGTTAGCTCCAAATCATCTGTTAAAGTGTTGAAAATACCAGTCCTATTTCAGAGGACTTTCAAGAAGATACACTTCAGAGGACGAAGACTTCAGAGGATGAAGACTTCAGAGGATGAAGACTTCAGAGGATGAAGACTTCAGAGGACACACCTGCCTCTGAAGTACTTTTCAGTAACTAAGACATCAGAGATGGCTTCATCAGAGGCTCTGAAGACATCGTCAGAGCTCTGAAGACATTCTCTGGATGTTCACGTGAGAATGAAGACATCAGAGATGGCTTCATCAGAGGCTCTGAAGACATTCTCTCTGGATGTTCACGTGAGAATGAAGACATCAGAGATGGCTTCATCAGAGGCTCTGAAGACATTCTCTCTGAAGATGTTCTCTGAAGTTCAGAGAATGAACAGAAGAACAGATGACACGTCACTTAGTGATAAGATTTACTTTCTAGAGTAGGTCACTGTTCAGCATGCTCTTTCTCGTCATACAAGTACACTGCTTACTTTATGGTCCTATAAATAGGACCATCACCTTATTGTTCAAAGTGTGCTTAAGAAGTTATATATCTGATAATATAAGTTGAATACTTTATTCTAAGAATATCTTGTTTATCTTTATCTGCTTTATGAACTGTGATATTTGAATCTCCTTTGATATTAAACTGTATTACTTCCGCTGTCATTACTCTTATTGTTTATATCATTGTTACGAGATTAGATCTGGGATCCAACATCAAGCATAAGTGCCATTTATACAGCCGGATCATTAACCAAACCTCCTACACTTCTAAGGGATGAATATTCTCAATGGAAGATAAGGATGGTAAGTTTTTTAGATGGCATGGACAGGGATCTGTTAAGATCAGTGAACGATGGACCTCACCAACCAATGGTGTTGGTACCAAGAGTTCCAGCAACAGCAGATACTGCTGAAATCTCTGCTTACTTTGAAAAGAAAACTTCAAACTTTACGGATGAAGAAACTAACATGATGGATAATGATTCAAAAGCTGTTAGATTACTTATAATGGCCATTCCCAATGATATCTTCCAAGAACTTGATTCTTGTGTAACTGCAAAAGAGATATGGGATCAGTTGTTAAATCAACTTGAAGGAGGCCTACAAACTCAAAAGAACAGGAGAAATCTTTGTATCAATGAATATCATGATTTTCATGCATCACCCGAAGAAACCTTACATCAAACATACTCAAGGTTTAACATCCTCATCAACAAATGCTGAAAATTTGGGGTCATGAGAACAAAAGAAGAAAACAATGTTCTCTTTCTTAAAAGTTTAAATGAGGAATGGTCACAACTGTCAATGTCAATACAAGCCAATCAAAATCTTGAATCATGGTCATTGACTGACATTTATGGCACCCTGGTTGCACAAGAAAAAGAAGTAGTTAAACAAAAAGCAAAAACTTCTTTAGGTGGACCACTTGCACTCATGTCAAAACAAAAGGGTGTATCACAAGAATGCAGAAATCCAGAAAAAGACATCTGTTCAAAGAAAGAACCTAAAAGAAAATCCAAGAAGGTTTTGATGTCTGAAGAAGTTGATCACTCAGATGATGACATCAATGCCTTTGCCAAATCTCTTGCATTAATCACCCATCAATTTAACAAGAAGTTTGGCAAGAAAGTTTTTGAAGGAAGAAGAGAGGATGAAGAAAGAAGAGGAAATCCAGAAAGGAGATTTCAGAAAACTGACTATCAACAAGAGCCCAGATCTACTCTGCATAGTGATTAGAAGGGCGTTCATTTCACCAATCATGATTATACTCAACAATCAAGATCTCAACAATTATTTCAGCCAAGGTATCCTCAACCTCAGAGGTACTTCAAGCCACAACCACAACCACAAGCACAAAAGACAGAATCAGACACTGCTCTTCCATCAAACCAAAATGATGGAAGATGTTTTAGATGTGGAAAGCCAGGCCATTACGCTGCAAACTGCAGAGGTAGACTTATCAAAGATGAAGACTACTACAAAAACATGTACAAATACAATGTCAAAGAAAGAGTACTTGTAGCTGAGATGGAAGACTGGCTGTCTGACTCAACAAGCGATGGAGAAGAAGAACCTACCAATCTTTGTGGTATGGCTTTCACAGACGATCAGAATGATGAGTCATCAGAGGACTACTCTAAACAGGTAAACTCTCCTTCCACCTCTGACAGTGAACTTGAATTGGATGTTATTAAGCTAACAGATGAATTTCAAATCTTAAAGCAAAAACTTGATGATGAAAAAGAAAAAAAGGAAATAATTGACAAAATATCTTAATTTTTACAAAAGAGAAAAAGATCTTCTTAAGTCAGAAAAGAGAGAGATTTCTATTGAGAAATCTGAACTTGAAGAGAATCAGAAACAAAAAGAAAAATCCTTCTTATCAAAATTCAAAGAACTTGAGAAAGTCTTAAAAGTTAAAGAGGAAGAAGTAAAAAGATCTGAGTATGAAAGACTCAATTCAATTGCCTTAAGCAAGTTTTTTCAAAAGGAAAGAGAAATCCTTCATCAAACTCTGGAAAGGAAAGAACTAAAAATAAAAAAAATTCTTGATGCTCAAGATGTACACATAAAGATAAACTCTCAAATGGATACTCAAGGGCTTGGATTCAATGAATTGGATCCATTCACTGGATTGAAGAAAACTTCACTTTCTTCCCCTTTCTGTAAAGGAAAGGTCCAGAGCTCTGACTGTCCATCTCTGAACAATTTCAAGAGAATAAAAACCTCAGAGAGATCAAAAACTAGGGTTCTGAACTTTAAAAATGTTGCATACTCTGAAGTTCAAAACTTTCCAAATTCTATCTTAAAAATAGAAAAAGAAACTTTAGAGGTATTTTTCACAAAACCTTAGAGCAATGATCCTAAAGAGATTTTCAAGTTCAATGCATTTATCAAAGATGAGTCAGAGACATCTGAACAAAGTACCTCTGAAGCAAGTACTTCTGAAGATGAACCTCAGAGTTCACTTAATCTAGATGCCCCTCTGTATTCACCATTCTCTGATGAATGCATCAGAACTACATTTGAGGAAGACATCAAGAGAATAAATCAAGAAAATATCATAGCTGATTTAAAAAGGAAAGAAAGGATGAAAAGGATCATCAAAGTCTCAAAACCCAAGAAAATTGAGAAACCATCAGAGGTAGTTATCTCTGGTAAGGCTGAACGAGACTTTCTTGACTCTGATTCTGAATCTGATCCAGAGGTAGATGAACAGATTTTCTACAGACCAGAGGAAGTAATTCATAAAAATATAGATACTATTGGTTCTAGAATTTTGAACATTCCTATTTCTATTTTGAAAAATAAACCCAGAATACCAATATGTCCTGACTTTGCAGAAATGTGTCTTAAAGCAAAAACTTCTCTGAAACTTGAAAAAGAATTACAAGAAAAGGCAAAGAATAAAACTATCACTTCTCAACTCTACACTTATAAACCAATCAAGTTTACTCCTGGACAAAAAGGAAAATGGCAAGAAATTAACCATTCTGATCATGTTTGTGCAGTGAGCAACAAAGAGAAGAGGATGTTTCTGAACAAGAGAAGACAACTTGAAAAGAAGGTTGTCTCTCAAGCTAGAAGAAAAGAAGTAGTTAGGAATTCTTGTAATATTCCTAGTACTAATTCAAAAAGGAATCATAATGTATCGAATGCATTTAATTAAATGAATTCCTTTGCCTCTACTTCTTCTTGTTCTGTAAAGTGCAATTGCATCCAACTCTTGATAAAACTAAAAAATCACTTCAGAGGTTCTCACTGTTTTCTTCATCAATCTCTGAATAAAAATTCAGAGACAAAGCCACAAAAGAAAAAGGACAATACTGCCAAAACATCAAAAGATGAGAAGGCAAAATTTCAAAAAGATAATCAGAAGTCTAACAAAATAGGACCCATAATGAGATGGGTACCTAAGAAAATCTAATATGTCTTGCAGAAACAGTCTATGCCGATCTGGTACTTAGATTCTGGATGTTCAAGGCATATGACTGGAGATAAAAAGTTACTATCCTCTTTCAAAGCTAAATCTGGGGGAGCAGTAACTTTTGGAGACAATATGCAAGGTCAGATTAAAGGTTATGGTGAGCTATCAAGAGGTAATATTTCTTTATCAAAGGTTGCTTATGTTGGCGGGTTAAAGCATAACTTAATCAGCATAAGTCAACTTTGTGACCATGGCTTTGATGTGAAATTTCAAGAAACACATTATTCTTTACTTCACTCAAAAACAGGTCAAGAAATGCTTAGAGCTGACAGAAAGGGAAATTTATACAGAATTAATTTTTCCAAACACATAAAAACTGACTCAGAGAAACTCTGTCTTGTATCTCTGAACAGTGAAGATGTTTGGCTCTGGCATAAAAAGTTCTCACATCTGAACTTTTCTTCACTTGATAAATTGGTCAAACTAAATCTGGTCAAGGGATTACTATCTCTAAAGTTTAACAAAGATCATCTTTGTTCTGCTTGTGAAATGGGAAAAATGAAAAGATCTTCCCACAAGACCAAAAGTGATAATAATTGTCCAAAACCTCTGCATATGCTTCATGTGGACCTCTGTGGTCCTATCTCTGTGTATAATTTGTCAGGTAAAAAGTATATCCTCGTCTTGATTGACGAATACTCTAAATATACTTGGATAGAATTCATCAGAGCCAAGTCTGATGTTCCTGATATTTTAGTAAGATTGTTAAAAAGATTGCAGGTTCTGTTTGATACCAAAGTTCAGAAGCTGAGAAGTGATAATGGAACAGAGTTCAGAAATGCTAAAATCAACTCATATCTTTCAGAGGAAGGCATAACTCCAAACTTCTCTGCAGCTAGAACACCTCAACAAAATGGTGTTGTTGAGAGGAAAAACAGAACACTAGTTGAAGCTGCAAGATCTATGCTTGCAGGATCAGATCTTCCCACAAACTTTTGGGCAGAAGCAGTGGCAACAGCCCGTTTCACTCAAAATAGAGCTACAATTGTCAAAAGATTCAAGAAAACATCTTATGAACTCATTAACAATAGGAAACCTAATGTTAAATATTTCCATGTTTTTGGATGCAGATGTTTTATTCTAAATGATAGAGAGTCTCTCGGAAAGTTTGACAAGAAAGCAGATGAAGGGAAATTCATTGGATATTCACAAGCCTCAAAAGCTTTCAGAGTGTTCAATCAGAGAACAAGAACAATCCAAGAGAGTATCAATGTGTCTTTTGATGATGACAGAAATCTTGCCACCAATAATGTCAATTCAAATACTAAAAATATCTCTGAATCATCAAGGACAAGAGAATTTGAACTAAACAAAATATTCGAAGATTTCTTTGATGATGAAAATACAAAGTTTATTTTCAGAGATACTCACAGAGCAACTTCAGAGGAACCACAAATGTCAGGTACAAATCTCTCTGGTCCCTCTGAAGTCACAACTTCTGCTTCCTTGAATGCAGGTTCAAGAAATGAATCAACTTCAGAGCCTCTGGAATCAACTTCAGAGCCTCTGCTCAGCAAAACAGAGATGTCTCCCGCTGTCATCTCTGAAGCTCAAACTCCACCTCATGTTCATGCCCCACTCACAAGATGGACAAAGGATCATCCCCATGATCAGATCATTGGATCACCTTCAGAGGGTGTGAAAACCAGATCAGCCACAATCAATGAATGTTTTTTTGTAAATTTTTTAAGCATCATTGAACCAAAGAAGGTAAATGAAGCTCTTGAAGATCCTCATTGGATCACTGCAATGCAGAATGAGCTTCAAGAGTTTGAAAGAAACAAAGTCTGGACCTTAGTTCCCCTTCCTAAAGGAAAATTTGCAACTGGAACGAAATAGGTCTTCAGAAATAAAAAGGATGAGGATGGCATTATAATCAGAAACAAAGCAAGGTTGGTTGCTAAGGGATATTTCCAAGAAGAAGGTATTGATTATGATGAAACCTTTTCACCTGTAGCTAGGCTAGAAGCAATTAGAATCTTCTTAGCCTATGCTGCACACAAAGGATTCAAAGTATATTAAATGGATGTTAAATCTGCCTTTCTAAATGGTAAATTAAATGAAGAAGTTTATGTCCAGCAACCACCTGGATTTGAAAATACAGAGTTTCCTAACCATGTTTATTATCTTGATAAAGCTCTATACGGACTTAAACAAGCTCCAAGAGCATGGTATGCTACTCTGTCCACATTTCTGATAAATAATGGTTTTGAAAAAAGTACCATAGATACAACCTTGTTCATAAAAAGGTACAAAAATAAGATGCTTTTAGTACAGATATATGTTGATGACATTATATTTGGCTCTACAAATCAAAAGTATTGTGATAAGTTTTCAGAGTTGATGAAGAGTAAATTTGAGATGAGTCTTATGGGAGAATTAACATTCTTTCTAGGCTTACAAGTAAAGCAAACATCAGAGGGTACTTTTATAACTTAATCTAAGTATGTCTCTGATATTTTGAAAAAATACAGACTCAATGATTTAACCTCTATGAAAACCCATATTGCCACAGGAGTCAAGCTTGACTCTGATCTTTCGGGAAAATCTGTAGATGTCAAAACCTACAGAGGCATGATAGGATCACTTCTATACTTAACTGCAAGCAGGCTTGATATAATGTTCGCAACATGTCTCTGTGCTCGATATCAAGCTAATCCAAAAGAATCTCATTTGTCAGCAGTTAAAAGGATTTTTAGATACCTCAGAGGCACACCTTATTTAGGACTCTGGTATCCAAAACTGTCTAGCTTTGATTTAACAGCATACATTGATGCAGATCATGTAGGATGCAAGCTAGACAAAAAGAGTAGATCAGGATGTTGTCAATTATTGGGAAATAAGCTGATAAGTTGGACATCCAAGAAGCAAAACTGTGTTTCAACTTCCACAGCAGAGGCAGAATATGTTGCTGCTACTAGTTGTTGCTCTCAAGTCATATGGATGCAAATTCAGCTTCGAGACTATGGCTTACAATATGACAGAATTCCAATTCTGTGTGATTCAAAAAGTACCATAGCCATCTCTCCCAATCCAGTACAGCACTCCAAAACAAAGCACATTGATGTAAGGTACCACTTTCTAAAAGATCATGTTGAAAAGGGAACAATAGAGATGTATTTTGTACTAACTGAACTTCAACTTGTTGATATTTTCACAAAAGCTTTAGATGAACGAAGGTTCAATTTCTTAATTAGCAAGTTGGGTATGTTGAACATGTCTGCCTAACACAGGAAAACATCAGAGTCTCTGATCCATTCATCAGAGTCTCTGATCCATTCATCAGAGCCTCTGACATGCGTAGCATGTTCAACCAGAACTTCTGAAACTAATTTCAGAGCCTCTGGACTTTTTCACAAATGGTAAAAATCATTCTTTTGTATCTCCAAGCATGTGTCAAGGGGGAGAAGATAAAGACATTATTGTTTGGTCAAGGGGGAGACAAAGAACCTTTCATCTTTCAAGGGGGAGAAAGTGAGCTTCTCTAATACTCATATCAGAGCCTCTGATCTTGTCTCTGATATTTATATCAGAGCCTCTGATCTTTTCTCATTAAACGAATATTCCAGAAAATTCTTTTAATAATAAATCTTTTGGATAACCATTCGTTTCTTTTCAAAAACCCAACTGGCAGTTTTCTGACACCAAGCGGCTCTCCCCTACACCCCTCAACATGTCACCTATTAATTAGGGGATGATGGAACATCCTTTCTGACATTGGAACACTCAATCGTCGTTTCCATAACCTCTCCCTCTCCCTTTTTCTGTCCATAAAAACATTTTTTTTCTTCTCATTATTCTTTACGCTCTCAGAATCCAAAATCCCAAATCTCTCTTTCTAACAACTACTTTCTGGACGTCAACCCTACCAAATACGATGAAAGGTAACAACTACTTTCTGGACGTCAACCCTACCAAATACAATGAGCAGTTTCACCCAATACTATACTTTTTGACCAACTGCGAACTCAACGATGTCCTCACCAAACATGCTTCAGATATTCCTCTACGCTTTGTCCAACAATGGTGGTATTTAAGTGAATACGATAATGAAAAGGAAGGACTGGTTGGGTACATTGACCTAGGTGAACAAAGCATGAACATAAGAATCACCCCACAAACCCTAACTCGCTGATTCAACCTGCTCACGAAAACTGATCTTCAAATAGAAACCTTTGAGAAACCACCAAATCAAGAAGTACTTCTTCAGTTCCTCCACCACTTACGCTACAACAGGGAGATCACACACCTAAGTCAATTCAGACGTCAGTACCTGCCTCCCAAATGGAACTTTATGTTTAGTGTTCTCAACCGAACAATTACCTGCAAGATTGGAAGCCAGGATCAGACCCATCCAAAGATTCTAGCCATAATGTATGCTCTCTTCTTCAACAGAAGCATAATATGGCTCACATTCTCTTCTGTGAGATGCTGACGGCGGTGGACAAGAAGAACAAAGACTTGGCCAAAGGAAAACAACCAATTTCGGTACTGTTTCCCAGATTCATCTTTGTGGTCATTCAACGAGCAATGGAGAAATTCTACATCACTGAGGAGGGTCCAAGGACACCTATGTTTATCATGAACTCGTTCAAAGCAACAGAGGTTCCTCCTTATCCAAATGACCGACGTTTCCCACACACCATGATTGAGGTAATTCCTACTGACTCTACTACCCACCTTCTAATTGGTCGTGTTGCCCAATCATCAGAACCAATGATGGGATCCCTAACACACTTAGGTTCTGAGCCTGAGCCTGAATCAGAGAGTGACATCTCTGATACTGCTCAAAACGTTAACAGAGCGCAACCAGAGGGTGGCTCTGTAAGAGTAAGGGAGAGAAAACAAGAGAACCCTCCCTCTAACGAAGAGGATAACTCTGTCAGAGCAGAGGAAGGTGAGGAAGAGAGAATTCCAGAGGGTGAGTTTCTAAACTTAGAATTCGAGGGTGGCGAGGTAGAAAAAGATGTCTTTGTTGGCACACATGCGCGATTCCAAAGCCCAAATCCCCGTGCAAACACATTTACTGTCCAAGGTGGTCCAACATCAGTGGACATTGAAACAGACGTGCACACCTCGAACCCTTCCCATCCTAGCCGCTCAGAGGCATCTTCTTTTGCCTCTGAAGCACGCACCAAAGGGGAAACCTCTGATACGGCTAAGTCCTCCCAACAGGACTTAGAACAAAATAAAAATACTCATTCACCCCAGAGTATGTCACCTCCTCACACACATGATGCCTTTGTGGCTCATAAAAAGTTGGACCGTCCCTTAGATCAGAAGAGACCTAAGATCTCTCGTAAGGATTGCCTATCAGAAAAAGAATGGCACGACCTTCTTGCACATGGACTCCTTAGCCTGGACATCAATATTTCCACCCACATTCGGTTCTCATCATCATCAGATTCTGACTCTGATGATCAGAGACCAATCGGAACCATTATAGGGAAATCCTTGAAAAAGGGTCCCCAAAGATTAATGGGAAGTCCTTCCGGAGTCAATATCAAGCCAACTCCGAAGGAAGGCCCCTCTGAACTCGAGGGAAACTTAGAATCATGTGTTGATCCTAAGGTCACCCCTCTGATTACGTTACCAAAGAGGAGTTCAGAATCTTTGGTGATGAAATCAGAGAATCTCTGAAGGAGATTAAACTTCAAATAGAGAAGACCTCAGATGCCTCTGCCTCTCACCCTGAAGTTGCAAAGCTCACTTCAGAGGTCTCTGAGCTGCACACGACCATTATCTCTTAGAACGATAAACTGGATTCTCTGGAACACCTGGTCATCAAAAATGACTCAGTTCTATCCAGAGAAATTCAGAACTCCACAACAGAGCTCCTCAAGGCGATTCCAACTCCCTCTGCCCCCACTCCAACACATGCAGACTTTTCTCAATTCAAAGAGAAAGTCTTGCGTTCTTTGGCAGAGGTGATTGCAAAGATCCCTACCTCCTCTGCTGCTGCTCCTGCTACATCCGAATTTGTTACAAAGGCTGACCTCACCAACTTCTCCAAGAAGATCACCAACAATGTAATGAATATCTCCAACAAGTTCGTCTCCAAAACCACTCAGCAGAACAAAAAGATTGAAGACCTTCTGATGAATGTCAAATCTTCATAGGGATCATTGAAGAGGAAGGAACCAGAGGTCGCATGCTCTGAGGAAACCCGGAAGAAGGCCAGATATGAAGACTCTGATGACCATGATGACCAACCTCAGGGGTCATCCGATCTTCATAAGGGGGAGAAGACTCCTACACCAAAAACTGTTGAAACACAAAAGGAGTCCACTCCCTCTGAAACAAACCAAAGCAAGAAAAAAAGGAACAGAGAGACGTTCAACCTCAACCTCTGCTGAAGATAACCAAGCCACTATAAAGTCGCCAGTACCTGTTATCTTTCTAGCACCATCTACTTCGAGTGCTCCAATAGTTCCAATAATAGCTGCAACTCCAGAAACTATTGGAGCTCTGGAAGAAGATGAAGACGAGCAACTAGTAGACTTCTCTACATCAGAAGATGCATTCTCATCACCAGAAATACCAACTTATGTGATGAGAGATGCTTACGAATTAGAGGCTGAAAGAGCAGAACCAGAATCTGAAAAAGAAGAAAAATCAGATTCTGGAAAAGAAGCTGCTGAAGAACAGATTGAAGTAATTGATGTTGAAGAGTATGTATTCAAGAATTCCCAACCACATCATACTTCAACAGCAACAGAGCTGAGGGATTCACCAGAGATAGATGGCTACATCTCTGAACCTACAACAGAAGATCCTCCACAGACAAAGGAACCAGAGACCATGGTTGCTGATGAACAAGCTCCTTCAGAGAACCCTGTTCAGAAGGCAAGCATTGGTTTACCAGCCAAAATGTTTACTCAACCTCCTACATTCCTTGCATCCAATCCCGAAGCTTCCATAGAAGACCACTTCAGATACATCTACTGTGAGTTCAATATGGCAGACACTCTAGTCATTCCTCTGAATCCAAGGATCAAAGAGAACATGTCGGGCTATGAGCGAAGATTTGTCAGAGATAAAACCTCACCCAGAGCACAAGTCCTCTTTGATGATCCAATCATCAAAATCAACAAAATCTCAGAGAAGACCTTTGCTTACAATAAGATCATCTATAGGCATTATGTGGTAACTCGATCTGATCAGAAGATTTACGAGTTCAAGGATAATGATCTCATAAATCTAAATCCATTTGATTTACCTCATCTGTATGCCTATTGCTCTGCCAGATATGATCAGGGAAGAAGGGAAATCAGGATGGGCATGGTTGAAGTCAGACGGGCAATGGAGGCCTATGTTAAACACAGAGCAAAACGTGACTTCCAAATTGCTCTGAACCTGGGGGAAGAAAAGATGGAGGTAACTGAACCTGTGGAATCGATCGTTAATCTTGAGGCAAAGAAGACTGGATCAATCATTGCAAAACCTATGGGTTTCGTCTACAGAGTAAACCAAGTAAAGAAGATCTTTCTCGCTTCGGAAGTTTCGAAGTACTCTGATGAAACCTTGAGAGGTATAAAGAAAATGATTCATGTGAAGGAAGAAAGGCACAGAGCAGATTTACTTGCAAAGCTTGACTTAGAGATTGACTCGATGATCAACTTCAGAGCTCTAATCATGAAGTTCCATGGAATCTGTTCAAGTGACAAATTTTAGTTTGTTTCTTTATTTTTGAATATTACTCTCTCTGTATTAAACTTCCAAATGTTTAAGAAGTAATATTTAAGAGGATGATTTTCTCCTCTATGCTTTCTAGTTTAAATCTTCTATTCTCTGCTATTTTTGTATCTTTTATTTTCAACACTTAGGGGGAGATTGTTAGCTCCAAATCTTCTGTTTGTTAAAGTGTTGAAAATACCCGTCCTATTTCAGAGGACCTCCAAAGATAGACTTCAGAGGACATAGACTTCAGAGGACGAAGACTTCAGAGGAGAAACCTGCCTCTGAAGTACTTATCAGAGATTGCATCTTTCAGCAGAAGACATCAGAGATGGCTTCATCATAGGCTCTGAAGACAACATCAGAGCTCTGAAGACATTCTCTCTGAAGAAGGCGTTGGAATTTCCTGAAGTATCAGAACAGATAACCAATCACTTAGTGATAAGATTTACTTTATAAAGTAGGTTACTGTTCAAGAGTCTTGAACTTACCTTTTAGGTAAGACACTGTTCAAGCATGCTTCTATTTGTCAGAATAGTACACTGTTTACTTTATGGTCCTATTAATAGGACCATCACTCCTTTGACAAAAGTGTGCTTTTTGATATCTTGCATAAGAAGAATCAACTGAATATATCTCACGAAGATCTTGTTCTTTCTACTTGCTTTATATATATGAACTGTGATATTTGAATCTGTTTTTGATATTAAAGTATATTGTTTCCGATGTTAATACTCTTGTTGTTTATATCATTATTGTTATAAGATTAAATCTAGGATCCAACAGAAAATATACGAATTATAGAGAGAGAAAGTCATTTTTGTATACGAATTGTTTGGATTGAAATCAAGATAACAGGTTGAGTTTTAATCTGTTGATTCATTCTGTTTGTTTGTTAGAATTGATAAGAACTTGATAATCAGGGACTATCAAGCTTTGACTTGCTTGACTTTCAGTCTTCAGTCTTCATGATCTTGTATCCAACAATATATGCTCTAACAATCTCCCCCTTTGGATTCAAGATCATCTCTAAAAGATTTTGCAATTCAATCTCCCTCTTTGACGTAGGTTACAAAATAAACTTCTCCTTTGATTGATCTTTTAGTAACATAAGCACAATCTCTTTTAAGCTCAATAACAATCTCCCTTTCTTGAATAAATTTGTCTTCAAACACTTTTTTAATCTCCCCAAAGTCTGTCTTCAAGAACAGTAACAATCTCCCCCAAGATTGTAAAAATCTCTTTCAGACATTGAAAAGAAATTATCTTCAAATTCAGTTCAGTTTGCTTCAGCAAATTGTCTTCAATAAAAGTTTCAGTAAAATTCAGTAACCATTCTGAAATCTTTGAACTTTCTCTTTCAAATTTCAACAATCTTCAACAATCTTTCTTCAAATTAACTTTCCTGAACTTTTCTTTTCCACTTCAAACATTTCTTGATCACTTATCCCCCTTTTTGATGATAATGCACTGAAGTCATCAAAATTTTCACAAGAAATGTCATTGATCTTATTTGACCATTGATCTTTTCCACTGAGCCTCCGAATCTTCGTCAATTCATAAGAAATGTATTTATTTGAATCTGTTCAAATCCAGACAAAATATGAGTGTAACACCTGAATCAACAAATGAATCAGTTAGAAGTGCCTGTCAGTAACACGAAGTCACTGTGTGTAACGAATACACATTGGAAAGGAGCTTTTTGATGTTCACTCCCCCAGGTCTTCCATTCAATCATCGAATAACACAAGTTTATTCTATGAACTTTTAGACAGAAAAACGAATTTCCTGTGTGTTCGTGCTTGTGTATGAAAGAATTTAATCTTGATGATTGCTTTTGATAGGCTCAAAATTGTGTAAACCATTGAGACAACAACGGTATAACACAGACTCAATTGTGCATGATCGAAGTGCGAAGGCGGGGCAAACTTCTTTCTTTTTCAATATCCAGATTTTCCAAATGAAAATCAGATAGATTATATGATGCGTCCCCTTTTAAAAATTGAAACATCTTCTAGTTGAGAAGAAGATGAGTAGCTAGTGGGGTTTTAAATCAAGAGTTGTCATGGGCTAGTTGCCTGTTTCAATGATGTTCTCCAAAGAATTGTGAAACAATCAAAAATGTGGTTGCCCGGATCAGAGAAAGTTGGTGCAGAGTTTGATATTCTTTTACTCTGATCTCTCACCCTGTTTCTTTTTAACATTGAGCTCGCTTCTAACCAAACTCGCCTTTTAATTTTACCTCATCACTCATACCCACACTCAGCTATTTTGACTCCTCACACTTTCGATCACTCAAGGATTAACTTCTTGGGTAGGAAACACTGGTTAACGTGAATCCATAGAAGTTCTATTAAGTTCTCACACAATGAACCCATGTAGTCCTAAAAGCATAATGTTGCTCAAACAGTTAAACTTTGCAGTTAAAGTACAATGTGAAATACATGTCAGATATTTTTATGGTTATAAAGATAATCATGAAGATTTGAGCTTTTTTAAACACTGAAGATATTTCAAACAAGTATATTGAATGAATGAACAAGAAACTTGTTTGAAAATCTGACATTGTATGAAAAAGATCAAAATCGGAATGATTTACCATGAAAAGCTTAGGTCAGTTAAAAATTGGTTATTGTCTATACGAATCAAAATATAGACACTCTTTAAAGAAATATTTTGAAATGAAATTAACGCTCAAAATTTGAATATCAAACGGGGTGTATCACCATCGAAAAATATGTTCAATTTGAGACATGGTGATAACGTATTCAACAAAAAGTTAAACCGGTGTGTGTGAATACTTGAAAGTATATGGAAAAGATAAAACACAAGTATTTATCTTTGGAAACACACGGTTTATTAATCATTAAAGCACATATAACATGAAAACATTTAAAATCACAATTCTATATTCATGAAATCTTTTTAAGAATTAGAAGTGGTTTGAACATTTAATAACATGTTTTCATATCTGAAAGTTGTCCTTCTTTCAGACACGTATGAGATTAAGATTAGAAATAAACCTTTTCACTCACTCTTAAATCTCATCAAGTCAGCTCTAAGTCTTATATGATATGATCATGTAAGCTTCCTCTAAAATCTGCAACAGTCAAAAAGTCTGTCAAAGTACAAAGCTTTATTCACAAAATTTATTGAAAAGTAAATGACATAAAGCAATAAAACTTTGAAAATACGAGTTCTGATCAGATGTAATCAGAAGTCATATTCAGTACTCCATATCTCTTACTCCCCCTGTAATTATGCATCAGAAAATTTATCAGTGATAAACATATGCAAAACTTATGAACTCCCCCTCAACTGTATGTAGATCATCTTATCTTGTATCATCTCACACTCCCCCTGAGATCATGAACAAACTTAAGTGCAGATATCTTCCAGAATAAGAATAAAGAAATGAAGAGAAAAATAACAATAACAGAACTTTAGTAGGTAATCACAGATTAAGTCTTGAGATTTAACATACCAAGTTTTGAAACGAGAAAATTAAATCTCTTTTCATCAAGAGGCTAGGTAAATAAACCAGCAAGTTGGTAATCTGTGTTCACAAAATAAAGTTCGATTGTACATTTTTCTACATTGTCTTTGATAAAATGATATCAAACATCAATGTGTTTGGTCTTGGTATGTTGAACAAGATTCGCAGATATTGCAATTGCGCTCTTCGAATCACAGTAAATCGGGATCTTGTTGTATTTGAAGCCATAATCTCGGAGTTGTGTTCTCATCCACAGCACTTGAGAACAGCAGCTCGCCGCAACGACGTACTCTGCCTCAGCTGTTGATGTGGATACACAGAGTTGTTTCTTTGAAGCCCAACTCACGAGTTTATCGCCCAGAAATTGTATGTGCCCCGACGTTGTTTCCTGTAAAGCATACAACCTGCATGGTCTGCATCTGAAAATGTTGTCAATTCAAAACCTGTATCCTTAGGATACCACAGACCAAGATCTGCAGTGCCCTTCAGATATCTAAAGATACATTTAACTGCAGACAAATGAGATTCTTTTGGAGAAGCCTGATATCTAGCACATAGACATGTAGAGAACATTATATCTGGCCTACTAGATGTTAAATACATTAAAAAACCAATCATACCTCGGTAGGTTCTAACATCGACAACTTTTCCCGAAGGATCAGTGTCAATCTTAGTTCCAGGTGCCATCGGGGTTTCAATAGGTGTACAATTTTCCATTTTAAATTTTCTAAGAATATCGAAAATGTACTTTGATTGATTAATAAAAATCCCCGTGGAAACTGTTTGACTTGTAATCCGAGAAAGAAATTCATATCTCCCATCATACTCATCTGAAATCTGGATACCATGAGGTTAGAAAAATTCTTACAGTACTTTGGATTTGTTGAGCCAAATATGATGTCATCCACATAAATCTGAATTAAAATGATATCCTCTTTTTCCTTTTTGATAAAAAGAGTAGTATCGATTTTACCTTTAGAGAAGCCCGACTTGACTAAAAATTTGGATAACACTTCATACCAGGCTCAAGGGGCTTGCTTTAGACCGTAAAGAGCTTTGTCCAGAACGTATACGTGATTTGGTTTATCTGGATTGACAAAACCTTCAGGATGAGAGACGTAGAATTTCTCCTTTAAGATGCCATTGAGAAAGGCAGTCTTCACATCCATTTTGTAGACAGTGAAGTTCTTGTGTGCGACATATGCTAGAAACATCCTTATAGCTTCGATGCGCGCCACTGGAGCATAAGTCTCGTCATAGTCAATACCTTCCTCTTGCCTATATCCTTTAGCCACTAGTCTTGCTTTGTTTCTGATCACGATACAATCTTCATCTTTCTTGTCTGCAACCAACTGAGTCAGCAATTTCTGTCTCGACAGTGTCATGTACAACTTCAACTAAAGGAGTAGTTGTTTGAATTGGAGATTCTTGCTGAACCGGGGAAACAAATTCAGTAGACACATATGAAGTGATTGGATGATGACTTCTTGAATCTTCAGGTCTATCAATCACAACAGATTTAGGCAATTTAGACCCAAGAAACTCATCGTAGAAGAATTCAAACAATAAATCTAATTCTGATAAATGAGATGTAGATGTAGATGGTTTATCAGAATTAGTTGCATTAACCACTGGTTCTGGACTGATTTGTCCAGAAGCTAGCATGCCAGTAAGTATGGGTTCTGAACTGTTTGGTTCAGAAGCCAACTCTTCATCAAATGTCACATTAACGCTTTCAACCACGATCTTTGAATTCTTCAAATACACCTTGTAGGTAGTAGACGTTTGAGAGTAGCCAATGAAAATGCCTTCGTCAGCCTTTGGACTGAACTTGTTCAAGTTCTCTTTGTCATTCAGTACGAAACGCCTGCATCCAAAAATATGGAAATGTTTAATGCTAGGTTTACGGTTATTTATTAAAGCGTATGGTGTTTTACCAAACCGGCGATGTATTATGGATCGATTTTGTGTGTAGCAAGCAGTCGATACAGCTTCTGCCCATAGAAATAGAGGTAGATGCGATTGACTCAGCATAGTTCGAGCGGCCTCGACTAGCGTTCTGTTACGTATTTCTACAACTCCATTCTGTTCAGGCGTTCTGGTAGCAGAAAACTGATATGTTATCCCGACCGATTCGAGATAATCTTCTACAGTTCTGTTCTTGAATTATGTGCCGTTGTCAGTTCGTAGAAGTTTGACTGTCTTTTGTAGATTCACTTGGGTAGTCTTTAAGAATGTGATGATGACTTCGGGCGTCTCATCTTTTGTTCTCAGAAATTTGACCTAAGTGTACCGTAAGTAATCGTCCACAATCACTATAACGTATTTCTTGTCGTTTATGCTTTGAGTACGCATTGGACCGCAGAGATCCATATGCAACAATTCAAGTGGAGAACTTGTACTAGGTTCAGGCTTTGGCTTATGAGCGGCTATCTTCATCTTGCCCTTCTCAAACGCTGCACACAGATGTTCTTTTACATACTTAAGCTCTGGAAATCCTTCTACTAATTTTCCCGTGACCAGTTTATTGATGTAACGAAAATTCAGGTGAGAAAGCCTTCGATGCCATAACCAACTTTGTTATAGCGAGGCTTTTGACAGTAGACACACCTCATTGTGAGTCTTGACTTTTGACAGATTAATCGTGTAGAGGTTTGACTTTCTTGTCCCAACCAAGAGTTCTTTACCGTCTTCAGTACGCACATAACATCTCTTGGCCTTGAAATTAACCTCTAGGTCTTTGTCACAGAACTGTCCAATGCTAAAGAGGTTATGTCCTAAACCTTCAACATAGCTCACCTTCGTAATCTTTACATTGTCTTGAATAACATCACCATAGCCCAAAATTGGTGAAAATTGGTCATTCCCAAAGCGCATGTTCCCACAGTATTTCTTTGTATAATTAGACAAAATATCTTTCTGCCCAGTCATATGCTTGGAGCAACCAGAATCCAAGTACCACATATGACGGGTCTGCACAGGAGAAATCAGAGAACAATAAGTTTAGGTACCCATTTAAATCTGGGTCCTATCATATTAGAGCAAGATTTTGGCGCCCATATAAATTTGGGTCCTCTTTTATTTTGAAAAACATGAGAAGCTTTAGAATGATAAACATGATAAGAACCAAACCAATTATCAGAATATTGGCAAGAAACAAAACTATTTTGTTTGTATTTAGATGACTTAGTAGTAGACCTCATAATTGGAGTAATTACTTTATTGTATATTTCTTGTAAGGAATTACAAGTTTTTGTTTATCAGAAGCAACAGTACCAACTACATCAGAGATACTACCAGTCTGTCTATTACAAACACTATCAAGACATGATTCTGCTTTCTCATCAACCTTCTGTTTTGGTCGCCACTCAGTTCACTCTTCAGACCTTTTCGTTTTCAACTCTGAAACACAAGATTTAGATTTGTTAGGAAAATGATATTTCTGAGTTTGTCTTTTCTTAAGCTTACCAGTGTTAGTCCGTTTATGTGAGCGTCGTTTCTTTTGCTTCTTACCTTTTTCATAATATACAGTACTTACAGAAAATGATTCATCAACCTTGGTTGATGATTCACCTACTTCATAAACACTAGGTAAAGCTTCAGAGTTAATGATAAAAGCAGAATGATCTGGAAGTTTAGCATTGAAGTCAAACATATCAATTTCATTAACACACCCATCATCAGAATTTAGAAAATTATTTGCAGACGCAAATAAGTCATCAAAATCATCTTCCGAAGTTTGAGGTGGCTTAGAAGATTTTGAACACTCATTGGATTTGGTTTTAAAAACAGTATTCTTCATTACAGTAGAAAATACAACTTGTTCAATATTAACCAAAATTCTTTCATCAGATAAAGCATTTTCAAGATCAATTATTTTGCTTTCTAAAATAAGTGGAGGAACATAAATTTTTGCTTTAATAGGTTTTGCCTCCAACTCTTGTGTAGAATAACTTGAAAATAATCATTTGAAAGGAATTTTGATTGTTCAGAAATATAACTATCATTCAGCTTTTGATAGTAGAATAGTAGTTGCATTTTAGTTGTTTTCTTTCTATTTTCATCTTCTTTGGCCTCTACCTCATCAGGTGATTTGGTAACAAATTTGGGTTTCAAATGAGGATGTTTGGTACCGCCTTGTAGAAAATCAAAATTATACAAGGTTGGCTGTTTTTTTATTGCTTTCTTTAAGTAGTGAGGGTTATCGTAACTGAGTCCCCACTTCTCTTTAACATCAGATTCCTCATTTGGTGTGTTTAAGAAAATGGTTTGATCTGTTTGTCCTCTAGCATACAGTTTGTCTTCCAAACCATTTATCTTTTTCTCTAAACTCTTGTTTTCAACTTGCAATTTATGAGCTTTTAGCACAAATTCTTGTTTCTCAATATCAGACTTGGAAAGTTTAGAAACAATTTCAGAAATCTTATTTTCAAAACAATCTTTTTGAATTTTAAATTGTAACACCCCGGATTTCCGTTGTGTAATCTTGTTATTCTCGTGGTTAAGTTTTATCATTAGCTCCGTGTTTGGTTTGAAGTTGTTTTGGATTTTGTGAAGTTTGGGGGTCAAGCAGTGAACTACGCGAGTTACACCGCGACTAGAGGTCGCGGCACAACCCGCGTAACCCTCTGTTTAATATGAGAATTTGGGAACTACGTGAGTTACACCGCGACTAGAGGTCGCGGCATAACCCGCGAAACCCACTGGATTTTTAGGGTTTTTGGGACACGGGCGAGTTATGCCGCGAGTTGAAGTCGTGGCATAACACGCGAAGTTGCCTGGCCGACATATACTGAGTTTTCCCAAAATATCTCATTTGTCTCAAATATCCTCTCTCTCTAAACTCTCTCTCTCACTAAAAGTCTCTCTCTCCCTAGAGTTTGGAAGATTATAATCGGTGTTCGATCCGAGATTTCGGTGTTTTAAGCTTCACCTCTACATCGTGGTCGTTATCTGGTTTTCCGGGTTTTATTCTGAAAACCTACCAGTGAGTTCCTACTACCATTTTACAAATTTTATACATATCAAAACTCTTATTTGTGAAATCTGAAGTATTTCTACGGTATGATTTTATGTTCTCCACATTTTGATATAAATGAAGTTTTTGGTGATTTTCGGGGTTCCCGATCAGTTTTAACCAAAATGACGGGTTCCGCCTTATTTGAAGTAAAAATATGTTTTGCTCGCACATTATGTTGGTTATGGGAAATAATGTCTATGAACTCATTTTAATGATTTTCATTCTTACCAGAAGTTGAACTGGATATGATATCTTGTTTATAAAAATGTGTTTATACCATATGTTTATTTATGGTTGGTCACATATGTTGTTGTGGCGAGTCTGTACCATTACTAGTGGATCCCTAGGTTTTGAGTCGACTGTATTATTGGGAGGTAATATTCCCCATTTTGTAACTATGGATGCATATGTTCCTAGAGGGCAACTTGGTACGGTTATGTGAGGTCGGATACTAGCCATGGTTCATAGTGATCCTAGTGAAGGAGTATACATTGGTTTTCCTTGGGAGCGCGATCTCATCTTGTAGCACGGACTTAGGGTTCATTGCTGAGGACTCCAAGTGGTTAGCTCATAACTCGGATTTGTGGTTTACTTTGTGTTACACCACTATCCTTGGTAAAATGGTCCTTTTGTCATCATTTAACGAGTTTTGGACCGAAAAGGCCCGGCTGTGGCGAAATGTTATTTTTATAAACTAAACCTTTATGAAAAGATTTCCTTATGATACTGATGCTTATATCTCTGATTTTGAATAAACTGTATGTTCTCACCAGGCTTTAAGTCTGACACTTTTTCTCAAATGATATGTATAACAGGTTTCCCTTAGCGGTGGGATGCACCGGGTTTTGAGAGACGAATTGGGTCTCGGGGCTTTTTGAGTTGATTAAAGTGTTGATAGTTGGGCATTGTTAAGTCCCATTCTTTTGATGATTAATGGATGTCAACTGATGTAATCTAGATAGTTATGTTTAGATCAGTCTGTTGATGAATTCTAAATCCGTACAGGTTTTTGTAAAGTCTTAAGGACTGGCACACCTTTTCGAGAGGTTTATATCAATGCAAATGTTTTATTTCCTTATTTATGAAGTTTTAATTTACTCTGATTTTTAGGGTGTGTTAGGTCCCAAGGCTTGAGCTTCCCAGGAGGTCACCCATCCTAGGATTGCTCTCGGCCGAGCACGCTTAACTTGTTAGGATCAAACGCTTACCACTACACCAAAATCAATTGCTGGTGGTGAAGGCACAACTTTATTTCTTTAAACCATGGTAGCGCAAAGCCCCGTACTAAGCGACAGGCGGACATGAGGGGTTGCACCACTTTCGTGGAGCCAGCGGGTCGGGATGCTAGTCCCGGCCAGTTACGTACTCCCGAGTCGAAGGTGAGGGCGCTGGATGCTTGCGGCATTCCCAGCAAATGTTGGGATTTCTCCTCAACAATCCCCCCCCCCCAGCATTTGCACACTGGAAGACTCGAACCCGCGACCTCGCTCTGATACCAATTGTCGGTCCAACAATACTTATCAAGTTTATAGAAACAACGACACAATAACGATTACCAACCTGTATTGAATATATCAAACGATTACAAGGTTGATCGATTAAGCTTTTGATGTGTTCTCTATGTTTTCTCTCAAATACACCTTTGTGTGTGTGTTTGTGTGTGTTCTTATGATCTGATTGATAGATTGAGAGACACACTTGGATAATATCTAGAATAGATATTATCTAAATCTAATCTACCTAACAACTTTACAAGTTGTATTATAAAACTAATATAACTACATAATATCTAACAAATAGATATTATGACTAACTAAGTTAATATATATAACTAATAACTAACTTTAACTAACTAGCTAAGTTACCTAAGTTAACTTTTACAATAAAAAACAAATACATTGACATTTATTACAAATAGACATAGACTTTTATATCGAGAGTCGACGTTCCGGCTTTAGCTTCAGATTGCGATCTTCAGATTGGATGATCTTGAATCCAATGAGACTGTGTCTTAACAATCTCCCCCTTTGGATCAAGATCATTACGAAAATGATTTTAGCAATTCAGTCTTCTTGTTTAGCTCGGAATATGCAATCTCTTTCTCTAGCTCTTAAATCAGCATGTCTTCAGAATAGTTGCTTTTGAAGATTTCAATCTTTGACGTGATTCTTGAAACATGTGATCTTTGTCATTTCTTGTGTAGTCAGGGTGTTACAAGTTGGTATCAGAGCTCTAGTTTAAGCGAACTAGGCATGAATGTAAGATGTCTAGACTTAGACTGAGTATGCTAAGAATTGATCTGCGAGATTGGGTAGAGCTTATAAGATGGGTTAGTCTTAGAGTCAACGGAAATACGTTTATCAGGCGTTGTGGTGATCGTGACGAGAACTTTTATGTGTTATATGTTCATAATTTCACTTAGCTAATGTTATTATAAAGATATCGTACGTAAGTGTGCTTGGATTTCTATTGCTATGACAATTGGTAATGTGGTAGTACGTTTCCTTTGTATTTATTCAATATCTCTCTTATCTCTGTCTCTGTTCTGTGAAACAGTTCAGTATGGTGAATATGCGTGGTAGACCGCGTACTCGTGTTGATGGCCTGGAAGCGACAGCCTCCACCGCTGATCGGCCGGAGGGAGTTGAGGTTGTCGTGCGCCCGCCAGTTCAACAGGTACTAGGTGGAGGGCCAGAGGTCATTCCGCGAGTAGAACTGGCTTCGTCTCACCCAGTCATCGGGGATGCTAATCCCCAGTCCGAGTTGTTGGCCAGCGTGATGTTGGCAATGAGGGAAGAGATGGCGAAGCAGCAGGAGTTTCTGCTGAAAGCAATGGAGGACCGCGACGTAAATAATCGGAGAAGTGAGACGGTTGTGGAGAACGTCGTAGCAGGTTCTGGAGGCGATGGTATAAGGGTCACAGCGGTAGAGCGCGGGATTTCTGGTGCTCCGGGGAATAGGAAGAGTTGTTCCTATAAGTCCTTTATGAGTTGCGGACCGCCAGAATACTTTGGTTCTGATGACCCGGTGGTGTGCGTAAAGTGGATCCGAGCAGTTGAGCAAGCTTTTGGCTCTTCCGAATGTGGTGATGATCAGAGGGTGCAGTTCGGTACCCAACTGCTGAGGGACACTGCACTCATCTGGTGGAATATCATCCAATCCACTCTATCTCCTGAAGTGTTGGCTCAGTTGTCTTGGGCCGAGTTCAAGAAGAAGCTGCTAGAGGAATTCTGCAACGAGAGGACCATGGACCGAATTGAGAAAGAATTCCGGTCTTTGGTGAAGGGAAGCCTGACGGTGAGGGAGTACACCCGTCAGTTCATGGAGAAGCTAGATCTGGTGGGGCATGATGCCCCAACAGAAAATGATAAGATGAAGGCCTATCTGAATGGCCTACCTGCGGACATGCAACCTATGGTCCACAATTCTAAAGCTTCTAACCTCCGTGAGATGATTGAAGAAGCTCAGTACATGGAAGAGATGTTCGCGAAGAGCAAATCTGATAAAGCAGTGGTGGTGCCTGATAAGAGAAAGTGGGAAGGCAGCTCAGTACCTCCCAAGCGGGCCCGACCTTTTGTCGGAAATCGCAACTTCAACAGTTATCAGGAAGCAAAGTGGTGCCCGAAGTGTAGAACCAAACATCACGGTAACTGTTACAGCACCTCTCAAACTTGTTATAAGTGTGGGAAGCTTGGTCACACTTTCAGAGATTTCCCGGTCAGAGGACTCGTCTGTTATGAGTGCAAGGCACCGGGGCATGTGAGAAGAGATTGCCCGAAGCTTGTGTCGGGTAGCGCGCCAGCAAAGAAGGAGAACCCGCCGAAGGTTCCGGGTCGAGCATTTCAGATGACGGCCGAAGAGGCCAGGGCATCCACTAACGTGGTATCGGGTACTTTCCTTATAAACTCTGTACCTGCTCGTATTTTGTTCGATACGGGTGCTAGTTTCTCTTTCATATCTGAATTGTTCCGTCAGAAAATTTCTATACCCACTACTAGTCTTGAGGATGCATTAGTGGTAAAAATAGTCGATGGTAGTCAAGTTCTGATCTGCAAGGTTCTGAAGCAGTGTACTCTTAGTATCGAAGGGAGAGAATTCTCAATCGATCTATTGCCGATGTTAATCGGGAGTTTTGATGTGGTGGTCGGCATGGATTGGTTGTCAAACAATCATGCCGAGATCGTATGTTCCAAAAAGTTGATTCGATTTCCCAACCCCTCTGGCGAAGTCGTTGTCATCTATGGTGAAAAGAGAAAGGGTGAAGTGGCAATAATCACAATGGCAAAGGCACGCAGGTGCTTAGTAAAAGGATGTTCGTCTTTCCTGGCCAATGTGATCGATGCCAAGTTAAAGAAATCAAAGCTGGAAGATGTGAAGATCGTGCGTGAGTTTCCAGACGTCTTTCCGGACGACTTGCCCGGGTTACCACCCGATCGTCAGGTAGAGTTTTGGATTGATCTTGTGCCTGGAGCAGCACCAATTGCTAAAGCTCCTTACCCTTTAGCACCGTCGGAGATGCAAGAGATGATGGCACAACTCCAAGAGCTATTGGAGAAAGGCTTCATAAGACCGAGTTCGTCACCATGGGGAGCTCCGGTCTTATTCGTCAAAAAGAAGGATGGCACAATGAGAATGTGCATTGACTATCGTGAGTTGAATAAAGCTACCGTAAAGAACAGATATCCGCTTCCGAGAATAGACGACTTGTTCGATCAACTTCAAAGAGCGGGTTGTTTTTCCAAAATCGACTTACGTTCGGGTTATCACCAAGTTAAGGTAAGAGAAGATGATGTTCCGATGACAGCTTTCAGAACGCGTTACGGCCATTACGAATTTCTTGTA
This sequence comes from Arctium lappa, assembly GCA_023525745.1. Classification (NCBI taxonomy): domain Eukaryota; kingdom Viridiplantae; phylum Streptophyta; class Magnoliopsida; order Asterales; family Asteraceae; genus Arctium; species Arctium lappa. The sequence continues at coordinate 28,134,406 of CM042062.1, forward strand.
ATGCCTTTTGGCCTAACGAACGCACCAGCCGTGTTTATGGATTTAATGAATAGAGTGTGCCGACCATTCCTCGAAAAGTCAGTCATCGTATTCATTGATGACATACTCGTGTACTCCAAGAGTGAGTCAGAGCACGAGCAACATTTACGTGAAGTTCTGGAAGTGTTGAGAAAAGAAAGGTTGTACGCCAAGTTTTCCAAGTGCGACTTTTGGCTTAAAGAAGTGCAATTTCTGGGTCACGTAGTCACTCGGGACGGAGTGAAAGTAGACCCCTCCAAGATTAAAGCGATGATGAATTGGGAGCCTCCTAAGAGTCCGTCCGAGATCCGAAGTTTCTTGGGTCTGGCGGGATACTACAGGAGATTCATCCAAGACTTTTCCAAAATCGCTTCTTCCTTGACAGTTCTGACTCGGAAGAATGTGAAGTTTGAATGGACCGAAACCCAAGAGAAGGCGTTCCGGATCCTTCAAAAGAAGTTGTGTGAAGCTCCGATCTTGACGTTACCTGAAGGTTTACAGCGACGCTTCAAAGATTGGATTGGGTTGTGTGTTGATGCAACGAGGCAAGGTAATCGCTTATGCCTCGAGACAGCTCAAAATACATGAGCAGAATTATCCAACTCATGATCTGGAGTTAGCAGCGGTAGTGTTCGCTTTGAAACTTTGGCAACATTACCTCTATGGAACGAAATGCACTCTATACACGGATCACAAGAGCCTGAAGTATGTCTTTGGTCAGAAAGAGCTAAATATGAGGCAAAGGCGGTGGCTCGAGTTGCTCAAAGATTACGACTGTGAGTTACTTTACCATCCTGGTAAGGCAAACGTGGTAGCCGATGCGTTGAGTCAGAAGGACTATAGCAGTTGTATTCGGGCTACACATTCGAGAATCGAGTTGGTGTCTAGTCTTGTTGAGAAGATCAAGACATCGCAGATGGAAGCACTGTTATAAGAGAATCTAAAGGATGAAGTCATGACGAAACAGCGTCTACTTCTAACGGAAGATAGCCGTGGAGTAAAACTGTTCAGCGGTCGTGTGTGGGTACCCAAGATTGGGGGTAACCGTGATCTGTTGCTAGAAGATGCACACAAGTCCAAGTATTCCATTCATCCGGGGAGTACAAAGATGTGCAGGGACTTGAAGCTTCACTATTGGTGGCCGGTAATGAAACTTGATGTAGCGCGTTACGTTGAGCGTTGTGTGGCGTGTTCGCAAGTTAAGGCCGAACATCAGCGACCATACGGAAGTCTACAGTCTCTAGAGATTCCCGAATGGAAGTGGGAGCATATCACCATGGACTTTATGACGAAGTTGCCTAAAACTCTTCGAGGTCACGATACCATTTGGGTGATAGTTGACAGATTGACAAAGAGCGCTCACTTCTTGGCCATGCAAGGAGACATTACCGATGGACAAGCTAGCAAAACTGTACATCGATGAGGTGGTCTCGAGGCACGGCATACCATTTTCGATCGTATCGGATCGCGACAGTCGGTTCACTTTGAACTTTTGGGACGGGTTTCAGAAGGAGTTTGGTACTCGAGTGAAGTTGAGTACGGCTTACCATCCGCAAACCGACGGGCAAAGCGAGAGAACGATCCAAACATTGGAGGATATGTTAAGGTCTTGTGTCATTGATTTCGGGGGTAACTGGGACTCTCACCTGCCTTTGGTGGAGTTTGCTTACAACAATAGCTACCACTCGAGTATCGGAATGGAACCCTTTGAGGCTTTGTATGGGAGAAAGTGTCGGACTCCCGTGTGCTGGCTCAAAGCAGGAGAAAAGCAGTTTGCCGGACCTGAGATCGTGTAAGAGACTGCCGATAAGGTTAAGTGCATTCGTGAAAGAATGAAAGCGGCTCAGGATCGTCAGAAAAGCTATGTCGATAAGAAGAAACGACCGATGGAATTCCAAGTGGGCGACCGCGTTATGCTTAAGGTGTCGCCATGGAAAGGCATTATACCAGTTGGAACTGCCACCGGAGTTGAGCAGAATACACAACACGTTTCATATTTGCTACCTCCGGAAATGCTTGGCGGTGGAAGACAGCGTCATTCCCCTTTCAGAGTTAAGGGTAGACGAAGGTAACCGTTATGTGGAAGAACCCGACGCCATCTTAGAGAGGAAGTCTAAGAAGTTACGTCATAAAGAAGTCACCTTGGTCAAGGTGAAGTGGAAGCATCACCGGGGAGCGAATGTGACGTGGGAAGCCGAGGAGGATATGAAGCGAAGATATCCTCATCTTTTCGAATAGTTAGGATTTCGGGGACGAAATCATTCCCAAGTTGGGGAGGATTGTAACACCCCGGATTTCCGTTGTGTAATCTTGTTATTCTCGTGGTTAAGTTTTATCGTTAGCTCCGTGTTTGGTTTGAAGTTGTTTTGGATTTTGTGAAGTTTAGGGGTCAAGCAATGAACTACGCGAGTTACACCGCGACTATAGGTCGCGGCACAACCCGCGTAACCCTCTGTTTAATATGAGAATTTGGGAACTACGCGAGTTACACCGCGACTAGAGGTCGCGGCATAACCCGCGAAACCCACTGGATTTTTAGGGTTTTTGGGACACGGGCGAGTTATGCCGCGAGTTGAAGTCGCGGCATAACCCGCGAAGTTGCCTGGCCGACATATACTGAGTTTTCCCAAAATATCTCATTTGTCTCAAATCTCCTCTCTCTCTCTAAACACTCTCTCTCTCACTAAAAGTCTCTATCTCCCTAGAGTTTGGAAGATTATAGTCGGTGTTCGATCCGAGGTTTCGGTGTTTTAAGCTTCACCTCTACATCGTGGTCATTATCTGGTTTTCCGGGTTTTATTCTGAAAACCTACCAGTGAGTTCCTACTACCATTTTACAAACTTTATACATATCAAAACTCTTATTTGTGAAATCTGAAGTATTTCTACGGTATTATTTTATGTTCTCTACATTTTGATATAAATGAAGTTTTTGGTGATTTTCGGGGTTCCCGATCAGTTTTAACCAAAATGACGGGTTCCGCCTTATTTGAAGTAAAAATATGTTTTGCTCGCACATTATGTTGGTTATGGGAAATAATGTCTATGAACTCATTTTAATGATTTTCATTCTTACCAGAAGTTGAACTGGATATGATATCTTGTTTATAAAAATGTGTTTATACCATATGTTTATTTATGGTTGGTCACATATGTTGTTGTGGCGAGTCTGTACCATTACTAGTGGATCCCTAGGTTTTGAGTCGACTGTATTATTGGGAGGTAATATTCCCCATTTTGTAACTATGGATGCATATGTTCCTAGAGAGCAACTTGGTACGGTTATGTGAGGCCGAATACTAGCCATGGTTCATAGTGATCCTAGTGAAAGAGTATACATTGGTTTTCCTTGGGAGCGCGATCTCACCTCGTAGCACGGACTTAGGGTACATTGCTGAGGACTCCAAGTGGTTAGCTCATAACTCGGATTTGTGGTTTACTTTGTGTTACACCACTATCCTTGGTAAAATGGTCCTTTTGTCATCATTTAACGAGTTTTGGACCGAAAAGGCCCGGCTGTGGCGAAATGTTATTTTTATAAACTAAACCTTTATGAAAAGATTTTCTTATGATACTGATGCTTATATCTCTGATTTTGAATAAACTGTATGTTCTCACCAGGCTTTAAGTCTAACACTTTTTCTCAAATGATATGTATAACAGGTTTCCCTTAGCGGTGGGATGCACCGGGTTTTGAGAGACGAGTTGGGTCTCGGGCCTTTTTGAGTTGATTAAAGTGTTGATAGTTGGGCATTGTTAAGTCCCATTCTTTTGATGATTAATGGATGTCAACAGATGTAATCTAGATAGTTATGTTTAGATCAGTCTGTTGATGAATTCTAAATCCGTACAGGTTTTTGTAAAGTCTTAAGGACTGGCACACCTTTTCGAGAGGTTTATATCAATGCAGATGTCTTATTGCCTTATTTATGAAGTTTTAATTTACTCTGATTTTTAGGGTGTTACATAAATTCAGAAGCAGATTTGTTTAGAGAGTCAATCAAACTTTTGTTCCCAACAAGTTCCTTGTTGAGATCAAAAATAATTTGATGTTTCTTTGCAACTCTGTTGATGAGTGGATAACTTATCACATTTTCCATCACTTTTTAGTAGGATTTTCTAGCATTTTAATTTCCCAAATCACAATATTTGTTTTCCTAATGCTATTATTGCTTATAGGGTCTTGTTGACCATTTTTGTAACTGTTGCATCTGCATAAAGAAGTTTCTTAAAGTTGAAGTTGTTGAAGAATTGTTTGCGCTCGACAATGACACAAGAAAGACTTAATGGACTAGCCTTAGCCATTGAAAATGGCTTTCTTGGAGAAAGTTGATTATGAAGATTTGATTGAAGATTTTGTTTCAAAAAACGTTAGAAGACTAATTTTATTTAAATGAATTTCATATGTTACTTCATTTTTGTTATTTTAATTTGTAATATTGTTAGTGCAAGAATTGTTGTATTCAATATCATGAATACTAAAGTCAAAATCAAATCTTAAAGAAGAAATGTCAAAGTCAACTTGCTATAGAGAGAAAGTTAAAGTCAATACCTTTTAGTTTTGTTAGTTTCCTTCTAACCTTGTAGGTATAAATAGGATTAGCTTTGTTTTATTCCTTGTAGATCATAACTCATATCTTTGAGAGAACTTGTAGAGAGAGATTATAGAGAGAGAAAGTTGTAATTCGATTCTATCAATAATACATTGTGATATTTGTGGAATATTGTGGTTACACTTGCAATTTGGGACACACAATTGGTATTAGAGCAAGCAAGAATTCAGAGAATTTGATCAAATCTTCCATTTTTAGAGAGTTTGAACATTGTTGCAAGTTTCTACTATGAAATTCGAATTTTGGTCATTCTTGTGTATTTGAGTCTGAATTTGATATCATCGTATTTGTTGGTCCCGAAGGTGCTTAACAAGTTTGTAGAAGGGGGGGTTTGAATACAAACACAGAAATTAAAGTTTAATAAATTGTTTATTGATAAATCAAAATACAATTTACAAGTTTGTTGCGGAATAAGATTAAGACAGACTTAATCTAAACAAACTTAAGAAACACTAAGATGATTGCACAAGAAATTCAGAGAATGGGAGATTAAGAGATATAGAAAACAAGGGTTTCTATATGGGGTTCAAGGATTGAGCACCCCCACAGATGGAGGGGTGAACTTCCTATTTATACCCTATGCATTAAATGCATGGCAGGGCACTTTACACGTGGCGTTCACAGATTGGCTTTGGGAGTCTGACTTTTGGGAGACATGCTTTCGGCCGGGTCATGAACAGTGTAGTTGACAGAGTTGTTGTACGTATGGTGGCAGAGACATGTCCGTTCTGACACATAGTACTAGTTTGTGCAAGGATAGACAAAAGGAAACTTGAGACATAAGCTTTGTGATCTTTTGATCGTTGAATGTCTCTTCTTTCAGAGATAAAGAGATTCAGCTATCGCTGAAGCTTTTCCTCATGTTCCTTCGCGTATATGTAGAGATGTCTTTGCTTCACTGATATCCGCATCAGATCACTAGTAGACTTCTCTTTGTTCAGCAGCTTCATCTTCGATTCAGCTATGAACATATGTTGACGCGAGACTTGTCTTCAGGGATTACGTTACTATTTACATCAGAAACTATCAATGATAACTGAACAGACTCAACCTAATCACTGATAGTAAAACACTAATACATAGAAATGTTTATAAGAAATACTATCAGCGATAACTGAACAGACTCAGTCTGATCGCTGATGGTGAAACACTAATACATATTAAAACGTAATTTTCACTAAGTATAGAAGAGGGTCGTTATCAAATCACTGAGAGAGTTTGGATCAACAATCTCCCCCTATTTGATAATGACAAAGTAACTAAAGAAAATTACTTTATGATTCAAAATATAGGAATAAAAAGGACTCATAGCATGCATGACCCAATTACTATTTTGAGGGATCTTTTACAGTACTGATAAGGTTAAGTACATCACTGCAATTTTCATTTAATTCAGGGATAGAATTACAAGATATGAAAATCATAAGTACAAGTGAATAACTAACTACTGTAAGTATAACTAATAGATTACAGAAAAGGAAACTAATCTATCAGCTATTAAAAGAAGACTTAGGAGGATTGATCATATACTCAGGTATTTCTTCTCCTTTCTGTCTTCGTTCCAAAGATTATTGGCTGATAATTTTTTTGATTTTCTCAACAGCAGGGGAGAAGTCATACCATAAGCATAAGAGATCCTTGAGATGATTCAGAGGACAGATAGGAATCTCATAGACTCTTTGAAATATGAGTTCCTCATCATCATCTCTGAAGAACACTCCATAAGGACCGTCAATTACTTGACCACCTTGGAAAGGACCACCAGGAGGCAGAGATAGATCCAGAACTGAAAGATCGAGAGGAGGACCAAACAGTGCATCTCTTGAAAATTTGATAGAAGTTTCATTCCTGATGATGGCGACGTCTTCAGAGGAGGAGGACCCAATTCTTCTCTTGAGTTTCAAAGATTTGGGAGGAAGAGGAGATGGCAGCTTCAGTACAGAAGTGACTCTATTTATGAGGGCTTCAAGAAGTCCGTCAACGTAGCCTCTGTATGTAGATTTGGATTTCTTCAGCGCATCCCAGAACTCTAACCATTCTGTATATCCGAAGCTCTCAAGTTTGGATACGTACATAGCTTTTTGGGTTCCATCCTCTCTGGTAATCTCCATGATCACTGAGAGTTGATCCTTCTTCTTGCGACCAGAGATAGTCACGACTGATATCGGAAGAAGATCAGAACGATAATCCATCTTCTGTTTGCACCATTCGATAGACCTATCGTTGATCTCTTCTTTGGAGCGTTCCTCTTCAATTTCTTTCAGCAGTGCAGCTTGAACTTCCACATGCTTGCTTTTCAGCTTTTTGTCCTTGACTAGAGAAGATTGAATCTTTAAAGCGAGCTGGGCATCTTGTATGCATTCAGCGATCAGCTTCTCAGCTTTGGCAGATTCTTCTCTTTCGGCTTCAGTGAGGAAGTCGAGCTCTGTGGATGTTTGAAGAGGGACTTTCAGCCTTTGACTTTCTAGTTGAGTGATCATTTCAACTCTTTTCTTCCCCACTTCCTCTGACCAATGAGATGGTTGAGAGGGCCTTCCTGGATGGACCAGGGAATATTCTTCTTCTTCTTCATCAATCTCATCGATAGAGATTGGGATTATTTCTTCAGCGATAGTAGCTGGACTTATTTGTAGTTCAGAACCCTTAAGCAGGGGTGAGAACTGTCTGGATAGAAAATGAAGGAAAGAAGGGATAAGTGTATATTTTTAGAAAAAGAGAGATAAAGGCTAGAAGGAAATAGGGGTTTGGAAAGAGTAGGAGAGTGGTACAATTGAAAGACATACCTGAGAAGGATGCTCCCCCTCAGATTGTGATCCAGTCCTCAAGCATTCTTCAGCGATTGGTTGCTTGTCTTTGCTTTGCGAAGGAGCGCTTGAAGATATATCACCTCTCACCCCTGCTTTGATAACCCCTTGTGAAGTTGTCCCTGATGCGACGTTCGGCTTGGAGAACCACATAGATTGGTCTTCTTCATCGTCGTCGTCGTCATTGGAGGGTTGATCCTTTTCTTGATCATCAAGATCTAGATCATCTTCCTCTTCATCGTCTTCTTCCTCATCATCTTCAAAGAGAAGAGAATGAATAGATGAGGATTCTTTTACCTTCTCCCCCTCAGATTGAGAGGGAGGTTTCTTTGGAGTCTTACCTTCCCCAGCAGCAGCGATAGACGTTTCTTCAGCTTTCTCCCCCACTTTGTCATTATCAGCGGTAGAGGGTTGCTCAGCTGCCGGAGTTGCTGTTGAACCTTTCAGCACTTGTACGTCAGCCTCCAGACGCTTGACCCGGTCTTCAACCGCAGGGATGTCGCACGTGGCATCATGGATGAATTCCACAGCGATGTTGAGGTTGGTCCGATCATCTTCAGTGAAGGAGGGAGGCAGCGCTGGAGCTGGTGCATTCACCTTTTGTAGAATTTGCTGAAGAAGGGACGTGCAGAGGTCAACCTTTGAAGAGAGACCCCGAACTTCAATGGTAAGAGACTCAAATCGCCCCTGAAAGAGTTGAGAGGACTCTTTGAGTTGGACGACTTGTTCTTCAACAGCTGAAAGTTGAGAGTTCTCAGCTTTAGATGAGCAGATCGCGGTCAACCACTTCAGCTCCTCACCAGCCTGATTGACGGCGCTTGTGGTGTCGTTGATGGTGTTGGTGAGGGCGTCCACCTTTTCTCCCAGACTGTTGACATGCGTGTCAACAGACGCCAAACTAGGACCTGAAAATAATGTTAGTTCAGATACGGGCTTATTTGGAGAGGTGGGGAAAGAAGTGTTTAGGATTACAGGTGTACCTGACGTATCAAACATTTTGTAGAACTGCATAGATTCCTCAAAAGTTTGATGTTCAGGTCCTATAGGTAAAGAAGAGGTAGCGGGTTCAGAGACCAAATGAGTAGAAAAGGGAAGAGTTTTGGGGATAGAAGTAAGGATGGGGTTAATCTCAGCGAATGAGATAGTAGGTGGGGTCACTGATGATGTGACAGCGATCGAAATCGCTGACACGGCAGGTTGAGTGACTACTGGAGTTGTGGAGGAAAGACCCACAAATGCATCTAAGGTAGCTTGTTGAGAAGCTCCCTCAGGTATAGTACTAGAGGGTGTACTTTCCTTAGTCTTTTTGGCCTTTTTGGAAGGACCAATCGGACTAGCGGATGGTCGTTTAGAAGTAGTGGTAGCGACAGGGATAGCAGACGAAGGAACCGTCTGCGTGGTCGCTGAAGATGAAGAAGAATGGAGAGAGAGACGAGAGCGAAGGAGAGAGATACTTACCTCGTCGGCGAGTGGCTTTACCTCCAGTGATCGTTGACCTACCCTGGCAAAAGTGCCATCATCTTTGGTGGGATAGGTGTTGGGATAGAGGAACTTGATGTACGTACATATGAAACGTACGTACGAGATCTTGGCATCTCGTTCAGGCTTCTCTAATCTCGACCTCAGGTCTTCAAAGATTGTTGTAGCGTAGTCAAAGTTTTGACCAGCGATAACGGAGTAGGCCATCTGCAGTTGTGTTTTGCTGGCTTGATCCAGCGAACCACTCTTCCCGCTCATGCACTGAATTATGTGCGAGAAGATAAAGTTTAGTTGAGAGGGCATCTGAGCTTTGAGGATCTTGGTGAGCTTCTTGTTGGGAATAAAAGATCTCGGTTTGTTTTTCCAACAATAGCCCATTGCGTCCAGAAATGATATCAGCTCATCATCAGTGGGGAGTGCGTCGAACCCACTCTTTGGTTTGTCAGGGAATCTTAAAGATTTCCTGAGGCTAAGAGCGGTCTTGCTCCCTGGCCCCAAGTCCGTGCTGAAAGAGATAGCAGGGACTCGTTCACCTTTCTTGTTGGTGAGTTCAGTTGCATCAGCAGTGAACCAGAAATGTTGGAGTAGAGTCTTGGAAGGCTTAGGATTCACAGTGATCGCGTAAGCTAGGCACGACTGTTTGAGGAATTCAGCAGCTTCCACTAGATGAGGGTATTTGTCAGCTTTGAACTCGAGTCTTGCCAAGTGATTACATTTAGTAATCTCAACTTCAGTGAGAGCAAATCGTACATGTTTGGAAGCAACGATTGAAGACTGTGCCATTTCTGTTATGGAATGAATCATAATAGAAGAAAGGATTTAGACTAAAAAATAAGAAGATGTTTACCAGATTCCATATTAGGAAAGAAACTGGAAAAATATCGAGTTATTTTTTTTTAAGAATAGAAAAAATAGTGTTCTGGGTAGAAAGAATGAAGAACACGTTAAAAACCAAGAGGTTTTTATAAAAAAAACATAAAATCAGAAAGAGTGATCTTTAGTTTTTAGAAAAAAAAACGTTTTATAAAATCCATAGAAAACGAGTAGGATTTTAAAAAGAATAAGAAGAATCATAAGAACAATGCACATAAACAATAAAAAAAACCTGTTTATCTTGAAGAAAAGGAGTTGCAGATTCAATGTTCTGGGTTTACTTACTTGAGTGTTCTTGAGAGAGAAAGTGTTTCTTGCTTTGAAAGTTTTGAAAGCGTAAACCGTATAAAGGAGAGAATAATTCCTTTTATACGAAGAGAGAGAAGAGAGAGAAGGAATGAAGCGGGAAAAGAAAGGATCATCATTACATTGACACGTTCCACGAAGTTGATTGGATAGAAGAGCAACGGACGAACGTGTCAGAAAAGGCATGTCGTGGATTGTCGGTTTAAATGACGTCATAGAAGAGAGAGAGAGACTATTCATTTATCCGTTTTGAAATTATCGCTGAAGAAAAGTCAGCAATAGATTTTTCTTTTTAAAAGTATCCCTGATGGAAAAGATAGGGATAGAGTTTCTTTTAAAAGGATCACTGTATAGAAATATCAGTGATTAATGTATTTTTTCAAAAAAAACTTTTAATTATTTGAAGAAAGTTCAGTGATTAAAGTATATTTTGAAAGATATCTTAACCGAGTTAAGATTCAGTTGAGAGAACATACCTGAGAGTCAGAATGTTTATCAGAGAGAACGATGAGAGGGGAACTTTTGATTACTGACACAATACATGAACGCTGAAGAATTATTCTTCGAGGTTCAGCATTCCAAGCTCACTGATGAGAAAGTTGAACCTTGTGTCATCAAGAGGTTTGGTGAATAAATCAGCAAACTGAAAGTCAGTAGGGATAAAGTGAAGTTCAATATCACCATTCATTACATGATCTCTGATAAAGTGATATCTGATCTCTATGTGTTTTGTCTTTGAATGTAGTACTGGATTATTTGCTATAGCGATAGCACTAGTGTTGTCGCAATAGATGGGAATTTTTGACAGTTGAAGGTCATAATCTAATAATTGATTTCTCATCCACAAGATTTGAGAACAACAGCTTCCAGCGGCTACGTATTCAGCTTCAGCTGTGGAAGTGGACACAGAATTTTGCTTCTTGCTTGTCCAGCTTACCAGCTTTCCTCCCAGAAGTTGACATCCACCAGTGGTACTCTTTCTGTCGAGTTTACAGCCTGCAAAATCACTATCAGAATAACCAGTTAGATCGAACCCTGAGTCTTTGGGATACCAAAGACGGAGGTTAGGAGTTCCTTTCAGATATCTGAAAATTCTCTTTACAGCGATCAGATGGGATTCCTTGGGTTCAGATTGATAGCGTGCACATAAACAAGTAGAGTACATAATGTCAGGTCGGCTCGCTGTTAGATACAGCAGGGAGCCTATCATTCCTCTATAGGCAGTGACATTAACAGGTTTACCAGAAGGATCTTTGTTAAGTGTCAGGGGTGGTGCCATAGGAGTTTTCATCGCTGAAGTTTGTGTGAGATCAAACTTCTTCAGCATATCTTTAACATACTTACCTTGGCAGATAAAAGTACCTTTGTCAGATTGTTTAATCTGAAGACCAAGAAAATATGTCAGCTCACCCATCATACTCATTTTATATTCTTTCTTCATTCTTTCAGCGAAGCGAGTACACAGAGATGGGTTGGTAGAACCAAATATTATGTCATCGACATATATTTGTACAAGAATTATATGACCTTTTATCTTTCTGAAAAATAACGTATTATCAATCTTGCCACGTTCAAAATTTTCAGAGATAAGAAAAGATGAGAGAGTGTCATACCAAGCACGAGGGGCTTGTTTTAGACCATAGAGAGCCTTATCCAATTTATAAACATAATTTGAATACTTAGGGTCATAAAACCCTGGTGGTTGTTCTACATAGACTTCTTCATTCAGCTTTCCATTTAGGAACGCTGATTTTACGTTCATTTGATAAACGATGAAGTCTTTATAGATTGCATAAGCTAAGAATAGTCGAATTGCTTTGAGCCTGGCCACAGGGGCAAAGGTTTCATCATAGTCTATGCCTTCCTCTTGTCTGTATCCCTGAGCAACAAGTCGAGCCTTGTTGCGGGTTACAGTTCCATGTTCATCTAACTTGTTTCTAAACACCCATTTGGTGCCTATTACAGTTTTATCAGATGGTCTAGGAACGAGATTCCAAACTTTGTTTCGAGAAAATTCGGTCAGCTCTTCTTGCATAGCGCTGACCCAGTTTGGATCTCTGAGGGCATCATCAGTCTTCTTTGGTTCTATTAAAGAGAGAAAATTTACAAAGAGACAGATATTACCTAAGCTTCGTCGTGTCTGAATACCTGCTTCGAGATCACCAAGAATTTGATCTATTGAGTGATCTTTGGTCCATCGCTGAGCAGGAGCATGATTGCTTAACTCAGAGGTTGGATCAACAATTGGAATGTTTACTGATGAGGACGTTTGAGGTTCATCAACGATTAACTGTTGAGTAGATTCACTAGAAAGGTTTTCAGACGAAGGCAGATTTGATGGTAGTAATGTGTTTAGAGGTTCTGCTAAGACCCATGAAATGGATTCAGCGGTAGGATGTATAATGTTCGGATCATCATCAGCGGTTGGAGGATCAGAATGCTGATGGTTTGAGAAGAAAGGTTATGTTTCTCTGTAGTGAGAAAGCATCCAAGCATTTAACTCTTCATTGTCAGCGATTGGTTTGGAGTTCGCTGAGCGAGTTTCATCAAAAGTGACGTGAATTGTTTCTTCTACGGTTTGTCTTCTCTTGTTGAAAACTCTATAGGCTTTGGAGATGGAGGAATATCCTAGAAATATTCCATCATCAGCTTTTGGGTCGAACTTTCCAAGTTGATCTCTGTTGTTTAAGATAAAGCACTGACAACCAAAGATATGAAGAAAATTGATAGAAGGATTCCTTCCAAGAAAAAGTTCATAAACTGTCTTCCCAAATCGCTTTATTATCAGCGATCTGTTTTGAGTAAAACATGCAGTGTTTACAGCTTCTGCCCAAAATTGAGTAGGGAGATGAGAATCGCTGAGCATTGATCTAGCAGCTTCAATGATTGTTCTGTTTCTTCTTTCAGCGACTCCGTTTTGCTGAGGTGTTCTCACTGAAGAGAAGTTGTGAGAGATTCCCTTGTTCTCAAAGAAATTGTTCAGGGAACTGTCTTTGAATTCAGTTCCATGATCACTTCTTATTGAGCGAACAGTAAGATTGTTCAGCACTTCCATCTTTTTCATAAAAGATATTAGTTCTTCTGGAGTATCACTCTTACAGCGAAGAAAGATAACCCAGGTGTAGCGAGAATATTCATCTACAATGACAAGCGTATATTTCTTTCCAGCTATTGATTGGATGTTGACAGGGCCAAACAGATCCATATGCAAGAGCTGAAGAGGACTTGTCACTGAGGAAACTTGTTTCGACTTGAAACTAGCTTTTGTTTGTTTTCCTTTTTCACATGCTGAGCAGAGAGATTCTTTAGCATATGAGTGCTGAGGAAGACCAGAAACCAGTTCCTTAGATGAGAGAGAATTCAGGGTTTTGAAATTTAGATGAGAGAGCCTTTTATGCCATAGCCAGTTGACATCAGAAGAGGCCTTAGAGAGAAAACATAAGTTTTCAGTGATAGTAGAGTCCATATCTATTACATAGACATTTTCTCTGCGATAACCACTGAGAGCAAGTTTTCCTTTTTCATCTACCACTGAACATGCTTTCTTAGAAAAGCGAACTTCGTAGTCTTTGTCACATAGCTGACTGATGCTTAGAAGGTTGTGCTTCAGTCCATCTACATAAGCGACTCTTCGAAAGGTAGTTGTCCCATTGCTGAGGACACCAAACCCTCGGGTAAATCCTTTTCCATTTCTACCAAAGGTCACAGAGGGACCTTTCTCTTCCTTGAATTCAGTGAGCAGGTCTCTTTGTCCAGTCATATGACGAGAACATCCACTATCGAGATACCATATGCCCTTTGATCCCTGCACACATAAGGAAGATTAAGCGTTGTTTGGTACCCACTTTTCAATGGGTCCTTCAGAGTTAGTGGATAAGGAAGGTTCAGCAGTCTTCACAGCTGATGAAGATTCAGCTTTAGTGGTAATCTTCACTTTGGTTAATTTCTTAACCTTAGTGGTATATTTCTTCACTTTAGCTGTTTTATCAGCTTTGGTGGCATTTGGACATTTACTTGCAATATGATCAGTAAAACCACAGTGATAACATTTTCTGTATTTGAAAACAGTTTTAGGACCAGTAGAAGGTTTTGGAAGTTTAAGATGAGCAGGACCAGGTCCAAGAAGGCTTCTCTCATGAGATATGGGAGGAATTTTTATTTCTTCAGATCTCGTTGGTCTAAGGTCAATCTTTAGCTTTGGAGGACAAAGATCAAAAATTTCTATCACAGAGCTAGAGGATTGCTTAGCTGAAGGTTTAGAAGGAACTTTCAGCTTTGCTTTCCTGGTTGCCTTCTGAGGAATGAGAATGGACTTTCCTTTATCCGTAGACTTAGTGTCTTTGGATTTTTCCTCAGAGATGGGATTTGAAGAAGAACAGGGATAGAATTGATTATAAGAAGTGTCAAAGAAAGAAGTGACAAACGTTCCAAACTTAAGTGAGGAACTTTCTTCTTTAGTTACATCCTGTGGTTTCCAAAAACCAAGACCAGTTCTATCACTTTCAAAAATTTGAGCATTTATTATCTCAGAGATTTTTGTTGATGATTTGCACCATTTTTCAACATGAGCCTTTTCTGCTTTTAGAGCAGTGATGGCTTGTTCGCGTTCAATGCTGATGATTTCATTTATAATGACTTGATCTTTCAACTTTTCTTCTAAAAGATTTAGTTCACTGATCTTTTCATGACATTTCTCTAGCTCTTGAGTTAAATATACATTTTTATTTTCAGCTTGAGTTTTGTCGTTTACAGCATTATAAAGGTCAATCGTCAGCACATCAACAGCGCGACTTCTCTCAGCTTCAGGCAGAGAGGGATTTGTAGAGATAGATACCTGAGATGATATGTAGTTCATAGAAGGTTCAGATGGTTCTTCTACTTCTTCTTTAATCTCAGCCATGAGGCAAAGATTAGTGACTTCTTCTTCATCAGAAGATGATTCTTCTGATTTACCCCAGTCGTGTTCTTCAGCTATGAGACCTTTACCTTTTCGCTGATAGCTTTTCAGCTTTTGATATTTGTTCTTCAGTTTATGGTATTTGTCATCACTGGATCTTCTTGAGGTAGAAGGTTTGAAGACCTTTTTCGACCTGCATTCACTAGCAAAATGTCCAATTTTTTCGCAGTTATAGCAAGTGGCAGTAGCCTTATCAACCGGAGTTGATTTTGGCTTTTCAGTAAGAGAGAGAGGTTTACTTCTTCGGAAGTTACTCTTTCTTGCAAATCTCTTAAAAGAGTTTGTCAAGAGTGCTAAGGACTCATCAAACTCTGAAAGATTGGGGTCTGATAAATCTTCAGATTCAGAATCTAACTCAGTGATGGTGAGAGTAGATCGCTGAGATGGAATTATCTCTGAAGAGACTAAAGCAACAGGAGTGCTTTTGGAGTCTTTAGAATCTTTTACAAGATTCTTCTTCAGGAGATTAGATTGCTCATAGTTGAGCAATATTCCATACAGAGTGCTTAGAGAGAGAGTATGTAAGTCTTTTGTCAGCTTAAGACATACTGAATAACTGTCCCAGCTTTCAGGAAGACTTACCAAGAATTTTCTTAGGACCTCAGAATTAGAATAGGTTCTACCAACAGTTCTTAGATCAATGATTAGGCAGTTAAACCGCTGATGAACGTCAGAAAGAGATTCATTCTTACCAGCGATAAAACTTTCATACCGTCTTACCAAGTTAATCTTTCGAGTCTCTTGAATTTCAGTGGTGCCCTCATATTGAACACATATGGTTTCCCACATTTCTTTAGAAGTTTTCAGATGCATGATGGAATGGAAAACTTCATCAGGCAGAGCCATTGAGATAATGGTCTTTGCTCTTGCATCTATGCCTACCTTCTTTTTATCTTCATCACTCCACTGTCTTATTTCCTTAACGACATATCGTTCAGGGACAGCTTCAGTGGTGGCAGTAGCGGGAACCGCAGCTATAATTCTAACAGGTTCATAGGGTCCGTTTTCTATATATTCAGGTATAGTAGGATCTGCACCTTCAAGAAATAGCATCATTCGATTTTTCCATAGAGAAAAATTATCTCTGCTAAATCGAGGAGGTTTAGAAAGTGAACCATTATCATAGTAGTTTGTGTTTGTGTTTAGTGCCATTTTAGAATAGCAAGGAAGACTATACAGCAAGATCTTGTTTATTAGATTAAACAAACTGCTTTGATACCACTTGTTGGTCCCGAAGGTGCTTAACAAGTTTGTAGAAGGGGGGTTGAATACAAACACAGAAATTAAAGTTTAATAAATTGTTTATTGATAAATCAAAATACAATTTACAAGTTTGTTGCGGAATAAGATTAAGACAGACTTAATCTAAACAAACTTAAGAAACACTAAGATGATTGCACAAGAAATTCAGAGAATAGGAGATTAAGAGATATAGAAAACAAGGGTTTATATATGGGGTTCAAGGATTGAGCACCCCCACAGATGGAGGGGTGAACTTCCTATTTATACCCTATGCATTAAATGCATGGCAGGGCACTTTACACGTGGCGTTCACAGATTGGCTTTGGGAGTCTGACTTTTGGGAGACATGCTTTCGGCCGGGTCATGAACAGTGTAGTTGACAGAGTTGTTGTACGTATGGTGGCAGAGACATGTCCGTTCTGACACATAGTACTAGTTTGTGCAAGGATAGACAAAAGGAAACTTGAGACATAAACTTTGTGATCTTTTGATCGCTGAATATCTCTTCTTTCAGAGATAAAGAGGTTCAGCTATCGCTGAAGCTTTTCCTCATGTTCCTTCACGTATATGTAGAGTTGTCTTTGCTTCACTGATATCCGCATCAGATCACTAGTAGACTTCTCTTTGTTCAGC
Organism: Arctium lappa; assembly: GCA_023525745.1. Lineage (NCBI taxonomy): Eukaryota > Viridiplantae > Streptophyta > Magnoliopsida > Asterales > Asteraceae > Arctium > Arctium lappa. The sequence continues at coordinate 28,151,331 of CM042062.1, forward strand.
AGCTTCGTCTTCGATTCAGCTATGAACATATGTTGACGCGAGACTTGTCTTCAGGGATTACGTTACTGTTTACATCAGAAACTATCAGTGATAACTGAACAGACTCAGCCTAATCACTGATAGTAAAACACTAATACATAGAAATGTTTATAAGAAAGACTATCAGCGATAACTGAACAGACTCAGTCTGATCGCTGATGGTGAAACACTAATACATATTAAAACGTAATTTTCACTAAGTATAGAAGAGGGTCGTTATCAAATCACTGATAGAGTTTGGATCAACAGTATTCGATTCATGTATTGATTCTTGTTTGTATTGTTTTGTCTAATTCACAACAAACCTTGTAAATTTTGGATTTTTGATAGTGTTTTGTTCGAAAGTTGTCAGGATCTGTGTATTGATCGAATTTCAGTTTGTAGTGATTTTTAGTTGTAATTGTCAACTACAAATCTACTCAGAAGTGTTTAATAGAAAAATCTGCAAAATTTCATAATCAAATTTGAAGAATTGAGAGAGTTATGGCCAAATTCATGGTTTAAAGTTGACTTCTCTCAAGATCCGTAGTTAACACAAGATTCATATCAGTTGTCGCAAGTTCATAGGAGGTTGACGCAAGATCCGTATTGTTTTTGAAAGTTTTGGAAATTCGACTAAGTCTAGAACTCGCAAGGGAATTTGACGCAAGGAGTTTCCTACGACAAGTGGAACTTCTCGGATCAAGTTACCTATGTCAAGCTTACTTCACGCAAGTGGCAAGACACGACAAGTACACTTGACGCAAGTCGTTTGTTGCGTCAAGCTACTGTTCATCCACTTCTCGAGTCACTTTGTATACGACAAGTTGAGCACTCGTGTCTATGTCAAGTTAACTACTCGGATAGTTTGTAATTTGACTAAGTCCACTTCTCGGGTAGTTGCGTCAAGTGCAATACTCGGGTCCAAGCATCTGTGGCAAGTGACTTCTCAGGTGTAGTATCCTGTGTCAAGATACTTCTCTGTTCTAGTGGTTTGTGTCAAGTGAAACTTAATTGGTCTGCGACAAGTGTGATTCAAAGGTATGCGACAAGTTTTTCACTATAGTCTGCGACAATTGCTTTCTATGGTTTGCAACAAGTTCAAATTTTAATCAAGTTTTCTGATTTTTGTTAATGCTCACTGCAAGTGTTATCAGTATGACTTCCAAGGATGCTCTCGCTATTGGTACAGATGTAAAGCCACCTGTTCTCTTTAAAGGTGAATACGAAAAATGGAAAGACAAATTTCTGGACTTCATTGATCGACACGATAATGGTGAGTACATTAAACAGTCTTTAGATGAGGGTGTGATGAAGCCTATCTCTATGGAAGTACCAGATGTTGATTCGTCGGACAGTGAGGATGGTAATGAACATACTGAGCCTAAAACAAGGAAAGTGGTTGTTGATCCTTCAAACTATTTTGCTGAATAGAAAAGGAGATACAAAGCCGATTTATAACCGTTGTGGGTTTGAGTATGATGACGATCGTTTATGTCATTGGTGAATTACATGTTTTGGGAGCTTTGGTCTTTCATTCGGAGTCATGTAATTTTAGACAGTGATGTATTGGATCCATAGGCACGTAAGTTTGTTGGTTTTGTAAGACCTGAGGTTTTGGGTTACATTTAGTGACCGCTCGGGTTTGCTGGCGATTAGGCAATATGTGGTTCGAGCCGCAGAGTTGAAACTCGTCTAGATTGGATAGGCACCCGGGCTCGTAAGACCTCAGAGTGGAACTCGACGGAGTATGGCAAGGGGCAGCGACAGGTCCGAGGATTGTGATGTCTTGTATGGCATGGGATCTAGGACCGGGGCACGTTGGTGAAATCCAATAACATCACGGGTGGCCCCATTCACATGTTCTCGCCACCCTAGATGGAAACGTCTAGAGGACATACAAGTAAGTCGCGTAAACGACCTACTTGCGTGTTTCTCTATTCTAGGTATTTACGGATCTCCTCATCGTTGATTTGTGGTATTTTAAATGGTAATGTCGTATTTTACCAACTTTGGTTTTTATGTGGTCGACGATAAATGATGGCTTTAATATTGGGTTTTCCCCACGTATATTAAGGTTTGAATGCAATGCGTCATTTGCTACGTTTTCGGTATTTGGTTTCTTTCCATTTTATGGTTGCGTGAGTTTCGGGTCTATTGTCCGTATTCACGACAATGTTTATTTATATAGATTTTCACCTATGGTTTATGAGTTGTGCAACTTGTTCCACCCGTGTTGGGTATTTCGAGATATAACATTTTACCCGCATTTTATAAAAATTGGAAGTTCTCTCTCTATTCTCATTTTGAGCAAGTTTTGGGTTAAATCTAGGTTTACAAAAGAACGTTTTATATTGGGATCTTAGTCGGTAAAACAGTTTGGTTTGGTTAACGATTAACTCAGTGTCTCTTTCGTTTAAAATGCGTATTTATTGGTAAACGAGTCGTTTTCATTATCGGAGCATATCATTTTGAAAGATTATGATTTTAATGGCATTCTTCTTTCTTTAAACGATCCATTTATATATGTTGAAAACTCTTGAGCTCACTAGGCGTTAAGCCTAACCTTTTTATTTGTCGGCATGTGCATCAGGTTCCAGTTGGGGGTTTGGATTCTAGCAATTCTATGAAGAGTTGAGCCTTAGCTTTGTGCAAGTGTAAGGAGTTGGTAAAGTCTTCCGCAGTTTGGAGATAGTGTCTATTATAGGGTTTTAGTAGCACCCGTCCTTATTATAGACTGTATGTATAGAATGAATGTGTGTATCGAGGTAAAATCTTAATTTGTGATCGGAGATGTATCATTTATCAATGTATTTAGAAAATTTTAAATTAGTTGCTATTTCCATATTCGAGGGTGTTACAAGTTGGTATCAGAGCTTAAGTTTGAGAGATTTAGGTATTGATTTTTGGATGCCTAGACTCAAACTAACGTTCTTTTAGGTGATTGAAAATGAAATTTTCACATTAGGTACCCTAAGATAAGATATTTTGAGGATTTATCGAGTCGCTAGAAACGGGAAACTTGTCGAGGGTCGCAAGGATGATTATGTACTGTACGTTCATAATGACACCTGGCCAGTGTCATGGTGAACCTACATGCTACATATGTATGCTTGAACTACCTTGGTATGATGACCGTTGGGGTAGTGAGAAAGTTTCTAAGCGAGAGAACTAAGGAAGGGTTGATGTTTATAGCAATGTCACGTTGAAGTGATAGTTAAGTGCAGTGAATGCATTAAGTTGATCATCTTGAGTAAGAATTATTGGTTGGATTAGAACTATAAGTTCGTTAGACCAATTTTATTTCGGGGATAAATTGAAAGTTAACCAAATTAATGGGTTCGTGGCTCTAGGATGTTTGATGCATCCGGATGACCATAGTGTGTCAGGAAAATGGACGAGTGTAGTCCTAAGATGTGGAGTGCCGACCAAATTCATGCACTAAATTTATTTCTAAATAAGTTTGCATAAATTGTTTCTCATGTTTTCAAAGTATGAAGGGAGTTATGTTACGAAGTCTTGTAAAGCATTTATTTTAAACCGTGAGCTCAAACATGCATGAGTGTTGCACGTAGTTGCAAATATTTTATTGAAAATCTCTTTATCCCCGTTCCGTGTCTAACGCTATTTTTCGGATATTATAATACTCGTGTTTTAATGTTATTTGAGTTATTGGGCAAGTAACTGTGGAATTTTTAACCTTGGCATTGGATCTATTCCGCGTATGTTAAGGTTTTAAAGGAATAGTTGTCCCATGTTCTGGAGTCGGTATTTTATGTAGAATTATAGTCTGTTTGAGTCGTGTTCAATTTTATGAAGTATAGTTTTGCAACGTTTCGGGCGTGTGAGCGTACGTTGCGTGGGTTTCAATTTTATTGTGTGTAAATTTACGAACTTTTTGGGCGGTGTGTCTCATGAAAGTTTTGTTGAAAATGGTCACTTTATCTAACGTTGCGATTTATAATTTGACATTTTGGATTTATTGTCGTATTACGTTTTATTATTATGTGGGGTAATTTTGACACCGTTTGATTTTAGCGTTAATGAGTTTTATGAAAATTCAGTTTGATTTATGGTGTCTTATCTTACGACATTTTGTGTCACGTAAATGAATTTTGGGAACATGTATATATGCATTTTGGTATGCGTTAATTGATGGGTTTTGTTAATTGATGGCATCCCATATGATATTTGGAGAAGTTTCATCATCATGCGTTTTGTTTTCGGGTTTTATACAAGTGTTAATCATTGTACATTATTCGTATTTGGTTTAAATTACACCGTTAGTTGAGTAAGCATATAAGGAAATTATGTCATCTCAGTTATTGATTTTACTGTTAGGAGTTTTCCGCAATGCATAAAATGAATTTCCGGTTTGCATGTCGTTGTAGTTACCGCTTCGAGCAAGTACGTTTTATCTGTGCGACCCAAAAATTCGAACTCGATTTAAAATTTTATTTACATTCCTTTTTGTTGCTAAATTTGGGGAAATAAACAGACGTATATGGGGCTTGTTGAGAATTTTATCTTCCGACGTTTTGTGTTTTAAAGTAAAAGTTTTAAAGTTGAAATGGTGAAATTCCTCTTTTGGGAATGGTACAAACTTTTATTTCACATGTATAGTGCGGAAAGTTGTTTTTCATATGCATAAGTATAAATTGATGCATACTAGGACCATGGTAATCCGTTTGAAAATTTTGTTGCGCATCTTTTGTTACTATTTTATTAACGCGAGTATTTATCATTCAAGTTCAGAAAGAGTTTTATGTACGTGACATTGATGACCATTTTGCATGCCTACCAAGTATGCGGTGGTAGATTTTACGCGTATAATCAATTATTGCAAGAATTTTCATTTGAGAAGTTTATAAAATTTCAAATTGGCATACTAGTTGAAAACCTTGAACTCGTTAGGGATATAGATTTAAAACCCTTACTGTGAAAGGAGTTGTTATAATGGACTAGAGAAGTCCTTCAGATTTGGGGCATCGGATGATCCGACTTGTGGTCAGCTTTGAATGTTGGGTTTCAGTTCTGGATCTGTGCATGTATGGATAATTGAGGTATTAGATTTATATGTTACCCCTATATATATAAGCGGCAATATTTCCTTTCGGTAAATATGTGAGTTGAGTCTTGTGCGATTGCTTGAGTGCGGTTTGTTTTGAATTGATGGGTTGATGTTGACGGCATGTTATGTGTTGGCGGTGTACTACCTTTATGGGCATTTGGGAATATTGAAGACATTTTGGCTTGTTCGCAAAGAGGCACGTTCGGAGTTCTGATTTCCATACTAGGTGTCAACTTTAAACCTTTGAGGGTCGACTTAGTGCAGGCCGATTTGCCATTTTGAGATCAGTAATGCTTGGAATGTTGGATGTATCCCCGTTTTATTACAAGAAATGTTAGCTTCTCGGTAATGGAACTTAAAGGAAGTTAGATATTGGTAATTAAGTGTGGGACTGTACGATTTTTCCTTGTTGTGGTAATTTTGGGACTGATTTGGGCTGATGGTGGAGTTTGAATTACAAATTCATAATCGGGTTGAGCTGGAATGATCTAATCAGTGGGAAGTTGAAGTCACAAACTATCCTTGAGGTAGTGCGTGTCACCCAAGGTTGGGAGACAACCGCAGTCTCATGGTTAAGGACTACATTAGTAAGATAACAATTCATTCGGATATAAGTGTGATGTGCCTAACGGGACATTTATCGTGAGGACCGATATAAGGTTACGGTGATAGTTCTGGCAAGTGGAGTAGATACAACCTATTATGCGGTAAACGTTTCATGGGAATCTAGATTTCGAGGACGAAATCTCTTTTAAGGTTGGGGGGATTGTAACACCCCGATTTTTGAAAGGTATCATTTAAAGTTAATATAGAAACCGATATATTGAGGAAAAAAATAAGATATATGATTTTGGACTTGAATCTTAGATTTTATAGTCTTGATGGATAAATGATTCAATTACGAGTCCAACGGTTCCTTCCTGAGCGAAATCGGAGCTAAAACGAAGAAGTTATGGCCAAAACAGTGTTCGGTACGCTCTTGGCTATTGTGACAGCGATTGTGACAATGTCACTATAGCCGTCACAATAGCCAGAGCTGGCGATTGTGCCAGCAATTGTGCCACTGGCACTATAGCCTACGGGTACCAGAGTGTTAAAAGTTGCGATTTTCAGCCCCCTGTCTCATTTTCTCACTTCCACTCTCTTCCCTTTCTCTCCCAAACCGATTCCTATCATATTGGTTCGAACCTCAGCCATTTCCATGGCCATTTACTTTGATCTTGAAGCATTCCATCATCATCTAAGGTCTTGGAAGTCTAGGATTCAAGGAGCTACCATCTCATCATCTCCATTGTTGTCTTCTTCAAGAAAATCCTAGGGTTTTGAGTTTTATCAAAATCCACCAATGTGAGTTCATCCCTTCTTCTTTCTAACACTTTAATCAAGTTGTAAATGCTTCATTCATAGTTTCCAAGTACTCTATTTCTTAAGTTTTTGGTTGGACGATTTTGGAGAAATTAGGGTTTTGATCTCGTTTGGGGATTTGATATAAATTGTTGGGGAATGATTCTACGTGTTTGGTTATGTTTATTTATGATTGAATATGTATGGATTTAGGTTTTTGTAAGTTTTGACTTGAGAATCCAAGTGTTCTTCAAAGGATCTCTAGTTGGGGGGAAATCTAGATTTAGCCTAAATATAGCAAGGTGGGTTCAAGTTGATTTGTGAAAACGGTGTACATGCCAAAATGTTTATTTAAAAATGTTTGTGTTTTACCGCAAATTTGTTAACTGCTGATAAGTTTTAGTTATTTTGAAATGTTTAGTTTTATAAGCATGTTAAGACACCCATTTTGGGATCTTTGGGTATTTTGGTAAATAAATCATGTTGAAATGTTTATTTGATGATTTTACATATATAATTGGAGTTCAATTGGCGTAAGTGTCATTTTGTGTATTTGATTTTATAAACCTTTTCAGAAAGTGCATATTATTGTGTTATGAGGCATTTTGAAAACATAAGGGTATGAGTTCATTTGGGAAAATGGTTTGTCTCAACCAACAATGAAATTTTATTTATTTATACTTTTGGTCGTGTTTGCGTATTAGATGGTCAAACGGGTTCCAATAATTATATCGGCTTTTATGTGGGTATTTACGTAAAGAGTTGGGCCTTTGGCTCGGTTTTGACTAATTGAGTCGTGTGGACATTTGTCCGGATTTATAACCGTTGTGGGTTTGAGTATGATGACGATCGTTTATGTCATTGGTGAATTACATGTTTTGGGAGCTTTGGTCTTTCATTCGGAGTCATGTAATTTTAGACAGTGCTATATTGGATCCATAGGCACGTAAGTTTGTTCGTTTTGTAAGACCTGAGGTTTTGGGTTACATTTAGTGACCGCTCGGGTTTGTTGGTGATTAGGCAATATGTGGTTCGAGCCGCAGAGTTGAAACTCGTCTAGATTGGATAGGCACCCGGGCTCGTAAGACCTCATAGTGGAACTCATCGAAGTATGGCAAGGGGCAGCAACAGGTCCGAGGATTGTGATGTCTTGTATGGCATGGGAACTAGGACTGGGGCACGTTGGTGAAATCCAATAACATCACGGGTGGTCCCATTCACATGTTCTCGCCACCCTAGATGGAAACGTCTAGAGGACATGCACGGAAGTCGCGTGAACGACCTACTTGCGTGTTTCTCTATTCTCGGTATTTACGGATCTCCTCATCGTTGATTCGTGGTATTTTAAATGGTAATGTCGTATTTAACCAACTTTGGTTTTTATGTGGTCGACGATAAATGATGGCTTTAATATTGGGTTTTCCCCACGTATATTAAGGTTTGAATGGAATGCGTCATTTGCTACGTTTTCGGTATTTGGTTTCTTTCCATTTTATGGTTGCATGAGTTTCGGGTCTATTGTCCGGATTCACGACAATGTTTATTTATATAGATTTTCACCTATGGTTTATGAGTTGTCCAACTTGTTCCACCCGTGTTGGGTACTTCGAGATATAACATTTTACCCGCGTTTTATAAAAATTGGGAGTTCTCTCTCTATTCTCATTTTGAGCAAGTTTTGGGTTAAATCTAGGTTTACGAAAGAACGTTTTATATTGGGATCTTAGTCGGTAAAACAGTTTGGTTTGGTTAACGATTAAGTCGGTGTCTCTTTCGTTTAAAATGCGTATTTATTGGTAAACGAGTCGTTTTCATTATCGGAGCATATCATTTTGAAAGATTATGATTTTAATGGCATTCTTCTTTCTTTAAACGATCCATTTATATATGTTGAAAACTCTTGAGCTCACTAGGCGTTAAGCCTAACCTTTTTATTTGTCGGCATGTGCATCAGGTTCCAGTTGGGGATTTGGATTTCTAGCAATTCTATGAAGAGTTGAGCCTTAGCTTTGTGCAAGTGTAAGGAGTTGGTAAAGTCTTCCGCAGTTTGGAGATAGTGTCTATTATGGGGTTTTAGTAGCACCCGTCCTTATTATAGACTGTATGTATAGAATGAATGTGTGTATCGAGGTAAAATCTTAATTTGTGATCGGAGATGTATCATTTATCAATGTATTTAGAAAATTTTAAATTAGTTGCTATTTCCAGATTCGAGGGTGTTACAAGTTGGTATCAGAGCTTAAGTTTGAGAGATTTAGGTATTGATTTTTGGATGCCTAGACTCAAACTAACGTTCTTTTAGGTGATTGAAAATGAAATTTGCACATTAGGTACCCTAAGATAAGATATTTTGAGGATTTATCGAGTCGCTAGAAACGGGAAACTTGTCGAGGGTCGCAAGGATGATTATGTACTGTACGTTCATAATGACACCTGGCCAGTGTCATGGTGAACCTACATGCTACATATGTATGCTTGAACTACCTTGGTATGATGACCGTTGGGGTAGTGAGAAAGTTTCTAAGCGAGAGATCTAAGGAGCGGTTGATGTTTATAGCAATGTCACGTTGAAGTGATAGTTAAGTGCGGTGAATGCATTAAGTTGATCATCTTGAGTAAGAATTATTGGTTGGATTAGAACTACAAGTTCGTTAGACCAATTTTATTTCGGGGATAAATTGAAAGTTAACCAAATTAATGGGTTCGTGGCTCTAGGATGTTTGATGCATCCGGATGACCATAGTGTGTCAGGAAAATGGACGAGTGTAGTCCTAAGATGTGGAGTGCCGACCAAATTCATGCACTAAATTTATTTCTAAATAAGTTTGCATAAATTGTTTCTCATGTTTTCAAAGTATGAAGGGAGTTATGTTACGAAGTCTTGTAAAGCATTTATTTTTAACCGTGAGCTCAAACATGCATGAGTATTGCACGTAGTTGCAAATACTTTATTGAAAATCTCTTTATCCCCGTTCCGTGTCTAACGCTATTTTTCGGATATTATAATACTCGTGTTTTAATGTTATTTGAGTTATTGGGCAAGTAACTGTGGAATTTTTAACCTTAACATTGGATCTATTCCGCGTATGTTAAGGTTTTAAAGGAATAGTTGTCCCATGTTCTAGAGTCGGTATTTTATGTAGAATTATAGTCTGTTTGAGTCGTGTTCAATTTTATGAAGTATAGTTTTGCAACATTTCGGGCGTGTGAGCGTACGTTGCGTTGCGTGGGTTTCTGATACGCGTGTTGGCTCTATCTTGCTCAGAAATGAGTCATGCATACACATGTTTAATGTAGCAGACCTAGTTTGCACCGGTGGTTTTCTGATACGCGTCTTTGGTCTACTTGTGTTCATGAGGGAGTCGATTTGACATAGATTGATCATGATTATCATCTAAGTATCCATTGTCTTCTTCTTGTTCAGGGAGGGAGTCAGTTGAAGTATTTGGTGCAGAAGTTTCAATTGGGACAGCTATTTCTGGCTGTTGAGTAGACGTCACAGTATAACCAACCGAATCAGCAACTTCTGTCTCAACATTTCTAGGTACAACTTCAACTGAAGGGGTAATTGTTTGAACTTGAGTTTCTTTCTGAATTGGGGAAACTAATTCAGTAGATACATCTGAAGTAGTTAGATGATTAGTCATTGAATCTTCTGATCTGTCAACCCCAACAGATTTAGGCAGTTTAGATCCAAGAAACTCATCATAAAAGAATTCAAACAATAAATCTAATTTTGATAAATATGATGTAGAAGTTGAGGGTTTATCAGAATTAGTGTCGTTAACCACAGGTTCTGGACTAATTTGTCCAGAAGCTAATACTCCTGTAAGTACGGGTTCTGAACTGCTTTGTTCAGAAGCCACAATAAAGCAATTAATTCAATTATCTCATGCTACAATTCTTTGTTCTACTTGTGGCCGAAATGATTTTGTTGATTGTCGATTTTCTGATAATTGGTTTGGTTCGTATTGTATGATTCTTTCAGATCAAATGTTTTTCGAAAGAAAAGAGGACCCAAATTTTAATGGGTGCCAAAATCAGTTACTAACCCAAAAGGACCCATTTACAAGTGGGATACCTAAACTAGTTGTTGAATGATTTCACTTGTGCAGACCCGTCATATGTGGTACCTGGATTCAGGATGTTCCAAGCATATGACCGGGAGGAAATAAATTTTGTCTAATTATACAGAGATATTCTGCGGCAATGTGCATTTTGGAAATGATCATTTTTCACCGATACTTGGATATGGAGATGTTGTTCAAGAGAATGTAACGATCAAGAAAGTGAGCAATATTGAAGGATTAGGACACAACTTATTTAGCATCAGACAGTTCTACGATAAAGATTTGGAGGTTAATTTCAAAGCCAATAAGTGTTGTGTTAGAACAGAATATGGAAAAGAACTCTTGGTGGGTACTAGAAAGTTCAACCTCTACATAATTAATATGTCTAATTTGAAGTCTGAAAGTGCAGTGTGTCTACTATCAAAAGCATCTATGCAGCAAAGCTGGTTATGGCATAGAAGGCTTTCTCATCTCAATTTCATATACATTAACAAGCTAGTGAAAGGAGGATTGGTGAAAGGATTACCTGAAATGAAGTATGAGAAAGAACATATGTTTGATGTGTGTGAGAAAGGTAAGATGAAAAGAGCTTCTCACAAGTCGAAGCCTGAACAGAACACAAATGATCCTTTGGAACTGTTGCACATGGATCTTTATGGTTCTATACGTACTCAAAGCATAAATAGCAAAGGGTATGTATTGGTGATTGTGGATGATTTTTCGAGATATACTTGGGTGAAGTACTTACGATCAAAGGACGAGACTCTGGAAATAATCATCTCGTTCCTCAAAAGTGTCCAAGTGAACCTGCAGAGAACAGTGAAGTTTATCAGATCAGATAATGGCACAGAGTTTAAGAACAAGACAGTTGAAGATTATCTCGAATTTGTCAGGATAACACATCAATACTTTGTTGTAAGAACGATGTTAAGCCACTCAGAGTTACCTCTTTTTCTATGGGCAGAAGTTGTTTCTACTGCGTGTTGTACACAGAATCGATCAATCATACATCGCCGGTTTTGTAAAACACCATATGTTATTATTAATAATAGAGCACCAAGCATTAAACATTTTCATATTTTTGGATGCAGGTGTTATGTGCTCAATGACAAGGAGAATCTGAACAAGTTCAGTCCAAAGGCGGTAGAAGGCATTTTCATTGGATATTCTCAAACATCAACATCATATAGAGTATATTTGAAGACTTCGAAAATAGTTGTGGAGAGTGTAAATGTTACATTTGATGAAGCTATGGAATTGGCTTCTGAACATAGCAGTTCAGAACCCGTGATAACTAGAGTTTTAGCTTATGGCAAATCAGTCCAGAACTTGGTTCTAGTATTTCTAATTCTGACAAAGCTTCAACTTCTACTTCACACTTAAATGATTTAGATCTATTGTTTGAACATTTTTACGATGAGTTTCTAGGATCTAAATTTTCTAAACTTATTGTGATTGACAGTTCAGAAGATTCAAGAGAAAATCAACCAATCATTTCAGATATCTCTACTGACCTTGTTCCTCCAGTTCAGATAGAAACTCAGTCAGTTGAAGCTACACTAAATGTTGAACAGACAGAAGTTGTACAACTGGTTGCTAGTAATTAATTGCCTATTCAATCGACAAAAAGTGTTCAACCAGTTGATACTTTTGCAACCGTACCTTTAACTGAACCCCTATATGATAGATACTTAGATGATCAAAATGATCAATCTCCATTCCACTCCCTCACACACATAATTGGACCAAAGAGCATCTGATGTACCAGATTATTGGAGACTATCGAAACTGTGACCCAGAATTACTAGCATATAATTCACACCACAGATTAAGAACACAATCTTTATTAGATCATTCACATATTAGATCGAAGTCATAGATCTAACACGTAATCACATGTCTCACATATGTGTATTCTTTGTGTGCGAGTTCTTACCAAATCCTCTCTGAATGTGTCTAGAATGCGTGTCTACAAAATTACAAAAGAACCAAACCTATTTATACTAAGTCAACTTAAGTTGACTTTACAACCAAACACTTGAACTATTACATAATTACAATAAAGACCCTCACTTTTAATCTTGAATACAATATTAGTCTAACAATCTCCCCCTTTGGATTCAAGATTAAAAAAATTGACGATAATCTTCAGGTCTTCTTATCTTCAGAATAATCTTCAACTTTGAATCTTTTTAGCTTTGACATCTTGAAAGCTTTGACACTTTGATCAAGTTATCTTCCCCTTTTTCTGCTTTTCATGACTTTACTTTCTCTTCAAGATTTATCTCTGTCTTGAACTCTAAAACTTTAAACTTTTATACCTTTTACAGCTTTAGCACAATCTTCATTCTCTTTAGCAAATCTTCAAACTTTGACTAACTACCAAACTTTCAAACTTTGTCTTCACCTTTCATTACATCTTCTGAAATCTGACTTTGAAAATCATCTTTCCCCCTTTCTTGATACAAACTTTAATCAATTGAACTTGAACTCTGAATTATCTCCCACTTTTTAATGATTTGTGAGAATCAAAATCATTAAAACTTGTTCAAGGTCAGCTCGATCTTTTGAATGATCTCCCAAATAATCAAATAAGCACAGTCTTCATGATATCCCCCTTTGGTGAAATATGAACAATCTCCCCTTTGATAAATAATAACAATATCCCCAGATAGAAAAATTATCAATCTCCCCCAAAGAATGATATGAGAGAATCATTCATCTGATCTGAATGAGCCGTCAATTCATGAAAGTATTCATCTGAATCTTTTCAGATGAAACAGTTAGGAATGTCGTCAGTAGCACAAACAAATTAGGAATTGTAACCCCGAATCAACACATGAAACAGTTAGGAATGTCTGTCAGTAGCACAAAGCCACTGTGTAGAACGAATGTACAATGTAAAGAGCTTGAAGTGATGTTCACTCCCCAGGACTTCCATTCAATCATTGAAAAACACAAGGTATTTTCTATGAATGTTCTGACAGAAAAACAAATTTTCTGTGTGCTCGTGCTTGTGTTATGAAAGAATTAAGCACAATGATTGTGTTTCATAAGGCTCAAAGTATGTAAACCATTGAGACATCAATGATAATACATAGACTCAATTGTGCATGATAAAGGGTCGAAGGTGGGGCAACTTTCCTTCTTTTTCAATATCAGTATCTTCCGAATGAAGAACCAATAGAGTATGTGTTGCTTCCCCAGAAAATGTAAAACATTCTCTTTTTAAGAAAAGAATGAGTAGCTGGTGGGGTTATATGCAAGAGATGGCATGGGCTCACTGCCTATTTCAATAATGGTCACCAAAGAATGTGAACCAATCAGTAATGTGGTTGCTCGGCTTAGAAAGAAGTTTGGTACAGAGTTTGATATTCTTTTACTCTGTTCTCTCACCCTCATTCTTTTAAACTTTTAAGCTCACATATAACCAATCTCTCATTTCCATTTTACCTCTTCACACACCAACACTAAAATCTTTTGACCCCTCTCCCCTCAATCACTCAGGGAATACTTCTTGGGTAGGAAACATTGGTTATCGTGAATCCATGGAAGTTCTGTTAAGCACTCACATGAAATCCCATGTATGTATCCTAGAAAAATATATTGCCTCAATGATTTTCTCGTCATTTAAGTGCAAAAAATCATTTGTCAGTATATATATGCTCAACAAAAATCATAATGAAATTTGAGCATTTTAAGCATTTAAGATTTCTCAAAACTTTATATGAATGAATAATCATGAAAGAATAGAAATGTTTTGAGAATCTGACAATGATTAAGATCAGATCAAAATTCATGAAGAATAATATTTTGGGAAATCAAAGACGTAAGATGTTTATATTGAACAAGATATAAACATATTTGCAATAAAAGCACATGAAATGATGAAATGGCGTTTGATTCAAACAACAGTGAATAGCAAACGGGAGTATTACCATAGAAAGATTTAACTTTTGATACATGGTAATAACAAATTCAAATTGAATGTACTGAACTAGTGTGTGTAGAAATACTTGACAAAGTAAAAAGACATGACAATTACACAAGTATTTGTCATTAGAAACACACGATCAGATAGTCATCAAAGTATCCAAAAATCATTTAAAATCGTACTTCTCAATTCATGAAAACATTTTAAGAATGTGAAGTGGTTTGAACATTTAAGCCAAAAATAATTGTCACAAGTGAAAGGTGTTCATCTTTCAACAAGTGATAGAGTATAAGGATTAGAAATATATACATGTAAATCAAAATCATGTACTCCCCCTGGAATGAATATATTCTTTTAAGTATCCATGACAAAAACATTATATGTTCTCCCTCTTTATATCTGTAAAAATTCAAATTATCAGAAAAATATAACAATGAAAGTATAACCAACTATTATATCCTCCCCCTAAAAGATATAATAGTTAACTCCCCCTCAAATCAAAAACTTCTAGAAAAGATGTTTTCAGTTAAGCATCCATCAGAAGAAAAACATTTGACTACGGGTTCTGAATTAAGTATTCAGAAGCCATGATTACATATTCTCCAGTGAGAATAGTAATATGCAATTTGACCAATGAAGCACGGGTTCTGATCTGATATAACCAGAACCCAATGTCACATGAAAAATAACCTGCAAGAGAAAAGATTTTGGTAATCATTTTAAAAATGATTTCGCCTTCGTCAGTAAATGATGAATAAAATACAATGTTCATAATTTCCAAGACATAAACAATTTAAGCACAAAGTAAGATATACTCCCATTTGAATCAATCATGTAGTGGAGTTTAACATACCTAGCTTGCTGACTAGAAAGGTAAACCTTTTTTCATCCAATGGCTTGGTGAAAAGGCCAGCCAACTGGTAGTCCGTTTGCACGAAATGCATCTCTATGTCGCCCTTTTCCACATGATCCTTGATGAAATGATATCGCACATCAATATGTTTTGTCTTTGAGTGTTGCACCGGATTAGCTGTTATGGCTATCGCGCTTCGAAAAATTGGAAGGATAAAAAAAATAAAGAATGCAAATAGCCGAGTTTGACACGTTGAGGTGAAAAAGATGGGCAAAACACATCAAATACATACGAGACCTTTTTTTGTGTAACCCAAAAAAAAACAAGACAAGTTTGGGGGAAGATGAAAAATGTAAGGAATAAGTGAGAAGCCTTAAACACTAACCCTTCAAAGTCCCGTGAATCTAATTTTGAAAAGTTAATTTGTTAAGTCTGGTTTTATAGTAATCATTTTATTTATAGGACTTGGTCAATACTGTGTTTAGTGCTTATCAGTATTGTATCTGACCAAGGGTATTTAAGTCCCTTTGGTCTTTGTCTTGTGTAAGTTTTACACGCACATCTAATAGAATTACAATCTTGCACTTCAATATTCTCTCTCTCTACTTTCTCTCTCTAGAAGTTCTAGTGATCTTGGTTTAACAATTGGTATCAGAGCATGCTAGATCTTGAGAGGATTGAGAGATTGTTTGTTATTGATCTGATTTAGTGATTGAAATCGAAAATTTGATCGATTTTATTGATTTTTCAATAAAATCTCGTTTTCTTGATTTCTCACAAATTTTGGATTGTTTTTGGATCGAATTGTGTTGATTTTTGGTTCATATGATTCGATTTTGAAATTCGATCATGTTAGATTCATAGTGTTTTGCATAAAATTCGAGTTTAGATCTTCAATTTTACAAATTTATATTTTTTTAGAAAACTCGAGTTTCGCTACTGTTACATTCTTGATTTTGAGTTTTAGTGTGTTTTAATCGAATTTGGTTATTAATTGTTGTTAGAATTGTGTTTTCGAAGTTCAGTATATGCATTTCTTGATTAAATTTCTTGATTTGATCTGTTTTTGCAAAATTTTACGAGTTTAAAAACAGATCATTAGATGGGTAAATTATAGCTTATCCTATGGAAATCAAATTGCAATAAAAAGAATATAGTGGAACATTAGGAAAAACTATGGATATTTTTAATCAAAAGGATTTGGGATGCAAATAAAAAAAGGAAAAAAAAGGAAAAAAAAGAAGGAAAAATAGAAGATCCCTTTTGTGATACTTAGTCTTCTTGTGTTTTTGTATCTTCATTTGTTTTTAATTATGTTCTTTTAGTTACTTGGGGACAAGTAACAAGTTAAGTTTGGGGGTGTGATAACTCTCATTTTGAGTGTTATTTACACATTGTTTGTGTGTGTTTTTCTTAGATTTTAGTGTGTGTTTTCCCTTTACGTGTTCATGTTTCTTTTTTTATTTATTTATTTTCATTTGGAGGTGTTGAGGATAAAAGTTTGTGTTTTCATGGTTGAAAGCATCATTTTTGGGCTAAATGTTGGACTGCAGAAAGTGGCCACTTTGTCACCACGTTAGTGAACGATGTAAATCCGAGGACAGCTGAAAAATATCATATTTTGCATGTATTTTTATGTTCATTTCAGCTGCATAATGGCATTCTTAAAGGCTAAGCTTTAGAAACCAAGGGGATGAAGAGAAGACAAAAGATAAAAGCAAAATCTTGGTGGAAAGATATCAATGCCAAAAATGCCTATCTAAAAGCCTAAATGAGATAAAGCAAAATATGAGCTTTCATGAGAAAATAGATGAAAAGGGCAAGGAGCCTTTGGGTCAAAGAAGGCTTGAACTCATTGAAAGGTTTTGTGGGTAAAATTCTCCACCACCCTTTTCATCTTCCACTATAAATTGAGGCCTTGAGATGTCATTTGAAGGGAGCTCCAACATGTAGCATAATTCAGCTATTGTTCTTTTTTTTAGATAGTTGTAGTTGTAGTTGTAATTGTAGTTGTAATTTATTTTCTAGTATTTAATTTCCTTGTAACAAGCTATCGCCAAAGTGGCCACGTTGTCACCACGTTGGCAACAGCTTTTAAGTTTCATTTATGCAATTTAAGTTTATGTTCTCTCCTTCTTCTTTCATGTCTTTTACTGTTATTATGAACTAAGCACCCTTTTGGGTGTGGGTGTGTGCCAAATCTAAGACTAGTAGGCAACACTTGGGTGTTGCCATCGTTGCTAGCTTTTAGACTTGGTCGCTCGGGTCGGGACTTCAACTCAACGCGGACAAGACGATCACTTGTTAGTGTTAATATTAGATCTTAGACCTCGAGAGGGGCGGATCCGAAATACGGCTTGAGTGATGCAAAGAAGATTTGAGAAAGTCTTTTATAACCACGTAGAGATACGGGTTTTTGCATGACTTTAACTAAGGTTCAAAATGTCGGTCAATATAGGTGTCACAAAGAGATTTGGGCTTCTATATCCATACTGGTGGAACTGAAATCCTTAGGGCGTGTTTGGTTCGTTATGACCCGTTCAACCGGTTTTTTAATAGAACCGGCCGGTTCAATCCGGGTCATAAAATGGCATAAACCCTGTCACAATTGACCCGGTCTCTTCACCGGTTCCCGGTTCAACCGGTTCGACCGGCCGGGTCAACCCGGTTTTTAAAACATTGATCCAGACTTCAAATTGTATCGATCCAAATCCGACGTTTACCAATAAAAATAAATTATTTATAAAATAAACAAATAATTAAAAAAAACTCAATCCAAATCCAAATCCTACAAACCAAACACATGAAGGGATTTCAAATCCCCCCAAATCCAAATCTCTCCTTGAAATCCAATCCATTCCATTCCAATCCCGCAAACCAAACACGCCCTTAGAGGTTTACTTAGTTAAGTCGGCAAGTCTTGAGTTGGCGAAAGTGGTGACTTTGTGGGTGCAACGTGGCCACGTTCCGAGGAAGCTCACTTTCGAGAGAAAGGGGTTTTTAAGGTTGTCGTGTGTCATTTTGTTTATGACCACGAGGTTACTACAAATGTCTTAGATAAAGCCTACACACATCCCCTTTTCTTTAAATTATTTGTTAATTGTTAAAAGCACCAATTTCGCTCAAAGATATTTTCTTCTTCTCTAATTGAAACCATTGTATTCTCGGCCTACTACTCGAAACTTTGAAGTCTGATCCCTGTGGATACGATCTCGGTATTTTGCCACTTTATTACTTATAGCGATCATAGTGTCCGGTGTGCACTTGCACCGCCACTGTGGCAACATAGTGGCCACTTTGTGGACCTATACGATATTCGGCGACCAGTACATCTTTTGATCTACTGATTTAGCAGATAAATCAGCATCTAAGAGTGTACCCGTTGCCATTGGTGTTTTCATTACTGAACTTTCAGTCATGTTAAACTTTTTCAGGATATCTCTGATATATTGTGATTGATTAATGAAAATGCCTTCGGGTAACTGTTTTACTTGAAGACCAAGAAAGAATGTCAGTTCACCTATCATTGACATTTCAAATCGAGATTCCATGATTTTTGAAAAGTTTTTACAAAATTTAGGATTTGTATAACCGAAAATAATGTCATCCACATATATCTGAATTAGGATCATATCTTCACCTTGTTTCTTCATAAAGAGAGTAGTATCGATAGTACCTTTTTTTAAATCCGGAAGCAAGTAGAAATTGGGTTAACGTTTCGTACCAAGCTCTCGGTGCATGTTTAAGTCCATATAAAGCCTTGTCTAGTGCATAGACATAATCTGGGTGTTTTGGATCAATGAAGCCTTTGGGTTGAGCAATGTAAACTTCTTCATGTAGAATCCCATTCAAGAAAGCAGATTTTATGTCCATCTGATATACTGTAACACCCTCAATCTGGAAATAGCAACTTATTTAAATTTTTCTAAACACATCAATAACGATTCGTCTACAATCACAATTTAAGAATGAACCTCCATACATATACATATCCTATATAACAGTCTATGATAAGGACGGGTGCTACTAAACCCAAAGTCAGCTACTATCTCCAATCTGCGGAAGACCTCATCAACTAGTTACTCTTGCACAAGGCTAAGGCTCGACTTCTCAAAGCACTGCTAGAACCGAACCCCCAACAGGAACCTGATGCACATGCCGACAAATAAAAAGGGTTAGGCTTAACGCCTAGTGAGCTCAAGAGTTTTAACATGAATGAATGCACAAGTAAAATCATGCTAGAAACGGTTACAGTTCTTATCAGCAGTTAACCAATTAATCACGTAGATGTGGAGTCAACGGGAGCGACCCATATCTCCAATCCGGTTCACCCAAAGAGGCAATGCACCTTGAAGTCACTTTCACTGACAACCCAAAGGCCCGACACATACCGGGGACTACCGCTTAGGAAATTCCCCGACGGCGGAGGTCTAGGTACATGGGAGACTACCGCCTTAGGAAATTCTCCAAATGTCACCCACCTACATTCCTATAGTGAATCACAGACTTGGTTCGTCCACATAATGCATATAGGAGGTCTCAAATATGTGTTTCAACCCGTTAGTCATTCGGGTATCAACCAAGAACACAATATTACCATCCTAAGCATGTAAATCCATCATATGACATAATATCCATTCAAATACTTCGTGAGAATATAAGGTCGCCAAAAAGGCATTCCAAGGAGGAATCATCATAATACCAAGATATGCATAAATGACTCATGGTAAGTTAATCATATACAAATTTCCACATAAATCCCCAAACACTTGTACATTAAATAAGAACACTTGAGAGATCACATCAATGACAACACTTTAGATTCAACTTATTTCCGAACCGGTTCACCCAAAGAGGCAATGTAACACCCTAGAAACTGCGGAAATAAAAGTTTTAAGAAACAATTCGGCAATAGACTAACTTGCGGAATAAGGTGTGACAATTTCATTACACAAACAACCCAATGGTTATAGAGTAGCCAATATTGAGGTAGATAACTGAAGTATAAAACGACATCCTATTAATCTACAAAATATCTAGATTAGGGACGGGTGTCGCTATACTTCCAAAATAAATCTTCAAAAGAATCTCTCACGACCCCAAGGTCGCTCCCTCAGTCCCGACGAGCCCCACTGCTAAGATAACCTGCCAACATGACAACCAAGAGCAAGCGTTAGGCTAACGTCTAGTGAGAACAAGCCAAATAAAAGAGAGTACTAAACCCAATTGGTGCCACGCGGTAGTATAGCCATGAGCTAAGTCAAGAAATCCAATAAACCATTAGTGATTAAACATGGTAAAAGTAATACCCACAAATCACATAACGAGCTCAACCCTTCTAGATCTGTTGCTCAAAACATTCAAGTCAACCCCTCTGGATCTATCCTTGAGAGTTCCCAAAACAGGGGGAACCCAAGCACCAAATGGGATTACACCTTACTGCACCATGAGACACTGCCCGACCGTATAGGCCCACAGCCTACTTATCATGGCAACCCAATGCCTATCCCGTGCTAAAACGTGAACCAAATGCCCAAAACAGGGGGCATAGGGACACCGTGCCTATGGATCCATTGCACTAAGACTCAAAGCCAAAGCATGTCATTTCAGAGCATACTCAATTAAATCAGCTATACAGGCAATTCATATGAACACAGTTCAATTCTATAAATCGTGATTCTTGAAAATGTGAGATCTTTAGAAGGTATTTCCCAACGATAATACGTCACTTTGAAACCAGGTTTTCCACATTTCAAATAATACATTTATCACATAGCATTCGTAATACAGACCGATTTAGCTTAAAGGACTCACCTCAGATTTCTTCCTGATTATATCCTGCTTCTGACGTTTGCTACCTATGACAACACCGATAATCGGTAAGCCAAAATAAAGACAACTTAATGACTTAAGACTCAGAAATTAGAACACAACACACTGCCAAAACACTGATCCGGTCGAGTTCCCCATACGGTCGAACCCCACACCGGTCGAACACAGTATCGGTCGAACAGCCAACCCCGGTCGAAGGTCACACCGGTCGAACCCGAGGTCCGGTCGAACCTATGTCCGGTCGAACCCGATGTCCGGTCAAAGGACACATCGGTCGAAGGGACTACCCGATCGAACGACCACCCGGTCGAACGACGGTCCGATCGAACAACGGTCCGATCGAACGCCGATCGTCTTGCTCATCAAGAACATCAAGAACGGATCGATGCAGAACCCAGATCCAAAATGAGAAATACTCAGATCTCACAATGGAACGGTTTAAAACCTTCACAACAAGATTATACGCGGCTAAAAGCATTCAGATCAAAGCATTAAGCTAGATTCGTACCTTGATTTGGAGAAAACCCGAAGAACCACTTCACTGCTTCTTTTCTCTTTCTCTCTCTGATTCTTAAGACTTGATTTGTGATATTTTCAAAATATCTAAAATCTGATTTATATTTATATAACCCAAGTTACATTTTACCCCCTTGAACTTTGGGTAATAGTCAACTTTTCACCCAACCCCAAAATAGCGGGTGTTACAATCCTCCCCAACTTGGAGAAGATTTCGTCCTCGAAATCTCGGCTATGGGAAGAGGTGAGGGTATCTCCGCCTCAAATCCTCTTCCGCTTCCCAAGTTACATTAGCACCTCGATGGTGCTTCCACTGAACTTTGACCATTGCGACTTCCCGGTGACGAAGCTTCTTCGTCTTCCTTTCCAAGATTGCCTCAGGTTCTTCAACGCAACGATTTCCTTCATCCACTCTGATCTCGGAGAGTGGAATAACACTCTCCTCCTTTGCTAGACACTTCTGTAGATAGCACACGTGAAACGTGTTATGAATTCCCTTCATTTCCGGAGGAAGTTCCAGCTGATAAGCTTGGAGTCCTACCCGCTTAGTCACAGTGAACGGTCCAAGGAAACGGGGGCTCAACTTCCCACGCTTCCCAAATCTGATAATTCCCTTCCAAGGGGACACTTTTAACATAACTCGATCTCCCACTTGGAATTCCATTGACCGTCTTTTCTTATCGGCGTAGCTTTTCTGTCGATCTTGGGCCGCCTTCAAACGTTCGCGGATGCCCTTGACCTTGTCCGCCGTTTCTTGCACAACTTCCTGTCCGGCGAACTGCTTTTCCCCCGCCTCGAGCCAACATACAGGAGTTCGACACTTGCGACCGTATAACGCTTCAAACGGTGTCATCCCTATACTTGAGTGGTAGCTATTATTGTATGCGAACTCTACCAAAGGCAGGTGCGTATCCCAACTACCCCCAAAGTCGATCACGCATGATCTTAACATATCTTCTAGCGTCTGGATTGTCCTCTCACTTTGTCCGTCGGTTTGAGGATGGTAGGCCGTGCTCAACTTCACACGTGTACCCAATTCCTTTTGTAAGCCATCCCAAAAATGCGACGTGAACCGACTATCCCGATCAGAGACTATAGATAGCGGCACGCCGTGCCGGGAAATTACTTCATCGATGTACAACTTCGCCAATTTATCCATTGGTAACGTCTCCCGCATGGCCAAGAAGTGAGCGCTTTTGGTCAAGCGGTCAACTATAACCCAAATGGCGTCGTGACCTTTCAAGGTCTTTGGTAGCTTTGTCACGAAATCCATCGTGATGTGTTCCCATTTCCATTCCGGAATTTCCAAGGATTGCAAACTTCCGTAGGGTCTTTGGTGCTCGGCCTTCACATGCAAACAAGTCACACACTGTTCCACGTAGCGCGCCACATCGAGCTTCATGACTGGCCACCAATAAAGCAATTTCAAATCTCTATACATTTTCGTGCTTCCCGGGTGAATGGAGTATTTTGACTTGTGGGCATCTTCGAGAAGAAGTTCTCTATTACCCCCAATCTTGGGCACCCAGACCCGCCCATTGAAAAGCTTCACCCCTCGACTATCTTCAGTCAACAAAAGATGTTGTTTCGCCATGACTTCTCCTTTGAGGTTTTCCTCCAGCAAGGCTTTGGCTTGCGATTCTTTGATTCTATCAATAAGCGTTGAAGTTACTTCAATCCGTGCAAAGGTAGCACGAGAATTTCCTCCGCATACTTTCCGACTCAAGGCGTCGGCAACCACGTTTGCCTTACCCGGATGGTAGAGCAATTCGCAGTCATAATCCTTCAACAACTCCAACCATCTTCGCTGCCTCATGTTTAGCTCTTTCTGATTAAAGATATGCTTCAGACTCTTGTGATCAGTATAAAGAGTGCACTTCGTACCGTAAAGGTAGTGCCGCCACAACTTCAGTGCAAACACCACAGCTGCCAATTCCAAGTCATGAGTAGGGTAGTTGACTTCATGCACTTTAAGTTGCCTTGACGCGTAAGCGATCACCTTCCCTCTTTGCATCAGGACGCAACCCAAACCCATCTTCGACGCATCGCTGTACACCACAAAATCTTCTGTCCCGTCTGGTAAGGATAGGATAGGAGCCTCACAAAGCTTTTTCTGTAATGTGCGGAACGCCTCTTCTTGCTTCTCGGTCCACACAAATTTCACGTTCTTCCGGGTTAAGATAGTCAACGACGAGGCTATCTTCGAGAAATCTTGAATGAATCTCCGGTAGTATCCTGCCAAACCTAGGAAGCTTCGGATTTCAGACGGATTCTTGGGAGGTTCCCAATTCGTCATTGCCTCAATCTTTGCGGGATCCACCTTGACTCCTTCCTTTGAAACTATATGCCCCAAAAATTGAACTTCTGGAAGCCAAAAGTCGCACTTTGAAAACTTTGCGAAGAGTCTTTCTCGCCTTAACACCTCTAACACTTCACGGAGATGTTGCTCGTGCTCTTCTTCGTTCTTGGAGTAAACTAGGATATCGTCGATGAACACGATTACTGATCTGTCGAGGAACGGTCGACACACTCGATTCATCAAGTCCATAAATATCGCCGGTGCGTTAGTTAGGCCGAAGGGCATTACCAGAAACTCGTAGTGCCCATAGCGAGTTCTAAATGCCGTCTTTGGGATGTCGCTTTTTGCTACCTTCACTTGGTGATACCCCGATCGAAGATCAATCTTTGAGAAGCAACCCGCTCCTTGAAGCTGATCGAACAGGTCGTCGATTCTTGGAAGTGGATACCTGTTCTTCACCGTCACTTTGTTCAGTTCCCTGTAGTCGATACACATTCTCAATGCACCGTCCTTTTTCTTGACAAAAAGAACCGGAGCTCCCCACGGTGACGAGCTCGGTCGGATGAAACCTTTCTCGAGAAGATCTTGAAGTTGAACCACCATCTCTTGCATTTCGGTAGGAGCCAAACGATAAGGAGCTCGAGCAATCGGAGCCGCTCCTGGAATGA
Organism: Arctium lappa; assembly: GCA_023525745.1. NCBI lineage: Eukaryota > Viridiplantae > Streptophyta > Magnoliopsida > Asterales > Asteraceae > Arctium > Arctium lappa. The sequence continues at coordinate 28,175,936 of CM042062.1, forward strand.
GGTCAATATGAAAGTCCACAACACGATCGGGCGGCAACCCGGGCAAGTCTTCCGGAAACACATCGGGAAACTCGCGTACCACCCTAACATCTTCCAACTTTCGTTGGTCGAGTTTGGTATCGATGGCATACGCTAAGAAAGATACGTATTCTTTCGCCAAACACTTCCTAGCTTTGATTACTGAAATAATCGCCACATCGCTTTTCCTTCCTTCGCCGTAGATTATAGTCGCTTCTCCGTTTGCCACAGGTAAACGGATCATTTTCTTGGAACATACAATTTCGGCCTGGTTCTAAGATAACCAGTCCATACCTACCACTACGTCGAACCCGCCAATTTGCATAGGCAGTAAATTAATGGGAAATTTCTTTCCCTTAAGTTCTAACATGCAGTCTTTAAGGATACTACGAATTAGAACCTGACCTCCATTTGCTATTTCTACCACAACTGCATTCTCTAACATACTCATAGGCATAGCAAGCCTTTGACAGAACAATTCGGATATGAACGAGTAGCTAGCACCAGAATCAAATAACACACGTATAGGTACGGAATTTAGAGAGAACGTACCCGACACCACATCGGTCGATGCTTTCGCTTCCTCGGACGACATCTGGAAAGCCCTTCCAGTCGACCACGGAGTTTCCAACTTCTTCTCGCCAGATCCTCCGGTCTTCAGCTTCGGGCATTCCGCCCTAACGTGCCCCGGTTCCTTACACTCGAAACATAATTGCCCCTTTTGAGGGCAATCTCTGTACGTGTGACCCGCCTTCCCGCATTTGTAGCACACTCCGGGAACAAAGTTGCACGGGCCGAAATGTTTGTTTCTACACCTGGAGCACCACTTGGCATCACGTCTAGGATCAGCTCCTCGCTGAGCGCTGTTGTTGGCATAAAAGGGTTTCTTTAAGGGCGTCGAACTTCCCTCCCATTTCCGCTTCTCGATTTGGCGAACACCTTGCTCCTTGCCGAGACTGTAAGCATCTTCCATAAGTTGAGATTCTTCCATTGCCTCCCGAAGGGTAGAGGTCTTTGTCACACGAACCATCGACATCATGTCCGATGGGAGACCCTTGATGTAAGCCTTGATTTTATCCTTCTCTGTCGGGACCAGATGTCCCACAAACCCCAGCTTGTCCATGAAGAGACGGATGTACTCCCTCACAGACATACCTCCCTTCTTCAAGTTCTGGAATTCATCTTTGATTCGGTCCAACGACCGCTCGTTACAGTACTCCTCTAGCAGTTTCTCCTTGAAGGTAGACCAAGACAATTGGTCCAGAACAGTCGGCTCCAGCGAAGCAGAGTACACATCCCACCAGGTAAGAGCTATTCCCCGCAGCATTCGGGAACCAAATATCACCCTCTGTTCCTCCCCATATTCGCTTGAGCGAAAAGCTTACTCCATCTCTCGGACCCATGCCATACAATCTTGCGGATTGTCTGAGCCTTTAAATTCAGGTGGTCGGCAACCCAGAAAAGCTTTGAACGTGCAAGTCCGTGCCGTTCGATTGACGCCTAGGGTTGCAGTTACCACAATGGAAATTACAGGTCCAGTACCCCCGGATCCTACCACAATCACATTTTCGCCAACCGTTTCGTGCCTACGGTTGTTAGCGTCTCGGTCCTCAAGAAGTTTCAAGAATACTTCCTGTTGTTGAGCCATGGCCCTATTCATGGCCAACATCATACGATCCATCATTCTCGTCTCTGCCGTCACTTCTTCGATAATGGGCTCATCAGCCTCCAAATTACGCCGAGGAATTTGCTCGGGTCCTCCACCCAGCACATTACTCACACGTAACGTTTCCCCCACTACGGTCGCCAGCGGATGGTCGGCCGCAGGTATGTCGGCCTCTTGGCCTTCCGGATGGCTCCTGGTATTAACCATGGTTCTGCTGAACGCAATCATGCAAAAGAACGGAATAAGGATTACGGAAAACACAGAGAACGTACTTCTACACTTATCAATCGTTATAACAACAGTAATTTAAGTATGCTCACGTAAGACATTTTCATAATAACGTTAGCTAAGTGAAATTATGAACGTATAATACGCAAGAGTGCTTATTACCATCGTTACAACTTTCAACTTGTGCAATTTTCCGTTGACCCTAAGACCATCCTCTCTTACAAGATCTACCCCATCTCACGAGTCATAACTTAATAGTCTCAGCTTAAGTCTAGGCATCTTACAGTCATACCTAGTTCACTTAAACCAAGGCTCTGATACCAACTTGTAACACCCTAGAAACTGCGGAAATAAAAGTTTTAAGAAACAATTCGGCAATAGACTAACTTGCGGAATAAGGTGTGACAATTTCATTACACAAACAACCCAATGGTTATAGAGTAGCCAATATTGAGGTAGATAACTGAAGTATAAAACGACATCCTATTAATCTACAAAATATCTAGATTAGGGACGGGTGTCGCTATACTTCCAAAATAAATCTTCAAAAGAATCTCTCACGACCCCAAGGTCGCTCCCTCAGTCCCGACGAGCCCCACTGCTAAGATAACCTGCCAACATGACAACCAAGAGCAAGCGTTAGGCTAACGCCTAGTGAGAACAAGCCAAATAAAAGAGAGTACTAAACCCAATTGGTGCCACGCGGTAGTATAGCCATGAGCTAAGTCAAGAAATCCAATAAACCATTAGTGATTAAACATGGTATAAGTAATACCCACAAATCACATAACGAGCTCAACCCTTCTAGATCTGTTGCTCAAAACATTCAAGTCAACCCCTCTGGATCTATCCTTGAGAGTTCCCAAAACAGGGGGAACCCAAGCACCAAATGGGATTACACCTTACTGCACCATGAGACACTGCCCGACCGTATAAGCCCACAGCCTACTTATCATGGCAACCCAATGCTTATCCCGTGCTAAAACGTGAACCAAATGCCCAAAACAGGGGGCATAGGGACACCGTGCCTATGGATCCATTGCACTAAGACTCAAAGCCAAAGCATGTCATTTCAGAGCATACTCAATTAAATCAGCTATACAGGCAATTCATATGAACACAGTTCAATTCTATAAATCGTGATTCTTGAAAATGTGAGATCTTTAGAAGGTATTTCCCAACGATAATACGTCACTTTGAAACCAGGTTTTCCACATTTCAAATAATACATTTATCACATAGCATTCGTAATACAGACCGATTTAGCTTAAAGGACTCACCTCAGATTTCTTCCTGATTATATCCTGCTTCTGACGTTTGCTACCTATGATAACACCGATAATCGGTAAGCCAAAATAAAGACAACTTAATGACTTAAGACTCAGAAATTAGAACACAACACACTGCCAAAACACTGATCCGGTCGAGTTCCCCATACGGTCGAACCCCACACCGGTCGAACACAGTATCGGTCGAACAGCCAACCCCGGTCGAAGGTCACACCGGTCGAACCCGAGGTCCGGTCGAACCTATGTCCGGTCGAACCCGATGTCCGGTCAAAGGACACATCGGTCGAAGGGACTACCCGATCGAACGACCACCCGGTCGAACGACCACCCGGTCGAACTATGGTCCGATCGAACAACGGTCCGATCGAACGTCGATCGTCTTGCTCATCAAGAACATCAAGAACGGATCGATGCAGAACCCAGATCCAAAATGAGAAATACTCAGATCTCACAATGGAACGGTTTAAAACCTTCACAACAAGATTATACGCGGCTAAAAGCATTCAGATCAAAGCATTAAGCTAGATTCGTACCTTGATTTGGAGAAAACCCGAAGAACTACTTCACTGCTTCTTTTCTCTTTCTCTCTCTGATTCTTAAGACTTGATTTGTGATATTTTCAAAATATCTAAAATCTGATTTATATTTATATAACCCAAGTTACATTTTACCCCCTTGAACTTTGGGTAATAGTCAACTTTTCACCCAACCCCAAAATAGCAGGTGTTACAGGCAACTTGAAATAGCAAATGCCTACACGACTCATTTTAGTGAAACCGAGCTAAGATACTCAAAAGCCTTTTTATCAACAATTGACGTCTTCCAAATAATGAAATGCTTTTAAACATCGTTTATGAAGACACATACCCCAAAGACGTGGTTAAACCGAAACTCGATACGTATTGGGACCAAAGATTTTCCAACGGTTTTATGAATGCAACATACTCGGAATGCATAACCCATGAACTTAGGTTTCAATTGTACAAAGTCATTAAGAATGCATAATGCCATGAAATGAACTTCATTTGTACAAAATTGCTAAGAACCTAAATCTGAGCATTTTATATAATTTCACAACCCAAGTTTACCAAACATGAAACTTATTAAAATACCCACACTTTGACAAATATCAAGTAAAACACACTTTTACTTCAAAATACCCATTTTTGGCATGTACACCGTTTTAACAAATCAACTTGAACTCACCTTGCTAGGTTTAGGCTAAATCTAGATTTTACCCCACTTTGAGCTCCTTTGAAGAAACTTGAATCTTCAAGCAAAACTTCCAAAAACCTAGATCCATAAGTTTCCAACCATCAAAACATATAAACAATCACTTAGAATCATTCCCCAAACATAAATACCAAAATCCCCAAAAGAGATCAAAACCGTAATTTCTCCAAAACCAACAAATCCGAGATTTGAGAAACCGAACACTAAGAAACCATCAATGGAGCATTTATAACTTACATAAAGGTTTAGAAATGGAAGGGATACACTAACCACTTAGGTTTTGATGAAAACCTAGAAAACCCAAAAATGGAGCTTGAGGTTGAAGATGACAATGGTGAAGTGATGAAGAAGATGAAGGTGAAGATGGTGGGGAAGCTTCCAAACCGAACACTTGGATGAAATAACCAACTTCTAGCAATAGATGATGCGATTTGGGTGAAGAAAAACCCTAGAATCGGTTTCTATGAAGGAAAGAAGAAGAGAGGAGAAATAAGGATGAAAAATGAGATGAGAATGAGAAATGAGGCTGAAAATTGATTTAAGCTGCTGGACTCACTGATGGGGCGCACGACCCGTGCGCATCTCATGAAGGAAAAACGCACGGCCCGTGCGCATGAGGCTGAAGCCTCAATTCCTTCTCAAAACATGATTTGGCCATAACTTCTTCGTTATAGCTCTGTTTTCGCTCCGGAAAGGACCGTTGGACTCGTAATTGAATCCTTCATCTATTAAGACTACAAAATCTAGAATTCAAGTCCAAGATCATCTATCTTATTTTTCCCTTAAAAATACTGATTTCTGCATTAGCTTGAATCGATACCTTTCGAAATTCAGGGTGTTACATATACCATAAAATTCTTATGGGTTGCGTACGAAAGAAATATCCGAATAGCTTAAATCCTTGCAACAGGAGCAAATGTCTCATCATAATCAATCCCCTCCTGTTGACAATACCCTTTTGCAACTAGGCGAGCTTTATTTCGAACCACAACTCCTGCTTCATCTCTCTTATTTCTGAAGACCCACTTTGTTCCAATAACCGATTTTCCTTCTGGTAGTGGGATAAGTCGCCATACCTTGTTCCGCTCAAATTGTAGAAGCTCATATTGCATGGCTAAAATCCAATCTGGATCGCGCAAGGCTTCTGATGCTTTCTTCGGCTCAAGGGAACTAAGGAAACTCGAATACAAACAAAAATTTGCAGATGTCACCCGCGTTTTCACTCCACTGTGGATATCACCAATAATGTTGTGTAGGGGATGATCTTGTGTCCATCTTGTAGTACTTGGAAGTGGTTGAACAGAAATCTGCGTGTTATCTTCATCATATTCATCATATATTGCAGGCTCAACCTTAGATGTAATCAGGACATCTTGTACATTTATTTCTGACTGATGTAGTTTTGGAACAGCAGAAGAAGTACTCGGGACTTCTTTTCCAGAAGTCGTATCTGCAGAAGCAGAAGTCAAATTAGTATCATCAGAAAGAACAGGTGTAGTTGTACCTGATGAGGTTGATGTAGTGACAATCTCAGAAGGTCCTGAAATATCTTCGGTTGTAACTGGAACCTCTGAAGTTGATGCGGATATGTTTGATTTGTCAAAATCTGCACATATATCCAAAAATGCATCAAAGAATAGTAAATTTAACTAAGATGTTATATGATGTGAGTCAGAAGACTTAGTCTTTGACGTTTCGGGTTCTATTTCGTCTTGAATAAAAGCCTTTTGTTTCAGCTTGAGTTCTGAACTGCAGTGTTCAGAAGTCAATGTTTATGATTCATCAAAAGACACATTCATGCTCTCCATGATAGTCTTGGTTCGTCTATTGTAGATCCGATAGGCTTTTGACGTCAAGGAATATCTGATAAAGTAGCCTTCGTCCGCCTTTTCGTCGAATTTACCAAGATTATCACGATCATTGAGGATGTAACACCTACAACCAAAAACACGAAGAAATTTAATATTCGGCTTTCTCTTATTTATAAGCTCATATGCTGTTTTCTTATGTCTTTTTATCACAATAGTACGGTTTTGAGTGAAACATGCAGTAGCTACGGCTTCAGCCCACAGATACAATGGAAGACCAGAATAAGCTAGCATTGTTCTTGCCGCTTCAACCAGGGTTCGATTTTTTCTTTCGACCACACCGTTTTGTTGAGGAGTATAGGCTGCAGAAATATTGTGAGAGATCCCGACCGATACAAGATAACTCTGAAGAGTAGAATTCTTAAATTTTGTGCCATTATCACTTCTCAAAGTCTTTACCGGCAGTTGAAGTCGAACCTGGATTTTCTTGATGAAAGCAATTATTAATTCTAGTGCATCTGATTTGGTTCGCAGATTTCCAACCATGTGTATTTGGAGTACTCATCAATCATCACTAGAATATACTTCTTCCCATTGATTGACTGAGTTCTCATAGGGCCGCAAAGGTCCATGTGAATTAGCTCGAGAGGTGATGAACAAGAGAATTCTGTCTTTGCTTTATGTGAACTGCGTTTCATTTTTCCTATCTCACAGGCAGAGCAAAGTGAATTCTTCTCAAACCTCAGTTCTGGAAGACCTTTGACTATTCCATGTCTCGCCAATTGATTTATCGCTTGAAAATTTTGGTGAGACAGGCGTCGATGCCAAATCCAACTTTCAGCTTTTGAAGCTTTGGCAATTAGACAAACAGATCTATTTGCAGAAAGTGTTGGAAAATGCACTGCATATAAATTTCCATGTCGCTCTGCTTTGAAAATCTCACAATCGTCCTTATCTTCAATAAAACAGCTATCTACAGTGAACCGAACTTGAAATTTATTGTCGCATAATTGACTAGTGCTGAAAAGATTATGATCAAGACCATCTACGAACAGTACTTTCTTGATTGTTACGGTGTCGTTTGTTAATGAACTGTGTCCTCTAATGAAACCGGTAAGCTCAGAATTTGCAAAACTCACTGTTCCAGCAGGTTCCTCAACATAGTTGTGTAGAAGATGCTTAAATCCAGTCATGTGGCGCGAGTATCCTGAATCTATGTACCACAGATGTGAGGCCTGCAAAATAACAAATCACTTCTTCTTAGGTACCCATATCCAGATGGGTCCTTCTTGGTTAGCTTTTTGCAATTTACTTAAATCATCTACCTTAGCCTTGATTCGCCATTCATAGTGAGGCTTCGGTATCCACTTCCAAACCATTTTTACATTAAGCTCATTAAACTTCTGTTTTCTAGAAAGATAATCATTCTTAACATGAAAGACTTTCGCATGTTGTGTCGAGGATTTAAATATAGATTTAGCCCAAGATGCTTTTCTAGAAACTTTAGATTTAGGAAGAATGGTGTGAAGTTTGAAAGAATTGTCATGATAGTGTTTGCAAACAAAGTTCTTACGAGCAAATGTCAATAGCTTTGATTGATCACTATGAATACAAACCTTCATACACTTTTGACATTGCAAATCATTTGAACTTGTACATTTCAAACTAACATTATCAATGACATTACATTTATTTTCAACAACTTTATTTTCACACTTCTTCTTCACCCTTCTCCTTTATCATTCTGCTTTTTCAAATCTGAAACAAGAAATGACATCTTGTCAGTTTTCTTCTTAGAAGATGATTTTGACTTTGAAGTACCAGAAGCTTCACCTTTTTCAAAGATACTTGGAGGATATTCAGGAGTATCAGTATAAACAACAGAGGTTTTAGAAGTGATAGTCTCAAACTCTGGATTTGAATGAACATTCCATGTCTTAGAATCAAACATCTTTTTCTCATTCAAGTTGTTTTTAAACAAATCAACTTTTAAAGCATTTAACTCTTTAGAGAGTTCTTTGTTTTCTTCAGAAGACTTGTCAAGTTTGAATCTGATATCATTGTTCTCATCTTCCAACTCTTCAATAGTCTTTTGAAGATCTTTAATTTGTTTTTCAAAAATAGATGTTTAATGCAACTCAGAGTTTGATTCTAACTTCTCTATGATAGGAACAGGATCTGAAGCATTCATCATGTGTGTAAAAATCTCCTCAGTCATCTTCTTTGAAAAATCAGTTTTAATGCTTTGATTCATGACATTTATGCACTCATCAGTCTTACCCTCTTTTGAAGATTCAGAAATAATTGATTCAGTTATAGGAGCCTGATTCTCAACATCAGTTTCTGAGTCATATTCATCATACTGACATTGAGTTTCAGGAATGTCTGATACAGTGTTGGCTAATTCTGTTGGTGAACATGTAGAAATCAATGATTAAAATTCAACAAATTCAGGTTTTCTAGTTTTATAACTTTTGTTCAATTCCTTATAAGAAAAACCAACAGATTTAAAACTTAAGACTGAATCAGCACAACTTGATGTATCATCATCAATCACTTCTTTACCTTTAGAAGAAATATTAGACATGAGAGTTTCAGATTTAACAAAAGTGTCATGAATGCTCGGGATTTTCTTAGATGTTGAGCCCAGTTTATCAAAATTATATAAATTTTCTGGTGCTCGTTTCTAAACATCATTTTCTTTAAAACCTAATCCCGTTTTAGCATTATAAAAATGGACATCTTGGAGTTTATTTTTTAATAAGTTCAATGTATGCTCAGTCTTTCCTCTCTTAAGATTTAAATCCTCTAGTTGCTTAATCTTGCAATAAGCCTCATTTCGCTCCTAAAAACAAGCTTCAAACTTGATTTTAAAATCACCTTTTTCAGAATTTAAATTAACAAGATCTTTTTCAAGCTCAGCAATTTTGATTTTCAAATCTTCTTTTTGCTTCTTTAAAGCATCTTTTTCAGATCCTTTTTCCTCAACAACAACTTTCAATAATGCATTTTTGTCACGAAAATTCATCATTGATTGCCTTTCATTGTTAAGTTTGACTTTTAAAATTTCAAACTCTTTTTCCATGATTTTAATCTGAGCCATCAGAGATTGAACAAGTTCAGAATTTGAAAGAGTACTTACCTCGAAATCACAATCAGACTGGTCAGAAGATGTTTCAGCTTCATCATTCACCTTGGCCATCATACATACTTGAGTAAAATGTGTTGATTCTTCATCGGAGCTTTGGAAGAACCAGTTCTCTTCCTCAGCCATAAGGTCTTTCCCATCTTCTACCTTCTTTGCAATCAGTGATTTCTTTGCATAGTACTCTGAGTTCTTTATCCGCTTGAACTTGCATTCTTTTGAAAAATGGCCAGGTTTACCACACTTGCAACACCTGTCGTACTTTGCCTCAACATTCTCTTCTTTCTTTCCTTTTCTCTTCTCTCTTTTCATCTTTCTTTCCATACTTCTTATCAAACCTCGGCTTGTACTTGTCTGATGTATCTTTCTTATATCCCTCATACTTTGACTTTGAATATCTTTTCTAGCCAAAGCTTTTATGAAACTGCTTTGTGATGAGGGCAAGATTATCAGCAAATCTTTGAACATCTTCATCAGAATGTTTCTCAGTTTCAGAGGAGGAATCATCAGAACTAGAGTCAGTCAGTTCTGTTAGAAGAGCTCTGGATTTCCTTGACTTGTATTTTGATGAAGAAACAGTCTTGGAACTTGATCCTTTCTTCTTTTCAGACAGCAAGGCCAGTGAATCTTTAACAATCTTTTTCTCTTCACTAAGATGCTTTACCTCATCTTCATGTTGAGATAAAGTTGTAAAGATATCATTCACATCTTCTAGAGCCATGTCTTTTTCATCTGAATATTGATATCATAGCTTTTCCACTCAGGATTCAAGTTCTTAATGAACTTGTAATTGATTTCAAATGTTGTCTTGTTCATCCTATTTCTTTGCAAGTCATTAAGAATCACATTAAACCTTGTATATGTATCCAGAAGTGCTTCACCTTCTTTAGCCCGAAATCCTTCATAAGCATTAATGCTTTGGTTCAGCTTGGCTTGAATGGATTTCTCAGTACCCTGAAATTGTCTTTCCAACTCGTCCCACATAGCTTTAGCAGATTCCCTACTATCTACACGGTTGTAGATGTCATTTGGGATAGCCATGGTGAGATAGATCAGGGCCTCTTCATCTATTTTGTGAAGTTCCTTCTCCCTCTCGCTATAATACTGATATGGTCTTGGCACATATCTAACCGGAATTTCGGGAGAAGTTTTAGTGGCCGCTTGTCCAGGTACTATAACTACTGGCTGAACTGGACCATCAATTAATCTCTGTTCTTGTGATTCAAGAACTGAATCATTCTCCTCTTCCACTGTGAATATTCCCCGATAGACAAGACCGGAGGTTTCGATTGAGATCCCAAAGAAAGCAACTCTTTAGACATGATGAGAGATTTAAGAAATCTGCACAAACAAGGAAAAATTAGCTAGTAATGATCTTTGAATCCAACAATTTGAGAAACTCTTGAAAATTTTCAGAAAATGAAATTTCTAAAAACTCCAAGTTCAGAATTCGCAAGCAGCACAAAACAAGAACAATTCGCAAAACAAAGTGTACTAGAATTCGTAAACCCTTTGAAATTCGCAAGACAAAGTTTAGAAATTCGCAAAGTCAGGAATTCGCAAGCTAGAGAGAACACAAGACAAGCAATTCGCAAAAAGCTTTATGCGAAAAGTTTACAATTCACAGATCTCTCTTCTGCGAAATCTATCCTTAGACAAATTTTGAAAACACAATTCTCAAATCAATCAAGAATTCGTAACAGAAATTCGTAAGATACAGAACCACGAATCCTTTACTTAAGAATTTTTTTTTGCAATTGTCACAAAAACTTTTTGTTACACATACGAATTATTGACTTGGAAGAATTATTGAAAAGCTTTGCGAAATCTTAAGAATTCGTAAACTAGAGTAATGCGAGTTCTAGCTTTTCGCTTAAGACACAATAGCGAAAACCTCAGAATTCGTAACAGACTCAATTACGAAATCCTCACTTGAAACATTTAAGACAACACTTTTCGCAAAACTGACTTTTATGAATTCTAGCTTTTCGTAATAGAGAGATAAACGAATTATGTACTTTTAACGAATTTTCAAAGAATTATGCGAATTCTTCTAGATTTCGTTATATACACTGTTGTGAATTCTTTACTTAATGAATTCAGAAATGATATCTTGCGAAATCTGATTGAGAAAACTATCAAACTAGTGAGTTCTTCATACGAATCCTTTAGATCTTGCGAGTTCTTGGTTACTTAGTCCAAAAAATTCGATTTTTTGTCCAGAAATCGATCCAGAACTCCAAATTCAAAGTTGTAATCTTCACATAAATCAACAAGATTAGTCCAAAGTACAATCCAATCCAATTCAATATATCAAACTAATTCACACAAATGAACATTCAATTCAATCAAATAGAGACCGGTAACTCGTTCGACTAAAAACTAACCAAAATCTCAAATTCTCGATTAGAAAATGTTTTCCTGTGAAAATCAATCCGATAGAAACTTTTTAAAACACTAATCGATCACTAAACAATCACCAATTTCATTAAACAAATACTTTTTGTGCAAAAATCGATCAAGAACTCTTCGACAGAAAACGACTTTTCGTAAAACTCAAATTGTTAGATTTTTGTGCTCTGATACCAATTGTGACCCAGAATTACTAGCATATAATTCACACCACAGATTAAGAACACAATCTTTATTAGATCATTCACAGATTACATTGAAGTCATAGATCTAACACGTAATCATATGTCTCACATATGTGTATTATTTGTGTGCGAGTTCTTACCAAATCCTCTCTAATGTGTCTAGTATGCGTGTCTACAAAATTACAAAAGAACCAAACCTATTTATACTAAGTCAACTTAAGGTGACTTTACAACCAAACACTTGAACTATTACACTAGAACACCCCGAATTTTGGATTATTGGTTAATTCGTATTTGTAAATGTATTTAGTTTTGCTCAGTTAATGTCGTCAAAGATTGGTCGTGTTTGCGTATTTGGAAAACGTTGAATTTTTTATGGAGAACAGCTTCGGCGAGAGTGCCCGGTGAGAGTGCCAGTGTCACTCTCGCGGAGTCACAATCGCGAGGGACCAAATTCAAGCCGTGGACTAGGAGCCACGGTACATTCTTGGCGAGAGTGACCGGAAATAGTGCCCTGTCACTCTCGCGTGTCACAATCGCGGTCGGGGAAAAGGGCATTAAAAGTCTGATTTCATGAGGAGAGTTCATTTATTTCACTTTGTGGGTTTGGACAGCCGATTTGTACTCTCAACCAGGTAAAGTTCATTCTCTCAATCTTCATCTCTTCCACATTTACTCCTCTCTAGAATCTTGGTTAGGTATATTTAATGCTAACTAGGGTTCCTCTCATTTGGTAAACTAGATCCATTGTCTTGAGGGTCAACGTTCTCATCATCTACATTCTGAACTCTAACTTTCTAGGGTTTGGTTCTTGAACCTCTAAGTAAGTTTTCTCAACTTATGTACATCCATACTTGTATCATTATTTGTTTATATGTCATTAATGAAATGTATGCTATTAACCTAAAAGCTAGGGTTTTACTTATCTTCATTAAATGAGACTTTTGGGGTTGGTGGAAGTGTTTAACCATATTGTAAAGTTCTTATTTGTATGTCTCTTAGAAAAAGGGCAAATTATGGTGAAGGTCTACACCTTTACATATTGAAAGTCAAATATATAAATTCTTATCAGAAGTTGGAGTCATTTTCTATTTGGGAACTATTATGTGGTTAAATGACTTGTATTTTCTCATGGTGAATATGTAGCAAACATAATCATGTTAATGTGCCATCAATATACTTACATGAAGATTATCATCTGTAATTGTTCATAATTCGTGTTGGAAGTTTTATATATATTTCCTTGTGCACGAGGATTTAGATGGTATGCATAGTGTATTGCATGTTTATTGCCTTGGGCATTGCAAGTAGACAATAGGGGACGCAAGTCCCTTAGATGGAACTCGGCTAGATTGGATAGGCACCCTTGCCTATAAGACCTTGAGGTGTAACTCAATGGGGTAAGCGCCAGAGGCAGAGACGGTTTGAGGATTGTGATGTCCGGCGTGGCATGGGAACTAGAACCGGGGCTGGACGGTGAAATCCAATATACATCACGGGATCTCGCCATTTTATTTGGAGAATATCTATGTTATAAATGTACAGGAAAATTTCAATGTCCCGTTTGGGAGGTTTTGGCATTTATCCCAATGCATAGGCGCCGGTAACATTTAATTATTGTTCTTATTTACGTTATAACTAGTACCGGCGTAAAAACCGTTAGACTTCGTTCTAACACTTGTGTTCATGTTTGAATGATTCACAGGTTCCGCTAGTGGTGCGAGTAGGGCCCCTTGATTCGTCGGGATCGCACCTAGGATTCCTCCTTGGACCGGGCATTTTTGGGAAATCAAGAAAGAGCGTTTTGAAGTCATAGTGACACCCGCCTTAATCTAGTTGTTAATTGTTCTAGATTAAATAGGTTGTCATGTATATGTCTTAATTGTTCCCCTACTTCATTATAGAACTACCCCAACTCTTTTGGGTTATAGTCATCATGTTTACACGTTTTGGATTCGCCTTATTTTAGGCCTTATATTGCAGAAATTTTAAGTTTTTATTTTACCCCAATTTTTAGGGTGTTACAAGTTAGTATCAGAGCCCTAGTTTAACTGACCTAGGTACGTAAACTCGATGCCTAGACTTAAGCTGAGACTATTAAGTTATAATTGGTGAGCTTTGGGTAGAACTTCTAGGATGGAACGACCTTAGAGTCAACAGAAATTACGTTGTTGAGAATTGTAAAAGTGGTAACGAGGATTTTATGTAGTGTATGTTCATAATTTCAATTAGCTACTGTTATTATGAATATTTGATTACGTGAATGTACTTGAATTACTATGATTATGATAATCAATGAGTCGTATGAGTATGTTTCTTGTGTACTTCTTATGTCGCTTATCTCCTTTTCCCTCTAAATTGTGTGGCAGATCCGAAATGGTAAATACTCGGAGTCGACCACTGAACGAAGGAGAAATGCATGAGGATAGTTCGTCCCAACAGAACCCCATAGTCCGGGTGGCAACTATGGTTCCTCCCGGAATGCCGCCAATATTTACCGGACTAGTACAACACATATCTAGAGTGGAGTTGGCATCCACAAATCCGGTCATTCAGGATGCAAACCCGCAAGCCGATGTGATGGCCAGTGTTATGCAGATGGTAACATCGGCCATGGAAAAACAACAAGAAGCATTCCTGAAAATGTTGGAAGATAGAGATGCCAGTCTTCGGAGGCCGGAGGTGGTGGCAGAGAACGTGGTTGCCGGCTCGGGTGGTACCGGGGGCGAGAACCGTACTGATGGAGTGGTGGTCTTAGAGACAAGACAAACAGGAAAGGGTTGCTCGTATAAATCCTTCATGGGGTGTAAGACGCCAGAGTTCGTCGGGGCCGATGATCCTGTGGCTTGCATGAAATGGTTGAGAGAAATTGAGCAGGCCTTCAGGGCTTGCGGTTGTGATGAGAGCCAGAAGGTGAATTTTGGTTCGTAAATGCTCCGAGGTGCGGCTTTGATTTGGTGGGATGTCCACACCGCAACCATAGGAGAGACCGTTTTTGCAAAGATGTCTTGGTCTACGTTTAAAGAGAAGGTCTTAGAAGAGTACTGCAACGAACAGGAAATGGATTTGATTGAAGAAGAGTTCTGAGCTCTAACAAAAGGGGAATGGACGGTGAAAGAGTATACCCGTCTCTTCATGGAGAAGCTAAACCTCGTGGGGCACATGGCCCCAACCGAAAAAGATAAGATAAAGGCCTACCTGTGGATATGGGGAATAGAGTCCGCAAATCTAAAGCCACAAACCTTCGGGAGTATATAGAGGAAGCCAAGATAA
Source organism: Arctium lappa (assembly GCA_023525745.1). Taxonomy (NCBI): domain Eukaryota; kingdom Viridiplantae; phylum Streptophyta; class Magnoliopsida; order Asterales; family Asteraceae; genus Arctium; species Arctium lappa. The sequence goes on from CM042062.1 coordinate 28,191,193, forward strand.
TGGAAAGGGTCTACGCAAAGGACCAAGAAGAGAAAGCAAAGACCGTGGAAAAAAGGAAAGGAGAGGCGCCACCAAGTTCGTTCAAGAAACCGAGGTTTCAACCTAACGTTAGAAGCTTTGATAATCGGCGGGAGGCGAAATGGTGTTCCAAGTGCAAAAGCAAGCACTTTGGTCCTTGAAACTCCAACTCCAACCAAGTCTCGTGTTTCAAGTGTGGCAATCCGGGTCACACAAGTCTAAATTGTCCTATGCCGAGGACCCTCTGTTATGAATGCAAGGAGTCGGGTCACATGAAGAGGGATTGCCCCAAGCTAAGGGGTGGAGCAAGAGGAGGAAACCCGCCAACTCAACCAAAGAAGGAAACCGTCCCTAAGGATCAAGGGAGGGCCTTTCAGATGTCGAGAGAGGAAGCGAAGGAGACCGCCGACGTGGTGTCGGGTACGTTCTTACTCAACTCCCTTGCTGCTAAGGTGCTATTTGATTCTGGTGCAAATTTCTCTTTTGTGTCACTTGATTTTTGCAAAGACCTTAATGTGCCCACTAGTACTCTTAGCGATGCCTTGGTAATAGAAATAGTGAATGGAGAGCAAGTGATCTTGCGTGAAGTGTTGGAAAGGTGCCATCTAGATATTAGTGGATAGCTCTTCGAAGTGGACCTACTTCCCATGGCGATTAGGAGCTTCGACGTGGTGATCGGAATGGACTGGTTGTCACGACACAAAGCGGAGATTTTATGTTCAAAGAAGTTGATAAAATTACCGACTTCAAATGGAGGTTTTGTTTTTGTTTATGGGGAGAAGCGCAAGGGTGAAGTAGCTCTCATTTCATCCATCAAGGCACGTAAATGTCTTATGAAGAGTTGTCCATCATATCTTGCCTATGTGTTAGATGCCAAATCGGAGAAGAAGAAGAATGAAGATGTGCGGGTCGTTAGCGAGTATCCAGACGTTTTTCTTGACGATCTTCCAGGATTGCCGCCCGACCGCCAGGTGGAATTCCGAATCGACCTAGTTCCGGAGCAGCGCTAATTGCCCGTGCACCGTACCGCCTTGCTCCGACCGAAATGCAAGAAATGATGTCGCAACTTCAAGAAGTATTGGAGAAGGGATTTGTGAGACCGAGTTCTTCGCCTTGGGGAGCTCCGGTACTTTTCGTCAAGAAGAAGGATGGGGCAATGCGGATGTGCATCGACTATCGAGAGTTGAACAAGGTAACCGTGAAGAATAAGTATACGCTGCCTCGAATCGATGATCTCTTCGACCAACTGCAAGGAACCGGATGTTTCTCCAAGATCGACCTTCGATCGGGTTATCATCAAGTGAAGGTTAGAGAAGAAGATGTTGCCAAGACCGCCTTTAGAACCCGTTATGGTCACTACGAGTTCTTGGTTATGCCTTTTGGGCTAACTAACGCGCCAGCGGTATTTATGGATTTGATGAACCGAGTTTGTCGACCCTTCTTGGACAAGTCAGTCATAGTGTTCATTGATGATATTTTGGTGTACTCGAAGAATGATGAAGAGCACGAGCGTCACCTCAGAGAAGTTTTAGAGGTATTGAGGGATGAGAAGCTTTATGCCAAATTTTCCAAGTGCGAATTTTGGCTAAGAGAGGTTCAGTTTTTGGGTCATGTGGTGTCAAGTGAAGGAGTGAAGGTAGATGTGTTAAAGATCGAGGCCATGATGAATTGGGAACCGCCTAAAAGTCCCATGGAGATTCGGAGCTTATTGGGTTTAGCTGGTTATTATAGAAGGTTCATCCAAGACTTCTCCAAGATCGCCTCACCGTTGACATCTCTGACAAGGAAGAATGTGAAATTCCTTTGGACTGAGAAACAAGAGCAAGCCTTTCGGACTCTACAAAGGAAGTTATGTGAAGCACCAATCTTATCCCTACCCGAGGGAACAGAAGATTTTGTAGTCTTTAGTGATGCATCAAAAATGGGTTTGGGTTGTGTCTTGATGCAAAGGCGCAAAGTTATAGCTTACGCATCAAGGCAATTGAAGGAACATGAAAAGAATTACCCGACTCACGATCTTGAGCTAGCGGCGGTGGTGTTCGCCTTGAAGTTGTGGCGGTACTACCTATATGGTACAAAGTGCACCCTCTTTACCAACCATAAAAGTCTGAAGTACGTCTTCGATTAGAAAGAGTTGAATATGCGGCAGAGAAGATGGCTCGAATTACTCAAAGATTATGACTGTGAACTTCAATACCATCCCGAAAAAGCAAATGTGGTCGCGGATGCCTTGAGTTGGAAGGAGTATAGTAGTGGTGTTCAAGTCACTTTCGCAAGGGTGGATGTGTTCTCAAGTTTAATTGACAAGATCAAGGAATCACAGTCATAAGCACTTCTTGAAGCCAACCTCAAAAGCGAAATTATGGTAAAGCAACGTCTCCAATTGACCAAGGATGGAAGGGGATTGAAATTGTACCAGGGCCGAATTTGGGTACCAAAGATCGGGGGATGTCGGGACTTATTATTGGAAGACGCACACAAGTCAAAGTACTCAATTCATCCGGGAAGCACTAAGATGTATCGGGATTTAAAGCTCAACTATTGGTGGCCGGTGATGAAGCTAGACATGGCAAATTATGTGGAGCAATGCATAACTTGCCTCCAGGTGAAGGCGGAACACCAACGACCATACGGTAGCCTCCAATCCTTGGAAATATCGGAGTGGAAATGGGAACACATCACCATGGATTTTGTGACCAAGTTGCCAAAGACTTTGAGGAACCATGATACCATTTGGGTAATAGTGGACCGCTTGACCAAGAGCGCGCACTTCTTGGCCATGCGAGAGACATTACTAATGGACAAGTTGGCCAAGTTATACATAGATGAAGTGGTCTCGAGGCATGTAGTACCTCTTTCCATTGTGTCCGACCGGGATAGCCGGTTTACATCTCATCTCTGGGATAGTTTGCAGAAGGAATTGGGCACAAGGGTTAAGTTGAGTACCGCCTATCACCCTCAGACAGATGGACAGAGCGAGAGGACCATCCAGACCCTCGAGGACATGTTGAGGTTGTGCGTCATTGACTTTGGGGGAAGTTGGGATGCACACCTTCCACTAGTGGAATTCGCCTACAACAACAGTTATCACTCAAGCATAGGTATGGCGTCATTCGAGGCACTATACGGAACAGAGTGTAAGACACCCGTTTGTTGGCTAGAAGCGGGCGAGAAGCAATTTGCCAGACTGGAGATTGTGCAAGAGACGGCCGACAAGGTGAAGGTCATCAGAGAGCGTTTGAAAGCGGCACAAGATCGGCAAAAGAGTTACGCGGATAAAAAGAGAAGGTCGGTCAAATTCTAAGTGGGGGAACGGGTGATGCTGAAAGTATCACCATGGAAAGGATTGATAAGGTTCAGAAAGCGTGGGAAGCTAAGTCCCTGTTTCCTTGGACCTTTCACTATCTTGGAGTGTATTGGACTTCAAGCCTACAAATTGGATCTCCCACCGGAGATGGACGGGATCCATCCCACTTTCCACGTGTGCTACTTGCGGAAGTGTCTAGCCGAAGAAGAGAGTGCCATTCCTCTATCAGAGATTAGAGTGGATAACAATAGATGCATAGAGGAACCTGAATCCATCCTCGAGAGAAAGACGAAGAGGCTACGGCACAAGGAAGTGATCATGGTGAAGGTACAATGGAAGCATCATTGCGGTACCAACGTAACTTGGGAATCGGAAGAAGATATAAGGAGGCGATACCCTCAATTGTTTGGCTAGTGGGATTTCGAGGACGAAATCCATTCTAAGGGGTGGAGGATTGTAACACCCCGAATTTTGGATTATTGGTTAATTCGTATTTGTAAATGTATTTAGTTTTGCTCAGTTAATGTCGTCAAAGATTGGTCGTGTTTGCGTATTTGGAAAACGTCGAATTTTTAATGTAGAACAGCTTCAACGAGAGTGCCCAACGAGAGTGCCAGTGTCACTCTCGCGGAGTCACAATTGCGAGGGACCAAATTCAAGCCGTGGACTAGGAGCCACGGTACATTCTTGGCGAGAGTGACCGGTGAGAGTGCCCTGTCACTCTCACGTGTCACAATCGCGGTCGGGAAAAAGGGCATTAAAAGTCTGATTTCATGAGGAGATTTCATTTATTTCACTTTGTGGGTTTGGACAGCCGATTTGTACTCTCAACCAGGTAAAGTTCATTCTCTCAATCTTCATCTCTTCCACATTTACTCCTCTCTAGAATCTTGGTTAGGTATATTTAATGCTAACTAGGGTTCCTCTCATTTGGTAAACTAGCTCCATTGTCTTGAGGGTCAAGGTTCTCATCATCTACATTCTCAACTCTAACTTTCTAGGGTTTGGTTCTTGAACCTCTAAGTAAGTTTTCTCAACTTATGTACATCCATACTTGTATCATTATTTGTTTATATGTCATTAATGAAATGTATGCTATTAACCTAAAAGCTAGGGTTTTACTTATCTTCATTAAATGAGACTTTTAGGGTTAGTGGAAGTGTTTAACCATATTGTAAAGTTCTTATTTGTATGTCTCTTAGAAAAAGGGCAAATTATGGTGAAGGTCTACACCTTTACATATTGAAAGTCAAATATATAAATTCTTATCAGCAGTTAGAGTCATTTTCTATTTGGGAACTATTATGTGGTTAAATGAGTTGTATTTTCTCATGGTGAATATGTAGCAAACATAATCATGTCAATGTGCCATCAATATACTTACATGAAGATTATCATCTGTAATTGTTCATAATTCGTGTTGGAAGTTTTATATCTATTTCCTTGTGCACGAGGATTTAGATGGTATGCATAGTGTATTGCATGTTTATTGCCTTGGGCATTACGAGTAGACAATAGGGGACGCAAGTCCCTTAGTTGGAACTCGGCTAGATTGGATAGGCACCCTTGCCTATAAGACCTTGAGGTGTAACCCGACGGGGTAAGCGTCAGAGGCAGAGACGGTTTAAGGATTGTGATGTCCGGCGTGGCATGGGAACTAGAACCGGGGCTGGACGATGAAATCCAATCTATATCACGGGATCTCCCCGTTTTATTTGGAGAATATCTATGTTATAAATGTACAGGAAAATTTCAATGTCCCGTTTGGGAGGTTTTGGCATTTATCCCAATGCATAGGCGCCGGTAACATTTAATTATTGTTCTTATTTACGTTATAACTAGTACCGGCGTAATAACCGTTAGACTCCGTTCTAACACTTGTGTTCATGTTTGAATGATTCACAGGTTCCGCTAGTGGTGCGAGTAGGGCCCCTTGATTCACTGGGATCGCACCTAGGATTCCTCCTTTGACCGGGCATTTTTGGGAAATCGAGAAATAGCGTTTTGAAGTCATAGTGACACCCGCCTTAATCTACAAAGTAGTTGATGACAATGACATTGATATGAATGATTGTGCACAAGTTATACACTCTGATGAATTTTCAACTAAAGATGAGGATGACAGGGAAGGAGCTGGTGGATCAAAGGTGAAGAGATCAAGGGAGGTACAATCTATTTTTTATCTGGGGCAAAGGTTTGGGAGCAAAACAGAGGTGATCAAAATAATAAAAGATCATGCAGTGGAAATAGGAGAGACATTATATTGATTAAAGTAAGGTTAAGAATGTTTCACATAAAGAACACTATGCTTTTGTTTTCCTTCAGGTAAGTGTCATTCTGATGTACTGCTGAACAACATGTGTGAAGTATTCAACAAGCAGATTGTAGAGGCTAGGGATAAACCAATTATATCAGCCTTGGAGTACATTAGACACTACCTTATGAAAAGGATTGTACATGTGCTCAAGGTAATAGAGAAATGTGAGGGACCACTCACTCCAACAGCAATAAAGACAATGGAAAAAATCAAGCATGAAGCAGCCTAATACAGAGTGATATGGAATGGAGGAAAGTAGGAAACAAGTATGAGGTATGTGGTCCTTAGAATGATCAGGTGATTGTTGATGTCTATGCAAGAAGTTGTTCATGTAGGAGGTGGGAACTAACTGGAATCCCCTGTAAGCATGTTGTTGCTACAAACTGGAATATGGCCCTAAATGGAGCAAATGTTGACCTACCTGAAAAATGGGCTGATAGAGCCTATTGGATTGAAACATGGAAAACCATGCACATGTTCAAGGTAGAGCCTATCAATGGCAAAGCATATTGGCCTAAATATGACTGTCCAACAAAATTGATTGCACCAAACTATCATAAGCAGATTGGGAGGCCAAAGAAGAAGGGAAAGAAGGGTGTTGATGAGAAGTCCACAGAGGGGAAGAGCAAGATGAGGAGGGGTGGAAAGTCTGTCACATGTGCAAAGTGCAAGAAACAAGGTCATAATTCAAGGACTTGCAAAGGAAATTAGATTTGGTTTGTATTTTGGCAGTTTATGGAACAAGTTTATGTTTATGTAGTATTTTGGATGTGTTTGAATCAAAACATTATAGTCTGTATTTTGTATGTGTTTGTTTTGAACTTATTGGCAGATGTGGTTTGTAGTTTAACAAACTTGTTCCCTTTTGTTGTCAATTAATGCAAATGTGGTTTTGACTATTATTATTTATTAATGTTTATCAAATTAGATTACAATCTTCATATATTTAGATGATTAATTTAAATGTTCATCTTAATATTCGTATGTATAGATGTTTATCCAATTAGTTTACAATGTTATTGTTTATTTATTTATTTATTATTTGTTTGTGTTAATATTTAAATGTTATCTTTATTATAATTCACAATCTCATAATTAATTTTTGAAAGTTACACTTCCAACCCCCATAACTTTTGTTATTTTACCAAATGCTCCAAAATAGTATGAATGTTAAAATATTATACAAATACTTATTTTAATTGTGAGTTCCTACTCATAATTTTCAATTTTATAAATAATTTTTTGAAGTTATACTTCCAACCCCATATATTTTGGTTTTCCAACCAGAAGTTCCAAAAATAGTATTAAGATGTTAAAGTTTGAATTTGATTTTATGTCAAAACCAATAATTATTTGTCTAATGGAAAAATATCTATTAAAATACTATTAAGGTATTAAAATATTAAAATTGGCTTCATATGCCAAACTCATAGTTATTTTGGCCTCATGACAAATGCTCTATAATTAACAATGTTATATTTAAATGAAATAAATCACAAGATATCGATTGAATTTTGTCAAACGGATGTAAACAGCCCTAAGGTTTCTAGGGACTTAAGTAATCCATGTGATTCCCCTACTACCTGAAAATCCAATAGATTAAGTGATTTCTTTTTCGCAAATTGAAATATTAATGAAGTATTATCAACAAAATTAAAGCATGCAAAAATCCAATATGGTTATGATAACCATAACCACAATCCGCTGTCTTATCAAACAAAAAATCATATATTATCCCTTATATATGTAAATGGTTGAAAAAACTCATCCCGAAATCAACGTCGTAAACTCAAAAAAATCTGAGAACCATAAATGAGTATATAAATCTCCTTTTGAAAGGTACAAGAAAATACCTAAAGTCCATCAACTCCCTATTGACCCTAAAACCAACCTCTTGAAAAGGTACAAACAAATACCCTCATGTTTTGAGACGACATATAAGTCATAACTTTCATAGGAATACCTTTACTAGAAACCCCCAAAGAAATGTGGGATGTCCCAAAAGGGAGAATCGGGAGTATTCATGAATATGTACTTCCCGAACTAATCGTACAGTGGAATGAAACTCACTTACTCGATTACAAAAAGGTAATTGATTTCAACAAAGAAATGTTATATCTAAAATGCGTCTCAATCTCTGTGGCAAGGAACTCACAGAAGAGGACATGATTCCAAACATTATTTCCACCTTTCATATATAAGTAAATATTAATGAACCAATATAAGTTGAAATGAATCTTTTAGACAAACTCATCAACCTACTGCAAGTGGTTGAGAGACACAACAAGGTTATTTCAAATAACAACACCAGATATGTCGGGATAAAGAAATTTTCCGAGATCAATAATAAAAGTATTAGAGGTGGAAACAACTCTAAAGAATAGTAAGTGAAAGACAATTTCTCACACGTGGCATCTATGTACCACGTGGACAAGACCGTGGAAAGGGTCAGGGTCATGACACTAGTTGGAAGGATTTTCCAATCCTTGGAGCAGAGATGCAACTACTGCCCAGTTGATATTGGATAGTCAAAGAAGAAATACATTAAATACCAGTCATTTCGAAAAGGGAACAAGTTGAAAATGAACTATATCATATCTATGATTGGCTGAGTAAAATTTTATTTGAATGTGTTTTAACTATCAAACTAATTGTTTCTGCAAATATACACCCGAGTTTATAACAATTATAGATGTAAAAAAAATGCATAAAAACAAATACAAAACTCTCAATATTCTCCGTTCCGTGTAGGAGTGTATCGAGGAGAACTTGAATTTTTTGACCTCTCACACAATTTAAAGAGATAAACTAATATTTACTTTATAACTCATCCAACCAGAATGCTTAGACGATGTACTGTCATTTTTCTTATTGGTACAAGATTAATAGTCACTAAAGCACTATATTAATAGAACCCCTGCTAAGATATTCATTATAAGAATGAAAATGGGTATATGTACTTCAACTCTAATGATATGAAAGGAACATATATTAGAGAAATTAACGTGTCAAATTAGTAGATTATCCAGGTCATTAAATCATATTTTGTCACCAATAAAGAACTTTGGGACAATGACGAATATATGTTTCGACATAACCATGTAGGACACCATGGTCATGACATAGTGATCCATGTATTGCAAAATACACATAGACACATTCTCTTTCCAGTGAAAGGCAAAATGAGGCAAATTGCAACTTTTGACTTTTGCAACATAAAAAGCAACAACACCATCATAATATGCCCTCTCGAATACCTAAAACTTTTGTATTCCCTGATCCTTAGCCAAGACAGGAATGAGACCATCCTAAATCTAAGGACATAATACAAAAATATTCCATTCTTACAACGAAAACAAGGTGATATTTATGGACATAAACATCTAGAGTGTGGGCCATTAAAGTACTTTATGGTTCTGGTTTTGACACGATGAACGCATGTCGCATTATTATCCACATGAAATGTTGCACTCCTAACACTAGTTATACGTTTAAGGGCTCACCACCCTGATTATCTCATCAAGTCTATATGACTTGGAATGGTGGAGAATCTACATCATAAGGATTTAATTATTATTGCATATGTATTGGGATCAATACGATGTTTCCTATGCCCCATGTGTATATATAAAATGGTCTCGTAAAAGTTGTTATCAAAAGAATATTGATTGTATCTAGGGAATTGGTTATGTGCACCAATTTACCCACATCTATCGGGGGTTATGCAAAGTTACATGCAAGTTTATTTATTCATTTTTAGACCCACTACTAGGGGTGTGCATCGGCCGGGTCGGGTCGGGTACCCAAACCCTAAACCCAATCGGATATTCGGGTAGGAGGGAATTCCCCGATATCCGACCGTTTAAAGTTCGGATACTTCGGGTTCGGGTGAGTTCGGGTTCGGGTTTGGGTTTTTCGGGTCGGGTGATTCGGGGTTGGGCCTCAACAGCTTATCGCCTAAAGTCATTGCTTATCGCCTGAAAAATGCTCCAAAAAGGTAATACCAACGTTTTAACCCCAAAATCGTTGTTCACATTCCTATTACTTTGGGTTGTATTGTATCCTCAAGTTTTCCTAAGTTGATGTAATGCACACAGCGGTCGTCGGTGGGAGGCTGGGAGCACAGCGGTCGCCGGTGGGAGGTCTGGGAGGAGGCGAGGAGCAGCCGAGAGTCGAGACTGAGGTCGCCGGTGGCTGGAGGCAGTCCCCGGTCTGAGATTATCGAGAGGTTGAGAGGTCATTTTGAGGCTTTGTGAGCGAATGGATTGGAAATGATATGGAATCGAATGAAAATTGCAATTAGGTTTATATTAATAAAACTGAAATTTTTAAAAATTAAAAAAAAAGTTTGGATATTCGGACGGGTCGGGTTTGGGTTTTGGGTACCCAACCCGATCCTACTTTATCCGATAAGTTTAATGGGTCGGGGGTTCGGGTTTCGGGTTATTCGGATGTCGGATTTTGTACTAAATATCGGGTCGGGTAGGGTCGGGGTTTTCGGGTCGGTCGGGTTCTGCTCACCCCTACCCACTACTAGCTAACCAATCTCATGCGGTAACTGGATATAAGCCTGATATTTTACATTTACGCATGGTTGGTTATGTAGTATATGTGCCAATTGCGCCCCCCACAGTGCACCAAAATGGGTCCTTAAAAAGACGATTCGATATATTTAGGATATGAATCCCCAACAATTATTCGCTAATTATAAACCTTGACTATTGATCTTTTTACCGCAAGATTTGCGGGTTGTCACTTTGATGAGGCAGTCTTCCCGTCATTAGGGGGAGATAGGAAAAAGTATTTTCCAAGGGAATGACAGGAACTATTCATGGAATATTCCCACTTTGTCTCATATTGATCCCCAAACTTCACAATGTAAAGTTGAAGTCAAACGAATCAGACTCGATACCTGATACGTTTAATGTTATTCCAAAAGTGACAAGATCACATATACAAGCTGCAAATATACTCGCAAGGTTAAAGTCTCCAACAGGGGCACAACGCCATTGGAAAGTGCGTTCAATCACACATAGTGGAGGTGTGGTTGAGGCCATATCTACCAAATGGAAGTGGTGGAAGCTACTTGGTTCGATGGATACTATTATAAAGGAAGATAATAGTGAGGCACATCTATTTATCATCAATACACAAAACTCTCATGAGATTGTCTCTAATTATAATTATGTTCATGAATCATCACTGGAGGACGCTCCGAAGTTAGTATTGATTCTAGAGATGAAAAAAATCTCAAGTGAACTATGAGAGTACATATGAGTCGATGGACATATCATATATAATCATTGATGATTATTCACATATATTATGGCTCATAAGATGATAGGTGTAACGCCCCCAAATCTGGAAATAACAACTTATTTAAAATTTTCTAAATACATCAATAAATGAATCATCTACAACCACGAATTCAGATTTAGCTACAATACACGTATACAATCTTATATATATATAGACTATAAGGGACGAGTGCTACTAATACCCATGCATAGTTACTATCTCCATAATGCGGAAGACTTCACCGAATACTTACTTTCGGATCTAGCTAAGGCTTTTACTCTTCACAGGATTGCTAGAACCAACTCTCAACCTTGAAACCTGATGCACATGCCGACAAATAAAAAGGTTAGGCTTAACGCCTAGTGAGCTCAAGAGTTTTAACATAAGTATATATATCTTTAAAAGAAAAGAATTCAATTTAAAGCAAGGTCCTTCGAAATATTACGCTTAAAAATGGAAACGACACATTTTCCCATAATATGCACTTTTAAAGGCAAAACTCCCAAAACACACATTTCTTATATAACGCGCAACACATAACTCACCAAAACGGGATCATAGTTCGACACTTATTTGGTAAAAACATGAATAATCATTTATAACCCAAAGTACCCAAAACGCGGGCGAGACAGAATGCTCGACCCATGAATCGTTATCAAAACCACATACACCGTACGTCCGAAAACATGGACACTCGGTCCAATACTCATGCGACCATAAGGAACCAATGACAATAAAATAAGACGTTCTTATATTTAACATACTGATATCCAACAACGGGGGAAACCCGTATCCGTTGAGGGTGGAGGGAACACAAAAGTATACCACCCAAACAACGTTAATCGCATGACACCTCCTGACATCCCAGCCCGGTGTCCCTATGACTTCTTTACAAGTGTCACCCCAAGTCAGTTGACCTTGATGGATCATTCCGAAGAACTCCATCCTGAAGGCCTGACACACTTAAAGACTACCTCCCAGGCATTACTTCAAGCGGCGGAGGTCCTAGCGCCTACTATTCCGGTAGCACTAGCCGACTCAACCCTCCTAGCGATCACTTGTAAAGTTTCCGGTCATAAAACATAGGTACCAAAGTTCAACTCCGCAATACCCAATTGACCATCCAAGACAGACTGTCTCACGTGCCTATGGATCCATTACACACTGCCTAACGTTACATGACTCCAATTGAAAGACCAAAGCTCCCAAAACATGTAACTCACCAATGACACAAATTAAGTGTCATCATATCCAAAACCCATGATGGTTAAAAATCCGGACAAATGTCCACACGACTCGTTTAAGCCAATACCGAACTAAAGAGCTCAAAATCCGTTTGACCAATAATTACCGGTCTCCAAAATAGTGAAATGTCTTTAAATAACGTTTATGAAGACACGTACTTGAAAGACTAGATTTACCCAAAACTCCATACGAGATGGGACTCAAGATTTCCAAAGTGTTTATGAATGCAAATACACCAAATGCATATATCATGAATTAGACTTTACTTGTACAAAATCGTCAAAGACATATAACTCATAAAATAGACCTTACTTGTACAAAATCACCAAGAATACGTAATTCATGTTATTTAGTTGTTGGAAACGTTCAAAACCCAATAGAAACATTTTAAGAGGTTAACACAACCCAAGTTTACTAAGTAAGAAAACTTATCAAAATACTCACACTTTGACAAATAACTAAGTAAAACATATTTTACTTCTAAATACTCAAAACTTATCAGCAGTTAACCATTTCATGTAAAACACTTTAAAATACACATTTTGGCATGTACACCGTTTTCACAAATCAACTTGAACTCACCTTGCTAAATTTAGTCTAAATCTAGATTTCACCCAACGAGCTCTTTTGAAGGCCGCTTGAATCCTCAAACCGAGAACTTCCGAAACCTAGATCCAAACACTCCAAACCATAAATATCCATAAACAACCACATAGAAACATTCCCTAACATTATATACTAAAATCCCTAAACGAGATCAAAACCCTAGTTTCTCAAAAACTAACCAATCCGAGATTTGAGATACCAAACACTAAGAAACCACCAATGGAGCATTTATAACATTATTTCAAGAAATCTTACCACTTAAGATGATGAGACCTTCCGATAACACCCACTGGTACACGCATGCTATAGTGTCAGGCGATTATGCCAGTGGCACAATCGTTGGCACAATCGCCAAGCATGTACCGTGAGCTCCTCAACTTCGGCGATAGTGCCAGGCTATTGTGCCCTTTGGCACAATCATTGGCATGGTCTCCCGGGTGTCCCCGAACTCCAAAAATCCGACTTTTCAACGCCCAAACTCCCGATACCCCGAGGGGCTTTAAACAATACATTTTCCAACAAAACATCACTGCTTACAAGTCACAGAAATGTTCGGGTGACATTTACTTACCGAAAATTACGGGTGTTACAATAGGGAACGACGACATTGAACCAGACTCAGTTGAATATTTGGCCTAAATGTAAAGAAACAATCCAGAAAGAATTCTATTCTTTGACAAAGGATCAGGTATTTGGTTTGGTAGTGCTAACCCACCAAGTGTAAAGCCTGTAAGACATAGATAAATCATTTGTCATAAAGGGTAATGAGAATAATTAAGCCATAATGTATGAGGCTTTCCTTTGGCGTAAGGTTTCTCACAATGCCCTGGATTGACCACGAGAAGACTTACTCTCCCGTGATGGACATTATTCTGCTAATTAATTAGCCTAGTAGTTTCCGAAGGACTGGAAATGCAGCTCATGAATGTGGTTACCACATATCTCTACGGGGATCTAGATTCAGAGATATATAAAAGTGCTTGATGATATTACATTATCAAAATCAAGTAACGATAAATAACGAAATGCGTTTGCAATAAAACTGAAACGCTCACTTTATAGATTAAAACAGTTTATGCAGATGTGGTATACCCGCCTAAGTGAATACTTGGTTGGGAAATGATATATAAGAATGATGAACTGTACCATTTCGTTTTTATTTCAGGAAAACAAGTTCCAGATTTTCAAAGCAACTTTATATGTCGATGTTATGAACATAATAGGCACTCTTGATGAAATGAGAGAAAACACAAGCTACTTGAAATCTAAATTTGAGATGAAAAATCTTGGGAAAACTTGGTTTTATCTAACTATTTAGCTTAGACACCGAGTTTGTGGAATATTAATCCACCGATCCACATATGTCCAAAAAATTATCAGGCGATTTAACATGGACAAAGCGTATCCGGCTAGCACTCCCATGATCGGTCGAAGTGTTAAATCTAAGGAAAGATCCATTTCGTCTAAAGGATGATGACAAAAAAGTGTTGGAAGCTGGAATTCCCTATCTAAGTACAATATGCGTATTATCATACTTAGAATAATACACTTTACCATATATTATATTTCTCAGTGAACTTGTTAGCTAGATTTAGCTCAGCGCCAACGCAAAGTCATTGGAATGATATCAAATTAATCTTTTGGAACCATTGACATGGGCTTATATTTTTCCTATAAAAAAATGGGATTGATAATGGAACTTCAATACCTACTTAAAATGTAAGCAGCAAAAGTACTAGCTCTTATAAAAAAAACACTAAACAATGTCTTGGTATGTGTTTGTTGATATTAGGTATATGTCTGACTCATAGAAAGGTTGTTCCCAAACTGGATAAGGAATTACCATAGGGAACACCCAGATTGCTTGAAAGTAAGCTAAACAAACCCTTGTAACTACCTCCTTGAACTATTTCAAGAATATTACTTTCCATGAGATAAGTACATAATGTATATAATTAAGGACTATCATTACACATATTAGATAAGCTAGTAATTTGAGTTCAACCAGTATCTTACTTGCATATATGAAAATTGAGTTCAACCAGTATCTTACTTGCATATATGAAAATAATGCATCATGTATCAAAGAAATGAAAGAAAGATACATCAAAGGTGATAACACAAAACATATTCTGCTTAAGTTTCTATACAATCAGTAATAAAAGACTCTCCTTTAGATTCAAGTGAATCAAGTAAGGAATCAAAAGAATGTGACATATTTTACCAAATCATTACCTAAAATCATATTTTGGAAACATGTAGAAAGTATTAAAATACAAATGTTTTTCAAACTTCATTGATTAATGCACGAATCAAGGGGAGTAGTAGACAAAAGGGAAAGTCTACTATACATGTGATATTGGTATGTTGTGCTCTTTTCTTCAACCAATGTTTTATTTTTTCCATTGTGTTTTGTTCCTTGGTGTAAGGTTTTAGTGAGACAACTGTTTATATATCATCATACTTTCCTAACTCTCATGATTAATGTACGAATCTAAGATAAAACTAGACTGAAAGATAAGTCTATGTATTGCAAAGAAAATGGTGCGTTGTACTCTTTACTTCGTCAGACTTTTATTTTTTCCCACCGTGTTTTTATTTTGGCATAAGGTTTTAACGAGATAAGTATATCTATTTGTAACTCATTCCTATTTAAAACTGAAATATCTCATAGCTATCTATTTGTAACTCATTCTTATTTAAAATATTTTTGATTAATAAGAATTACAGATTCATTCTCTCCATATATTATTGTTATGATTTTCGTTTAACAATAGGAATATATTTAGCCCACATTTTGCGAAACGATCCCAAACAGAATTTCGATCATTTTGTTCATCTCTAGCACGCGTTTGGTTCCCCGATATTTATAGATAACCCTATTTACTATACCTACCTGGTGGGGCAGTTTTGTAGCAATTTCTGTAAATTGTGTACCAAAACCACATGCCTCCATAACACAAGGTACTAAGATGCAATTATCCCCATTACTAGATGGTCTTCCTCCTCCAATCTCCATTTCTAGACTATGTCCTCGCCTGCTTTTCGAGCATTCTTTTCATCACCAGACTCCCAACTGCTCCAACACTCTGCTGAGCGTTTCTGATATGCAATTATCATAAGCTCAGCAAAAGCTGTTTAGGGTTTCTGTTTTAGGTCGTTGAGTTGAATGACGGTGATGGGTTTTTGCGTTCCATCTCGTGACACATCGGATCGTTTCTCCGACAGATGCTCCAACGGCTTCCCCTGTTTATCCGATCCCGGTAATACTCATGCCTTTCTGTTATATGTTCTTCTGCCATGTGTATGTGTAACATTAAATTTGATTTATGTTAATTTTGGTTGCAGCTAGAAGATCTACGATGTGTTTGAAATTGGCTTTGGTGATGCTGCATCTAATCTTCGTTGGTTTTATTTTTATTGTTGATGACGAATTGAAAGAGAAATCAAAGGAACAGCCTTGGTAAGCACACATGCATTCACTAATACACACTTTATTACCATTAGCTAAGTGCGGCCATTTGGTATTTTGCATATAATTTCGATTTGTTTGGGACTTAGGCAACTAAAATTGTTGTTACTGGTTTTGTGAAGGTTGTATGTGGTAATTAGGGGCTAACTATTTCGCTTTGTTTATGCACATGTTTGTTTAATTGGAATCTAGAAATTTGTCAATGGAAGTGATCAGGTAGGCAAACAAGTGTTCTTTATCAAGAAAAGGAGTGCCAGTTTCCTTTTTAGTCCCCTCCAAGTGTACCAAGTGGCTAGAATAAGGGTAGATTTTGAAACTATGGTTATAATCTCCATAATGTTCCCTCTCACCCATAGCTATACGAATAAAAATCTCTGTCCCAAAATCTCATGTCCCGTTCCTGTCCGACCAATGAAATTAAGACACATAAGATTTTATATATTTTTGATTTTTTTTAATTCAAGTTTATATTCTCTCTCCGACGACGTGTATTCATGTGATTGGTGGACATGAATGGGACAGGAGATTAGCTATACCTACCTCTATTAGGAAACCTACCTTGATTGCTACCTAGGAGATGGTTGCGAACATAAGCTCTATAACACTCATCGGTTGTAGAAGAATATGATCATGCACTGCCTTTGATAACTGGACCCAATGTTTCTACCACCTGATGTCAATAGTTTAACATTGAAGTCGGTTACTCAATCTATGGCCTCTTTCACAATGTTGACCTATCTGAATCAAATTCACCATTAAGATTATTTTAATCTAAATGAAAACTGAGTATCACTTGGTTTTGAAGACAACTCATATATTGCATCTTTTCTACTTAGCAACATACTTAGTGGAAAAAAATGTTCCTCATCTGGTTTGCATCCATCAAGTCAGAAAAAACTATTCTGCTAATTCTTCACTTTGATTATGACGTATGGGGCTTGTTACTTTCAGAGACGTGCTGAATCCCTTTGAAGCATATAGTTTTGTGCGGCCTATATTTGTAGCATACAAAGGACTCAACCCGAGTGTGCAATTTAATGATTTTTTTAGAAGACCAGTACAGTCTCATGGCCTATCATCAATGGTTTAGTCCAAAAAAAATGTGTAGTTTTGGGAATTTAGGATGAATAGACTCCCCCTATCTTATGCTTTCATGAACCACCATAGCTCATTAAGCAGCTTGGAATATGAGTTAGAGTAAGACTCGGTATGGAAGTTCATGCTCTGTTGATTACATTGGTGTATATCCAGTGTGGAAGACAAGTTGCCTATCATTGTCAACTTTTGTCTTTCATAGATCTCGCTTCTCAGCACGTAGCCAAATTTTAAAAACTTAAGGAGACTTTAAGACAAGATCTTCATGAGTTATTTAATAACACTTTATGTTTCAGAGAAAAATGTGGTTTCAATGCTACATGTCAGTATGTTATATTTGGCTATTCAACATGCACCCAGAGCCATTTGCAAAAGTGTATGAAACAAAGTGGTCATTGCATATTTTCCAACAAATTTGCCATCTGCTTGTTTGCAACGCAGCATTTAAAGGAAAGAGAAAATTAGAGGAAATATTTGTTCGTTGATCACTACTAGTCAATGAAAACAAGAATGCGTATGTGTATTGGTGGCAGGGGTTTTGCATTTTAATAATGCCAACATTTGGGTGCAGCACACACAAGCATGTGCATAATAAAAATAGAAAAATGTTTACTTCACAAACAAACATCATCAGAGTATTTAAATTTTCTTCAAACTAGTCCATTGGAGTACCAAAAAGAAAATGGAGAGGAGTTGAGAGAAGTGGCAAACACAACCACACGTATTCTTAGGGTGTAAGTGCTTTATGTTTTTGAAAAGCAAATGTAGAGGATGTCTTAAAATTAAGTACCATATATGTTTTTCTTTTCTTTGGACTCAAAGTATTGGGAGTGTTCAAGCCAAAATTTGACACAACAAAAAATAAGTGAAACCATTGAAAAGAAAGCTAAGCTGTGTCGCACCCATACCTAAGTCATATGTGCCACACCTTATGCAAGCTAATCCATATCCGTTTTTAACACACACATATATATGCATATATATATATATACGCTAGCAGTGTGCCCGTGCAATGCACCGGGTGAGTAAGGTGTGAAATTTTTATTGTAAATGAAAAATGAGAAGCTCTCGAGCGTGTAGCTCTGTTAGCAAAAGGGGACACACAATAGGTTGAATATCTTCATTAGCCTCAATCGCTAAATCAACTCTGAAATACATCCTCCCATGTGGTTGTGAGTGATTGGTTTGATCTAAGGAATGAGAAATGGAATGAAAATGAATATGTTGTGGGCCGATATGGAAATGTGTATGTTCATCGCATTATTTTACATGCTTTAACATTCCTTTCTATGCGTTTATTCCGCATTGGATCCTTTCGATGGATCATTCAGTGTCAATATCCCTATAAAAATATGGTTCCATGTTTATCCACCAATAGATCATTGACAATCAACAACTAATATTATAACACAATTGATTCTCGTCACTAAAAAAACCAAGATCAACTTTCAGAAATGAACATTTTTTTTTGGTATTTAATATTTATTTAAAGGGTTATTTTAGATATTTGACAAATAGTGAAATATTTTACTCAAATCAAGTGGTATGCATGTGATGGAGAAACTATACACAATATAAAATTAACATTTAAAATGTAGGTAACAAGTATAACAGATGCAATATAAACTTTACATTTAAAATATATAGGTAATAAGGGAAAGTTGAATTCTAAACACTGTCATCAAGAAATCACGATTCGAGTCACCTAGCCACCTCATAAATGATGTATAAGGACACTTACAAGCTTATCCACAAAACAAAACACTAAGCTACATTGCTACAATGCCATATGATAAATGTTCATGCTAGTAGTAGTCCCTGCAGAAGTACAAAGCATTAAGAAAATAATGAATGCAATAGTGATTAAAAAGAAAATGCAAAAGGGATACAATCTGCTTGCTTACCTCTGCAAATGAGAAGCAAGCTCTGAAAAAAAAAAAACTTTCACTTTTAGGAAAAAACAAAATGCAAAGTGAGATAACAAATATACATATATACAAATTACCGAGGCGATGATACGACATATTATTTTCTTTTCTAATAGAATTAGTGAGGCACTAAGGTGGACTGTAGTTTTACATTTGTTGATTAAAGACTCTAAACACCGTAAAATTGTCGTTAAAGAATGGCCCTGGTATTATCCATGATAGCATGGCTCAAGTAGTAGATATTGATAATCTGAATCTGATCAAACCGTCATTTCAGAGTTGCTATTTAATTCAAAACACTGTCACTTTGGCATAGCATGGAATTTCTTTGATTTCACACCGCAAATTAACAACTTCTAAATTAGAAAAAATGAATTTGTATTACAAACTAACCACAATTTTTTTTATATAAAAAATGTAAAAAACCAAGAAATCATTCCATTACTTTCTTTGTAGTAACAAAAAGTTACGCCCACCACTAACTACACCTCACGAACCTACAACCAATACGGCAACACCCACAAACACCTATTCGGACTCAGACCCGCCCCAATTCTTTCTTGACAACAAGACTTTTTCCAAGCTTAAAGATCCTAACCACGGAATCCGTACAGAGTATGACCTTGTCTCTTCAGTGCGTACACCACATCCATGGCGGTAACAGTCTTCTGCCAGGCGTGCTCCATGTAGGACGCTTCTCTGATCACATTTTCTAGAAAGATCTTGAGAACTCCGCGAGTTTCTTTGTAGATTAAACCGCTGATATGTTTAACACCGCCTCTTCTTGCCAAACGACGGATGGCTGGTTCTGATGAGGACACATATACACAAAAGTATCATCAGTAGAGGAGGATAACTTAGGTTCGGGAGAGCATGACGATGGAGAGTGAGATGAAGGAATGAACCGAAGTAGGCGCAACAAACAAAAAGAACCAACCACACATAATATCCATCTTTTTAACACAGATGGAAAAGAAAACAACAATAATATGAGAAGAAAATGAATAGATTATATAACTTCACGTCTTCACTCACCTGTTTGTTGGTGATCTTCATTGAAGCCTCACATGGTCACACTGAATACACCCACATTTTTTTGAATCCATGGAAGGGAGGAACCAAACCTAAATCCAAACCCTAATGTGTATATTACTCTATGTGCTTCAAAAACAACATAAATCAAAAGCATTATATAGCAAAAACTCAATTTTTTGAATGGTCTTGAAAACATAAACATGATTGAGACATTATATTGGAGAGGGAAGCAAAAAGTCTGATTGAAGAAAGGAAAGCCTGAACTTCCCTTTTTTTATAGTGGTAGAAGTTTAAAGTCTTGGGAAGAAATCATGAAAGCTAAGAATGGAATGATTGACTTTTCTATTAAAGGAGATATTGAACCATGGACTAATCGGTGGTGGTGGTCAGATGTTTTTCAATGCTTCAAGAATTTGTACATCATGCATAATAACATGTAATTAAGAGATTTTAAGAATTCTTGCATAAAGTAGTTGTACACAATGCATAAAATGTTGTTTTTAAGAGTTTTTTTTTTTTTTTTGTCTAAATGCATATTAATGTAGTAATAGATATTGGACAGCACCCATGCCTTTGCACCTTATGTGGATATGGCACTCTAACTCATGTATTGGTGCTTAAAAGCTTCTAGCTGCTTACATTCTCTTCATTTGTTTGAGAATTCTGTATTTGATTAATTTTAATTAACTTGCTTCACACCTTTTTTCTACAGGTATACATTGATCTATATGTTGTTGGTTGTTGCTACATTAGTTCAATATTTCCTTACCTCTGGTTCTTCTCCAGGGTATGTGATAAGCTTATATTATGCACTTAAAAATATATAATCTTCAGTTTATGCCTTCCCAGCAGTAGAATAGATTAGCATTCTGTATAACAGTTGTATACCTGCTTAGGTATGTACTTGATGCAATGAGAGATTTTGCTAGGACAGAAGCTTTATTAAGGGCATCAGAAATCTCAAAGTAAGCACTTATTCCAACTTTTATTTGATGGACCTTCAAGATATTCTTGTGTAAAATGAGTATCAAATATATTTCCCTCTTTTCTACAATGAATTAGTTCTATTAGAGAAATTATCCCTTGTAGTGCTATTCTAAGAAAATACTTGACGTTGTACTGTGTTTTCTCAATGCATGACAAGATCTAATTGTGGTATCTTTCTTTGTTTATTGATGCAAATGATCAAGCAAAGACAACCTGCTTCAAGCAAAAATGGCAGCGTAGTTGTGACTGTAAACAGAAATCAATTGGGAGAAAGTCTTATAGGGAATAACCCAATGAATTGGACAAAGCTGGTGATGGACATGTACCCACCTGGAACATCTGTCAGGTAGAATAACTTGTGAGTTTATTTGTATTTTATACTAATCAATTACAATGTAATATCTGAAATCCAGTGGCTAAGAGAGCGTAGGGATAACCGATAATTGCACTTCCTCTGGCCACAATAATTGTACACCAGCCCTCTAAGTTTTGAGAAGTGGCTGGTGCCAAGGTGCCAAACAGCCACATGTATGTGTGAGCTATTTATAATTATACCAGTTATGTTCCCTGTCTTGTGACTATTGATAAAGATAGTTAGGATCTGCTAGAAGCTAGATATTGCCAGTTAGATGTCTATTGATGGGTTTTTGCATGTGCCAATATGGTGCTACCTATTGAGAGGAAAAGAAACTAGCCCTAGAAATTCTTCTCACCAGATTGTCACACCTCTTAGTGACAGAATTGCCCTTGTTTTGTGTATTGTCTCAAATAATTTCTTTGTTGGTTGAGTCTTCTTAGATCTGGATGGATGCGGAGGCCATCCAACTATCACAAATCTAGTAGATTGGCCATCATTGACGAGAAACTTCTGAAGATGCCAGCCAATTTAAATATTGTGTTGAACATGCACAATTCTGGCAATCCCTCTACAGAATTAACTTAAAACATGTGAATTGTGGATTATGCTTCTTATTTGGATATTTCCTTTTTGCCCTCTGTGAATTGAAATAATAATATGTTCTATGTACAAGTTTAAATGCACAATGTAGAGTCAGTTGATGTACATTTTATTTCGATTATAGTTGAATCTAAGGAAACATTTATTTATATTAGTAAACCTTGTTTATGTTATACTCTAACGCGAAATCAATTGGATTTCTTGAATTAGCCGAATGATTACAATCTCTACAGGCTTTCGAGAGGCCCGGGACTCTCCCAAAAATGGTTTCCCGCTCAATTGAATTCACAGAACGGAATGCCCTCCTAAACCATCTAGACCTCTTATTTATACCCCCCCCCCCCCCTACTGCATTACCTACTTGTACTAAGGCCATGGTTTTAAAAAACGTGAGAGGCGTAAGCCTCAAGGCGTGCCTCAAGGCGAGGCGGCCCAAAACCGTATGTGAGGCGTCGCTTCTCCAGGTTGGGGTGGTTTGTACGCCTTGCTGCTTGAGGCGGGACAAAAGCGGTGAGGCAGTGAGACGGTAGCCTCTATTGATTGCGCCGATTTCTGTAAACCATGTTTCCCACCGTCCCACTTTGTTACTAAATTGAGTCACCCACCGTCCCATTTTCTCTATTTTCTTACTAATGATAGTTATCCACCATCCGACTTTCTATATTACTTATTAGAGTTTTCCACCATCCCACTTTCTTTTTTCTTCTTGTAAACGGTAAGAGTGTATATATGTGTATGTATATATATATGTAATTAATATATATATAATATTTATGTATTTTGTGTTTACTGTTTTCTGTATCGTGTCCAATGCATAATAGTTTTGTGTGTATATATTATTTTTGCGTGTATATATTATTTAGTTTGTATATACTATTTCTGTTTTATTTATTTTTCGTGTATATGTACATATTAAATAATGTGCATATATATATATATATATTATTTTCAATTTTATTTATTTCCGCGTCGGGACTTACGCCTCGGACCGCCTCGAGGCTTACGCCTCGCCTCGCCAAGGGAAAACGTCCCGCCTCACGTTTTCGTACTTTAAAACCTTGACTAAGGCATGGGTCATTCGTACCTAATCAACTAAACACTACACTGAGTATAACAATACCCACCCCCAAACTTCCACCTTGTCCTCAAGGTGGAAAATAATCAAAAAGGAATCCATTCCAGCCGTTCACATCAAAGACGAGTGGCGGGCTCCTGTGAACATAGGTATAACAATAAAAATTGATTGTGCCCCATCTAAGAGCTCTCCAATATGCTGCACAAGACTGTAAATCCCTTCGGTTCAACTTCAATCCCCAAACTTGTATCTTTGGTTCCCAGCAGCCTTCATTCTTGCGCTCATCATAGTAGTTCACAACCTCTGAACGGGTATCCAACCCCGCATCTGTTCCATTCAATGCAAAATTACAAAGTACGATTAATACCAGCCAATTTGCCAGCCACAAAATTATATCGGTTTAAAAATCCATTCAGTCGTCCTATCACAATAGAATTCTTATTCTATTGACCCTGAGTATTTGCACCATCACTCATTATTCTCCTCTTTCCAACCAAAACCAACTTATGTATTCTACCGGAAATTGGATTGACTAGGCCAAATGTAGTAAGGCATACAACCACCATTATAATCAAAGACATGATTGCAAACTCCACGTAGTTTTCACCCATTTTGTTCTCAACTTTTCTAGAAATATAATGGTGTGAGTCAGTCTCACCAATATCAATTAATACAACTACACACAACCCCTCAATAATGCCCACTAACATCATTGTTTTTGGATTAATTAACTCGATCACAGAGTTGGAGTGTACCTCGATTTCTGGTCCCACCATCACCGTCCAGTAGCTCTATCCTCACCTCCATTTTCTTATTGAATTCCCCTTCCGATATCCAATTCAAAGCCTCGACAATATCCCCTTGTAAGAACGATGGCCATGGTGAAGGTAGTGGCGGAGTTATTAACGTCGGTGGTGGTTCACTAATCACGATGAACATCGCTCCACCAAATTCTTCTCAAAGCCGTTGAAACTAGAGGGATAGACAAAGAGACGATGCTATCTTTTACATTTGGTACGGGCTCGGGCCCAATGGTAGATGTAATGGGCTTGGGTTCCTTTTCCGTCCTCGCTTTTCTCTTCCTCTTCATGAGCCGATTGAGTGGTTTCCCCATCATTAACCAGAACGCAACCGCTGTTTCCTATGGCTTCCGGTTCAGATCTCGACTTGGAATTGGATCTGATTTTGGGTTCAAATTCAGTCGTGGATTTTGATTTCACTTTGATTTCACATTAAGATTCATTTCTTGATCTGATTGCGAACCAGTCGCCTCCCAATCTGGTTTGTTGTCCATTGGAATTGTTGTCGATTCTCCTATAAGTTCTCTCTGTGATTCCTTATCATCATCATGATATTCCCCCTTCTTTCTTCATGTGATATGCAATTCGCCTTTTAACGAACTCACTGTGGATTGCATTGAGCTAAGGGTTTCCAACATTTTTTTGGCTGATGACAACATACTCCTCAAGATCTCCTGCTCTAATACCATTTGTTATACTCTAACGCCAAATCAATTGGATTTCTTGAATTAGCCGAATGATTACAATCTCCAAAGGCTTTCGAGAGGCCTGGGACTCTCCCAAAAACGGTTTCCCGCTCAATTGAATTCACAAAACAGAATGCCCTCCTAAACCACCTAGACCTCTTATTTATTACCCCCCCCCCCCCCCCCCCTAATATTACCTACTTGTACTAAGTACCCAATCAACTGAAAACTACACTGAGTATAACAGTTTAATAGTATTATAGCATTCAATACAAGGAATAATATTATAACAATACCATTAGTTAATATATCTATACGTAAGTATATATGTGATATAACATAATTATATTTTGATTTGAATATAGTTACATTAAACATTAGTTTGAATTGAATTAAACCTATTGTATAATTATTGAATGCTCTGGGTTTAATTAATTGAAAATTTCTACTTACCTACTCATGCCCTCGAAGATTTGAAATCCCATATCAAAACCGATGGTGTATATTTGATGAGTCCAAAAATACAAAACCTAAGGATATCCTTTCCAAGAAATCAATGCTTTTTAAAATCAATAGGAATAACAATGGCTCTATAAAAATGCGTATACAAAACACCAGGGAATTTTTTTGCCCCAAGTAGGAAAACAGAACTGGTGGGGGAAGGTTTTCATAAAAAAAGAATAAAGCATCCCACCTTGAGATATTGCTAAAACAAGTCACCAAGTTCAGTAAACACTACCCCATGTCTATTTTATCCCTTCACATGTTGAAGACAAGGTGAAAAAAATGAAACCATTCAATTATAAATCCACTAGCAAGTAGCAACCTATTTTACAACCTTAAAGAACATGCCGTTATCTTATTGTCTTCAATTATCCATCTGGTTGTCTAGAAATAAAGGATTGGGAATGACCCATTTGAGGAAAATAATAAGTTAATGTAACCTGAGATGTAAATATGTATATGATTTCCAATTGAGAGAAACGGAAAAGGGACTCGTGTATAAGAAGGAACTCTTAGAGGCATTGATGTTCTAGCAAAAGAATATTCTGAGTTTTGCATTTTCCGATCATTCAGATGCCCCTCATTGACTGTGGTGCTGGTTTCCTATGATGGTTGGTAGGGATAACTTAGTTACTTCTACCTATTTTTTTGTACTTACACACTAGATTTATTAATTCCATTAGAAGTATTTCAAATTTAACTGCAATCAAAGTAAAATATATCTTGAGTTACAGTGAGGGCAATAGAAACATGCAAATTGAACACCATATGTAAAATTTGGTGGTCTGTTTTGGACTTCTTTTGAGCAGTGGGGACTTGGACCAAGTGGCTAATTGAGCAGATGCATAACGGGCTCTTTTAAATATATATAAAGTATAACTAGTATTAGGTTATGTATATGAATAATAATAACTCATACTTCTCTAAATGGCTAGTTACGTTGTTTCATTGATGCAATTGTTCACAAAGGATTAAAAAGATTGCCTCCTAGTTGAGGAAGTTGATAAATCTCCACATTATTTTTTCAACACTTAATGCAACAAGTAGTTGCTAATTGAAGTGATGAGGGATGCTTAAGCCTAGGTGGCCTACTAACTAATTGAAATGGTATGGGGTCACTTAATGCCTAGGCTGATGCTTAGTTGGCCCTAAGCAGGGAATTTTTGAACACTACTTTTAAGGAAGGATGGCCTATGTGGAGGAAGTATCATGGTTGGGTGCATAGTTGTGAAAAGCGCGCCTGAGGCGCGCCTAGGCGCTGAGGCGCATAAGGCGCAAAGCCTTGGGCTTTTTAGAGATCAAGGCGAGGCGTGTTACATAGGCGCACCAAGGCGCAACGCCTTGGGCTGAGGCGCATTTTGGGCTTAGGCGCGCTTCATGAATATTTATCTTTTTTTCTTTAAAGTTACTTGTTTTGCCTCTTAGAATTCTGCAGAAAAAACTTAATAATCAAGTCAACTTTAATATTAATGATGCCTTTTAAGTTTTAACCTCCTTAGACTTCAACAAAAAGGAGTTATGAGTCTATGATCTATTCCATTCTTATCTCCTATAAATAAGAGTAACTAGATCATTCTCCCTATAAATACAATCCATATCTATTCTTCTCCCTCAAGTCTTAATGCCCTATGAATACAACCCATATCTCATTCTTCTCCCTCACGGCTTTAAGCCCAAAACCTCTTTCTCACGTTCTTAAATACCTATTTGCTGTTGCTGACTTGCTGCATTGGATGCTTGTATTTGCTGCTGACTTGTTGTATTGGATGCTTCTTTAAGCCCTATAAATGCAAGTATGTTTTTACTATTTTCTGTCTTGTGTCTTCTACCTTCTGTTTAACTTCTACTTCTAAAATTTTGTGCTTGCAAGTTGTAAGTAGATAGACACAGCCACACACACTTTCGCTAATGGATGTTTGCAGCTTAAAAATCATAATTGATGGAATAACCTCGTAGATGGGAAGTGAAGTTTGTGTTGGATAAACTACATTATAGTATAGGTACTGCATCCTAGTCAAACATTAATGCCCATTTGACTCATGAGTGTCAGATGTGTATTACTATGTGTGTATGTATGTATGTATTTATGTGTATGTATGTATATATATATATATATATATATTATTTTATTATTCGATGCGCCTCACATTCGTGAGGCCTGCGCCTCGCGCCTAGGCCCCAGGACCCCTTTGCGCCTAAGTGCGCCTTGCGCCTTTAACACCTATGGTTGGGTGGCCTCCAGGTCTGTTACCCCTGGATATCCAGGGAGCAAAATCATGCAATTGAAACAATTGATGACTCATGTTGATTTTACTTGGTAATGAAGAAGTTTCTTTGAAGTATGAAAGCTAAAAGAAAATCAAACATATATAAAAATGGAGTAGTCATGGTGGTGTTTGTTCATCATATCATATAAATTATAGAACTACTAAGTTTTGTTCGTTAAATCCTAAAATAACTTTTTTTAGGTAAGCCCACAAAAATGGATGATAAAAGGAGATGTACATAATTTTGGGGGAAATATGACATACTCTAGCATTCATGCTTAAGCTTGGATATGTGAAAGTACAGATGGGATGCTTCACATGATAGGGTGGTTATTAAGTCAAGGACCTATGGCTAGTTTTCTCGACCATCACACGTAGAATATTGAATATAATCCCTAATATTCTCCTGGTACGTGTGCACCTTCCGCCAAGTCGAGCAGCAAGCTTATGGGATCTTCTAGAAGCCCTGCTTTTCAGATGTTTTGTGTATCCACTGAGCCCATGAAGATATTGGATTAGGAGACAAGATTTGGATGATTTGGCAGGCATAAAATGAAATTTGAACCTCGTTCCAAATTTCCAGTCGCTTGAAAACAAACCCTGCTTCTTCTGAGTAAACAACAATTGTTATGACTGACTTGACTGCCTGCCTCTCCAAGCCCAGGTCCCTTCCAAAGAAATCTGTAGAGGATGGACTGAATGGATGGTATGAGCCCTAGAATAATTACCGCGATTCGTGGTCTGGCAGTCTCTTTCATTATATTATATGGAAATAGTACTACACACTTCACACTTGAGGTGAACCCTTGACTGACAGCTTCTGTTTGTTTC
This sequence comes from Arctium lappa, assembly GCA_023525745.1. NCBI lineage: Eukaryota > Viridiplantae > Streptophyta > Magnoliopsida > Asterales > Asteraceae > Arctium > Arctium lappa. The sequence continues at coordinate 28,219,622 of CM042062.1, forward strand.
AGGACTTACACCTGCTCTTACTGTAATGTTGTGCAGGTAGCTCTCTTGTTTGTCTTTCTTTTGTACGGTATAATTAATTTTGTCGTTGGGATCTCAACTACATGAGGACCAAAATTCTTAAATGTTATGGAAATTAGGATTTTGTGTAGTTTGCTATCTTTTATTGAAATGATTGAAATACACACACCCTGTTAATGGAGAGTCTCAAACCACAACCACTGGTTCAAGAAACACAGTTAGTACCAGCTGGGCCAAAGGCTATTGGTGAACTATTTACTGCTTTTGACTAGGCCCCTTGTACCTTTGGGAGTGTTTGTGAACAAATGGTGAGTGATCAATACAAACCTACTTTAAGCAACGGAAGCGAGTGCCAGTTTCATTGATGTGAATCTGGTCAAGTTTCAAGCAATAATTTTTTATTGGCAGTCGAAGATTTCTCTAATAAAGAAAAAAGTGACTTTTGATTAATTCGTCATAATCTTTAGCTCAGAAAGGCTTTGCATATATGAAATGAACTTATATGGTTTGCTGGTGCCTCTCTCATAGTCTCCGTTACAATTAAGAGAACTAGATCTTTACATATCTGAAATTAATGAAGCTGCAGAGGCAAGGTAATCTCTGAAGTAGAGTGCATCACCCTCCCTTACAGAGTTCCTGAATTGGGCAGTGTTGTTTGGTGGGCCGTGGAGTCTATGGGACATGTAGGTAGGCATGCAATAAGGGTGCATATTGTAATTTGGCGAAAAGAACTTGGGAGTAATTTTTCTCTAGATTCTTTCAAGTTAAGGCACAATCTTTTGATCTCTTAACCATTTACCCTGGAGAAAGAGAGAGACAGATAGAGAAAGGGAACTGTGAGCAAGAGGGGAAGCGACTTAACCTTGTCTTTGATTTGATCGGTTAGAAAGTAATGTCCTAAATTGATAGAACTGACAGAATAAAGGAAATTGTTTTCCCAAAGTTTTCTTTACCAAGTTATCAATGAAGTAAAAATATATATTTTGATTGAAATGTATATGACACATAGTTTAAAAAGGGCTCATGCCATTTAGTTGACTCAAGTCCATGTTGAAAAGGGATATCTGCCATGTCAGTTAAAAGAGGCCGCCATGAGCCATGATTGTTTCATAATCAAAATCAACCAACTGTATTGTATCTTTGTCGTTTGGTAACTCACATCTATTCCAGCGTTAAATACTAATGGAACTGCTCTGCAAGGGTTTTATTAAAAATCCACGATTTCGATGCATAACTTTGCAGTTGGCACTGTGTATAGTGTACTTTATTGTCATTGTGATTATCAGGATACATTTTAGTGGTATTATTATAATTGTCATCTGCCATCTGTCATCTGTTGTTGGTACACAAGCCAAATCCAGTCCATTATCCACTTGCATGTAATTCTACCTAGTGTCATGCACATTATTGCAGAATGTGAAATAGCAAATTATGTGAAATACCAAAATTTGACTCTGGTATAACTTTACTGTAGCCTCCAAGAGCGAAGCATTGCCATGATTGTGACAGATGTGTTCTTCAGTTTGATCACCATTGTGTTTGGCTGGGAACATGCATAGGCCAGGGAAACCACTGCCGATTTTGGTGTGTACATCTTTTTTATTTGTACATGAGACTTGTTATTGTATTACTTATTTCTTCCTAAATGTCTGTTGTACCTTTAATTTTTTCCAGTTTCATTTTCTTTGTGATTTTTTACAATATGTTTTTCTTTGGTTAAATGATTGACAGGTGGTACATCCTTGAGGAAACAGCCTTGAGTATTTGGACTGGCATTTTGTATATTAAGTACCTACAAGCTCATATTGACAAGGCATGGTATGTTTTGCTTTTTGACCGTCCTTATAACTAGAGGAGATAGTTAAATGAGATGAAAAGGAACGGAAATAGAAAATGTAGATTTTCTTTTATCCATTGTTGTATACTCATTTTCCACTTGTTTTTTCAATCATATTCAAGGATGGATCATGTATTTGTTCATTTCATTCAGGTTGGTGGATGTGATCATGATCATTCTGCTATCTATATTGTCAATCGCTTTGATATTTCTTCTCCTCCTTCTTCTGTTCCATAGGTGAGTTTTTATCCTTGGACTGCTACACAACTTTCATGCATGGTTTTCAAAATCGTTTGAGGCGTACGCCTCGAGGCGCGCCTCGAGGCGAGGCGGTCCAAAACCGCTCCTGAGGCTTAAGCCTCATGGTCCCTGGACGAGGTTTACGCCTCAATCGGTGAGGCGGTGCCTCGAGGCGTTGAGGCGTGAGGCGCTGGTGAGGCGCAAGCCTCAGCTGCTTTCTGTTTTTGGTGAGAGACAGGTGACTTTTTATAGAAAAAAATAACTTGTACTTTGATCATGTTACGGGGAACTATAACTTGTAGATTATTGTGTTTTTAGATATCTAACTAGTAATTTTATGAACTTATGACATTTAAAATTTGGTATGGAATTATGTTTTGCTTATTATTAGTATTTATGAATTTTATTTGGTATGAAATTATGTTTTTCACATATATATATTCTGTATTATACATACACACAAATATATATATATATATATATATATATATATATATATATATATATATATATATTATATACACGCCTCGAGGCTTACGCCTCGGACCGCCTCGAGGCTTACGCCTCGCCTCACAAAGGGAAAACGCCTTGAGTCCCGATTGGGATTTTTAAAACTATGCTTTCATGTGTATAATATGTTTCAACACACAAATTATGATTATAGCCATGAAGTCTATAGGTCACTATTAAATGTTTATGCTAAAAATAGTCGAAAATAAATACATACTTGATGTCCGCAAAGAAATTTCTTGTCATGGAATTTTCCCATAATGTGAGATTGGATGTGTACCGGATCATGTGCAGTAGCAATTCTTAGTGTTGCTCTTCATTTTCTTGAAGCCAAAAGTTTAGGGTTGAGTTGCAATAGAAGGTTAAGTGCTTGGCCCCTTGGGATTGGATTATATATACAAGGGAAGAACTGGTCCTAGTTGTTATTTCTTTTTCTTGCTATTGGTGTACAACCAATATGTTACTCCCTCCGTCCCAAAATAAGTGTCTACATTACTATTTTAGTTTGTCCCAAAATAAGTGTCCACTTTCAAAAGTAAATGTTTACTTTCCCATTATACCCTTAATTATGTGATGGAGAAATTCTCTCTATAATTAAGGGTAAACTTGTCCTATTGTTAATTAAAAAATGTAATAATTACACATTCCTAAAACTGTGTGCCATTTTCATTGTGGACATTTATTTTGGGACGGAGGGAGTATTTGCTTTTCTCACCGAAATATACATTCGTTAATGCATACCGAGAACATGTAGTTTTATTATATTTATCAATTGAGGAGAAAGTAAATGTATTTATACTCATTACAAATGAGATAGGATCACATCCATGAAGATAACGATAAACTACATCTTTATCTAAGATATGCAACGGACACATCTCTTAATACATCGAAAGTGAACACTTATCTCTTCTTTTCTGGGAAATTAACAATCTTGGACAATATTATTTGCTGTGTTATTCAACGAGATTAAGGGGCCGTTTACCAATTGCTTACCGGCAAAAGTCACCATCCTCATTTACCTTATTGGGTAACATTCTCAGCCATCAAAATGGATTGGTGGTAAGTGTCTTCACCCAGGTAAGAGTTTTTTCCCTTTATCGGGTAAGATTCTTGGTCCTTGCTATGCCTCTTACCGGGTAAGATTCTTGGTCGTTGCCATGCTCACTCAACAAGGTAAGTGATACACGGTAAGTGCTTACCCGATAAGAGTTTGGTAAACGGCCCCTAAGGATTATTGATAGTAGAGTAAACTCCAATTTTGGTCCTTGAGGTTTGTTGATTTCTTTGAAAGAGGGACTGTGGTTTCATAATTCAAGTTTTGGTCTTCATGGTTCGAATTTTACCCTGAAAGAGGGACCTAGCCACTAACTCCATTACAATTGGCCGTTAGAGCCAGGGGCAATTTCGTTCAACTATGTTTGGTCCCTCTTTTTGCTTTTTTCTTTTTTTGTTTTTACTTATTTTTACAAAAACATTAAACTTCAGGAACTATTATGCATTTAACTCTAATATATATATATATATATATAGGGGCAGGTTCAAACGAGAAGCTAAACATTTTGCGAGAAGGCGAGAAGTGTTTAATCATATATGATACACAAGCTTAATCACATATGATTAAACACATGTTATTTTGGCAATACATAGACATTTAATCATATATGATTAAGCACACCCACAGACCGTGATATCATATATGATTAAACACTTCTCGCCTTCTCGCAAAATGTTTAACTTCTCGCATGATCCTCCTCTCTCTCTCTCTCTCTCTCTCTATATATATATATATATATATATATATATATAAACAAAGAGACCATCGTCTCATCGCCATCCATGGACCAAAAACGTTGAAGCGTGTGAACCTCGGTACTTCATTGCGTAGAGGCGGTGAACCCTTCATACATGAACTCGTTCACGTAATGATTCAGATCAAGCGTGACTGATAACATGAATGATTCCGGTCTTGTGTTGTTGTATGAGCTATAGATCTTGAGTTGTCTGGTGAAGCCGGAATAATCTAGCCAGACTATCACCGACCGTCCACTTCGTAAATCAACGCCGAACAAATCTAAATTGACGACGTTGGAAGAAACCATTGAGCTCATGGTTCCCATTGAGATTTTCAAACTCAACATCCATTTGTGTATCAAACACAATGGCGAAGGCCCCTGTTGGAACTCCCAGGTACCCAACAGAATCACCAATAGCGTCATTGTCGGGGGAGATTACAAAACCCATCCCACCTCCGATAGAGTCCTTGTTTGGGTTGGTTATCAACAATGTAAAGTTCGTAGAGAAACTCAGCGGAATTGGACTTGCAGATTTGCCGAAATCTTATCGGCTTGCTGTATAAAATTCTGCCGGCACCTGAGTTCGGAACCAGGATGTCTCGTGAAAGTCTGAGACTGTGCGTTAAGCACATGAGCGTCACCCAAGAACTTCAAGCTACTTAGGGCAAGTGTTTCTAAATCAAAGGAGGTCGTTCGGTTGGTGGCAATGGCGTTACCGGAAAAACAGAGCAACAACAGAGAGTATAAAAGAGAGGAAAGGAGATTTTTGAGAGAGGAATTCATGGTTTGTCTGTGAAATCTAAGAAGCACAAATTGATAAATACAACTTATAAATGTGCAGGGTGTATAGATCAATCAGTGTGGCCTGCATATGATTAGGGCTTGAAATGTTAAGAAATTTGATTGGGGAAACATGATCAAGTTGAGAGAGTATTAGATGCAATAAGTTACCTCCGATGATGTAATACGGCGGATGGCGATGGTTTCTGAACTTGGGTTGTCGGAGATGTCCGGTGGAGAGTTACGGACGATGTTCCCTGTGTTTAATATACATATATATATATATATATATATGATAGGTCCATTTGAGATCATGATTGGTATTGATTGATATGAATAACAAGGATTAAGGGATAGATATATGTAGTTTTATTGAAAGCAAGTAAACTACACTACTAGAGAGCAAAGTAGCCGAATGTCTACATTGGAATTGAAATGCTTAACCTAAAATCTATTACAAGATTCCTATATATACCCCCATATCCCTTGTACACAATATAAGCCCAAACCCATATACAAGGCCCAATACAAATATGTAGATTACTTTATAAAACTTCTAAATAGAACATAAAATATGTTCTAACAATATATATATATATATATGTGTGTGTATATATATGTATATGTATATATGGTTAATTACATAGTTGGCCCCCATAATTCCATAAGTTTTATAAAAATAAGAAGAATCACAAAAAGAAGTGCAAAAAGAGGGACCAAACATAGTTGGACGAAATTGCCCCTGGCTCTAATGGCCAATTTTAACGGAGTTAGTGGCCGGGTCTCTCTTTCAGAGTAAAATTCAAACCATGAGGACCAAAACTTGAATTATGAAACCATAGGTCCCGCTTTCAAAGAAATCAACAAACCTCAGGACCAAAATTGGAGTTTACTCTTGATAGTATAAGTAAATATGTTGTTAGATTTATGCCTTAATTTGCTCCAAACATAAAGCTTAGCTGCATACCTTGATGAAATGGGGGTGATTGACTGATTGTTCGACATGACTTGGTGCAGGTTAAGCATGTGATGTCCTTGGTCAGTGAATGCTAAGTTTAGTGCTATTTTCTTAAAATGCAATAGGAAAAAGAAATTGAAGGGAAACATTTCTATAAGCAAGACCAAGGATGGGAGTAAAAATCTTAATGATGTTACAGAAAGAATGGATCATGTTTGTCCCCTAACAAAGAATATGAATTAATCCTGCATCTGCTACAAGCATTGTAAATTGGGTCTCAGTATGTGTCCATTGAGTAATAAGTATTGATGGGTTTTGTTATTTTCTTTAAATACAAAAATAGTATCTCAACCACAAGGTTGTGGCGTACTGGTTAAGGTCCTGGGGGATGTGGTTATCTGCCCAGGGTTCGAATCCAGGCGTACACAACAATTGTGGCCACTGAGGTTTAATGATGTCTTACAGTCAAAATTTGCCAAGGGATTAGTCTAGTCATAGCCTAGGACACCCTTCCCCCCAAAAAAAATAGTATCTCATTATCATCCTCTAATTCAAAGGTATAAGAACATCTATCTCCTTTGAAAATTTAGATGTAGTATTGATTCTTTTCCGAACAAAGTTATCAGGTAACTATTTGATAACATCTATGGTGCAGCCAATTCTGCTGCAATTAAGCATTGTCCCATGTTGGTTTCATGATCTTGTCAGAGAGTGGGAGTTTAGTTTCTTTGATGAACTTGAAAATGTACATCTTTATCATTGATATATCTCTTGAAGAAGCATTCACTTGAATTTGCGCCTTCTCTATCTTTTCAGTTATCTAGTTGTGACAAATCAAACCACCTATGAACTGGTCAGACGACGGCGTATACCATATATGAGGTTAGTTGATTAATCATATTCTTTTTTGCATGGTTTTATCTAAATATAAATGACTTCATATCCGTTAGATTGGGACCTCTTAGTCTATAAATATGGCTGAAAGCTCATATGCCTCCGGTGTTTCGTTAACAAAGACGGTATTAGATAAATTTGCTATACTTGTATATGTAACAAATTATAAAAGCATCTATTCTTTAAACACCATCTAAAGCTTGATCACACAATAGAGAAATATATGTTGGACAACCACATAAATGATCTGGCGTTTGATTTTCAAGTGTCAAGTGAGAAAAGGTTGATAATGCAAGTATGTTAAGAGTTCAGTTTATTGTCTATTACTATTTACTTGGGGGAATCCTATATAATTTATGTATAGCTCATGGGTATGAGCCAAGAACTAAATACAATACCATAAACATATATATATATATATATATAGAGAGAGAGAGAGAGAGAGAGAGACATATACATAGTGTACAACTAATATAGAGCAAAGAGTACAAAGTACAACCATTATGCCTCAATTTGGAGCACAACTTTCTATGATGCCAAACTTGCAAGGGATAAATCAAATGAGGTTTCCATAGGGGCTTCATCATCATGGATCACAAACTGATTTTATCATAATATGGCCTCATTAAATTGCAAGTGTGTGGCTAACTTGTGCAAGTAATATGGCCTGAAAATATTTTATTTTTGAACCCATTAGTAACAGAATAAGCCATTGACATGATACTTTCTGGAAACAGAAGAATATATAGTACTTTAGATAAGGAAAGTTACTTGCAGTGTTGGTGGAAATTATGCCACTAATGCGACATGAGGAACTATAGTATTGGCTGGTCTAAGACGTGGACA